>OY728159.1:158791875-160225446 GCA_963277665.1 Viscum album | reverse complement strand
TAGTATCTCACTTCAATATAATAAAAGTTTCATTCTAGGAGTGGATCAAATGCAATTTAAGTGCAATCAAAGTTTTAACAAAAACCTCTTCCAATTTTCCCTCTTTCTTAAGATTCCTCAAACTAAGGTTTGATTTTTCACTTTATTGATACAAATCAAATTATTTTTTTATAATTATTTTATCCCCTTCATGGTTTCAATATTCACCTCATCTAAATGAACTTGTTTTTGAATTAGACACCTTTTTTTTGAATTTTGAATTTTTCCTAGTCCATGTATGTGCACAGAACTGTGTAAAAGCACTTATTAAAATTTATAAATGGATACTCACACACACTATGTCATTGTCTTAGAGATACATTATGGGTTCCCAATTTCCAATTTTAATCTAGATTTAAAGGAATTATACCAATTTCATTTTATTTTTCTCACTAAGGTTATCTTTTTTGAAAGAGTTCAAGTTATATTGGATTAAGTTCAAAACTCATAGTGACCACAAGTTATAAATATGTTTCCACAAAAAATATTTTCACTCACACTCCATTTTATAGTTCTGAGAAAAAAATTTATGACTATACTGAAAAGGTATCCCAATGATCATATAAGTATTACAATTTAAAAACCAGTAAATTTTTCTAATTCTAAAAAGAAATTTTCAAACTAGATAAGGAAAAATGTATTTTAAGAAAAGGTTTAAAAAATAAAAAAAAATACAAAAATTATTTATAGTATTCTTAAATATATATTTTTTGTTTTATTTATATTTGTTTTTTTAATTTTATTTTGGAACTTTTTTTGTATTGTTTTTAATATTTACTCACAGATTTACTAGATACTTACTAAAAAAGGTAAAAAAAATTTGTTATTTATTTACATATCCAAAGAAAGTAACTAAAAATAAATTTAAAACTACTATAATATTTTTAAATATATACCCCACACTTTTTTATCACTGTCCATTTAATTTCTATAATACATACAGTAAAATTACACTGATTAAAATATTGTTAAAATGATAGGTACAACCTGGTATTTATTTTTTAGTAGGTTTGGGTGAAGCTCTCTCCCATGTGTGCTTGTTGTAGATAGTTGAGCTAGCCTCTTTAGTTATGTACACTTAGGGAAAACCTGTAGAATAAAATTAAACATTAGAATTTTTTATTGAAAATAAAGGTAAAAAAACTAAAAAGGAAAGAGAGGGGTAAATAATCTTAGGTTATACCTCCTAAGAGGGGTTGTATAGAGACTGTCCATAGTTGGACTGTAACACCCCGTCCCTACCTCATTATCTTGAGGATGAGAAGAGGGATACTTGGACTTAAGCAACGTTCCCAAGACACCAAAGGCTGGCAATAAATTCCAAGGGCTTCAAGATCAAGTTGGGGAATGATTTTCTCTTAAGACAAAACCAACCAAACCAAAAACTAATGATGCATACACTTTCAACACAAACATGTATTCCCAAAAGACAACCAAGCTGTTCCACAATACAACCCATAACCAATACAACCAACCATATCAGATTACAAGCGGAAAACTAAACAACAGCCACTACAAGCCATGACACCACCACAGCTCCACACCAACCTCCAAGCTCCATGCTCCACCAAGACATCACAATGCACCACTAAAGGAGGGAGATGCCTTACCTTTGCCCATGTCATGATACACAACATCTGCAAAGACACAAACGTTCCAAAGCAGGGGGTGAGTACTAAAAATCAGTAGGTTTTCCCCAAATGACTTCCCTACACACGCCACTAGGATAAAATCGTTAGCACATTTATATAAAATAGTTTATATAAAATAATCACAGGTGCTACCATTACCATAATCCAACCACACCCTACCAAGCCATTTCACCCAAACCAAACCACCAAGGGAAATCCAAACAACAAACCAAAAACCATTCCAACATTTAAAAATTAGCACAACAATTCATCTTGCAAAGCAATGCACAACAAAACAACCAAACAACCAAACGGTAGAGCTTCCTTCCAACCCGTTCACCCATTCACACTAAGCGGCACTTCCCATCCACTTATCCTTGATGGTGGAACTTCTATCCACTCTCCATCCCCTTTTTATAGTGGTACTTCTCACCACTTCCACACAACATTCAAAACAAGCCAATGCCAAGCATATAACCCACCAAGGTCACAACCACATGCAATCAACCAATTCCATTGCATATCAATCCACTTTAATAAATCAACCATTTATTGAAAACCATTTTTCAATGCAAAATAACATTTCAATAAAACACCCTTTTTATTGAAAACCATTCCCATCAATCATTTTCACAAATCAAACATAGCATCCCATTTTAAAATCTTTATTTTAAAATCCACAAGAATAACATTTCACCATTAAACCCCTTTTTTCCCAAAAATCCCCCAAACATAACCCAAGGGATTTCTAATCAATATCGCACATCAAAACAAAATTAATTTCAAGAACAATAAAATTAATTATAACCAAAACCATTATCTCTAACCAAGTGGAGTTAATAGAGAATCCACATACCTTTAGGGTTCCTGAGAAATCGACCCACGAACAACTGCGCCCCAAATCCGGCGAACGCACCACCGAAACCTCTCTATATCCCTTTACCTAGCATCCATAATCCTTAAAATCATCATCCAACGCAACCAAAACCCTATATATACACACAAAAAGTGTAGATCTAGAAAACCAAGAAAGTGGGAAGAGAAGATCTAGAGGAAAACACAAAGAAACCATGAGAGAAGACTTACTTGGGAGCAATCACCTTCAAAACACCAAGAACCCTCTTCAAAATGATTCCAAAATGAGTGGAAAAGATCTTACACCCCCTGAGAACCGAATAACCCAAGTGAGCCATGAGTGGGAGGAAGTTTTGAGTGAAATAGGTTAAGCCCGAGGGAGCTCGGAACATATAATCCTATTTTAAGTGGTTGCACGATTAGTCCGCACAGTTTGGAAAACCGTACGCTAACCATGCGCACACTACTACCTCGAGAGCTAGGGTCTGCATGGTTGCCTTGCACGGTTTAGAAAACCGTGTGAAGCCTACTTTCTCCCCTGCACGGTTTCCACTAACCGTGCTCAAACCGTGCACCCCATTAAAGACCTCCATGCTCATCCAAAGCCATTCTAAACTCTCCCAACCTCTTCCCAAATCATCCCATGCACTTTAAACACATAAAAATTCATAAAAACTGCCACATACCTTAAAATAGGGGTACTGAATTCTCCCCACAAATGGACTTTCCATCCTCGGAAAGTAGTGAACCCTCCCTTTGCTGAAAGAGCTCGGGCCACTACTCGAACATCTCTTCCTCCCACTCCCAAGTCTCCTCTTGAATCTGACCATGTTGCCACAAAACCCGAACTAAACCAATGCATTTACCACGCAAGACTTTCTCTTGCCTATCCACAACCCGCACTGGAACGTGCACCAACGAAGCATCCGGTTCTAGCTCAACATGATCCCATCGAATCACATGGTCACGATTCGGCTGATACTTTTTCAACTGCGAGACATGAAACACATTGTGCACCACACTGAACCTTGGTGGAAAAGTCAAACAATAAGCCACCTCACCAACCCACTCAAGAATCTCAAAAGGTCCAATATACCTTAGAGATAACTTTCCCTGCTTCCCAAACCGACGATGTCCCAACCTTGGAGAGATCCTCAAGAACACATGATCACTCACCTCGAACAACAAAGGTCGTTGATGATGATCCACATGTGATTTCTGAGGACTCTGAGCGGTCTCCATTCTCTCCCTAATCAACTTGATCTTCTCTGTAGTCTCCTGGACAAGGCTCGATCCAACCATCGAGGACTCACCCATTTCCACCAAACATAGTGGAGAATGACATGGTCACCCATACAATGCTTCAAACGGATCCATCTGTATGGATGCCTGATAACTATTATTTTATGAGAACTCAATGAACAACAAGTGCTCCTCCCATGAGCCACCAAAATCCATGACACAAACTCGCAACATATCCTCTAGAGTTTGTATCGTCCTCTTGGATTGAACATCCGTCTGAGGGTGATACACCGTGCTCATAGTCAACTGAGTCCCAAGGGCTTGATGTAAGGATTTCCAGAAACGAGATGTAAACCTCAGATATCTATCTGATATAATCGAAACTAGAACACCATGCCTCTTTACCACCTCCTGAATATAGATTTTGGATAGATCCTCCACCGTATGAGATTCACAAATCAGGATAAAATGGGATGACTTAGTTAGCCATTCCATTATCACCCAAATGGCTTCGTGCTTTCTGGCCATTCTTGGGAGACCTGTAACAAAATCCATTGATATCTGATCCCACTTCCAAATAGGGATTGGTAAAGACTGCAACATTCTTGTTGGCCTCTGATGCTCTGACTTGACCTGCTGACAAGTCAATCATCTTGAAACAAACTCAGCCACACTTCTTTTCATACCAGCCAACCAGAACTGCAGTTTCAACACTTTATACATTTTCTAAATTCCAGGATGAATAGACCACCTGGAATGATGATACACCCTGAGAAGATCCTCTTGACAAGAAACTGGTACAACCATCCAATTATGAAAACATAAAACTGAATCTTCATTTAGTTTCCAACCCTCAATGGTCTCCCCACCATTGAGTCTCGACCCCATGGTCACACACTCAGAATCAGATATTTGTGCCTCTCTAACCAGGACAACCAAGTCAGGAATCAACAAAACTGGAAAGAAGACCACTCTATCGCCCTGGTCCTCATATTCCAACCACATATTAGCTATAACCGACATCAACTACCACTAGTCTGATGCATGTTTCACAACCTGAGCATATGATTTTCTACTTAATGCATCTGCAACTGAATTTCCCTTACCTGGTGTGTACATCAAGTCAAAATAAAACATCTAGAGATATTCCATCCATCTCCTTTTCCTCAAGTTCAAATCCCTTTGTGAGAAAATGTGATTCAAGATCTTATTATCTGTATATACCGTGAATCTCTCCCCAAAGAGATAATGACGCCACACTTTCAAAGAATGGACCACTGCTGCCAACTCCAAATCATGAGTTGCATAGTTATTCTCATACACCCTCAACTGCCGTGATCCATACGCAACCACATGATTCCCTTGCATGAGAACACACCCCAACCCTGATCCCGATGCATCATAATACACCACATACCCTTTTCCTGGTTCAGGAAAAACCAAGAGTGGTGATTATGTAAGATGACCCTTTAGCTCTTTGAAACACTGCTGACATTGTTCATTCCACTGGAATGGAACATTCTTTCTTGTCAAAGCTGTCATCGGTGAAGCCAAGAATGAAATATCATGAACAAAATGCCGATAATACCCAGCTAGACTAAGAAAACTCCGTATCTCAAACACATTCTTTGGTGATTTCCATGAGATGATAGCCTCTATCTTTTCAGATCCACTAAAACACCCCTTTCAGAAACCACTTGGCCAAGAAAACAAACTTCCCGTATCTAAAAGTCACACTTTGACAATTTTTCATACAACCGATGATCCCTCAATATCCCCAGAACTGTCGCCAAGTGCTGCTCATGCTCCACCCTTGTCTTTGAATACACCAGAATATCATCTACAAACACCACCACAAATGAATCCAGATGTCTTTGAAATATCTGATTCATCAATTCCATAAACACTGATGGCGCATTAGTAAGACCAAAGGGAATAAACACATATTCACAATGTCCATATCTACTTCTGAAAGCTGTTTTAGAAATATCCCCCTTCCTCACCTGTAATTGATGATATCCTGACCTCAGGTCGATCTTGGAGAACCACTGGGCTCCCCTCAACTGGTCGAACAAATCATCAATTCGTGGAAGTGGGTATCTATTTTTATCGTAACTTGGTTAAGTTTTCAATAATCAATAGAGAGCCTCAAAGTTCCATCTTCCTTTTTCACAAACAACATTAGTGCTACCCATAGAGATGTGTTAGGCCAGATAAACCCTTTGTTTTCTAACTCTTCCAACTAGACTTTCAATTCCTGCAATTTAGCTGGTTCCATCCGATAAGATGGAAGTGAGATAGGACTGGTCTTCAGAAGGAGATCAATCGTAAACTCCACTTCTCTTATGGGAGGTAACCCAGATAATTCTTCTGGAAAAACATCCATGAACTGATCTACCACTGCCGGAAGAATAGTTAGCTCAACACCCTCTACCGATTCCAACGACAAAACCGCCAACTGATACGATAACGTACCCACTACTAGTGCCAACAAACTCGTTGCACCCTGCCTTTCATGATTATCTCCTCTAAAGAGATTTCTAACACCATCGTGTGTTGTAAAATCCATTGTTCGCATATTACAGTCGATGTGGGCCTTAAACGCCACCAGCCAATCCATTCCCAGGATTACATCATACCCATCCATCTCAAGCACTGAGAAATTCCACTCTAGCTCAACTTCACCCACAATGATACAACATGATCTACACAAGAAGGCTCGACACTCTCTTCGACCCAGAGGAGTTTGAAGTTTCAAAACTGAGGGAATAATTTCTACCCTTAAACCCAGCAAATAAACCACACATGCTGCAATAAAAGATTCTGAAGCACCCGTATCAAACATCACTTGCATCAAGGTAGAATTTAAAATAATAGTACCTCGCACCATGGATGGTCCCGACTGATCATCCACCACAACCTGCTCTGCTCCGAACACATGTTTTCTTGCCACACTCTGCTCTTTATTGCTTTTCTGAGGCGTCGTGGTATTCCGAGAATCATCATGACCCACTTTACTCTACTGACGAGGGGTATGCTGCTGTCCCCATCCCATCGAAGCATAAGACGTCTGCGATCCCTGAGGAGTTTCACGCACACCCGACCTTGGAGCATTCTGACAATAACACTATAGATGCCCCATATTCTTACAATTATGACATGCTCAAGGTTGTGTCGTACAATCCCGCTTGATGTGGCTCGTAGAACCACACTGAAAACATCCCGGATTGCTCTCGGGCTTCAAAGGAAGATTTACTGATCCTGCTGTCAGATTATATGCCATATTCACGCCCTGGGAATAAGTTTCCCTCCTTCATTTGAACCCAGCGTTAGAGTTCCCACTATTCCCCATGGGTACCATCATGCTTCCTCCACCCGGAGCGCCTAATAAATCCCGCTCATCCACCAATGCTCTATTCACCATCTCTGTGTAATCATCTATACACAACACTGCTATATTTAAACGAATTTCTTGCCTTAACCCCACTTAAAAGATCCTTTCCTTCAACGACGTGCTACCCGCCACCTTGGGTGCAAACCGAACTAAGTTAATAAAATTAGCTACATACTCTATCATATACATAAGATTTTGCTGCAAACTGAAGAAATCAGTCATACGCTGAATTATAAACATATGTCGGTAGAATTGTTTGTTAAACAATTCCTCAAATCCTTCCCACATCATACCCCGGTATGTCCCCACTTGGACTACCAACTCCCACCACTGAAGGGCAAGATCTTCTAATATATACGTGGCCAAGTTCACTTTTAACTCTATCGGTGTTCCCAAGAACTCAAAGATCTTGTTCATTCTATTCAACCATGATTCTGCCCTCCCTGGCTCTGAATCACCCCAGAAGATAGGTAGATTCTACTTTTGAAACTAAACAGCATGATACACATGCCTTGGTTCATCTATTTTATTTCCACTTTCCACATCTTGGAAAGGTTGCACTATGCTTTGCACTAGCTGCTGGTTCACCCAAGGCTCAGGTGCAACCACATTCTCAGCAGCCTCCTCTGGTTGGTCTCTACAAAGTCTACCCTGTTCCATTTCTATAAATAGAAAACAAACAACCATGACTCTCACTTCCATATACATCACTAAATCCCATTTCAAATCACATTACCCAACACTATCACAACAAGGGTTTCCACCTTTTCCACATGTGCCATGTTTCACCATTTTGAAAACCAAACCAATTTCAAAATACCAATTTATTCACATTAAAATTTCACACATTCATATCACATCATAAATCATTATACCTCAATGAAATATGAATCCTAGTGTGAAGTCATTTCTACCTTATATACCATGCACATCTCATTGTCTACACCCACGATAATGAGATTTCTGATGCCTATAAGTGTCTCCAAAACACTTATGTACCCAACTCTCTGTTACTTGACTTTCAGCATAAAATGGTTAGCTACGTCCTTTTATACTATACATTCCAAGTTCTGACAATCCTACGCCTTGCTACCATCCCGACTCAAGGAATGTAACAGAACGAATGTCAACACTAAATATGAGAATCAACTCCAAAGGACCGAACAAACTGATACCACTTGTAACACCCCGCCCCTACCTCATTGGCTTGAGGACGCGGTGAGAGATACTTGGCCTTAAGCGACGTTCCCAAGATGCCAAAGGCTGGAAATAAATGTTGAGGGCTTCAAGATCAATTTGGGGAAAGATTTTCCCTTAAGACAAAACCAACCAAACCAACAACTAATGATGCATGCACTTTCAACCCAAACATGTATTCCCAAAAGACAAACAAGTTGTTCCACAATACAACCCAAAACCAATAAAACCAACCATATCATAGTACAAGCAGAAAAATAAACAAAATCCACTACGATCCATGACACCACCACAGCTCCACACCAAGCTCCACGCTCTACGCTCCACCAAGACATCACAATGCATCACTGAAGGAGGGTGATTCCTTAACTTTTCCCACGTCACGATACACAACATCTGAAAAGACACCAACGTGCCAAAGTAGGGGTGAGTACTAAAATTCAGTAGGTTTTCCCCAAATTACTTCCCTACACACACCACTAGGATAAAAACATAGCACATTTATATAAAATAGTTTATATAAAATAATCACAAGTGCTACCATTACCATAAGACAACCACACCCTACCAAGCCATTTCACCCAAACCAAACCACCAAGGGAAAGCCAAAAAACAAACCACAAACCATTCCAACATTTACACATTAGCACAACATTTCCATCTTGAAAAGTAATGCACAACAAAACAACCAAACAACCAAACGATGGAGCTTTCGTCCAACCCATTCACCCATTCACACTAAGCGGCACTTCCCATACACTTATCCTTGATGGTGGCACTTCTGTCCACTAACCATCCCCTTTTTATAGTGGTAATTCTTGCCAATTCCACACAACATTCAAAATAATCCAATGCCAAGCATATAACCCACCAAGGTCACAACCACATGCAATCAACCAATTCCATTGCATATCAATCCACTTCAATAAATCACCCATTTATTGAAAACCATTTTTCCATGCCAAACAACATTTCAATAAAACACCCCTTTTATTGAAAACCATTTCCATCAATCATTTTCACAAATCAACCATAGATTTCCATTTTAAAATATCTATTTTAAAATCCACAAGAATAGCAATTCACCATAAAACCCCCTTTTCCCAAAAATCCCCAAAACATCACCCAAGGGATTTCTAATCAATATTGAACATCAAAATACAATTAATTTCAAGCACAGTCAAATTAATTGTAACCAAAACCATTATCTCTAACCAAGTGGAGTTGAGAGAGAATCCACCTACCTTTAGGGTTCTCAAGAAATCGACCCACGAACAACCGCGCCCCAAATCTGGCGAACGCACCACCAAAACCTCTTTAGATCCCTTTTTCTAGAATTCATAAGCCTTAAAATCATCATCCAAGGTAACCAAAACCCTACATATACACACAAAAAAGTGTAAATCTAGAAAACCAAGAAAGTGGGAAGAGCAGATCTAGAGGAAAACACAAAGAAACCATGAGAGAAGACTTACCCGGGAGCAATCACCTTCAAAACACCGATAACCCTCTTAAAAATGCTTCCAAAATGAGTGGGAAAGCTCCTCCACCCCCTGAGAACCAAATAACCTAAGTGATCCACGAGTGGGAGGAAGTTTGGAGTGAAATAGGTTAATCCTGAGAGGGCCCGAAACTTATAACCCTATTTTAAGTGGTCGCACAATTAGTCCACATGGTTTGGAAAACCGTGCGCTAACCGTGCGCACGCTAATACCTTGGGAGCAAGGGTCCACATGGTTTCCTCGCATGGTTTGGAAAACCATGAGAAGGTTGTGTGAATCCTACTGTCTCCCCTGCACGGTTTCCTAGAGAACCTGCACGGTTTCCACTAACTGTGCTCAAATCGTGCACCCCTTTAAAGGCCTCCAAACTCATCCAAAACCATTCCAAACTCTCCCAACCTCTTCCCAACTCATACCATGCAATTTAAACACAAAAAAAATGCATAATAAAAGGCCACATACCTCAAACTGGGGGGTACTACATTCTCCCCACCATTGGACTTTTCGTCCTCAGAAAGTAGTGAACCTGCCCTTTGCCGAAAGAGCTCGGGCCACTGCTCGACCATCTCTTCCTCCCGCACCCAAATCTCCTCTTGAATCTGACCATGTTGCCACAAAACCAGAACTAAACTAATGCTATTACAATATAGAACTTTATCTTACCTATACACAACCTGCACTGGCACGTGTACCAACGAAGTATCTGGTTCTAGCTCAACATGATCCCATCGAATCACATGGTCACAATCTGGCTGATACTTTTTCAACTGCGATATATGAAACACATTGTGCACCGCACTAAACCTTGGTGGCAAAGACAAATGATAATCCACCTCACCAACCCACTCAAGAATCTCAAAAGGTCCAATATACCTCAGAGATAACTTTCCCTGCTTCCCAAACCGACGATGTCCCAACCAAGGAGAGATCCTCAAGAACACATGATCACTCACCTCGAATGACAATGTCCATCGACGATGATCTGCATAAAATTTCTAAAGACTCTGAGTGGTCTCCATTATCTTCCTGATCAACTTGATCTTCTCCGTAGTCTCCTGTACAAGGCTTGGTCCAACCATCGAGGACTCACCCATTTCCACCCAACATAGTGGAGAACGGCATGGCTGCCCATACAATGCTTCAAATGGAGCCATCTGTATGGATGTCTGATAACTGTTATTATACAAGAACTCAACCAATGACAAGTGCTCCTCCCATGAGCCACCAAAATCAATGACAAAATCCTGCAACATATCCTCCAGAGTATTTATCGTCCTCTTGGATTTACCATATGTCTGAGGGTGATATGTTGTTCTCATAGTCAACCGCATCCCAAGGGCTTGCTGTAAGGATTTCCAGAAACGAGATGTAAACCTCAGATATCTATCTGATACAATCAAAACCAGAACACCATGCCTCTTTACCACCTATCGGATATATATTTTGGATAGATCCTCCACCGTATGAGATTCACAAATTGGGATGAAATGGGTCGACTTCGTTAGCTGATCCATTATCACCCAAATGGAATCATGCTTTCTACCATTCTTGGGAGAACTGTAACAAAATCCATAGATATCTACTCCCACTTCCAAAAAGGGATTGGTAAAGACTGTAACAATCCTGCTGGCCTCTGATTCTCTACCTTGACCTGCTGACAAGTCAAGCATCTCGAAACAAACTCAGCCACACTTCTTTTCATACCATCCCACCAGAACTGTGGTTTCAACACTTTATACATTTTCTAAATTCTAGGATGAACAACCCACCTGGAATGATGATACACCCTGAGAAGATCCTCCTGACAAGAAACTGGTACAACCATCTGATTCTGAAAACACAAAACTGAATCTCCATTTAATTTCTAACCCTCAATGGTCTCCCCACCATTGAGTCTCGACCCCATGGCAACACACTCGGAATTAGATATATGTGCCTCTCTAACCAGGACAACCAAGTTAAGAATCAACAAAATTGGAAAGAAGACCACTCTATCACCCTGGTCCTCATATTCCAACTGCATATCAGCTATAACCGACATTAATTGCCAAAGGTCTAATGCCTGTTTCACCACCTGAGCATATCATTTTCTACTTAATGCATCTGCCACCAAATTTCCCTTACCCGATGTGTACATCAAGTAAAAATCAAACATCTAGAGATATTTCATCTATCTCCTTTGCCTAAAGTTCAAATCCCTTTGTGAGAAAATGTGCTTCAAGCTCTTATAATCTGTATATACCGTGAATTTCTCACCAAAGAGATAATGACGCCACACTTTCAAAGCATGGACCACTGCTGCCAATACCAAATCATGAGTTGGGTAGTTCTTCTCATGTACCCTCAACTACCATGAGTCATAGACAACCACATGATTTCCTTGCATGATAACACACCCCAAACCTGATCCCGATGCATCACAATACACTACGTACCCTTTTCCTGGTTCTGGAAAAACCAAGATTGGTGCTGATGTAAGACGACCCTTTAGCTCTTAGAAAAACTATTGACACTGTTCATTCCACTGGAATAGAACATTATTTCTTGTCAAAGCTGTCATCGGTGAATCCAAGCATGAAAATTCATGAACAAAATGCCAATAATACCTAGCTAGACCAAGAAAACTCGACATCTCGAACACATTCTTTGGAGATTTCCATGAGATAACAGCCTCTATCTTTTCCAGATCCACTAAAACACCCCTTTCAAAAATCACATGGCCAAGAAAATAATCTTCCTGTATCCAAAAGTCACACTTTGAAAATTTGTTATACAACCGATGATCCCTCAATATCCCCAGCACTGTAGCCAAGTGATGCTCATGCTCCACCCTTGTCTTTGAATACACCAGAATATCGTCTACAAACACCACCACAAATGAATCTAGATATCTATGAAATATCTGATTTATAAATTCCATAAACCCCACTGGAACATTCTCTAGACCAAAGGGAATAACAACATAATCATAATGTCCATATCTACTTTTGAAAGCTATTTTATAAATATCCTCCTTCCTCGCCTGCAATTGATGATATCTCAACCTCAGGTCGATCTTGGAGAACCACTGGGCTCCCATCAACTGGTCGAAAAAATTATCAATTCATGGAAGTGTGTATCTATTTTTATCATAACTTGGTTAAGTCTATGATAATAAACACAAAGCCTCAAATTTCTATCTGCATTTTTCAAAAACAACACCGGTGCTACCCATGGAGATGTGATAGGACGGATAAACCCTTTGTTTTCTAGCTCTTCTAACTGGACTTTCAATTCCCACAATTCAGCTGGTGCCATCCGATAAGACGAAAGTGAGATAGGATTGGTCCTCGAAAGGAGATCAATCGTAAACTCCACTTCTCTTACGGGAGGTAACCTAGAGAATTATTCAAGAAAAACATCCATGAACTGATCTACCATTGCTGGAAGAATAGTTTTATCAACACCCTCTACCGTTTCCAATGACAAAACTGCCATCTAATACGATAACGTACCCACTGCTGGTGCCAACAAAACCGTTACACCCTGACTTTCATGCTTTTCTACTCTAAAGAGATGTCTAACGCCATTGTGTGTTGTAAAAGCCACTGTCTTTGCATTACAGTCGATGTGGGACTTAAACGCCACCAGCCAATCCATTCCCAGGATTACATCATACCCATCCATCTCAAGCACTGAGAAATTCCACACTAGATCAACTTCACCCACAATGATACAACATGATCTACACAAGAAGGCTCAACACTCTCTTCGACACAGAAGAGTTTGAAGTTTCAAAACAAAGGGCATCATTTCTACCCTTAAACCCAGAAAATCAACCACATGTGCAACAATAAAAGAGTGTGAAGCACCCGTATCAAACAACACTTGCATCAAGGTAGAATTTAAAAGAATAGTACCCCGCACCATGCATGGTATCGACTGATCATGCACCAAAACCTACTCAGCTCCGAACACATGTTTGCTTTCCACACTCTGCTCTTTATTGCTTTGCTGAGGCGTCGTGGTATTCCGAGAACCACCATGACCCACTTTACTCTGCTGACGAGGGGTATATTGTTGTCCTCGTCCCGTCAAATCATAAGACGTCTGCAATCCCTGACAAGTGTCATGCGAACTCGACCTTGGAGAATTCCGACAATAATGTTGTAGATGCCCCCATATGCTTACAATTATGACATGCTCGAGGTTGTGTCATACAATCCCGCTTGATGTGGCTCGTAGAACCACACTGAAAACATCCCAGCTTGCTTTGGGTCTTCGGAGGAAGATTTATCGATCCTGCCGTTGGATTATATGCCATATTCGCACCCTGGGAATAAGTGTCCCTCCTTCGCTTGAACCCAGTGTTAGAGTTCCCACTATTCCCCATGGGTACCATCATGCTTTCTCCACCTGGAGCACCCAACAAATCATGCTCAGCCACCGAGGCTCTATTCACCATCTTTGTGTAATCATCTATACACAACATTGCTATCTTTGAATGGATTTCTTGCCTTAACCTTGCTTCAAAAATCCTTGCCTTCAACGACGTGTTACCCTCCACCTCAGGTGAAAACCGCACTAAGTTCATAAACTTAGTTGCATACTCCATCACAGACATAAGCTCTTGCTTCAAACTGAAGAAATCAGTCGTACGCTGAATTCTAAATGTATGTGGGTAGAATTTTTTGTTAAACAATTCCTCAAATCCTTCCCACATCATACCCTGGTCCGTCCCCACTTGGACTACCAACTCCCACCACTGCAGGGCAAGATCTTCCAACATATACATGGCCAACTTCACTTTTAACTCTACTGGTGTTCCCAAGAACTCGAAGATCTTGTTCATTCTATTCAACCATGCTTCTGCCCTCTCTGGCTCTGAATCACACCTGAAGATGGGTGGATTCTGCTTTTGAAACTAAATAGCATGATCCACATACCTTGGTTTATCCATTTTATTTCCAATTTTCATAGCTTGGAAAGCTTGCACTATGCTTTGCACTAGCTGCTGGTTCACCCAAGGCTTAGGTGCTACCACATTCTCAGCAGCCTCCTCCGGTTGGTATCTACGACGTCTACCTGGTTCCATTTCTATAAACAGAAAACAAACAACCATGAGTTTTACTTCCATAGACATCACGAAATCCCATTTCAAATCACATTACCCAACACTATCACAACAAGGGTTTCCACCTTTTCCACATGTGCCATGTTTCACCATTTTGAAAACCAAACCATTTTCAAAATACCAATTTATTCACATTACAATTTCACACATTCATATCACATCATAAATCATTATACCTCAATGAAATATGAATCCTAGTGGGAAGTAATTTCTACCTTATTTTCCATGCACATCTCATTGGCCACACCCACAACAATGATATTTCCAATGCTTATAAGTGTCTCCAAAACACTTATGTACCCAACTCCCTGATAACTTGACTTTCAGCATAAAATGGTTAGCTATTTCCTTTTATACTATACATTCCAAGTTCCGACAATCCTACACTTTGCTACCATCCCGACTCAAGGAATGTAACAGAACGAATGTCAACACCAAATCTGAGAATCAACTCCAAAGGACCGAACAAACTGATACCACTTGTAACACCCCGCCCCTACCTCATTGGCTTGAGGAGGTGGTGAGGGCTAATTGGCCTTAATCAACGTTCCCAAGATGCCAAAGACTGACAATAAATTACAAGGGCTTCAAGATCAAGTTGGGGAATGATTTTCCCTTAAGAAAAAACCAACCAAACCAACAACTAATGATGCATGCACTTTCAACCCAAACATTTATTCCCAAAAGACAACCAAGTTGTTCCACAATACAACCCAGAACCAATACAACCAACCATATCAGATTACAAGCGGAAAAATAAACAGAATCCACTATGAGCCATGGCACCACCACATCTCCACACCAAGCTCCAAGCTCCACCCTCCACCAAGACATCACAATGCACCACTAAAGGAGGGAAATGCCTTACCTTTTCCCACGTCAGGATACACAACATCTGTAAAGACACCAACATGCCAAAGCAGGGGGTGAGTACTAAAACTCAGTAGGTTTTCCCCAAATGACTTCCCTACACACACCACTAGGATAAATATGTTAGCACATTTATATAAAACAGTTTATATAAAATAATCACAAGTGTTACCATTACCATAAGCCAACCACACCCTACCAAGCCATTTCACCCAAACCAAACCACAAATGGAAATCCAAAAAACAAACCACAAACCATTCCAACATTTACACATTATCACAACAATTCCATCTTTCAAATAAATGCACAAAAAAACAACCAAACAACCAAACGGTGGAGCTTCTGTCCAACCCGTTCACCCATTCACACTAAGCGGCACTTCACGTCCACTTATCCTTGATGGTGGCCCTTCTGTCCACTCTCCATCCTCTTTTTATAGTGGTACTTCATGCCACTTCCACACAACATTCAAAATAATCCAATTCCAAGCATATAACCCACCAAGGTCACAACCACATGCAATCAACCAATTCCATTGCATATCAATCCACTTCAATAAATCACCCATTTATTAAAAACCATTTTTCCATGCCAAACAACATTTCAATAAAACACCCCTTTTATTGAAAACCATTCCCATCAATCATTTTCACAAATCAACTATAGAATCCCATTTTAAAATCTATAAGAATATCATTTCACTATAAAACCCCCTTTTTCCCAAAAATCCCCAAAACATCACCCAAGGGATTTCTAATCAATATCGCACATCAAAACACAATTAATTTCAAGAACAATCAAATTAATTGTAACCAAAACTATTATCTTTTACCAAGTGGAGTCAAGAGAGAAGCCACCTACCTTTAGGGTTCCCAATAAATCGACCCACGAACAACTGCGCCCCAAATCCGGCGAACGCACCACCAAAACCTATCTAGATCCCTTTACCTAGCATCCATAAGCCTTAAAATCATCATCCAAGGAAACCAAAACCCTATATATACACAAAAAAAAGTGTATATCTAGAAAACCAAGAAAGAGGGAAGAGAAGATCTAGAGGAAAACACAAATAAACCATGAGAGAATACTTACCCAGGAGCAATCACCTTCAAAACACCAAGAACCCTCTTCAAAATGCTTCCAAAATGAGTGGGAAAGCTCCTCCACCCCCTGAGAACTGAAGAAACCAAGTGATCCACGAGTGGGAGGAAGTTTGGAGTGAAATAGGTTAAGCCCGAGGGAGCTCGGAACTTATAACCCTATTTTAAGTCGTCGCGCGGTTAGTCCGCACGGTTTGGAAAACCGTGCGCTAACTGTGCATACGCTACTGCCTCGAGAGCAAGGGTCCACACAGTTGTCTCGCACAGTTTGGTAAACCGTGTGCAGGCCATGTGAAGCCTACTGTCTCCCCTGCACGGTTTCCTAGAGAACCCGCACAGTTTCCACTAATCGTGCTCAAACCGTGCACCCATTTAAAGGCCTCCGAACTCATCCAAAACTATTCCAAACTCTCCCAACCTCTTCCCAATTCATCTCATGCACTTTAAACACATAAAATGGTGAAAGGGGATCAGATCTAGGGTCAATTACATAGATTATTTATTATTATCTGGTTTTCCTCTAACAATCGAGTCAATGTCATTATTCGATTACTACGCTTTATCTAATTTTTGGTTCTGAGAATACGTAAGAGAAATCTCCCTTGGTACATCCAAATCCACCTCCCCCACAGTGAAGAGGCAATGAGTTCACTCAATCGAGGAACTCTTTGTCTCAACACCCAACTCCACCGTATAATATTCATCTCTCGGTCTATGGTGCTCCACTGGTATGCACTATGAACCGAGAGAGGGAGGGGGAATTGATTTGATAATGTGAAGATTGAAGCAGTTTATCGGACAGATCATATGAATATCATCGATCTGCTTCTATACAATCAGTTATTTCATCAAGGATGAAATTCATAAAATTATAAAGAACGTGATGCCTATGTGATCTCCCATTGGGACCTAACCCTTGTGTTAGTTCTCCATGGTTTGGAGTTGAAGAAATCACAACATGATCATAGAAGTTGAATAAAAATACATAGAATTGCAGGGAGAAGATAATAACAACATGATTGTATAGATGAAGAACAAAATTAGAATTAAAATGTGGAAATGAAAATGTAGAAATAAATATAAGAAAACCTAGTTGCAACTGGTAGATGCTGAATCCTTCTAAAATGGGGCGAGGGAAAATTATTTATAAGCAATGACATCTTCTTCACCCTTGCATTCGACATTGAGGCAGGTTTTGACTTCTGCTTGATGGATGCCACATGTACACCTTGGATCAATTCAGTCGGACACCTTCACTTACCACGATTGTGTGCGTGTGCCTTCGAGATAATTCCAGTGATGTTGTGTTCTGCTAATTTGTAGGTGTAGTGGAAATAGATGCAACTTGATGTCGCTGCTTTTGGAAAAAAATACACCAATCGATTTCATCAAGAATTTATTATTTATATATACATATATATATATCTGTGTGTGTGTGTCTGTGTGTGTGTGTTTATATATAGATATATATATGTGTGTGTGTGTGTGTGTCTATATACATATTATTATTACTATTATATATATATATACATATATATACACATACATTCTTTTTATTTTTTATTATTTAAATTTTATCATAATACACACACACACACACACACATATATATATATATATTTTTTGTTTTTTTTTCTTTTTTTTCTTTTTTTCTTTTTTTTCTTCTCTTTTTTTTCTTTGTCTCGGCTTGATCGGAGGTGGCCTCACATGGGGGTTTGGTTCATCCAGGGTCGCGGCTTGAATTCGGGTTCTTTACTTGCGAGCGGTGCGACCTCTTCTCCATGGCTCTTCACCAATAGATCTGAGTTATTCGACGATGGCCTCGATTTATTATTTATTAGGCCACGACATCAGTGGGCATGGGAGATCATAGCGCTTCCTTCTCCAGTGAGCACGATGAGTTCTTCTTCTCCAGCGAGCACGAAGGCATGCGGCGGCTCTGGTTTGGGGTCCTGATCAAGTTAGGTGGTGCGGCGAGGCTTCAAACGCGGCATCTTCTACTGTGGGAATGGTAGCATCATGCTATGGATAAATTTTTTTATGTGTTTTTGAAATTTATTTTTTTTCCTAAAAGGGTTAGGGTAGAAAATATTTTTAAAAATGGGTCCAAGATGAGTGAACCCCGTTCACGCATCACGGAACTCAAGAAGATGCGTGAACGGGGTTCACGCATCATAACCGCGCGGAAGGATGCGTGAACCTCATTCATGTATCCTTCACGAAGTTGATTAAGGATGCGTGAACAGGGTTCACGCATCCTACAGAAACATATTTTTTACAATTTTTCTTTTAAATTTCTTATTTTTTTTGTTTTATATATATATATATATAAACAAAACAAAAAAAATTCAGCAGAATTTATCTACTATTTAATATCCAACAGTACTGCCATTACAATTGTCTGGATTCTGAAAGAAACCCTCACCTAGGGCTCTCTTTTATAAGAGGGATTTCCCAGGAAATCATTATGCATTTCCGATGTGGGATTCAGGTTCTCTTTTTCCTGCGCAGAGCATTCTGCATTTCCGATGCGGGATTCTGTTTCAAGTGTGTGACTTTGAAAGACTGTAAAATACAAACTATACAACCAATATAAATGAAACTTAAAACATGGATTAAACATATAAGAAATAGTTGAAAATAAAAATAATTTCATAAAAAGGGTTGATAAATAATAATTTATAAGCTTTCAAAACCACCAACCTGAAACTTAAAAATGTTTCAAGTACGTGGCTTTGAAAGACTATAAAATAAAAACTATAAGACCAATATGAATTAAACTTAAAACATGGATTAAACATACAAGAAATAGTTGAAAATAAAAATAATTTCATAAAAAATGTTGATGAATAATAATTTATAAGCGTTCAAAACCACCAACTTAAAACTTAAAAATGTTTCAAGTACGTGACTTTGAAAGATTATAAAATACAAATATAAATATTAATTAGTAATATAATTATTAATTAATTAGTAATATAATTATTAATTAATTAGTATAATTATATTATTAATTAGTTAATTAGTTAATTATATTACTAATTAATAATAATTATATTAATTAATTGATAATAATTAATTAATTATATTATTAATTAATAATAATTTACTAATTAGTTAATAATTATATTACTAATTAATAATTAATTAATTATATTACTAATTAATAATAATTATACTAATTAAATAATAATTATAATACTAATTATTTATTATATTACTAATTAATAATAATTATACTAACTAATTAATAATAATTATACTAATTAATTAATAATTATATTACTAATTAATAATTATATTAATAATTATTAATTAATTAGTATAATTATTATTAATTAATTAGTATAATTACTATTAATTAGTAATATAATTATTAATTAGTAATATAATTATTAATTAATTAGTATAATTATTATAAATTAATTAATATAATTATTATTAATTAGTAATATAATTATTAATTAGTAATATAATTATTAATTAATTAGTATAATTATTATTAATTAATTAGTATAATTATTATTAATTTGTAATATAATTATTAATTAGTAATATAATTATTAATTAATTAGTATAATTATTATTAATTAATTAGTATAATTATTATTAATTAATTAGTATAATTATTATTAATTAATTAGTATAATTATTATTAATTATTAATATAATTATTAATTAGTAATATAATTATTAATTAATTAGTATAATTATTATTAATTAATTAGTATAATTATTATTAATTTGTAATATAATTATTAATTAGTAATATAATTATTAATTAATTAGTATAATTATTATTAATTAATTAGTATAATTATTATTAATTAATAATATAATTATTAATTAGTAATATAATTATTATTAATTAATTAGTATTATTATTATTAATTAGTAATATAATTATTAATTAATTAGTATAATTATTATTTATTAATTAGTATAATTATTATTAATTAGTAATATAATTATTAATTAGTATTATAATTATTAATTAGTATTATAATTATTAATTAATTAGTATAATTATTATTAATTAGTAATATAATTATTTATTAGTAATATAATTATTAATTAATTTGTTAATATAATTATTAATTAATTAGTATAATTATTATTAATTAGTAATATATTAATTAATTATTATTAATTAATTATTAATTAGTAATATAATTATTAATTAATTAGTATAATTATTATTAATTAGTAATATAATTAATTAATTATAATCAATTAATTAATAAAAATATTATTAATTAGTAATATAATTAACTAATTAACTAATTAATAATATAATTATACTAATTAATTAATAATTATATTACTAATTAATTAATAATTATATTACTAATTAATATTTATATTTGTATTTTATAATCTTTCCAAGATACGTACTTGAAACATTTTTAAGTTTCAAGTTGGTGGTTTTGAAAGCTTATAAATTATTATTCATCAACATTTTTTATGAAATTCTTTTTATTTTCAACTATTTCTTATATTTTTAATCCATGTTTTAAGTTTCATTTATATTGGTCTTATAGTTTTTATTTTATAGTCTTTCAAAGTCACGTACTTGAAACATTTTTAAGTTTCAAGTTTGTGGTTTTGAAAGCTTATAAATTATTATTCATCAACCCTTTTTACGAAATTTTTTTATTTTCAACTATTTCTTATATGTTTAATCCATGTTTTAAGTTTCATTTATATTGGTCATATAGTTTGTATTTTACAGTCTTTCAAAGTCACATACTTGAAACAGAATCTTGCATCGGAAATGCAGAATGTTCTACGCAGGATAAAGAGAACCTGAATCCCACATCGGAAATGCAGAATGATTTCCTGGGCAAGCCCTCTTATAAAAGAGAGCCCTGGGTGAGGGTTTATATTAGAATCTAGACTGTTGTAAAGGTAGTACTACTGGATATTAAATAGCAGATAAATTTGGCTAAATTTTTTTGTTTTGTCTATATATATATATATATATATATATAACAAAACAAAAAAAATTTAAAAAAAATTTAAAAAAATTTGTAAGAAATATGTTTCTGTAGGATGCGTGAATGGGGTTCACGCATCCTTCTGCATGGTTATGATGCGTGAACCCCGTTCACGCATCTTCCCAAGTACAGTGATGCGTGAACGGGGTTCATGCATAATTTCCATAAAACCCCCCTTTTTCCCATAAAAACTGAATGTCTTCAAAATTAAAATCCAAGATCAAATTCATTTTCAAATTAATCTATTAAAAATATGACTGCAAATCATAATTTCCATGATTTAAATATCTCATTCAAAAATTCTGAATTGTTAAAATAAAATTATAATTTGTTTTTCAAATTAAATTTCAATTAAAATCAATTTCAACTTCAAAATATGGATTTTCAATTAATTCCAAAAAAAGATTGAAAGAATTAATACTAAAAATAAATACATTGAACAATTTTAGCTCTAGATCAACAATTATAATTTTAAATTTCATAAAAAATCTTGGCTACACAATTTATATAAAAAAATGATCAAACCATTAAAAACCAGCTTTTGAGACATTTTCAATTAAGTCCAGTATTTCACAAAATATCAAAAATAACTATTTATACCCAATATTTTTTTGAATTGGGGGTAATTATCAATGAATAATAGACAAAAAAATCAAAAAAATCATCTCACATTAGTGACTTGGTCACTATACCTTATAAGAAATCATATCAAATACCTAGAATTTTTAGCTTAATAGAGTCAAAACACTCTACTTTTCATATTCTTTAAATTTTCATGTAGTTTTACTTGATCAAATATTATCTTTCTATAATTGGGTATTTCTTGAGTCTTATGTTCTTATATTCACATTTAATTATCCATATAAGACACATGTGATTCAAGTATAATTAAACAATTAATTAAGTATGGTATACCATAAAAAATTTTAAACATGAAATAAAATCTATTTATATCTAAAATCGACACTGGGATAATGTTTTTGGTAACACACATTACATAAAAATAGTTTTCAAATATAAGGAACTTTTCACTTAGAGATGTGACGTTATAATCTTCTCTAGTTGATATTTAAGTTAAGCTACATCAAATATCTTAGAGATCCATTTCAACTCTTACAAACCTTTTGAAATTCCTTGGTTCTTGTATTTTGATAGAAATGTGTGAGTCACGAACTATATCTAATATCTAAGAAGCAAAATAGAAATATTACATGCAATTGTAAATATACCTGAAGCAAAAGATCCTACTTGTTTCTTCTTAAATTCATTGAATTACTCTTCTAGTGATTGTTCTTGACACACACAAAGTAAATAGCTTCATTCTCAATGCTTACCCTCCTTATATTTGGTTTCATAAAAGGATGTTGTAATGGTGCCTTTGGAATTATACTTTCCATTAGCCTTTTCACCATGCCCTTCTTGTTCGTGATAAGGAAATAAGATTTCTCTTTATTTATATCCTTATCAGCTTAGTAAAATTTATCAAAAAGTTATTGAAGTGATTTATTCATAATATTAATTTTATAATTCTCAATGAAATTAGTGTAAGTGGGTAATAAGGATTATAGAATGATATATATTTAAAGATCATTATTCAAATTAAATCTTAACTCTACCAATCGATCAGTATACTCTATCATCTTAAGAATATGAGGACCATCCTGGATTCCATATTTCAATTTATATGTGTTTAGTGTAATAATAATCTCACTTGTTTCTTGTTTCACTTTCTCCATATAAGTGTAATGAGTCACATTGTTACAGGTTGTGAAATTCAGAGGAAATTTGATTTTTTGGTCTCGAAGTAGGGAATACTTGGAGAATTATGATTTAGACCAGGATTCTTTGAGTTGTATCATCTCAAATAGATGTTTTCTTATTTATTTAGAGACCCAATATAGGTTTTAGGTACTCAGGTGAATGTTAGATTAGGGTCAGGGTAACCCTAGCTATGATTTTTGGCTACATGTAGCTCGTCACACCATGATGGGTGTAGGGCATGCTATGAAAAGGGGTGACCCATATGAGTCACACCCTGACTAGAGGGTGTCGCAAAGTGGTTGGGATTTGTGTGGGTTTTTAGCTAAGTAAAAGTCCTTATGTAAAGAGGTCACTTCATGGTGTGGGGTGTCACGCTATGAAGGAGAATATTATGTATGGTTTTGAAAAACCTTATATTTTTTATGAATGTTAATAGAGAAGAAGCCAATCAGATGTGAACCCTAGGTCATGCTATTAATGTACTTGAATGAGGTGATCATCATGGAATATAATAAAGAGGACCCACTGTGAGAGGGGAGGTCATGCCATGGATTATTAGGCCTCACCTAGTAAAGGTGTATCATTTTGTGACCCAAATGGGTTACACCATGATAGATATGGTTAGGGGGTTAGACCCTCTTTCAGGGGACAACCACACCACAACCCTAAGGGGTCACTCCATGATGGTGTTAAATGAGGGCGTTGAGACCTCTACCAAGGGGAGAGAGGGTCCATTCCATAACTGGACCTCTTCCTTACATTTTTTTAACGGGGGTAGACCTGTATTTTTTAGAGTCAACCTCATTAATGGTTTATAGGAAAGAGGTTCTTGAAGAGGGGGAATTTAGATGGATCCCTCCTAATTCTTCCCCCATATGAGCCCCTGTGGATAGGGTTATTCTTGATGGAATTTCATGGTGATTTAAGGTGAGTCTATAATGACCCATACTTTACATACATTGTTAGCACTTCAAAAATGATGTACACTTATTACAACATATAACAAAACCATGAAAGGACCGTATAGGTATAGTGTCTTTAGAAACTGGGAAACATAAATAACTGGTTCATAAAGCGTCTGCATTGTCTCCCATTTATTTCATCATATCTATAGTCCCTTTTGGCATATCTTACTTAATAACCTTCTTCCTGGCCTGGGGAAAGAAAACATACAAAAGGGTGAGCTCAAATTCCCAGTAAGGTTAAACAAAAGAAATATCAATCACATCATATTCATAAGAACATAACATTTTGGAAATCTTACCCTACAAAAGAGATCATAATTTCATAACATGGGATAAATCATGGCAGTGAAATGTAATAATAATAATCATAACTTAAAACATGAAGCTTTGTTTCATACACACATAATCATATAGAATCATTTCTTATTAGTCAAGACTCATTCCCAAGACTATCTTAGTGGACAAAGTCCATTTCTGAACCGAGTTCATTCCTTGTTTCAGTCCTGTTTCACTGAACCGGTTTAACCTGCCGTTCTAGCCATGTCCATCTCATGAGATATAAAATCTTTAACCAATTCATTGGAGGGAGATATAGGTCCCACCCATCTCATAATGATACCATTCTTATGTGTTCCACAAAATCAAAAATCATACATCATTGCATATCCTATGTAATAAAAATGGGATTCTTAAACATCGTGACATCATAAAACAATTCATATAAGATAAAGGAATTCATAAAAATAATTCCATAACAACATAATCAAATCAATGTAATAATAGGGATAGAAACAGAACCCTATATTATCTTATATGGAAAATAATTTTGATAAAACACTTGAACTCCATTCTTGAGGAAAATATCCTTTCTACTTCAAAAACACTTTTCCTTTCTTAACATGTCATACAATTCTAAACTAAAAGAATTTGATTAAAAATAAACTTGTAAAGGAAGATTCTTGGAGATAATGTTTTAAAAATCCATTCATGTCATATAAGTTAAAAAAAACATTCTTCTCGTACTTTTGTCGGAAAAGTCAAAAAGTACCTCGTACAAAAAATGATAAAAGATTCCTTTCATATCTTTTACTAAAAACTCACCGAAGGGTAAAATTGTATTTAAACAATTTTAGGTGGATGTAAATAATATTACATATTGAGGAAACATGGATGTGGATGATAAAATACACCCTAGTAAATTCCAAAGTATAAACAATCTTGGATAAAAATGAGATTGTGATATTTCCCTTACCTTAGGTCCGATTTGCTTCGTAAGTGTCTGAAACTCCTTTATAATGATTTAAATAATGTCATTGACTTCTTACATAATCATACTCATTGTTATGATATCATATATGGTCATATTCTTAGCTTATTATTACTAATATTTCATTGCTACTTGTTATTCTGGTGTTTATTACTTTTTGTTCTTATGCGGGTTTTGTCGAATAAATTATTATTATTATTTTTGGGTTATAGATACCTTATTTCCAGAATGGTATTAGTGTAATATATATCATATTCATTCATTAAATTAATTTATGTAATCATTATGTAATGGAAATCATGTAGAACGAGTCGCATCACATCGTGAAGACGGTATTCCGTACGTACGCACGAGTGATGATATCGTTCCCATGATCGTGGAATTGTATTGGAGTGTATGTATAATATTTCAGAATCAATATCACTTTACAATAATCATATATATTCATTCTTTATACCATTATACCCATCCAAGTAAGGTGGTGGTGGAAAATAGATTACACCACGGCGTGGAGACGGTATTCCGTACGTACGCACGCGTGGTGATTTCGTTTTCTGTAGGATGGATAGATGGTGAAATAGGGTTGTTTCATACTTATAATAAAATATCAGTATATTATTGATACTGATGTTATTAATTCATAATTAAATAACTAAATAAGAATAAGTGGAAGAAGAAATAAAGTTGAAAGAATCGGTAACGGACATTACCTCTTCTTTGAAGCGCTTCTTTGAGTCCTCCTTTTAGGGCACTAAAATTGGTCTTTGAAGAAGACCAGGACCTCTAGTATGTTTCTAGAGAAGTGTATAGGATAAATTTTCAGGGGTTGGACGAGATTTAAGGCTCAAAGTGGTGTGAGGAAGAGAGAGAGGAGGTTCCCTTTTATAAGGGAGGAGAGGGGCTCCTTTGGAAAAACTAAAAATATTATTTTATTATAAAGCCATATTCGGTTTTAAATAGCTCCAAATTGATTTATTTCGAAGATAAGGTGGGGATTGGTCGAAATACTCTCATCCAATAGAATTTGTACAAGTTTATTTTACTATTTTAACCTTATCATTTAGATTTAACTTTAAGTTAGATAATTTTACTTTTACCGTGTCTTTTTGTGTTTTTACACTATAAGGTTAATAAACTTACTATAACAAGCCAAAAGAACCCCAAGTTGTTTATTATTAATATATATAACCTTATATAAGTCATTTGGCCTAACCTTATATTTTTAGGAATAAAATAACAATTAATAATATAATATTTGTTTTAAAAACTATTTTATGTCAATTTTGACACTATTTAGTAATTTATTTTTGTGAAAATCATAACAGAATGATTAATTCGAAAAAAGTTAATTAAATCAATACTAACATGTCATATTAACCTATAAAATTATTTTAATTCATAAAAAGTCTCAAATTACATTTATTTGGGTATTTATAACATCAATTATGTTAATATTTCATTAATAAGATAATTACTGCATCATCTTTGTGTCATAAATAAATTAAATTATTTAATGTCAAAAAATTAAAAATAAAATAACATTATGTATGAAATCTTTTTATATTTCTAATTAATATTTATCGTTGAATTTATATCATGTATAACCCTATATTAAAAATGATTTACTTATTAAACTTTGATTTTAACTATTTTAACCCTTCTTTAAATAAATTAATAATAAATGTCCTAATCTAATCCAAGTGGGCCTAAATGGTCATATTTTATTCCTAAGGTTGTTTTTGGTCGAATTACACTTATCCAATAGAATTAGGATATGTGTTAGGGTAATAATAATATCATTTTTACTCTTAATTACCCTATTTACTTTTAATCGTGGTAAGTAAAAGTAAAAAGTTAATATTCACCAAAAAATTATTTTCATCTCATTGAACCACATTTTACTTACTGACATCAACCGTATCTCTCGGAGTTTTGAAATTCCACTCACAGAAGCGGTAAAATTAAGTTTTATGTAAATTTGCAAATTCTCCTAGGAGGTGGGTAAAAGAGAGTGAAAAGTTCAATAAAATTTTTATATATCTAAAATTATTATAAAATTACTCCAATGAATTACATTGAACTTATATAGGTATTATGTATCAATTTTGACCTAAAATAAATTTAAATAAAATAAATAATTATTTAAATAAAAAGTCGGTTTTTAAATAGTAACCCGGTGTTTTCACTATTCATCAAAAATTGAAAGTTTCCAGAAAAATACCAAAATTTCACCCTAGGCTAATTTCGATATTCCGAATCCAAAAATGAAGTCCATTTAGAAAAATAAAATTTACAAAATTTCAAAAAGTGGTTATTACTATTCATAACGGCTAGTTTTAATAATATTTTAATAGTATGTCATTGTTTAGTGAAACTCGATATTGCGTACGATGCAAGCTATCAAGGAAGGCCGCGATTAAGTGTAAAGCAAGACAAGCTAGTGTTGTGTGTAGTGAAAGATTCCTTTGATGATTTATATGAAATAAAAACAAAATATTTATTATAAAAGTCTCGGGTGTTACATTCTACCCCCCTTAAAATGAGTTTCGCCCTCGAAATTCATCACTTGTAACAAACAGATGAGGATACCTCTCCATCATCATATCCTCAAGCTCCCATGTAGCTTCTTCTAATTGTTGGTTCCTCCATAAAACTTTCACCAAGTGAGTGGTCTTGTTTCGTAGGACTTTTTCACTACGATCGAGAATCTCTATCGGTTGTTCTTCATAAGAAAGATCTTGTTCCAGCAGTACAACTTCTGAGCTGAGTACATGTGAAGGATCAGGTATGTACTTTCTCAGGAGAGATACATGGAACACATCATGAACTTGAGAGATATTCGGTGGAAGTTCCAATCAGTAAGCTACCTTCCCAACACGATCCAGTATTTCTAAAGGACTGATATACCTAGGTCTCAACTTTCCCTTCTTTCCAAATCTCATTACTCTCTTCCAAGGAGATATTCGTAAGAACACTTTATCACCCACTTCAAACTCTAAGTCTTTTCTTCGATTGTCGGCATAACTTTTTTGTCGACTCTGAGCTGCTCTTATGTGTTGTTGAATAGATCGGACCTTTTCTGCCATCTCATCAACAAGATTAGGTCCTAATAGCTTTCTTTCCCCAACTTCATCCCAGCAAGTTGGAGTCCTGCATTTCTTTCCATAGAGAGCTTCATAAGGAGCCATCTGAATACTGGAGTGAAAGCTATTATTATAAGAAAATTCCACCAAAGGTAGGTGTTGATCCCAACCACCTTTGAAATCCATAGAGCAAGCTCTCAACATATCTTCTAGAGTTTGAATTGTCCTCTCAGACTGACCATCTGTCTGAGGATGATAAGCAGTGCTGAAACTCAACTCTGTATCCAGAGTATGCTGAAGACTTCTCCATAACTTTGAGGTAAACCTTGGATCCCAATCAGATATAATAGAAAGTGGTACTCCATGTAATCCTACCACTTCCTTTACATATATCCTGGAAAGATGATCCATAGAGAAATCCTCTCTAATAGCAATGAAGTGTGCAGACTTTGTAAGATGATCAACTATGACCCAGATAGCATTATTGCCTTTGGATGTTTTAGGAAGTCCTGTGACAAAGTCCATAGTGATGTTTTCCCATTTCCATTCGGGTATGGGTAATGGTTGTAACATCCCCTTAGACTTCTGTCTCTCAGCTTTAACTTGCTGACAAACCAAGCATCGAGAGACATATTCAGCAACATCTCTTTTTATGTCATCCCACCAGAAGTACTCTTTCAGGTCCCTATACATCTTCGTGCTTCCAGGATGAATAGAGAATGAAGAACTATGAGCCTCATCCAGCAGCTCCTTCTTTAATTCGGGGATGGGAGGAACACAAACCTGATTCCTGAACTTTATTATCCCATCACAATCAAGGTTGAATTCAGGAACTTTTCTCACCTTCTTTTGTAACTCTACATCTTCTTTATGTGCCTCTTTAATCTTAACATGTATAGATGGTTGAACATTCATTTGAGAAAGATACGATTTTTCCCCTTTCATTATAATTCCAAGATCCATCCTTTGTAAATACATAAAAATTGGATCTTTTGTGATCCTCATCATGGATAAACTGGCATGGTCTTGTCGACTTAATGCATCTGCCACCTTGTTTGCTTTCCCAGGGTGGTAATGAATTGAGCAGTCGTAATCCTTAATCAGATCCAACCATCTTCTTTGGCACATATTCAGCTCCTTTTGTGTGAAAATGTACTTTAAACTTTTATGATCAGTATAAATGTCACACCTTTCTCCATAAAGATAATGCCTCCAAATATTTAATGCAAAGATTACCGCAGCTAACTCCAAATCATGAGTTGGGTAATTTTGCTCATGGATTTTCAACTGTCATGAGGCATAAGCTATCACCATATCATTTTGCATAAGAACACACCCCAATCCCTTCTTGGATGCATCACTGTAGATCACAAACCTTTCTCCACTACAAGGCAGTGTGAGCACAGGGGCACTGGATAACCTTCTTTTCAACTCCTTGAAATTCTCTTCACATTCCTTCATCCAAACAAACTTAACTCCTTTCCGAGTCAACCTGGTGAGTGGATTAGATAATCATGAAAAATCTTTCACAAAACATCGATAATATCCAGCCAAACCAAGAAAACTTCGGATCTCAATTACTATAGTTGGTCTCGACCATCTTTCGATAACCTCTGTTTTTGCTGGATCCACAGATATCCCCTCTTTTGAGATTATATGACCCAAAAATGAAACTTTTTGAAGCCAAAATTTACACTTGGTAAATTTGGCATAAAGCTTCTCCTTTCTCAGGGTATTCAATATAATTCTCAAGTGATCTTCATGTTCTTCCTTGCTCTTTTAATATACAAGAATATCATCTATAAAGACTACCACAAACTGATCAAGATAGTCTCTAAAGACTCTATTCATCAGATCCATAAAGATAGCAGGGGCATTAGTAATACCAAATGGCATCACTATAAATTCATAGTGTCCATACCTTGTACGGAAAACCATCTTTGGTATATCCTCCCTTTTGACCCATAATTGATGATACACTGAACGAAGATCAATCTTGGAAAAGTATTGAGCTCCACGTAGTTGGTCAAATAAGTCATCAATGCGCGGGAGAGGATATTTGTTCTTGATAGTGATCTTGTTAAGTTCTCGATAATCAATGAAGAGTCTCATTGATCCATCTTTCTTCTTAACAAACAGAATAGGTGCTCCCCAAGGTGATGCACTAGGGCGTATGAACCCCTTATCAAGATTCTCTTAGATTTGCTTCTTCAATTACTGCAACTCAATTGGGGTCATTCTATAAGGTGCCTTTGAAATAGGTAAAGCACCTGGTACGAGTTATATTGAAAACTCGACTTCACGATTTGGTGGAAGACCCGGCAATTCCTCTGGAAAGACATCATCAAACTCTTGTACAATGGGCATATTCTTAATCATGAGTTTCTCACCAACCATTTGAGATAAATAACCTTCATTTAGTGGAATCAAGACCCATAAGATGGAAGAAATTTCCACTGGAAGGTTTTGTTCATCCTTGCATCGATAGACGATCAAAGATTGATCTGGAATATGAAATGTGACTTCCCTTATTTGGAAATTGATATGAGCTCCATATAGATAAATCCAATCCATGCCAAGAATCAAATAAAATTCCACTATAGGAAGGATCAGAAGATTTGCAGGAAGCACTTTCCCACAAACTTCAATCGGAGAAGAATTATAAAATTTTGATGCGACTGTTGTGCCATTAGGGTTTGTCACAGCTAACTCAACATCTAATTGTTGAGGTAATACGGTGATACCCTTAGAAAATTCTTCAGAAATAAAGGAGTGGGTGGATCTAGAATCAAATAAAACATTTGCTACTTTAGAGTGGATGGTAAGTGTACCTTTCACCACTTCGTTATCGTACTCCACATCGCTGATAGAAATTGCATGTGAATTTCCTTTGTCTTTAGCCTTAAGAGTTTATTGATGTCGATCATCATCAACAATCCTTGGATTAGGGCATTGATTGGCATAATTCCCCATTTCCTTGCACTTGTAACATTGAAGTGTAGGTGGTGCACTCTGTGTATCCTTTTCATTGTTCGCATCACTAGAAATCTTCTTCCCATCATTGCAGCATTCAAATGCCCGATGACCTTCCTTTCCACATTTGAAACATTTACTTGTCCCTTTAAGACAACTCCCTCCATATTTCTTTCCAAACTTTGAGCATAAGGGAAAACTCATCTTCTTTTTAGTGTGATCTTTAGATTTTCCTTTGAATTCCATTTTCCTCTTCTTATCAAACCCATATGACTGATGGGTTACTCCAATCTCCATCTCAACTTTGAGAGAACATCGAACAATTTCCTCGTATCTATTGAAGTCCCTTATGTCTAACACACTTATAAGAATTGGTTTTAAGCCACTAAATAATTGATCGATCTTACTCTCAGGTTGGATAATAATACCAGAAGCGTACCTTGCAAGTCTTGTAAAATTTGCTTCATAGGTACCAACAGATTCATCATCCTTTTGCTTTAGTTCAAGAAACTCCTTCTCCATCTTTGTTCGGAGAATACGAGGGAAGTACTTATTGAAAAATAAGTTCTTAAACTCGTCCCATTCCATGGACTCAATTTCATCTCTTGGCCTCGTATTCTTGATAAGATTCCACCATTTATCAGCATCACCTTCCAAATGATACACTGCTAAGATGACTTTATCATGTTTAGAACATTGAAGAACTGAAAATATCTTTTCAATAGTACTGATCCATTGTTCAGAAACTAATGGATCAGTAGACCCGTTGAATGAAGGTGGACGCTGTCTCATTAAGGATTCAACAGAATGTTGCTCCTTCCTTTGCTCGTTTGGAAGTCCTGCATGATTCATAGTTTGAGAAAGTTTTGTGAGCATGGCTACAAGATTTTGCATTCCAGCTCCCATAACATTTGGTTGCTCAGGGGGACAATCATTGCATTGCCCGTCGCATTCCATATTAACACGGTTCCTTCGAGTTCCAGCCATTGACTAAAACCAAGAAGAATAGTGTGAGCAACACTAATTATAATAGGAAAACCACATAATCAAGAATAAAATTTCACACTTAAGGTCTTATCATAGGTTATTCATGGCCATTTCTAAAACACTAATATTGTGTTCTATGCTTAGACTTATCCTTAGGGTTCTTACTAAGGCTTTCATATCCTAGTTTTCAAAGGTTGACTATACCTTTCCTCTGATACCAACTATAGCGGTCTGGAATTACTTCCAGTGGACTATAATTGATACCTATCAGGGCACTCCATGGGTGGATACACCCCCTTGGTGGGACACACCACCATCCCTATTGGCAGCCATTTCTTCATGAAGCCCTTGGGCAGAGAGCCATGCTTCGTCCAACGCTCACATGTGAGAGTTCCCAAGGATCGGATACATTCCTACCTCCTTTGCCTCTGATACCAACTATAAAGACCCATACTTTACATACATTGTTAGTACTTCAAAATTGAAGTACACTTATTACAACATATAACAAAACCATGAAAGGACCGTATAGGTATAGTTTCTTTATAAACTGGGAAACATAAACAACTGGTTCATAAAGCTTGTACATTGTCTCCCATTTATTTCATCATATCTATAGTCCCTTTTGGCATATCTTACTTAATAACCTTCTTCCTGGCCTGGGGAAAGAAAACATACAAAATGGTGAGCTCAAATGCTCAGTAAGGGTAAACAAAAGAAATATCAATCACATCATATTCATATTCATAAGAACATAACATTTTGGAAATCTTACCCTGCAAAAGAGATCATAATTTCATAACATGGGATAAATCATGGAAGTAAAATGTAATCACAATAATCATAACTTAAAACATGAATATTTGTGGCATACACACATAATCATAGAGAATCATTTCTTATTAGTCAAGACTCATTGCCAAGACTATCTTAGTGGACAAAGTCCATTTCTGAACTGAGTTCATTCCTCGTTTCAGTCCTGTTTCACTGAACCGGTTTAACCTGCCGTTCCAGCCATGTCTATCTCATGAGATATAAAATCTCTACCCAATTCATTGTAGGGAGATATAGGTCCCACCCATCTCATAATTATACCATTCTTATGTGTTCCACAAAATCAAAAATCATAAATCATTGCATATCCCATGTAATAAAAATGGGATTCTTAAACATCGTGACATCATAAAACAATTCATATAAGATAAAGGAATTCATAAAAAAATTCCATCACAACATAATCAAATCAATATAATAATAGGGATAGAAACAGAACCCTATATTATCTTAGATGTAAAATAATTTTGATAAAACACTTGAACTCTATTCTTGAGGAAAATATCCTTTCTACTTCAAAAACACTTTTCCTTTCTTAACATGTCATACAATTCTAAACTAAAAGAAGTTGATTAAAAATAAACTTGAAAACTTGTAAAGTAAGATTCTTGGAAATAATTTTTTAAAAATCCATTCATGCCGTATAAGTTAAAAAACATTCTTCTCATACTTTTGTCAGAAAAGTCAAAAAGTAACTCATACGAAAAACGACAAAAGATTCTTCTCATATCTTTTACTAAAAACTCACCGAAGGGTAAAATTGGATTTAAAAAATTGTAGGTGGATGGAAATAATATTACATATTGAGGAAACATGGATGTGGATGATAAAATACACCCCAGTAAATTCCAAAGTATAAACAATCTCGGATAAAAATGAGATTGTGATATTTCCCTTACCTTAGGTCCGATTTTCTTCGTAAGTGTCTGAACCTCCTGTATAATGATTTAAATAATGTCATTGACTTATTCCAGAATCATAATAATTGTTATGATATCATATATGGTCATATTCTTAGCTTATTATTAGTAATATTTCATTGCTACTTGTTATTCGGGTGTTTATTACTTTTTGTTCTTATGCGTGTTTTGTCGAATAAATTCTTATTCTTATTTTTGGGTTATAGATACCTCGTTTACAGAATGGTATTAGTGTAATATATATCATATTAATTCATTCAATTCATTTATGTAATCATTAGGCAATGAAAATCATGTAGAACGAGTCGCATCACATCGTGGAGACGGTATTCCGTACGTACGCACGAGCGATGATATCGTTCCCATGATCATGGAATTGTATTGGAGTGTATGTATACTATTTCAGAATCAATATCACTTAACAATAATCATATATATTCATTCTTTACACCATTATACCCATCAAAGTAAGGTGGTGGTGGAAAATAGATTACACCACGGTGTGGAGACGGTATTCCGTACGTACGCACGCGCGGTGATTTTGTTTTCCATAGGATGGATAGATGGTGAAATAGGGTTGTTTCATACTTATAATAACATATCAGTATATTAGTTATACTGATGTTATTAATTCATAATGAAACAACTAAAGAATAAGAAGTGGAAGAAGAAATAAAGTTGAAAGAATCAGTAACGGACATTACCTCTTCTTTGAAGCGCTTCTTTGAGACCTCCTTCTAGGGCTCTAAACTTGGTCTTTGAAGAAGACCAGGACCTCTAGTATGTTTATAGGGAAGTGGAGAGGAGAAATTTTCAGGGTTTTTCCGAGCTTGAAGGCTCAAAGTGGTGTGAGGAAGAGAGGGAGGAGGTGCCCTTTTATAAGGGAGGAGAGGGGCTCCTTTGGAAAAACTAAAAATATTATTTTATTATAAAGCCAAATTCGGTTTTAAATAGCTCCAAATTGATTTATTTAGAAGCTAAGGTGGGGATGGGTAGAATTACTCTCATCCAATATAATTTGGATGAGTTTAGTTTACTATTTTAACCTTATAATTTAGATTTAACTTTATGTTAGATAATTCTACTTTTACCGTGTCTTTTTGTGTTCTTACACTATAAGGTTAATAAACTTACTATAACAAGCCAAACGAACCCCAAGTTGTTTATTATTAATATATATAACCTTATCTAAGTCATTTTTCCGAACCTTAGATTTTTAGGAATAAAATAACAATTAATAATATAATATTTTTTTTAAAAACTATTTTATGTCAATTTTGGCACTATTTAGTAATTGATTTTTGTTAAAATCATAACAGAATTATTAATTAGAAAAAAGTTAATTAAATCAATAATAACATGTCATATTAACCTAAAAAATTAGTTTAATTCATAAAAATTCTCAAATTACATTTATTTGGGTATTTATAACATCAATTATGTCAATATTTCATTGATAAGATAATTACTTCATCATCTTTGTGTCATTAATAAATTAAATTATTTAATGTCTAAAAATTACAAATAAAATACCATTATGTAGGAAATCTTTTTATATTTATAATTAATATTTATAGTCGAATTTATCTCATGTATAACCCTATATGAAAAATTATTTACTTATTAAACTTTGATTTTAACTATTTTAACCCTTCTTTAAATAAATTAATAATAAATGTCCTAATCTAATCCAAGTGGGCCTAAATGGTCATATTTTATTCCTAAGGTTGTTTTTGGTCGAATTAAACTTATCCAATAGAATTAGGACATGTGTTAGGGTAATAATAATATCATTTTTACTCTTAATTACCCTATTTACTTTTAACCGTGGTAAATAAAAGTAAAAAGTTACTATTCACCAAAAAATTATTTTCATCTCATTGAACCACATTTTACTTACTGACATCAACTATGTCTCTCGGATTTTTGAAATTCCACTCACAGAAGCGGTAAAATTAAGTTTTATGTAAATTTTCAAATTCTCCTAGGAGATGGGTAAAAGACGGTGAAAAGTTCAATAAAATTTTTATATATCTAAAATTATTATAAAATTACTCCAATGAATTACATTGAACTTATATAGGTATTAGGTATAAATTTTGACCTAAAATAAATTTAAATAAAATAAATAATTATTTAAATAAAAAGTCGGTTTTTAAATAATAACCCAGTGTTTTCACTATTCATCAAAAATTGAAAGTTTCCAGAAAAATACCAAAATTTATCCCTAGGCTAATTTCGATATTTCGAATCCAAAAATGAAGTCCATTTTGAAAAATAAATTTTACAAAATTTCAAAAAGTGGTTGTTACTATTCATAACGGCTAGTTTTGATAATATTTTAATAGTATATCGTTGTTTAGTGAAACTTGATATTGCGTATGACGCAAGCTATCAAGGAAGGTCGCGATTGTGTGTAAAGTAAGCTAAGCTAGTGTTGTGTGTAGTGAAATATTCCTTTGATGATTTATATAAAATAAAAACAAAATATTTCTAATAAAAGTCTCGGGTGTTACAGAGTCTCTCCTGCCGCCTCCTTCCATTTTTTTATCGGGTGATGATACAATCTTGGATGAGCTTAGGTAATGGTGGTTGAGATTTATTAAAGGGAATAACTTCGAATGAGGTAGTTGGTCCTTGTAAATCTACCTAAATTTATACATCATGTTTATGTAGCATGTGATATGTGGTCTCTCCAATTCTGTACGATCGACCTTATATTTAAAATTATTTTTTTCCCATAAATTCCCCTAAGTAGAACGAAAGTTTTTTTTGATATGATAGACCTTGAACACTAATCTGGTTCCTTACCTTCCAATGGTTGAGGTCCTGACTATAAAGGATATCTATATAACACATGGACCCCAGAGTGGTCTAAATTAAATGAGTTAGATGAGAGAAAGTAGATCTTGGGATAGGTTCCCTATGCCCTCTCCAAACATGGGAGAGTGATAGATTAGAAAATTTGTCCCAGGGATAGTCCATAGGTAACCTTAAGATACCTTATAGCCTATGGGCTATTTGACTAGAGAGTGGGGTGAGTGTTCCTCCCTTATTGGTAGGTGAGTACCCAAGCGGGTATACCCAAGGCAGGATTATGGGAAGGTTGGTCATGAGAGGACTGATGTGGCTTTAATTTGGAAGTGAGATGGGATTTATTCCACCTCTCCAGTGTTATGGAGTTATGGTGTTTCCTATGAGACTAATTAGACCATGATACGGTCATGGAAGTGTTGAGAGACATTAGAACTTTTGAGTAATGTGTTTTGACCGTAGGGTATGGAATGAGTGAAGGTAGCCCGTATTGGGTGTCCAAACCATGATCCAACCTAGGGGACCTTTGTGGGTTCCTTAATCTCATATTGACCCATGAGAGGGTTTGTTCAAGGAATCTAGTATATTTATAGCCAATTATGAAAATAGTGACACTAACGAGTTGTGTATTTGAGAGGATAACCTAGGAATTATGTGATGGGTTAGGGTGAGTGCCCAACCCATGTGAGGTCGATGTATGATATATGTCTCTAGGGTGAGTAAATATTCCGCCTGATTATATAACCTATGTTTCTAGGGAGGGTCATTATTCCACCTAAAGATATAATGGATGTTTCCAGGGAGGGGTGTTATTCCCCCTAATGATATGATATATATTTCCAAGGAGTGAAGATATCCCCCAAATGATATGATATATTTTTTCAGGGAGGGGAGTTATTCTCCACTGATAATATGATGGATGTTTCTAAGGAGGGGAACTATTTCTTCTATGATGATATGATATATGTTTCTTGGGAGGTGTTTTATTCACTCTGATTATATGATATATATTTCTAGGGAGGAGCATTATTCCCCCTAGTGATATGATATGTGTTTCCAAGGAGGGGCTCTATTCCTCTTGATGATATGATGGATGCTTCCAGGGGGGATATTTCTCCATGATGATATGATTTATTTTTACAGAGATGGGTTTTATTCCCCCTGATGATATGATAAATGTTTCCAGGGAGGGGCATTATTCTCCCCTGATGATATGATGGATGTTTCCAGTGAGGGGTTATATTCCCCCTAATATGACATATATTTCCAGGTAGGGGATGTAGAGACCTGAAGCTTGACGTATATGGACATTACATTACTTTTTTGAAATACTTAATACATAATAAAAAAAGACACACAAGGATCGTAATATTTTAGTGTCTTTGGAAACTCAAAATATAATCTTCTAATCGTGGTGAAAGATATTCAACATCTCCATTAATGATCTTCCACTTTTGTTTTCTTACCTAAAACCTTTCTTTAAATCCTGGGGAAAAGAAAACATATAAAGGGTGATCTCAAATGCTCAATAAGGGAAAACATAGATAACATAAAACAATCCATAAACATTTGGAAGAAAAAACTTGAACATGAAATTTAAACATTAAAACCTTGAGCAAATACATAAATCGTGGAAGTACGTAAGGCATATATCATAATGTAACATCAATAATGATAAAATATAATGGGAATAAAACATGTAATTGTGGCAACCATTCATCACTTGTTATGATTTCCATAGTAGCCAAGGCATTGCTGCCAAGACCATCTTTGTGGACAAAGTTCCTTTCTGAATCGAGTTCACTCCTCGATCCAGTCCTGTATCACTGAACCGGATTAACGTACCATTTCATCCATGTCTATATCATGAGATATATAATATTTACCCAATGCATTTTAGGGAGATATAGGTCCCACCCATCTCATAATGAAATCATTCTTACTTGTGCCACAAAATAAACATACATCATTCTTAATAACCCAATAAATAAAATGGGTTTCATAAACATCATCCTATCATTACATAATCCATATAAAAGAAATGGATATCATTTCATAATAAGGAAAGTGAAACCATGTAAATAATAGAGACATTATACTTGAAACATACACATATGAAATAATTTCATCTTAGTTGAAAAATGGTTTTGATAAAACACTTGAAATGAATTCTTGAGGAAAATATCCTTTCTTCTTCAAAATCATTTTCTTTTCACAAAATTTCATGAAATTTTAAAAGAAAACGATTTTGTCGAAAATAGTCATGAAATCCTTTAGAGGAACCTTCATGAAAATAAGGCTTTATAAAACCGTAAAAATCCTTTCATGCCGTATACGTTAAAAAAACATTCTTCTCGTACTTTTGTCGGAAAAGTCAAAAAGTACCTTGTAGGGTAAATAAAAGAAAGATTCCTTCCATACCATGGGGTAAAAGTCAAAATGGGTAAAAAGGACTTTAAACATACATGAATACACTTTTATAAAACATGGGCATGGATGTTTGCAATAACCCCAGTAAATACTTACGAATAAGCAATCTCAGATAAAAATGAGATTTGCAAAATTATACGTTACCTTAGGTCTGATATGCTTCGTACGTATCCAAACCTCATGTATAATGATTTAAATAATGTCATTGACTTATTACAGAATCATATTAGTTTTTATTATATCATATATGGTTCACTTATGACTTTATATTACCCGTTCTTTTGTAAATTCATGTTAAAGTAGCGTTTTGGGTAAAATCGTTTCATTTGTCGTTCGTGTTTTAACCTGTAATTATTCATATGATTACTTAGATCATGATTACTTATATCCAGAATGTAAAAAATGATTTATATATAGTATATATTCATAATATACATATATATAATAGATCGATAAATGGAAAGAAATACATCGTTCATGGAGATGGTAGTCCGTACGTACACATGAACGCTGTTTTCGTTTCCTTATTGAATTGATTGGAATTAAGTAGATGAAATATATATATATATATATGTGTGTGGGTATACATAAATCCAGTAGCTTCATTATGTCATATATTTCATTATTATTCATTATATATACTTTATAATCATTCTTGAATGGTTAATCATGGAAAATGAATCTCATCGCATTCGTGGAGACGGTAGTCCGTACGTACGCACGAGCGATGATATCATTCTCATGATCGTGGAATTGTATTGAAGTGTATGTATAATATTACAGAATCAATATCACTTTACAATAACCATATATAGTTATTTATTTACACCATTATACCCATCCATGTAAGGTGGTGGTGGAAAATAGATTACACCACGGCGTGGAGACGGTATTCCGTACGTACGCACGCGCGGTGATTTCATTTTCCATAGGATGGATAGATGGTGAAATAGTTTTGTTTCATACTTATAATAATATATAAGTATATTAGTGATACTGATGTTATTACTTCATAATTAAACAAATAAAGAAGAAGAAGTGGAAGAAGAAATAAAGTTGAAAGAATCGTTAACGGACATTACCTCTTCTTTGAAGCGCCTATTTGAGACCTCCTTTTAGGGAACTAAAATTGGTCTTTGAAGATGAACAGGACCTCTAGGATGTTTCTAGGGAAGTGGAGAAGAGAATTTGGAAGGGGTTTCTATAGATTTAAGGCTCAAAGTGGTGTGAGTAATAGAGGGAGGATGTGCCCTTTTATAAGGGAGGAGAGGGTCACCTTTGGAATACCTAAAAATATTATTTTATTATAAAGTCATATTCTGTTTTAAATAGCTCCAAATTGAGTTATTTAAAATATAAGGTAGGTATGGGTCTAAATACTCTAATACAATAGAATTTATACAAGTTTAGGTTTCTATTTTAACCTTATCATTTAGATTTAACTTTAAGTTAGATAATTTAACTTTTACCATGTCTTCTTGTTTTCTTACACTATAAGGTAAATAAACTTACTATAACAAGCCAAAAGAACCCCAAGAGGTTAATTATTAATATATATATCCTTATATAAGTTATTTTGATGAACCTTATATTTTTAGGAATAAAATAACAATTAATAATATAATATTTGTTTTAAAAACTGTTTTATGTCAATTTTGACACTATTTGGTACTTGATTTTTGTTAAACTCATAACATAATTATTAGTTCTAAAAAAGTTACTTAAATAAATAATAACATTTTATATTAACCTAGAAAATTATTTTAATTCATAAAAAGTCTCAAATTACATTTATTTGGGTATTTATAACATCAATTATGTCAATATTTCATTAATAAGATAATTACTGCATCATATTTTGTCATAAATAAATTAAATTATTTAATGTCTAAAAATTAAAAATAAAATAAAATTATGTAGTAAATCTTTTTATCTTTCTAATGAATATTTATAGTTGAATTTATCTTATGTATAACTCTATATTAAAAATGATTTACTTATTAAACTTTGATTTTAACTATTTTAACCCTTCTTTAAATAAATTAATATTAAATGTCCTAATCTAATACAAGTGGGCCTAAATGGTCATATTTTATTCCTAAGGTTGTTTTTGGTCGAATTAAACTTATCCAATACAATTATGACATGTGTTAAGGTAATAATAATATCATTTTTACGCTTAATTACCCTATTTACTTTTAACCGTGGTAAATAAAAGTAAAAAGTTACTATTCGCCAAAAAATATTTTCATCTCATTGAACCAAATTTTAGTCTTTGATATTAACCGTGTCTCTCGGATTTTAGAAATTACACTCACAGAAGCAGTAAAATTAAGTTTTATGAAAAATTCAGTTTTTTAACTACCACTTAGTGGTTTCACTATTCATCAAAAAATGAAAGTTTCCAAAAAATACCAAAAATTAGGCCTAAGCTATATTTGATATTTTGAATTCAAAAATGATGTCTATTTTACCAAATTCAAAACATATTAGTTGCATTAAATAATTTAAAAATTAATTCCCGTCGTCAAAACAAATAGCGTGTTTTTAAGAGATAATAACTATCAAAAGATTGACACTTATTTATGTCTGGTTTAAATGTGAAATTACATCCAACGACCAACATTATATTAAATGGTAAAAATATATTCTAAATATACTTTAAAACCACTCAAATTAATAATTTATCACTATTAATTATTTCGATTAAAAAAGTTGTTTTTAATTAAAATTTAGTAATTTTCACTATTCATCAGAATATGAAAGTTATCCGAAAAGTAACAAAATTTCACCCTAAGATAATTTCGATATTCTGAATCCAAAAATGAAGTCCATTTTGAAAGATAAAATTTATAAAGTTTCAAAAAGTGGGTATTACTATTCATAATGGCTAGTTCATAATAATATTATAATAATATCCCGTTTAGTGAAACTCGGTATTGCGTACTACACACGCTATCGAGGAAGGTCTTTATTGCATGTAATGCATGCCAAGTCAGGGCTGCGTGTAGTGAAAGCTCTGTTTGGTGTTGCGTATAACATAATCAAAACTTATTTCATTTATACATTAAACAAAATCTATACATAATGTTGCGTAGAATAGTTTCTACAAAACGAACTTGAAATTGTGTGTAACGCGAGCCAAGAATAGTGTTGTGTATACTGCAAGCAAATACGGTGTTGCGTATATCACAAGATAATTTTGGTGTAGTGTATAACACAAGACATTAAAAAGAATATTTTTCATAAAATCTCGGGGTCTTACATTCTACCCCCCTTAAAATGAATTTCGCCCTCGAAATTCGTCGGGGTTATAAATGGTTTACTACATGAGAGTTTCTTTCATAGAAACCCACATCGTAAAAAGTAATACTAAAACTTCATTTAAAAAAAGGAACGTTAGAAACATAATAGATACCCAAATAACTCATCACTGGGTTTCCACATAGGAGAACATAGGTGAAAATATGGACATGGAGGAGAAATATAACCATCATGTTCTGATGAAGAGTGGTAGAGAACATGGCTATGAAAAATCCATCAATCACAAAGCCATAAATTTGTGATGATCTAGGGTACCATCTTATTCATAGGATATAAGGGCACTATGAAAACATTTTTGGTTTTCAAGATCATTTCCCTAAAGTTGATGAAATTGGAATTAGAAGAAATACTTTCGTGATTTTGGTACAGTCTCACTGTTGGTCGTTCTTTGGAAAATTTCCACTTCATCTCTTAAAGAAATGAAGTTGAATTTGTCATTCGTGACGTGTTAGTAGATCATGTGATAGAATGATGGTTCATTCCATATGTCTCAAATAAAAGGTTAGAAAAGTTATCAAAAATACATAAGTCCATCTATAGTGAGATTAATCATATATGGTTCCTAAAATGGACTTATACTTCATATATCATACTGCTTAATATAATAAAACAAGTTTCTACTAAACAGGGACTTCCTGTAGGCCAGTGGTAGGCGATAAAGGCCAGTCGCACTTCGGTTGTGGGTTTGATTCCCATAGCCGTGTCTGATGCGATGGGTTGTCGCCCATCCTGCAGGTTTTCCTTTTTCTAAAACTACATTACTATAACATCCCATCAATAATATCGAAAAAACTTCTATCCTTAAATAATACTAACTTATGTCCAACATAATCCATTCCAATATTTAGGCTTATCCAAAATACTGTTGTCCAATCTCATATTATAGTGAAAACGATTACCAAAGAGTTCATATAACAAGCATGTTAATACCATCATTAATCCCCATATATCATAAGATATGTCTTGTTGGTCACATTCCAAACATTCGAAGACCTTAATCATGTATTCTCTTGAAAAATGAATACCCATTGAATCTTAGTGAAAACATGAGTGCTGTCAAAAGTTAACTCTTTCCACATACCAAAACCCCAAAATTCTATATACTCAAACCATGATATAACTATTTCCTTATATCAGTCATGAGCTCATGAATACTATCAAACATTTCATTTTCTCATTATCCCTTCATTATGCACATACCATATTTTTTCCAAAAATATATCAATCACTTTCCATGGTCATCGGTACCATAAAATTATTGAAAACCACAATAGACCAATACACAAATATTCCAATATTCCACGATACTATATACAACATTATTTTGGAATCCCGTTACATAAACACTTAATCATTCCGCCACATTGTTTTCATATTCAACATCGCCAATAGTGATCGCATATGACTTCACTTTGTCCTTTGCCTTAAGTGGTTGCTCATGTCGATCATCACTAACCCTTGGATTAGGGCATTTATTAGCATAATGCCCCATTTCCTTGCACTTGAAGCATTGAAGTGTTGGTGGAGAGTTCTCTGTAGTCTTTTCTCTATTCACATCATTAGCAACCTTTTTCCCATTACTTCGATAATCAACTGCTCGATGACCTTATTTTCCACACTTAAAACATTTTCTAGTACCTTTTAGGCAATCTCCACCATGATTCTTTCCACACTTTGAGCATAAAGAAACATTCATCTTCTTTTCACCATTGTTCTGAGATTTCTCCTTGAACTCCATTTTTCATTTCTTGTCAAAACCATGAGATAGATATGTTACACCAACTTCCAGTTCTACCTTTATAGCACAACGCACAATTTCTTCATAGCTACTAAAGTCTCTTATAGCCAATGCCCTTTGAAGACTTGGTTTTAAGCCACTGAAAAATCGATCAACTTTACTTTCAGGTTGGATGATAAATCCAGATGCATACCTTGCAAGTCTTGTAAAATTCGCTTCGTATATACCAACAGATTCATCATCCTTCTGCTTAATCTCAAGAAACTCCTTTTCCATCTTTTTTCTAAGAATACGAGGGAAGTACTTACGGAAAAACAAGTTCTTGAACTCGTCCCATTCCATGGACTCAATTTCATCTCTTTGCCTCGTATTCTTGATAAGATTCCACAATTGATTAGCATCACCTTCCAAACGATATATTGCTAAGATGACTTTATCATGCTCAGAACATTGTAGAACTGAAAATATTTTTTCAGTAGTACTGATCCATTGTTCAGCCACTAAGGGATCAGAAGACCCGCTGAATGAAGGTGGATGCTGCCTCATGAAGGATTCAATGGAACGTTGCTCCTTTCTCTGCTCATTTTGAAATCCAGAATGATTCAAAGCTTGTGTAAGTATAGAAATAAGATTGTGCACTCCATCTCCCATGACATTGGTTTGGTCAGGAGGGCAATCATTGCATTGTACATTACATTGATCAACACGGTTCCTTCGGGTTCCAGCCATCGTCTAAAACCCAAAAAGAATAGTGTGAAAGGAAAAAATCATGCTAGGGAAAACAACATAATAAAGGGGGAGTACCTTCAATATCTAACATCTTAGGTTTAATTCTAAGATCTTTACCATAATTCTAGGACTATAACCTATACTTATACTTAACCTTAGGGACATCCCAAGACATACCTTAGAAATATCTCTAGGGATCTCACTAAAGTTCTCGCATCCTAGTTTCCAAAGGTTGACTAAACCTTTCCTCTAATACCAACTGTAAAGACCCAAATCTTGATGTACATGGACATTACATTAATTTTTCGGAATACTTAATACATAACAAAAACAGACACACAAGGATCGTAATAGTTTAGTGTCTTTGGAAACTTAGAATATAATCTTCTAATCGTGGTGAAAGATCTTCAACATCTCTATTAATGATCTTCCCCTTTTGTTTTCTTACCTAAAACCTTTCTTTAAATCCTAGGGAAAAGAAAACATATTAAGGGTGAGCTAAAATGCTCAATAAGGCAAACATAGATAACATAAAACAATCCATAAACATTTGGAAGCAAAAACTTGAACATGAAATTTAAACATTAAAACCTTGAGCAAAGACATAAATCGTGGAAGTACGTAAGGAATATATCATAATGGAACATCAATCATGATAAAATATAATGGGAATAAAACATGTAATTGTGTCAACCATTCAGCACTTGTTATTATTTCCATAGTAGCCAAGGCATTGCTGCCAAGACCATCTTAGTGGACAAAGTCCCTTTCTGAATCGAGTTCGCTCCTCGATCCAGTCTTGTATCACTGAACCGGATTAACTTACCATTTCAGCCATGTCTATCTCATGAGATATATAATCTTTTCCCAATTAATTGGAGGGAGATATAGGTCCCACCCATCTCATAATGAAATCATTCTTACTTGTGCCACAAAATAAACATACATCATTCTTAATAACCCAATAAATAAAATGGGTTTCATAAACATCATCCTATCATTACATAATCCATATAAAATAAATGGATATAATTTCATAATAAGGAAAGTGAAACCATGTAAATCAAAGAGACATTATACTTTAAAAATACACATATGAAATAATTTCATCTTAGATAAAAAATGGTTTTGATAAAACACTTGAAATTAATTCTTGAGGAAAATATCCTTTCTTCTTCAAAATCATTTTCTTTTCACAATATGTCATGAAATTTTAAAAGAAAAGGATTTTTTTGAAAATAGTCATGAAATATTTTGGAGGAAACTTCATGAAAATAAGGCTTTATAAAACCATAAAAATCCTTTCATGCCGTATACGTTAAAAAAACATTCTTCTCATACTTTTGTCGGAAAAGTCAAAAAGTACCTTGTAGGGTAAATAAAAGAAAGATTCCTTCCATACCATGGGGTAAAATTCAAAATGGGTAAAAATGAATTTAAACATACATGAATACACTTTTATAAAACATGTACATGGATGATTTCAATAACCCCAGTAAATACTTACGAATAAGCAATCTCGGATAAAAATGAGATTTGCAAAATTATCCCTTACCTTAGGTCTGATATGCTTCGTACGTATCCAAACCTCTTGTATAATGATTTAAATAATGTAATTTACTTATTACAGAATCATATTCATTGTTATTATATCATATATGGTTCACTTATGACTTTATATTACCCATTCTTTTGTAAATTCATGTTAAAGTAGCGTTTTGGGTAAAATCGTTTCATTTGTCGTTCGTGTTTTAACTTGTAATTATTCATATGACTACTTAGATCATGATTACTTATATCCAGAATGTAAAACATGATTTATATATAGTATATATTCAGAATATACATATATATAATAGATCGATAAATGTAAATAAATACACCGTTCATGGAGACGGTAGTCCGTACGTACGCATGAATGCTGTTTTCGTTTCCTTATTGAATTGAATGGAATTAAGTAGATGAAATATATATATATGTGTATATGTATATTTATATGTATACATAAATCCAGTAGTTTAATTATTTCATATATTTCATTATTATTCATTATATATACTTTATAATCATTCTTGAATGGTGAATCATGGAAAATGAATTTCATCGCATTCGTGGAGACGGTAGTTCGTACGTACCCACGAGCGATGATATCATTCCCATGATCGTGGAATTGTATTGAAGTGTATGTATAATATTACATAATCAATATCACTTTACAATAACCATATATAGTTTTTTATTTATACCATTATACCCATCCATGTAAGGTGGTGGCGGAAAATAGATTACACCACGGCATGGAGACGGTATTCCGTACGTACGCATGCACGGTGATTTCCTTTTCCGTAGGATGAATAGATGGTGAAATAGGGTTTTTTAATACTTATACTAACATATCAGTATATGATTGATACTTATTTTATTACTTCATAATAAAACAACTAAAGAAGAAGAAGTGGAAGAAGATATAAAGTTGAAAGAATCGTTAACGGACATTACCTCTTCTTTGAAGCGCCTCTTTGAGACCTCCTTTTAGGGCACTAAAATTGGTCTTTGAAGAATACCAGGACCTCTAGCATGTTTCTAGGGAAGTGGAGAAGAGAATTTTTCAGGGGTTGGCCGAGCTTTAAGGTTCAAAGTGGTGTGTGGAAGAGAGGGAGGAGGTGCCCTTTTATAAGGGAGGAGAGGGGCACCTTTGGAATAACTAAAAATATTATTTTATTATAAAGTCATATTCGGTTTTTAATAGCTGAAAATTGAGTTATTTCTAAGATAAGGTTGGGATGGGTCGAAATCCTCTAATCAAATAGAATTTAGACAAGTTTAGGTTTCTATTTTAACCTTATCATTTAGATTTAACTTTAAGTTAGATAATTTAACTTTTACCATGTCTTCTTGTTTTCTTACACTATAAGGTAAATAAACTTACTATAACAATCCAAACGAACCCCAAGTGGTTAATTATTAATATATATATCCTTATCTAAGCGATTTGTCTGAACCTTATATTTTTAGGAATAAAATAACAATTAATAATATAATATTTGTTTTAAAAACTATTTTATGTCAATTTTGATACTATTTGGTACTTGATTTTTTTGAAACTCATAACAGTATTATTAGTTTGAAAAAAGTTACTTAAATTAATAATAACATGTCATATTAACCTATAAAATTATTGGAATTCATAAAAAGTCTCAAATTACATTTATTTGGGTATTTATAACATCAATTATGTCAATATTTCATTAATAAGATAATTACTGCATCATCTTTGTGTCATAAATAAATTAAATTATTTAATGTTTAAAAATTATAAATAAAATACCATTATGTAGGAAATCTTTTTATCTTTCTAATGAATATTTATAGTCTAATTTATCTCGTGTAGAATCCTATATTAAAAATTATTTACTTATTAAACTTTGATTTTAACTATTTTAACCCTTCTTTAAATAAATTAATATTAAATGTCCTAATCTAATCCAAGTGGGCCTAAATGGTCATATTTTATTCCTAAGGTTGTTTTTGGTCGAATTTCACTTATCCAATAGAATTAGGACATGTGTTAGGGTAATAATAATATCATTTTTACCCTTAATTACCCTATTGACTTTTAACCGTGGTAAATAAATGTAAAAAGTTACTATTCACCAACAAATATTTTCATCTCATTGAACCACATTTTAGTCCTTGATATTAACCGTGTCTCTCGGATTTTCGAAATTCCACTCACAGAAGCGGTAAAATTAAGTTTTATGAAAAATTCAGTTTTTTAACTACCACTTAGTGGTTTCACTATTCATCAAACAATGAAAGTTTCCAGAAAAATACCAAAAATTAGGCCTAAGATATATTTGATATTTTGAATTCAAAAATGATGTCTATTTTACCAAATTCAAAACATATCAGTTTCATTAATTAATTTAAAAATTAATTCCCGTCGTCAAAACAAATAACGTGTTTTTAAGAGATAATAACTATCAAAAGATTGACACTTGTTTATGTCTGGTTTAAATGTGAAATTACATCCAATGACCGACATTGTATTAAATGGTAAAAATATATTCTAAATATACTTTAAAACCACTCAAATTAATAATTTATCACTATTAATTATTTTGATTAAAAAAGTTGTTTTTAATTAAAATTTAGTAATTTTCACTATTCATCAGAATATGAAAGTTATCTGAAAAGTAACAAAATTTCACCCTAAGCTAATTTTGATATTCCGAATCCAAAAATGAAGTCCATTTTTAAAGATAAAATTTATAAAGTTTCAAAAAGTGGGTATTACTATTCATAACGGCTAGTTCCTAATAATATTATAATAATATCTCGTTTAGTTAAACTCGTTATTGCGTACTTCACACGCTATCGAGGAAGGTCTTTATTGCATGTATTGCAAGCCAATTCAGGGCTGCGTGTAGTGAAATCCCTGTTTGGTGTTGCGTATAACATAATCAAAACTTATTTCATTTATACATTAAACAAAATCTATACATAATGTAGCGTAGAATAGTTTCTACAAAACAAACTTGAAATTGTGTGTAACGCGAGCCAAGAATAGTGTTGTGTATACTGCAAGAAAATATGGTGTTGCATATATCACAAGCTAATTTTGGTGTAGCGTACAACACAAGACATTAAAAAGAATATTTTTCATAAAATCTCAGGGTGTTACAGGGGAACTATTCCCCCTGATAATATGATATATGTTTCTAGGTAGGTGTGTTTTACCCCTAATAATATGATTGAAGTTTCCAAGGAGGGTAATTATTCCCCCTAATGATATGATATGTGATTCTGAGGATGGGTCAATTCTCCCTAATGATATATGATGGTATAAACCCTTTTAAAACCCTTTTTTATGGTTACATGAGTTTCTTAGAGACATCCAGAATTGGATGAAGTAGGTATGGTCAACTTTGGGTGTCACCTTAGAACCCAATGATTGATGTTTGTTATTTTATCATTCATTAATAAATTATTTATTATTCATATAATATTACACTATGAATTCATTGTATCTTCTAGTTATTATAGGGATAAAATTAGTGGTGGTTTATTGATTTTTAATCACACTCTGCTCAGGTGGCTTTGGAAATTTAGTACCTAAGAAGACCTATTGATCATGGGTTCAGGTTGAGTAGAGGCCTAGTGTTAGATGATCATGTTGGAGAGATTGGTCAGAGTCTATAGATTAGGATGAGTTAAGACTTGAGGATGGTAGTATACCCTAATTTTATTTTATTTTTTTATTTTTTTGTATATGTAATTAGCATAGTGAGCATTCCATAGGGATATATGACTATATAAAAAAAATTCATGTGTTATAGAATAAATATGTTAATTTATTTCTATATGTTTGATTATTTTTATAGACTATTTATGGTTATTATATGATTTTTTTAACTATTGTATCACTCTGATATGAGTGTATAGTCTTCCATGATAACAGTTTCAACCCTTATTTCTAGTCCGAAACCTTTGGCATATAGAGGTACACACTTGAGGCCATGTCACACTTCAGTCTGGTTACTATAGAGTGAACCTATCCAAGTACATCATAAAGTGGCATTAGTGAGTCTTTTTATTTTGTATTATTATTAATGATATGATAGAATGGGAATAAGAATGTGTTGGATATTATTATGGACCTCATATTATTGTTTCGTGAACCCGTTTTCAGTGGAAATTATAGGTTTCCAATGTCATGGGATTTCTGAACTTGGTTTTCACTATTAAAGTTGAGATATTTATTCAAGTATGTATGTTTATTTGAGATTGTTATTGTGGTTTTGTCTCTTGGTATGTATCGGTAAGAATCCCATGTACATGTATCATATTTGGAATGTATAATTCATATGAAATTCACATGATTATGTGTGATTGGTTCCATTGATGATAGAGGGTTTAAATATTTAAGTTTCAACACTAACTTATACTGGGTTATCCTATATAACTTTTTAGTGACATTCTACTCAACTTTTCCATAGTATTTCCTTCTAATGATAGGTCATGTGGATCCTATCATGGATGTTCTTTAGTGATGGATATGTAGTGCCTTTATGCAATAGATGTATATAGGCCCTTGGTGGTTAGTACATGTATCAAATTACTCAGTGATGGAACCCTTGTGGGTGATTGTGGTGTTGTTTTGGTATCCTAAAGTGTTAGCAGCAACCAATACCATGTTTTCCTATATAGCTTATCCATGGAATTATACTTAGATGATCCATATGACTATGGTTTTACTCAATACAAATCATGAGAGGATGATGTCATTATATTCATATGGATGTGATCCTAGTCCTCAAGGGATAATCTTTTATGTGGATTCCTGGTGAGGATTTATTCCATGGAATGGTAAGTTGACTCAGCATGTGATAAAAAATATGTATATGTGGGTTCCATAGAGTGGGTGTGTTGGAATGTGAGTTGCATGAGTAATGTGATACCAATATGGAGGTAAAAAAGGAACGTGATATTCCTTTGGATTTCATGATTTAAACCACTTAGAGTTATTTAGTATTGAGGTTGGGTTATGAGTGCAGGATTGGATTGATATCACAAGTTGCGTTGGATTTTGAGGGAAGGATCAGTTGGATGCCTAAATCTATTGATTTTGGGTGTGGTTCTTGATGAGAGGATGGATCATGATCCTGGATGGTTAGATATAGGGTGGATAGAACATTGGTAGACACTTTTTGATTTGAGATGATTCTCGAGTGGCTAGAGACCATGTGATCATCCTTTTCATGAGTGAGATGCATTGGATTTTCTAGAAATAAAGCATCAATGATTGTTTTCAGCTAGATGAGAATGACATGCAGTGTATTATGATTAGTGGTTTAGGTAGGCAGTCTAGCTTTAATGATGTATGACTCATGGGATTATGAGTTGGGTGTGGTGATCGAGTTGCATGAGAGCATACACTCATTGGGTATGAATGAGGTCAGGATAAATAGTGGATAAGAACCTATGATAGGGATATTAGAGGATCACTTTTCTTGGGTTGAGTAGAGTGAGTCTTAGCATGCATTTTTAGGAAAATCCTTGATGTATGAGGGAAATTACATGCGAGTTTATGTGAAGTTTCCATTTGTTTTTTCGATCAGTGTGAGTGAGGTGTATAGGTCCATTGGGAATTTTTTAGGTTCTAGGAACCCAAGAGTTATAGTGATGATGGGTGGTGATGAATTCCACTTGGTTTATTACTACTCATAAGATAAGCATAGAATCCTAGTGTGGTTCAATACATGATCTCACTTAAGGTGTGATCAAGGATGGGGTGTGACCTTTTGGTTAATTGGGATATGAAAACTAATGTGATTGGTAAGATTCTTGTGGGTATGGTGTCTTGAGGTTTTAATGAGGATCGAAGTTGTTTCCTAGTGACATGTGGTGACATAATGGGTGGACTAGAGTATCATTGTATGGTTGATCCAATTTTGATCCTTGGTAGGGGTTGTTAAGATGGGACGAACATGAATTAGGAAGAGCAACACATGTGTGATATTGTAATCTATTTAGCATTACTCTCGAGGAGTGGTGTATGGTGATCCATATGGTGGGGAACACACAATTGGTTGTTGTATATTATAACCCTTGTTGTGAATGTAATTTCAGTGGATGTTGAGGATGATGTTCCTAATGATCTGAGAATGAGAAGTGATTGGTGTTTTTCATTGGTTCTCAAGTATGAGTAGGACAGCCCCATCCAATCATTATATATGGTAATTGATGAATAATGGGATATGAAGATTAGTGTTTTGGTTCATTAAAGAATATATTAGTATACTCCTATGGCGGGGAGCATCAAATCAGTCATGGAGGTATGACCCCAGTGTTAGAAGGATCATGGATGCAGTGAGACTGGTCAGTGGACGGTTGAAGTTGCACTGAGATATTGGTGTATAGGTAGATACAATTTAATATGGTTCCTTAGATAATACCATATTTTATATTTGGGTGTGTAAAATGGTGAATTTTTCTATTGGGAGTTACACAGTGAAATCATGGTGAAAATATGAGAGTGAATCGGATCAGAGATGTGTTAGTGCCCATGGGTGGAGTATGATGGTAGATTTGGTTGATCAAGGATCCAGCAATGGAAATACACTGAGTTTGAGTATGGACTTTGGTTTTGTAATTTTAATGATCTCATGATGCCTCCAATAATTAAGGCATCATGATTGAGTGATGCGATGACACATTAGTGGGTGTGACCAAGAATTTTTAATAGAGGTCATCTTGAGGTGGAATGATCAATGTTTTTTGTATGATATTGAGTGTAGTGAGGTGTAAAATATGTTGATCATGTTAACGGACCTTAAAAAATATTTTTTTTGGTAGGTGATTCCTATAGTGGGGATAACCATAATAAGAGATCAACCTTTATGAGAGGAATCATATAGTGGGGATTGCCATAAGTGTGGGAATGAGTAATTTGATGATAATTTAGTGTCTTGGTGAACATGAGTGTGGTTGAGTACTGTCTCGGTGTTATATATGGTGATGAGATGGTATTTTGACTTTTGGTGATCAGTGCACCTTGGTGTTTGGAGTTGTGAAATGGAATCTCAATCAGCATTTTAAGATAGAATGTGATGAGTTAGTTATGAATGGACAACCTAGGTTAGTCAAGAGAAATGTTTGAAGGGAAACTATGGATTCTCTATAGTGGTAATTATTATTTTTGGGAGTTTTTAACAACCCATGTCATTATGAGTTGTAAAATTCAGGGGAAATTTGAATTTTTTGTCCTAGAAAAGGGGTCTTTTAGATAATTAGAATTCAAATTGAGATTTCGAGATTTAGAGCATATAAAAAATATGTTTTCAGATGTGGTTAGATACTTAAGAGAAGTTTTTTGTTCTTAGGTTAATGTAAAAATATGTTTATCATGACCCTCACTGATATTTTTGGTTGTAGGTAGCTTGTCATGTCGTGAAAAGTGCAGTTCACACCATGAAGAGAGTTTATCCAGAGTGGTCATGTCGTGACTAGTGGGTGTCATGAAATGGTGGGGATTTGGGTGGGTTTTTGGATAAGTAAAAAACCTTATATAGTGAGGTTGATCTATGGTGTGGGGTGTTTCTCCATGAAGTAGAGTATTACATATGGGTTTGAAAAACCTTACGTTTTTTCTTTAATTTTTTTCATGGTAGAGAATGCAGTTTCACTATGAAGGCCTTCTTTATGGGTAGCATCAATATTTGTAGCATAAGGGCCACACCATAATAGGTGAGGCCATGCATTGGATTATTATACCTCTCATAGTTAAGGAGCGTTGATCCATGACCCATAGGGGTCTTGCAATAATGGAGATAGTTAGGGGGTCAATCCCTATATATAAGGAAAGTCACACCAAAACCCTATGGGATCAAATCAAGATGATTTTAAAAAGGGGTTTCAGGCCCTTTTCTTAGGGTAATTCATGCTATAACTTGGAGGGATTATGTTTTGAATAACCCTCCTCTCTATTTTTTTAACTAGGGAAAATCTGTCTTTTTGGGGTCAGCCTCTTTCATGTTTTAGAGGGAAGAGGTACTTGAGGAGGGGTCATTAAACTACCCCCCCCCCAATTATTTTTCTCCATTCACACCCCTTGGAGAGGGTTTTACATGATGAAATACCATGTATATTTAAGGAAAATCTCTTCATCCATCTCCTACCATTTTTGTTTCCCTTCATTGACTTTTGAGTTGGGATGATTTGGGATAGATTTTTGATACAGATTCCACTAGATCATGGTGGAATCATCCTGTAATGATGAAGATTTCACATATGATGGTTATAGGATGCCTCAGTAATATGATTATATGGTGTTTCTCAATGTTTGGTTAGAGGTATCTCTACTAATGAATTTTTCTAGGGTTTTAAATTAAATTGGATGAAATTGGAAAGTGATGAGGTGTAATGTGATAAAGATTTTTTTCATGGACTTATCAAAAATATATAATGAGATGTTAGAATTTAATTGCTTAATTTTTTGGTAGGTGGATGCAACTTGGTGAATTTTAAGTGACTAATAATTTTTTATTTATATTAAATAGTTAATTTTAAATGGTTGTAATTAATTTTTTTTGGATATGATGGATCAAGATATGAGCTTTAGTGATGATATGATCCTGGATGAGGCTTGGATGAGCTTAGGTGAGGTTGTCCAAACATGATTAAATGGAATAAATTTGAATAAGGTAAGCAGTCCTTGAACATCCCACTAAATTTATACATCATGTTTATGTAAACTATGATATGTGGTCTCACAACTTACATATTAATAGCCTTATATTTAAAATAAATCATTTACCTTAAATTACTTTAAGTAGAGTGAAAGTGTCTTGGGCCACGATGGACCTTGAAAAATAGTTTGGTTCCTCAACCACCAATGGTTGAGGTCCTGACTACAAAGGTGTGTTATGTGACACATAGACCCCAGGGGGGTATAAATTAAATGAGTTAGATGAGATATAGTGGATCTTTGGATAAGTTCCATGTATCCTATATTGGGATGGGGGATTGATAGATCGGCATGGTTAGCCTAGGAATAGGCCATAAAGAACCTAGAGGTACCTTGTATCCTATGGACTAGTTGAATAGAAAGTGGGGTGAGTGTTCTTCCCCACCATTAGGTGAGTACCTAGGTCAGTATACCCTGGGTAGGGTTATGTGAAGGTTGGGACTGATAAGATCTAATTAGATTTACTTTGGAAGTGAGATGGGATTTATGCCTCCTTCATAGTGTGACGCTGATATGGTATTACCTATGACCAATTAGGTCATGATGTAATTATGGAAGTGTTGATAAATATTAGGATCTTTGAGTAATGGGTTTTAACCCTAGGGTGTGTAATGAGATAGAGAATACCATATAGTGTTTCTAAACCTTGATGTGACCTAGGGGACCTTGGTGGTTTCCCTAGTCTCATGTTGACTCTTGAGAGGGTTACTGCAAGGAAGATAGTATGATTATAGACTAGTATGAATATAGTAGCATGGAGAAGTTGTTCACATGAGAGTAAAACCTGGGAATTGTGTAACATGTTAGGTTGAGTAACCAACCCATGTGAGGTTGATGTATGATATATATTTATAGAGAGGCATATTATTCCCCCTAATGATATAATATATGTTTCTAGGGAGGTTTATTATTCCCCCTAATGATATGATGGATGCTTCCAGGGAGGTGCTTTATTCCCCCGGATGATATGATATATTTTTCTAGAGAGGGGAAATATTCCCCCTGATGATATGATATATATTTCCAAGGAGGGGATATATTATCCCTAATGATTTGATGTATGTTCCTAATAAGTTTATTTTTTACCCCCATATGATATGATATATGTTTAAAAAGAGGTATATTATTCCCCTTGATGATATGATGGATGTTTCCAAGGAGAGGAACTATCCCCCACTCCAATGATATGATATATGTTTCTGGGGATGGGTGTTATTCCCCATGATTATATAATGGATATTTCTAGGGAGGGGAACTATCCCCCCTAATGATAAGATATATTTTTCCAAGGAGGAAGATTACCTCCTGATGATATGATGTATGTTTCCAAGGAGGGGTTTTATCCCCCCTGATGATATGATAGATATTTTCATAGAGCGATGTTATTCCCCCTAATGATATGATTTATGTTTCCAGGGAGGGGTACAATTCCCCCTCATGGTATGATATATGTTTCTAGGGAGGGGAACTATTCTTCCCTAATGATATTATTCACTAGAGATGGGTGTTATTACCTATGATTATATGATATGTGACTCTTAGATGAGCACTATTACCCTTGATGATATATGATAGTATCATGGTCATATTCTCATCCAACCCTTTGTTATGGTTATGCTACTTGCTTAGAAATATCTAACACTAACTAGAGTAGGTATGACCAACCTTGGGTGTCACCTTATAACATGAGGATTAACGATGGTTATTTTATTGAACTTCCATGATTCATTTACTATTTTAAGTATATTATATTGTTCATACACTCTATATACTTGTTATGTTAGGAACACTGTTGTTAGTGAGTTACTAAGATTTACCCAACCCCTGCTGAGATGCCCTAGCACTTTGGTACCTGAGAAGATCACTTGATCATAGGTTTAGGTTAGGAATAGTCCCAGTGTTAGATGATTGTACGAAGAGCTTGGTTAGAGTCTAAATATTTGGATAAAGTAAGGCATGGGTATGGTAGTGGAAAATCTTTGTATTTATCTTATTTTATATATTTTTATATGTGATCAGCCTAATGAGTGATCAGTTGGGATGTATGCTTGTATAAAAACATTTCATTTGTTATAGAATATATATTTTTATTTGTTTTTGTATGATCTAATTATTTTTATGTATGATTTTTGGTTATTTTATGATTTTTATACTATTGTATCACTCAGATACAAGGGTATAGTCTCCCCATGGTAACACCTTCAACCCTCGCTGTTATTCAATGACCTATGACATGTAGGGAGGCACCCTTGAGGTCATGTAAAACCCTGGTCTGATTACTATAGAGTGAACCAATCTAGGGATTTCATAATAAGATTCTTAGAGATGATACACTATGATACGACCATCCATGTCCCTATATTTATTTCATAAATAAATAGACATTAATTGAAGATAATATAATGATGTAAAAATTAAATGGATTATCCACCAGTATTTTATGAAAATCCATTTCATGCTTACTTTATTCCTATGAAAACTAATCTTGTAGTGGGGACTCCATAACATAAAATTTCCTTTCATTTCATAGTACTCTCCACAAGTTCCTGTATTAATCATAGAAATTAGTTTTATTGTGAATATGATCATTTCCCAGTATTAATCATAATGATCATAGGATATAACATTAATTTTTTAAAATAAAACTCTTAGTCAATTAGTACTTTTTATCTAGATTACCAATTATTTAAAAATTATATATTTATTAATCTTAAATGTCTCCCACTATTTAATTAAAATACTAATATACCTCAACTATCAGATTTATAATATTTAGTCGCTTTAATATTCTTGTGGTATGTATCATTAAAACATCTCTTCATAGTCCAATCTATGGTTACACCACTTATTGGAAAGTTTTAAGCCAAGATATTGGCTATATAACCACATGAACTCACTACTCATTGATCAATTGAGTGGAGTCCTATCTCTTATAAATATATAACTTATCCTTTATCAATGATTACCTTTAAAATTACACCAAGATAATGATGAATATTTTTTCCCAATTTTAGTTAATTCGTCCCACCACTCTAATTAGAACTCCCCAATAGAATGAGGCACCCTCAACTATAGCTTTTGAACATCCCAAAATATGGTTTCAATAAAATTTTAATGATGGATGGTGCTTATGACTTAATGTTTACTTTGAGGGGTTTTTATCTTTTATTTTATCTATAAATGAAATTATATTCAATTTATCAAGAATTTTACCATGTTATTTATTTCATAATTTTAACCATGCATAAATAATAATAATTTATTACAAGTTTATTCAATTTATCTATTTATTCCCATTGACTATTCTAGGGGATCATGTATCATACATACATTCAAAAAATAATTAACCATTCATGTAAAAATAAAAAAAATACATGATCATGGGATGTTAACTAATAGTTAATCCATTGAGTGGATGATGGATTAAATAAGATAATATAGGAATTACTTGAGTCATTTTATAACTCAAATTTTAGTGTCATGATTTAATTTATTTGCTAATGTTTTTTCCCTAACTAGTTCTTAACTCAAATCACACCATCATCATCAACTCCATTACAACATATATATACTCACTCACCAGTAAGGGGAACTCTAGATGTGGGATTATAATTAATTATATTAAAATGTATACATAAGGGTCCTTATATATAATTAAGAGAGAGGGGAGATATTAAATTATTACTAAAATTAAAAATTTAAAATTTAATTATTATAAATATTCACCACTGTAATAATAAATTTAAATAAACAATTAAACCAAAAATGTATGGGTTGGTGTAATGCCCCATATATTTAAAGTGCATAACTATTTAATTTCTTACTAATCATGTGTATTTTACTAATTCTTAGTTATTAGGGGTGTCTTAGTGGCTCAAGAATGGGTTTAGAAGCAATGGGAGGGAGCTATAGTAGAAACATGTTAGAGGTATACATTCATGATATGAAGGTGTCCTTCATGCTATGAAAGTTTGTGGTAGACTCCCTAAGAGTTTTGTTTGTGGTGATTTACAATTTGAGTCTTGTGTTCACATCATGAATGAGTTATAGATATTTTTTTTAAATGGAAAAGGGGTAATTTTACCTAGAAATCCCTTAAACCAATCTCCCTTATTCTCTTTAACCATTACTCGAGTTCTTGTCTATGTGAAAGTCCTTAAATTGAATTTTGAGCTCCCTCCTCTTCTTTTCTTGGTAGATTTAGATTCCACTTTTTAAATAACATCTCTTGTGGTGACTCTAACACCATTCAATCCTTTAATCCCTTTTTATCTCAATTTATAGTTTTTTTCCCTTTCTGAAAACCCTAATGTCTGAATTTAGGGCTAAAATTAGGGTTTTAGTATGTTGGGCTTTCTTTAGGTGGTGGTTAAGGGTGTTTCAGCTTCATATCACCTAAGGTAGTAAGTCCCTTACCATTTTACCATGTTTTTATAAGGTTTTATGACTCAATTTATATGTGGGTGTGTGTGTCCCTATGATATTTTTTCCTATGGTGTTTAAATGATCGAGCAGGTTCATATAAATGCGGTAAACCCTTTATAGGTGTGAGTGTGGAGGGAGGGGGTAATTTTTTGACACTTGTTTTAAGTGGGATTTCTTCTTGGATTTATAGGCGTCATAGGGGATGTCATCTTGAGAAATATGACCTTAGGGGACCCATCCGAGCTTGGTTGGGGATAGTTTAGCACAGATAGATGACGTGTAGTGTGGGATGGCATTCCCCTTGTGATGTATTTCATTGATGAATGCTATTTCTTATTTCATGCTTCTTGATGTGACCTCCCAAAAATCCTTGGGATGGATTATCATATATGTTTGGACCTTCCAAGAACCCATGGGATGGATCAGTGCATACAAAATGGCCTCCTAATAATCACAGGAATGGGTATACATGTATCAGATCATGTCCTTGAGTGGGAAATTATGGGTCACAGTGCTTCATGTGTAACGCCCCAACCCCAACTGCCCAGAGTCGGTGCGTTACTTCGTAACATTGGCATGATCACAAAAGATCAAGTCTCGAAATACCGATTAGTTTAGTAGCCTTGGAAACACTAGATACATTCATAAATGTTACATTACATCATAAAGTGAAAAACTACAATAACAAAGTCTCCATATTCCACACTCATATCCTCTTCTGACTATCCCTGCAGGTCATTCATAAAATACCTCTTCACATCCTGGAAAATATTAAAACATTTAAAGGGGTGAGCTCAGATGCTCAGTAAGGATAACAATATAGCGGAAGCTTTCTTAAGTAAACATAAACATTTAAGGCAATGTATGACTAAAACAAAAGCCTTTTAAACTTGAACTTCAACATAATATGGAAAACATAAAATGAGATAATGTCATTTACTTATTCACATGGATATTCTACTGGTTGAATAATCACATGTAATATCAATAACCACTTTCATAATGACGGAATGCATAATTCCAGACTATCATAACCACGTAGCCAAGGCCTTGTGCCAAGACCACAAATAAGATTTTGTCAAGGCCTCGTGCCAAGACACTAGTTTGTCTCATTAGACCTACCGATGCATCGAGGAGCTGTAGCGGGATCCACCCTTCACTTATTAAGTCCAATGCATTCCTCATATGAATAGGTTTAAACATATCATAAACAATAAGATAATAGTATCACATAAAACATGCATAAAGGAAACATAAAATTTCCACATTTCAATCATAAGATATCAATACAACACATTTATATAATAAAAAAACTTTCAAAACCATTTTCAATACCAAAATAAAAGAAAGTTAAAACTTTGTATTTATTTTTCATTAAAAAAAAGTTATGGCTTGTAGAGGAATCCGAAACTCAAATAATGGTCACGGCGGCGGAGAAGTCATAGTCGCCACATATGTACGTCAAGAAAAACATTCCCTTTTTTTATTTAGTAAAACACTTCGTATAAAAAAGATTCCTTTTGAATAAACGTAAAAGTCAAAGGGGTTTATACACCATATAAAAGAAATATGTGTATAAAACAAAATATGCCTCAATAAATGGAGATTGAGACGAAATCCCTTAAAAAGATAATTTTTAAATAAAATATATATATTATGTGTATTCACTATATGTACTCATAAATAAAGTATAAATACAAGATAGTACATAATAATATCATGACATAATTTGAAAGTAGGAGATTAACCCAAAGAATGGAAATCGGGTTAAGAAGTTCTCTTACCTCGTGTCCGACTTGACTCGATCATTCTTTAACCACCTGAATAATAAACTATAGTTAATTTATATTTACTTAAGAACCTTTTTCATGTTAATTATTCCTTTTATATCACTTATTACCATGTTATGAACAGTATGTAATTATTTAAGTTAATAACGGTCATTTTGTCGATCTTTGGTACTTGAGTCAAAAATAAACTTCTTATAATAACAAGTTGTTCATGTGGTGAAATATACATTATATCCAGAATTATATTCATGATGTATATATAATATATATCATATATATCCATTATATACATTCATTTATAATATTACATAACATTTAGAGGTAAGAAATGAAATGCACCATTCATGGAGACGGTAAGTCGTGCGTACGCATGAACGCTACTTTCATTTATATTTCATATTTAATGGAATTAAGTTATAATTATATAAAGGTATAATATAATTCCAGTATAATATAATGTATAATACCATTTACTCCATCCTTTATACATCCCACATATGGAATTAACGATTCAAATCACTTTGAGGGGGCGGTAGTCCGCACTTCCTAAAATGAAAATATCGTGTTTACCCATAATGGAAACCATAAAGGTATGCCATAAATGAAAAATACAGAAGCTTAAGTAAAACATAAACATATTATATATCATATATAAATATAGTGACATCTTAATGGCCACCTTTGAAGGTGTTATATGAGTGTTGAACAATCATCGTTTCGTGAGGCAGAAATTCGCCATCCACAGAAAAAATATGTTCTTTAACCATTAGATATAGGTGTGTGTAAGTGTAGCTTGAAACCTTCTTATAAAAACATCCTAGAATATTTATTATACTTTTTTTGTTACAAAATAAATTAATAAAAATATTTTAGTGGGTTGGAGAAGAAAAATAAAATAAAAGAACACAAGAGAAGACATTACCTTAAAATCGGGTAACTCTTTTTGATTTGAGCCAAAGGATTCCTTGGGAAGAGTTCTTAACAAATTTAGGCTTCTAGAAGTAATATAGGGATGTTGGGAGAGTATTTGGGTAGAGGTTGGCTGATCCAAAAGGCTTTGAAGGTGTGAGTAAGGTGGTAGTGGTGGGGGCCTTTTATAAGAGGAGAGAAGGGGCACTCTTGGAAAGATTGAAATGTTACTTTATTATGAAATACTTTTTCGGATTCTAAAGGTACCACACTTATATATTTCGAGTATAAGGTGATAAGGGTTCGAAATATACTCATCCAATAGGCTTTGGACAAGTTTAATTCTTATATTTTACATTATCCTTCCATTTTATTAAAATTGTTAATTAATAAGGTAATCGTTGCATCATCATAGTGTCATAAATAATTTAATTTATTTAATGTCTAAAAATTATAAAAAAAATATCATTATGTATTAAATCTTTTTATATTTCTAATGAATATTTATAGTAAAAAATATGACTTGTATAACCCCATTTAAAAATTGTTTTAGTAAAACAACTAATGTTTGTGACATTTTTATTTTAACTTTAAATAAAAGTTATTTATGTCATTTTCCTACCAAAGAAGCTTCATGGGGTCCCCAAGTTGACCCATGGATTGTCTTGGTCGGCCATTACACATCCAATAGTGGTATCACAAGTGTAAAGGTCATTCCATATTTTTATAATACTATTTTTACCTTAAATTTCACTAATTACCTTTAATCGCGATTAATTAAACTTAAAAGTTACTATTCACCAAAAAATTATTTTAATCCCATTGAACCACATTTTACTTCCTAATGACAACCATGTATGTCATATTTTTGAAAATCAAATCACAGAAGTGGTAATATTTCATTTAAATGAAAAATCAGTTATTTAACTACCACTTAGTGGTTTCACTATTCATCAAAAATTGAAGTTTTTCAGAACAATGCCAAAATTTCACCCTAAGCTATAATTGATATTCCAAAATCAAAAATGATGTCTATTTTAAAAAATTCAAAACATATAAGTTTCATTAATTAATTTTATAATTAATTCCCGTTGTCACAACAAATAGCGTGTTTTTAAGAAACAATATATATCAAAATATTGACAATTGTTTATGTCCAACTTCAAAGTGAAATTAATTATAATGAACACCATTGGATAAAATGGTAAAAATATATTATAATTATAATTTAAAACCACTAAATAGTATAATTTATCACTATAAATTATTTTTATTAAAAAAGTTGTTTTAAGTATTTTTCACTATTCATAAAAAAATTGGAAGTTCTCAGAAAGTTACAAAAAATTCAACTTAGGATAATTTCGATATTACGAATACAAAAATGAAGTCCATTTTGAAATATAAAATTTTTATAATTTTAAAAAGTGAGTATTACTATTCATAACTACTACTTTGATTATTCGCGGTGTGTTAGAACTCGAACTTGCGTACAATGTAAGCTATTGCATTATTGAAAGAGAGGCGTATCGTGGAAGCTCAGGGTGTTACATTCTCCCCTCCTTTAATAAATTGAGTCCTCGCAATTTGAAATTTTTCATTGAAAATAAAAGGTTGAAAATAGAAAATACCTTTGTGAAAAACCCATATCGGAAATAAGGTTAATAAAAATATAACTTTAAAAGAAAGAAAGATAAGTACAAAGGTCACCCGAGATAGCCCATACTAGGATTCTATGAAAATATGGTTATAGAGGAGAAACAAACCATCAAGGTCTGATGGATAGTTGTAGAAAATAGGATTAGGAGAAAGTTAACCACAAGAAAATCACAAACTTGTGATTGGTTAAACAGTCATTGAATCCCCAGTTGGAAAAGTTAACCGACAACATTTTTGTTTTAAGTTACCTTTCATAAAGTTGAGGAATTTATTTAAGAGATTTACTAAGAACGTAAGGAAATATACTTACTTGTCATGTAGGCTTTCATTCGTTAATAAATTTTCACCACGAACCCATCTTTCACTCCAAATGGTAACAGAACTCAAAAATATTCTATTTATCCCAATTGTATAAGGTTCTAAATATTACCACATACCATTTAGATTAGGAAAACTATTTTTTAATAACCAGGGACTTCCTGTAGGCTATTTGTATGTAATAAAGGCATGTCGCACTATGGTTGTGGGTTCAATTCCTGCAGCTTTGTCCGACGCGACGGGTTATGCCCCACCCTGCAGGTTGTCCTTTTCCTAAAACTATAGTATTATAATATTCCAAAAATAATCTTCAGAAATGTTTTAACCTTAAAAAATACTATCCAAAGTTCAACTTTATTTATTCCAACCATTCTAGTTATCCAAAATACCTCTGTCCAGACTTTCTCTAAATGGTCTCTAAATTCCAAAATCAATTGTAACATAAGATTCCCCAAACAAAGTAAATTTTCTGTTATTGTCACATACTAAAAATATGATTACCTTCATCATATTAAAACCTTAATGAAAACAACAAGTACTGCAGTACAATCCTTATATATCACATTATTCTTATAACAGAATATAATCCTTGATTCCAAAAACAAAAATATATTAATTATTCAACTTCATCTGTAGCAACAACATAAGCTTGGCCTTGATCCCATGGCCTTTTATGAGGTAAGTTTCCTTGGATCTTAGGACAATCATTTTCATAATGCCCCATTTCCCTACAATTGTAGCATTCAACATTGATAGCCTCTTTCTTTCCCTTGCAATCACGAGCCTGGTGACCTTTTTCTCCACATTTATAACAAACTCCCATTCCTTCTAGGAAAGTACCAGGGTGATTCTTCTCACAATTATCGCATAATGGAAAATCCTTCTTTCCCTTATTCCGTTTATCTGTCTCTTGTTCCACCGTTCTCTTCTTCTCTTGATTTACTTTATTGTCATAAGATTTAGAGAATTCCTTTTCTGTCTTGATAGAACACGAGACAATATCTTCGTACGATGAGAAGGATTGTGATACTAAAGCTCGACGGAGAAATGGTTTTAACCCATCAAAGAAACGATCAATCTTACTTCTTGGGTAACGTATATAATCTGCAGCATACCTCGCTAACCTTGTAAAGTTGGCCTCATACTTTGCGACATTCTCATCCTCCTTTTGTCTCAGACTCAGAAATTGCCTTTCCATATCTGCTCGATGGTCATGAGGAAAGTATTTTTCTAAGAAAAGATCTTTGAACTCTCTCCATTCCATACTTGATACTTCTTCATCTTCCTTTGTATTTTGAATTAATGACCACCATTGATCGGCATCTCCAATGAGGTGGTAAACTGCCATGATAACCTTCTCCCTTTCGCTACTCCCCAAGGCATGGAATATTTTCTCTAAGGAGTTTATTCATTGCTCGGCTACTAATGGATTTGTACCCCCATTAAATGTTGGTGGTTTCTGCCTCATTAAGTGGTCTAACATTGATCCTCCACGTTGCGGATCAGGGTGCTCCATATGAGTAAGGTTATTATTCATAACCTGAGTGAGTTATCCCAGTATGGTAATAAGTTGATCAGCACCAGTTATATCTCTAGATCCACAATAATTATCTTGAGCAGGAGGGAAATCCTTACATGGAGTGCGTGCATTGATACAGTTTCTATTCCTTCCACTAGGCTCCATTTCTAAACAATGGCATAAACTATATTATTTTATGAATCAAAATACATAATTCCATACTTGTAAAATACTTAACATAAATTGAATTATTTATAGATATAATCCATAATCATAAAAAAAAATTCTTTGAGGAAGTATATACTCATAACCCTTCATAGTGGTTTGTAAATAAAATGAGAAATATCCTAAGAATATCCCCTAGGAGTGTTGTAACCAAGAGTGCAGCAAGGCCCGTTGTCGTGCACCAGTTCTCGTTCGAGTCTAGCTCAAAGTGGTGTTTTCGGGTTTTACCCCTAGGTACATCTGTGCCAGAGCCACCTCTACCTGCTCGTATCCAGACAGGGATGTATTGCTCGTAAAACTCACAAAATCTCTACAATACCAAAATTCTAGGAAGTTCTTTTATACTAATCCGCAAAGTCTATCTTTGGGCTATGTGCTCTAATCAGAGTTTATCTAAATCTAGCTTACAAGGTTAGTACTAAACTGCCTCTGATACCATCTGTAATGCCCCGACCCCAGCTGCCCAGAGTCGGTGCGTTACTTAGGAATATTGGCATGATCACAAAAGATCAAGTCTCGAAGGACCGATTAGTTTAGTAGCCTTAGAAACACTAGATACATTCATAAATGTTACATTACATCATAAAGTTAAAAACTAAAATAACAAAGTCTCCATAGTTCACACTCATATACTCTTTTGACTATCCCTGTAGGTCATTCATAAAATAGCTCTTCACATCCTGGAAAATATTAAAACATTGAAAGGGGTGAGCTCAGATGCTCAGTAAGGTTAACAATATAGCGGAAGCTTTCTTAAGTAAACATAAACATTTAAGGCAATGTATGACCAAAACAAAAGCCTTTTAAACTTGAACTTCAACATAATATGGCAAAAGTAAAATGATATAATGCCATTTACTTACTCACATGGATATTCTACTGGTCGAATAATCACATGTAATATCAATAACCACTTTCATAATGATGGAATGCATAATGCCAGACTATCATAACCACGTAGCCAAGGCCTCGTGCCAAGACCACAAATAAGATTTTGTCAAGGCCTCATGCCAAGACACTAGTTTGTCTCATGAGACCTACTGATGCATCGAGGAGCTGTAGCAGGCTCCACCCGTCACTTATTAAGTCCAATTCATTCCTCATATGAATATGTTTAAACATATCATAAACCATAACATAATCGTATCACATAAAACATGCATAAAGGAAACATAACATTTCCACATTTCAATCATAAGATATCAATACAACACATTGATATAATAAAAACACTTTCAAAACCATTTTCAATACCAAAATAAAAGAAATTTAAAACTTTGTATTTATTTTTCATTAAAAAATGTTATGGCTTGTAAAGGAAGCCGAAACTCAAATAATGGTCACGGCGGCGGAGAAGTCGTAGTCGCCGCATATGTACGGAAATAAAAACATTCCCTTTTTGTCGTTTAGTAAAACGCTTCGTATAAAAAAGATTCCTTTTGAATAAACGTAAAAGTCAAAGGGGTTTATACACCGTATAAAAGAAATTTGTGTATAAAACAAAATATGCCTCAATGAATGGAGATTGAGACAAAATCCCTTAAAAAGATAATTTTTAAATAAAATATATCTATTATGTGTATTCACTATATGTACACATAAAGAAAGTATAAATACAAGATAGGACATAATAATATCATGACATAATTTGAAAGTAGGAGATTAACCCAAAGAATGGAAATCGGGTTAAGAAGTTCCCTTACCTCGTGTACGACTTGACTCGTTCGTTCTTTAACCTCCTGAATAATAAACTAGAGTTAATTTCTATTTACTTAAGAACCTTTTTCATGTTAATTATTCCTTTTATATCACTTATTACCATGTTATGAACATTATGTAATTATTTAAATTAATAACGGTCATTTTTTCGATCTTTGGTACTTGAGTCAAAAATAAACTTCTTATAATTACAAGTTGTTCATGTGGTGAAATATACATTATATCCAGAATTATATTCATGATTTATATATCATATATATCATATATATCCAGTATATACACTCATTTATAATATTACATAACATTTAGAGGTAAGAAATGAAATGCACCGTTCATGGAGACGGTAAGCCGTGCGTACGCATGAACGCTACTTTCATTTCTATTTCGTATTTAATGGAATGAAGTTATAATTATATAAAGGTATAATATAATTCCAGTATAATATAATGTATAATACCATTTACTCCATCCTTTATACATCCCACATATGGCATTAACGATTCAAATCACTTTGAGGGGGTGGTAGTCCGCACTTCCTAAAATGAAAATATCGTGTTTACCCATAATGGAAACCATAAAGGTATTCCATAAATGAAAAATAAAGACGCTTAAGTAAAACATAAAACATATTATATATCATATATAAATATAGTGACATCTTAATGGACACCTTTGAAGGTGTTATATTAGTGTTGAACAATCATCGTTTCGTGAGGTAGAAATTCGCCATCCACAGAAACAATATGTTCTTTAACCATTAGATATAGGTGTGTGTGAGTGTAGCTCAAAACCTTCTTATAAAAACATCCTAGAATATTTATGATACTGTTGTTGTTACAAAAGAAATTAATAAAAAGAGTTTAGGGGGTTGGAGAAGAAAAATAAAATAAAAGAACACAAGAGAAGACATTGCCTTAAAATCGGGTAACTCTTTTTGATTTGAGCCAAAGGATTCCTTGGGAAGAGTTATTCCCAAATTTAGGCTTCTAAGAGTAAGAGAGGGATGTTGGGAGAGTATTTGGGTAGAGTTTGGCCGAGCCAAAAGGCTTTTAAGGTGTGAGTAAGGTGGTAGTGGTGGGGGCCTTTTATAAGAGGAGAGAAGGGGCACTCTTGGAAAGATTGAAATGTTACTTATTATGAAATGATTTTTCGGATTCTAAAGGTCTCACACTTATATATTTCTAGGATAAGGTGATAAGGGTTCTAAATATACTCATCCAATAGGCTTTGGACAAGTTTAATGCTTAGATTTTACATTATCCTTCTATTTTATTAAAATTGTTAATTAATAAGGTAATCGATGCATCATCATAGTGTCATAAATAATTTAATTTATTTAATGTCTAAAAATTAAAAAAAAAATATAATTATGTAGGAAATCGTTTTATCTTTCTAATAAATATTTATAGTCAAAAATATGACTTGTATAACCCCATTTAAAAATTGTTTTAGTAAAACAACTTATGTTTGTGAAATTTTTATTTTAACTTTAAATAAAAGTTATTTATGTCATTTTCCTACCAAAGTGGCTCCATGGAGTCCCCAAGTTGACCCATGGATTGTATTGGTCGGTCATGACACATCCAATAGTGGTAGGATAAGTGTAAAGGTCATTCCATATTTTTATAATACTATTTTTACCTTAAATTTCACTAATTACCTTTAATCGCGATTAATTAAACTTAAAAGTTACTATTCACCAAAAAAATTATTTTAATCCCATTGAACCAAATTTTACTTCCTAATGACAACCATGTATGTTGGATTTTTGGAAATCAAATCACAGAAGTGGTAATATTTCATTTAAATGAAAAATCAGTTATTTAACTACCACTTAGTGGTTTCACTATTCATCAAAAATTGAAGTTTTTCAGAACAATGCCAAAATTTCACCCTAAGCTATAATTGATATTCCGAAATCAAAAATGATGTCTATTTTAAAAAATTCCAAACATATAAGTTGCATTAATTAATTTTATAATTAATTCCTGCTGTCACAACAAATAGCGTGTTTTTAAGAAACAATATATATCAAAAGATTGACAATTGTTTATGTCCAACTTCAAAGTGAAATTAATTCTAATAAACACCATTGGATAAAATGGTAAAAATATATTCTGATTATAATTTAAAACCACTAAATAGTATAATTTATCACAATAAATTATTTTTATTAAAAAATTTGTTTTAAGTATTTTTCACTATTCATAAAAAAATTGGAAGTTCTCAAAAAGTTACAAAAAATTCAACTTAGGATAATTTCGATATTACGAATACAAAAATGAAGTCCATTTTGAAATATAAAATTTTTATAATTTTAAAAAGTGGGTATTACTATTCATAACGACTACTTTGATTAGTCGCGGTGTGTTAGAACTCGAACTTGCGTACAATACAAGCTATTGCATTATTGAAAAAGAGGCGTATCGTGGAAGCTCGGGGTGTTACATCATGAGGCTATAACATATGCATAGGCACAAGTTAGGGATTTCACTATGTTTATGAGGTCCCCATAGAGGAATGAAGCTGGTAAGTCTTTAGTTTGTGGAAGTCTGGTTATTGCACGATGATATGAAGGTTGTGTGTTTAATTATGCATTTATTTTATGTTGATTCATCCACATTTTTATACCGATTTAACTTACACTAAGGTCATATTGGTGGTTTCCTACTGATTTTATTATCACACCCTTCATGGGTGTCACAATGCACGTGAAAACTTCATGAGAAGGGATCCAAATAAGGGAAAGTTCCCTTTATTGGGATACTGAGTAGGTGGAGTAAGATGGACATAGGGGATATTAGGACATACTCTAGGATATTTTATAGTAATGCCTCTTTGTTTATTTTTGTTATTTTTTGTAATTACCCGGACCCAAACATCCACCCTAACAGTGCTAAACGGGTCAGTTGCTACTACCTTAGGTGCACCTCCCCGAACGCCAAAGGTTGCCGAATAGCAGCAAAGGTCTGATAGGTATAGTGGGGAGGCTATACCCTCTTGGAGGATAATAATAACGGTATTGGTATAAGTATAATAGTAAAGATAAAGCGGAATAAAAGACTCAGCAGGCTCGAACCAGACCCGCAGAGCGGAAGCACATTCAATCTCAATAAACAGCATAAGCAATAAATATATCAACAGTAGCGGAAATATACACAACAGCATGCTGATAACATGTAACTACTACTGAACAATTAAACATGCATCCAAATTAGGTCATACATATCTGAATATAAAAAGACACCAATGGATAACCAATTGTAGCTACAACAAATAAGAATGTTGATACAAAAAAGAAAACAAAACTGCGTAACTCCAGCTAGGTAAGACCTCAAGGTCCATACCATCTCCATGCAACAACTAACGCAGCCCAGCTCCTGAGGCTGGCCTCTTTCCTACACACAAATCCATAAAGTTTACACGCGCCCTGAAGGTCCCATGAAGGGTGTATGACAAATATCAGTAGGATACCACCCAATGGTGCATACCTAATACAAGTGTTTAAGAAGGCATGCATTTATAAGATAAATAGTAAACAGAATGATGCACAAATAAACACAAACTCCACTGGTGCTCAGTAGCCACCATGGAGTGTCACCTGCTTCGGCCAACGTCAGAATTTTTTCATGTAACCTGGAACCATGTGCCCCCCCTTACACCGCATTTCTTAAGTACCGACATCCCGAAGGCACAACCAAGAATAGTAACCCGGCACCTTGTGCCTCCTGACACCTTGTGCCTCAAGTACCGACATCCTGAAGTCACACCCAAGAATAGTAATCTGGCACCTTGTGCCTCCTGACACCTCATGCCACAAGTACTGATGTCCCGAAGTCATGCCCAAGAAGTAACCCGGAGGAACAGCGATGTCTGCCCTCAAATAACATATCCAGAGGGACAGTGATATCTGCCCTCAAATAACAGCGAGCCTCAGCCCCCAACCCGATAGCCTCAATGTTATCCTCTGAAGGCTCCTCACCTCCCATGTGGCTTTCTATGGCAAGAACCCCCAACCAAAGTACCTAAACCGCATCTATGGGGGCTTCTACCCACACGAGTGGTCAAAACCACCTCATTACAGAGTATCTCTATGTGCACACTACTCAAAGTTCTGGGTGATCATTAATCACCAAAATAGTACCTAAGCCACCACACATCTGACACCTAGTGTCCCTGTGACCATGTCGCTCAATTATGATGGTCTCACCATCCAAGTAACCTAGGCCATGCCCAACCTGACAGTCATACTACCTCAAGACAACGTCCATGATGCACAATCTCGTGGTCAAAACCACCCAAAGTAATCTGGTCCAAGCCCAACTTGTGATCAGCATCACTCAAGAATATCCGGGTCATGCCCAACACCAACCAAAAAGCGTACTACATATGCAGTTCAACAATTTCATATATAACGTATTTAAACAGAAAACATAAATAGGTAAAACATTCTAAACAATTGATTTTCACTACAAAAGGTGTTTTCCCATACCAGAACTGAGGTCTTTAATGCCTCTAACAATTTATATCAGGCTTAAGAAGTTAAACTCAATAGTTTGTAACAATATAATTCAAATATAACCATTTTGGCATCCACTGGCCAAAATGACCTGATGAGCTACGACCCCTCACCCAGCCCCAGCCCCGCTCAAGAAAAATTGGTAACAGGGCATACCCAAAGGCATCCCATAGGTCCATAAACAATGTAATAAGCAATAAAAGATAAAACTGGGTCCCGCTCGAAATACCAAAAAAACGCGTCGTAGGCCGCGTCACCCAAATGACCACAAAAACACAAAAAGAGATATGCACCACCTACTTGAGACTCGTACGATGCTACTCCTCTGGTAACATCTTCCAATTAGGTCCAAAATGTGGTATATCTACAAAAGAATCAAAACCGCTCAAGCCCCTATAACTCATTCTAGAACAGAAATCAAAAAAATGTCTCAAGAGGAATCGAGACCCTACTGAGGGGGTTCCAACACATCAATCGGTGTTCGAAACCAACATTGGTCAAAGAATCGGAAGAGGAATTAAGGTTCGGCCGGCTTGGTTCATGAAACCGAGTGACACAAGGTGTGTTCTGCCTCAATATGAGGCTACTGCCTATTTTAATGCAAAAAAAAAGGAAACTACATGGCATGTACTTTAGGACTACATGTCGTGTATATCATTTAACTGTTAATTTAGTGGCTGGAATTCTACCATCTTACTTTCCAGAACCTGCTGACATGTGTACACAGCGTGTACCTAGGGTTACACGGTGTGTACTTCGTTTTTCTTCCCTTCCTCACTGACTTACCCACACGCCATGTATTTCACTCATACACAGCCAAACTACACGGTGTGTCTAGGAGGGACACGGCGTGTACTTGGTTACACCAATATACCCGGCCAACAGGCCTACATGCCATGTGTATCCCCCACACGGTCAAGAGTACACGGTGTGTCTAAAACTACATGCTGTGTAGTAATAAATTTTCTACACGGTCATCACATGGTATGTACTCGGCGAGCACACAGCCGGTCACTCGCTTAACATATACACAGTGTGTACTTAACATACATGGCGTATAGTCTTGAAATTTCTAGAAACTATCCATTTTCTCCAGTTTCCTCAGAAACAAGTCAAAAATTCAAATAGGGTCGGGATTTTGACCCGTTCTAAAAACCCAGGTTCTTACAATCTCTCCACCTTCACATAGCTCATCCCTGAGCTATCAAATTAAACCCATAGATGGAACCAAACATACCATGTAGTTCAAAGAAACTCGGACTTCCCCGGTCTCAAAGGTCTCGGCTAAATTCCTCAAGGGGCTTCCCACCTTAGGAATCGCCTAACCCAGTCTCAAACCAACAAAACTCAAAGTAAACAAGGTTTACTAACCTGTTTTCTGGACGCATAGTCCTTCCAGGACTCATCGTCACTCCTGCACCTCATTGGTGCTCCCGTGTCGTTCCTGACACCCAACATATCTTGCACTGCATCGGTGTCCGCCTCTACGAGGTCCTGGTGCCTAGCACCTCATGTAACCTGCATCATCGATGCCCCGATGCCCAAGACACCTCAAGTAACCCGCATCTTCGATGCCCCAATGCCCAAGGCACCTCAAGTAACTTTCATCCTCGATACCCCTGATGTTATGCATCTCATACATATATATATATATACCTTGCACCCGATATGGTTCCAATCCCACTAACTAGCATCTAGTCAGTCCAAAAAGATCATGTGCACCCCGTGCACTCAAAACGGACATGCCTCTATAGGTCATGCCAAAAAGGAAACATGGGAATCATAGCCACACCACGGTGTACCTCTAACCGTCGTTGGCTCACCAGCCTACTCCGCCTCTGGCAACTCCATGGCGTGCACCTGGCCTGAAGCACGACTACCTGATGCCTGACCTCCCTGCGGTGCTGCTCCAGTCACCGGCCACTGACCCCTCAATTGGATCCCACTGTCTCTATCACGCCCTCTGCGTGTTGCTAAACCTCGGCTACCCTCTCCTGGTATGGAACCCGAACCAACTCTGGATGCCGCCATCTATCCTGGTCCTTGTCTGTCGGCTGTCTGAGAAGGCTTCCTGCAAAACCTCTCCAGATGTCGGACCTGTCCACATACCCGACACTCCTTTGGAGGCCTATCGCACTGAGTATGAACATTTCCTGGTTGTCCACACTGAAAGAAAATGACTGAATAACTACCACGAGATGGTCTAGCTGGGTCCTTGGCCAAACCACCCTGTTGGAACTCATCACATCCTCACTTCCTGTTATCTGAACCATCACCTGAAGCTGTCGTCCGACCAACCTGGGGCCTATCCCTCTGCTTGCCCTCCGCTATGAGCGTCTGGTTCACTGCCTCTGAGAAAGAACCCATCCTAAAAATATTCACCTAGACCCGAATGGAATGTCGTAAGCCATCCTCGAAGCGCCTCACTCTAGCCGCATCATCGCTTACCATACCAGGTGCAAAGTGAGACAACTCTGTGAAGGTAGTTGCATAGTCCATGATAGAAATGTCTCCTTACTGAAGACTCAATAACTCCTCATCTCTCTCTTCCCTCAGTGTCTCTAGGTAAAATTGCTTGAAGAACCTGCCCTTGAAGTCCTTCCATGTCAGTCCCTCGTGCCTACGAGCCTGAACCTACACATCCCACCAATGCTTCATCGGTCCTCTCAGCATGTACGTCGCCAGCTTGACCCTCCACCCTAGAGGCATCTCGAGCTGCTCAAAGATCATCTGCATACTCTCTATCCAGTTCTCAGCCGCCTGCGGACCACCCTCACCCTGAAAAAGTGGCGGGTGCTACGACTGGAACTCTCACGTCAGATATGCCATAGATGGATCTGTACCATATGCGCCTCTGTCAATCCCCTGTAAGACACATACCAGGCTAGCTCAAAGCTGCTCATAAATCCATGCTCTGAATGCTGTCAAACCCGGCTGCTATCCTATCTACACTGGATCCTAGACTTGATCCTGTCCTTGAGCCTGTACCTGTGGCTAATGCTCTGCCTAAACCGAATCCTGAACCTGATCTGACACCTACGGCATTGTATCCTCACTCACCTAACGCTCCATCTGAGTCAGCTAAAAGGAACCCACTGAATACCATAAATGGTCAGACAGCCCACACATATATATAACAATATATATTCCACACAGATATGGAAATCAGTAAAATGCAGTGCATAACTACTACCCTTACTCCCCCCCCACCCACCGCAACTCATGCCCATGGAATCCCGGCCTCATGGCCTACTTACCTGCCCTTATCAGATCCAAGTATCAAAAGTACCTCGGGCCATGCCCATCCTGAAAACTAGCATCGCCTCTAACTGATGACTGAGTCGCCCAATCCTGGTGATCAAAATCACCTCAACTGATAGTACCTACCTGCTCTCATAAGATCCAGACCCAAATATCCTGCCACATGCAATCCTACAAGTATATAAAGCATGGAATACACATTTCAACAAAAAGAAATTCTATCAGGAATTTCACCTATTCACTGTTCAGAGCATACAAGCATGGCAATTGATTTTATTCACATGGTATTATCGCTTCACAAAGCATATGTGCAGTTATGAAATTGAAATACCCTAAAAATGTGCCGATCAAAATCCAAGCAAACAAGACTTTCCATACCAGGCCAAGGTCCAATTCTCCCTTACCACACCAGGTCAAGGGTCACATATCACAATCAATAACCTCACACACCAAGTGAGACACCAAGGTGGGAATCATATAAACTTTAATCTGATCAAAAATCAAATAGTAATTCCCACCCATGGCAACTTGGTCCATCCCTCGTACCTGGGGCTATAGGCACCCAAGTACAAGCTAGAAACCCTATTCTAGTAACAACCTATCTTCAGTCTACCATGTCCCAAATAGTAAGACTAGAAGAAATAAAAATAGAATTCTCAATATCATTAGTAGCCAGCAAAACACTACAACTAAATCCCTTTTAAGAACTCCTCTGATACCACTTTGTAATGACCCGAACCCGAACATCCACCCAAACAGTGCTAAATGGGTCGGGTGCTACTACCTTAGGCGCACCTCCCCAAATGCCAAAGGATGCTAACTAGCAGCAAGGGTCTGATAGGTATAGTGGGGAGGTTATACCCTCTTGGAGGATAATAATAACGGTATCGGTCCAAGTATAACAGTAAAGATGCAGCAGAATAAAAGACTCAGTAGACTCGAACCAGACCCGCAGAGCAGAAGCACATTCAATCTCAATAAACAATGGAAGTAATAAATATATAAACAACAGTAGAAATAAACACAACAGCATGTTGATAACATGTAACTACTACTGAACAATTAAACATGCATCCAAAGTAGGTCATAAATATCTGAATATAAAAAGGCGCCAATGGATAACCAATTATAGCTACAATAAATAAGCATACTGATACAGAAAATAAAAAAAAATTGAGTAACTCCATATAGGTAAGACCTTAAGGTCCATACTATCTCCATGAAACAACTAACGTAGCCCAGCTCCTAAGGTTGGCCTCTTTTCTACACGTAAATCCATAAAGTCTACACACGTCCTGAAGGGCCCATGCAGGGTGTGAGACAAATCTCAATAGGATACCACCCAAAGGAGTATACATAATATAAGTGTTTAAACAGACATGCATTTATAATAAAAACAGTAAATAGAACGATGCACAAATAAACACAAACTCCACTGGTGCTCAGCAGCCACCATGGAGTGTCACCTGCTTCAGCCAACGCCTGAATTCTGTCATGTAACCTAGTACCATGTGACCCCCTTGACACTGCGTGTCTCAAGTACCGACATCCTGAAGTCACAACCAAGAATAGTAACCCGACACCTTTTGCCTCCTGACACCTCATGCCTCAAGTACCGATGTCCCGAAGGCACACCCAAGAATAGTAACTTGACACCTTGTGCCTCCTGACACCTCGTGCCTAAAGTACTGATGTCCCAAAGGCACGCCCAAGAAGTAACCTAGAGGAACAGCGATGTCTGTCCTCAAATAATTTATCCGTAGGGATAGTGATATCTTCCCTCAAATAACGGTGAGCCTCAACCCACAACCCGATAGCCTCAATGCTATCCTATGAAGACTCCTCACTTACCATGTGGCTTTCTACGGCAAGTAACCCCAACCAAAGTACCTAAACCACATCTACAGGGGCCTCTACCCACATGAGTGGTCAAAACCACCTCATCACAGAGTATCTCTGTGTACACACTACTCAAAGTTCTGGGTGAGTGGTAATCACCAAAATAGTACCTAAGCCACCATACATATGACACCTCGTTTCCCTATGACCATGCCGCTCAAGTCTGATGGCCTCACCATCCAAGTAACCCGGGTCATGCCTAACCTGACAGTCATACTGCCTCAAGCCGACATCCATGACACCCAATACTATGGTCAAAACCACCCAAAGTAACCCAATCCAAGACCAACCTGTGATCAGCATCACTCAAGAATATCCAGTCTATGCCCAACACCACCCAAAAAGGGTACTACATATGCAGTTCAGCAATTTCATATATAACGTATTTAAACAGAAAACGTAAACAGGAAAAACATTCTAAACATTTGATTTTCACTACACAAGGTCTTGTCCCATACCAGCATTGAGGTCTTGAATGCCTCTAACAATTTATATCAGGCTTGAGAAGTTAAACTCAATAGTTTATAATAATATAATTCAAATATAACCATTTTTGCATCCCCCATCCAAAATGACCCGATGAGATACGACCCCTCACCCGACCCCACTCAAGAAAAATTGGTAAAAAGGAATACCAAAAGGCATCCCATAGGTCCATAAACAATGTAATAAGCAATAATAGATAAAACTAGGTCCCGCTCAAAATACCCAAAAACATGTCGCAGGCTGCGCCACCCAAATGACCACGAAAACACAAAAAGAGGTATGCACCACCTACCTAAGACTCGTATGATGATACTCCTCCAGTAACATCCTCTAATTAGGTCTAAAACGTGGTATATTTACAAAAGAATCAAAACTTCTCAAACCCATATAACTCGTTTTAGAATAAAAATCAAACAAAATGGCTCAAGAGGAATCGAGGCCTTACTGAGGGGGTTCCAACGCATCAATCAGTGTTTGAAACCGACATTGGATGAAGAATCAGGAGAGTAATTAAGGTTTGTCCGGCTTAGTTTGAGAAACTGGGTGACACAAGGTGTGTTCTGCCTCAATATGAGGCTACTGCCTATTTTAACACAAAAAAAAAAAAGAAACTACATGGTGTGTACTTTAGGACTAAACTCCGTGTATATCATTTAACTATTCATTTGGCAGCTAGAATTCCACCGACTTACTTTCTAGAACCTGCTGACATGCGTACACGGCGTGTACCTAGGGGTACACGGCATGTACTTCATTTTTCTTCCCTTCCTCACCAACTTACCCACACACCATGTATTTCTCTCATACATAGCTAGACTACATAGCATGTCCAGGAGGGACACATCGGGTACTTGGTTACACCAATCTACCCGACCAACAGGAATACACTCCATGTGTATCCTCCACACGGTCAAGAGTACATGGCGTGTCTAAAACTACACGCTGTGTAGTAAGAAATTTTCTACACAGTCATCACACGGCATGTACTCGGTGAGAACACGTCTGGTCACTCGCTTAACATATACACAGCGTGTACTTAACATACACGGCGTGTAGTCTAGAAATTTCTAGAAACTGTCCATTTTCTCCAGTTTCCTCAAAAACAAGTCAAAAATTCAAACAAGGTTGGGATTTTGACCCATTCTAAAAACCTAGGTTCTTACATTTTGTGTCCTTTTGTACATTTATCCAATTCATGTGGGGATCCCTTTTCCTACCTTGTATGACAAGGATATTGTATTCCATTATGTTATATCATGTATGGTGGTGTTATTACTTCTACTTTATTGGTTATACTGCTTACATTTATTTTTTTATTCCACTTTGGTTATTTTTCCTATAATATATGCTAATCTGATATACACCTAATTTTTAAGGAATAGTCTCCCCATATTCCATTTAATACCTTTCTTCTAGTTGATAAACTCTTTCATATGGGGAGGCACACATGAGGTTATGTGTCACCTCATCCCATACCAGGTGATTTAGGTCGGGGTATTACAAAATGTTATCAAAGCCCCTTTCTTTTTTCCTTGAATTACTATTTGGGGCATGGTAAACTGGAGATAGGATACAGGGGGCTTAATTAGGGAAGCTAACCTATTCTAGTAATGTGCTTTTATAGTAGAACTTAGAGTTTCCCAGGAGGTGGGATTGATTTTGTTAGTTGTGATTTTAAAGTTTCATATTGTTCTTGGGTGTTATTGTGTAGTTATGGTTTATGTGATTTTCTCTTGGCCTAATTAGAGAGAGTGTGTGATTTCATGCATCTTGGATAGACATTTAGGATTTCATGTCATATTAATTATTTCTTATGATTAATATGTTTAAATTTAATAAATTCAAGTAATCATATATTCCGGGTTTTTTCAAACATATCATTGATGACATTTAATTAATTTAACCAAATCATGTCTCCTATTTTTCTTATTATGAACTTGAATAATGTGCAGTAACCATGATGTGGGTTTAGGCATTGGGTAGTTTATAAGGATGGTATTCCTAGTGGTTATGGGTATCACTCAAGTTTTCTTTCTAGGATAATTGTGTGTGTGCATGTACCTATAAATTTCTTGATTATTTTTAATATTTGATCCATTAAAGAAGTTTCTAAGAATCTATCTTGGCATTTCAGATAATGTCACCTCATCAACGTCCTATGGTATCACCAAGGAACTGGGGTGATAATATTAATGAGTGAGAAAATTCTCTAGTTGTAACTCCAAATGTGAATAAGGATACAACTTAGAATGCCTTCGTGGTTTCTATCAAAGTTCAGGCATCAGATCCACCTCAGCCAGACGTTTTCCATATAGTTTCAGTGGGAGGTGGAGATACCTATCAAGGAGGATCAACTATGGTTGATTATGATTAGTAATTTTAGTTTCATCATCAACCTATATTCTAGAGAATGTGTGGTCTTTATGATTTTGAAGATTGGATCAATTTCATTAAAGGGATCATTTTGGAGACACCTGTTGATGGTTGGGTGAAGGTGGAGATGTTTTTACTACAAGGACCTTCTAGGAGGTGGTGGTTGTGATAGTCCAGGATCAGAGACCTGAGGGGCTAACATGGAAAGCTTTCAAGGACCTCATTTTTGAGGAATTATTTCCCAAAGTGCTAATATTAAATCAGGCTTAGGAGTTCATGGAACTCTAGTAGGGGTGATTTCGGTAGCTGAATATATGACACATTTTAGGGATTTGATCCAATTTTCTTTTTTATTGGCTGATAATGAGGATTAGAATGAAAAAAAATTCAAATTTTTATTTTTCCAGAGGCGAGATTCCATGTCTAGAATTTTGACCTAACCACATATTCATAGGTGGTTTATAAGGCACTTACCATTGATAAGAACATAGAATAGGAAAACATGGTTGGGTTTCCACCCTCTTTTATTGGTGGTCTTCTAAGTAGTATTGTGGGGGGTTCTTCTAGAAGTAGGAAGAGGAGATCAAAGATGATGTGCTAGGGTGGAAATATATAATAAAGAAATGGTAGGGGTATATTTATTCTAGCATTAGGAGAGACCCCTTTGTGTTTTTAGTACAAGAAACCTAGGCTTCACTATAATGATTATTCCAGCCAACCAAATGAGTATTATTCTAATGGTAGGATGGAAAATATTTGGAATTTTTGTTTGATATTCTCCCATTCATGTTTGGGTAGAGGTTATAGGTATAAATGAGTCTCTAGAGATATTTAAGGGGGGACTTAAACTAATAGTTGAGATTTTTAGGGGAGGAATAGATGTAGAGAAAGCTGAGGATCTCAGCAAAAATAGTCACATGATTTTTAGGGATCAGTTCCTCCTGCAAGTTAGGGATCATGAGGGTAGGGACATGGATTTGAGTCTGTTAGGGTGTATGCATTAAATCAGGTTTTAACTGACTGTGTAAATGGACCTTCAATAACAAGAGGTATAGTTTTGATTATGTCAACTCTTTATAATACTTTATTTTATATATAGGAATATAATTTATTTATTTCTACCTAAATTTTTTCTAATTTAGATTTTCTAGTGAAGTTTCCCCCAAGTTTTTTTCTTGATGTGCCTCTTGAGAAGTGGTTAGACCGTATTTAGAGTGCCCAAAATGTCTTTTAGCAGTTTTTGTCTAATAATAAGTGTAAAATTTTATGATTTTAGATATGACTAGTTTCAATGTTATTTTTTGGCATAGATTAGTTGTCATTCTTCTAATATTTTATTGATTTATATTAGAGATAGGTGGATTTTACCACCCCCAAGTGAAAGGAGTACACTTTTACTGGGGAATGGAGTTTATAGGTAGTTAGAATGGGACCATGCCTTAGATATATTGGGAATATTACAACATGGATGGTGGTTATGGTTATCATAGTAAACCATGTGATAGTTCTATCCATTTTTCCTCATATAGTGAATCGTTACTGGAATATTTTTTAAAAATATTTCTTAGGACTTACTTCTGAGAGGGGAATTGAGTTTGAGATCAAACTAGTGTTGGATTTACATAATGATTCCCCCATATCATATGGAAACAAATTAGTTAAGTGACATCAAGGTGAAGTTAGATGACCTAGAGGTGAATGGATTTATTTTTCCAAGAAATTTTAATTAGCTTGATCCAATTTTATTCACTAAGAAGGCAAATAGTAGCCTTTAATTATGCATGGATTACCAAAAACATAATCATTTCATAGTGAAAAACATGTATCCACTATTAATGATTTTTTTGATCAGTTGTAGGGATATGTATGGTTCTCTAAAAATAACTTACAACTAGGATATCATCATCTATGGGTAAGGATCTAGGACATACCAAAGATGATATTCAAGAGAAGGTGTGGATTTTATGAGTATCTCTTAATGTCATTCGGTCTAATGAATGAACTAATGATGTTTATGGCTCTCATGAACTAGGTTTTCACCCTTATCTAGACTCTTTTATCATGGTCTACATTAACGATATGTTGGTATACTCTTGAACACCAGAGTTATATGAAAAATATCTTGAGATTGTTTTTAGAACACTCTAAGTGCATATACTTTATGTGATGTCCTTGAATTTTAAATTTTGGCTCAAGTGGGCATGATTCCTTAGTAACGTGGTTTCTGAGTTAAGAATATAAGTTGATATAGAGAAGGTGGAAGCAATCCTATCTTAGTCTTGACCCAAGAACGTATCCAAGATTCCAAGTTTTATCAAGTCGGCAAGATATTAAAGATGTTTCATTCAGGAATTTTCTTGCATAGAAGCACCTATGACCAGGCTTACCAAGAATGGGGTAAGGTTTATATGGATAGATCAGTGTGAGGATACCTTCCAAGAGTTAAAGAGGAGGTTAAAATCTACTCCAATTTTGATTCTACTAAACCTAAGGATTGGGTTCATAGTCTATTATGACACTTCAAGAGTTAGTTATGGGAATTTTTTGATATAGGGAGATCAAATTTTCACTTATGGGTATTGCCTGTTATGACCCCATGAGTGAAACTACCCTAGTCATGACCTAGAGTTAGCTAATATGGTTTATGATTTAAAGTGTTTGTTCCATTATCACTTTGGTGAGAAATTTTTCATCTATACTGACTGAAAAAACTTATGATATATCATTTATCAGGGTGACTTGAACCTATGATAGAGTTTTTGGGTAAAGTAATTGTAGTCATTTGATTTTGAGATGGAATATACCTCAGGGAAGGGTAATGTTTTCACTAATTACCTTTGTAGGAAATCATAGTAGTTGGGTTCACAGACATTAGAGGAAGAGTATAATTTTATGATCATTCTATAATATTGGCATGTGTGTGTATATGAGGGCCAATGGGTGGTGACTTGTGATCCCTTGGTCATTTCTTCTTTGTTATTTGATCAGGTAAAGTTTTTGCATGAATCTGATTCAGATTTTAGGGTGATTACAAAGTTCTATATAAGAGATGATCCTAATCTAGGATGGTCCATAGATATGAAAGGTGTGATGCATGTCTATGGAATGGTTATAGTTCCCACATTCATGAGAGATGAGTAAATGAAATACTATCATGCCTCAAAGTGGGTAGTGCATCTAGGATCGAACAAAATGTATCGAGATATGAAACATCATTTCTAGTTGCGGAGCATAAAGAAATATGTCATGGTTTTATTTCAATTGTCTTACCATCCAGAGAGTGAAGGAAGAACAATAGTGACCACATAATTTTCTTTAGCCTTGTGCAATATTTTTATGGAAGTGTGATGAGGTGATGATGGACTTTATCATGGGACTACCCAGAACTCTAAGGAGTCAAGATATTATGTGGGTGGTGGTTCATTGGCTAATGAATTTTTACCACTTCTTACTGATTCAAGAGACTCATCCCATGGATGAGTTGGGTAGGATATATGTGTGGGGAATAGTGAAATTTCATGGTGTTCCTACCAGTATCATATTAAAATGATATGTGTAGTTTACATCATATTTTTTGTAAAGGCCTCCATAGATTGGTGGATAGTCTGAGAGGATGATATAGATTTTGGAGGATATGCTCGAAGAATGTATATTCAATTTTAGCGGATCATGGGATGACAATATTACTTTTGTAGAGTTCACATATAATAATATATTTTATAAATTAATTCATATGGCACCATTTGAGTCTCTTTATGGTCAACCATTTCATTTTTAAATGCATTGGATTGGTGTGGGTGATTCATAAGTGACCGAGCTAAGCATTTTTTAGTAAACTAATGAGTGGGTGAAGTCGATACAAAACCAATTGGATACTGATCAAAGTAGACAATATTATTATATTGATCAGAATTCAGGTCCCTTATAGTTCTTTATGGGTGATTGGTTATTCTTTCAGGTGTCACTACATTTAGGGCATCAATATTTGAGGAAATAAGAGAAATTATCACAATGGTTTATTGGTCCATTCGATATTTTGGAACAGATCAGGATGGTGGATTACTGTTTGGATCTTCCATCATGAAATTAAAGTATACATAATGTATTTTATGTTTCAAATATCTATAAGTATGATCCAAACCTCACACATGTTATTTATAGTGATGATGTTGAGTTGGAGGTGGATGCTTAATTTGAGGAATTTTCAGTGCAGATCATGGACCGAAGAGACAAGGTATATTTTGGGAAGGAAATACTTATTGTTCATGATTTTTGGTAGCACAAATAGATCTAGGAAGATACTTGGGAGTAAGATTCAGATACCCAGTCATGGTGGCCAAATATTTTTAGAGGAAACCCCTGTAGATGCTTCTTGAGGTTGAGAAGCCCTTAGAGGGGGATTTCATAACACCCCTCATACTTCAGGTTCCTTATTGTTCAGTTTTTACCTAATCATGTGTATTTTACTCATTCTTGGTTGTTTAGGGTTTTGAGTTGTCTTGGAAATGAGTTCAGGAGTAACAAGAAGGACCTACATCTAAAACATGCTTCAATTAGATATTCATGATGTGAAGGTGTCCTTCAAGCCCTAAAAGTTCATGGAAGACTCTCCCCAGGGTTCTATTTTTGGTGATTTATAGTGTAAATCTTGTGTCCATGCTGTGAATGAGTTTTGGTATATTTTTTAAAAGGGGTAAGGGGAAATTTCACAGGGAACCCCCTTAAAGCTTCCCCCTTATCCCCCTTGACACTCACCTGGTTTTTTTACTACATGAATCCACCTCCATGGAATTTTGAGATCCCATCCACCCTTTATTAGTGGATTCAAGTGTCACTTATTGTGGAAGGTCACTTATGGTGATTATAATTCTATTCAGGCCTTTAATCCCCACTTTTCCTAATTTCTCCTTGTTTTCTCTTTTTAGAAACCCTAATGTCTGAATTTTGGGTTGAAATTAGGGATTCAGTGTATTGGTATTTCTTCGAGTGGTGATTAAGTATGTTTTGACTTCACCATGCCTAAGGTAGGAAGTCCCTTTCAATATTACGATGTTTTCATAAGGTTGTATGACTCAATTTTCATGAGGGTGTGTGTGTATCCCTGTAATACTTCTGTTTGTGGTGTTTAAGTGACCAGGTAGGTTTATATAGTCATGATAGACCCTTTATAGGGGGAGTGATGGGTTGGATCTTAGTTTCAATGGGATTTATTCTTGATTTTTGGGGGTACCTTAGGGGTTTTTTCCCAAGAAATATATCCTTAGAGGAGTCGTTTGGGCTCAGCTGGGGCTAGTTTATCCAGAATAGATAACATGTGGGGTGGGGTGGTGTTTCCCATTTCTTGTGATTTATTTTATTGATGCATGTTATTGATTATTTTATACATCTTGATGTGGTCACTGAAGAATCTTTGGAATGGGTCGGAGTGTATGTTTGAACCTCCCAAGAACCTATGGGATGGGTTAGCGTGTACAAGATGACCTCCCAAGAGCCCTCACAATGGGTTGACATGCATCAGATAACCTCCTTGAGTGATAAAAGATGGTTCGGGTTGCTTGATGAGGACATGACCTATACATAGGCATGGTTCGAGGGTTGTATTTTGTTTACAAGGTCATGATAGACTTTCCCACCAGCATGAGGCTGAATTTGGTAAGGGTGAGGTTTGTGGTAGCTTGGTTAACATATGATGACCCCGTGGTGGTGTGTTAAATTATATATTTATTTTCTGTTGATGCATACACCTTTATAAACATTATATATTCATGGTAAGGGCCTATCAGTGGTGTTCTATTGGTTTTATTCTCACACCCTACATGTGAATCTCGATGCGTTTGAAAAAATCATGATCAGGGATCTAGTTAAGGGTAAGTTCACTTTATCAGGTTATTGAGCATGTGGAGCGGGATGGATAAAGGCGGTACTAGGATATACTCTAGGATATTTTTTAGTGATGTTTCTTTGTTTATTTTTCTTATTTTTTTACCTTTTTTACATTGATCCACAATATGTGGGTATCCATTTGTCTACCTTGTATGAAATAGATATTGTATCCAATTATGTTATAGCATGTTATGATGGTGTTATTGGTTATACAGGTTATGTTTTTTTCCACTTTGGTTACTCTTCTTATTATATGTGCTACTCTGATATACAACTGATACTGGGGGAATATTCTCCCCATGTTCCATTTAGGATCTCCCCTCCATTCAGTATCCTCTTGTGTATGAGGAGGTGCGCATGAGGTCACGTGGAACCTCCACCCATACTAGGTGATTTGGGTTGGGGTGTTAGAGTTGGTATCATATCTTGATCAGTATACATGCATAAAATTATATAATAAGATTTAAATAAAAAATTCAACTTGAGATAATTTTAAATAAATAAAAATAATTTTAATATAATTTTAATTCACTAATAATACATCCCAAGGACATTGATTTTTTTAATTAAATTCCAGATAATTTATTATTATTTTTGAAAATGTTTATAATTTTTTGGGTATGTTTTGGGATAAAATGGGATAATTGAGGGTTTTTAAATTGGGTTGGGATGGACTGGTTCAAATATAGGTTCAACCTAGTCTGATTGGGTTGAGTTGACCTACCAGGTCATGCACAGTTCATGCATAGTGGTGTTTCTAAAACCATCACACATTGTGCATATGTTAGTGTGATTCCCCTAATCAACTGGGGTAAAAATAGGGGCATAGGGAAGCAAAATGGCTAGTGCCATATTTTTAAATTGGGTGTCCATGGTGTAAATGATCAACCACACACCCCGAAAATGTATTTAATTTTAATATTATTTTAAAAAAATAATAACTACCATGTTGGCATGACAACCCATTCATTTTCTTATGCATTGGGCCCCTTGTTCAAATACCTTATCCCCCATTTTTTTAACACATGAAAGAATTAATTATTTGTTTTTCCATACCTCAACAATAAAAACTATGATCAGTGAATGATTTACTGTAACTCCATGATATTTTAATATATATTTCACTTCAAATAATTTTTTTATATCATGATACATGCAACCTTATGTCTAAATGAACCATAATATAGTATAACATTATAACGTAGCCATTAAATTGGAGGGTATGAATAGGACTAACTAAATTATTAAAAATGTATGTATAAAATAAATTCACTGATTATCAATTGATTATAAATTGAAATAAAAATAAATTGAATATAATACAGTGGTTTTTCTAAAAATTAGTTTTTATGTGCGTAATGTGTTTTTATCTTAATAAATTAAATTAATCACTATTGATAAATTATTATAATAAAATTTATATGTTCATATTAAATATTTTTTTTAACATTCCCCTAATTTTTTTTAGGTATGAGATAGAAATAAATCTAGTTTTATGCTTAATAATGTATTTTTTCTAAAAAGCAGTTTTCGTCATGTTTTGCGCACTTATTGTAAAATTAATTTCTTCCGAAAATAGGTATGGAATTTGATAGAATGAATTTAATATTTGTAATTAGGGGTTAATTTTTTTAAATAGTTCCCTTTTATTTTTAGGGATTATGAATAGTAACTGTGGTCAAATTTATCACCTTAGTAAAGGGTAAATCTGATTAATCTAGGTTAAAACTAAGTTTTATCATCACCATTTTTCATCTAAATTACTATTGGGTGAATAGAATTTTACACTAATCACCATAGTATCAAAATTTAATTGTTTAAGGTAACTTTTCCATAAAAATGACCAATATAATATTTAAAGCAAAGAAAAATACAAAATGTCACTCTCTTACTTTTAAATATATATTATGTGTTCACATAGAGACAAAATCAAGTGGTGAATGGATCTATATTTTTATTTTTAGAATAATAAAATTATTTTCATTACAGTAATTTATTTATAATTTTTAGGTATTATATAATTGTCTTAAATTCTTATGCAATGATGACATAATATTTATTCAATTAATGGAAAAATAAAATAAACTATTTTAAATTATTTAAAAGTAATAAAATTTGGGTGATTTGTTGTGATCCATGAATTTTGTAGATAGATATAACATATTATGGATATTTTAAAGGTTTATATTCAAATTTAAATTTTTTATTGAGGCATTCGAAGTCAAATTAAATGAATATTATCAAAAGTGACAATAATGATATTTTATGAAAATAATATTTTATTAAATTATTTAAAAATCCTTAAAATATTGAAATAGGATAAGGGAGATAATATATGATAAAAAATTTCATCTATTTTACATTTATGATCAAATTTATACTTTATAAGTAAAATTATAACCCCTTAAGAGTGAAGAAGACATTATCCCAGTTAAGGTTAAAATAAGCTAACTAAGGGGTTAAAGCAAAAGGTAAGGTTTAAAATAACACTTAAACCTATCCAAATTTTATTGTTTGATGTTATTTAAACCATATCATACTACATATTAAAATCTATGTACATTTTTAAGTAATATTCTTGATGTTCACTTAGTTATATTTTAATCTTTTTAATAATTCAAAGTGTGTCATTTCCCTCCCTTATAAATGGACACCCCTTACTTCAATTTTATATACCTCTATGAGCATCAGAACTTGTAAAATACCTATCCATTTATCTTTTAAACATACTTATAAAAATTCTATATGTGATGGTCACCTCAAAAGACTAACCCTAGGTTCCATAAGTAGGGATCTAAAGGTGGTCTCCCAAAGAAGTGGTAATCATATTACCTGACCTCTTTCAATTTATTTCTTATTTTACTTACTATAAATATGTGTTATTTGTCATAATATAATTAATTCAGTATACTAAATATAATTAAATTTTATTATTATTATGAAATCATAATTACACACCCTCTTTTATATCAAATGGAAAGTGAAAGTATCACTCGTTCATACGTATGACTTACCGTCTCCATGTACCAAAACAATTCATTTTTCATCACCGCATTTTATAGATTGATATTATTATGGGTTTAATGCTTATATTTGATATTTATGAAATAATTATTCTTCTGAAATTATAATATCATATATATATTCTTACCTTCCAATCCATTAGAAAACTATAATGATGATCGTGCGTACGTATGGATTACCACCTTCATGAAGCGATGTGATCCGTTTTTTCATTTCTGTTTTATATGGATGGTAATAAGAAAATATTTAATTAATATATATGATTTATATGTTATAATAATTATTCTATAAAATTTAATTATTATTACCTTTCTTTTGTTTCATTTTTTTTGAAAAGTAAAAACATTGTTCATGCGTACGTATGACCTACCATATCCATGAACAATGTATTTCATTTTTCTATCTCTATATTTTGTGGATTACTCTAAATACATATATAATGAATATATATTATATTTATATAATCATTAAAATTGTGGAGATTATTTAACCATGATAAAATTAAAAGGACCTAAACTACCATACCAAAACATACATGAAAAAAAGCAATTATTACTCAAAACAATGATTTTAACAAATAATTATTAACAAATGGGTGATAAAATATTATAAGTTAATAATATATGGTATGATATATATGATTATGGTTATATAACATATTTATAATAAATCTATATTTATTATACAGGATTTTGGGACACATATGAAGCAAGTCAAACCTAAGATAAGAGTTTATTTCACAATCTCATCATTATGTGAGACTGTTTATATTTAAGTATCTATTAAATTATTTGATATTTCTACATAGAACATAATATATTTTATTCTAATATGTTTATTTTTTAAAATTAAAAGTTTACTTTAATTTTCATCTTTTTAAGTACTCAATATACCAAAATAATTTTTTTAAGGAAAACCAACCTTGTTTTTCTACCCGGTCGGGAATCTTTATCCTCCATGTCCATATTTTTGTTACAATGTATAAAATAATGTGTTTATTATTCTACATGATTTTTTAAAGAAAATTTTACATATGTTTTAATTTTTATAAATTTTTTAAAAAGGAATATTCTTGTTGTTTTACAAATGAGGTATTTTTTACCTTTTACAAAAGTGTGAATGGAATGTTTTTTATCTTATATGACATGAACGAAATTTACCAATATCACAAGCAATCATTACTTTAAAAAATCTTTTAAAATTTTACATGGTTATTTTTAAATAAAATTTTTTCCTTAATATTTAGGAAAATTTTAGATTTTAAAAAATTGTTTTCAAAGAGAAAAGGGTATTTTCCTAAAGAAATTTTCTAGTGAAGTTTTGAAAGTATGTTTATCTATGTCAACATAATTTACTGAATATTATACTTTATTAAGGTTATATTATTATGATAACATCAACCATATTTCTTTGGATAGTTTAGGATGATATTTACTTGGGAAAGTATTGGTATTCTATATGTTAATTTATCCAATACAGACAATTATTGATTTTTAAGTAATGTTGGTTAAGATATGTTGTTTATTCATATGATGCATGCATTGGATTTATTAATTGAATGGTGGGGCCCAAAATTATACAAACCCTCAATGAATCAATAGGTCACATATGAAAAAACAGATTTTATTATTAGCTGAGGCCTTACCCATTTATGTAGATGTCTTGGCATGAGGCCTTGATGATATTTTTAGATGTCTTAGAATAAGGCCTTAGTGATAAGTTTTAGATGTCTGGAATTATGAATTCCATCATTATGAAATTAGTTATTGATTTCCATGAGTTTATTTGAATAGTTTTTATATCCATAGATAATTTTCAAACTCATGTGATTATTTATATGGAATTATTTAATCATCATTTATTTCTACCATATTATTCAATGCTTATTCAGATTTTTCTATATTTATTACATTATTAAGTATCTATGATAACCCATTTATTATGTTTTCTTTCCCAATATTCAAATAAATGTTTTATGATTGATATGCAGGGATATTCGAGAGGTGATAAATATGATCCCAAAGAAAATACAATGTTGTATTTTATGTTTTCAAATATAATCTGGGATTCAAATATTTATCTAATTTACCAAGACTACTAAACTATTTGGTACTTTAGGATGCAATTTATGATTTTTATTAACAATGTAACAAATTAACAACTGGCTCTAGGATACTAGGATTGGGTTATTTATATTTGGTTTATAGGTAAATTTAGTATAAACCTTGGGAACTAGATTTAGGAAAACATAGATAAAGGAACTTAACCATGTGACAAACCTTTATAATATTCCCAAAGAAACCAAGATTATGCTTTTGAGATTATTTATACATAAATTCTAAATTAATTTTTAGTGTTTTATTAGTTTTAAAATAATTAATTATGATTCATAATGTTATGATATAATCTAATGTGTTCCATTTTTAGAAATGACACCTAGAGGAAGGAATAGAAACTATATCAATGCCCATAATCCATTTATGGATTTCCATCCTAGGTAATATATTGATGCTGGAGTTGGAGATGAACAAATTATAACTATATTGGGGTATATTAATCAAGTTATGACCAATAACCATGCTCGTATAGAGTATCCTACTGATCCGCAATGTGGTGTAACAATGTTAGACAGTTTCATGTGTTAGGAACCTCCGTCATTTAATGGGACTAAAAATTGATTTTTAGTTGAGTAATGTAAGTTCCTTATATAATATATTTCTTTCTTTAGGAAGTAATGAAAGGGAGAATGTTTTTATAATATTTTATCAACTCTCAGGGGATGTAGATAAATGGTGGTCATTGATTCAAAACACTAAAGATGAGGAGGAAATAATAAGCATGGAATATAAGGAATTTAAGGAACTTTTCTTGTAAAAATATTTTCATTGAGAACAACAAGTGGATATTGAGAGAAAATTATTGAATCTAATACAAAATTAATATCAAAATGTTTCTAAGTATGAATCTAATTTTATAAGGTTACCAAGGCATGTTGCAGACTATGTATGTAATATAAAGAGTGAGATTGAATATTTATTTGATGGGTTAAATCCAATCCTTAAAAGGGAACTATTCTCCCAAAATTTCTCATAATATGAGGATATGGTATCATGTAATATCAATATAGAGAAGGAATTATCCAAGTACTATGTATTTGAAGGAAAAAAATAGAAGAATAGGATGGAAAACAAAAAAAATGGATAAGGGGAAGAAGAGAGAGAAGAATTTTACAACATGTGATACTTATGGAAGGAGACACCTTAGTACATGCCTAAAAGGAAAAGGGGTTTGCTTCAAGTTTGGAGAAAAAGGACATCATGATCATAAATGAAAGGGTAATGGACAAGCCATCATTTTATAATGATTTAACTATAAATAGATGAAACATTATTCCAACCAATTACCCAAACATCAAGGGACACTACTTGAAATAGGACTTATACCAACATTTTGGCCAAAATTGTTAGTATAGGTCCACCCTATGCCAACGTTTTCACCAAAACCATTGGTATATCACAAAAAAAACAAATAACCTGTACCAATATTTTTCAGAACTGTTGGTATAGGTACTCATATTTTTTATGGAATATTTTGTCAAATAATAATAAATAAATAAAAAGTTAAAATATTTATGAATATATATATATATATATGAAATTATTTTCACAAAAGTTATGTTAGGTTAGTGGTTGGGTTATTGGATTATAAACAGGAGGTGTTGGGATTAAAACCAAGTTGGTATTTTTTTGAATTACTTATACCAACAGTTTTATGAAATCATTGGTATAGGTTTTTCATATAAACTATACCAATAATTTTCAAACCGTTGGTATAGGTCTATACCAATAGTTTTCCCAGAACCATTGGTATAGACCTATCCCAATGCCAAATCAGCCAACGTTCCTCCAAACTGTTGTTATAGGCTATACCAATGGTTTGGAGACCTATACCAATGGTTCCAAACCATTGGTATAGGGTATTTTTCTATTAGTGGGAACTTAACACAAAATAATCCAAGGGGAGAATGTCAAGATTATTAAATTACTATAACAAACATGGAATTTCCTAGTGATTTAGTGAAAGGTACACTTATCATTCGCTCTATAATTGAAAATGTTTTATTTGATTCTGGTTCTACCTAATCTTTTATAACTGAAGAATTTTCTAAGGGTATCATATCACCACCTTGACTATTATATATTGAGTTATCCATAACAACTCCAAATGATAGGATGATCAGAACTCAACTCTATAACTCCTCTCTAATACAAGTTTTTGGGATGGTTCTTCTTTTGAATATTTTTATTCTTCCTTTAGTAAAATTTGGCATAATTTTGTTTATAGATTGTCTCTCCCATTATAGAGACCATATCAATTGTCGATTAAGGGAAGTTACATTTGATATTCCAAATCAATATTCAATCATATATTAGTGTGAGGAGGAACCTAAACACCCAATGGAAATTACTTCCATCATTTGAATTTTCTACCTATTTATGAGGGATATTTATCTCTAATGGTTAGGGAGAAAATCAACATTGAGAATGTAGCTATTTTTTAGTAATATGCTGATGTGTTTCTTGAGTAATTTCTTAGTTTCCCCTCAAATCATGATGTTGAGTTTTCAATAGAAGTCATACCTGGTTCTACACAAATTTTGAAGACACTGTATAGAATGGACATGATTAAGTTGAAGTAATTGAATAAGAAAATTCAGGAAAATCTTGATAAGAGATTCATTCGGGAAAGTGCTTCTCCATGGGGTGCACCTGTTATTTTTATTAAAAATAAAGATGGGTCAATTCCTATTTGAATTGATTACTAGGGACTCAAAAAAATATTATTAAGAACAAGCATCCTCTACCCCATATTTATTATCTATTTGATAAATTTTGAGGATCTCTATATTTTTATAATATTAATCATCTACTTGGATATCATCAAAAAATGATTGAGAAGAGAGATATACCCAATATGACCTTATGTATGAGGTATGGTCATTATGAATTCATAGTAATTCCATTTGGACTTACCAATTATCCTTCTATCTTCATGGATTTAATGAATAAAGTCTTTAGAGATTACCTTGATTGTTTTTTGGTAATATTTATAGATAATATTATTATATATTAAATGAGAAAGTAAAATAATGAAGAACATTTTAGAATTGTGTTGAAAACCCTGAGGAATGAAAATTTGTATTCTAAATCTACCAAGTGTGAATTTTGGATTCATAAAGTTTAATTATTGTGATATATAATATAAAGTGAGGGTACATCAGTGGATCCTTCAAAGATAGAAGTTATTGGGCAATGGCATAGACCCACCATCATAACAAAATTCATAGTTTTCTTGGGTTGTAAGGATACCACTGACACTTTTTGATAGATTTATCATTACTATCTAATACACTCACCAAGTTGATTTAGAAGGGTGTTATGTTCTTGTGGATAGATTAATGTGAAGAGAGTTTCATATAACTTAATTAAAGGTTAGTCAATGTGCCTATACTTACACTACATTGTAGTGGTGAAGGATTTGTGATATATAGTAATGCATCAAAAAGGGGATTGGGATACATCCTCATACAGAATAATATGGTGATAACTCATTCCCCACACAAATTGAAAGTTCATGAGAAAAAATTACCTGACTCATGATTTGGAGTTTTGTATTAAAAATATGGAGGCATTATTTTTATGGTGAAAGGTGTGATATATATAATGATCATAAATTCTTTAAGTATATAGTTACACCAAAATAGTTGAATATGAACCAGAGAATATGGTTGGATTTAATCAAAGATTATGATTTCTCAATACATTACCACCCTAGGAAGGTGAATAAGGTGGATGATTCTCTATGTCGAAAAGACCATGGAAGTTTTTTCATGATGAGGATTGAAATAGATATAATATTTATGGATTAGTAAAAGACGGATCTTGAAATCATTAGGAAAGTGGAAAGATATTATCTTTCTTAGAATAATTTTCAACCATCCATCAATGGATGGATTAATAAGGAACATAAGGAAGATGTGGGATTATAGAAGAAAGCGAGGAATGTTCTTGAATTCAACCATGACTATACTGGAATAATAAAGTTTAGTAATGGATTATGTGCCCCATAAATACCATACTTTAATAAGGATCTATTGGATGAGGAACATAGTTTATAATTATCTATTCATCACATAATTATGAATATGTATAGAGATATAAAATAGTATTTCTGGTGAAACAACATGAAGAGAGATATTGAAGAATATATATATTTGTTCCTAGTATGTCAGCAAGTTATGGCTGTGAGAATAAATTATAAGGGTATGTTACAACCATTACCCATACCAAAATGGAAATGGGAAAACATCTATGGATTTTTTCATCAGAATCCATGAAATTCCAAAAGTCCATAATGTTATTTGGGTTATAGTTGGTTACCTTACAAATTAAGAACAATTCATTACAACTGGAGAATATTTCTATCTTGATCAAATTTCTATAATATAAATTAATGCGGTGGTAATATTGCATGGAGTTCCACATTCTATTGTATCTATTTAGGATCCAAGGTTTACCTTGAAGTTATGGAAATGTCTTCAGTGAGCTATGGATATGAAATTAAGTTTCATCACTACTTATCATCCTCAGATAGATGGTAAATCTAAGATAAATATTCAAACCATTGAGAATATATTGAGATATTTTTATATGGGTTTTCAAGGTGGTTGAGATCATAACCTTTTTAACACCCCAAGCTTCCACGGTACGCTTCTCTTTGAATAATACAGTAGCGTGTGTTGTACGCAACTTCGAGTTCTAACACACACCACAACCAATCAAACTAGCCATTATGAATAGAAATACCCACTTTTTAAACTATTATAAATTTTATCTTTCAAAATGGACTTCATTTTTAGATTCTAAATATCAAAATTATCCTAGGGTGAAATTTTGGTATTTTTCTGAAAACATTCAATTTTTGATGAATAGTGAAAAAACACTGAGTTATAGATTAAAACCGAATTTGTATTTAAATAATTATTTATTTTATTTAAATTTAATTAAGGTAAAAATAGATACATAATACCTATATAAGTTCAATGTAATTTATTGGAGTTAGTTTAGAATAATTTTAGATATATAAAAATTTTATTGAACTTTTCACTGTCTTTTACCCACCTCCTAGGAGAATTTGCAAATTCACATAAAACTTAATTTTACCGCTTCTGTGAGTGGAATTTCGAAAATCCGAGAGACACAGTTAATATCAGGGAGTAAAATGTGGTTCAATAAGATAAATATAATTTTTGGTGAATAGTAACTTTTTACTTTTATTTACCACGGTTAAAAGTAAATAGGGCAATTAAGGGTAAAAATGATATTAATATTACCCTAACACATGTAATAATTCTATTGGACAAGTGTATATCGACCAAAAACAAAATTAGGAATAAAATATTATCATTTAGGTCCACTTGGATTAGATTAGGACATTTATTATTATTTAATTCAGAGAAGAGTTAAAAGAGTTAAAATCAAAGTTTAATAACTAAAATATTTTTAATATAGGGTTATACATAAGATAAATTAGATTATAAATATTAATTATAAATATAAAATGATTTCCAACATAATGGTATTTTATTTATAATTTTTAGACACTAAATAATTTAATTTATTTATGACGCAATGGTGATGCAGTAATTACCTAATTAATGAAATATTAAAATAATTGATATTATAAATATCAAAATAAATGTAATTTGAGACTTTTTATGAATTCAAATAATTTTCTAGGTTAATATGACATATTAGGACTGATTATATAAATTTTTTTCTAAGTAATAATGCTGTTATGAAATTATCAAAAACAAAATACCCAATAGTGTCAAAATTGACATAAAAGAGTTTTTAAAAAAAATATTATATTATTAATTTATATTCTATTCTTAAAAATCTAAGGTTAGGCTAAGAGACTTAAATAATTATATGTGTATCATTAATGGACCACTTGGGGGTCTCTTAGAAGTTTATAGTAAGTTTATTGACTATATAATATAAAAATACAAAGAGACATGGTAAGTGTCAAACTAATTAACTAAGAGTTAAAACTAAAAGATAAGGTTAATAAAGTGACCCAAACCTATCTAAAACATATTTTTTGAGTGGTTTTAGACCTATCCCCACCTTAACCTTTAAATAATCCACTTTGGAGCCATTATAAACCGAATATGAATTTATTATAAAATAATATTTCTATCTTTTCCAAAGATGCCCCTCACCCCTCTTATAAAAGGGAACTCCCCCTTCTCTGAATTTCACACCTTGATAGCCTTTGGGCTCGGCCAAAATCTGCCCAAATACCCTCTCAAATATCCTAAATTCATCCTAGAGGCCTTCCTTTAGTTAGAAAGCCAACCTAAGGAGCCCTGTTGATCAAATCAAAAGGAAGAACTCGAAGAAGAGGTAATGTTTTCACCATCCTCTTTCAAGTTCCTTTCTTCTTCAACTTCTTATTTCTTTGTTATTTACATTATAAAATAATAAATCCAGTATATTCTATATAATGTGATGTTATTATAAATATGGTACAACCATATTCAGTATTCTATCCATCCTTTGAATGACATGTCACCATACGTGCGTACGTACGGCTTACCGTCTCCACATTGTGGTGTAATTGTTATTCAATATATTATTATTTGGATGAGTATAATAATGATGTGTAATTCATGTAAATAATAAATATAACATGATAATGATTCTGTATATATGATATACCATACAATTATATATTATTTTAATATCAAAATAATGATATTGTCGCTCGTGCGTACGTACGGACTACCGTCTCCACGAACGCGATGAGATTCATTCCCCATCATATCCATTCAAGACTAATTATCATTTAATGATTAAAATAATGTTTAAGGACTTGATATCATTCTGGATATGAATAAGATACAACCTATCCATAACAAACACATCTTATGTAACAAAACATATAAAAGAAAACGAGTAAGTTAACACCCGAAACGACGATAATACTAAAATATTATTAACAAAACATTATTAGAAGATCGCATATGATATCATAATTATGTATATGGTTATTGTATAATTTAATAACATTGTTTTAACTATTATACAAGAGTTTAAAATACCATATACTAAGGAAAAGTACAAGGTAAGGGTTTATTTCACAATCTCTTCATTATCCGAGGTTGTTTATACATAATTATCTACTAGGACCTCTTTATCATCCACATCCATGTTTCTTAAAAATGTATTTCAAATAATTATTAATATTTTAAAGACTATGGTATAAATTCATTTATACCATTGTTGACTTTTTATAATAATTTTATAAAGGAATATTTCTGTCATTTTCCAAACAAGGACATTTTTAACCTTTTCGGCAGAATTAAGGTAAGAATGTCTTTTTTAACTTATACGGCAGGTGTGGCTATTTTCCACCATTATAAAATCATTGAAGCTTACCTTAAAATCTTATAATAAAATTTTCAAAGTAAATGTTTTATTTTATAATTATGTGACTTTTAAATGATTTAAAAAAAAGATATTTCTCTCAAATAGTTTTGATTTCATCTATGTCAACATCCTTTGATGGATTTTAAGCTTATTTGAAGTTGATTTATTGTGATACAAAACATCCATATTGTATTTAAGGTTTTGTGATATGTTTGACTATGGATGTGTTATTTTTATACCATTCATGGTTTATATATAAAGTATTGACATTTTGTATGCTAGTTTTAATATGAATATTTATGTTATGTTTAAACCTATTCATATGAGGAATTCATTGGACTTAATAAGTGACGGGTGGAGCCTGATCTAGATCCTAGATGCATAGGTAGGTCTCATGAGACAAACTAGTGTCTTGGCACAAGGCCTTGACAAAATATTATTTGTAGTCTGGGCACGAGGCCTTGGCTATGTGATTATGATAGTCTCGAATTATGCATTCCATCATTATAAAAGTGGTTATTGATATTGCATGTGATTATTTGACTAGTAGAATATCCATTTGAATAAGTAAATGGAATTATTTCATTTTATCTTTTCCATATTATGCTGAAGTTCAAGTTTAAAAGGCTTTTGTTTTAGTTATACATTGCCTTAAATGTTTATGCTTATTTATGAAAGTTTCCGCTATATTATTATCCTTGCTAAGCATCTGAGCTCACCCCTTTCAATGTTTTGTTTTTACCAGGATGTGAAGAAGTAATTTATTAATGACCTACAGGGATAGTATGAGGGGATATGAAGACAATATGTTGTTGTAGTAGTTTTCACTTTATGATGTAATGTAAACTTTATGAATGTATCTAGTTATTCCAAGGATACTAAACCAATCGGTCTTTCGAGACTTGATCTTTTGTGATCATGCCAATATTATGTAATAATGCACTGACTCTGGGTAACTAGGGTAGGGGCATTACATTTGGTATCATATGAAGTTTAGTACAAACCTTGGAAGCTAGATTTAGATAAACTCTGATTAGAGCACATAGATCTAAGATAGACTTTGAGTATTAGTATGGAAGAACTTTCTAGAATTTTGGTATTGTAGAGATTTTGTGAGTTTTCCGAGCAATACATCCCTGTCTGGATACGAGCTGGTAGAGGCGGCTCTGGCACAGATGTACCTAGGGGTAAAACTCGAAAACACCGCTTTGAGCTAGACTCGAACGGGAACGGGTGCACAACAATGGGCCTTGCTGCACTCTTGGCTACGACACTCCCGGGGGATATGCTTAGGATAATTCTCATTTTCTTTACAAACCATTATGAAGGGTTTATGAGTATATACTTCCTCAATGAAAACATTTTTTATGGTTATGGATTATATCCATAAATAGTTCTATTTATGTTAAGTGTTTTATAAGTATAGAATTGTGTATTTTGATTCATAAACTGATCTACTTTATGCCATTGTTTAGAAATGGTGCCTAGTGGAAGAAATGGAAACCGTATCAATGCACGCACTCTATGTAGGGATTTCCCTCCTGCTCAAGATAATTATAGTGGAGCTAGTGATGCAACTGGTGTTGATCAGCTAATAACTGTACTGGGACAACTCACTCAGGTTATGAATAATAACCTTACCCATATGGAGCACATTGATCCACAGTGTGGAAGATCAATGTTAGATTGCTTCATGAGGAAACAACCACCAACATTCAATGGGAGTAAAAATCACTTAGTAGCTGAGCAATGGATAAATTCCCTATAGAAAATATTTCAGGCTTTGGGGAGTAGTGAAAGGGAAAAAGTTATCATGGAAGTTTATCGCCTCACTGGAGATGCTGATCAATGGTGGTCATTGATAAAAAACACAAAGGAAGATGATGAAGTATAAAATATGGGATGAAGGGAGTTCAAAGAAATTTTCTTAGAAAAATACTTTCCTTGTGACCATCGAGCAGATATGGAAAGGCAATTTCTAAGTCTGAGACAAAAGGTGGATGAGAATGTCACAAAGTATGAGGCTAAATTTAAAAGGTTAGAAAGGTATGCTGGAGATTATATACGTAACCCAAGAAGTGATATAGATCGTTTATTTTATGGGTTAAAACCGTTTCTCCATCGATAATTAGTCTCAAAAATCTTCTCGATGTACGAAGATATTGTCTCATGTGCTATTAAGACAGAAAAGGAATTCTCTAAGTCTTATGACTTTAAAGAAAAGTAGGAGAAGAAGAGATTTGTTGATCACTCTGGGAATGTAAATAAATGAAATAAGGGAAAAGTTTAATATCAATACTATATTAAATGTGGTAAAAAACACCCTGGTACTTGCTTAAAGGGAATGGGAATCTGTTACAAGTGTGGTGAAAAAGGCCACCAAGATCATGATTGCAAGGGGAATAAAGAAGCTACCGATGTTTAATGCTACAACTACAGGGAGATGAGACATTATGAAAATGAATTTCCTAAGCGTTAGGGGAACTTACCTCAGAAAAGGCCAAGGGATCAAGGTCAATCTTATACTATCACTACTACTGAGGTAGAAGATCTGAAAGATGTGGTGGCAGGTAATTTAATGGTTTCCTCAAGTTTATCCAATGCTTTATTTAATTCTGGATCATCGCATTTTTTCATATCTTCCCAGTTTGCTAAGAAAATTAGATGTTTCCAATTTGATTTAACAAGGGAGTTGTTAGTTAAAACTCCTAAGGGATGTATCATTGCAACAAAGTTTTGTGAATCAGTCCCCATTAGAGCACATAAATTTTCTTTATCCACTGATCTCATTGTCATACCTATGATTGAATTTGATATAGTCCTCGGTATAGATTGGATTTCAGACCATGATGTAAAAATTTATTATAAGAAGAAGGAGGTTACTATTTTTGATGATGATGATAAGGAACACATTATCTTTATAGCGGAATCATCACCACCTAATTCTTACCTAGACCCACCCCCAGTAGCTCAACTAAATTCAATTATTGGGGAGGAAGAGAATGAAATGACTATGGGTGAGTAAAGGAATGTTCAAATAGAGGATGTACTTATTGTGAAAGAATATGTAGATGTTTTTCTGGAAGATTTACTTGGACATCCTCCAGAACGAGAAGTTGAGTTTTCCATTGATTTAATTCCTGGATCAAGGCCTATATCGAAGACCCCTTATAGAATGGCCACTGTGGAATTAGTTGAACTAAAGAAACAATTATAGAAATTGAGTAATAAGGGATTTATTCGCCCTAGTGTTTCTCCATGGGGATCCCCTATTCTTTTTGTTAAAAAGAAATATGTATCTATGAGGTTATGTATCAACTATAGGGATATCAATGCTATAAAAATAAAGAACAAGTATCCCCTACCTCACATTGATGATTTATTTGACCAACTGCATGGAGATCAATAATTTTCAAAGATTGACCTTCGATCTGGATATCATCAGTTGTGTGTGAAGAAGGAATACATTATAAAGACAACATTTCGAACCAGGTACGGGCATTACGAGTTTACAGTAATGCCTTTTGGATTGACTAATGCACCCTCTGTATTCATGGATCTAATGAATATAGTTTTAAAGGAATATCTTGATGAATTTGTGGTGGTATTTATTGATGATATCTTGGTATACTCTAAAAGCTATGAAGGTCATGAAAATCACTTGCGCATTATCCATAAGACTCTGAGAAGACATGAATTATATGGGAAGTTTAGAAAATGTGAATTATGGCTTCAGGAAATTTCTTTTCTTGGCCATATTGTCTCTAAATATGGAATCACTTTTGATACTTCTAAGACCAAGGCAATCCAATAATGATCTGCACTGACGAGTATAACTGAGGTACGTAGTTTTATTGGTTTAGTAGGTTATTATCGACGTTTCGTCCAAAATTTTTCCTGGTTGGCTAACCCATTAACAAAGCTCACACGTAAAGGGGTTAAATTTTTTTAGACAAAAGATTGTGAAGAATGTTTCTAATAACTGAAGAGAAGATTAGTCAATGCTCATATATTGACTCTACCATTGGGGAATGATGGGTTCGTTATTTATAGTGATGCATCGAAGAAAGGACTTGGTTGTGTCCTTATGCAGAATGATAGGGTTATTGCCTATGCATCTCGATAGTTGAAAATTTATGAGCAAAACTATCCTACTCATGATCTCAAGTTAGCAGCTGCGATCTTTTCTTTGAAGATATTGAGACACTACCTTTATGGTGAAAAATGTGAGATTTATACTGATCACAAGAGTTTGAAGTATATTTTCTCACAAAAAGAACTCAACATGAGGCAAAGGAGATGACTTGAATTACTCAAGTATTAAGATTTCACAATACACTACCACCCGAGGAAGGCAAATAAGGTGACATATGCTTTGATCAGAAAAGATCATGGAGTTTTGAACAATATGAGAATTGAAAGGGATCCAATTTTCATGGATCTAGGGAAGATGGACATGGGAATAACCATGGAAGGTGAAACATCAATTCTTTTTCAAATGGTTGTCAAACCAAATTTACTAGAAATGATTAAGAGTTCTCAGACTGATGATGAATAATTTCAAAAGAGGATTAAAGCTATGAATGATGGGAGATTGAGAGACTTTGTGTATAAAGAAGGAATTTTAAAATTTGGGAAGAGACTTTGTGTTCCTGATATACCTGATCTGAAAATGGAATTGTTAGATGATGCTCATAGCTCCAATTTCTCTATACACCCTGGGAGCACCAAAATGTATAGAGATTTGAAGGAACACTTTTGGTGGGACAACATGAAGAGGGAGATTGCTGATTTTGTGCCAAGATGTATGCTTTGTCAACAAGTGAAAGTTGGAAGGCAACAGCCTAGAGGAATCATGCAACCTCTTCACATACCGGAGTGAAAATGGGACAATATTATGATGGACTTTGTCATGGGGCTACCAAAAACTCCTCAAAGGAATGATGCAATATGGGTTATTGTTGATCGTCTTACCAAGTCAGCACATTTTCTTGCTATAAGAGAAGATCTACCACTGGAACATCTAGCTAGACTATATATTAATGAAGTTTTGAGACTTCATGGAGTACCCCTATAGATTGTTTCTGATCGTGATCCCCGTTTTACTTCAATATTATGGAAGGGTCTTCATAAGGCCTTGAATACTGAACTTCATTTGAGCACTGCCTACCACCCTCAAATAGATGGGCAATCAAAACGGACTATTCAAACCTTTGAAGACATGTTGATATCTTTCTCACTTGACTTTCAGGGTATGTGGGATCAATATTTACCTCTAGTATAATTTTCATATAACAATAGCTTCCATTCAAGTATTAAGATGGAACCATATGAAGCGTTATACGGAAAGAGATGTCGTACACCAACCTATTGGGATGACGTTGGTGAAAGAAAACTTATAGGCCCAGAACTGGTGGAGGAAACAATGGAAAAGGTAAAGGTAATCCAAAACCACATCAAAGCAGCTCAAAGTAGGCAGAAGAGCTATGTCGATAACCGAAGGAAGGATTTGGAATTTTAGGTAGGAGATCATGTTTTCTTTAAGGTATCTCCATGGAAGGGAGTTATAAGTTTCAGTAAGAAGGGTAAATTGAGTCCCAGGTACATCGGACCTTTCAAAATTCTAGAACGAATTGGGGTTGTAGCTTACCGTTTGGCAATGCCACCAAGTCTCTCCAAAGTTCACGATATGTTCCATGTATCATTGTTGAGGAAATACATGCCTGACCCAACGCATGTACTCACCTATGAGGAATTAGAACTGGAACCCAATCTATCTTATTACGAAGAGCCCATCAGGATTCTTGATACGACAGAACAAGTACTAAGAAACCGGATGACTCGTCTGGTAAAAGTTTTGTGAAGAAATCATAAGATGGAAGAAGCAACGTGGGAACCTGAGAAACATATGATGAAGAACCACCCGAGTCTTTTCATGCAGTAGTATTATAGAAATTCCGAGGACGAAATTATTTAAAAGAGGGGAGAATGTAACACCTCAAGCTTCCACAGTACGCTTCTCTTTGAATAATACAGTAGCGTGTGTTGTACGCAACTTCAAGTTCTAACACACACCACAACCAATCAAACTAGCCGTTATGAATATTAATACCCACTTTTTTAACTTTTATAAATTTTATATTTCAAAATGGACTTCATTTTTGGATTCAGAATATTGAAATTAGCCTAGGTGAAATTTTGGTATTTTTCCGAAAACCTTCAATTTTTGATGAATAGTGAAAAAACACTGAGTTACAGTTTAAAACCGAATTTGTATTTAAATAATTATTTATTTTATTTAAATTTAATTAAGGTCAAAATAGATACATAATACCTATATAAGTTCAATTTAATTCATTGGATTTAGTTTAGAATAATTTTAGATATATAAAAATTTTATTGAACTTTTCACCGTCTTTTACGCACCTCCTAGGAGAATTTGCAAATTCACATAAAACTTAATTTTACCGCTTCTGTGAGTGGAATTTCAAAAATCTGAGAGATGCGGTTAATATCAAGGAGTAAAATGTGGTTCAATAAGATAAAAATAATTTTTGGTGAATAGTAACTTTTACTTTTATTTTCCACGGTTAAAAGTAAATAGGGTAATTAAGGGTAAAAATGATATTAATATTACCCTAACACATGTCCTAATTCTATTGGACAAGTGTATATCAACCAAAAACAACCTTAGGAATAAAATATTATCATTTAGGTCCACTTGGATTAGATTAGGACATTTATTATTATATAATTCAAAGAAGAGTTAAAAGAGTTAAAATCAAAGTTTAATAACTAAAACATTTTTAATATAGGGTTATACATAAGATAAATTCGATTATAAATATTAATTAGAAAGATAAAAATATTTAAAACATAATGGTATTTTATTTATAATTTTTAGACACTAAATAATTTAATTTATTTATGACCCAAGGATGATGCAGTAATTACCTAATTAATGAAATATTAAAATAATTGATATTATAAATATAAACATAAATGTAATTTGAAACTTTTTATGAATTTAACTAATTTTATAGGTTAATATGACATATTAGGACTGATTATATAAATTTTTTTCGAAGTAATAATGCTGTTATGAAATTATCAAAAACAAAATACCCAATAGTGTCAAAATTGACATAAAAGAGTTTTTAAAACAAATATTATATTATTAATTTATATTCTATTCATAAAAATATAAGGTTTGGAAAGGAGACTTAAATAATGATATTTTTATCATTAATGGACCACTTGGGGATCTCTTGGAAGTTTATAGTAAGTTTATTGATTATATAATATAAAAATACAAAGAGACATGATAAGTGTCAAACAAATTAACTAAGAGTTAAAACTAAAAGATAAGGTTAATAAAGTGACCCAAACCTGTATAAAACCTATTGGTTGAGTGGTTTTAGACATATCCCCACCTTAAAATTTAAATAATACACTTTGGAGCCATTAGAAACCGAATATGAATTTATTATAAAATAATATTTCTAGCTTTTCCAAAGGTGCCCCTCACCCCTCTTATAAAAGGGCACTCCCCCTTCTCTCAATTTCACACCTTCATAACCTTTGGTATCGGCCAAACTCTACCCAAATACCCTCTCAAATATCCTCCCTTCATCCTAGAGGCCTTCATTTAGTCATAAATCCAACCTAAGGATCCCTTTTGATCAAATCAAAAGGAAGAACCTGAAGAAGAGGTAATGTTTTCACCACCCTCTTTCAAGTTCCTTTCTTCTTCAACTTCTTCTTTATTTGTTATTTCCATTATAACATAATAACTCCAGTGTATTCTATATACTGTGATGTTATTATAAATATGGTACAACCATATTCAGTATTTTATCCATCCTTTGAATGACATGTCACCATACGTGCGTACGTACGGCTTACCGTCTCCACGTCGTGGTGTAATTGTTATTCAATATATTATTATTTGGATGGGTATAATAATGATGTTTAATTAATGTAAATAATAAGTATAACATGATAATTATTCTTTATATATGATATACCATCCAATTATATATTATTTTAATATCAAAATAATGATATTATCGCTCGTGCGTACGTACGGACTACCGTCTCCATGAACGCGATGAGATTCATTCCCCATCGTATCAATTCAAGACTAATTCTCATTTAATGATTAAAATAATGTTTAAGGACTTGATATCATTTTGGATATTAATAAGATACAACCTATCCATAATAACATGACTTATGTAACAAAACATATAAAAGAAAACGAGTAAGTTAACACCCAAAACGACGATAATACTAAAATATTATTAACAAAGCATTATTAGAAGATCATATATGATATCATAATTATGTATATGGTTCTTGTATAATTTAATAACATTTTTTTAACTATTATATAGGAGGTTAACATACCACTAACTAAGTAAAAGTACAAGGTAAGGGTTTATTTCACAATCTCTTCATTATATGAGGTTGTTTATACGTAATTATCTACTGGGACCTCTTTATCATCCACATCCATGTTTCTTAAAAAGGTATTTAAAATCATTCTTAATATTTTAAAGACTATGTGATAAAGTCATTTATACCCTTGTTGACTTTTTATAAGAATTTTATAAAGGAATCTTTCTGTCGTTTTCCAAACAAGGTCCTTTTTAACCTATTCGACAGAATTAAGGTATGAATGTCTTTTTTAACTTATACGGCGGGTGCGGCTATTTTCCGCCATTATAAAATCGTCAAAGCTTCCCTTACAAGCTTATAAGAAAATTTTCAAAGTAAATGTTTTATTTTATAATTATGTGACTTTTAAATGATTTCAAAAAAATAGATATTTCTCTCAAATAGTTTTGATTTCATATATGTCAACATCCTTTGATGGATTTTAAGCTTATTTGAAGTTGATTTATTGTGATACAAAACTTCCATATTTTATTGAAGGTTTTGTGATATGTTTGAATATGGATGTGTTATTTTTATACCATTCATGGTTTATAGATAAAGTATTGACATTTTGTATGCTAGTTTTAATACAAATATTTATGTTATGTTTAAACCTGTTCATGTGAGGAATGAATTGGACTTAATAAGTGATGGGTGGAGCCCGCTATAGCTCATCGATGTATCGGTAGGTCTCATGAGACAAACTAGTGTCTTGGCATAAGGCCTTGATAAAATCTTATTTGTAGTTTGGGCACGAGGCCTTGGTTATGTGGTTATGATAGTCTGGCATTATGCATTCCATCATTATGAAAGTGGTTATTGATATTGCATGTGATTATTCAAAAAGTAGAATATCCATGTGAATAAGTAAATGGCATTATTTCATTTTATCTTTTCCATATTATGCTGAAGTTCAAGTTTAAAAGTCTTTTGTTTTAGTTATACATTGCCTTAAATGTTTATACTTATTTATGAAAGTTTCCGTGATATTGTTTCCTTACTGAGCATCTGAGCTCACCCCTTTAAATGTTTTATTTTTTCCAGGATGTGAAGAAGTAATTTATGAATGACGTGCAGGGATATTATGAGGGGATATGAAGACAAGATGTTGTTGTAGTAGTTTTCAATTTATGATGTAATGTAAACTTTATGAATATATCTAGTTATTCCAAGGCTACTAAACTAATCGATCTTTCGAGACTTGATCTTTTGTGACCATGCCAATATTATGTAATAATGCACCGACTTTGGGTAACTGGGGTCAGGTCATTACAACCTTCCTCTAATTGAATTTTCTTACAATAATAGATTTCACTCAAGAATTCGGGTGGCACCTTATGAAACCCTATATTGAGAGAAGTGTGGAGCTCCAACATGATGTGATGAAGATGGATAAAGAAATCTATTGATACCTGATATAGATAAGGAAATGTATGAGAAGGTTAGAGTCATTCAAAATCACATAAGGGTAACTCAGAGTTGATAAAAGAGTTATACTAGAAATAATTAGTGAGAAATATAGTTTGAAGACCATGAGAAGTTATTTATGTGAATTTATACATTAAAAAAAGGTTATGATATTTGGAAATAAGGGGAAGTTGAGCCCTATATTTATTGATCCCTTCGATATTCTTGATCAAGTAGGGACGATAGGTTATCATTTGGCACTTCCACCAAACTTCTCTCGAGTTCTTGATGTATTCTATGTATCTCTCCTAAGGAAGTACATGTCTGATCTATCACATGTAATAAACTTAGAGGCCAAACCGATGGAACATGATCTTTACTATGAATAACATTGGGTATAAATATTAGAATATAGAGATAATGTGTACCCAAACTAGAGTACTCACCTGGTTAAAGTTATATAGAGGAATTAGAAATTTGAAGAAGCTACTTGGGAACCCAAGGATGTAATGAAAAATATATATACCCAATTTTTTATATAGGAGTGGTGAAATTTTGATCTTTAAATTCTTTTTAAGAGTGGTAGAATGTAACACCCTGATATTTTAATAAATATATCTACTCAAATGATTTTTTAGCTTGCAATACACACAACCCTGAGTTTAAATAGACTGTAATATTGTATACCATCATAAACTATCCATTAAATTGGTGGGTATGAATAATAATAAATAAATTATTAAAAAATTATGTATAAAATAAATTCACTAATTATCAATTGATTTGAAATGGACATAAAAATCATTTGAAAGTGAAATAGTTATTTTTTTTCTGAAAAAATGTTTTATGCAAGTAATGTGTTTTTTATCTTAATAAATTAAACTAATCTATTTTGTTGAATGATTATAATTAAATTTATATGTTATATATTCAATAATTTTTTTAAACATTCATCTAATTTTTTTGTTATGATATCAGAATAAATCCAATTTTATGCATAAAATTTGTATGTTTCAAAAAATACAGTTTCTGTCGCATTTTATGCACTTGTTATAAAATTAATTTCATGCACTAAAATGTATTTAATTTGATAAAATTGATGCCATATTTTTAATTATTATCTTCAAATTTGTAAAATAGGTCCTTTTTATTTTTAGGCATTATGAATAGTAATAGTGGTAAAATTTATCACCTCAGTAAAGGGTAAAATCGGTTAATCTAGGTTAAAACTAAGTTCTAAAGTCATCGTTTTTCATTTAAATTTCTATTGGATGAAATTTATTTTACTATAGTCACATTAGGATATAAATTTAATTTTTTAAGGTAATATTTTCTATGAAAATGACATGTATAATATTTAAATTAAAAAATATACAAAATGTCACTCTTTTACTTTTAAATATATCTTATGTGTTCACAAAGTTAAAAAATAAAGTGGTAAATTAATATATATTTTTATTTTTATCATAAAAAAATTATTTTCATGATGATAATTTATTTATAATTTTTAGGTGATATATAATTACCCTAAATTCTTACGCAACAATGACACAATATTTATTCAATTAATGGGAAAATATGATAAATGATTTTAAAAATGTTAAAATTAATACAATTTAGGTGATTTATTATTATCCATGAATTTTGGAGATAAATATAACATATTATGGATATGTTTAAGGTTTATATTTTAATTAAAACTTTTTTAGGTATTTTAAGTCAAATTAAATGAATAGTTTCAAAAATGACAATAATGATATTTTATGAAAATAATATTATATTAAATTATTTTAAAAAAATAAAATATTTAAATAGTATAAGGAGGATAATATATGATCTAAAATTTCATAAATTTTTTATTTATAATCCAATTTTCACCTTATATGTAAAATTATAATCCCTTAAGAGTGAAAAAGACATTACCACGGTTAAAGTTAAAATAGGATAACTAAGGGGTTAAATTAAAAGATAAGGTTTTAAATACCACTTAAACCTATCCAATTTTTATTATATGAAAATATTTAAACCATATTCCAATTTATATAAAATATATGTATATTTGGAAGCATTTTTTTGATAATGACTTAGTCATATTTTAATCTTTTTGATAATTCCAAGCGTGTCTTTTTCCTCCCTTATAAAAGGAAACCCCTTCCATCTCTTATTTACACTAATTTAAGAAACCTAGGTTTAATAATAGATAAAAATTTATATTATAAACATCCTTATACATGTTATATAGGTTCTGATATCCTCAAAATAACATCCATAGGTTCCATAAAAAAGTATCTAAAAGAGTTCTACTGAAGAAGAGGTAATTGTCTTACCAGACCTATTTCAATTTATTTCTTCTTTTAACTCATCTAAATATATGGTATTTATCATAAAATAATAAATTAATTATCCTAAATATACTAATATTTTATTATTATTATGAAACCATAATTATCCACCCTCTTTTATATCAAATGGAAAGTGAAATCGTCACTTGTGCATACGTACGACTTACCATCTCCACACAGTGATACAGTTCATTTTTCATCACCATCTATTATGGATTTGTATTCTTATGGGTTTAATTTTTATATATGATATTTTAAAAATAAGTATTCTTCTATTATTATAATATAAATCTACCTTTTTTACCTTCTAATCCATTTGAAAATGATAACGTCGCTTGTGTGTATATGGAGATCACCACCTCCACTAAGCGATGTGATCCGTTTTTCATTTTCATTTCATATGGATGGTAATAAGAATATATTTAATGAATTTATATAATTTATATGTTATAATAACGATTATTTAAAAGTTAATTATTATTTTCTTTTCTTATTTTCCTTCTGTTAAAAATTTAAAACAACATTCATGTGTATGTACGGCATATCGTCTCTATGAACGATGTAATTCATTTTTCTATATATATATTTTATGGATTAATATAAATACATATATAATGAATATATATGATATTTATATAATGTTTAAGATTATGTAGATTATGGAACCATGATAAAATTAAAAGGTCCCAAACTACCAAACCAAAACACACATGAAAAACTAAGTAATTATTAACCAGAATAGTGATTTTAACAAAAAATGTTAATAAATGGATGATAAAAGATTATAAGTAAATAATATATAGTATGATATATACTAATAAGTTTCTTTAATAAATTTATAATAGATATATATTTATTATATAGTAGTTTCAGACACATATGAAGGAAGTCAAGCCCGAGGTAAGGGTTTATTTCACAATCTCATCATTATACATGATTGTTTATGTTTAAGTCTTTGGTGAGGGAATTATTTAATATTTATATCTTAAAACCAATATATTTTATTATCCTATGTTTATTCATTTAAATTTAAAAAATTCATTTCATTTTATTCTCTTTAAGTACTCAAGGTACTAAAATAACGTTTTTAAGGAAAATCAACCTTGTTTTTCTACTCAATTGAGAATATTTCTATTCCACATATATATTTTAATTAAAATGTATAAAATAATGTTTTTAATATTATACAATTATTTATGAGAGATATTTTTACCCATGTTTTAATTTTAAAAAATGGTTTAAAAAGAACCTTCTTATCATTTTTCACATGAGGTACTTTTTGACCTTTTACAAAAGTGTGGAAGGAATGTTTTTTTAACTCATACAGCATGAACATAATTTTCCATCATCATGAACACTCATTGATTTAAAGAATACTTTATAATTTTACATGGTTCTTTTCAAATAAAATTTTTTTCTTATTATTTGGGAAAGTTTTATATTTTAAAAAATTATTTTCAATGTGAAAAGGGTATTTTTCTCAGAAAAAATCCAGTGAACGTTTGAAAAATATATATATATATATATATCAAAACAAATTATTGAATATTACGAGTTATAGTGGTTATAATTTTATGAAAATATCCAAACTATTTGTCTAGATGGTTTATAATCATATTGACTGAGTAAAGTATTGATATTCCATATACTATTTCTTCCAATACAGATAATTATTGATTTTTAAGGCATATTGGTTAAGTTATATTGTTTATTCATATGATGAATGTATTTAAATTATTAATTGATGGATTGGGACCACAATTAAATCACCCCTCGATGTATTGATAGGTCTCATGAGACAAAATATATTGGGTTCTTGGCTGAGGCATTTCTCATTTATGTAAATGTATTAGCATAAGGCCTAAACTGTATTTTTAGATGTATTGGCACAAGGCTTTGATGGTATGTTTCATATGTATGACATTATGAATTATATCATTATGAAATCAGTTATTTATGTCTATGGTTTTAATTTAATAGTTTTTATATCCATGTATAAGTTTCAAATTCATGGGATTATTTATATGGAATTATTTGATCATAATTTATTCCTATCATATTATTCATGTATTATTCAGCTTTCATTGTATGCATTACATTACTGAGAATCTAAGTTCACCCTTTTCTTATGATTACTTTCCCAAGATGACATGAAATTTTTTATGATTAATATATAGGGATATGCTAGAGGGAATAAATATGATTCCAATGAAAATATTATATTATATTATATGTTTTCAAATGTAATTTGGGATTAAAGAATATATATAGTTTACTAATAATACTAAAATATTAAGTCCTTTGGGATACAATTTCTAGTATTTAATACCAATGCAATAAAGTAACAATCAACTTTGGGCTACTAGGGTTGAGGTCTTTACAGCTAGTATTAGAGGATAGTTTAGTAGAAACCTTGGGAACTGGATTTAAGAAAACAAAGTCTATAGAACTTAACCATATGACTTACCTTTAGAATATTCATAAATAAACCAAGATTGGGATTTTGAGATTAGTTATACATAAATTTTCAATTTATGTTAAGAGTTTTACTAGTTTTTAATTATACATTATGATTCATAATGTTATAATCTAATCTAGTGTGTTCCATAGTTTAGAAATGATGCATAGTGGAAGGAATTGAAACTATATCAATGTCTGTAATCTATATAGGGATTGAACTCCTAGGCAAGATAATGAAGCTGGAACTAGAACTATAGCTAGAGGTAAACAAATTATACCTATATTATGGAAGCTAACTTAGGTTATGAACAATAACCTTACCCATATAGAGTAGCCTACTAATCCACAACATGGTGTAAGAATGCTAGAATTCTTCATGTGTCAACAACCTCCATCATTTAAGGGGACTATAAATCTATTTGTAGCTGAGCAATGGATAAGTTACTTAGGGACGATATTTCTAAATATGGGAAGTAATGAAAAGGATAAGGTTTTCATGGTAGTTTATCATCTCTCAGGGTATGTAGATCAACTATGGTCATTAATTCAAAGCACTAAGGATGAGGAGAAAATAACGAGTAAGTAATAGAAGATTTTTAAGGAATTATTATTGGAAAAATATTTTCCTTATGAACAATGAGTGGATATAGAAATAAAATTATTGAGTCTAAGATAAAAGGAAGTAAAAAATTATTTCTAAGTATGAAGATAACTTTACAAGGTTTATAAGGCATGTTTCAAACTATGTACATAATCCAAAGAGTAAGATTGACCATTTATTTGATGGGTTAAAACCAATACTTCTAAGGGAACTAGTCTCCCATACATTCTCATCATATGAGGATATATTATCATAATCTATCAATATAGATAAATAATTCTCAAATTCTTATGGATTATAATGAAGAAAGATAATAAGTGGATGATAAAGCAAGAAATTCATTAGGTGAAGAAGATAAATAAGAATTTTCCAATGTGTGATACTTATGAAAGGAGAAACCTTAGTACATGCCTAAAAGGAAAATGATTTTTCTTCAAGCGTGGAGAAAAATTCCATCATGATCATGAATCAAAGGGTAAGGGAGAATCCATCAAAGTATAATTCTTTAAATTTATGGATATGGGGAACTATTCTAACCAAAACCTCAAACATTAAGGGAAATTACCAAAAAATAATCCAAGGGTGAAAGGTCAAGCTTATGAAATTACTATAGCCAATGTGGAAGTTCCTATTGACATAGTTAAAGGTACACTTATCATCCACTATAGAGTTGAAAATATTTTATATTATTTTGGTTATACCCACACTATTATATCTGAAGAATTTTATAAGGGTATCATTTCACCACCTTAATGATTAGATATTGTATTGGCTGTAAAATATCTTAATGGTAGGATGGCTGCATATCAAGTCTATAACTCCTTTCTGATATAATTTTATTGGATGGTTCTTCCTGTGAATATGTTTATTCTTCATCTAGTTAAATTTTACGTAATTTTGAGTATAGATTATCTCTCCCAATATAGAGCCCATATCAATTATTGAGGAAGGGAGGCTACATTTTATATTTTGAATCATCCTTTAATAATCTATCATTGTGAAGAGGAACTTGAACACCTAATGAAAATTACTTCCATCATATGGGTTTTTCTACATACTCATGAAGTATATTTATCTAAAATGGTTAGGGAGAAAATTCACATTGGAAATGTGCCTATTGTTTGAGAATATGATGATGTGTTTCCTGAGGACTTTCCTAGTATTCCCCTGAATCATGAAGTTGAATTTTCAATATAACTGATACATTATGCTACACATATTTCAAAACTCCATTTAGAATATCCCTAATTGAGTTGTGGGAATTTAAGAAGAAACTTCAAGATAATATAGATAAATAATTCATTCAACCAATTTCTTATCCATGGGGAGAACCTATTATTTTTATTATGAAGAAAGATAGGTCAATGTGTCTTTTCATTGATTGTCATAAATTCAAAAAAAAAATATTAAAAATAAGTATCTTATACCCCATATTTATGATATTTTTGATCAATTACAAGGAGATTTATATTTTTCCAAAATTGATCTTCGATCTGGATATTATCAACTAAGGATCAAAAAGAAGGATAGAGCCATGAAGACCTTCTATATGAGGTATGGTGATTATGAATTCATATTAATTCCATTGGACTTACCAATGATCCTACTATATTTATGGATTTAATGAATATATTATTTAGAGATTACATTGATTAGTTTGTGGTAATATTTATATAGAATATTCTTATATATTACAATAGAAAGGAAGATCATGAACAATATTTGATAATTGTACTAAAGACCCTGAGGATGGTAAATTTGTATACTAAATTTACCAAGTGTGAATGTTGGATTCATAAATTTTCTTTTTTATGTCATATAATATCTATTGAGGGTATATTATTAGATCCTTAAAATATATAATTTATTGAGAAATGGCCAAGACCAACCATAGTAATAGATTTCCATAGTTTTCTTGGCTTGGATGGATACTACCGATGCTTTGTGATAGATTTATCACAACTGTATAATGAACTCACCAAGTTGATTTAAGAGGGGGTTAAGTTCATATGTATAGATTTTCATGAAGAGAGTTTCAATGAATTGAAGAGAAGGTTGGTTAGAATTCCTATTCTTACACTACCTTATAGTAGATAAGGATTTATAATCTATAATTATTCATCAAAGAAGGGATTAAGATGCATCCTCGTGTAGAATGATATGATGATAGCTTATTCCTCATTATATTTTAAGGTTCATGAGAAAAATTATCCAACTCATGATTTAGAGTTAGTAGTGGTAACTTTTTTGCATTAAAAATATAGAGGAATTATTTTTATGGTAAAAGGTGCGATATATATGCAAATCAAGAAAACTTTAAGTATATATTTTTATTAAAAGAGTTTAATATCCACCAGATAATATGGTTGTAGTTAATCAAAGATTATTTTTTCTCAATACATTACCACTCTGGGAAGGAGAACAAGGTGGATGATGCTATAAGTCAGAAAGACCATGCATATTTGTCCATGATAAGGATTGAAAGAGATCAGATATTTATGGATTTGTAGAAAATGGATCTTGAAATCATGAGGAAAATGGAAATATCCTATCTTTATTAGATGAATGTTTAAATATCCATAAATTAGAGGATTAAGAAGGTGTAGAAGGAAGGTGTAGAATTATATAAATAGACGAGGAATGTTCCTAAGTTCAACCATGACCATACTGGGATGATAAGGTTCATGAACCAAGTATTTTACCCATCAATACCAGACTTGAAGTATCTGTTGGATGAGGCACATAGTTCATCATTATCTATTTATACTGGAAGTACAAAGATATATAAAGATCTAAAATAGTATTTATGGCGGGAAAACATAAAGAGAGATATTGAAGAATATGTATCTAGATACCTAGTATGTTAGAAAGTTAAGGTTGAGATACTAAAGTCTAAGGGGATGTTAGAACCACTAACCATACTAGAATAGAAATGGAAAAACATCACTATGGATTTTATCATCAGACTCCCAAAAATATCAAGAGGCCATAATTTTATTTGGTTTGTAGTAGATTACCTTGTATAGTTTCCAAACTTAATTACTATTATAGAATATTTCCCTCTTGATAAAATTTATATAATATACATTAAGGAGGTGGTAAGGTTTCATAAAGTACCATATTCTATTATATCTAATCAAGATCCAAGGTTTACCTTGAAGTTATGGAAAAGTATTTAGTGATATGTGGATGCAGAATTAAGTTTTAGCACTACTTATCATCCTCAGACATATGGTTAGTCTAATAGAACCATTCAAACCCTATAGAATATGTTGGGATCTTTTTATATGGATTTCAAATCTTTTTGGGATCAAAACATTCCTCTAGTCAAGTTTTCTTATAATAATAGCTTTCAATCGAGCATTCCGATGACTCCTTATGAATCCCTATATTGAAAGAAGTGTATAACTCTAAATTTCTGGGATAAAGTTGGAGAAATAAATCTATTAGAATATAATTTATCTAAGGAAATGGTAAATAAGGTTAGATCCATTCAACAACACATAAGGGCAGCTCAAAGTCGATAAAATAATTATGTTGGCAATCATTGATGAGATCTAGAGTTTGAAGTTGATGAGAAGGTATTTTAATGAATTTATCTATGGAATAAGGTTATGATATTTATAAATAAGGTAAAGATGATCCATATATTTATTTTTCCTTGTGATATTTTTTATTGATTTGGTATCGTTGCTTATTACTTGGAACATCCATCAATTCCCTCTCAAGTTCATGATGTATTCCATGCATCTCTCCTAAGGAAGTAAAAACTTAATCATTTTCATGTACTTAAATTAGAGTTCATACCACTATATTACGATATTTACTATGAATAATAGCTAATATAAATCTTAGATCGTAGAGATAAAGTGCTACATAACAAGACTACTCAGCTGGTTAAAGTTCTATCAAGGAATCCAAAATTTAAAGAAGCTACTTGGGAACCTGAGGATTTATTGAAATAAAGATATCATTATTTTTTTGTATTGGAGTGATATAATTTCTAGGGTAAAATTATTATAAGGGGTTAGAATGTAACACCCTAATATTTTAATATATATTTCTTTTTAAATAATTTTTTTAGCTTGCAATATAGGAAACCCCAAGTTTAAATGAACAATAATATAGTATACCGTTATAAACTAGCCATTAAATTGGAGAGTATGAATATTAATAACTAAATTATGAAAAATTTATGTATAAAAAAATTCATTTATTATCAATTGATTATAAATGGAAATAAAAATCATTTGAAAGTAAAAGAGAGGTTTTTCTGGAAAAAAATGTATGCACACAACGTGTTTTTATATTAATAAATTAATTTAATCACTATTTATGGATGATTATAATGAAATTTATATTTTACATATTCAATAAATTTTTTTAACATTCATCTAATGTTTTTTTAGGAATGAGATAGGAATAAATCTAGTGATATGCTTGAAAATTTATTTTTCTAAAATGTGATTTTCATCACATTTTGTGAACTCATTCTAAAAATAATTCTCTCCACTGATAGGTATTTAATTTGATAAAATAGAATCCATATTTTGAATTGGGATGTTAAAATTTTGTAAATATGCCCTTTGTATTTTTAGGCATTATGAATAGTAACCGTGATAAAATTTATCACCTCAGTGAAGGGTAAATCGGGTTAATCAAGGTTAAAACTATGTGTTAAGGTAACCAATATTCATATAAATTTCCATTGTATGAATTTAACTCAACCATAATCACCTTATACTCAAAATTTAATTTTTTTTTAAGGGACACTAGTCTATGAAAATGACCTATATAATATTTAAATCAAAGAAAAACACAAAATTCAACTCTCTTACTTTTAAATATATCTTATGTGTTCAAATAGAGACAAAAGAAAATGGTGAATGAATATAGATTTATATTTTTAGAATAATAATTTTATTTTAATTATGGTAATTTATTTCTAATTTCTTGGTATTATATTATTACCTTAAATTCTTATGCAAGGATGACACAATATTTATTCAATTAATAGAAAAATAAAATAAATAATTTTATAAATATTAAAAGTAAAAAAAAATTGGGTGATTTATTATGATCAATTAATTTCCTCAATTTTAAATTTATGATACAATTCTCACCTTATAAGTAGTATTATTACCCCTTAAGAGTGAAAAAGATATTATCACAGTTAAGGTTAAAATAAATTAACTAAGGGGATAAACAAAAAGATGAGGTTTAAAATACTAGTTAAACCTATACAACATTTTTTTATGATATTTAAACCATATAATACCTTATATTCAAATATATTTCTATTTTAAATCATTATTATTAAGAATGACTTAGTTATATTTTAATCTTTTTGATAATTCCAATTATGTCCTTTCCCTCCCTTATAAAGGAAACCCATTACTTATCTTATTTACACCACATTGAGAAAAATATCTTGACAAATCCATACCTATTTCTCTTATAAACATCATTATACATGTTCAAGAGGTTCTTGAATCATAAAAAGACCAACCCTAAGTTCTATAAGAAAGGATCTAAAGGAGGACTCCAAAAGAAGTGGTAATCGTCATACTCGACCTCTTTCAATATATTTATTCTTTTACCTCATATAAATATATGTTATCTATCATAAATAATAAATTAATTATAATAAATATAATTAAAATTTATTATTATTATGAAAACACAATTATCCATCCTCTTTTTCATCAAATGGAAAGTTAAATTATCGCCCGTGCATACGTACAACTTATTGTCTCCACGTAGAGATACAATTCATTTTTCATCATCATATTTTATGAATTGGTATTATGATTTTTTTAATGTTTATATTTTATATTTATGACATAATTATTATTCTAGAATTACAATACCATATCTACCTTCTTACCTTATAATCTGTTGGAAAATCATAACGTCGCTCGTGCTTACGTGCAAACTATTGTATTCATGAACAATGTAGTTCTTTTTTCAATATCTATATTTTACGGATTACCATAAATAAATTTATAATAAATATTTATGATACTTATATCATGGTTAAAATTATATATATTATTTAACCATGATAAAATTAAAAGGACCGAACAACCAAACTAAAACATACATGAAAAATGAAGCTATTATTACCAGGAACAATGATTTTAACAAAGAATTGTTAATAAAGAGGTCATAAAATATTATAAGTAAATAATATATGGTATGATATATATGATTATGGTTCTAAAATATCTTTATAATAAATATATGTTTATTTTAAAGGTGGTTTGGACACATATAAAATAATTCAAACATGAGGTAAGGGTTTATTTCACAATCTTATCATTATTCAGGATTGTTTATGTTTAAGTCTCTATTAGGGTAATTATTTGATATTTATATCTTAAACCCAATATATTTTCTTATAATATGGTTATTTCTATAAATTAAAAAAAATTACTTTCATTTTTCTCTCTTTAAGTACTCAAGATACCAAAATAATGTTTTTAAGGAAAATTGACCTTGTTTTTCTACTCAGTTGGGAATCTTTCTCTTACATGTCCATATTTTCATCAAAATTTATAAAATAATGTTTTTAATATTATAAAATTATTTATTAAATACATTTTAACTGATGTTTTACTTTTTAAAAAATGTTTTAAAATGAATCCTCTTGTTGTTTTTTGAACAAGGTACTTTTTGACCTTTTCTAAAAGTGTGAAAGGAATGTTTTTTAACTTATACAACATTAATTGAATTTACTATCATCATTATATCTCATTGATTTGAATATTTATTTAAAAATTTAAAAGTTTCTTTTTAAATTAAATGTTTTCCTTAGTATTTTTTTTAATTTTTATATTTTCAATAATTTCTTTCAAAGTGAAAAATGGTATTTTACTCAAGAAATTTTCCAGTGAACTTTTGAAAGTATTTTCAACTATGTCAACATCCTTTATTGAATATTAAACTTTACTAATGTTATAATTTTATGATAACATCCACCATTTTTCCATGTATGGTTGATGATAAGTTTCACTAGGAAAATTATTGATATTTTGTATGCTAGTTCTTCTAATATGTAAAATAATTTATTTTAAGGCATGTTGGTTAAGTTATGTTATTTATTAATATGATGAATGAATTGGACTTATTAAGTTATGGGTGTGACCTAAAATAACATATCCCATTGATGCATAATTTTCTATTATGAGACAAAATATATTGGGTTCTTGGCCAAGGCCTTACCCTTTTATGTAGATGTCTTGACATGAGGCCTTAATGGTATTTTTAGATGTCTTGGAACAAGGCCTCAATAGTAAGTTTCAAATTTCCAACATTATATATTACATCATTATGAAATCCATTATTTATGTCTGTGAGTTTATTTGAATAGTTTTTATATCCATTTATAAGTTTCAAACTCATGTGATAATTTATATAGTATTATTTGATCATCATTTATTCCTGCCATATTATTCATGCCTTATTCATATTCCATTGTATGCATTCCATTACTAAACATCTAAGAACACCCCTTTATTATGTTTCCTTTCCAAAGATTCTATGAAATGTTTTATGATTGATATACATGTATATTATAGAGTGAATAAATATGATCCAACATAAAATACTATGTTTTATTTTACGTTTTCAAATGTAGTGTAGGATTCAAGTATGTATCTAGTTTACCAAGACTACTAAACTATTCAGTCCTTTGGGATATGAATGTTTGAATTTAGTACTAATGTAATAAAGTAACCACTATATTTGGGATACTATGGTTGTGGAATTTACATTTACTATGTTGGGATCATATCGATGATCTCTACTCAAATATATTAAATATAAATGAAATTTCATCTTTTAATATTACACGAATTCTTTGATACCACTTATTTGAACTAGATACACATCACAAGCATGAAAAAAAATATTTTAAAATTTTCAACCACATCAATGTCATAAAAAAATATCCAACATGTTCATACTATAATCATCATCAAGGATCGTGTTAAAATAATTTAAGTATGAAAACATAAAATAAATGTTACTTTATCCATTTTTACAATCCTGATGTAGTCCACTTGATGATGGATCATCATAGCTAAAAGGATATATGTTAGGATCCCTCTAGATCATCCATTCATGCTTCATGATCTCTTGGTTCATCAAAATATGATCTCTATGTGATATAATGAAAGAATCAATATCATTATAACTCTCCCTCGATCATCGAAAAATCACATGATTGATACTTTCACTTGGATTAATAAGTTCTTAATATTCCCTTTTATTTGTCTAACTATAACTTTATATAATGAATATGATGATATATAATTCTTACAAGGCTACCATATATCTCATTTTGGGTATAAATTGGTTTTTATACCTAGGTTTAAACTCTTTAAATTACACTTTATTCCTTAAAGAGAGTTATCCTTTAAAACTGATCCATTATGTCATGAATGATTTATTAAAATCATCATAAGTGATGAAAACATTTCATCATGCAATTATGTCACTTTTAAATGTTATGTGATGAAATATGAACCATTAACTTTAATCATTACTATTTAATAAGTTTAATAAACTGTGAATAAATAATATTCATTCAAAAATATAATTCTTTTATATGCACTTTTTATACTTAAATAACTTGTGAATACAAAAATATATATATATTAAATTATCATTATTATAAACATAAATAATATATAATTTAATTTATTAATATATTTATTTGTGTTCCTCCACACTCAGACATTCACCAATGCATGCATTTGGTACCCACTTCATCCAAAACAGTAATTCTTCTGAATTGGTGGAACTTCTAGATACACTTTGTGTGAGAACACTACTGGAAATACACTATTTCCCAACGGTTCAGAACCGTTGGGAAAGCCCCTAAAACCGTTGGGAAAGGTTTTCCCAACGGTTCTTAGAACCGTTGGGAAGTAAGCCGTTGGGAAAAGTTTTCCCAACGGTTTACTGGCAACCGTTGCAATAGAGCCATAAAATTTACCCTACCCCAACGGTTTGGGTGAACCGTTGGGATAGTTTTTCCCAACGGTTCTCCCAAACCGTTGGGAAAACCAAATACCATGGAACATTTTCCCAACGGTTGGAACCGTTGGGAATTGGTGAAGTCTTTCCCAACGGTTTAAAACCTTTGGGAAAGACATGCTAAAAACTTATATGCCAACGGTTTGAAACCGTTGGCATACCTATGCTGCAAATTGCAGCACCCTGCAATTTGCACAGCCCCTGTCCCCTGTCCATCACCACCAGTCATCAGGCCTCATTTTCACCTCATTTTCACCTCATTTTCACCTCATTTTCACCTCATTTTCACCTCATTTTCACCTCATTTTCGATCCAACTATTGTACCAGTAATAAAATAAAACATACATATTCAATTACGAACAAATTCATACACATTTAACATATAATGGATCCTGAAACTATACAAATCCATAATTAAATTACAATTCATAAACATACATAATTCATATAGAATTCAATTTAAAATTTAGATGACAATTATACGTGGAATCTGAAATTCAATTCATAATATGATCGGTTTTTTCTATACCATATATTTTTACCTCAAATGATGTCCATTTTAAACAAAATACATACACCTGAAGTGATACCGGCCACACCGCACCTCAGATTGAGGCGGGGTTAACTCGTACACGTCACATTTGACTCATGGATCGTTGTGCTAAAGTATCGACAGAATCCTAATGCGTTTGGTCGGTTTTCCGTATGCCAGTTGATGTTTTTCACTTAAAATGGCGTCCTTTTGAAACAAAAGATGGACACTATGAGTGGTGCCGACCACACCGCGTCTCCAATTGAGGCGGGGTTGATTCGTACACGTCACATATGACTCATGGATCGTTCTCCTAAAGTTTAAATGGAAACCGAATGCGTTTGGTCGGTTTTCCGTATGTACTTAAAATGTTGTCCATTTTAAACAAAAGAGTGACACTTAGACTCATCCCGACCACACCGCGACTCAGATTCATCCCGGGTTGGCTCGTACATGTCACATATGACCCATGGATCATTGTGATAAATTATCAAAAGATTCCGAATGCGTTTGGTCGGTTTTGCGTATGCCAGTTGTTCTTTTCATTTATAATCATGTCCATTTTAAACAAAAGAGACATAGTTAGAGCGGTGTCGGCCACACCACATCTCAGATTAAGACGGGGTTGACTTGTACACGTCACATATGACCCATGGATCGTTGTGCTAAAGTATCGATAGAATCTGAATGCGTTTGGTCGGTCTTCCGTATGTCAGTTGATGTTTTTCACTTAAAATGACGTCCTTTTGAAACAAAAGACGGACACTTTGAGTGGTGTCAGCCGCACCGCATGTCGGATTGAGGCGGGATGATTCGTACACGTCACATAGGACCCATGGATCGTTCTCCTAAAGTTACAATGGAAACCGAATGCGTTTGGTCGGTTTTCCGTATGTACTTAAAATGGTGTACATTTTAAACAAAAGAGAGCCATTTAGACTGATCCCGGTCACACCGCGACTCGGATTGACCCGGGTTGGCTCGTACACGTCACATATGACCCATGGATCGTTGTGATAAATTATCAAAAGATTCTGAATGCGTTTGGTCGGTTTTGCGTATGCCAGTTGTTCTTTTCACTTATAATCCTGTCCATTTTAAAAAAAACAGACACAGTTAGAGCGGTGTCGGCCACACCGCGGCTCGGATTGAGGCGGGGATGATTCGTACACGTCACATATGACTCATGGATCGTTCTCCTAAAGTTTCAATGGAAACCGAATGCGTTTGGTCGGTTTTCCGTATGTACTTAAAATGGTGTCCATTTTAAACAAAAGAGAGCCACTTAGACTGATCTCGGCCACACCGCGACTCGGATTGAACCCGGGTTGCCTCGTACAGGTCACATATGACCCATGGATTGTTTTGATAAATGATCAAAAGATTCTGAATGCGTTTGGTCGGTTTTGCGTATGCCAGTTGTTCTTTTTCACTTATAATCATGCCCATTTTAAACAGAAGAGACATAGTTAGAGCGGTGTCGGCCACACCGCATCTCGGATTGAGACGGGGATGATTGGTACACGTCACATATGACCCATGGATCGTTCTCCTAAAGTTTCAATGGAAACCGAATGCGTTTGGTCGGTTTTGCGTATGCCAGTTCTTTTCACTTATAATCCTACCCATTTTAAACAAAACAGACACAGTTAGAGCAGTGTTGACCACACCGCGCCTCAGATTGTGGCAGGGATGATTCGTACACCTCACATATGACCCATGAATCGTTCTCCTAAAGTTTCAATGGAAACCGAATGCGTTTGGTCGGTTTTCCGTATGTACTTAAAATGATGTCCATTTTAAACAAAAGAGAGCCACTTAGACTGATCCCGGCCACACCGCGACTCGGATTGAGCCCGAGTGGGCTCGTACATGTCACATATGACTGATGGATGTTGGGTCGGAGGTGATGGCAAGAGGGGGGGTGAATTGCCTTTTTAAAATTAATTAACAATTTAAAACAAATTTAAATGCAGCGGAAAGTAAAATGGCAAGACACAATTGATAACGGAGTTCGGCTTTAAACTCAAGCCTACGTCTCCGCTCCCAACTCAACCATTAGGAGATTTATACGACCGCTTGCTTTTTAATGGTTATAGCAAGAAACCCACTAGCCGTTTTAAGGTAGGCTAGATCACCTTCTTACAGCTTGCTTTTTTATTATGGTTGTAGCAAGAAACCCAAATTGAAAGAAGGAAGAAAAAGGGTGGTTTGTTTTAATACAAACCCAATTAAGAACTAAACAATTGAAGTAAATAATTTAGAACAAACTAGAGGAAGCCTTGAGCGCCAAGAGGTGAGTGTAGTTGATGTAGAGGCATCCCAAGCTTCAAGGATGGCAATTGGATCTCAAGTAGCCTTTGAGAATTGTCGTAGGAGCCTCAAATGATTAAAATAGCTTTGGTATGCTTCGGTATATGATCGGTAGTGTTCCCGGCATCCATGGACGTCTATTTATAGGAGAAATGCTCCCAAATACTTCAAAATAGCCGTTGGAGGGCTTTTGGAGCCGTTGGGGATCAAGTGGGCCAGCCTGGTCAGTTTGACTGAGAACACCGGCTGGCCGGTGCTGATCCACCGGCTGGCCGGTGCACCAGACAGAAGCAAGGGATTTCTGTCTGGCTCCACCGGCTAACCGGTGCTGAGCCACCGGCTGGCCGGTGGTCTGGACAGAAGCATGCTATTCTGTCTGGGTTCCACCGGCTGGCCGGTGGTCAGGCACCGGCTGGCCGGTGGTCTGGACAGAAGGTATGCCATTCTGTCTGGGCCCACCAGTTGGCCGGTGGCCAGACACCGGCTGACCGGTGGCACCTGGCAGAGGGAAAGGCCTTCTGCCTGGTCCACCGGCTGGCCGATGGGCTGGATCCGGCTAGCCGGTGACCTTACCGGCTGGCCGGTGGTCTCACACCGGCTGGCCGGTGGACTTAAACAGTCCATTTTGAATTCTTCTTGGGCCAGCTTCTAGGCACCCTATTTCCTATCATCAAAAACACTTGAAAACAAGTTAGAATACAATTAGAGTGATTGTGATCATTAAAATCCAAGAGAGAGGGGTGCAACAATGGATCGTTGTGATAAATTATCAACAGATTCAGAATGCGTTTGGTCGGTTTTGCGTTTGGTCGGTTTTGCGTATCCTGTCCATTTTAAACAAAAGATAGACAGTTAGAACGGTGTCGGTCACACTGCACCTCGGATTGAGGCAGGATTGACTCGTACACGTCACATACGACCCATGGATCCTTGTGCTAAAGTGTCGACACAGTCCGAATGCCTTTGGTCGGTTTTTCCTATGTCACTTGATGATTTTCACTTAAAATGACATCTTTTTGAAACAAAAGACCGACACTTTTTGAGTGGTGTCGGCCACACCGCGTCTCCGATTGTGTCGGGGTTGATTCGTACACGTCACATATGACCCATGGATCGTTCTCCTAAAGTTTCAACGGAAACCGAATCCGTTTGGTCGTTTTTCCGTATGTACTTAAAATGGTGTTCATTTTAAACAAAAGAGAGCCACTTAAACTTATCCCGGCCACACCGCGACTCGGATTCATCCCGGGTTGGCTCATACACGTCACATATGACCCATGTATTGTTGGGATAAATTATCAACAGATTCGGAATGCGTTTGGTCGGTTTTCCGTAAGCCAGTTGATGCTTTTCACTTAAAATGACGTCCTTTTGAAACAAAAGACGGACACTTTGAGTGGTGTCGGCCACACCGCGTCTCCGGATTGAGCTGAAACCACCGTGAAACATTCTAATTATTATTCGTGACGTGTACGCGCAGACGGCACGTCAATCGGACGTGCGGTTTGCGCGGTACGGCTCAATATTAGTGTTTTAAGTGATGTGCGCGCTTCGTAAACGCGCGTGAGGGGGGTCCAAACGGGCTGAACGATGTCGGAATGGCCTGAAATCAGACGACAAATACGGGTGAGTGATTTCTGAAGTGGTCGAGCAGACGGCACGTCAATCGGACTTGTCGTGTGCCCGCGGTGACCGACAACGCAGTTATGGTGTCATAAACGGCCAGAACGGGCGTCCAAGAATGAGGGGGGTTGTCCAGGGAGTTCTCAAACACACAACCACTAAAAGACAACAACATCCATAAAAACAGACAATATATAAAAATAATTCAACTCCAATACTATACTACGAGTCTAGATAAAACCAACAACTAGAATAGATTAAACATCAAATCTCAAGTCAAAAATGTAACGGATCAATATGTCCCACATCAGCATCACCATCTCCATCATCATCATCATCATCGCCCTCGTCATCGTCCTCCTCATCGTCATCACCCTCCACAACGCCTTCCTCCTCGCCTTCGCCCTCCTCCTCGCCCTCCTCATCTCCCTCCTCTTCCGCATCAGACTGCTCGCCATCATCATCTTCAAGCTCGACATCGGCCTGACCACCACTAGAACTGCCACCTGGTGCACCATATATAGAATGTATCGACGACATGTATTCATAAATCGCTGGGCTGGCCTCTGCTGGAAGTGTTGGACGTAGAACTTCAATAAATTTCATAAATGCACTGTTTGCCCTTGCAGACTGTTCTGCCGTCTCTGTGGCCCTTTTCTCAGCCTGTTCTGCCTGTGCCCTAACTTGCTGCAGCTCGGTGGCACTACAACTCGTACCTGAGGCAGGCCAATACCTCGTCGGGGCTATCCTAGGTCGGCAGCGTACTCTGCCAGAATGATCATCTCCCAACACCTGATGTAAGTGATCAGATGGCCCAAAATTGTCTGCTTCTTGGGAATCGAGGGCCTCTAAAGCATCCTGTTACAAATATAAATATATTGTTAAGTTACGAAATAGATATTAAAATATAAAATCAACAGATTAAAACTTACAATCTGCTGCTGAGTCGCTTCGTTGACAGCACGTCCATCCTTTTTTCGTCTACTCGAGCAAAACAGTTTTGCTCGAGGCACACGTCCTTCAATATTTTGTACTTGCCTCTACAATGACATTAAAAACAAAATTTATATAAAGACTTCAGCAAATAATTAAATAATTGAGGAAAAAAAAGAAAATGTAAGTCGTAAAGAAAACTTATAAACAATTGTCATACCTGCTGCCTCTCATGATCCGGCATCGTCGTGCGTCCTAGTGTATGGAGGTATTTTTTTGCATCAATGTTTTTTTATTTTTTCCAGATGATTCCTAAATAAAATTCGATAATGCAAAGGATAATATTAATTCAAAACTTGAAAGTTATTATTTAAATACCTCAAATGTAATTCATACCTTAAATTGGGTACTCGTCCAATGAGTAATCATCTGACGATACTGCTCTATAGGACAATCATCCACGACTGGTACCGCCTCTAACTTAGTGCCAACTCTAGCACGCCAGCCAATATACAGCTCATGCTTGTAGGCTCTCCAAAGCTCGCCTAAATCCTTTAGACGTTCCATTCGTGCACCCTCACCATCAGGAAAATTAAATCGAAGCTGAAATGAAAATATTAATTTATATAAATACAAAAAAAATTCATGGCATTAAATACAACAGATTTTTTTACCCATATCTCTGCCCAAGCTCTATCTTTGACCTCATGTGGCAAATGTCTCCACGACAGCGGGCTGACGGGAATGATGTCGGAGTATTTGGCAAGCGTCGCCATAAAACTCCGACATTGCTGCCCTGTTTTCTCAACCATCTGATTGTCTTCATTATATTCCACCATAACCTGTGTGCGACGGTTCCACACCGAACGCATGCGTGTACGGCCCCGCCCCCGCCTCCTTTCAGTAGATGTATCTGTCATGAAAGAAAAACAAATATTTTATCAAAACATGTTATAATGAAAATAAATATTACTATAAAAATTTGATAGGGTTTTATAAATATACCTGTGCTAGTCTGATCAATGAGTGGCGCCGGATCCACAGAACCTGATGGAACACCCTCTGGTGGAACAGGAGTCGAAGACGATGGAATATAAAAGCTCGGAGAGACAGAAGTAGAAGGAAAAGAAGATGGAACAACTGTATGACCTGATGCTGACTGGGGAGTGGGAATCATCATGGGATGTGAAAATGATGGGGCAGAAGATGCAGAATGTAGCGAAAACATGGGAGGTCTAAATATCTCGTGTGTCCCTAACGACACACCGGGATCAGAATGTGGGAAGGCTGAAATGTCAGTGGGAGGGGCAGGGTCTAGTCGGGCACGCGCAGCTCTATGTCCACCTCTGGTACGAACCCTCCTCGTACCATCGGCCTGAGTACTCGGACCAGTACTAGGCTCCTCGTCGAATAACTGTCGACGTAATGGTGGATCCTACAAAAAAGTTTACAAAAAAAATTAATCACATGACATTATATATTCTGTAAATATATATATATATATTTGAAATAAAGTACTCACTGTAGGCACTAATGGTGGAATGCCCATATCCTCCATCCGACGATTGTTCTCCGCCATTTTTTTTCTTCGTCTCTCTTCAATTGGCTTCATTTCCTGCATTGGAAAACAAATATGTAATTAATTAGAAAAAGAAAATTAATGTGTAAACCAAAAAACTAAATATATGAGGGAATGAGGGGATTCATTGGTAATTTAGCTATCAATTGTTTTAGAAGAGCTTGAATGAATTTAATAAAACATACAAGTTGTAATGTTCACCAAGTTAGAAATATTGTTTGATTTGGTTTGAATACAGTTCAATTCCAAATTAGAAAATGCAATTCAAATAAAACAGCAACCAATAAACATTGAAAATTCACATAACGGTCAAGTCAGCTAAAACATATTTGTGATCAATACTAAATAAATATGAATATTACCAACCTTAACAACCCAACTCGAGGTAAACCAAAAGAATTGAGAACATGGATGAATGATTCTATATATTTCCAACCACAACTTCAGGTTCACAATCAACTCTGACAATTGAGCTATTGGAGTCATCAAAAGAAATAAATGGATTGGTTCCAATGGCAATAGGGACAGTGTCAATTCCATCATCAGCATCATCAAAAATATGTCTTGGAATTACTTCAACTACGACACCAAATTCAGGTTGAAGTTGATCTTTGACATAAAAAAATTGTTTAGCCATTGATGCCAACACATATGGTTCTTCGGTTGCAAGAGTGCGGGTCATATTAATTACTCGAAATCCCCAATCATCAATAAATGTGCCATGTCTCGTCATCGAATCAAACCAATGGCATTTCATCATTGTGACTCGTCCATGAGAGTAATAATCCAATATTATTATTTTCTCAACGACTCCATAATAACCCACATTTTCAAGTCGCGGTCTACTATCTGATGCGCTGGCATAACAATCTGTTGTGGCAGTAACCATAATACCATCATGTTGTGTTCTCATGTTTTTTGCTCGTTCAGTGACAATAAATCTGTACCCATTGATAACAATTGATTTACAGTCACGAACCACGGTATTAGGACCAAAAGCCAAAGCTCTTATTTCCTCAGAGACAGAGTCAGCAGACAAACTCAATACCTGCAATATAAATGACAGTTAAACTTAAGTAAATATTGAAATAATTAATTTAAACAGTAATATTTTTACCTTCAATTTTAACCAAGCAGAAAACTCTTTGCTATGCAAAGTCTCTCTCCTTCTCAAAGATAAAGAACGATGCTTCCTATTTATCATTGTTTTATGTTCCCTATAGATAAAAAAATATGAATAGTTTAACAGATATATATGTAAGATATACATATTCAATTTTGTTACCTGATATAGTCATCGAACAAATCACAGTTGAACAAAACTGTGCGATGTGCCATCTCCCGCTCTTCATGGATTAATGTCTTCAATGTATATGATCCAGGAATTCCTCCTGTTTGAGGAAGTGATGGAAAACTGGGTTCAATTTGCTCATATTGTTCTTCTTCATTTCTCATTGGTCTGTTCATTCTTGTAGTAAGATCAGACAAATACATTGAACAGAAATCCATACATTCTTGAGCTAAGTAACCGTTCACGATAGAACCTTCGGGATGATTCTTGTTTCGAACATAAGACTTTAATGTGAACATATTTCTTTCAGTTGGATACATCCAACGAAAAGAAACAGGTCCTCCGAGAAGTATTTCAGTTGGAATATGGACAGTCAGATGCAGCATGCATGTGAAAAATGATGGGGGAAATATTTTCTCCAACTCACACAAAATTAATGGGGCATCTGTCAACATTTTTTGCAAGAAAGACTTGGACAACTTCTTAGCACAAAGATCTCTAAACAAATGGCACAACCGAATAACACCCACCCTTACATTATTGGACAAAAGATGACGGATTGCTATTGGAAGCAACTCATGCAGTAGAACGTGATAATCATGAGTCTTCAAAGATTTTAGCTTCAACTCTCTTCTGTTGACCCGTTTAGATATGTTGCTTGAATAGCCATCAGGAACTCTAATAGTCTCTAATACTTCCAAAAATTGTTTTTTTTCAGTAGGTGTCATCACATAAGAAGCACATGGAAGTTGCCATTTATTTTCACTGATACGCACAGGATGCAATTCTGGTCTGATGCCCCAATCCACCAAGTCACGTCGAGATCGTAAATCATCTTTTGTCTTCCCCTTGACATTTAGAAGAACTGAAAGCAAAATTTCACATATATTCTTTTCAATATGCATTAAGTCTAAGCAATGACGTAGCAAATTGGTTGACCAATAAGGCAAATCAAAAAAGATACTCCTCTTCCTCCAATTGTAGCAGGTTTCTGTGGAAACATTCTTTCTCTTTCCAGATTTCATTTGACCCTTCCCGAACGAAAAACTGAAATCTTTCAATTCATTAAGCACATCAGTTCCAGACATACGCTGAGGTGGATCATCGGTCTCTATAGTATTATCAAATCTTCGACGATTCATTCTATATGGATGATCCTTTGGAAAAAATCATCGATGTCCCATAAAACTGAAACTACAACGATGTTTCAGTCTTCTGGATCGTGTATTCTTCATACAAACTGGACATGACAGTTTCCCCTTCGTGCTCCATCCAGACATCATTGCATAAGCCGGAAAATCATTGATTGTCCACATAAGCGCAGCGCGCATCTGAAATATGTCTTTCGAACATGCATCGTATGTGCGCACACCCACATCCCAAAGAAGCTTCAACTCTTTTATTAAAGGTTGCATGTATACATCAATATCAATGCCAGGATCAGAAGGACCAGATATGAGTATACTCATGAAAGTGAAAGGTTTTTTCATACACAACCATGGGGGAAGATTATAAATGTGTATAAAAACTGGCCATGTGCTGTGCGAAGTAAGCATCTGCCCAAACGGATTAAAACCGTCGCATGAAAGACCCAGCCTCACATTACGAACGTCAGCTGCAAAATCAGGATGTCGAGCATCAAATCTCTTCCATGCAAATCCATCTGCAGGATGAACCAACTCATCATCAGTCTTCTTTCTCTCGGTATCATGCCATCTCATTTTTATTGATATGTCATCAGACATAAAAAGATTCTGGAGTCTGGGGATCAATGGAAAGTGCCACATTACTTTCTGTGGAACGCGGGATGGTGTTCCATCAGATTTTGACTTCCAGCGGGATGTGCCACATTTTATACAATCATTTCGTTCAGCGGTTTCCTCCCAGAATAAACTGCAATCTTTCGGGCAATCATGAATTTTGTTTCTTGAAAATCCAAGTTCCTCAACTAACTTCCATGCCATATAGTGGTTTGAGGGAATATCTGCATCATCTGGAAGTAAATCCTTCAAGAGGGTAAGAATGTAATCGATTGCTGTATTAGAAATCCCATACATAGTTTTCCCATGAAATAATCGGATTAAAAATTCCAGCTTTTTCATTTTATCGCATTGCCGATATACTGGAGTCGTGGCAGCATCATTCAATTTTTTCACCCTATCAATATCATCATTTTCACTAGATGCATCAGCTGTCCTCATATCGAAGTCTTCTTGAGTCGAAATCCTTTCTTTTTCATGATGACGAATAAACGGAAACCGATCATCTAACAAATTCTCCATTCCAGTCTTTTCATTTCGATCATCACCAATTTGAGATTTCGTTTTCTCCCCATTGTGATACCACAGAAAGTAGTTTGCTTGAAACCCATTTTTGGTTATGTGGTAGCTGACTTCTTCACGGCTCAACCAAGGTCTACCAACACAATTGGAACATGGGCAGTGTATGCGACCACTATCTGAAGTATTGTGAAATGCAAAATCTATAAAGCTCTCCAAATTGTTTTGAAAATCATCTGAGATCCGATCGGTTTCATACATCCAACTTATGTCTATTCTGTAAAAAGAATTTATATAAGTCATTTTGTCATAAACAATTCAATAGGCATTAACTATAATAGAATATACATTTAAGTAAACGATAAAGGAAGAAAATAATCAAGGTATCAACTACACATGTCAAAAAAACATACAAATGTGTTATTGAAAAAATGTAAAACCAACAAGAACTTAATGTGTTATATCACATAACAGCATGACTCATCCCATAACCATATTAGTAGGGTATCATGAACATGAATAACATCAACCTTGTGCCATCCTCCTACCCTACATGACCCCAACCACATGCCACATCTTATTATAGCCTTATCACATCACACCTCACTGAAAAACACTAGGGAAATCATAGTACATCTCACCTGAAGAAACATGGACAATCACATCGCATCTTGCCTAAAAACACATGGTCAATCACTTTTGAAGGAAGAGTAGGGAAGACATGGTAGCTATCCAAACATATAACCACCATCCTAGATATTAGAAAAAATACCCATAACTCAAAACCTCTGATCGTTGGTAAGTTTATCCAACTCTGGTTGGGAATGTGTAGAAATAACATAAAAATACATGATATATAGATAGCACAAAATACTCAACCTATGGGTTCACATTAACTACATAATCACACACTTCACTACTACCATAAAACACATAAACCACACCACCACCACACAAGACGCATATCATTGGAATATAATTCTACATTCAATAAGTCTATCTATGGAATTATCATAAGAATCCATGTATCAATTGGAATATAATTCTACATTCAATAAGTCTATCTATGGAATTATCATAAGAATCCATGTATCAATTGGAATATAATTCTACATTCAATAAGTCTATCTATGGAATCCCTCCCTTGGATCCATGTATCACCCATGGCTTAATCAATATTCAAAGAAATGAGTCTATCCGTGGAATTCCACTGTGAATCCATTTATCACATAAAGCGTATAAGTTAATAGAAACAAGATTATATACCTGGCATCCTAATAGAATCCATGTATCACTATTTACTATTAATCATTTAATGAATTCCATTTCATTTAAACAATTCATTAAACATACCAAGGTCAAAAACTAAGGTATTTAATACAACTCACCTCAAAATGGCGACTCAATCAAATAATAACCTGAAAAGAATGAAGCTTCATTTACTCATGTTGTAATGACAAGATAATGAGATTCCCTTGCTTAATCAATCAATTCCATATCATGGTCTCAACATAACTCATAATGGCTAGCAATTCAATGAAAATTCAAGCACTCACATGGGAATTTTTAATAGAACACTCCTAACAAGACTATAAAGATATCACATGCATTAGTTATAATATATCTAACATGGTAACATAAAATATAAGATAAATTCAATCCAATTTCATAGATTCATAGCATAGTCTCTACTTTACTCACATTGGCAAGGCAATACAATTAAAACATGTGTTAAAAAATAATTGGCATTCATGTGTTAAAAGGGGAATGAAAACCATAAAATACCCTTAATTAATTTAATTTACAATTCAATTCAGAAATAGAACAATCAATTCGATTTATATAACCTTTCACAAATGACATCCCATGTTCAAGGGGTAAAATCCAAAAAGGAATTTTCAAGAAAACTCACCCTTAGGCTGGTCCGGCCGGCAGTAGCACCAAAATCACCTAAACTGATGGGAAAAATGAAAATAGGTTTAAATACTATCCAAACATTTGAATACATTTTCAGTTAAGAAGAATAATAACCTGAATAAGATCTGGAAAATTGAAGGCCGGCGGTACCTCCAAAATCGCCTAAATCCGCTGCTGCTCCCGTTTTAGGGTTGTGTATCGCGAATTGGGGAGAGAACAGGCGGCTGGGAATTTGGGGAGGACCTTTGCCAACGGTTCTTAAAAACCGTTGGCATATGGCTATCTATCCCAACGGTTCTACAGAACCGTTGGGATAAACCTGCTAAAACCTCATCTATGCCAACGGTTCATGAGAACCGTTGGTAAAAAACCATCTATCCCAACGGTTCTCATGAACCGTTGGGAAAAAGCTCCCTGGAAACCTCTATGCCAACGGTTCTAATGAACCGTTGGTAAAAACCTCCTTCCCCAACAGTTTCGAAGAACCGTTGGTATCTAACCGTGGGGAAAGGCCAGCATTCCAGTAGTGGAACCTCTAGAAACTTACACCGATAACATTGAATCATACTCATAAACCAAGGGCACTATCTAGAAACACATCATGGCCCCTAACGTGATACGAATAATTCATAGTTATGATTACCTTCTATGAACACTTACTATATAATATAATCTCTTTGTCTTTGATATCTTATAAATTTAAATTCATTCTTAATTCCATCATCCTTTAATGATTTGTTTATCTTTGTTTTAATTCATTTAATGTAATTTCCTTCATCTAATGTAGCCATGTATTTATTCAAGGCACTACAATACTAGTAAAGTAGACAAGGGTATCTTAATCCTATATTCAAAAGTGAAAATACTATCTTAATAATTCAATCAATGTCATTCCATCAATGGCGCACCTAACATAAGATACCTCCACACAAATCTAAACTATCATTTTTTTACTCATACATAAAAGTATGTGATCAAATGATACCCATTTATAATGATCTCAGGTCAAAAACCAAGACACATTTTCATGAGATAAATTCTCAATGCTTATGATCCCCAACACCTAATAGCATGAAACCATCTATTTCCCATTAGTATGATGCATTTAGACTATAGAATATATGTTTAATGTTATTATCATAGTATATTAAGGTTACTATTATAGTTGGTAATTTCTATAAAATTTTGATGTGTCAAATAATCCAAGGAAAATACTATATAAATAGTATGTGCATACTTCATAGTACTGTTATGGTAAGAAAAAATCATACATAAATCTTTATATATATGATATGGTAATCAAAAAATACTACTCAAGTTGGGTCTAGAGCTCCCTCTCACACAAAAAATCAACCAGCCTGAGAATATAACCTATGCATGCTCATATAATGTCATATCTATATTCCATCATGGAGAAGAATACATGAACATCCCAATGAAACATACTAGTACTACCAATATTAGATCAAGTCCCAACTACCTATAGTCAATTTATCTTATACCATCATGTCCCAATGAGGTATACCACACAGTCACTCACATGTCACCAGATGCTACCATTAAGAGGTCTTACCCTATATCCTTAATGACTCACTTAGAAGATTCTCACCTGACCCATCAGTAATCTCATTACTTTTAAATAAACTAAACTCAAAATATCATGGAAAATAATAATGGTAATAAGAAATAAAATAATGTTAAATCAAATATATCCCAACCATAAATTTTAATTGTTAAACAAAAATGAAGACCAAAAGGGGTAGTTAAAGAGTGGATAAAGAAACCATTAACATATAAAATAATCCCATGATAAAAAAAGGGAGAAAAAGGAAAGAATCCCAACTACATAAAATTACATATCATAAATGAGCATGTTTTTTAGTGTTAAGTTAGTGGAAATATCTTATAAATCCCCCATGATCATATCAATAAGGGAATAGTGAATGTATTAAGTGATTAATCTAAAGTTAATAAAATTATGAAGAAGACTTATGGAAAGAGTTATGCATTGTGGTCATGTGTTTGGAGGTATATATTGTAATCTCGTGATTGATGTTACATGCCCAGGATCTTGTGATTGGTGTTGTGATATCGAGGTCACATGGTTAATACTCACACTCAGAGTCACACGATCAGAGTCTTTCACATGTGTTCATGTACTCAAAGTTATGTGCTCATTGTCATACACCCAGGGTTATTCAATGAACAATGATTCTAGGATAATTTGATAAAATTATCAAGGGATGTTTTCCAAAGATATTTAGAAGATCAAGGAGCTTATCATAGCATCTTATTTTGGATTTACCAATGCAAAAAATTTCAATAAATTCTTGATGATGAGGATACGATCTCCGTTTCATTAAATTTAGGAAGACTTAAACTGATGAAATGGGAAAGGAGGAGTCAAAGAAAGTGATCTAAGGGAGGTAGTGTACTATTCCCTAAGCATTGTAAATGCAGAGCAATTAGTATAGAGTGATCATGGAAAAAATCTGAAATCCCAAAAAAAACTAGTGAATCATAGTGGAATTTTGGAACATTGATACATCATTAGTGTTTTCTCCTTGTAAGTAGCCCTTTGTAGCAAACCAAGTAAAATTTTTGTTTTCTTGTGTTTACTTCATATTTTTTTTCTTTTGAATTTTCATTTTGATCAGATAGGTTTAATGAGTTCCTATAAATTTGGAGACAACGTCCTTTATTTTAAAATAAAAATTTGACACCTTGATTCACCCCTCACCTCTCAAGGTGTCTTAGGGTACTATAAGTGGTATTGGAGAGAGGTTGTGGGAGTTATTCCTATATTCCTTTGTCTGATCATATGGAGAACTCAATTAATTCTAGAGGATTCCCATAGTTTTATAGAGGTAACTATGAGATTTTAAAGAACAAAATGAGATCCCATCTATGATCTCTTGGGATAAAAGTTCTATTTTCTACATTCAATGGGATTAAAGTAAGTGACACAATATGAATTCCAATTATTGAAGTAGATTGTAATTTTATTAATGCAAATTTTAAAGTATAAAATTCTCTTAATAGATCTACAATAGATCAGATCTTCCAGAAAGTGATGATTTTCACCACTGTTAAGGCCATGTGGGAGAAATTGGATAATATATATGAAGGGTATTGTAAGGTGAAGGAAGCTAATATTAAAGTATTATAAAAAATATTTTATGATCTAAAGATGTCTCTAGATAAAGACTCTAATAGTTTATTCAATCAAATCACTGAGGTTGTTGGAGATATTAGAGGACTTGGAGATGAGACAAATTATGTAGACATTTTTAAAAAGATCATGCGATGAATTAATCTTGCATATAATCAAAAAAATTATACTCTTAAAGAGAGGTATTTATACACATTGTATCTTGATAACCATTTAAGTAGTTTGGTGGTACATGAAATGAGAGTTAATCCAGTAACATTATCAACACACAAAATTAAATATATTTCATTAAATTTTTTGTAAAAACTTGATATTTATAAAGTTGGTAATATTGAAGAGGATGTGAAAGATAAATTATTATATATTTTTTCTAGAAAGTATAAAATATTAAAGGTAATATTTGGTGGAAATTTACCTATGGAATGCATCAGATGTCATGGAGTTGGTCACATTGTTGTGAGATGTCTAAGAAAATTTGATGAAGAATTGAGTGAAGAATAAATCACCCAAAAGATTCATGGGATACATCCACCAAGGAAAGACGCTAGAATAGGAAATTAAACTGGAATAAAGTTTCAAAGGAAGAGATTTATAATAAAGTAAGATGACATTTAGTTTGTATTAGATAAATAAGATTCTATGATGGCGACTATTAAAAAATGGGAAGTAGAAAAAGAATGTGAATAGGATCTCGAAGGTGTTTTTGATTTTAAGGTATAGTTAAAAGGATCTCTTGAAGATATTTAAATTAAAAATAATAAAAATAGAAAGATCATTGGAATGAAGAAATAATCCTTAGAGTATTTTGGTCATTTTGAAGCTAAAAATGATTGGTTGTATGAGAAAGTGGAAAAAAATACTCAAAAGTTAAGCTACATGTGGATTAGTGGAGTTTAAACTTAAAATAAAGGAGAAATATAAGTTAAATAATGGTCTTAATTAAATCCTAGGATAGATATCTAATAATATTTAATCAATTCAATATTAAGTTTCCACTCTTAGAAGAAATTTTGAATTAGTAGTAAGATCGGGTGAACTAAAAAATAATATATGATTTGGAAGGTTCTATAATGAATAACTTTTGGAACGGGAAAAGTGAGGCTTATATGGTATTGAGAAAATTCTGAGTGATCAAATTCCATAACAATTAGATAAAATTGGATTCATCCATGATGGTAAAATGTCAATGAATATAGCAAAGAATAAGGTTGAAGATGTTAATGTAAATATCAAGTTAATAGGAGTATCATTTATGGCTAGTCTAAATAAAGGTAAATAGAGTGATTTAAATAATACTCAAATATCAAGAAATAATCAACAATTAAGGAGTCTCTCTCTAAGGAAGGCTACATGTATAGAAATAATAATGAAACAACATTTACCCTAATGAAGTTTTAGTTATATGGCTATCTAGGTCACACCATGTCCTATTGTAATGAGGTTATGATCTATTTAAGAGGTGATACTCCTAGAAACCAGTATAGGATAATGATAACTTATCCTAATTCTCAAAGAATGTATAATTTTATGGATACAATTTTCAATTTTCAAACATTTTTCATACAACAATTGAATACAAGGAAAGATGGGATGGAAATAATCATCAAAGAAGATTGGAAGCTATCATCATATGTAACGCCCCGACCCCAGCTACCCAGAGTCGGTGCATTACTTCGTAACATTGGCATGATCAAAAAAGATCAAGTCTCGAAAGACCGATTAGTTTAGTAGACTTGGAAACACTAGATACATTCATAAACGTTACATTACATCATAAAGTGAAAAACTACAATAACAAAGTCTCCATAGTCCACACTCATATCCTCTTCTGACTATCCCTGCAGGTCATTCATAAAATACTTCTTCACATCCTGGAAAATATTAAAACATTGAAAGGGGTGAGCTCAGATGCTCAGTAAGGATAACAATAATGCGGAAGCTTTCATAAATAAACATAAAAATTTAAGGCAATGTATAACTAAAACAAAATCCTTTTAAACTTGAACATCAACATAATATGGCAAAAGTAAAATGAGATAATGCCATTCACTTCCTCACATGGATATTCTACTGGTCGAATAATCACATGCAATATCAATAACCACTTTCATAATGATGGAATGCATAATGCTAGACTATCATAACCACGTAGCCAAGGCCTCATGCCAAGACCACAAATAAGATTTTGTCAAGGCCTTGTGCTAAGACACTAGTTTGTCTCATGAGACCTGCCGATGCATCGAGGAGCTGTAGCGGGCTCCACCCGTCACTTATTAAGTCCAATGCATTCCTCATATGAATATGTTTAAACATATCATAAACCATAACATAATCGTATCACATAAAACATGCATAAAGGAAACATAACATTTCCACATTTCAATCACAAGATTTCAATACAACACATTGATATAATAAAAACGCTTTCAAAACCATTTTCAATACCAAAATAAAAGAAAGTTAAAACTTTGTATTTATTTTTCATTAAAAAAAATGATGGCTTGTAGAGGAAGCCGAAACTCAAATAGTGGTCACGGCGGCGGAGAAGTCTTTGTCGCCGCATACGTACGACAAAAACATTCCCTTTTGTTGTTTAGTAAACGCTTCGTATAAAAAATATTCCTTTTGAATAAACGTAAAAGTCAAAGTGGTTTATACACCGTATAAAAGAAATTTGTGTATAAAACCAAATATGCCTCAATGAAAGGAGATTTAGACGAAGTCCTTACAAAGATCATTTTTAAAATAAAATAGATATATTATGTGTATTCACTATAGGTACACATAAAGAAAGTAAAAATACAAAATAAGACATAATAATATCATGACATAAGTTGAAAGTAGGAGATTAACCCAAAGAATGGAAGTTGGGTTAAGAAGTTCCCTTACCTTGCGTTCTGTCCTGACTCGACCGTTCTTTAACCTCCTGAATAATAAACTAGAGTTAATTTCTATTTACTTAAGAACCTTTTTCATGTTCATTATTCCATTTATATCACTTATTACCATGTTATGAACATTATTTAATTATTTAAGTTAATAACGGTCGTTTTGTCGATCTTTGGTACTTGAGTCAAAAATAAACTTCTTATAATTACAAGTTGTTCATGTGGTGAAATATCCATTATATCCAGAATTATATTCATGATGTAGATATCATATATATCATATATATACAGTATATACATTCATTCATAATGTCACGTAACATTTAGAGGTAAGAAATGAAATGCACCGTTCATGGAGACGGTAAGCCGTACGTACGCATGAAAGCTACTTTCATTTCTATTTCGTATTTAATGGAATGAAATCATAATGATATAAATTTATAATATAATTATAGTATAATATAGTGTATAATACCATTTAATCCATCCTTTATACATCCCACATATGGCATTAACGATTCAAATCACTTTGAGGGGGCGGTAGTCCGCACTTCCTAAAATGAAATTATCGCGTTTTACCCATAATGGAAATCATAAAGTATGCCATAAATGAGAAATACAGAAGCATAAGTAAAACATAAACATATTATATATAATATATAAAAATAGTTACATCTTAATGGCCACCTTTGAAGGTGTTATATGAGTGTTGAACAATCATCGTTTCATGAGGCAGAAATTCGTCATCCACAGAAACCGTATGTTCTTTAACCATTAGATGTAGGTGTGTGTAAGTGTAGCTCGAATACTTCTTATAAAAACATCCTAGTATATTGAGGATACTGGTGTTGTTACAAAAGAAATGAAAAAAAGAGTTTAGGGGGTTGGAGAAGAAAAATAAAACAAAACAACATTAGAGAAGACATTACCTCAAAATCGGGTAACTCTTTTTGATTTGAGCCAAATGCTTCCTTGAGAAGAGTTATGCCCAAAGTGAGGCTTCTAGGAGTAATAGGGGGAAGTTGGGAGAGTATTTGGGCAGAGGTTGACTGAGCCAAATGGCTTGAAGGTGTGAATAAGGTGGGAGAGGTGGGGGCCTTTTATAAGAGGAGAGGAGGGGCTCTTTTGGAAAGATTGAAATGTTACATTATTATACAATGCTTTTCGGATTCTAAAGGTCCCACACTTATATAATTCGTGGCTAAGGTGATAAGGGTTCGAAATCTCCTCATCCAATAGGCTTTGGACAAGTTTAAGCCTTGGATTTTTCATTATCTTATCATTTTATTTAAATCGTTAAATAATGAGGTCATCGCTGCATCATAATGATGTCATAAATAATTTAATTTATTTAATATATAAAAATTATAAAAAAAATACTATGATGTAGGAAATCGTTTTATCTTTCTAATGAATATTTATAGTCAAAATTTGGACTTGTGTAACCCCACTTAAAAACTATTTTAGTAAAATAACTCATGTTTGTGTCAATTTAATTTTAACATTAAATAAATATATATTAATGTCATTTTCCAACCAAAGTGGCTCCATGGGGTCCCCAAGTTGACCCATGGGTTGTCTTGGTCGGCCATGACTCATCCAATAGGAGTAGGACAAGTTTCAAGCTCATATCATATTATTAAAACATTGTTTTTACCTTAAACTACACTAATTACCACTAATCGCGATTAAGAACTTAAAAGTTACTATTCACCAAAAAATTATTTTAATCTCATTGAACCACATTTTACTTATTAATGACAACCATGTATGTAGGATTTTTGAAAATCAAATCACAGAAGTGGTAATATTTCATTTAAACGAAAAATCAGTTATTTAACTACCACTTAGTGGTTTCACTATTCATCAAAAATTGAAGTTTTTCAGAACAATGCCAAAATTTCACCCTAAGCTATAATTGATATTCCGAATTCAAAAATGATGTCTATTTTACAAAATTCCAAAAATATAAGTTGCATTAATTAATTTTATAATCAATTCCCGCTGTCACAACAAATAGCATGTTTTTAAGAAACAATTTATATCAAAAGATTGACAATTGTTTATGTCCAATTTCAACGTTAAATTAATTCTAATGACCACCATTGGATAAAATGGTAAAAATATATTATAATTATACTTTAAAACCACTAAATAGTATAATTTATCACAATAAATTATTTTGATTAAAAAAGTTGTTTTAAGTATTTATCACTATTCATAAAAAATTGGATGTTCTCAGAAAATTACAAAAAATTCAACTTAGGATAATTTCGATATTACGAATACAAAAATGAAGTCCATTTCAAAATATAAAATTTCTATAATTTTAAAAAGTGGTTATTACTATTCATAACGGCTACTTTGATTAGTCGCGGTGTTTTAGAACTCGAAGTTGCGTACAATGCAAGCTATTGCATTATTGAATGAGAAGCGTATCGTGGAAGCTCGGGGTGTTACATTCTCCCATCCTTCAATAAATTGCGTCCTCGCAATTTGAGATTTTTTTTTTCTTTGAAAATAAAAGGTTGAAAAGAGAAAATACCTTTGTGGAAAACCCACATCGGAAATAAGGTTAATAAATATATAACATTAAAAGAAATCAAGATAAGTACAAAGGTCACCCGATATAGCCCATTCTAGGATTCTATGAAAATATGGATATGGAGGAGAAACAAACCATCAAGGTCTGATGGAGAGTTATAGAAAACAGGATTAGGAGAACATTTAACTACAAGAAAATCACAAACTTGTGATTGGTTAAATGGTCATTGAATCCCCAGTTGGAAAAGTTAACTGACAACATTTTTGTTTTAAGTTACCTTTTATAATGTTGAGGAATTTATTTAGGAGATTTACTAAGAACGTAAGGGAATATACATACTTGTTATGTATACTTTCATTCATTAATAAATTTTTTACCACAAACCCAACTTTTACTCCAAATGGTAACGGAACTCAAAAATATTCTATTTATCCTAATTGTATAAGGTTACAAATGTTAACACATACCATTTAGATTAGTAAAAATATTTTGTAATAACCAGGGACTTCCTGTAGGCTAGTGGTAGGAAATAAAGGCTTGTCGCACTATGGTTGTGGGTTCGATTCCTGCAGCTTTGTCCGACGCGACGGGTTATTCCCCACCCTACAGGTTGTCCTTTTTACTAAAACTATAGTATCATAATATTCCAAAAATAATCTTCATAAATGCTTTAACCTTAAACAATACTATCCATGGTTCAACTTAATCCATTCCAACCTTAATAGTTATCCAAAATACCTCCGTCCAGACTTTCTCTAAAAGGTCTCTAAATTCCAAAATCATTTGTAACATCAGATTCCCCAAACAAAGAAAAGATTCTCTTATTGTCACATACTAAAAATATGATTACCTTAATCATATTACCTTAATCAAAAAGTACTGCAGTACAATCTTTATATATATCACATTATTCTTATAACCAGAATATAATCCTTGAGTCCAAAAGCACCAATACATTAATTATTCCGCTTCAACAGTAGTCACAACATAAGATTGGCCTTGATCCCTTGTCCTTTTCTGAGGTAAGTTTCCTTGACGCTTAGGACATTCATTTGCATAATGCCCCATTTCCCTACAATTGTAGCATTCAACTTTGACAGCCTCTTTCTTTCCCTTGCAATCACGAGCCTGGTGACCCTTTTCTCCACATTTATAACAAACTCTCATTCCTTTTAGGCACGTACCAGGGTGATTCTTCCCACAATTATCACATAATGGAATATCCTTCTTTCCCTTTTTCCCTTTATCTGTCTCTTGTTCCCCCGTTCTCTTCTTCTCTTGCTTTACCTTGTTGTCATAAGACTTAGAGAATTCCTTTTCTGTCTTGATAGCACACGAGACAATATCTTCGTATGATGAGAAGGATTGTGATACTAAAGCTCGACAGAGAAATGGTTTTAACCCATCAAATAAACGATCAATCTTACTCCTTGGGTTACGTATATAATCGGCAGCATGCCTCGCTAACCTTGTAAAGTTAGCCTCATACTTTGCGACATTCTCATCCTCCTTTTGCCTCAGACTCAGAAATTGCCTTTCCATATCTGCTCGATGGTCACGAGGAAAGTATTTTTCTAAGAAAAGCTCTTTGAACTCCCTCCATTCCATATTCGATACGTCATCATCTTCCTTTGTGTTTTGAATCAGCGACCCCCACTGATCGGCATCTCCAGTGAGGCGGTAAACTGCCATGACAACTTTCTCCCTTTCACTACCCCCCAAGGCATGGAATATTTTCTCTAAGGAATTTATTCATTGCTCAGCTACTATAGGATTTGTACTCCCATTTAAGGTTGGTGGTTTTTGCCTCATGAAACGGTCTAGCATTGATCCTCCACGTTGCGGATCAGGGTGCTCCATACGAGTAAGGTTATTATTCATAACCAGAGTGAGTTGTCCCAGTATGGTAATAAGTTCATCAGCACCAGTTGTATCTCCAGATCCACAATAATTATCTTGAGCAGGAGGGCAATCCCTACACGGAGTGCGTGCATTGATACGGTTTCCATTCCTTCCACTAGGCGCCATTTCTAAACAATGGCATAAACTAGATTAGTTTATGAATCAAAATACATAATTCCATACTTGTAAAACACTTTACATAAATTGAACTATTTATGGATATAATCCATAATCATAAAAAGAAATTTTTTCTTTGAATAAGTATATATTCATAAACCCTATATAATGGTTTGTAAAGAAAATGAGAATTATCCTAAGCAAATCCCCCGGGAGTGTCGTAACCAAGAGTGCAGCAAGGCCCATTATCGTGCACCAGTTCCCGTTTGAGTCTAGATCAAAGCGGTGTTTTCGGGTTTTACCCCTAGGTACATCTGTGCCAGAGCCGCCTCTACTTGCTCGTATCCAGACAGGGATGTATTGCTCGGAAAACTCACAACATCTCTACAATACCAAAATTCCAGGAAGTTCTTCTATACTAATCCTCAAAGTCTATCTTCGGGCTATGTGCTCTAATCAGAGTTTATCTAAATCTAGCTTCCAAGGTTAGTACTAAACTGCCTCTGATACCAACTGTAACGCCCCGACCCCAGCTACACAGAGTCGGTGCATTACTTCGTAACATTGGCATGATCACAAAAGATCAAGTCTCGAAAGACCGATTAGTTTAGTAGCCTTGGAAACACTAGATACATTCATAAACGTTACATTACATCATAAAGTGAAAAACTACAATAACAAAGTCTCCATAGTCCACACTCATATCCTCTTCTGACTATCCCTGCAGGTCATTCATAAAATACTTCTTCACATCCTGGAAAATATTAAAACATTGAAAGGGGTGAGCTCAGATGCTCATTAAGGATAACAATAATGCGGAAGCTTTCATAAATAAACATAAAAATTTAAGGCAATGTATAACTAAAACAAAAGCCTTTTAAACTTGAACATCAACATAATATGGCAAAAGTAAAATGAGATAATGCCATTCACTTCCTCACATGGATATTCTACTGCTCGAATAATCACATGCAATATCAATAACCACTTTCATAATGATGGAATGCATAATGCCAGACTATCATAACCACATAGCCAAGGCCTCATGCCAAGACCACAAATAAGATTTTGTCAAGGCCTCGTGCCAAGACACTAGTTTGTCTCATGAGACCTTCCGATGCATCGAGGAGCTGTAGCGGGCTCCACCCGTCACTTATTAAGTCCAATGCATTCCTCATATGAATAGGTTTAAACATATCATAAACCATAACATAATCGTATCACATAAAACATGCATAAAAGAAACATAACATTTCCAAATTTCAATCACAAGATTTCAATACAACACATTGATATAATAAAAACGCTTTCAAAACCATTTTCAATACCAAAATAAAAGAAAGTTAAAACTTTGTATTTATTTTTCATTAAAAAAATGATGGCTTGTAGAGGAAGCCGAAACTCAAATAGTGGTCACGGCGGCGGAGAAGTCGTTGTCGCCGCATACGTACGACAAAAACATTCCCTTTTGTCGTTTAGTAAACACTTCGTATAAAAAATATTCCTTTTGAATAAATGTAAAAGTCAAAGTGGTTTATACATCGTATAAAAGAAATTTGTGTATAAAACCAAATATGCCTCAATGAAAGGAGATTGAGACGAAGTCCTTAAAAAGATCATTTTTAAAATAAAATAGATATATTATGTGTATTCACTATAGGTACACATAAATAAAGTAAAAATACAAAATAAGACATAATAATATCATGACATAATTTGAAAGTAGGAGATTAACCCAAAGAATGGAAGTTGGGTTAAGAAGTTCTCTTACCTTGCGTTCTGTCCTGACTCGACCGTTCTTTAACCTCCTGAATAATAAACTAGAGTTAATTTCTATTTACTTAAGAACCTTTTTCATGTTCATTATTCCATTTATATCACTTATTACCATTTTATGAACATTATTTAATTATTTAAGTTAATAACGGTCGTTTTGTCGATCTTTGGTACTTGAGTCAAAAATAAACTTCTTATAATTACAAGTTGTTCATGTGGTGAAATATCCATTATATCCAGAATTATATTCATGATGTAGATATCATATATATCATATATATACAGTATATAAATTCATTCATAATTTCACGTAACATTTAGAGGTCAGAAATGAAATGCACCGTTCATGGAGACGGTAAGCCGTACGTACGCATGAACGCTACTTTCATTTCTATTTCATATTTAATGGAATGAAATCATAATGATATAAATTTATAATATAATTAAAGTATAATATAGTGTATAATACCATTTAATCCATCCTTTATACTGTTTCGGTGCGGATGTGCGTCGGGTTACGCTGTTCCGCCAGGACGCGTTCGCGCGTGCACCCGTCGACCCGAGGGGATGGGCGCGCGGCTTGTGGCCCCGCATTCCCGCTTTCCAAGGGCGGGCGGCATTCGTCCCTTATTCAGGGGCGTCTGCTCCTTGATCGAAACCAGGATGATGGGATGTCGGCTCCTCCTTCCGTGGACGTCTCCTCGGAACTCGTCGCCTAATCCGGGTCTCCCTCATAGATTTAAGACATGCTCGTGAATCTCGTTCCCGGCGCCATATCTTCATGGACACCGGTTAATTACGCTGCTTCCGCCCGGATGCTCCAAGGAGTCTGGTCGGGGCAGCAACCTGCGGTGAGGAGACCGGGTGGCTCTGGGTGCTGGGGGCGTGTCTTGACACTGCGCCTCTGCATGTCTGCCTTCCGTCCCTAATAGGGCTTCTCGAAGGCGTGATGGCCTGAGGCATCCCGCACTGGGTGCGGGGAACTGTGTTACCTGAGGTTTTCCTCAGCTTCCCATGTTTAACACGGGGTATGCCGCGAGTTTAACGTCCAGCGGGGACGGCATCGGACTGATCAACACGAAAAAGTGGATCAGATGACAGAACCCCTTGCGGGGAACCTTCGACGCTGGGGCCAGCGCATGGGCGGCTTCCCAAGTGATGTGGAGTGGAGTGAAGTGGCATGACCCCACCGGGATGTGGCGGCCCGGGTGAGGATCAGGGTGGATGATGGAGTGAAGAGCTTGGACCCCGTAGGGGCTTCCTACGTACCGCGCGGTAGCGTGGATCAAAGTCAGCGTAGTTCGGATATACAGTTTAACGTCATGCTGGACGTCGGCAAGCCGACTCACGAAGAGGTCGAGGCCGCCGGGCGGAGGATTGAACCGAACCACCTCGCACAGAGGGGGATGGAACGGTCGGGTGGATCACAGTTTCACGTCATGCTGGACGTTGGCAAGCCGACTCACGAAGAGATCGAGGCGGTGGGGAAGCACAATGGAGATACACACGTGCAGTCTCCCACAGAGGTGGATTCATAAGTGAATCAACGCAAGTGTGAACCCGGGAGGGGTTCACTGATGGACGAACCGACGTAAATACGACCGGGACGACCAGGTGGTGGGCTTGAACCTCGGAGAGGCTTCCTACGTACCCTGTTTAGAAGACAGGGATCAAAGTCCACGTAGTTCGTTCTGGAGAGAGAAATAGAGAAAGTCAGTGGGGAAGTGCAATGGAGATACACATGTGTAGTCCCCCACAAGAGCGGATTCATAGGTGAATCGACGCAAGTGTGAACCCGGGAGGGGTTCACTGATGGACGAACCGACGTAAATACGACCGGGACGACCAGGTGGCGGGCTTAAACCTCGAAGAGGCTTCTTACGTACCCTGTTTAGAAGACAGGGATCAAAGTCCACGTAGTTCATTCTGTTTGCAACACTCTACCCCCGTGGGCGAAGGTCACTCCAATCCCGACATCCCTGCAGAGACGAGCGGGTGGGGGCCACATCCAAACCGGGAGGACCCTGCGTGCGGGGCACGGGATCGGGTGATGCGGACGGTTTAACGTCTTGTCGGACGAAGTACAGTTTAACGTCATGTGTTGAGGACGAAGACGCTTGGCAGTTTAACGTCTTGCAGCGCGGACGTGGTGCAGTTTAGCGTCATGCGGGACGAAACACTTGGCAGTTTAACGTCTTGCAGCGCGGACGTGGTACAGTTTAACGTCCTGCAGGACGAATGCTGAACAGTTTAACGTCTTGTAGCTCGGACGAGGATACTGCCGCCAATGGGTCCGTGTCACTTCGCGCGAGCCTGGAGAGCCGCACGGGAAGACAACGCACGGTGCGGGCACCCGGGATGAGGGTCATCGGGCGCCACGCAGGCGGGTACCCAAAGGGGGTCAAAGGGGGCGACCCTGGCAGTTTGCGCGCAAAAGAGGAGCTTTGCGCGCAATACCGCGGGTCGGCGCGCAAATGGGCGGGCTGGCGCGCAATTGGGCCAGCACTTTGCGCGCGAATGATGGAGATTGCGCGCACCGGGCTTCAGATAGCGCACGGGGGAAACGGCTCATTCTTTAATGAATGGCCACTTTGAAAATGGGGGGTGCGCGCAATCGGGCTGGATTGCGCGCACCCGGGGGCAATTGCGCGCAAGAGGCTTCTTTTGCGCGCAAATGCCTTTGAGTGAAGGGTTATTCAAAGGAAGGGAGCCAAAGGGATTGCGCGCGAAGGCGAACCCCGAGGCTTTCTTGCGCGAAAGAAAAGAGGTTACCTGAAGATCGGCATTGCGCGCGGAAGGGGTTGGATTGCGCGCACGAGAGACCGTTCGAATTCTGGCAACCTTCAAAACGTCGGGGGTCGCCTTATATTTATAGGCAACCCCGGGCGCGGAATCCGGTTCTCGGGCGCGAAATTCTCTTCGCGGGCGCGGAATCGGGCCCGGCGCGCAAGGGAGCCGCGCAGGCCACTGGCGCGCAAAATTGCGCGCCGGCTCAGCGCATTGCGCGCATCCCGGGCGGTTTGCGCGCGGCTCATCAACTTTGCGCGCGGGGCTCCAATATTCCGCACAAGGCCTCCGGGCCCTCTGGAACGTGCTTCTGACTCCAAATACGACCTCGCTTCCCGCATCCGGAGCTTCGTTTGGGAACAACGGACTTTTCCGGCGTCTACAAAAGCCCCCCCTCGGAATCTGATCGGCGAGAGGTCGCAACGATCGGGTTCCGAGGGAGACGCCGGAATGCCGAAGTCCTGGGTGGCACGGGACTGTGGCACGCAAAAAGGGGCGTCGGGCGCGAAATTCGCCGGTGCGGTCGCGCAAAGCGCTTTCCGCGCGGCGCGGACACCCGGCCTCGCCTATAAATAGGGGCCATGGGTCCCCCGCACCGTACAGTGGCCTTCCGCACGATAAGCATTCGAGCTCTCGTGCGCGAAATTGCCCCTTTCCGGCGCGGAATTCGCCCGCTCGTCGCGCAAACCTGTCCGGGATTCGGCCTGCTTTTGCGCGAACACCCGGGGTTTTACGCGACAGACTTCCCGATTGCGCGCCGTCCACTAGGATTACGCGCCAACTCTCAAACTTCTCTGCCGGCCTCGTCCGATCCCGCACGCTTCATCCCTTTACCCGCACGACTCCCGGAGCTTCTGAGATGACCGCGAATCAAGGAAATGAGGGGGATGCCGCCACTCATAGAGCTGAGATGGCGACGAACGAGGAGGTCTACGGAGCCAAGGAGATTGTTTCCAACAATCAATCCTTGTTCGACTTGCTGACGCCGGCCCAGAAGACATATCCACTGTCAGACAACCTGCCGCTCTGGAACTTCGGCATCCTAGATGAGGTTCCGGTGCCAGGGTTCGAGGTTGATGCGCCACGGACCTGGGTGACTCGGGAGGACGAGCTTCCCCGCTATAACATCACCAACAATGGGCATCCTGCCAGGGAGACCAGGCACTTAGATGTCTACGTCCTGAACCCGAGGACGCGAACCATTGACGGGGGTGAGCCTACTGCGGAGAATTCTCCAGCCCTCTACTCGAGCACATATCGCCAGAGTGTTACTGACGACACCAAGGGCTGGCTGAAGGACTGGGACTTGCGGTCTGGGGGCAATTTCACCAGTGAATGGGCCTGGGCGTTCTGGGTACGCCACACTTGCGATCACTTCGCAGAGGAGCTGCGGTACATCGGCCTGTTTGAGGCGGTGTGGACGTCGCAGTTCCACTTCTACCAGCAGTCCGAGCTCGGGCCGGAGCTGTTCACCCGCTGGTCCCCGGATACCAACACCTTCCATATTCACCATGGGGAGGTCGGAATTGGTCTCTGGGACATCCACTGCATCGGAGGTATCCCGCTGGAGGGTTACCAGTACGATGAGTTCCTGTCCCCGAAGAACATCTGGGAAGACAGGTCACGGACTCCCATTCTGACATGGCATCTGCTTGACCTGGCTACGCAGCGGCTCGGGATCAAGGACTTCCACAAGGACATAGCCTACAAGGAGTGGTTCGGCCAGTTCTTGGAGCATGACCCGGCGGTCAAGATGCCAGGCAGGGGGAAGCGGTGCCCGACCGCGGCTCAGAGGAGCCGGAACGGGTCGTACTGGCGGGTCCTGGAGACGGGCGACTACCGCTCATGGGGGTACCGCGTCATCGAGGCCCGAGACCCAAATGTCCGGTACGCGGCGTTCCTGGCCGCCTTTCTGAGTGGGTGGCTCCTGCCAGTGCGGGACGCGAGAATGGGCGTTCGCCCGGTGACACTGGCGATGGCGGGCGCTATGGCCGCCAACAAAAGATACAACCTCGGGGTCCCAGTGTTGGCTAAGCTGTACGCCATCCTGGGACGCATCTCACGAGGGGGGTCGCCACGAAGGATCTGTGGGCCCTTCCAATTCTTCCACGGCTGGGTGGCTGCTCACCTTGGTGGGTACACGTTTCCGAACGCCATCATTCCTCCGGGCAACGGCCTGCGACCCTCCCTGCTGAACATTGCGGGGGTCGCTCCGATGACCCTAAGTGAGGAGGGCGTGAGGATTCGGATTGGCAATCATGCCAATTTCAACTTCAGCCCGTTCCCCGCTCCCGTTGGCCAGATGATCGACAACGGGCAGGGTCCGCTGGAGCAGCACGAGTACTTCCTGAACATGCGGGGCGGGGTGCTCGTGGCTCGGATCGACGGGAAGGTGATCTGCGAGCCCTACGTGCCAACCCGGTTCGCCAGGCAGTTCGGGTGCCTTCAGCGGATGCCGAAGAGGGTATTCACTGCTGTCCGGGAGGAGACGAACCCTTGCGTCCTTCGCCAGATGTGGCTGATGTTTGCCGCTTTCGGCTCTGGTGACGTCATCACTCTTCCTCCTACCGGGGTTGACGCAGGCTTGGCAACCGAGTACGCCGAACACTGGGCCATCGCGTACCCCGAGGGGCTTCTACGGAAGCCAGTTCGGCGGCTCGAGGTCACCCGTGCGGAGACCGGGCGTCAAGGAAGGAGGCGAGGCGCCGCCACACGGGGGAGAACGGAGGCGCGCCAAGCAGCGGAGCCGGCGCGGGCAGGGACTTCGGCGGCGGGCACATCGCAAGCTGCCGCCACGACTTCAGCGCCCAGAGAGGGGGCACATGCGGCGGTCGGGGAGCGGCCCGGGAAGCAGGTAAGGCGTCTGCTCGAACCCTCCCACGATGCAGTCTTCCCGGCGCTGTGGTCGGCCTGGATGACCCTGCGGCAGTCACTGGGGACCGACGCCATCTGGCGAAAGATACTCAGAGAAGGAATCTATCTGCCAGAGGTCGGGCGCCTCCATATCGCCGACAGGGTGGACTTCAACCGGCAGTATGCGTATCTGACGGCCATGGATGAGTACGCGCGCCAACGTGGTCAGCATGCGGAGCCATCCCTTCTGGTGAAGGTGATGCTCGGTCTAGAGCCCGCTCCAAAACAGATGCCGCCGGCGGAAGATGACAGTAGCAACGACTCCAAGGAAGAGGAGGAGATGGGGGAGGATGAAGGCTCCGAGGGAAGATCCCATCAGGGGAGCCCGCGGGAGAGCGGAGAGGTGGCCGGCTCTGACAATGTTGATGTCACTGAGCTCCTCGAGGTCCGCTTCTATCCCTACTCACCCTGCTTCATCCATTATCTTATGCAGCTTCTAACCCATTTCTCCATCTTTCTCAGGAGCACACGGATGTTGGTCAGGCGTCCTCAGCGGGAGTAGGAGAGGCGCCAGCAGGACAAGGCGGGGGCCAGGCACCCATTATCGAATTGACAAGCGCGGAAGGGTCCCCTGCTGCAACTGTTCCTGCGGCGGCCGGGATAGCGGAAGATGACGCTCTGAACTCCCATAAGTCTCCTTACTTTACTACTGGTGCTTGCCGTTGACGATCCGTGACTAACCACGGCATGCCCTGCGCAGTGATCTCAACGCTGGAGGCTCGTCGGGTTGCCGAACCCGGGCCATCCACGAGTGGACCAGTGGTGGACATGCCGCCTGCTCCGGAACAGACTTCCCACACCGAGCCGGCCCCACCAACTGCTGATCAAGGGGCTAAGGATGTCGGCGGTGCTGACATCGGAGAGAGGTCGGGGGCTGACGAGGGTGTCAACGCCACTGGGGAGAGAGAAGAAGGTCGCCCAGATGTTGGGGAACCTATCCCCCATGAGGACATCCCAGGGGCGGACCCTGCAGCAGACCTGCTGGCTGCCTTCCCTGCCTACCGGCCTGCCGACCCCGAGGAGATGGACGACTCGGACGCGGAGGCGGTCGAGGAGAGCCGGATAGCGCGCCGAAGGGGGTGGAAGTGCATCCAGCGCTTCCTCAAGCGAGACCCATCGGAGTGGCTGGGGCGCATGGGATCACTCCAAACCTGGCTGCGCTTCCTGTGTGTCGGGGGAGCTGATGCTCAACGCCTCCATCTAACGGTCCGTGATTTCATGGCCGAAAAGATGCGTGAGAGTTGCCGGCGTGCCGACGTCGCACAAAGTCGGGACATGTCGGAGAGCACGCGGGCGCTCATCGTGGCGGAGCAGGAAGTCCGGCGCCTCGAAGGGCAGGCGGCAGAGAAGGAGGCCTTCGTCGCAGCGTGCACTGAGCTTGTGGAGCAACTAACAGCCCAGCTGATTGACGCCCAAGTACAGCTGACGGAGGCGGGCCAACAGATGGTCACACTTCAAGTCGAGCGGGAGCGTGCACAGGCCAGAATCGACGAACTGCGTGCTGCGACCGCCGACGAAGAGAGGGCACGCAGAGAGCGAGAAGCAGCTCTGGAGGCTGCCAGCCAAAGGGTAGCGGCGTTAGAAAGACTTATCCAGCACGCTAATCCTTAGGGGCTTTGTTTTGCCATTCCCAAAACATTTGCTTCCGCTACTCAATATTTCGATCCATTTGTATGAATCACCATATTTATCTGCATCCTTTGGCTTAACATGCTCAACCACAATTCATTGTCTTGCGGGAGCGTTAACCAAGCTTCAGGCATCCGCAATTGGGCCTGGATTTCTAGAGAAAAGAGGGAGGTCATTCCTAGGAAAGGAGACCTCAAGCCTAATCAATGTATCATCCCCCCAACTTGTTCTGACACATGAGCGGGACAATTCTAGGGGTGTTGAGATTTTATCCGAACATAGGGAAATGAGAAAGGGTGAATCGCGCGTCCCGAATTCAGAAATCCACAATGGTTGGCCTTCCAGGAAATGCCCAAGATGGCAAGCGGACAATGGATCAATCGACCATACTACTGCGATAGACGGACCGAAGGTCATCATCCATATTGCAGGAGGCGGATCACATGTCATCATCAATGCCACTTTGGGGGTTCCTTCAGGCACAAGGGTGGAAATCCAGATCAACAGGGCAGGCGAAGCGTGGGGCGAAGTGACGATTTGTTCGGATAGAATCCAACGCTCTCAAAATTGCGCCACCGTGGGGAAAGCGTATTAGGCGGATGCACTAATCTGGCCGTGAATCACCCCAATTCTCAGACAGAACCTCTTTTATGAGGAAACCGTCGCTTCCCCTCATTGCGATGGGGCATCCCGAGCTGAATCGGGGAGAATATCACAACTGCACCACTCTACCCGAAGTCAGGCCAGACGGCCGGCGACGAGGAGGGGCGGGACCTAGAGATCCCTGAGGCTGGACCCGAGTCGAAATGCCCGGGCGTTCCTACGTACTCCATCAGGCTGGAGATCAAGCCATACGTAGTTCTGTGAGTGCAGTTTAACGTCATGCAGGACGCAGAACCCCGTTTGGGGAGATCTTAGTTTAAGGTCGTAGAGCTTGGACCATAAGGGTAGATCTTAGTTTAAGGTCTTAGAGCTCGGACCATAAGGGTAGATCTTAGTTTAAGGTCTTAGAGCTCGGACCATAAGGGTAGATCTTAGTTTAAGGTCTTAGAGCTTGGACCATAAGGGTAGATCTTAGTTTAAGGTCTTAGAGCTCGGACCATAAGGGTAGATCTTAGTTTAAGGTCTTAGAGCTCGGACCATAAGGGTAGATCTTAGTTTAAGGTCTTAGAGCTCGGACCATAAGAACCTCAAAGTACGCCGCATCGTGGTCCTATCCCCTGGATATGCGAAGATGCACTGGGGAATAGTGTCAAGAGTGTCGAGATTTTGCCTGGTCAGAATGGGGGGGAGAAAAAGTGATGTGAATCATGCGGCCATTCACTCAAGGACTAGGGGCACCGGCGTAACGATATGGGAGTACTGCCGACCGTGGTGGAAAAGCAGCATCAATATCGCACTAACTGTTGATGGAATGAGGCAGCAAACGAGCATCGACCGCTCAATCGCATGATTCATATCGATTTGCTGCCCAAGGCCATTAGGGGTACCAGCCCGAGTCGGTGGGAGAGCACTGAGGCATTGTGTCCAAACCGTTCACGGGGGCTCCACCCAGGGTGTAGGCGATGGGTCCGAATGAAAGGGAGCACGAAGCCTGAAAATGGAAGGAACCTGACCAAGCTAAACCTGACCCTCCTGGCAATAAACCAGAGTACTCTTGACACCAGTGGACCACTGCAAGGGGTCGAGGGACACGCCTTGAGGGTGGCCTGAAGGCGGCGGATTCCCCAGAGAAGGGGGGAATCTTTAAGAGGTGGGGGGCTGGACCTGAAGTTTCAAACATCCGGGCGTTCCTACGTATCCCATGAGGATGGGAATCAAGCCACACGTAGTTCTTGAAGCGCGGCGCAACACAATCGGGCACCAGCGCGGGGAAGGGTACGGGTCTGACCCTCGCACACAGAAGAAGCGGTATTTGATATTTCTTGTTTGTCCTTAAAGATGGATGGTTTTTCTTTGTGCAGCGACATGCCTGTGATTAAGGAATCCCTGGCGTCGCCACAATAATCAAGCCATGAAAGGCATTGATGAATGGCGTGGTTATTAACCAGCGCCCAACGTGAGTGTCCCCTGAGGGGAACATCACAATGCAGTGCCGTTTCTCATCGGGCGGCCAAGACGATCACAGTTTACGGTCGTGTGGTAGGACCAGACAACACAGTTTAAGGTCGTGTGGTTCGGACCATGGAGGAATCCGCTTATTGCGGTACGGCGGACACGGCGGAGGTGGGAACATACCCAGCCCTGCGGTCACGCATGATTCCAGGAGAAGGATCCTGGGATAGGGGCCTGCGTATGTCCATCACCCGAGGGGCAGAGATGCTAGCCTCCAGATATACTGGGCCCAAAACGCGATTGTTCGGGCGACTCCTTCCTCCTTATGGGGACGAGGGTCCAGCTATACACGGCCCTTAGGGAGGACATCCACATATATCCTTGGTGCTCAGATCGCGGGAGCCTCGACAGACACCATTACCCTGGTTGGCCTGCCTAACGTGTAAAGGTGTACTGAAGGTCAGTATGAAGAGAGTGTTGAGATTCCACTACAACGCACAAAGGCGGAGTGTGATGAGGACCGTGCAACCAATGTTCGGAGCCTAAAAGAGCCGACATGGCGATCAAGGATGTCGCTGACCATATTCGCAACACAACATCCGATCGCATCAGCCTAGAACTGGGCAAGCAAACGAGCATCAACCGCTTAATCGCAGGATTCATATCGATTTGCGGCCCAGGACCCGCCGGTAAATCGACCCGGAGCGGTAGGAGAGCACTGAGGCATCGTACCCAAACCGCTAACGAGGATCCCTTTGAGTGAAGGCTCGAACAAGAGGAAGCGCGCGGCCCGACAAGCAACACGGGACTTGTCGGGATTGCATCCGACACTACGGGTCATAGACCAAAGTACCCAAAACATGTTAACAGATCACCGGAAAGGGTCGGAGGACTCACCCTGAGAGAAACCAAAAGACGTTATATCCCCGTGATCAACCAAGAGACGGGGCTGGACCTGAGACACAAGCGTCCAGGCGGTCCTACGTATCCCATAAGGATGGGAATCAAGCCGCACGTAGTTCTGGAAGTGCAGTTTAACGTCATGCAGGACGATGAGGGGTGTGAGGTAGTCCCACACACGGGGGGAGGCGTACGGCGCGGCCAGTAGACCGACGTGAATGAGGACATAATCCCCCGCTCACGCGATACGCCTCGCACAAAAAGGAGGGGAAGTTGGGCCAGAGGCCCAACGCGGGATAGAGATTCCCGGGAAATGGGGATGGGCCTGAAACATGAATGTCCAGGCGGTCCTACGTATCCCATAAGGATGGGAATCAAGCCGCACGTAGTTCTTGAAGTGCAGTTTAACGTCATGCAGGACGAAAAGAGAGAAAAGGGGGGGGGGGGGCAGAAGGCATCCCCAAACGTGGGGGGCGTACAGCGTGGCGAGCAAACCGACGTGAATGAGGGCATAGCCCCATGTTCACACCATACGCCACATACCCAGAGGAAACTGGGCCAAGGGCCCGAGGTGGGAAGGAAATTCCCGAAGGATGGGGCTGGGCCTGAAACATGAATGTTCAGGCGGTCCTACGTATCCCATAAGGATGGGAATCAAGCCGCACGTAGTTCTTGAGAGGCAGTTTAACGTCATGCAGGACGAACGCTGAACAGTTTAACGTCTTGTAGCTCGGACGTGGTACAGTTTAATGTCATGTTGGACGAATGCTAAACAGTTTAACGTCTTGTAGCTTGGACGAAGATGCTTGGCAGTTTAACGTCTTGCCGCGCGGACGATGTGCTGGGCAGTTTAACGTCGTGCAGCTTGGACGTATGCAGTTTAACGTCGTGCAGGACGTGGTACACTCAGACAAAGTACTGCTTGAGGAACCTAGCGTTGGTGGGAGGAGTGACACGCTCACCATCCATAGTCGCTAGGGAGTACGCGCCATTGGGATAAACTTTGTAGACGACAAGAGGTCCCTCCCACTTGGGCTCCAACTTGGGTGGCTTCCTGCCGGGGATCATTGGCGCTCTTAGGGCTAGCACTAGGTCACCCTGCAGGAAGGAGCGGAGGCAAACCTTCTTATTGAAAGCTCGAGCCATTCTGCTTTGATGCCTCTCCAAGTTGTGCAAGGCGCGAAGTCTATTCTCATCCAGTGCTTCCAACTCGACTAGACGGGCTTCAGCAGCTCTGTCCGGCGCTTGCTGGTCGTAGACCGCAGTGCGCAAGGACGGTAACTGGATCTCGATGGGCAGGACGGCCTCAGCTCCATACACCAGGGAATAAGGGGTCATCTGGGTGGAATTGCGAGTCGTCGTTCGATAAGCCCAGAGGGCGTTGGGGAGCTTGTTCGGCCAACTCTTCTTGTTCTGACCAACCATCTTTTGCAGAATGTTAGAGAGGGTTTTGTTAAACGCCTCGATCTGTCCATTCGCCTGCGCATGATAGCAAGATGTATGGTTCGAGCGAATGTTGTACTTGGCGTACAACTTCTTCAACTCGGCTGCTCGTAAATTGGCTCCGTTATCCGTGAGGATAGCGTGAGGCACTCCAAATCGATGAATGATGTTGGAGGTCACGAAGTCAGCGATCGAACAGGATTTGACCTCTCTGAGTGGAATCGCCTCTGCCCATTTGGAGAAGAAGTCCGTGGCGGTCAGAATGAACCGGCACTGGCGAGCCGTCGCCAGCGGGTAAGGTCCCACAACGTCCATCCCCCAGACTGCAAAGGGCCAAGAATACCTGGTGGTATGGAGAGGCTCCGGCGGCCGATGCACAAAGTTCGCATGAACCTGGCACGCATGGCACCTCCTAGCATACTCGATGCAGTCATGGATCATGGAGGGCCAGAAGTATCCCAACCTCCAAATCTGGTGGGACAGCTTCGGCCCAGTTTGATGGGCGCCGCATGAACCAGCATGAACCTCTTGCATGACTCGTGGGATCTCAACTCCCTGAAGGCAACGGAGGAGAACACCATCAAATCCGCGTCTATAGAGGATCTGCCCCAGGCCGGGACTGCTCTGGAGGACAAACTGCGATGCGCGGCGTCGAACTCGCTCGCGCTCGGCCCGATCCGGCGGGAGAATGCCATGTTGGAGGTACTCAACCAAAGGCGCCCTCCAATCAGGGGCTTGTTCGACTGCCATGTCTGGGGTACTCGGGGCTCCGGGCGTAGGGGAAACCGTGGTGAGATTACTTACCGACGGGCCGCGATCTCCCTCCGGGATAATGGGAGCGATGAGCCTGCGGCGCGTCACGCGGACGATCAGGTTATCCTGTTCAGGCTCCGCAAGTGACGCAGCAAGGCTGGCCAAAGCATCTGCTCGACCGTTCTGCGACCGGGGAATATGGAAAATCTCTGGCCGAGAAGGGAACCGGGCCATCAGAAGGAGGGTGCACTCCAGCAATGGCACAAGTTCCGGATTCCTGACAACATAGTCGCCATTGATCTGCTTAACAACTAGCTCGGAGTCCACTTTCACGCATAGATGGGGCACGTCGATCTCGAGAGCTAACTCGAGGCCGGTGATGAGGGCATGGTATTCCGCCTCATTGTTGGTACAGCCCTCTGACAACAGGAAAGAGTATGGCAGTACGGCCTGCTCCGGGGTAATGAAGACGATACCCAATCCCACTCTGTTGAGCTTAGATTTATCGAGTCTTCTACCGGTGGGGCTCCGGGAGGCACCGTCAAAGTGCATCTGCCAGCATGGACCGACTCGATCGACCGAGAGGATGGCCTTATTAGGAAAGCCTAGATCCAGCGGCTGATCCGCGGAGGTTGGGTGAGCGGCCAGAAAGTCTGCCAATGCTTGCCCTTTGATGGCCTTCTGAGACACATACCTGATGTCGAACTGCTGGAGAATCACAGCCCACCGCGCTAGACGGCCAGTCAACATAGGCCGGCTCAGGATATATTTCAACAGGTCTACCCGAGAAACCAACTGTACCTCATGGTGCTGCAGGTAGTGTCGTAATTTCTGTACGGCAAATACGAGCGCCAGGCAGCTCTTCTCGATGGGGGAATACCTAACTTCCGCATCGAGGAGCATGCGACTGAGGTAATAGAGGCTATTCTCTGTTCCCTCGTTGTTCTTCTGGGCGAGAAGGGCACCCAGGGACCGTTCCAGGGCGGTCACATAAAGGACCAGCGGCTTCCCGGATACAGGCGGCATCAGAACCGGAGGTTGCAGCAGGTACTGCTTGATTTCCTCGAAAGCGGTCTGACACTCTTTATCCCATACATAGGTGGCACCTTTCTTCATGAGCCGAGAAAAGGGCTTACACTTGCCGGCCAGATTCGCGATGAATCGGCGTATATAGGCTAAGTGGCCTTGGAACCCTTGCAGTTCCCGGATGTTACCTGGGGGAGGAATCTGGCTAATCGCCCTGATCTTCTCTGGGTCGATCTCAATACCCCGGTATCTTACCAAAAATCCAAGGAACTTTCCGGAGGTGACCCCGAAGGCACACTTCAACGGGTTCATCTTCAGGCAGCGAGACCGGAGGAAGCCGAACACTTTCTCAAGATCTTTGAGATGGTCCTGACGCTGGCACGATTTGACTACCAAGTCGTCGACGTAGCATTCCACCAGTGTGCCGAGGATTGGCTTGAATATGCGGTGCATCGCCCGTTGATAGGTGGCACCTGCATTCTTCAGGCCGAAAGGCATGACCCGGTAACAGAAGGTACCTTGGGGGGCCCTGAAGGCAGTGAACTCCTCATCCTCAGGGGCCATCCGAATTTGGTTGTATCCGGAGTATCCATCCATAAAGGAGAGGGCTTGGAACCCTGCCGTGGCGTCAATCAACAGCTCTGTCACTGGAAGGGGAAAATCATCCTTCGGACAGTGGCGGTTGAGATCGCGGAAGTCGATGCAGACTCTGATCTGCCCGTTCTTCTTCCTGACCGGCACAATGTTGGCCAGCCATTTGGGGTACTGAACTTCCCTCACGAAGTTGGCTTTGATAAGCTTGTCAACTTCGGCCTCAACCATGGCGCCGTGGAATGGGTGCATCTTCCTGGGAGGCTGCTTGAACCCGCGATGGTTCGCCGGGAGACCAAGGCGGTGGACGGCTACCTGAGGATCTAGCCCCGGCATCTCGTCATAGCCCCAAGCGAACACATCACGGTGCTGCCTGAGAAAGTCCACGTACTGCTGCCGCTCCTCAGAGGGCATGGCGGCACTGACCAATGTGGGTCTTGGATCTGCTTCGGTTCCAAGGTTCACCTGTACTAACTCATCGACCGTGGCGGAGACGCCCTCCTCAAAGGCTGGGGGTGCATCTTCCACGTCCTCTCCACTTGGGGAGGGATCGTCCACGGGAGAGACTGCGTTGGAAACTGCATTGGGGCTACCAGATCCTGCTGGGCCGCTGGTGCTAGCATGGGCGGTCGCGGTCATCTCATCAGGAGACTCATAGGCCGTCGAGACCATGGCTACGTCCAACCGTTGAATCGGGAGGACGTAAGCGTCATCCAAACTTGCCCAGGGATCACTTGCAACAGCGACAGGCTCAACCTCACCTGCCAGGATCCGCTTATCCTTGCTCTTGTAATAGTCCGTGTCCAGATAGCGGGCTTCACATGAGGCAAAAGGAGAGGCATCTCCTTGAAGCATGCCTACTCGACCGTTAAGGGAGTATTTGAGGCATTGGTGGTATGACGAGGGAACCGCCGCATGAAGGTGGAGCCATGGCCTTCCCATCAATGCGTTGTACGCAGTGTCTTGAGAGACTACCATGAATTCGGTGTTGGCAACCAAGTCACCGAACTGGGTCTTCAAACGTATCTTGCCGACCGGGGTTTGCTCGGTGCGGTCGTACCCCTGGATCCTGAGGTCGGAGGGAATCAAGTCATCCTCAGACAACCCCAATCTCCGGAGCGTCCGAGTGGGGATCAGGTTAATCCCGGACCCCGTGTCGACAAGACAGCGTCGGACTTCAAGGCCATTGAACTGGCCGGTAACATACAGCGGACGAATGTGCCCCTGTATAGGAGGGTCTTCATCCTTACCAGAGAATGAGATAACTGCCTGGCATTCGGCGTCCTCAATCGTTTCGGCGTGAAAGGCCTCTGCAGCCGCAACCTCTGTCTCAAACTAGAGGGGGCTCTTCAGGGCTTCAGCGAGTGCCTCGCGCATCTCAGATGACATGCGCAGAGCCTCAAGGATGGAGAGTCTCGCCGGGATGTCGTCCAAGTGCTTCAGGACATCATACTTTTTGGCCAAGCGCGAGCCCCTGGTTGCAGGAGGTTGCTCTGCGGTTGGAAGCATGACGGGCCTTGCCGGTTGGGCCGGCGGCCGACTGGTGCTTGGCGAATCTCGCTGTTCATTGGTTGAAGCCCGGGAAATAGTCACCATACTGGGGTCAGGAGGCCGGGATGGACTCGTGGCAGGGCGGAGCTGATCGCGACGCGGCTGAGGCGGTTCCGCCTGGTCCCACACCACAAACAGTGGCGGAGGCGAATCCGTCATCCCCGGATGGGGGGGCTGCACGCGTTGAGCTCGGTTTTGAGCCTGCTTCCTGGTCTCAGTGGCATGCACGGCCTGGCTGGAGGTACCAACTGTTGTGCCCCGGCGACTCCTGTTGTTGCGGCTCCTCTGACGGTGGCGACGACCGGGGACACTAGGGAGGTCCACCTGGTGTTCTTCAACGTCAGGAACCGAAAAGGGATTTACCAGCTCGACGGTATTAACCGAAGCGTACCCAACACTGTCATTGGACGAATCATTCACCACTGGGCGGATCCGAGGAGGGATCCCCATCTCCGAGGGCATGAAATCGCCGAGAGTGCGGGATAGTGGCGGAACTGGCGGGGCGCGCTCTTCCTTCTTGCGCCGCCGCCGTTTGCTCTTCTTGGAAGAGGCAGGCTGGGACGACGATGCCGAAGCAGCACCCGCAGATTCTGGGGGCTCAGGCTGATTCAAGCGCGCATGGATGATTCCATGGGCGTGAATGATCGTCTTGCGGGCCATCCAGTTTTTGTACTTCTGGGACCCGTGGTCGGAGACCAGCTGCCATTCATCCTCATTGCCGCTATCGTCATCTGATCCCACGAACACGCCCGCCACTTGTGCTGGAGCTGGGCCCAACCTGATTACATTGTTGTTAATCTGTTCTTGGAGCCAATCCTTAAACACATAGCACCGCTGGATGGTGTGCCCCAGGGCCCGATGGTAGGGGCAGTAGCGGGGGTTATCCGTGAGATGTGCCTCCTCCGGCCTCCAACACTCAGGCAGTCGCACAATCCTCTGCTCCAGGGCGCTCCGGAAATAACCAGGAACCTGGTCCTCGTGAAATGAGTAAGTCAGGTATCGCGGGCCCCTGGGAGCGTGGTCTTGACGAGGGGCTGGAGGGGCCTGCCGAGGAGGTGGACCCTGATTATCTCGCCTGGGTTGTGGCGGTACATTACGCGGAGGGGTCGGCCGGTTCTGAGGCTGCCGCTGCTGGGCCGGGAACTGAGCCCGTGGAGGCGGATTCCTGTGAGGCTGTGGAGCTGGCCTCACCGGCAGCAGCTCCAACGGCCTGGGAGCCTCTATCTGGGCAACAGCAGCGGGCTCAGCCCTGCTGGCTCTCCTTGCAGGAATCATAGGAGGCAGCGGGTGTGCCTGGCTGGCCTGTTGCAGGGCTTCCTCAAGACGTTGAGCTTTGTCTGAGAAGTCCCTGAACCCTCCGGGGTAATTCTGAGTGATCAGGGAAGGGACCAGCTCGGTCTTGACGTTCCCGACGCACATTGTCAGCAACTGCTCCTGAGTCAATGGCATGTCAAGGGAATACGTGAGACCCTTCCATCGGGCGACGAAGTCCGCGACTCACTTGTCAGGCCTCTGCTTGCACTTGAAGAGGTCTGCGATACTCGTCTTCCGGGTCGTGGAACTGAACTGGTAGAGGAACTGTCTACGAAGGTCCTCCCAGCTAGTTATCGACCCGACGGGGAGCTGGCTGTACCAGACAAATGCTGGCCCTTCCAGTGTCTGGACAAAGCAGTGAAGCTTAGCGGCCTCTTGCTACGCCGGAGTCCCCAACATAGGCCCGCACCTCGAGTTGAAATGGGCCAAATGCTGTGGAGGATCTCCGGTTCCTTTGAAGGGGGCAAAAGTGGGATTCCCGAATCCCGGAGGCGCCGGCATGTCATCCACCCATGCTGGGTATGGCTTGCCGTCCGGTGGGATTGCCACTTGCCGAGTCTCCAAGGCCTCCAAGCGGGCGATGAGTGCCGCCATCGGATCGTCCGGACATGGGTTCCAGTCCTGGAGAGGATCTCTAACCACGAGCGCATTGCACGGCCCTTCAATCGGGTCATCGACCGGGTCGTCGAACTCGGCAGCTCGTGGGATGGCGGGCGGAGCGGCCCTTGGGGCAGCGGGAGGAATCCGAGCGGGGTCTCTCAGGTAGTCACGCCGCTCGGGAGGGTGTGGTGAAACATACCGCGCCCTCTTGCCATAGGCGATGGCCTCTCTCCTGTCGGCGAACACGGCATAATCACGGTTGCCCGGGAGAGCCTCATCGAGGGGTGGTTGTTCCTGTCCCTGCTGTCCTGGCCTAGGATCACCGTAGTCAGGCCGCCGTTCTGCAGCGCGCTCGGCGAGGAGATGGTCAACCAGCTTCTTCTGCTCGGCGAGCTGTTGACGTAGCGTAGCCTTCTCGGGATCCTCGTCCGCCCTCTGCGTGGAGGCAGATGGGTCGGCGGGCTTTATAGCCTCGCTGTGCTCTTTACCTTTACTGACGTTTCGGCTCAACGTCAGTGCTTCAGTGGGCGTGGGGAGACCCAGGAGGTTCCTCTGGTGACGAGTAACTCTCACCGATGGCTCTAACGATGGCTTGTCTTCGGGGGGGAAGCCCCCGTCGAGAAGTTCCAAGTCGTTCCCTTCTCCCGACAGGTCAGCCATATTGACTGTTTCCGTCCCTGGGGATGTACCCTCAGGGCTGCCCAGTGAATCGGGCTGTCGGAGAATCGCACTGAAGCGTAGGGCAGCGTACTGCCCCCATCCACGGATATACACGTGGGGAGTGGCTTCCTCGATAACCTTGCGGAGTACTTGAAAACACTCAACGCATCGTTGTTGGAGGGCCTCGTGGTGCCCAAATGACCCGGGGTGCCGAACCGCGGGGAGCGTGGCCAGGTCAATTTGACGGCACTGCTCACCAATATCCTCCAGGTGCACTTGACTCCCGGGGTATGGCATTTGTAGGCGGTGAAGACAGGAGCGAGTCTCCCGGAGAGTTCGGCGAAAGCATTCGAACTCATCCGGGGTGAGCGATTCGGGTGCATCAAAGCCCGGTCCCGCGACTGGCCAAAACTTCTCAGGGAACTGGCCCTCTGCAAGGACGGTCCAGAAGCTCCACGACTCAAACTCAGGACCCATATCTCCTTGGTCCTCTTCAACGACTGGAAATGGATGGGGAACCGGCAGTGGTGCCGAGGCGGGCCGCCGGGCCAACGGGCTGGCCGGCGGTGAATACGGCGAACAGGCCGATTGGCCTCCATATCCCGGGCCGCCCTCTGAGGGTGGTGGTGCCCTGGCTACCACATCACGATAGGACAGGCCGGCGAGCGAACATCCTGCCATAGCATCGGTGCTCGCCGAGGGTGCACTAGATCGTGGTTCGACCGTCGGTCCCCAGAAAAATCTCCGGCTTCTCCGATCGAGGCGGAAGGCGCTTCCAGAGGGGCCGGTACCAACCGCAAGCTTGATCCTTGGGGGTCTACCAGGCCCTCGCTACTCCGGATATACCTTCGGAGAGAAGCGGGGATCATATCGATCTCGCTCTCGGGGAGTACGAGGCTGACGTGCCGCATTCCTACCCCTGCCCCTGACTGGCGGGATTGGGGGGAGGGCTCTGTCGCCGAATCATACTCCGCCTCTATATCAGAGAAACGAACCGGTCGGATCTCTGTCCGGAATTCCGTAACATTCTTCCCTCGGCGTCGACGCCTTGCCTTCCTGCCCCTGGGTGGTTCTTCGGGGCAGGGCTGATCTCTGTCCTGGCGTCCTCTGGCCGCACTGGTGCTGGGGCCAAGAGGACTAGAAACCAAGGTGCGAGGGGCACCGGGACAGATATCAAAGGGGACGCGGGGAGAGATGATTCCGGGCAGGCCTCCGGGCCGGGATCGGAAGGCGGGGTGACCCATGCCTCTTGGATCGGCCACACGGAGTAGACCCTGTTGGTGAATAGCGCTACCGCGAGGTGGTCCGCGGTGGCTATTGTCTGTACCAGCAACTGGGAGAGTCAACCCAACCTGCCTTTGGGGCGGTCGGGGCCTCGATCCAGGTCGGGCATAGAATTTCCCCTGCTCAGGATGCGCAGGGGTCTGGCGACTGGAGCCAACAGTGGCTTGGGCCAATGCGGCCGCTGTTGCTAGGGCCCCAAGGTGGGCATCCTCTTCCGCTCGTGCCCGACGTTGGCGTCGGGACAGACGAGTCGGGATGAGCGGCGCGGGCAGGTGGAGAGCCCGTTCTTCGACTTGAGAGGTCTGGCGGCGATGTCGCCGTGGCCTGACAGGAGCCCTCATCGCGGATCCCTGGAGAGAATCCCAGATAGGGTGGTCCCAGGCATCTTCCACCTCATCCGCATAGGGGAAGGAACTGTCGGAGCGCTCCGGGGATAAACTCCCAAAGCGGTTGGACGTCGAGGTAGGCAGCGGTGCCTCCCTGCGCGGCCCTCGGGGGCGGCGTTGGTGGCGAGGTGCAGCTCCCTCGAGGTCTAGGCGAGCCATGTCCCTGGTGGGGATGACTCCCTCTTCCTCATATCTCCGCACCAAGTTGTTGATCACCCTTCTCTGGATGACCTCCGAGGGGGAGAGAGGGCGTGGTTGTCCCATAATCGCGGCTGCTGGGACGGCTGTGGAACGGGCGGGACCGCGCGGAGTAGCCGCGTCGGTGTTTCCCCTACCCCTGCGCCAGTGGGCGGGTGGCGATCGGGCACTGGATCGGGCGACCTGATTTCTGAAAGCAGGGAGAAGAACCCATTAACACTGACAGGAAAAGGAATCGACAACCAACCATTAGTGCCACGACGCCTTCCATGGGGGGGAACCCAGGCCCTCGAAGTCGCGAGACGGAGTGCCCGATTTCCCTTCCCCAGCCCCTGGCGGATAAAACTGAATGCTCGGTCGAGCAGCATGCTGGTCTTCCAACACCTCTGAAAGCCATCGATCTTCGTATTGAGGAGAATATATTCATGTCGGGTTCACCATTTTTCTGTTTCGGTGCGGATGTGCGTCGGGTTACGCTGTTCCTCCAGGACGCGTTCGCGCGTGCACCCGTCGACCCGAGGGGATGGGCGCGCAGCTTGTGGCCCCGCAGTCTCGCTTTCCAAGGGCGGGCGGCATTCGTCCCTTATTCAGGGGCGTCTGCTCCTTGATCGAAACCGGGATGATGGGATGTCGTCTCCTCCTTCCGTGGACGTCTCCTCGGAACTCGTCGCCTAATCCGGGTCTCCCTCATAGATTTAAGACATGCTCGTGAATCTCGTTCCCGGCGCCATATCTTCATGGACACCGGTTAATTACGCTGCTTCCGCCCGGACGCTCCAAGGAGTCTGGTCGGGGCAGCAACCTGCGGTGAGGAGATCGGGTGGCTCTGGGTGCTGGGGGCGTGTCTTGACACTGCGCCTCTGCATGTCTGTCTTCCGTCCCTAATAGGGATTCTCGAAGGCGTGATGGCCTGAGGCATCCCGCACTGGGTGCGGGGAACTGTGTTACCTGAGGTTTTCCTCAGCTTCCCATGTTTAACACGGGGTATGCCGCGAGTTTAACGTCCAGCGGGGACGGCATCGGACTGATCAACACGAAAAAGTGGATCAGATGACAGAACCCCTTGCGGGGAACCTCCGACGCTGGGGCCAGCGCATGGGCGGCTTCCCAAGTGATGTGGAGTGGAGTGAAGTGGCATGACCCCACCGGGATGTGGAGGCCCGGGTGAGGATCAGGGTGGATGATGGAGTGAAGAGCTTGGACCCCGTAGGGGCTTCCTACGTACCGCGCGGTAGCGCGGATCAAAGTCAGCGTAGTTCGGATATACAGTTTAACGTCATACTGGACGTCGGCAAGCCGACTCACGAAGAGGTCGAGGCCGCCGGGCGGAGGATTGAACCGAACCACCTCGCACAGAGGGGGATGGAACGGTCGGGTGGATCACAATTTCACGTCATGCTGGACGTTGGTAAGCCGACTCATGAAGAGATCGAGGCGGTGGGGAAGCACAATGGAGATACACACGTGCAGTCTCCCACAGAGGCGGATTCATAAGTGAATCAACGCAAGTGTGAACCCGGGAGGGGTTCACTGATGGACGAACCGACGTAAATACGACCGGGACGACCAGGTGGTGGGCTTGAACCTTGGAGAGGCTTCCTACGTACCCTGTTTAGAAGACAGGGATCAAAGTCCACGTAGTTCGTTCTGGAGAGAGAAATAGAGAAAGGCAGTGGGGAAGTGCAATGGAGATACACATGTGCAGTCCCCCACAAGAGCGGATTCATAGGTGAATCGACGCAAGTGTGAACCCGGGAGGGGTTCACTGATGGACGAACCGACGTAAATACGACCGGGACGACCAGGTGGCGGGCTTGAACCTCGAAGAGGCTTCCTACGTACCCTGTTTAGAAGACAGGGATCAAAGTTCACGTAGTTCGTTCTGTTTGAAACACTCTACCCCCGTGGGCGAAGGCCACTCCAATCCCGACATCCCTGCAGAGACGAGCGGGTGGGGGCCACATCCAAACCGGGAGGACCCTGCATGCGGGGCACGGGATCGGGTGATGCGGACGGTTTAACGTCTTGCCGGACGAAGTACAGTTTAACGTCATGTGTTGAGGACGAAGATGCTTGGCAGTTTAACGTCTTGCAGCACGGACGTGGTGCAGTTTAGCATCATGCGGGATGAAACACTTGGCAGTTTAACGTCTTGCAGCGCGGACGTGGTACAGTTTAACGTCCTGCAGGACGAATGCTGAACAGTTTAACGTCTTGTAGCTCGGACGAGGATACTGCCGCCAATGGGTCCGTGTCACTTCGCGCGAGCCTGGAGAGCCGCACGGGAAGACAACGCACGGTGCGGGCACCCGGGATGAGGGTCATCGGGCGCCACGCAGGCGGGTACCCAAAGGGGGTCAAAGGGGGCGACCCTGGCGGTTTGCGCGCAAAAGAGGAGCTTTGCGCGCAAATGGGCGGGCTGGCGCGCAATTGGGCCAGCACTTTGCGCGCGAATGATGGAGATTGCGCGCACCGGGCTTCGGATAGCGCACGGGGGCAACGGCTCATTCTTTAATGAATGGCCACTTTGAAAATGGGGGGTGCGCGCAATCGGGCTGGATTGCGCGCACCCGGGGGCAATTGCGCGCAAGAGGCTTCTTTTGCGCGCAAATGCCTTTGAGTGAAGGGTTATTCAAAGGAAGGGAGCCAAAGGGATTGCGCGCGAAGGCGAACCCCGAGGCTTTCTTGAGCGAAAGAAAAGAGGTTACCTGAAGATCGGAATTGCGCGCGGAAGGGGTTGGATTGCGCGCACGAGAGACCGTTTGAATTCTGGCAACCTTCAAAACGTCGGGGGTCGCCTTATATTTATAGGCAACCCCGGGCGCGGAATCCGGTTCTCGGGCGCGAAATTCTCTTCGTGGGCGCGGAATCAGGCCCGGCGCACAAGGGAGCCGCGCAGGCCACTGGCGCGCAAAATTGCGCGCCGGCTCAGCGCATTGCGCGCATCCCGGGCGGTTTGCGCGCGGCTCATCAACTTTGCACGCGGGGATCCAATATTCCGCGCAAGGCCTCCGGGCCCTCCGGAACGTGCTTCTGACTCCAAATACGACCTCGCTTCCCGCATCCGGAGCTTCGTTTGGGAACAACGGACTTTTCCGGCGTCTACATATACATCCCACATATGGCATTAACGATTCAAATCACTTTGAGGGGGCGGTAGTCCGCACTTCCTGAAATGAAATTATCGCGTTTTACCCATAATGGAAATCATAAAGTATGCCATAAATGAGAAATACAGAAGCATAAGTAAAAAATAAACATATTATATATCATATATAAAAATAGTGACATCTTAATGGCCACCTTTGAAGGTGTTATATGAGTGTTGAACAATCATCGTTTCGTGAGGCAGAAATTCGCCATCCACAGAAACCGTATGTTCTTTAACCATTAGATGTAGGTGTGTGTAAGTGTAGCTAGAATCCTTCTTATAAAAACATCCTAGTATATTGAGGATACTGGTGTTGTTACAAAATAAATGAATAAAAAGAGTTTAGGGGGTTGGAGAAGAAAAATAAAACAAAACAACATTAGAGAAGACATTACCTCAAAATCGGGTAACTCTTTTTGATTTGAGCCAAAGGCTTCCTTGAGAAGAGTTCTGCCCAAAGTGAGGCTTCTAGGAGTAATAGGGGGAAGTTGGGAGAGTATTTGGGCAGAGTTTGGCCGAGCCAAATGGCTTGAAGGTGTGAATAAGGTGGGAGAGGTGGGGGCCTTTTATAAGAGGAGAGGAGGGGCTCTTTTGGAAAGATTGAAATGTTACATTATTATACAATGCTTTTCGGATTCTAAAGGTCCCACACTTATATAATTCGTGGCTAAGGTGATAAGGGTTCTAAATCTCCTCATCCAATAGGCTTTGGATAAGTGTAAGCCTTGTATTTTGCATTATCTTCTCATTTTATTTAAATCGTTAAATAATGAGGTCATCGATGCATCATAATGATGTCATAAATAATTTAATTTATTTAATGTCTAAAAATTATAAAAAAAATACTATGATGTAGGAAATATTTTTATATTTCTAATGAATATTTATAGTCAAAATTTGGACTTGTGTAACCCCACTTAAAAATTGTTTTAGTAAAACAACTCATGTTTGTGTCAATTTAATTTTAACATTAAATAAATATATATTAATGTCATTTTCCAACCAAAGTGGCTCCATGGGGTCCCCAAGTTGACCCATGGATTTTCTTGGTCGGCCATGACTCATCCAATAGGAGTAGGACAAGTGTCAAGCTCATATCATATTATTAAAACATTGTTTTTACCTTAAACTACACTAATTACCACTAATCGCGATTAAGAACTTAAAAGTTACTATTCACCAAAAAATTATTTTAATCTCATTGAACCACATTTTACTTCTTAATGACAACCATGTATGTCGGATTTTTGAAAATCAAATCACAGAAGTGGTAATATTTCATTTAAACGAAAAATCAGTTATTTAACTACCACTTAGTGGTTTCACTATTCATCAAAAATTGAAGTTTTTCAGAACAATGCCAAAATTTCACCCTAAGCTATAATTGATATTCCGAATTAAAAAATGATGTCTATTTTACAAAATTCCAAACATATAAGTTTCATTAATTAATTTTATAATCAATTCCCGCTGTCACAACAAATAGCGTGTTTTTAAGAAACAATTTATATCAAAAGATTGGTAGTTGTTTATGTCTAATTTCAACGTTAAATTAATTCTAATGACCACCATTGGATAAAATGGTAAAAATATATTCTAATTATACTTTAAAACCACTAAATAGTATAATTTATCACAATAAATTATTTTGATTAAAAAAGTTGTTTTAAGTATTTATCACTATTCATAAAAAATTGGAAGTTCTCAGAAAATTACAAAAAATTCAACTTAGGATAATTTTGATATTACGAATAAAAAAATGAAGTCCATTTCAAAATATAAAATTTCTATAATTTTAAAAAGTGGTTATTACTATTCATAACGGCTACTTTGATTAGTCGCGGTGTTTTAGAACTCGAAGTTGCGTACAATGCAAGCTATTGCATTATTGAATGAGAAGCGTATCGTGGAAGCTCGGGGTGTTACATCATAGAGGTCAGAGGTGGATGAATATAAAGAAATAAAACTAGATACATTTAATAAATAGATATTAACCTTTAGAAAAAAAGATTAATTTGATTACACTTACTATGTGGAAGAGGAAAAAGTGAGGCCCACTTATGCCTCAATGCAGTATGGAGTCTCTTGGAAAGAAAAGTAAAAGATAGAGAAGGGAAATTTAGTTGAAATTTCTCTCAAATATACTAAGGATATAAGTACCTAGATACTGGATAGTGAATAATCATCCCATATGATTGGAAATTCAATAATTACGAAAAATTTTAAAGAAAGGGTTGATCATACAATGTGTTTTGGAATTGATGAGATGTTAAAAATAAAAGGAAGTTGTAATACCTAACTTGTTGGTGGTGAGCTCATGAATGTTGAAGTACATTATAAGATCCCATATTTTTTTACGTATATACGTCTTTTATTTTTTTCATTAAATATATTTTGTTGGGTTTTACTTTGTCTTTAAGCCTTGGGGGTTGAGTCTTAGTCAGAGATAGATAGTATTTTTTTGAGAAAATGACCTAATATTCAGAGATTTATATTTATTTTAATTAATGGAGTCTAGATATAAATTTTTTAAATGGTTTTATGGGGGTTTTCATTCTTTGTAAGCCTTTGGAGGTGGTTTTAGTCCATTTTTTGGAAATTGATTTGAAAACCGTCTGAATATCGTTTACACGTTGTTCACATGTTACACAATTTGTAACTACCATCAAACATATGCCATGAACCCGTAAAGGGCGTGAAGTAGTTACACATCATGTAAACCATTCACATCATATAAAATTCAAGTGGGATAAATATCAACCAGAGGAGATGGGTTTTTTTAGTGTAACTCTTAAGTGGGAAATACACAATATGAAAGGAGGTTACACATCATGTATTTATCAGGAGAAGTAGTTTTAAGGCTACCCTACGAGTGTTATTTTCATTATTCTTACATTAAACCTTAATCCTCTCGACCTAATATGAATTTTATGTGATTTTGGAAGACTTTACTTCATTCTATACATCTCTTTTGTGCGATTGATCCCTGGTAAGTCTTTGGATTTGGTTTTCCCCTACTCTTTTGTTGTTCTCCATTATATTGGTGGAATATTTGGACCTATTTTGGTTGTGATATTGACCTAGATTGATTTAGGTTCTTCTTGTGATCTTTATAACCTTCTTCCTCATTGGTGTTACCCTTTGGAAGCACTGCATTAATCATCGGTTAAAGGTAGGGAGTCTGAACCTAATCCTATGATCTATGTAATTACAAGTATATGTAATATTGAGATTAAACCAACCTAATGTATGCTCTAATTAATTTATTCATTTATAAATGGTGAATCGTGAATTTTAATATTTTTTGGATACCTTTGGATTCAATTTTTGTTGCGACATGGCTTTTGGCTACCCATTGGATGAGAAAACCCTTGATTAAAATTTGAATTGGTTAATGGCTTAAAGTGTGTTTAGCATGACATGAGACCTTAGGTGATGGCTTGATATATAATCCCTGGGTATGGATTTTTTATTGAGATATATTTTGATATATTGAAATATAAATGAAAGTGTAATTGAAGGATAAATGGTAATTTTCATAATTAACCATTTTGGTTTATGATGTGATATTGTGATATCCTTGCTATTATGACTTGTTGTGTTATCATGATAGAATGATTATATATTAGGATATGACCTGATACATGTTGAAATTATTATATACTGGGATATGCCATGATACATGTTGAGTGCTTATATATTGAGAAATGAATTGACACATTCTAAAATTCTTATATACCGTGTTATGCCCTGACACATGCTAAAATGCTTATATAGAGGGATATGCCCAGTGACACATGCTAAAATTCTTATATAGTAGGATTTGACAAATTTTGTGTGATTTTTACATGGATATATGGTTATGTTTGGCATGGTTGTGATAATTGCTTATAGACATACCAATATGGCACTAAATAAAGTTCTTTGGATATATGGATATGGTTGGAATGGTTGTGTTACATGTTCAAAGACATTCCAACATGGTTCCAAAGCATGTTGATTTTTATATTGTATTAATTTACTAATTAATACACTAGTTTATCACTTATTACATAAAATTATTATCAGACTAGTTATGTTTTTATATGGTGGTGTTGACCCACTAAGTTTTACTCACACCCTCTTCAGGCCACTATTTGGTACCCAAGAAGATTTCATGGATGTAGGTTTAGAAATGGTAAAGGAAACTTTTTTATGAATTTATTTCTTGCTGGTTGGGTTGGATTTTGGATATGGTACCGACATGGGGTTCAGGACTGGAATCTTGTGGGTTTACATTGGGTATGCTGATTCTTTTATTGTATTGTTTTCAGTTTGACATTTAGATACATCTCAGCATGTCATTTGATGATTAATTACCATTGGTTTATTTGTTCCTCCTTTTATTTCCCATTGGTATGATATATTGTTTATACTTGTCTATTACTTTAATTATGTTATTTATATTGTTTATTTACATTGTTATGTAACTTCATACCAAGGGGTATAGTCTCCCCACTATACTGATCACACCCCTGATGCTAGTCAGCATCCACTTACATATGGGAAGGTGCTCATGAGGTCTCATAACCAACCCTTTCTGTTCATGTGAGGTATTGACGAATTGTGGGATGTTACAAAGTGGTATCAAAGGTAAAAGTTTTTTCTTTTCTATTTATTTACTATTCTGGAAAGTTAGAAAGGTGGTTAGGATGTGTCGAGACTTGGTAATGAGCTTGTGCATGAGAGTAGATAACCCATGTATGGGGTAAAATCCAAGTTCCCAGGGATTGTATTGCTGTTTATATTGTTTTCTTGTTACAGTTGATGTTATTTTACCTTGGGTTATTCACATGTTGTGTGAGGTTATTATTTCATGATATTATTGGTTCTTGAGATTTTGATAAGCTGTGAGTTGAGTATACATAAATCATGATAGGCACATTGGGATATATATTTACATGCATTTTTCATGATAAGGACATATTTATTACTTGTGATATATATTTTCTTATATTAATTGTTATATAAGATACATGTTATATCTGAGAAATGAAATAAATGAACCGACATGTCATAAATAGTTCATAGGGACATATTTCTAAGGAGTGTGTTTATTTTTTAGAGAAAATTCCTCCTCTTCATCTTTGAGTTGTGCGTCAAGAGAGTGGTAATACGAATTCTCCTAACGCGGTGGATCCAGATCTTCTTGTAGTTCATGGGGATCAGATGGATGATCTAATTCACGAGAGCTTCCTGAGGGTCATGCGGTCCATGGAAAGGGCGATTGTTCACATCATTCTTTCGATGTCTGAGTTGATGAGAGAGATTCAGTTGTATCATCCACCTATGTTCACTAGGGAGGGAGGCCCATAAGTAGACGAGTTTTGGATTAGGTCAGTCCAAGTGATCTTTAATCATCTCAAGATACCCGTAGATAGGAGGGTGAATCTTGTTGCATATATTCTTTGTGGACCATCCAAGTATTGGTGGGACATTATGGAGTAGGCTAGGCAGTAAGGGGAGTTATCATGTAAGGAATTAGATACAAATTTACTGATCCATTTATATCTTGAGATATTGAGGGATGAGAAGGCTCATGAGTTCATACACTAGACATGAGAGGGAATTTCAGTGATGAACTACTCCAGACGCTTCACCTACCTGCATCACTTTGCATCATCTTTAGTAACTAATAATATGTCCATGGAGATACATTTTCAAGACGGTCTTCACTATGAGATCAGGTCACAGGTGAATGTTTTCCATCTAAGAAGATTTTAGGATGTGATGAATCAAGCACTCTTCACAGAAGGGAATCTGAGAAAGGCCCCAAGTAGAAACCATGCAATTTTAGAAGGGTGAACTGAGAGCACTTATTCTTTTAGAAACAAGTTCCACTATGAAAATTTTCTCCAAGGAAATATTGGGCAGAGAATTCAGGGAAGTGGACAACCATATCAGGACCATATCCCCTTGTAATGATATTAGTGTGGAAAGATGAGACACAAGAATCCTTAGGGTATGTACCCCACTTTGAAGTGTTGATCTTATGGTAGGATGGGCCAACTATAGAGGTTTTATAGGGTCATGTAGTAGCGAAGCAGTGGAAAGAGATTAAGATAGGTACATGAGTTTGGGAAGGACTCAACTACTCCTCAACAAACAAGTATTTTGAGTTCTATAGGGAATTTTGGTTGATGCAAAGGACATGGTACCCTACTATAGGAATAGAGGTACTAGGTAGAGGGAATAACATGGGGGAGTTAGACTAGAACCCAGGGCAGAGGGTCTAGTCATATACATGTTATGAATACTACTTTAGCTAGTGTAGATGTAAGAATGTCTACCATTAGAGGTATGATTCTTGTATCATCTAACCTTTCTTGTGTTTTTTTGATATAGGAGCATCGATTCCTTTTATCTCATCTTTTTTTCAAATGGTTTGAGTTTTTATGTGGTAAAATTTGATGGTACTTTAACCAGCAACACATCATTGGGAGTATGGTCAGAGAATATCAAATGATGCAAGGTGTTTTCTCTAGAGATTGGTGATTTCCATTTATTTTTAGAACCATTTGTGCTGAAAATGATAGGTTTCAATTTTAGTCTTGGTATGGATTGGCTAGTTCTATAATAGGATCATATCTACTACTACCAAAGGAGATTTACCTTTCATCTCTAGAAGGAGGCATCTATTCTCACCAGGGTGAGTGGGATCTTCAGGTTGGTCATGCAGGACCAATTTAGTATAGATTGGATTTTATCATGGATCAGATAGCCAGTCCTTCTCTAGATGATGGTAGAATGTAGTATGATTATTTTCCTCCAGTGATAGACTATTTTCAGGATGTATTTACCATTTATTTATATGGATTACTACATGATTGAGAGATCGAGTTCACAATTGATTTGGTGCTAGGAGCAAAGCCAGTTTCTATTCCGCCTTATAGGATGGAACTAGAAGAGATTTGGGTGTTGAAATTTCAATTGGAGGATTTGGAATCCAAGGTTTTCATACACCCTAGTGCATCTCCTTGGGGATCCCTAATTCTTTATTCCAAGAAGGTTGATGGTTATTTGCACTTATGTGTGGATTATCAGAGATTTAACTAGATGATGGTCAGGAATCGGTATCCCCTTCTGCATATCAATGATCTCTTAAATAAGTTGAGAGGTGATAATATATTCTCCAAGATCAATTTGATATCAGGATACCATTATTTTAGGGTGATACAATTATACATACCTCAAATTACTTTTAGGAGTAGGTATAACTTGTATAATTTCATAGTGATGACGTTTGGTTTGACCAATTCACCGGAGGTATTCATGGAATTGATGAATCATATATTTCATCCTTTTCTAGATTGGTTTTTGTTGGTTTTTTTTACAATTTATTAGTGTACTCCCAATCAGCGGATGATCATGCCAAAAATCTTAACATCGTCTTAAGTAAATTAAGAGAGCATCGAATTTACACCAACCTAATAAAATTCAATTTTTGGATTGATAAAGTTCACTTCTTAGGATATTTCATCTCAGAGGAAAGAGTTTCAGTGGACCTAGAGAAGGTTACAAAAATAGTATCTTGGGAGATACCCAATAATTTCTTCATGATTCAGAGTTTCTGGGTTTAGTAGGTTATTACCAGTGCTTTATCCAGGACTTCTCCCATATGGTAGTACCGATGTTCAGGCTGACCAAGAAAGGAGTGAAGTTTGTTTGGTCAGACACTTGTGAAGAAGATTTTCAGGAGCTAAAAGGAAGGCTATCCTTGGAACCTATCATCACTTAACCTATGTTTGGTAAAGTATATATTGTGTATTGTGATGCATCTGAAGTTGGAATTAGAGAAATGTTGATGCAAGTTGATTGAGTGGTTGTTTATGGTTCTAGACAGTTGATACCACATGATAGGAACTATCCTACTCACTATACGGAGTTGGTTATGGTAGTACATTCCCTGAGATGTTTTAGACACTATATTTTGGTTGAGAGGTTTGTGTTATACACATACCACAATATCCTCAAGTGCATATTTTCTCAGCGGGACCTAAAACTTTGGTTGAGAAGGTTGGTCATGTATCTGCAGTCTTTCGAATTTGAGTTATCTTATACATCGAGAAAGGGAAATTTTGTTACTGATGCTTTAAGATAGAAGAAGAAAATAGAGTTAGTGAGGGAGTCTTGCGATGAGTTGTGGATGATGGAAATCTTTTCAGACATGCATCTAGATGTTTAGGAGTCTTAGGGACAAGTTGATCTGACTTCAACATCTTTTATACCCATGCTTTTGGACCGGATTAAGATAGATCATTTATCTAATACATAGGTATTAGTTTTGAGATATATCTTATATAGTGTATAGACACCATCATGATGGTATTATGGCAGTGGGAATTGAATTATTTTTCATGGCTGACTATGGGTTCCTACGGGTTTATAAAAGTAGTCGACGAGAGATTTTTCATGCTTCTAGATGGGTGGTGCATTCTAGTTTGAAAAAGATCTATTATGATCTCTTTTGATATTACTAGTGTTTGAGAATGAAGAAGGAGGTGGCAAGATGTTTCATCTATCAGCGGGTGAAAGCCGAGAATCGGAGGACGATTGGGATTTTGCATCCCTTTCCTATTCCTGAGTGGAAATAGGAGGATTTCACTATGGATTTTTTGACAAGATTACCCAGGAAAAACTGTAAGAAAAATGTAGTATGGATGATTGTGGATCTACTGACGAAGGAATGCCACTTCTTGTATGTTAGAGAGACCTTCACCATTGATGATTTGGGTAGTCTTTATATGTGCAAGATAGTTTGGTTGCACAGTGTTCTGGTGAGTATCGTTTCTGATAGAGATCCTCATTTCAAATCATAGATCTAGTAGGGTCTTTAGAAGTTTTTGGGATCCCATGTGATTTTAAGAACATCCTATCATCCTCAGATTGATAGCCAATCTGAGCAGACTATTTAGGTTCTGTAAGATATGTTACGATCCTTTATTTTAGATTTTGGTGGTTCATGTGAGAAATATATGGAACTTATGGAGTTCTTATATAATAACCGCTTCCAGAAATCTATCTATATATAACCTTTCAAGGATTTGTATGGTAGGACATTCCATTTTCCATTTTGTTGGTTGAAGGTAGGTGAGTCAGCACTTGTTAGACCTAGTATCATATAGGATATGTCTGAGCAGGTTCATTTTATTAGGAGGTAGTTGGTAACCAAGCAGAGTAGGTAGAAATCATATGTTGACCATTGGAGAAAAGCTCTAGATTCTGAGTTTGGTCATCATGTTTTCCTTTGGGTGTAACCTAGGTTGGGGAAATTTCATATCAAGAAAAAATGAAAGATGATGCCCAGGTTTGTCAGGCCATTTGAGATAGTGGATAGGGTCAATCCAATGGCATACTGATTAACCCTTCCACGATGCTATATTTCCATGAACTACATGTTTCACGTGTTGTAGTATTGGAGATATTATCCTATCCCTTATTATGTGGTGGACATCGAGGACATAGATCTTTGTGTTGATGTGTCCTTTGATGAGCATCCGATACATATTATGCACCATAGTGAGAAGTATCTCCAGGGTAAGACTAAACCTCTGGTTTGATTGCAGTGGTAGCATGGGAATGTTTAGGAGGAGACCTGGGAGAGGGAGTTTTATATGTGAGCACAGTGGCCAAAATTGTTCACTGATACCCCACAATGATTCTTGGGGCATCTCGAGGATGAGATATTATAAGTTGGGGAGGTTGTAAGATCCCATATTTTTTTAGATATGTCACTTTTTGATTTTTTGAATTAAATTTCTTTTGTTGGGTTTTCCTTTGTCTTTAAGCCTTGAGGGATGAGTCATGTTTGGAGATAAAGAGCCTTTGTTTGAAAAAATGACCTAAATTTTAGGGATGTATGTTTATTTTAATTAATGGTGTCTGGATATGAATGTTTTAAATGGGTTTATTGTTGTTTTCCATGATTTGTAAGTCTTTGGAGGTGGTTTGGGTCCTTGTTGTGGAATTTGGACTGAAAACTGTCTGCAGAGCATTTACATGTTGTGTACATGTTACATGACGTGTAACTACCGCCAGATAGATGTTGTGAACCCCTAAAGGTGTGAAATGGTTATATGTAATTTAAACCATTCATGTCATGTAAAATTCATGTGAGATAAATATTAACCCTAGGCGATGGGTTTTTTTATCACAAATCTTAAGTGAGATATACACAATGTGAAAGGAGGTTACAAACCATGTATTTATGAGGATCAATGGTTTTAAGGCTATTTTGCAGATGTAATTTTTATTATTCTTCTGTAAATTCTTCCTCCTCTTAATCTAGGAAAAATTCCTGGTGATTTTGTAATACTCTACTCCATTCAAGATGTCTCGTTTATGCAATTGATCCCTAGTAAGTCTTTGGATTTGGTTTTCCCATCCTCCTACATTATTCTCAGTTAGGGAGGTAGAATATTCAGACTGCTTTTGGTTGTGATCTTGACCTGGGTTGATTTAGGTTCTTTTTGTGATCTCTGGAACCTTCTTCTTCATTGGATTTACCCTTTGGAAGCGCTACATTAATTGTTGGTTAAAGGCCGAGAGTCTGAACCTAACCTTATAGTCTGTGTAATTACAAGTATATGCAATATTGTGATTGTGCTGACCTAATGTGTTCTTTAATTAATTTATTCATTAATAAATGGTGAATCATGGATTTGAATATTGGTTGGATCCATTTTTTTGCAACATGGCTTTTGGATACCCATTAGGTGAGCAAAACCTTGATTAAAAATTGAATTGTCTAATGACTTAAAGTGTATTTATCATGAGATGAGACCTTAGGTGATTACTTTATATAGAATACATGGGTAAGGATTGTTTATTGAGATGGATGTTGATATATTAAGATATAAATGAAAGTGTAATTGAAGGATAAATAGTAATTTTTATAATTAACCATTTTGGCTTATGATGTGATATTATGATATCCTTTCTATTATAACTTGTTTTGTTATCATGCTGAAATGATTATATATAGAGCTATACCTTGATATATGCTGAAATGATTATATACTAGGATATGTACTGATACATGTTGAAATGATTATATAACGGGAAATTCCCTAACACATACTAAAATTATTAATATTGGGCTATGACCTGACACATGTCGAAATGCTTATATAGTGGGCTATGTATAGTAACACATGCTAAAATTCTTATATAGTGCGCTTGTCCCAAATTTGTGTGATTTTTCCATGGATATATGGTTATGGATGGAATTTTTGAGATACATTCTTAGAGACATACCGACATAGCACTGAAGTATGTTATTTAGATATATGGATATGGTTGGCATGGTTGTGTTACATGCTCAGAGACATTCTGGTATGGTTTCAAAGAAGGATGATTATTATATTATATTAATTGATTAATTAATACAACTACTTATCAATTATTTTATACAATTATTATATGACTGGTTGCATTTAGATATGGTGGTGTCGGCCTACTGAGTTCTAATCGCACCCTATTCAAGCTATCATTTGGTACTCGAGTAGATTTCCTGGATGCAGGTTTGGAAAAGTGAAAGGGGCCTTATTGATGATTTTATTACTTACTAGTTGGGATGGAGTTTGGAGATGGGACCAACATGGGGTCCAGGACCAGAGTCTTTTGGGTTTACATTGTTTCTGTTGATTCTTTTATTGTATTGTTTTCATTTTTACATTTAGATACATATCATCATGTCATTACATGATTCATTACTATCGGTTTATTTGTTCCGCCTTTTATTTCATAGTGGTATGAGATATTATTTTCGCTTGTATATTAATTTTATTATGTTATTTGTATTGTTTATTTCCATGGCCATATAATTCCATACTAGGGGATATAGTCTCCCCACTATACTGATCACACCCCTCGCTACTAGTCGGTTGTCTCTGATATATGGAGAGGTGTGCTTAAGGCCTCATAAACAACCCTTTTTGGCCATGTGATAGAGTTCCAAATCAAGGGATGTTACAACTCTATATGGATGGACTCCAAAACAACATTCTAAGTGTGATTCAACTATTTGACTCTGTTTCAAAGTTTCATTTGATCAAAATGGTTTCTTGATCAAAAGAAAATATGGAATCTCACTTATTAAAAGAAAAAAGAACAAAATTTAATCTCTACCAGGTGAATAGTTAAGAGAATACTTATCTTCTTTCTATTGTGGAAGAAATTAACCTATGGCATCAAATATTATGTTAGATGAATTAGAAAGGCAAGGAGAATTTATCCTATCTTATAGCTTTGGTTGACATCCAAATTATTAATAGAGTTCAAGAAAGGATGTGGGATGCATGCATGTGTGGTAAAATGGTTCGAAACCTGTATCATCCAAAAAACAAAAGGGCATCTAATTTTCTTAACTTGGTCCACATTGATGCATGTGGTCTAATGAATGTTCCTGCAATATATGGGGAAATTTATTTCATTCTTTTCATTGATGAATATAGTAATATGGACTATGCTATGTTCATACAAACCAAGAGAGAAGAGATGGAATGCATGAAGTGGTATCTAAGAAGAGGTCAAAATGAGACTGAGCACATTATCAAAACATTTTAATCTAACAATGCAACTAAATATAGATCCATTGAATTTGAGAATTACCTGAAAAAATATGGCATTAAACACAAAGTTTATTTAGTAAGAACCTCGCAAAAAAATGTAATTATTTAGTAGAGAAATTAGATATTGAATAATATGGAAAAAACTATGCTTATCGAAGGTAGAATCTCTCTCCATTTTTTGAAAGAGGCAATTCAATTTGTGGTGTACACATGGAATCAGGGTTTGCTTAGCCTTGTTGAAGAGAGAACACCATACTAGATATGTTCTAGAATTAATCCCTCACTTAATCATTTTCAAGTGTTTGGGAGCATATGCTATATCCAAAACAAAGAGGGAAATTAAGGTAATTATGGTGATGTAGCTGATAAAATAATTTTATTATGATACTCTTCAAAGAGTATTTACTATAAATTCTACAAAAAAAGGTTGGGTAGAATTTTGGAAAATAGTGACATGAATGTGATTGAATAAAAATAAGTTTGGAGTCCTAGAAGCTCAAAAAAATCACTATGAAGATAAAGAAAAATAGTGTAAATGGTATAAATCTTGATATAGCGTAATATTTTTCAAAAGATGATGGATCAGATGTATAATAAGAAGAATAAATAGTAGCATAAGAATAGAATCCTACACCACAAAGGAGAAATAAAAGGGTTGAAGTTGATCCTTCAAACATAATATGATACAGATTTGTATCAACACAGAAAATGAGAATGAGAAATGTTGAGCACACATCTCTACTGTATGTAGTAGAACCAACTTCATTTGAATACGTAGTAAAAGATGAGTCATGGGTTAAAGCCATGAATGAGGAATTTGATCAAATTGATAAAAATCGGGCCTGCGAGCTTGTTGATAGACCATAGCGTCATAACATCATTGGAAAAAAGTGGATATTCAAGAATAAACTTAATGATCATGGGAATTTTTTCAGAAAAAAAAAGAATGTATGTTGTGTAGGCTACACCAAAATTAAAGGAGTAGATGTAGAAGAAACTTTTTCTCTAATGGATTGACTAGAATTGATTAGATTATTCCTGGCTATAACCATCCAAAATGGATACAAATTCTATTAAATGAACATAAAAAATAATTCTTGAATGGAATTCTTAATGAAGAAGTCTATGTTGAATAGCCTAAGGGATTTATGATTGAATACAATGAAACAAAGGTATGTCGATTGAAAAAGGCCATATATGGTCTGAAGCAGGCACCACATATATGGTATGCACAACTATATTCATATCATAAGAACCTAGAATTAAAAGGAGGCAGTGTTAATAATAATCTATATGTGAATAAAACCAAGGAAGAACATTTCATAGTCCATGTGTATGTAGAAGATATCATCTTCAGTGGAAATAATAAAAAATTAGTTGAAGATTTAAAAATATCATGAGCACAGAGTTTGAAAAGTCCTTGACTAGTGAACTAACATATTTTATGGTACTAAAAGTGATTCAGAAAGTCAGATACACATACATATCTCAGAATAATTATGCTAGAGAACTAATGAATAAGTTTAACTTGCATGATTCAATACTAATATCCACACTGATTATAGTTGTAACCAATATGGGAAAGCACGAGGATGGGAAATATATGGATCCCACCTTATATAGAAGAATAATTTGGTTTTTGTTGTATTTAACTACTACTTAGCCAGATATTTTATATGAAACATGTTTGGCTGCCTATTTTCATAATAGTATAAAGGAAGAACATTTGACAATATTGAAACAAATCATGAGATAATTCAAGGTACTCTATATTATGGGTTGATCTATAGAGCATGTAAGAATCATGATTTGTTAGCCTATTCTGATCCATAATGGAATGGAGATATAAAATATTGAAATTCCACAAGTGGCGGTGCATTATTCATTGGTGATAAATCTATTGGATGGTTTAGTAAGAAACTAGAAAGTGCATTTCTCAATAAAACATAAGAAAAATATATTTAGTTACAAAGTCATGCATGAAACTTCTTTAGATTAATAAACAGCCATAGGATATTTTAGATAATCTAAAGAATCCAATATTTATAGTTTTTGAAAACAAGAGTTCTACTAAAGTCACAAATAATCCTATGCAATGCTCCTATACCAAGCATATTGAACTTAGGTATCATTTTATCATGGATAAAGTTGATAATGGAATGATTGATATAGAGTATATTGAAACTGATCAACAAATGGAAAATATCTTGACCAAGCCATTAACCATTACTGTGTTTGAAAAGCATCGTTTGAATCTTAGTGTTCAACCACCTCACTCATCTTGAGGAGTTATGGTTTTCTCCTCCCCCATTGTATATATTGCTTTAACTATTTGTTCATGGTTGGAGGGTTCTATCTCTTTAGGTTTATTGTCAAAGGGGGAGAATGATTTTGGAGAAATTCAATATTTCTTGTTTTTCACTATCAATGAGTGGTTTCAAAGCTTCCAAGAACTCTCATATTTAGGGTAATTTTATGGTGTTGAAGTTGAGGGGGGATACAATCCATGGGGAATTGGTGTGTGTGAGGAATAGAGTAACTTTGAGCTTGGAGGCAGGGTGAGTTTCGATAGGGGGTGGAATATATTAAGGTATAAATTTCACTCTCAAACTATTGATTTATACACCAAGAACTGTTCATGTAGACTTAGAGTGATAGAAGAGATATTCTATTACCATATGAAGTGTGCGCGAAAGTGAATTTTACATTGGATTGAAAACAAACCCAAAGGTGAAGAATGTTGGGACAAAAGTGCTTTGAGATGGAGGTCTTGTGTTGTGTTTGATGTCAATCTTATTCTAGTGTGATTATGGAGTTTTATTTCTAGGGAGTGTGATTCTTTAAAGAAGAATTATAGACGATTCGTTGAAGATTTTTGGAGAATATAATGTTTTTTTTTCAGTGCTTGAAAAATCTTTTGGGCATAAAATTTTAAGGGAAGGAAGTCAAATAACATAAGTTGCAAATGTTCATGTGATCATGTAAGCTCAAATAGATCATGGGATCATGTAAGTATTTACACATAGCATGTGAGTTTAGAAGCATCATGAAACCACGTTTAAATGAATCAAACTAATTTTGATATATTTTTTTGGGATAATAACATGAGGCATATCAGTTAGGTGAATTGCATGAAGGGACTTCGGCTGTCCGAGGTGGAGAGGCTTGTGATGTGTGATGGTTAATCACATAACACTACTGGAAATACAGCCTTTCCCAATGGTTCAGAACCATTGGGAAAGGCTGCAGAACCGTTGGTATATGTTATACCAATGGTTCTGCAAACCATAGGGAAGTAAGCCATTGGGAAAGGTTTTCCCAACGGTTTACTGTGAACCGTTGGGATAGGGTGGGGAAAGCCTAACCTATCCCAATGGTTGTGCCAAACCGTTGGGATAGTTTTTTCCAACGGTTTGGATTTAACCGTTGGGAAATCCCAAGGATTCCCCTCTTTCCCAACGGTTCAATGAACTGTTGGTAAAAAAATGAACCAAGATGCTATGCCAACAGTTTTGAACCGTTGGCATAGCCTATGCTGTGCAAATTGCACAGCAGCCTGCAATTTGCACAGCAGGTCTGCAATTTGCACAGCAGGCCTCATTTTTTTCCCTCCCATTTTCAATCCAATTATTGTACCTTCAATAAACTAACACATACATATACAATTATTGTACCTGCAATAACCAACTAACACATACATATAGAGAACAAATTCATACACATTTAACATATAATGCATCCTAGAACTATACACATCCATAATTAAATTAGAATTTATAACGTAATTATAAACATACATAATTCATTTAGAATTCAATTTAAAATTTAGATGACAATTATATGTGGAATCCGGAAGTCAATTCATAATTTTATCGGTTTTTTGTATACCATATATTTTTACCTGAAATGATGTCCATTTTAAACAAAATACATACACCTGGAGTGATACAGGCTATACCGCGCCTCAAATTGATGCGGGGTTGACTCGTACACGTCACATATGACCCATGGATCGTTTTTCTAAAGTATCAACACAATCCAAATGTGTTTGGTCGGTTTTCCGTATGCCAGTTGACATTTTTCAATTAAAATGACGTCCTTTTGAAACAATAGGCAGACACTTTGAGTGGTGTCAGCCACACTATGTCTTAGATTGAGGTGTGGTTGATTTGTACATGTCACATATGACCCATGGATCATTCTCCTAATGTTTCAATGGAAACCGAATGCGTTTGGTCGGTTTTCCGTATGTACTTAAAATGTTGTCCATTTTAAACAAAATAGAGCCAGTTAGAGTGATTCCGTCCACACTGTGCCTCCGATTAAGGCAGGGTTGACTCGTACACATCACATATGACCCATGGATCGTTTTTATAAAGTATTGACACAATCCGAATGCTTTTGGTCGGTTTTCCGTATGCCAGTTGATGTTTTTCACTTAAAATGACGTCCTTTTGAAACAAAAGACAGAAACTTTGAGCGGTGGCGGCCACAATGCACCTCTTATTGAGGCGAGGTTGACTCGTACACTTCACATATGACCCATGGATCATTGTTCTAAAGTATCTACACAATCCGAATTCGTTTGGTCAGTTTTCCGTATGCTAGTTTATGTTTTTCAATTAAAATGACGTCCTTTTGAAACAAATGGCAGACACTTTGAGTGGTGCCAGCCACACCGCATCTTAGATTGAGGCGGGGTTGATTTGTACACATCACATATGACCCATGAATCTTTCTCCTAAATTTTCAACGGAAACCGAATGCGTTTGGTCCGTTTTCCGTATGTACTTAAAATGTTGTCCATTTTAAACAAAAGAGAGCCACTTAGAGTGATTACGGCCACACCGTGCCTCATATTAAGGCAGGGTTGACTCTTACACGTCACATATGACCCATGGATCATTTTTATAAAGTATAAAAACAATCTAAATGCATTTGGTCAGTTTTTCATATGTCAGTTGATGTTTTTCACTTAAAATGACATCCTTTTGAAACAAAAGACAGACACTTTGAGTGGTGGTGGCCACACCGCACCTCGGATTGAGGAGGGGTTTACTCATACATGTCACATATGACCCATGAATCTTTTTTCTAAAGTATCGACACAATCCGAATGCGTTTGGTCGTTTTTCCATATGCCAGTTGATGTTTTTCAATTAAAATGACGTCCTTTTGAAACAAAAGGCAGACACTTTGAGTGTTGGCGGCCACACCACACCTCGGATTGATGTGAGGTTGACTTGTACACGTCACATATGACCCATGGATCGTTTTTCTAAAGTATCAACACAATCCGAATGCGTTTGGTCAGTTTTCCGTATGCTAATTGATGTTTTTCAATTAAAATGACGTCCTTTTGAAACAGAAGACAGACACTTTGAGTGGTGTCGGCCACACCTCATCTCATATTGAAGTGAGGTTGATTCTTACATGTCACATATGACCCATGAATCGTTCTCCTAAAGTTTCAACAAAAACCGAATGCGTTTGGTTGGTTTTCCGTATGTACTTAAAATGTTGTCCATTTTAAACAAAAGACAGACACTTTGAGTGGTGGAAGCCACACCGTGCCTCAGTTTAAGGCGGGGTTGACTCATATATGTCACATATGACCAATGCATCATTGTGCTAAAGTATCGACACAATCCGAATGTGTTTGGTCGGTTTTCTGTATGCCAGTTGATGTTTTTCAATTAAAATGACGTCCTTTTGAAACAAAAGGCAGACACTTTGAGTGGTGCCAACCACACTGCATCTTAGATTGAGGCGAGGTTGATTTGTACACATCACATATGAACCATGAATCATTCTCCTAAAGTTCCAATGGAAACTGAATGCGTTTGTTCGGTTTTCCGTATGTACTTAAAATGTTGTCCATTTTAAACAAAAGAGAGCCACTTAGAGTGATTCCGGCCACACCGTGCCTCAGATTAAGGCGGGGTTGACTCGTACACATCAAATATGACCCATGGATAATTTTTCTAAAGTATCAACACAATCCGAATGTTTTTCGTCAGTTTTCCGTATGTCAGTTGATGTTTTTCACTTAAAATGACGTCCTTTTGAAACAAAAGACAGACACTTTGAGTGATGGCGGCCACACCGCGCCTCGTATTAAGGCGGGGTTGACTCTTACACGTCACATATAACCCATGGATTGTTTTTCTAAAGTATCGACACAATCTGAATGCGTTTGGTCGGTTTTCCGTATGCCAGTTGATGTTTTTCAATTAAAATGACGTCCTTTTGAAACAAAAGGCAGACACTTTGAGTGGTGGCGGTCACACCGCGTCTCGGATTGAGGCGGGGTTGACTCGTACACATCACATATGACCCATGGATCGTTGTTCTAAAGTATCGACATAATCTGAATGTGTTTGGTCGGTTTTCCGTATTCCAGTTGATGTTTTTCAATTAAAATGACGTCCTTTTGAAACAGAAGATAGACACTTTGAGTGGTGTCAGCCACACCGTGTCTCAGATTGATGTGGGGTTGATTCATACACGTCACATATGACCCATGAATTGTTCTCCTAAAGTTTCAATGAAAACTGAATTCATTTGGTCGGTTTTCCGTATGTACTCAAAATGTTGTCCATTTTAAACAAAAGATAGACACTTTGAGTGGTGGCGGCCACACCGCACCTCAGTTTAAGGTGGGGTTGACTCGTACACATCACATATGACCCATGGATCGTTGTGCGAAATTATCGACACAATCCAAATGCGTTTGGTCGGTAATCTGTATGCCAGTTGATGTTTTTCAATTAAAATGACGTCCTTTTGAAACAAAAGGAAGACACTTTGAGTGGTGCCGGCCACACCACATCTTAGATTGAGGTGGGGTTGATTCATACACACCACATATGACCCATGAATCATTCTCCTAAAGTTTCAATGGAAACCGAATGCATTTGGTCAGTTTTCTGTATGTACTTAAAATGTTGTCCATTTTAAACAAAAGAGCGCCACTTAGACTGATTCCGGCCACACCGCGCCTCATATTAAGGCAAGGTTGACTCGTACACGTCACATATGACCCATGTATCATTGTGATAAAGTATCAACACAATCAGAATGCATTTGGTCGGTTTTCTGTATGCCAGTTGATGTTTTTCACTTAAAAGAACATCCTTTTGAAACAAAAGACAGAAACTTTGAGTGGTGGTGGCCACACTGCGCCTCGGATTGAGGCGGGGTTGACTCGTACACGTCACATATGACCCATGGATCATTGTGATAAAGTATCAACACAATCTGAATGCATTTTTTCGGTTTTCCGTATGCCAGTTGATGTTTTTCAATTAAAATGATGTCCTTTTGAAACAAAAGGCAGATACTTTGAGTGGTGACGGCCACACCGTGCCTCATATTGAGGCAGGATTGACTCATACATGTCACATATAACCCATGGATTGTTTTTCTAAAGTATCGACACAATCTGAATGCGTTTGGTCGGTTTTTTGTATGCCAGTTGATGTTTTTCAATTAAAATGACGTCCTTTTGAAACAGAAGACAGACACTTTGAGTGGTTCCAGCCACACTGCATCTTAGATTGAGGCGAGGTTGATTCGTACACGTCAAATATGACCCATGAATCGTTCTCCTAAATTTTCAACAAAAACCGAATGCGTTTGGTCGGTTTTCCGTATGTACTTAAAATGTTGTCCATTTTAAACAAAAGACAGACACTTTGAGTGGTTCCGGCCACACCGCACCTCAGATTAAGACGGGGTTGACTTGTACACGTCACATATGACCCATGGATCATTGTACTAAAGTATCGACACAATCTGAATGCGTTTGGTCGGTTTTCCGTATGTCGGTTGATGTTTTTCACTTAAAATGACGTCCTTTTGAAACAAAAGACAGACACTTTGAGTGGTGTCGGCCACACCGCATCTCAGATTGAGGTGGGGTTGACTCTTACACATCGCATATGATCCATGAATCGTTCTCCTAAAGTTTCAACAGAAACCAAATGCGTTTGGTCAGTTTTCCGTATGCCAGTTGATGTTTTTCAATTAAAATGATGTCCTTTTGAAACAGAAGATAGACACTTTGAGTGGTTCTAGCCACACTGTGTCTCATATTGAGTCGGGGTTGATTCGTACACGTCACATATGACCCATGTATCATTCTCCTAAAGTTTCAACGGAAACCGAATGTGTTTGGTCAGTTTCCCATATGTACTTAAAATGTTGTCCATTTTATGAGAATCCTCATGTGTCTATTAGTGGAATGGTATTTACTTAAAATCTTGTGGACATTCATATAAAATATTTTTATATCATTCTTATTATGGATTAGATTTTAGTTTATCATGCTATGAAACATTTCGGAGCTAACAATGTCATGCCCAATGAATACACCTCTTTTATAACATACCAAGAATCTATGATATTGATTAGATGTGTAAATGTGATTTACATTGATTATCATGATGAAAATAAATAAAATATATATTATAGATTTTCTAGTATTAAATGAAATCAAGGAGGGTGGGGGGGCTGTCCGGCGGGGCTGTACGGGGGGCTGTCCGGTGGGTGTACGGGGGGCTGTCCGGGGACCAAGGAGGAGGGTGGGGGGGGCTGTGCGGGGGGCTGTCTGGGGGGTGTTTGGGGGTTGTCTGGGGTCCAAGGAGGAGGGTGGGGGGGCTGTCTGGGGGGTTGTCCGGTGGGCTGTCTGGGGGCTGCCCGGGGGGTGTTCGGGGGGTTGTCTGGGGTCCAAGGAAGAGGGTGGGGGCTGTCCGGGGGGGTGTCCGGGGTCCAAGGAGGATGGTGGGGGGTTGTCCAGGGTCCAGGAAGGAGGGGGGTTCCCAAACACACAACCACTAAAAGACAACAACATCCATAAAAACAGATAATATATAAAAATAAATCGACTCCAATACTATACTACGAGTCTAGATAAAACCAACAACTAGAATAGATTAAATATCAAATCTCAGTAATATTAGTCAAAAATGTAATGGATCAATTTTTCCCACATCACCATCACCATCATCATCACCCTTTTCCTCATCCCCATCATCATCCTCGCCCTCCTCAGCGCCCTCCTCCTCGCCCTCACCCTCCTCCTCGCCCTCGCCACCCGCCTCGCCCTCCTCCTCTCCCTCCTCTTCCGCATCAGACTCTTCGCCATCATCATCGTCAAGCTGGACATCATCCTGACCACCACTAGAACTGCCACCTGGTGCACCATATATAGAACGTATCGATGACATATATTCATCAAAAGCTGGGTTGGCCTCTGCTGGAAGTGTTGGACGTAGAACTTCAATAAATTTCATAAACGCACTGTTTGCCCTAGAAGATTGTTCTGCCGTCTCTGTGGCCCTTTTCTCAGCCTATTCTGCCTGTGCTCTAACTTTCTGCAGCTCGGTGGCACTACAGCTCGTACCTAAGGAGGGCCAATACCTCATTGGGGCTATCCTAGGTCGGCAGCGTACTCTGCCAGAATGCTCCTCTCCCAACACCTGATGTGAGTGATCTGTTGGCCCAAAATTGTCTGGTTCTTGGGCATCGAGGGCCTCTAAAGTAGCCTGTTACAAATATAAATATATCATTAAGTTACAAAATAGATATTAAAATATAAATTCAACATATTAAAACTTACAATCTGCTGCTGAGTCGCTTCGTTGACGGCACTTCCATCCTTTTTCCGTCTACTCGAGCAAAACAGCTTTGCTCAAGGCACACGTCCTTCAATATTATATATTTGCCTCTACAATGACATTGAAAACTAAATTTATATGAAAAATTTATCAAACTATTAAATAATTGAGGAAACAAAAGAAAATGTAAGTCGTAAAGAAAACTTATAAACAATTGTCATACCTGCTTCCTCTCATGATCAGGCATCGTAGTGCGTCCCAGTGTGTGGAGGTATTTTTTTGCATCAATGTTCTTTTTATTTTTTCCAGATGATTCCTAAATAAAATTAGAAAATTCAACAGATAATATTAATGCAAAACATGAAAGTTATTATTTAAATACCTCAAATGTTATTAATACCTTAAACTGGGTACTCGTCCAATGAGTAATCATCTGACGATACTGCTCTATAGGACAATCATCCACCACTGGTACCGCTTCTAACTCAGTGCCAACTCTAGTAACCCAGCCAATATACAACTCATGCTTGTAGGCTCTCCAAAGATCTCCTAAATCCTTTAGACATTCTGGTCGTGCACCCTCACCATCGGGAAAATTAAATCGAAGCTAAAATAAAAATATTAATTCATATAAATACAAAAATAATTCATGGCATTAAATAGAACAGATTTTTTTACCCATATCTCTGCCCAAGCTCTATCCTTGACCTCATGTGGCAAATTTCTCCATGATAGCGGGCTGACAGGAATGATGTCAGAGTATTTGGCAAGCGTCGCCAAAAAACTCCGACATTGCTGCCCTGTTTTCTCAACCATTTGGCTGTCTTCATTATAATCCACCATAACCTGTGTGTGGCGGTTCCACACCGAACGCATGTGTGTACGCCCCCGCCCACGCCTCCTGTCAGTAGATGTATCTGTCATGAAATAAAAACAAATATTTTATCAAAATGTGTTATATTGAAAATAAATATTGCTATAAAAATTTGTTAGGGTTCTATAAATATACATGTGTCGGTCTGATCGCTGAGCGCTGCTGGATCCACAGAAACTAATGGAACACCCTGTGGTGGAACAAGAGTCGAAGACGATGGAATATAGAAGCTCAGAGAGACAAAAGTAGAAGGAAAAGAAGATGGGACAGTTGTCTGACCGGATGCTGACTGGGGAGTGGGAATCATCATGGGATGTGAAAATGATGGGTCAGAAGATGCAGAAGGTAGTGAAAACATGAGAGGCCTAAATATCACGTGTGTCCCTAATGACACACCGGGATCAGAATGTGGGAAGGATGACATGTCAGTGGGAGGGGTAGGGTCTAGTCAGGTACGCGCAGCTGCTCATCCACCTCTGGTACGAACCCTCCTCATACCACCGGCCTGAGTACTAGGACCAGTACTAGGCTCCTCGTCAAATAACTGTCGACGTATAGGTGGATCCTACAAAAATGTTTACAAAAACATTAATCACATGACATTATATATTCTTTAAATATATCAATTTGAAATAAAGTAATCACGACAGGCACTAATGATGGAATTCCCAACTCTGTCATTCGACGATTATTCTCCATCATTTTTTTCCTTTGTCTCTCTTCAATTGGCTTCATTTCTTGCTTTTAAAAACAAATATGTAATTAATTAGAAAAAGGAAACTAATGTGTAACCCAAAAAACTAAATATATGAGGGAATAGGGGGATTCATTGGTAATTTAGCTATCAATTGTTTTAGAAGAGCTTGAATGGATTTAATAAATCATACAAGTTGTAATTTTCACCAAGTTAGAAATATTGTTTGACTATGTTTGAATACAGTTCAATTCCAAATTAGAAAATGCAATTCAAATAAAACTGCAACCAATAAACATTGAAAATTCACATAATGGTCAAGTCAGATATCAATTGTTTTAGAAGAGATTTAATGGATTTAATAAATCATACAAGTTGTAATGTTCACCAAGTTAGAAATATTGTTTGACTATGTTTGAATACAGTTCAATTCCAAATTAGAAAATGAAATTCAAATAAAACTGCAACCAATAAACATTGAAAATTCATATAACGGTCAAGTTAGCTATCAATTGTTTTAGAAGAGCTTGAATGGATTTAATAAATCATACAAGTTGTAATGTTCACCAAGTTAGAAATATTGTTTGACTAGGTTTGAATACAGTTCAATTCCAAATTAGAAAATGCAATTCAAATAAAACTGCAACCAATAAACATTGAAAATTCACATAACGGTCAAGTTAGCTAAAACATATTTGTGATCAATACTAAATCAATTTGAATATTACCAACCTTAACAACCCAACTCGAGGTAAACCAAAATAATTGAGAACATGGATGAATGATTCTATATATTTTCAACCACAACTTCAGGTTCACAATCAACTCTGACAATTGAGCTATTGGAGTCATCAAAAGAAATAAATGGATTGGTTCCAATGGCACTAGGGACAGTGTCAATTCCATCATCACCATCATCAAAAATATTTCTTGGAATTACTTTAACTATGACACCAAATTCAGGTCGAAGTTGGTCTTTGACATAAAAAACTTGTTTAGCCATTGATGCCAACACATATGGTTCTTCGGTAGCAAGAGTGCGAGTCATATTAATTACTCGAAATCCACAATCATCAATAAATGTGACATGTCTCGTCATCGAATCAAACCAATGACATTTCATCATTGTGACTCGTCCATGAGAGTAATAATCCAATATTATTATTTTCTCAACAACTCCATAATAACCCACATTTTCAAATCGCGGTCTACTATCTGATATACTGGCATAAAAATCCGTTGTGGCAGTAACCATAACATCATCATGTTGTGTTCTCATGTTATTTTCTCGTTCAATGATAATAAATCTGTACCCATTGATAACAATTGATTTACAGTCACGAACCACGGTATTAGGACCAAAATCCAAAGCTCTTATTTCCTCAGAGACAGAGTCAGCAGACAAACTCAATACCTGCAATATAAATGACTATTAAACTTAATTAAATATTGATATAATTATTTTAAACATTAATATTTTACCTTTAGTTTTAACCAAGCAGAAAACTCTTTTCTATGAAAAGTCTCTCTCCTTCTCAAAGATAAAGAACGATGCTTCATATTTATCATTGTTTTATGTTCCCTGTAGATAAAAAATATGAATAGTTTAACAGATATATATGTAAGATATACATAATCAATTTAGTTACCTGATATAGTCATCGAACAAAACACAGTTGAACAAAACTGTGTGATGTGCCATCTCCCGCTCTTCATGGATTAATGTCTTCAATGTATATGATCCAGGAATTCCTCCTGTTTGAGGAAGTGATAGAAAACTGGGTTCAATTTGCTCATATGTTCTTCTTCATTTCTCATTGGTCTGTTCAATCTTGTACTAAGATCAGACAAATACATCGAGCAGAAATCTATACATTCTTGAGCCAAGTAATCATTCACGATAGAACCTTCGGGATGATTTCTGTTTCGGACATAAGACTTTAATGTGAACATATTTCTTTCAGTTGGATACATCCAACGAAAAGAAACAGGTCCTCCGAGAAGTATTTCAGTGGGAATATGGACAATCAGATGCAACATGCATGTGAAAAATGATGGAGGAAATATTTTTTCCAACTCACACAAAATTAATGGGGCATCTGTCAACATTTTTTGCAAGAAAGACTTGGACAACTTCTTAGCACAAAGATCTCTAAACAAATGGCACAACCGAATAACAACCACCCTTAAATTATTGGACAGAAGATGACAAATTGTTATTAGAAGCAACTCATGCAGTAGAACGTGATAATCATGAGTCTTCAAAGATTTTAGCTTCAACTCTCTTCTGTTGACCCGTTTAGATATGTTGCTTGAATAGCCATCAGGAACTCTAATAGTCTCTAATACTTCCAGAAATTGTTTTTTTTCGTAGGTGTCATCACATAAGAAGCACATGGAAGTTGCCATTTATTTTCACTGATACGCACATGATGCAATTCTGGTCTGATGCCCCAATCCACCAAGTCACGCCAAGATCGTAAATTATCTTTTGTCTTCCCCTTGACATTTAAAAGAACCAAAAGCAACATTTTGCATATATTCTTTTCAATATGCATTACGTCTAAGCAATGACGTAACAAATTTGTTGACCAATAAGGAAAATCAAAAAAGATACTCCTCTTCCTCCAATTGTAATAGGTTTCAGTGGAAACATTCTTTCTCTTTCCAGATTTAATTTGACCCTTCCCGAATGAAAAACTGAAATCTTTCAATTCATTAAGCACGTCAGTTCCATACATACGCTGAGGTGGATCATCGGTCTCTATGGTATTATCAAATCTTCGACGATTCATTCTATATGGATGATCCTTTGGCAAGAATCGTCGATGTCCCATAAAACTGAAACTACAGCGATGTTTCAGTCTTCTGGATTGTGTATTCTTCATACAAACTGGACATTACAGTTTTCCCTTCGTGCTCCATCCAGACATCATTTCATAAGCCGGAAAATCATTGATCGTCCACATAAGCGCAACACGCATATGAAATATGTCTTTCGAACATGCATCGTATGTGCACACATCCACATCCCAAAGAAGTTTCAACTCTTTTATTAAAGGTTGCATGTATACATCAATATCAATGTTAGGATCAGAAGGACCAGATATGAGTATACTCATGAAAGTGAAAGGTTTTTTCATACACAACCATGGGGGAAGATTATAAATGTGTATAAAAATTGGTCATGTGTTGTGCGAAGTAAGCATCTGCCCAAACGGATTAAAACTGTCGCATGAAAGACCCAGCCTCACATTACGCACGTCAGCTACAAAATCAGGATGTAGAGCATCAAATCTCTGTCATGAAAATCCATCTGCAGGATGAACCAACTCATCATTAGTCTTCTTTCTCTCGGTATCATGTCATCTCATTTTTATTGATATGTCATCAGACATAAAAAGATTCTCGAGTCTGGGGATCAATGGAAAGTGTCACATTACTTTCTGTGGAATGCGGGATGGTGTTCTATCAGATTTTGACTTCCAGCGGGATGTGCCACATTTTATACAATCATTTCATTCAGCGGTTTCCTCCCAGAATAAACTGCAATCTTTCGGACAAGCATGAATTTTGTTTCTTGAAAATCCAAGTTCATCAACTAACTTTCATGCCATATAGTGGTTTGAGGGAATATCTGCATCATCTGGAAGTAAATCCTTCAAGAGGGTAAGAATGTAATCGATTGCTGTATTAGAAATCTCATACATAGTTTTCCCATGAAACAATCGGATTAAAAATTCCAGCTTTTTCATTTTATCGCATTGTCGATATACTGGAGTCGTGGTAGCATCATTCAATTTTTTCACCCTATCAATATCATCATTTTCAATAGATGCATCAGTTGTGCTCATATCGAAGTCTTCTTGAGTCGAAATCCTTTCTTTTTCATGATGACGAATAAACGGAAACCGATCATCTAACAAATTCTCCATTCCAGTCCTTTCATTTTGATCATCACCAATTTGAGATTTCATTTTCTCCCCATTGTGATACCACACAAAGTAGTTTGCTTGAAAACCATTTTTGGTTATGTGGTAGCTGACTTCTTCACGGCTCAACCAAGGTCTACCAACACAATTGGAACATGGGCAGTGTATGCGACCACTATCTGAAGCATTGTGAAATGCAAAATCTATAAAGCTCTCCAAATTGTTTTGAAAATCGCTTGAGATCCGATCGGTTTCATACATCCAACTTCTGTCCATTCTGTAAAAAGAATTTATATAATTCATTTTGTCATAAACAATTCAATAGGATTGAACTTTAATAGAAAATACATTTAAGTAAACAATAAAGGAAGAAGTTTCTAGTCGATGTAGTGAACTATTAAAATAATGTAAAGAACAAGTACTCATAAATTAAATTAAAATTTATTTATATTCATTTTCATTAGGTCTATAAGAGGCACATGCCTCAGGTCCCATCATGTGTTATAGGCATCCCAAATCATTCACTCATATTCAATAACTCATTATTGACACCTCTATGACCATACCTTTCATTACCCAATTACTTCCCCAAGTCAAGCGCACCCCATGGGTGAATAAATTTTAGGCTTCTGCACTAATAGGTTGTTCATGGCTTGTAAAAAGATTTAATTTTATTAAGTATAGACAAAAACATTTATTTTTTAATTTGAAATTCTTAATAAAGTATGTCAATGATAACAACATTACTGAATTAAACTTGTGACTTATCTAACATTTTTATGGCTGTCTACACATGCCAAAATGGGTAGTGAAAAGCACCCCACCCTCATAAAAGTGAGTATTGGCCAAGAAGGACACATAATATACAACGTACAATGAGAACCATATTTAGTTGACCCTAAAGTTATATTAGTACAGTCATCTTGGGGGAAATGGAATATATGATCCTGGTTAACTGATGAATTCAAAAGCTCGTATTCCATATGTTGGACACTATCTAAGGTAAGAAATCATGTGAGGATGGGTTTACATCATTCAATTTCTTACATGCTAGTGAGAATGAAGGCTTAAATTAATGACTTGAGTTCACTGATTAAATGAGGGCAGAGGTTGCATACGCTGTGTAAACAGAATGATTAAATAAGGGTAGAGGTTGCATACATTGTGCATGGTGGGGGAGTCTCAGCCGATTTAGAAACTAAAATAAATTCTCATCATAGGTAACAATAAGAAACATCACCATCAAAAGAAACTCCAAATAAAAAAGGACTAAAAACATCAAAAATTTCAAGAATTCACTATTATGCAAGGTTTATCCACATGTTTAGCAGTAATTATATGTCTTAATCATGAACCACCTCTACAGCTCCCAGTTTTCACCAATAAACATAAGGTAAATATCTCAAAATATCTTTAAAACAACTCATTAATAAGCTCTAAACGTAAATATAATCTTGAACCAACCATGAAATCTCTTTCACAACACATTCTCACACACCAGTTATCTCATGTGTTACTAAATACCAAACATAGTCACATAGTGTACTATAACAAATTACATTACACAAGCCTTATTAAAAAAAATTCATTTTAATAAAACACTTTCCTCAATGAATTTTAAGGAAAACATTCATAAAAACATTGCTAAAAATTATTAAACACATATAAATAAATTTCCAAGTAACAATTAATTACAAGATGGAAAAAAAGCATAAAAACACATACTTAGAAAATCTAGAATCCAACGGCAATGATTTTGAGATGCTTCTTCTTCGATGGAGGGTTAAGGATTTAATTAATTAAATGGATTGGAATAGATAAAGTCTATATTAAATCAAAACACAAAAAAATGATATACACATCAAAATCAAAACTTAAAACTAGAATATGATATTAATAACAATAAAAACAAGGTAGCATTTAAATATTTTATGTGTATGAAGAATAGAATACCTGATTTGAGACGATTTGGATGTAGTTTGACAGGTTCGGATGGCGGAAGTCACGAGAGCAGCGGAGCCGTGGACATATTAGGGTTCTGTCGCGAATGGGGGAGAGTGGCCGATTCTGTATTTGGGGAAAATCTTTCCCAACGGTTTTTAAAAACCGTTGGGAAAGGGGTGTCCAAGAGACCCTTTACCAACGGTTTAAACAAACTGTTGGTAAAGGGTGACCATTTCCCAACGGTTCTTGTAGAACCGTTGGGAAATGGTGTCTTGGACACCCCTTTACCAACGGTTCAAGAGAACCGTTGGGAAAGGGCTTCTTTATCAACGGTTTGTTTAAATCGTTGGTAAAGAAGCGTTGGGAAAGGGGTAGTTTCCAGTAGTGTAATCTCTTAAGGATCTCATGATGTGCATGTGAGTTAAAGATCCAAGCAACCATATATGGATGAAGAATTCATGTGATCACATAAGCATAAAGATATATTGTGATCCTGAGAAGAAAAATACACTGGAATTGATGGAGGTTTTGTTCGTTTGCTTGATCCTGAGTTCAGCTAAGTCTTGCTATAGGGGTCTTATGATAGAGGTTATGTGATCATGTGAGTCTGATGTCAATACACAATTATAGGCAATGTGGTTAGGAGATGATCGTTTTCCCTAAGGTGGTGGATCGAATGGTTGAGTGTGTTTTTGGTGTTGAGTTAGTGGAAATCGCCTATAAATACCCCTGATCATATCATTAAGGGGATGAGAAAGGGATTAAGTGATTAATATGATTAGAGATTTTAGAAGCAGCCTGGTGGAAAGATTTATGCGTTGAGGTCATGCGTTTGGAGATACACTGTGCAATCTCATGATCAAGGTTACACGTCCAGGCTCTGGCAATTGAGGTTGTATGATAGAGGTCAAGCGGTTGAAACTTGTGCTTAGAGTCATGGTATTAGAGTCTTGAGATTGTGGTCATGCACTCGAGGTCATGTGCTCATAGTTATGTGCTCGTTGTCATGCGCCTGAGGATATGCAATGAAAGATTATTCCATGCTAATTTGATAAAGTTATTTAGAAGATCAAGGATCTTATCATTGAAACATATTATTGCTTTAATAAAGAAAAAAATTCAATATATTCTTGATGATGAGGATACAACCTTCATGTCATTAAGTCGAGGAAGGCTTAAACTGATATAGTGAGCAGGGAGTCAATGAAAGTGATCTGAGGGAGGAAGTGTGTTATTCTCAAAACATTGTAAAGGAAGTGCGTATGGCATGGAGTGACCGTGAATAAAATCTATAATCTATAAAAACTAGTTAAGCATAGTGGACTTTGGAACATTGACACATATTTAGCGTGTTCTCCATGGATAAATCTCATTTGCGGTGAACCATGTAAAATGTTATGACTCCTGTGTTAACTTCCTAGATTTGTTTTTATTATGAATGTGATTTTTCATCTTATAGGTTTAATAAGTTCCTACATTATGAGGACAATATACTTTATTTTAAAAGAAAAATTTAAAACCCTGATTCACCCCTCCCCTAACTGAAAATTATTTATTATTAAAATCATAAACCCCCTTTTAAGGGATAAGGGGGAACCCATCATGACATCAAAGACTTAAAACAAACTGCCCCAACAACCAAAATCTAAACATCCTAGTTCATGACTACAAGGAAAAAGCCCCTCCCCAGCATAAAAACCCATTAAAGCCAGCTTTCATCCTCACATTGATGCTCGGCTGGCTGTCCCGTGCAAAAATGCACGAACCTGTACCGATGAAAAAAGTACATCCAATTCTGGATAACAATGGTCTAATGAAAACTCTCTGGTCAGAGCCTCGTGTGGAGCAACCCCTTGTAGAAGGATTGGAAGCATAAACCCTTGATCCGCGGACCACGAAGCTCTCAAAACAAGATCACAGCCCATGAAAATCATTCCAGGAAGACAAAAACTAGCATCAACAAAACTCCAAGCAGTAAAATCGAATTCAGCAAAAATCAACTTCATAGGCGAATCGAAAACAGGATCAGTTTCCATCGATGCACAACTAAGCCTTAGGCACGGACCATCAGAAATCGAAAAAGAATGAACACATCAACAACATAACAAGCATCAAAGGCTGCCTCGATGCTGCAACCCAGTTGCCAGAACGAGCCCCGCCGCAACGATCCCACTATCCTCCCTCCGAAACCGCAGCTGCAGATCTGAGCCGAATTGAACCGGGAAGGCGCACCGGAGGCTGAATCGAGCGAGCATACAAGCGAAAGAGGGGGAACTAGCGAGGAACAAGGCCAGTGCCACCCCGACGCCGCGACGCCATGAAGCTATCCTCGGACCAACCACCATCACGAAAGCCGAGCACCAAAACCTACAAGAGAGCCAAAACCTGCGAGAGAGGAAAAGAAAACCTAGGACTGCAAGAGAGGAAGGGAGAGGCGACACCGAGAGAAAACCCTGGAGAGCACTCAAGCCTCCCCCTCCAGATCGGTGCCGATGGAAACCTAGCTCTGCGAGAATAGGGTGAGCCGCCGCTCAGAGGCTGTTTCGAAACCCATTTCGTGGAAATATGATTCACCCCTCCCCTGTGTTTCGGGGTACCATATCATGCTTACATTACTCACCTGAGGCCCATGGCCAAATCCAGCAAAAACCCCTCTTTGTAAATCACCCATTTCCCTTTGAGATTTGATTTGAAAACCAACCACTTAAATCATTTTTTTATTTGAAATTCCTTTTCAAAATTCACTATAATTTAATATTCCATTTTAAGGTGCAATCCATTTACTTTTAAAAAGCTAAACCATGAACCAACTCAAGCCTCCATGCAATTATAAGGCAGGCCACCGACTCTTGTTTAACGAGGGTGCCACCAAATGAACTATTTAGCCAAGGCTATGTGATACTTTGATGATTATTAAGTCAACATGAGTGCCTCCCTTTTTTATGGAATCTCATAATGTTATATAATATTGCACATAATAATAATAATAGAACAAGATCCTAAAGAACAAGCAAGAAATCCATAACAATCCAAATGATCGAAAAACACAGTATGTATAGGCTATTAATCTCGATTACACACCTATTTAATAATACAAGTTCGTACTAATAGTCCTTGAACCTACAAGCACATATCATGAAAAAAATCATAATTTAATAAGTTGAACAACCAAAATCAAAATCACATAATCATCCCAACCCATGGAAAGCTCACCACATGGCGTAACAACACCAAAACCACAAACAACGAGGTGTAGATGACTCCTGATGTTCACTCGATCCTATGATAAGAAAAATCCCAAATTTATAACCCTAAATAAAGCATAAATTTAAGAAGTGTTTCATTACAACACACCCAATAACAGAAAACACGTCCGGTGACTCGACCCCACGATGCATGCCCCAAACCCCTCTCACACCAACCACCCCGCTCACCCTCAATAAATCATAAATTTAATCTTAATTTGATGAATATCAAAAGAAAACTCATCATGAAAGATACCTCAAGCGAAATGATGAGAAACAATGAGCAACCACCCTCTTTAAGTCTCCTACAGTGATAGTTGATGAAATCCCCATGATTATGATATGATTATACCATGCATTGGTGGAATCTTAAAACAAATCCCTAGTCGAACCACACCAGAATCAAATAAGAATGGTTAAAAGATGGAAGGGGGATAAGAGGATACTGTTAACTCAAATTAATTAGATGAAACAATCCCAAATCAGTTTTTATCATGGGTGGAAGAAGAGGAGGAATAGAGGGTAGGAGGTGAATTCTCGCCCCTTGCATGAGATTGCTTGAAAAGATACCCCATGAGTGGTATTTTTAAAATGAAAAATGTGGAATCCTACCGTTTAAAAAGGGGATTGGGGACCGTTGGATGTCTGGTGGCCCACACTGGACTCCCAGTTAGACCATCAAGTTCTCGATGGTCTATTTCCAAGCTTTTGGTGGCATGGGTAGTGGTTCAATACCGAAGCCCCACCCACCAGAACATTGGTGGGTAGACACCAGGGTTCTTGTGGCTTACTGCAACAATACACTGAAGTTGGTTTGTTCCCCTGACAGTGGAATTCATCCCCCAGACTTTTCTGCAAGATTCTTCATGTTTAGTAACTCTATTTTAGCTCCCTAAAGACACTAAAACGTCCTTCCTCATGACTTGTTCTCAAATTTTAAAATTCAAACTAGCTCTAGTTGCATTGGAGTCCATGCTTTCTTCAAATTCATTAACACCCAATGAATGATCTGGAGATTGTTACAACCATCAAATTTTCATTTATATCTCTGACTCTCACTAGTGTGGGGGTGAACATGGTCGATCCATAGGGAAGGGGGTGAGTTGTACTAAGGGATTTATTAAAAACTATTCTACCAATGAAGGAACATGATTGTGACTGAGAAAAGGAAGAAAGTGAAATGATGATCAAAGAAGTGTGAATGGGGTGTTAAATGAATTAGTAGTAATATATGTTAAGGAGTAAGAACATGCCAAAATAACCAGGGAAATCCAGTTGAAGGAGCTTGTTGGAAAGATGATGCGCAAGAGAAGTGATTTCAACATAACATGCAGACAAGATAACTGAAATTGCATACATTCTCTGTCAAAAATATAACTACCAATGAACTTAAACACGATCTCTATCGAGAAAGTTTTTTCATGCAGCAGTAAGAAGAAAAGGTGATTGAAAGCCATCTATGAAGTAAACTATCATTTATTCATGAATATTCTTAGAATGAATTGTAGTCGAGATGAATGAAATCATGAACATGAAAATGATTGACAAGATTCGATAATCAAAATTCTCTCAATCAATTAAGTACAAAGCATGATTGAAAATGCAAGTGAATCGCATGGACACAAATAATAGAGGAACAGTGGAAGGAAACGATGAGAAGAAATAGAGAATCTTCTCTCTTGAGTTTAAGGTTGTCTCACCCCACTTCATCTTTGACGTTCACTCTCACTGAAGAGCCTGCTCATGCACCCACTCCGCTGCTCACAATTGTCTCTCCAAACGCCTGTTATTTGATCTGTGGATACCCTAAGAATTTCTGATGCTTCCCTTTTTAAAGAAGTTTTCCACTGCCTCATCTTTGCTTTAGAACTCCCTTCATAGATTCCCTGTCCACAAATAATTAAGAGAATTTTAATAGAGAAAATCACAAATTGGGTAGGTCCATGTGTCAGTATCTTCTTTGTTCATCTACAACACCTGCTGTGCCGGTAGCATCACTCATAAAAAATTCTATTTCACATACAGATGGGTAATTTCTCTGGCTATCAATTTTGTCGGCACAACATCATCATCTATGCTGCCTCCTGAATTAATAACTCCTGCTTCCTCTCATTATCCTTAGTTCCCCTGTAGATCTTAGCCATGGAAATCAGAAAAACAATTGGGCAGTGGCTTCTTCCTATCTTTAGCTTAGTCTTGGTCCATTTTCAATACTCAGCCTCAGATGCACACATGGGTTGAAACTCGGTCTTCGACCAGCTAGAATTCAAATTTTTGAACTCGCAAAAATAACTCCCCGATGCGTGAATGGCTTCATTAACATCAAATTGCTCAGCAATCCCTTCTTCACTCGATCAGGGATTCACTTTGAATCATTGAGCTCGGGTGTTTACTCTGGGACATTCGACCTGTAATCGACATGGTGCTCACGCAGTCAGTTCTTCATAGCCACATCTTGAGTTCGCGCCAGCGTGTGGAAAACACAAATCCTCAAGTTAGATATGTGCTCACAGCAAAGGCTTCACACAATCAAATGACTGAAAACCCGGTGTGTATTCAGGCTTTCTCTAGCAGCCACAACATTCAGAAACACGAGGCTTATCGTCTTCATCGTTTGGATACCCAACAACAAACAGCGAACACAATGAATTCATCTGAATAGAACACAATTCTCCCCAACTTCATTCCATCTCTGGCTCATCAAACTTTGATTGATGTTCAGTTTGTTCGCGATGTTATCGGTTCCACCCAATCTGAAATTTTGTTCAGCGTCAACTTCAGATTCCAACCAGCCTCGCTCAGTCGATGTTCGACCACCGATATGCGATCTCCAGTCTCGATTTCATCCTGGGATGAACAGTTTCTTCTTCAACTTCCACTCTCAATAAAGCTTGGTTCAAATTTCCTTCATGCTCGGGTTGAAAGTGAAACTCAAATATCATCTTCATCCTCGACCGATGTCGATTTCCTTGCTCGGTCATCATCGATCATTCAATCAGATTCGAAATCGGCCCTAATCCCGAGTTGTCTATTTGAGTTCCCTTTTCGATCGAGTTGTGAGGTCTCAGTTCCTTTGGGTTGATCTAGGGCTTCATCTTCAGGCTCGTCGTCATCTAGTATTCCTCCGTTTCAGTTCACCGATTTATTCTTAAGATGCACAGGTGCAACTCGAATTGAGCTCTGAATTTTCTGTTCTAACACTCAAGGTGTAAAATTATGGTATGCGGCATCTCGTAGTACCGAAAATTATTGGTCCAACAATACTAATCACTAGATAAAATAAATTGTAAAAATATTAAAAAAAAATGAAATCAAATGTAATGTGAAAAACCACCCAAAATGAAAGAGGTAAAAAATAACTAACAAATAGAAATATCATTATGGGTAAAAATAGGTACACACTCTTTACTATTAAAAGGAGAAAATCCTCGTAATATATGTCTTGAATAAGTGGGGAAACCAGCTCACAAAATACCGCTCGAAATGATGATGGGAGAAGATGGTAGTGAAGGTGATGATAAAGCCATTGGGGGAGATCCCCTTTTATAGGCTTCAGCAAGCCCTCCCAACACCTCTATCATTGCCTTCGCCCGCTGAAGGTTGGGTTGAGCTGGCCACCAACCATCTACCACGCCGACCCCCTTAAACAAATTGGGGGGGGGGGCACCGTTCGTGGAAAACAACTATCGACACATCTCCCACTTGGAGATTTGATTGAGAACCAATCACATCACCACATCATTTCTACCTGTCAAACCATGTTGCTCATGTCTCTACGAGACCGCTTGATGATCTACACCATCTGAATTTATCAAAGTCAATTGCCTTCATCAGGAGATCTGCCAGATTTTCTTTATTGTGAATTTTATGTATGTCTATACTTCCTTCCTCCACCATATCTCGTGCAAAGTGATATTGTACCCCAATGTGCTTTGTTCGGGAATGAAAAAATGAATTCCTTGTAATGTGTAAGGTGCTTTGACAATCACAAAACAATGGAATCTACTCATGTATGTGTTTGAGCTCATCCAACAACCTTCTCATCCAAATTGCCTCTTAGCAAGCCTATGTAGTTGCCATGTACTCCGCCTCTGTTATAGATAAAGTCACAATTGACTGTAACTTCAAAATCTAGCTTACAACTCATCCTGCAAGAGTAAACACATGACCAGTAGTGGATTTCCTCTAGTTAAAATCTCCTGTAAAATCTGAATCAACATAGCTATAACGTCCCGGATCCGGAAGCCACCCAGAGGCGCCCCGTACTCGGTTGGTCACATGACCTTAAGGGCATTTCCCCGAACGCCAGAGGCTACCGACTAGCAGCGAGGACCATGAGTGTGATAGTAGGGAAACTATGCCCTCATTGGCAGAGCAACATAGCGAAAGTAAAACAAATATACAATAGCGTAAGCAGTAAACATACCAACAACAGTAAACAATGGAAGACTGATGAAAGAACAACTGGAGCACATATATATAAATGATGCATGATACATATGTATAGGAAAGCGGCCAAACAAGTCACAATGTTGAAATGCAGTACTAAACCAAAGTACAAAGAAAGTAATAAATAGCTCCACAACATCGCAAACCTAAGCTTGGTCTCATGCTCTCCAGCTCCAACGCAGTCAAGTGTCTGAAGTAGAAGGGCGCTTTCCCTTATCTATACCTGCAACAATATAATCTGTTTGGACCCAAAAGCATGGCCCAAATAGGGTGTGAGACTAAATCCCAGTAGACAACCACCACGAGATTTGTGCCTAATAGTCAATGAAAATATATGGCAGACAACAAGCAAATAAATGCAGTAAACAAGGAAGTACTTAGCAGTAAACATTCCTATAGTTCAGTTGCATTCAAAAGAAACCACATACCACGTAAGTAGATAAACACAAGCAAGCAGATAACACAATAGGTAACCCTCTGGAAAGTACTCACAACCTATCCCCTCTGGTCCTACCTAGCAAACACAAGCAAGCAGACAACACAACAGGTAACCCTCTGGGAAGTTTTCACAGCCTATCCCCTCTCGTCCTACCTAGCAAACACAAGCAACCCTCTGGGCAGCACACTCGGTCTCACCCCTCTGGTTCAGTTTAAGCATAGACTCTCTGAGGAAGCACTCGCCGTCAATTCCTCCTATAGTCTTGTATCGGTAACTAAAGGCACTCTGGGGAAGCACTTACGTCACATTCCCCATGTGACCCGCGTCGAGGAACTACAAACACTTTGAGAAAACACTTACGTCAATTCCACATGTGGTCTCACATCGTAAGTAGAAAAAGACACTCTGGAGAAACCCTTACGTCCATTCTCCCTATGGTCTGTTACACCAGGTTCTCATAGCCCTGTGTAAGTCAAGCAAGTACAACAAAGCGTACCAGCCAAAGTAAACCTCAAGAACTACTTGACTAAACAATCTACAACATAACAACATGTCAAAATAATCACTTCATCCTATAATACTAGGCATGGAAAGTAAACAACAACCTATCAGGAAAACTAGACCCAACGGTCATAAATGGTACAAGAATGCATGGGAAAACACTTCCAAAGCACAACAATTAACCCTATTCACAATCAATTAACCTCTATTCAAGCATACAAGCATAGCAGGCAATTATCAGGGCTAAAATCATAAACACACAATAACCCGTTCATGGGTATTGGACACTTTTGCACATATAACTTAAGGACTTTCTACGGAAAGACACAAACAACCTACCTCAGCGTTGGGAGATCGTTATATGTGAACCTCAAGCCTTGAATCACCCAAGAACACCGTAAATCTACAAAAATGCTCAAAACGTTCAACCAAGGATAACTTAAGAAAGAAGATGAATCAAGAAATAAAGCTCTAGAAGAAGGAAGAGCTTACCGAGGCGATCCCAACGCAATCGAAAGCGGTCGATTCGGAGGACGGGTGCTCAGGGAAAGATTGCGGTCGTACGAGTGCTCTCGGATGAACCTGACCTAGAAGGAGATGGTTTTGTTCATCAAACGCGACCCTGGTGCATTTAATGAAAAAAAAGAAAGTACACGGCATGTACTTTGGAAGTACACGGGATGTACTTGCCTTTACTGGCCCCCGCATTAGGCAGTCTCTAGGTCACCACACACGGCCGTGTGTACGGCCATTACATGGCTAGCACACGACTACTCGCAGTAACCAAGTACACAACGTGTACTTATAAAGTACACGATGTGTACTTCAAAAATTTCCAGAAACTTCTCTTTTTCCCCAAAAACACTGGAAAAGAAAGACATACCTGAAAAGAAGATCCGGGTTCTTACAATAGCCTATGATAGTGAAATTTGATCCTCCATAATATAATGCAACATCTGAGGTCTCCATGATGTATCTCAGGATCCTCTTTACTGTGGTCCAATGCTCGTGTCCTGGATTCATCATGTACCGACTAACTACTCTCACTGCATGTGCAATATCTGGTCTAGTACAAACCATAATGAACATCAGACTCCTCACTGCTGATGCACACGGTACTAGAGACATCTTCATCCTCTCTGTTTCACTGTTAGGACTCATCATAAATGATAACATGAAATTAACAGGAATTGGGGTTGAGATTGTCTTATAGTCTTATATATTAAATCATTTCAAGACTTTCAGTAAGTAATTCTTCTATGATATCCAAATATTCTCATTATTTCAGTCTTGTTAAATCTACAACCCAAGAATCTTATTTGTTTGTCCCAAGTCCTTCATATCAAACTCCCTATCCAACCGTACATTTGTCTCATGGATCTAATCATCGTTGGGGTCTGCAACCAACATGTCATCCACATACAATAGGATAATGATGAAATCATTACAATCTGAATCCAAGAAATATGCACAATGATCTGAATGAAGTCTGTTGTATCCAAGACTCATGATATAAGAATCAAATCTCTTGTACCAACACCTCAGTGCCTATTTGAGACCATACATAGATTTTTTCAACCTGTAAACCAAGTTCTCTTTTCCTTATTCTAAAAAACTTTCTAGTTGGAGCATATAGATCTCTTCACCAAAATCACCATGGAGAAAAGAAGTTTTCACATCCACTTTCTCTAGATGTAAACTATATGTAGCACACATTTCCAGAACTATCTGAACACTTTTCAGTCTAACAACATGAGAGAATATTTCATTGAAATCAATACCTTCCTTCTAAGCATATCCTTTAACCACCAATCTTGCATGATATATTTTCACCTGGTCATTTTCATCCTTCTTGATCTTAAAGACCCATTTGTTTTTTATAGTCTTCATTCTATGAGGTAATGGAACAGGATCCCAAGTCTTGTTCTTGTTCAGGGTTTCAAGTTCCTCCTACATTGCTGTCATCCATGAGGATACATCTGAACTCTAGTTTTCCTCAACAAAAGAAGACGGCTCTCCATCCTTCATTAATAAAAAATACACAATATTTCTCTTAGTGACATAACATGAGTGTCATAATGGTTCTCTTTTCTCCCAATTCGACCTTCATGGTTCATACTCAACCGGTACCTGATCATCGTGCTTTGGTAATGCCTTAGAGGAAACTGGTTCTTCCTTAGATTTCTCCTCCACCTCAATTATTGCAGTTCCTGTATTTTATTTCTCCGTGTCTCCATCAATTATCATTTGCACCTTGTCTTTTGAAAAAATGACATCTCTTCTGATAATAAGTTTGTGGGCAGTGGAGTCCCACAAATGATACACCTTCACGCCATCTGCATACCCCAAGAAGATATATTTCCTGGATCTCAAATCCAACTTCAATCTTTCTTAGTAATTAAACAATCCATATACAAGACTTCAAAAAGTATATAACCGAGAATAGTTAGTGGGTTTACCAATCCACATCTCTATTGGTTTCTTCAGACTGATTTCCAGTGAAGGAGATCTGTTGATCACATAATAGGTGATATTCACCACTTCTTCCCAAAATGTTTTGGCAATTCCTGCAGTCTTCAACATCACCCTTGTTCTATCCAACAGGGTTATATTCATTCTCTATGTCACTCTATTATGCTGAGGAGTGTACGCCACCATGAAATGTCTCTTGATTCCTTCCTACTGAGAAAAAGTATAAAACTCCTTGCTAGTATATTCTCCACCATTATCACTCCTCATAAACTGGATCTTCTATTCGATTTCAATTTCCTTCTACGATTTGAATGTTTTTAAGACTTAAAAAACATCCACTTTTCTTTTGATTGGGTACACCCAACATCTCCTATAATAATCATCAATGAAGGATAAAAAGTACCTTGCTCTTCCCAGAGATATAACTGGTACTTTCCAAACTTCAGAATAGATCAACTCTAAGATACCTTTGCTTTTTGTTGTAAATGTTCCAAACTTTAACTTGTGTTTCTTTCTAAAAAAAAAATGTTCACAAAATTGTAAGGATACCTTTGTAAGCCTAGACAAAAACTTCTGATCCTCATGAATCTTCAGGCATATTTCTGATATATGACCAAGCTTCTGATACCATAACATCACCAACGCATCTGTCGAGGTAGTTGATACGAAAACTATATCTATCTCCTTGTACATTTCTCCCATAATAACGTAAAATTTATTTGAGATCTTCTCCACCTTCATCACCACAAGCACACCCTTCGCAATTATCATCACTCCATTCTCAGTGTGAGTCTTGCATTCGTCGTCGTAAAATTGTTCCAAAGAAAATATGTTCTTCTTCAGGCCCTTCACATAGAGTACTCCTTAGACAGTCCATACTATGCCATATTGCATATTTCGTTTGATGGTACCGACTTCAAAGATCTTTAGAGTGTGAATATTCCCCATTTATACACGTCCTTTCGAGATAGTTTCATACTAGTCAAACCATTCCCGTCGAGACGTCATGTTCCATATTTCTCTGGAGCTAATTATCCATGCATCATTGAGATACTATCTGATTCCAGTAGTCATTGCCGCTTCAATGACTAGTATATCTCCATTCCCAGAAGTACTCACCATATTTCTATCAATTTCATGCTTCTTTCTCCCACTGGAATCATGCTTCATCGTCACATCTTCCAATATTTTATCAATTTCTAGTAGGCAATTATCCTTCTACAACATTGATTGCATCTTCATTTCCCACAATGGAAAATTATATCCATTGAATTTTTCAATCACGTATTTCACTGATATCTTGACACACCGTCAATCCAAAACCTCCTTTGTTACACAACAATGTATTTGATAATATCAATTAATTTTTTCTGATGTGAAAGACCAGCCAGAGTCGCAATCACAGAGCATACTCAAATTAATGAGAATTATTAATACCCAAAAAAATGAACAAAACCGGGCCAAAACCTCTTCTGACACCACTTGTTAGGACCATAAATGATTGATCCACCGGTGAAGAGATAATCACAAGATAAAATAAAGTGAAAAAATGTGGAAATTAATAACACCAGATGTAATGTGAAACCCCCCAAAATTAAAGGTGTAAAAAACCGTGGGAAAATAGAAGGATAATTATGGATAAAAGTGGGTATACACTCCCTCACTATTATAATAAGAAAAAATAATATCTCTCTTGAATAAGAGGGGAATCTGCCTCACAAAATACCACTCAAACTGATGATGGGAGAATATGCTAGTGAAGGTGATGATAAAACCATTGGGGGAGTTCCACTTTTATAGGACTCTTCCAGCCCTCCCAACACCTCTACCGCTGCCTTCTCCAGCTAGAGGTTTAGTGGATCTGGCCACCAACCATCTACCATGCCCGAACCTTTGAAAAATTGGATGGGAGGAACTGTCCATGTAAAACAACTACCAACAACACCCACTAAATTATCATATGTGGAGAGAGTTGGTAGAAAATATCTTAAGGAAGCCCCTAGAAATTATCTCATGCAACCATAGGGTAAAATTATTTGATGTAAATTCTCTTACGTGATATCTAAAAAATTATCTTATGAGCTGGCTTCCAAACAAGATCATCATGAAAAATAAAATATGGTAAATTCGTTGTAATAGTTAAAAATGAATTCAAAATTAAGATGATCATCACAATGAACATTCCAAGAATTTTCATACATTAACAATTATGATTAAAAATTGTTTTGACCAAAATAAATTTTAAAATTAAAACCATGGTACTTGGAGCATTTTTATTATAACATCAAATTGCCTAAAATATTTAAATTAATTTTTCAATGAATATTCCACTGAGACCAACACAACTACAGTTCTTAAAAATATTTATTAAAATTTTAATCAAATAACTTCTAAACAATTAATCACAAAAATCACTAATTTCAAAATTAATATTCAATAAATAATAATTTCAACACAAAATGCTTCAAATCCATAAAACTATCATTTAAATCATATTTTGATTGTAAAAATCATTAAAATCCAAATTATTATCCAGATTAGATGTGGTAAAAATGTATTAAAATAAAGATACATCAAAATTTCCCCATACTTAGCATATTTTTTATCCTCTAAAAATCAATTATTCAAATTTAATGAAAGAAAAGTAATCTCAAAAGTGAAATACTAAAGTTCCACAGAGATTTAATTTTCAAAAATATTTTCTCTCATGGACTCTCTTCAGTTTAAAAAGTGACTGCCCTCTTAAAATAGAATGGTTTGATTGAAAATTTGGTCTTCTATTTTACAAAAATTATTAAAATTGTATATTTTGAAAATAATTAAACACACTTCAATTTTTATCCAACTAGAACTTATAAACTTTTTTACCTCTAGGTGAATAAACACACATAATTTAACAGAGAATAAATAGACTCAACCGAATGGATGTGTGATAAAAACAATTAAAAAAATAAATAACTCATCCATCAGTAAAAGAATAAAGAATAAAAGGTTCAACCTGGATTAGGATTTTAACACTACTGGAAAACTAACCTATACCAACAGTTTGGAACCGTTGGTATAGGCCTCCAAACCATTGGTATAACCTATACCAACGGTTTGGATAACCATAGGCAAGTAAGCCATTGGGATAGTTATATACCAACGGTTTTTGGAAAACCATTGGTATAGACCTATACCAACGGTTTTGAAAACCGTTGGTATAAGTAATATAAAAATCTATACCAACGGTTCCATAAAACCATTGGTATATGTATTTCCAAAAAAAACATTCACTGGGATTTGATCCCAGGACCTCCATTTTATCATTGAACGACCTAGCCACTAACCTAACATGAATTTTGTGAACATAATTTCATAAATATATATATTTATTATCATAATTATTTTAAATTTTGATTTATAGAATGTTCTGGTTAAGAGGATCCGATAAAAAATCAAAGGACCTATACCAACGGTTGTCAAAACCGTTGGTAGCCTACCCTTTCCCAATGGTTTTGACAAACTGTTAGGAAAAGTGGCCACAAATTGGACCTTTCCCAACGGTTTGGCCAAACCGTTGGGAAAGCCTACCCTTTCCCAACGGTTTTGGAAAACCATTGGGAAAAGTGGCCATAAAGTGGGCTTTCCCGACGGTTTGGCCAAACCATTGAGAAAGGGGTATAGAAGTGTTGGGAAAGGTCATATTTCTAGTAGTGTAATTTTACAACACATTTGGATAAACATATTATGAATTTAATTAGAATCAAAAAGTTAAAATCCAATACAAATTATAACTCATACTCAAAAAATTTTACCAAAAGAAAAATTTCTCAAAGTGGGAAAACAACCTTCACACTTAAGATAAATTTGACCCACTGATAAGAAATTTGAAACTTGGATAACAACCAATTTTGAAGAAAATTTAACGGTTTTGATATGTATAACAATGAATATAACTTAGCGCATTTAAGACACCTCTCCACACTTAAAACCAAACATTATCCCCAATGTTGAATCCTAAAGTGGGAGAAACATTAAATAAATTTTAGCTCAACCAGATTTAAATTTTAATAGTTAAAGACCATATTTTAAAGGGTAACAATAAAACTTATATAAAGTGTATTCCACAACTCATAATTAAGAGTAAAACTTCAAATCATACAAAATAGATTCTGGTGAGTTACTATATAACAGTTTCAGTATAGATGCATTATTTTCAAATAGTATGCACACCTAATCTTAAAATTCAAAAATGTTTTCAAAGTAGCAAAAAAAAAACAAGCATACAATGGCACCCATTAAACTCACAAAGTAATCAAGATAGTAACAATAACCATCAGGAGAATCCATTGATTTTAGCATGTAACAACACTTAAAAATAAAATTTTATCATTTATTACATCCAAAAATCAGCAACAATTTTAAGCAGATGAGCAAAATTTAAAAGTGTATAATTTAAGATATTAAATCACCTTATAGTGGAAGCTGTATTATTTAAATTCATTTAATAGTATTTCCCCTTTATGATTGATAATGGTTCCTCTAATTTCCCATTTATAGCTCCTATAATATGAATAAATCAACACAAGATTTCATAATTTAAAGTTCAAGAAAGAATGAAGATAGATCTTGAGTAAGGGAGGTGGTCTAGAGGTGCTCAAGTTTGCAGCTTCTCTTGGGCTTTAAAAATAAAAATTATTCTACCACTATTTGGATGTGTAAAATTATACTCCTCTCAAAACATATAAAATAAGAATTTTAATACACATGTTATTACTCCTTAGTGGAAATAATGGAACAATTTTCAATGAAGATTATAAAAGTATCAAGTTTAACTATGTATTCAGTAGGATTCTCAACATATACAAATAATTTTAGTGTTTTAAAACATGAAATCAATTATGATTCAAAATGGTTTTCAACATTAAATATTTAAGAAAATTTAATAACCATCGATTAAATTTTTTTGGTAAAATTAGATCCAAATAACTTTAGAAAGTTTTTCCCCACACTTATTTTTAAACATAGAGTAGTTTTTAAATTAAAATGAAACAATTTTTCATCTAAACACCACTATCAGGGGGGTATTCAAGAATATTTAGTAAATACATTTCCAATGTATAATGAAAAAGGAATACTCCCTTAAATATATTGTTGTTCCTTATGCTCATACCCCAAAAATTACTCTCCTTTAATACTTAAAGTTTCACTTATTTTGTATATTTAATGTACATATAATATTAAGGAAAATTGATCATAATATTTTCACATTAAAACTAAAATAAAGTGAAAATGTGAAAGTATATGGTAGTGAAATTTCTAGGGCTTGTTGACATATTGGTGCTATAGTGGGAAGTCATTCTCAATTCCAATTCAGGTATAGAGTGAGCATGGGGGAGAAATGTGAATGAAAAATTACAAGAAGGATGGGGATTTATTATTTAAAATAAAAATAACAAATAAATTTGAATTAATACATTGTGTTTCCTCTTAAGTAGCATTATATTTAAAGTACCCAAACAAAATTTCCTAGGAAACTAACCATAATCACTCATTAGATGCAATTTCTTATACATAAACCACTAAATCTTGATAAAACATGAATGTTTATGTTAGAAATGATTTTTTAGATTACAAGACATTTAAAAAAAACAAAAAACTTCTTCATAGATACAAGAAAACCTTAGGAACACCCTTTAACATCAAGGGACTACTCAAAGAAGTCTCCTAGTAGAGTAGTAGAAACATCACAAAGTTCCACCCCCATAGTGGTTTCAAGAAATTCGACCATAGGTGAAATAAAAGAGACTCCCTTAAGATCTTTCAAAAACTCCTTAAACTCATCAAATAAAAAATATCCTCATAATGAATCATGGGAGAAAAAATATATGTGTTTTCCAGTTCTATAATTATTTCATATTTGATAGATTTAAGTTTTCTTAAAGGGAAAATAGTGGAATAGGTGCTTTTGATGGTGTGACTAGATCTTCATAGATTCCTGACTCACTTCAAATATATAAACTCTCAGAAATAAAGGTTTGAGAGGATAAGTTTTAAAAAATAATTTATAAAAGAGTTTTTTCAATATAATTAAGTGTAGTTTTTAAATTAACTATAAAAAGGTTCCTATTATAAATTATTATCAGATTCTATGTGAGGTTCATAACCAAAATAAACTGAAGAATGCATTTAAAGGCATGGAAGAGTTCATTTTTTTCATCCGAAAACTTAGATTTCATTAAAATATGACCCTCTTCGAAAAATTCCTTATCTGAAAATAGAAACCCATCAATCACTATTTTTAAATAATTAATTATGAAATAATGATATAATATATTCTCAACCTTTTCTTTAAATTAAAAATACAATACATTATCCCCTAAAAAGAATCAGTTGAATGTTCTAGTTTAGTTTTAAGTAGGAATAATTCTAGTTCAGTTCTTAGAAAATCATACTCAAGTGGTTCCAGATTAAAACAATTTTTACATTGAGGATCAACATTGATATTCATTTTATTAAACAAATCATTAGAGGAATCATTGGTAAGAGGATAAAGAAGTGAAATTTCATTAAAACTTATTTCTTTGAAGTTCACTCCCTCATACTTTTCTTTAAGAATCAATTTCAAAATTGTTGGGTATTTAGTTTCAAAACAGGGAAGATAAATTTTCAAAGTATGTTATAAAATTTAAGAATTAAGATTCTTAAATTTAATATTTCCTTCACCAAAATTCCAAACCTTAAACACTTTTTCATTATTCAATAGTTTATAAAAACAAATTGAAGAGTTTTTAAAATATAAATCATCATCATTAATTTTTTCCTTAATATACGCAATCACACCATCAAAACTCCTATATCATCAAGTATTTTTAGGACAAGTTACCAAGAAAATGATAAGGAAATTCTTCTCAAGTTCTTGTTAATTCTAAAAATATTCGTTCTTAAAATTTTTACAAATTTTTCGGTAGGTTTAGGGTGTAGTAGAAGCATGTGATGGGCCATGACCAACTTTGTTTTTTCCCATGATTGATGATCAATCTGATATTTACAAAATGATAAACTTCATAATCTATAGAATTGAATCAAAGAATATATACAAGGGATAGAATGCTTGAACCATATATAGAATCATCATATATTTTTTATAATCAATTTAATTAATTGAAAAAACACCTTGTTGAAATTATTTATTCATTGATGGATCTAACAATAGATATTCTTCGTACCATAATTGCGTTGTAGGAATCAAATAATATTCCCTCTAGTAGTGACCAACACATGTTCCGAAAATCTTATAATTTCACCGTAGGAATTTTCGGGTATTAGCACGAAAAATCATATCTCTTGCATTGTCTTCCTTTGATCTCCTCGAGAACCAATTCCAAATAATTCTTTTGGATCTCCCTTAACTTGATATGGAATGGTGGAGGAAGATTGCTCTCTGTTCTTGGGAGCATTCTTGGATAAGGGAGATCTCAAGGTCTTGATAGGATTATCCAAATCCGTTGTGCACAACCAAAATAAAGAATTGACTATATTATAAAATAATATAATTGAGTTTATATACTGCTAGGGTTAAAATAAAATAATTTCATAAGTCCCCTTTATTATTTATTTAATCCCTGTATAACACCATGTTAAATGATAATAATAATATTATTTCTCAACTTTTTCTCAACTTGTGAATTAAATTAAATATTATTTAATCAAATAATATTCAATATTTATTATTTCTCATCAGACCATTAATCTTGGTCCTCCATTCTTCCATAATATTTATCGAGTCATGAATAAAAACTATTTATTTATTAAATAAATATCACTGTATTATTCTCCAATAAACAAATAAATATTATATCCACTAAATATTAAATAAATATTTATTTAATATTCCGCTCACATTATATTCTCTATAATAACTGGTGACAGAATAAATGTGATCAATCAAACATTATTCAACTTGTTAAATAATAAACAACAAAAATAATAATATTTAACTAAGATTCTAGATACACTTAGTGTGTGAACCTCTAGGCCTCGTTCTCAGTGACATTAGGTGAAGCAGCCTAAAGCCCAAGGATAGCATTTAGAAACACGCCAAGATACCCATATAGAAATAAGTTAATGCTGCAATGAAATAATACCTCATACAAACACTTACTACGTAATATAATCCCTTTATCATGATATCTAAAATCAAGAAGGTTTCATGCTGGTGCCATCAACCTATGAACTTGATGTATATTTCTTTGAATTTATGGAAATTGAACTTGACTATATAACACTATTGCCATATATTTATTTATGTTATATCATTTCCATCAAAGGGTCTAAGATATCAACTTCTGTTAAAGAACAGAAGGGATAAATCCTTTATAACATTATTCATTAATGCAATATTACTCAAGAGACACCCAACGTATCCTACCTCACCACAAGTATCTGTTATCATAGTTTTCATCAATAAATAAAGGTATGAAACTCATAATACTCATTAATAATAAACTTAAATTCTAAGTACCAATACACACATTCATAGATAGGAACATTCAATGACACATATAAATGTAGATTTCCTACTACCAGGTCTCATTCTCATAATATCCTACTGGATATTACCAAGGGTTTACACTATGAGAAGGTACCTCAAATTCCCATGAGTCTCCACCCCTGATAGCCTATATCATTTGTGTCACTAAAATGATAAAATCTAGATATAGGAAATTTATTTAAGAATACCGTCGTAGCACTTTTGGGTTCTCATCATAGCAGGGAACTGCTATGACCTTGTAGTGAGACAAATACTCTTGGAAAATTATCACATAATACGCTACGCAAAAGAAAAATCATGATGTGATAATAAGTTTATTAATATTAAAAATATGAATACAAGTTATCTTAAAGTATATATAAGTTAGTTCTAGGGAACCAACTCCAACAGAATCCCACTTTCACTAGAGCCAACAGCTAACAACCTTCAATCCACTAGCTCTCACATGATACTCATGATTCTATTGAGATAAACCTCTAGTCAAGGGGTCTTCCACGTTCACTTTTTTAAGTAATATTCTTACTAAAACTTCACTCCTTTGATAAAAATCCCTCAAGAGGTGATACTTCTAGAGTATATTCCTTGTTTGTTGGTGTGACCTTGGATCTTTTGAAAGATCCTCCACTGTAGTATTATAACAATACAATGTGGTAAGATATTTACTACTAGACACCTCATCAAACTCTTGGAAAAAGTTTTGAATCCAAACTTATTCCTTGGATACATCAGAAGCCACTATAAACTCGAAGTTCCAGAGTATATGCTTTGTTTTTTTGTGTGACTTTGGATATTTTCCAAGATCCTCCACTGCAGTATTATCACAATAAAATGTGATAAGATATTTACTTCTAGGTACCTTATAAAGCTCCTGGAAATTTTTTTGAATCGAAATAGATTCTTTGGATACATTAGAATCCACTATAAACTCGAAGTCTATTGTATAATCAACAATAAATGGATTCTTTGAAATCTTCCAGCTCACAAATCCTATGTTGAGATCAAAAACATATCTTGATTGTGACTTAAGATCATTCAAATATGTCTGAAAACTAGCATAAGTATAACCCCCGATTGACTAGCTCCTCATCTCCTCAATACACTAGGAACATATTCTTAGTTCTTCTCAAATACTTAAGGATAGCCTTAACAATAGACCAAATTTTTTCTCCCAGATCAGTTTGATATCTGGATACCATGCTAAATATATAGGAAACATAAAGTCTAGTACATAACATGGAATAAATGATTGATCCTATCACCGAAGCATATGAGATATTACCCATTCTCTGTTTCCTAGGTTGTGTCTGAGGACATATTTTCTTAGAAAGATGTAAACCATGTGACACTGAAACCAATCCTATCTTGTATTATTCCATACTAAATCTATTTAGTATTTGTTCAATATATGTACTTTGACTTAGTAACATAAGCCTCTTGGATCTATCACTAATGATCTTTATCATGAGAATATAGGATACTTCACCTAATTACTTTGTAGAGAAACACTTTTTTAACCAGTCCTTAACATACTGTAAGACTGGTATGCCATTTCCAATAAGTAATATGCCATCAACATATACTACTAGGATAATGACCAAATTCCTAATAAACCTATTATAAACACACAACTCACATTCATTCTTAATGAAACCAAATTCAATTATGGATTCATCAAATCGAATGTTCCATGACCTAGATTCTTGATTCAATCCATAAATGCATCTCTTCAACTTGAAAATCCTTTTGGAATCACCTAGAGTCACAAACCCTTATGGTTGTGTCATATAGACATCTTCTTGAAGGTTCCCATTAAGGAATGTAGTTTTTATATCCATCTTCCAAATATCATAGTTATGGTAAGCTGATATAGAAAGTAAAACTCTGATGGATTTAAACATAGAAACTGATGAAAAGGTTTCATCATAGTTAATTAATTGATGATTTTTAACCCATTTAGCCACTAGACTTTATTTATAGGTATTTACTTTACCTTCTATATCCACTTTCCTCTTGAATACCCATTTTCATCCAATGGGATTTACATAAACTGGCACATCGACTAGAACCCATACTTGGTTTTGATACATGGAATCCATTTCAAAATTCATGGAATATTTCCATTTTGTTGATTTTGAGAAATTTACTACCTTATTTTAGGATAGAGGTTCATAAATTTCAACCAATAATGAGTCACCATATTTGGTGACTTGAAAACCATATCTATTTGGTTCTCTTACCTCTCTTACACTCATATATAGTACTTCTATTTTAGTAAATACTTCTTCTATGGGGACCTGTGGAATATTTTCCTGTACCAACTCTTTTGTATCTTGAGAATCAACTTCATTGAAGTCAATCTTTCTCCCACTATCCTTTTTTAGGATGTGGCCCCTCTCAATAAATACAGCTTGTCTAGAAACAATAACTTTCTTATTTGAGGGGTTATATAGGTAATATCCCTTTACTTTATTAGGATACCCTATAAAGATACACTATGTGCCTCAGGGTTATGTTTTGTAGCCTAAGAAGGCCTTAACATACACCTAGAAACCCCATACATGTGTGTGTGAAAAAATGGGTTTCTTTCCACTCCATAACTCGAGAGGAATAACATTTTCTTATTTATTTTTCACTAAATTTAATTCATATGTCACAGTTTGTAATGCATATCCCCAAAAGGATAATGGAAGATCTGTATGACTCATCACCAACCTCACCATGTCTAACAAGGTACAATTCCTCCTTTCACTAACACCATTCCACTATGGTGTGTAAGGTGGAGTGAGTTAAGATAGAATTTCAAACTACCATAGAAAGTTGATAAACTCTTGGTTAAGATATTTTCTACCTTGATATGATCAAAGCCTCCTTATATTATTTCTAAGTTGATTATCTACTTTATTCCTGAATTATTTTAATTTCTCAAAGGACTCGAACTTATAACTCATCAAGTAGATATAACCATATCTAATCAATTCATCAGTAAAAGTTATGAAGTAATAATATACACATATATCTTCTAATAAAAATTATCCACACACATCAGGGTGTGCCAGTCCTAGAATCTCGGTGGCCCTTTCACCCTATCCACCAAATGGCGGTTTGGTCATTTTTCCTTGTAAACAAGCATGAAATATTTCAAGTGGTTTTATATTATAAGAGTCTAAATAACCATCTTGATAGAGCTTTGTCAAACACTTCTCATTTACATGAACAAGATGGTGATGCCAAATCTGGGTGTTATATAAGTCAAGTAAACATGATTATATATCAATTTCCAATACTTTATTTTCATAATTTAATACATAGAGACCATTATTTAAATGTACCATACCATAACATGTGTTTTATTTATAAAAGAAACAAATTTTATTTTCAAACTTAAAAATAAACCCATCTGTATCTAGAAATTATACAAAAATTATGTTCTTTGTAACCGTCGGTACATAATAACAATATTTTAAAACCAAAATAATTCCCATTGGAAATGAAATGTGGTAGTCACCAATGTCTAGGGTAGCTATCCTCACACCATTAGAAGCTTGAATATCCACCTATCCTCTAGAAATATTTCAAAATCTAGTTAGTTCTTGTATTTGGATATATATGTGAGAAAAAAAAGCTATATCTAATACCCAATGTGAAAATATTGAAAGAATACACTCGATAACGAACTCAAATTTAGCTTCCCCTTTCTTCTGGGTGTAGTTCCTATTCCAATGGCCTGACTTACCACATGAAAAACATACCACCTCATTTTTCTTCCCCTTTCTTTGTATCTTCCTCTTCTTGTAAGGAAAATGCTCAGGATCTTTAGGTTTGTTATGAGTATTTGTACCCTTTTCCTTATTCTTATTTTTCTTCTTCACCATAAGGACTGTGGGTTTATCATGCCCTATGTCCTTGTCTAGTTGTATAATTAAGGTGAGAAGTTTTAAAAGACTCTTCTCATTATTGATCATATTGTAATTAATAATAAAACTGGAGAAGGTCTTGGGAAGTGATGAAAGTATGAGATCTGTACACAAATAATCTTGGAATTTAATCACTAATATGTCTAAGAGTTCAATGTAGACAATAAGATTGAATACATGAGGCCCAACTGGCACAGACTCTAAGATTAGTTGTAAACAAATCATTGGAGATCTCATACCTCTCTTGTCTCACCTTCTCTTTATAGAGACCCTAATGGTGAGACATCATACTATATGCACCCATGTCCTCATGTTACTTAAAAATATCATTATAAATGTATGATATCATGAAATACTGAACATAAGTAGCATCATTCAGATATTTCTCATAGAGAGATAGCACTTCATCACTTAACTCATTACTAGACGCAATAATAATAAGTTGTTCCAGCACATTAAATTTATTTTCATGGAGAAGGATAATGCATAAGCACCTTTTCCACTCTTGGAATTTTTTTGGGTGATAAGGTTATCCTTTTTAAGTATGGATACAAATGATATGCTTGAATTCATTTTAATGATGTTTATACAGAATAATATGAGCATAATTTTAGTACTTCATTTGATAAAATTTAGAAAAATAAACAAATATTATATTTATAAATCTCTCACTATTTTATCAAAACCCAATATCCCTCGCCATTGGATCCATAATATCCTATTTTTTTGGATATTCTAGTGTCAAGGATCCATATTCCCCTTCTTATTACCCCAAATTTGGTTGGTCAAGCAACTTGAATGGTTTTAGGTAGGCATTCCAAATGCCAACTGTATTAACTCACAGTTCCTTGATATGTTGAGTGGACTCCCCAATCATGCAATCCTTTAATTGGATTGCCTCAACCCTTTCCTCCCAATTACACCAAGTCATGCTTTGGAATTCAACCCTTGACGTGAAATAAGTTAAGTCAACCCAAAACTTCAAGTTATAATTCCCTGATAATTGAAATCACCCCAATATTGTCTCATCAATCATTTTGAACTATGGTTCGATTTTAACTGAAGTAGTGGAAGACTATACTGAATTAATATATATTATTGAGGGATTTTATACTTTATTAATAAATTTATAATTATTATCTTTATCACATGATTATTAATATTAAGTGGATTTAATTAAGTGATTAACCATGTATTAGATAATATTTACACATAATCCATTTTATTTTAGTTCTATCTTGCATGATCATTAATTTTATTAATTTATGTGATTGCAGAAAAACATCTATAATGAAATAACCATGAAACTTGATAGAAATAAAATAATAAAGTTGTATGATCATGAGATTTTACTAATGTTTACTTTACCTAGTGGTCGATAAACTAATCATTGACCTCGGGGGAAAACAGTTTGAACCAATTAAGGTTCATAGATTTCCACCTATCCACATATGGATCTCTCTTTGACTGGTTTCTCCTCAACTCCAAAACATGAACCACCTCTATTATCTTAGGACCTCCATCCATTACATATTCTTTTAATCACACACAGGTGAGGGGAAACAAGTTTACATTAAAGAAAACATGGGTATGTAGTCCCTTACATAATAATAGGAGAGAAGGCACACATGCCAAAAATTTAATTTAATAATAAATTAAATGAAACCAATTACATACAAAGGTTTGGTCTATGATCATTATCATCCACATGTATGCAAAAAATTATAAATTTAATAAAACTAACATTCAATTCTTAATAATTCTTATTTAATCTAAATCACACTTGAATAAATTAATTATTATATTTAATTAATCAATTATTTTATATTAATTCTCATTTGATTTTCCTTAAGATTATAATCTATCATAATTTGAAACAAATTAAATAAATTTATTTAAAATTAAATGTGTACATAAATGTACCCTAGAGGAAACACGGTGAATACCCATCCAAATCTACCCAAAATGTATTATACACATATACTGTTTATTATTTGTGACATATAGAATACCTAAATTATCACATACTTTCATGATGTGTAGTGTCAAATTAATGATTAAACAAATTACATTATTTTTATGTAATGTGTTATAATTTAATGCATGTAGAGTAGCAACTGTAATATGAATCATACATGATATGAAGATATAAACATTAATTAAACATTTATATATATAAATATTAAAACCCATCACATGGTGTGTCCTATCAACTTTATGAACACATTCAAGAACATGTTGATAAGGTTTATATAATATAATAAATAAATTTTAAATCTATGTAATTTTGCATAAGCACACAGTGTGTACAGGTGATCTACATGACATGTACAACTCTTAGTGTGTATCCAAGGCACACACCTAAAGACTTAGTGTGTAAACTGCACCCTATAAAATTGGAGTACATGGCATGTATAAGCGAATACATGACGTGTGGTCTTTGATTTACACAGTCACCGGTTAGGTAGGCTGTGTATGGTAATACACAACCCATCTATGGCTCAAAGGGACTACATTCCATATATGTGGTCTATACAGTGTGTACTCTACTTGGATGTTGAAACACACGACCAATTGTCGCCTATCGACCGGTCAAAGTTCCGATGCTCTGCTAATGCGTATAGAAGTACTCGGGTCGAATCCTCGACACTGATACTTTTTAATAGTCGGTTGTTTTTAGTTAATTGTATTATGATTGGGGGGTTTGTTTGTAGAGATTATGAAGTAATTTATGGATGATGTTTGATTTAACAAATTGATAAAGATTGGGGCGAGTTCATCATTAGTTAGTTAAGCTTGTGATATCCTTGATCTTTGCTTTATATTGCATTAAATTAACACCCACTTCACAAGATAATGTTGATTGGAATTACTAAGTGTTAAGGCTTTAATCCAAGCCTTAACTTAACTTAAGGTTCTAATATCAGTTAGAGCTTGTTGATGGTGGTGTATTTATGGTTCTAATAATCCATGGAAACCACACGTTAAACAAAACAAGTCATTAATCCATGACATGTTAAGTCCAACATACACAACGTTAATTCAAATAATATTCATCAAGCAAATACTATCAATCAATTAACATCCCTAAATTTTGAATCACCCCAATAATGGATTTACTCAACTATTTGGGTGTTTAATAATCTGGTTATAATGATTATGATGATAAATTAAGAAAATAAGAAAAATAAAGGGATAAGAAAAGAGTGGTGTGTCGAACACACACACACACGAACAATGATGATTATTAAAAACAAACTTTTGATTGAATGAGGAAGAAAAATAAGGGAAGGGGATTCAACTGTATTTAAACTATTTTAAGAACATTAATATGAAACTATAGAAGGTGGATGAGAATAAGAGATATTAAAGAAGAAACTTGAATTAAAATATAATTACAAAGAAAGAGACTTACAAGATTACAATAATGAATAATACAAAAGTAAATGAAAACAAAGAGAGGAGGAAAGGTCTCTCAAGTGAAAACTTGAGTATGGAAGGTCCTCCCAATCCTTTGGAAAGGCTTTGGTAGTGCCAATTGATGCCCCTCCACTTGCATCGCCAATTTGATACATTAGACAACTGAATCTCGAGATATTATCTTCTTGAAAGTTTTAGATAAATATATCCTATGTCTACTATGAAAATTTGGCAGTCATTAGACTTCAGGAGCCAAAGTTATGGTCGGTTTATTAAACAGAGTTAATCTATCCATTTCAATACCAACATTTTGAAGTCCAAAATGTGAATGGGTTTTTGAATAGAAACATGCCTTCAAATCCAAATGATTTATTCAACAAAGTCTGCCACCTAAATCTCCTCTTTCACACTGCAAACTCTCAGCTTTATTGTATGCTTACATCATGAGATATGTCATGAATACTGTACTGATTTTATTTCTCGTCCAGAATGGTGGGCTGGACTTAAAAGCATAAGTTGGCCCCTTTTTTTGGAGTTGGGCCTTGAAAGTTTTATCCAATACTCCTTAAATTGTCCCCAGAACCTTTGAGGATAATAAATGAATTTTAACTTCTAGATTGATCCCAGTAATTCAATCTTCATGGCTGGTCCAGTTTCTTTATAGATTATGTAATCCCTCTTTTTTGGTCCATATGAGCCTTCAAATGGAAGAATTAGCCCATGATATCTTCTAAGGAAATGTTTTATATTTAATTAGGAATCCTAAAAAACAAGAACCACACAATTTGGATCATTATGGTGAGAGTTATAAATAAAATAGTAAACTGACTCAATTGGACTACTTCTAAAAATGCTCAAAAATTATACTTAGTATTAATATATTCATATTTCACACACATCATGCACATTTCATATAAAATCAGTAAAGGGAGTATATAATAAGTCATGAAAATATTAATAACATCAAATCCCCCACACTTAGTCTTGTGCATGTCCTCATGTGAAAAAAATATAAAAACATGACAAAATCATTTTTACTCACCAACAAATATTAAAATTTTGTTTTCTCCAATGAGGAGAGGTTTAAAATATTTCACTCATCCATTTTGAATTCCACCACAAGTTGTTAAAGAAAAAATGTTACAAAACTAATTCATTTTTTCATGCTCAAATTTAGAAATGGAAAATGTGGACCCTCAAAACTCACACCTCTCAAGATGATAAAATTCATTTGTGGAGGTTCACTATTTCACCAACCAAAAGTGAAAATCTTAGAGTTTGAAGGATCTCTCAGATTAAAATACCTATCCAAAGTGTAAAATAATCAAGAGGTTTTTTAAGGGGGTTTTCTATGGATATAGGACAGTATGAATATAATGTCCAAGATAGAGAAGAATAGGGGTAAAACACCAACATGGAAAAGAAATGCACATTTTTTTTGAAATGAGACATGAAAGGAAATGGAAACACATATTTACGAGGGAATGAAAATGTGAAAAAAGACACAATAGAGGAAGAAAATTTTAAGGGGATGAGAATATGAAATATTTACAAACCACAAAACTTCTCCCAATGACATAAGAATATAATGAAAGTGTTCTTTTTTTTCTTTTTTTTCTCTTTTTTTGAAAGTTGAACTTGGAAAAGATCTCACACTCATATCCCAACCCATGATTGATATCCTCACAACACTAATTGTAATAGTTATAATAAGATCAAATGTTAAGGAAGAGTTATTTTTGACCTACCCAAGAAACAACATAATTTTTTTTTGTCTTTTTTTGATTTTTTTTCATCATTTTTGTGAAAACTTGTCAATAAAATTTGATCAATATGTCATAAGAATATATACATTAACAAACCCCAATTAATAAAAACCTCTCCCCCACACTTAAAATTATTCTTTACCTCAAGCATAAGATAATATAGTGACATCAACAAAGGGTACCCAAAATTAAATCCATTCCCCCCATATTTAAATTTCAAAAAATTATGAAAAGAAAATCCATGTTGATATTGGGTGGGATAAGGAATTGGTCTTGTAATGTGGCTATCAAATAAATGGTTTTCATAGGCTCGAAGGGGCTTTCAAAATGAGGATTAATGTAAGGGAAATGGGAGGCTATTTGGCTATTTTGATTCTCATGTGGTTCAGAAAATGCCTTTATCATATTAATGCACACCAAAGTTGGAAATTAAGCTCGAAGGTCCACAAACTCAAGACTCACAAATGGGGGTGAAAACACATATTTTGAAAATATGGCCATAGGTGGCCTTGGCATGACAACAAATGTTTTTCCTCACAGTTTGGGAAAATCATTTCCCAAATCAAAAATTGAGCATTCAAAATGTGTTGTTTTTGACATAAAATTATTTATCCAAAGTCATGATGAAAATACAAAATTTTTGAGATGAAAAAATTCCTGTTGACTCCCCAAAAAGGTTGGACAAAATTTCAAAACTCGATGGTGAGTAAGCACGACTCTTGATTTTTTTGTATATTTTTTTTGTTATGATTTTTTATAGATTTTTTTAGTTTTTAATAAAGACACACTGACACAAAAGAGAAATAGAAAAATAAAGGGTTTGAAAAAGAAAGTGGTAAAAAAAATGAAAGACAGAGGAAGAAGAAGAAATATGTAGAGGGAGGAAGAGAGAGAGAGAGTTAAAGGGAAAGAGGTGCCCCCTGGTTTGGATTTGGTGGGTTGCTATATCCATCTAGTGGTGGGTCGACTATAGAAGTTGGGGATCCAATGGAAGTAGATGTTGATCTAGGATTGTGCGTCCTCTCATGGTGATGATTTAACTGATGTCCATTAACCGTGAATATCCTTTTGGAAGAGAGTTCTTGGACTTGCACTGCACCAAATGGGTAAACATTATTAATAACAAAATGACCATCCCAATGAGAATTAAGCTTACCTGGGTGAAGCTGAAATCGAAAATTAAATAGAATTACCTTATCTCCTTCATGGAATACCTTTCTCAGGATGTGTTTATCATGGAGTGCCTTGGATTTTTCTTTTTAGAGATTATAATTCTCATAAGAATCAAGTCGAAGCTCCTCGAGTTCAGCCAATTGAAACAATATTTCTTCACCAGATTTTTCACAATCAAAATTACAGGTTTTCACAGCCCAAAAAGACTTATGTTGGATTTCAACTGGTAGATGACATGATTTACCAAAAACTAGCCTAAAAGGACTAAAAGGAGACATCCCAATGAGTGTTTTATAGGCAGTTAGATAAGACCAAAGTGCTTCACCAATTCTTTTAGTCCAGTCTTTTCTGGTGGGTTTTAAAATTATCTCAAGCACTCTTTTCACTTCTCTATTAGAAAGTTCATCCATTCCATTTGTTTGGGGGTGATATGAAGTTGAAGTTTTATGTACAACCCCATTCTTTTTTAAAAGATATTCCATGTTTCTATTACAAAAATGGGTTCCTAAGTCACTGATCAAGGCACGTGGTGTGCCCAATTGGTGGAAGATGTGTGTCTCTAGGAACTCACAACAGTATGTGAATCATCCTTTCTAGTGGGTTTGGCCTCAACCCACCTAGAAACATAATCAACCGCAAGAAGGATGTATGAGAACCCATTAGAAGTGGGAAATGGTCCCATGAAATCGATACCCCAAACATCGAAGATCTCATAGAAAATTAAAGGATTTTGGGGCATTCCATTTCTCTTGAAAATTGTACCAAACTTTTGGAAAGTGGGACATGATTGACAGAACTCATGTGAGTCCTTGAAGAGTGAAGGCCAGAAGAATCCAGAGTCTAGGACCTTTCGGGAGTTCCTTTATGGTCCAAAGTGGCCACCACCAGGCATTGAGTGACAGAATTCTAAGATGAAAGAATGTTCATTTTCATCGACACATCTTCTTATTACCATGTCAACCCTAGTTTTCCAAAGTTTATTTTCTTCCCAAAAATAGTATTTTGAATCACTTTTCAACTTCATTTTTTGTTCTTTTGAAAAATTTTCAGGAAAAACACCAGAAACCAAGTAATTTACAATTGGGGCATACCATGGTATTTTTGGAGTGAGAGATGAAAGGTGTTCAGTGGGGAATTCAGGATCGATGATTTCAGAATGAGAAGAATTATAAATTCTACTCAAGTGATTATCCACATGGTTTTCTTTTCCTGATATATCTTTTATTTAAAGGTAAAACTCTTAGAGCATTAGAATCCATCTTATTAGCCTCAGTTTGGAATCACTTTTCTTGAGTAAGAACTTTATAGCAGAATGGTATGTGAAGATGATGATTTTAGCACCTAAGAGATAGGTTTGGAATTTATCTAAGGCAAAAAAAACTGCTAAAAGTTCCTTTTCAGTGACAGTGTAGTGAGATTGAGTTTCATCTAATGTTTTTGAGGCATAATAGATGACATGAGGAAGTTTTTCTCTTCTTTGACCAAGAACAACCCCAACAGATCTATCAGAAGCATCACACATCAACTCAAAGGGTAAGGACCAATCTAGGGGTTGGATTATCGGGGCATATGTAAGAGAAATTTTGAGTTCAATGAAGGATCTCTTACAAAACTCATCGAAATGGAAAGCGACATCATTTTGGAGAAACCGAGTGAGTGGGAGGGAAATTTTACTGAAGTTATGGATGAATCTTCTATAGAAACCAGCATGACTGAGAAATGAATGGATGTCTCGAACAGAAGTGGGTTGAGGAAGTGATTGGATCACTTCAATTTTTCCAGGATCGACTTCAATACAATCTTTTGAAACTATTTTCCCTAGAACAATCCCATTTTCAACCATGAAGTGACATTTTTCAAAATTTAACATAAGGTTACACTTGACACACTTTTGAAGGACTAGAGAGAGTGAATTCAAGCAAGATTCAAATGATTCATCATAAATGGTAAAGTCATCCATGAATAATTCCATGCAATGTTCAATGAATTCAGAAAAGATACTCATCACAAACCTCTATAATGTTTCAGGAGAATTGAAAAGGCCAAAGGCATTCTCCTATATGTATATGTCACAAAATGGCATGTGAAAGTAGTCTTTTCTTGGTCCTAAGGTGCGATTGGGATTTGGAAGTAGCCGATGTATCCATCAAGAAAGCAATAGTGTGACTTTCCAGCTAATCGTTCAAGCATTTGATCAAGGAATGGAATAGGGTAGTGATCTTTTTTTTAACATTCAATTTTCTATAGTCGATGCACACACGCCATTTGTTCTTCACTCGAGTTGTGACTACCTCCCCATGTTCATTTGTGACAACAGTTATCCCACCCTTCTTATTTAAAACTTGAATTGGACTAACCCATTCACTATTAGAAATTGGATAGATAATACCATCTTGAAGAATCTTGGTGATCTCTTCCCTAAATACCTCAAGTATGAGTGTATTGAGTCTTCTTTGTGGTTGTCTAATTGGTTTGGATGATTCCTCAAGATGGATGTAATGCATGAAAAGAGCAGGGTTGATTACTGGTATGTCATCTAGGGTCCACCCTAAGGCCTTTTTGTTTTCCTCTAACACTTGAACAAGTTTGGACTCCTCAGTTTCGGTAAGTGAAGAAGAGATAATGATAGGATAAGAGTGATCATGGAAAAGGAATGCATATTTTAGGTGTTTAGGTAGAGGTTTAAGATCAGTCTCATCTTTAATTTGTGGGTTAGAAAACTCAGGAATGGAGGAAGGGACTTTAGTTGCTTCAGATTCATTCTTCTTAATAATGTCCAAGGTGGAGCAGTAGAGATCAGAGTTGATGTGGGATTAAAGAGAGTTTTTAAGTTCCTCTAGATTGATGGAGTCTATGAAAGAGAGGTCCACATCAACTTCAACATTTATGACTTGGTTAATCATGGTTCAGATTTCACAAGATCCTTTGTCACGAGAACATGAAAAACATGGTGTATTGGGGTTTTATTGACTCTTAGAAGTGTCCTCAGAAGCATGGATTGAGAATGCAGAGTGATCCTCAGATGGGTATCGCATGTCTTGGAAAATGTTGAACTTGACCAGTTGGTCACCTAATTCCATGGATAAGATTCCTGAATAGACATCAATCTTGGTTCTCGTAGTCATGAGGAATGTTCTTCCTAGAATTAGGGGAGATCGAGAAGATTTCATCTCACCTTCCATGTTAAGGAGATAGAAATCAGCAGGGAAGATAAGATCATTGACTCAGACAAGGACATCCTCAGTTATACCCTTAGGACTAGTAGTGCTTCGATTGGCTAACTGAATGAAAACACCCATTGGATGTAAGGGACCTAGACCAAGGTTTGAGAAGATGGATTTGGGAATGACATTAATTGAGGCTCCTAAGTCTATGAGTGCATCATCGAAGTTAGAAATTCCAATTTGGCATGGAACCATAAAGGTTCCTGGATCTTTGAACTTTATGTGAATATACTGTTGGGTGGAAATATTTTCAAAGGTCCTAAGTTACCTCTTGTGGGTGCACAATTCCTTAAGAAACTTGGCATACTTAGGAATTTGTTTGATGGAATCTAAGAGAGTAATGTTGACTTCAACACATCTAAACATGTCGAGAATTTCAGGATTAGGTTCAAATGACTTCTTTGGATTAGAGATATCTTGTGGAAAAGGAATTTAATTCCTAAGTGGAATGGAAGGAGGTGAGGGAATGGATTCAGATTCCTTTTAAAGTATCTTTTTATTTTCATTTTCTAGGTCAACTTTCAAAGGAGGGTTAGAGGACTTATCTTGAGGCATAGCAATTTGATTTCCTAATCTAAGTGAAATTTCACATACATTACCCTTGGGTTTGGGTAATTGTTGAGTTGGGAGTTGGGAAGAATTAGATGGTTGCTACTGACTAAGGTGGGATGCAAGTTGACCAATTTGGTTTTCAATGTTCTTAAGACTAGAACGGGTGAAGGAGGCAAGATATTCAACAGTGATTTCCTATGGTTGCTTGGAAGAAGAGGCTTGTCCTAGATTGGGATTACCTTGATTTTAGTTCTTGGGAAAGGTATTGTATTGCTTTTGGAATTGGGAAGGCTCACTAGGATAATGGAATCCAGGAGGAGGATTGTTCGTTTGAGGTTGAGGAACAAAAGAATAAGGTTGTTGGAAGTTACCAACACCTTAACCATATTAGAATTGGTTTGGGTTTTGATTAGGGAATTGAGGGGGATGAGATACATGATTCCCATATCTCAAGTTAGGGTTATATGTAGAAGAGAAAGGCTCAGAATGAGGTTGGTTGAAGTTTCTAACAAACTGACCTGATAGTTGAGGGTTGGTGTTCCTCTGAGCATATGCTGCATTGATCTCTATTGGTCCAGATGAATCAGATTGATCCTCTTGAAGTTGTGGACATGTGTAAGTTGGATGTGATGGAGAGTTACAGATTCCACAGTTTTTGATAGGTCCAGGAAACATTGATTGCAGAGAAGATGAGGTTGGGGATTTGGTAGCCACAACTAGTTGTCGCACAAGACCTATAAGTTCACTCATCCACTCGGTCATCTTGTTAGGCTCAATTTATTGATTATCTTGGGCTTGTTTGACTTGAGAATGTGCTCGAGTATGGAATTTTTGTGTGTTTTCAGCCATATTTCTTATGAGATCTCTTGCTGCTGCAAGATTTTTATCAACAAGAGCACCACCACTTGTGGCATTAATGAGAGTTATCTCCATAGACAATAACCCCTCATAGAAGTATTGTATCAAGAGTTGGTCAAGGATTTGGTGGTGTGGGAAGGTTGCAACAAGATTTTTAAAACTCTCCCAGTATTCATGGAGTGATTCACTTGGGAACTGACGGATACCACTTATTTCCTTTCGGATAGAAGTAGTACGAGAAGTAGGAAAGAATTTCTCTAAGAAGAGTCACTTCATGTCATTCCATGTGGTTATGGAACCAAGAGGTAGCTAGTAAATCCATGACTTAACAGTGTCAGCTAGGGAGAAAGGGAATGCTCGAAGTTTGATTTTTTTCATCAGAAACCCCTTGAGGCTTCATGGTAGAGCACACCACTTGGAACTCTTTAAGGTGGAGATGTGGATCCTCACCGGCTAGCCTGTGGAAATGAGGGAGAAGATGAATCAAACCCAATTTGAGTTCGAAGTCAGCTTCTATGTTTGGATATTGAATACAATAGTTTGGTAATTCATATCAGGGGTAGCAAGTACTTTTAGTGTTTATTCCCTAGGATTGACCATATGTAATTCAACTGGTTGGATGAGGACTGAGTCTTGAATTATTTGATTTTCTATTATGTTCCTCCTAAGTTGCCGAAGTATTCACTCAATTTCAGGGTCAAAAAAATCTAAGGGATTGTTTGGGAGGCTACGGGGAATTCAGATAGATGTTTTAAGGAAAAGGAAGATGAGTTTTTCTTTGTGTTTTTTCTATTTATGATTTTTATGAGAAGACGGGTTTTTATTTGTGTTTTTTTTAATCAATTTTTTTTAAATTTTGTTGTTATTTTTGATTTTTTTTAAAATAACCAGAAACTAATGACTACTTAAAGCACCATTCCTAGAAGCATCTCCATTTGAAACACACATCTGATTATCTCCTATCGACCGGTCAAAATTCCAATTCTCTGCTAATGTGTATAGTAGTACTTGGGTCGAATCCTCAGTGATGATACTTTTTAATAGTCGGTTGTTTTTAGTTAATTGTATTCTAATTGGGGGGTTTGTTTGCAGAGATTATGAAATAATTTATGGATGATGTTTGATTTAACAAATTGATAAATATTGGGCTGATTTCATCATTATGTAGTTAAGCTTGTGATATCTTTGAGCTTTGCTTTATATTGCATTAAATTAACACCCACTTCACAAGATAATGTTGATTGGAATTCCTAAGTGTTAAGGTTTTAATACAAGCCTTAAATTAACTTAAGATTCTAATATCAATCAGATATTATTGATGGTGGTGTATTTATGGTTCCAATAATCCATGTAAACCACACGTTAAACAAAACAAGTCATTAATCCATGACATGTTAAGTCCAACATACACAATGTTAATTCAAAGAATATTCATCGAGCAAATACTCTCAATCACTTAACATCCATAAATTTTCAATCACCCCAATAATGGATTTACTCAGCTATTTGGGTGTTTAATAATCTGGTTATAATGATTATGATGATAAATTAAGAAGATAAGAAAAATAAAGGGATAAGAAAAGGGTGGTGCGTCGAACACACACACACACAAACAATGATGATTATTAAAAACAGACTTTCGATTGAATGAGGAAGAAAAAGAAAGGAATGGGATTCAACTATATCTAAACTATTTTAAGAAAATTAATATGAAACTATAGAATGTGGATGAGAATAAGATATATTTAAGAAGAAACTTTCATTAAAACAGAATTACAAAGAAATAGACTTACAAGATTACAATAATGAAGAACACAAAAGTAAATGAAAACAAAGAGAGGAGGAAAGGTCTCTCAAGTGAAAACTTGAGTACGGAAGGTCCTACTAATCATTTTTCAAGGCTTTGGTCATGCCAATTTATGCTCCTCTCTTCTGAAATAGCAACTCTTTGTAAGGAGAGGATGAGGATGTATTTATATCCCATGTTGTGGGCTGTTTGCATTCTAAAAATTCCCCTGCACTTGAATATCCAATTTGATACATTATACAGCTGAATATTGAGATATTATCTTCTTTAAAGTTGTATATAAATATATCCCATGTCTACTCTGAAAATTTGGAGGCCATTGGACTTAAGGATCCAAAGTTATGGCCGATTGATTAAACAAAGTTAATCTATCCATTTCAATCCCAACTTTTTGAATCCCACAATGTGAATGGGTTTTTGAATAGGAATATGCCTTCAAATCTGAATTATTTCTTCAACAATGTAGGCCTTATAAATATTCTCTTTCACACTGCAAACTCTCAGCTTTATTGGATGCTTACATAATGAGATATGTCATGAATACTGTACTAATTTTATTTCTTGTCCAGAATGGTGGGATGGACTTCAAAGTATAAGTTGGGCCCCTTGTTTTTGGATTTGGGCCTTGAAATTTTTATCCAAGACTCCTTAAATTGTCCCCCGAACCTTTGATGAGAACGAAGGAATTTTAACTTCTAGATTGAGCCCAGTAATTCAATATTCATGGCCAGTCCAGTTTCTTCACAGATTCTGTAGGCCCTCTTGTGTGGTTCATATGAGCCTTAAAATGGAAGAATTAGCCCATGATCCCTTCTATAGAAATGTGTTATATTAAATTATAAATTCTAAAAAACAATAATCACACAATTTGGATCAATAGGGTGAGATTTATAAATAAAATATTAAACTGAATCAATTTTAATACTTTTAAAAATGCTCAAAAATTATACTTAGTATTAATATATTAATATTTCACACACATTATGTACATTTCATATAAAATCAGTAAACAGAGTATATAATAAGTCACAAAAATATTAATAACATCAGACGTGTGAAACACTATCCTGATCAACACGTGGTGTAAGAAATAAAGACACTGCGTGTCATTAATGTAAAAAGTTTGAATTAATTTCCAAATTAATTCCTAATGAATTGAACACCAGTACATGACATTTACTCTTGTGTTATCCGACCAGAATCCTTGGAACCTCCGAATGAGTTCCTCAATTTTATTTCATTCATAAAATTAATTGTATTGATTTGATCTATAAGAAATGAAGGAGGAAGAATAATATCTTACAATTCAGATTAAAAGAACGATTAAACTTGAATTAAAAACTAAATTAAAATTGTTTGAATCAATCAAAGATATTTAAATAATTATAAATAAATATGTAATCTCTCTGATACCACTTTTAGGTTCTGGGCACAATGGAAGCGTGTGATGGGTCATGCCCAAATTTGATTTTTACCATGACTGATGGTCAATCTGAGATTTACACAATGATAAATGTTGTGATCTATGAAATTGAATCAAATAATATATAAAAGAGAAAAAACATTGTAACCATAGAGAGGATCATCACATATTATTTATAATCAATTAAATTAATTGAATAATTACCTTATTGAAATTATTTCATCATTTATGGATCTAAAAATAGATATACATTATACCATTTTTGTGTTATAGGAATCAAAGTAGATTACTTTTAGTGGTGATCCACACATGTTCCATAAATCTTTGAATATCGCCATAGGAATATCTAGGTGATATCATGACAGATCCCATAACTTGTGTCATCCACCTTTGATTGGCTTGGGAACCACTTCTAAAGCATTATCCTGGATCTCTCTTGACTTGAGAGGGAATGATGGAGGAAGATTGATCTCCTTTCTTGGGAGTGTTCTTGGAGAAGGGAGATCTCTAGGTCTTGATAGGATTCTCTAAATCCATTGTGCATAACCAAAACAAATGAATTAACTCTATTAGAAATTAATACAATTGGTTTTATATACTGCTAGGGTTAAAATAAATTAATTGCACAATTTCCATTTATTATTTATTTAATCCTTATAGAACCCCATGTCAAATAATAATAATAATTTTATTTCTCGACAAGTTCTTAACTTGCGAATTAAATTAAATATTATTTAATCAAATAATATTCAATATTTATTATTCCTCACTAGACCATTAAACTCGGTCCTCCATTCCTAAACACCATTTATTAGGCCTTGAATAATGAATATTTATTTATTAAATAAATATCATTACATTATTCTCCAATAAATAAATAAATATTATATTCATTAAATAGCAAATAAATATTCTCCTCACATTATATTCTCTCGAATAACTGGAGATAGAATAAATGTGATCAAGAAAACATGAATAATTATTAAACCACATGCGAGAATAATATTTATTCAACTTGTTAAATAATAAATAATAATATTATTATTTAATTGAGATTCTAGATACAATTAGTTTTTGACTTTCTAGTCCTCTTTCTCAGTGGCATTAGCCGAATCAGCCTAAAGTCCAATGTTAGCATCTAAAAACATGCCAAGACACCCATAGAGAAAGAAGTTAATGCTGCAAAGACATAATACCTCATATGGACTCTTACTGTGTAATATAATCCCTTTATCATGATATCTCAAATCAAGGAGGTTGCATACTGATGGTATAAACCTATATTCTTGATGTCTCTTTCTTTGACTTCCTAGAAATTGAACTTGCCTATAGGACACCATGGCCATGGATTTATTTAGGATATATAATTTCCATAAAAGGTCATGCGATATAAACTTATATTAAAGAATATAAGGGATAAATCCTTTCTCTCATTATTCGTTAATGCAATATTACTCATGATGCACCCAACGCATCCTACCTCACTGCGAACATCTATCTTCACGTTTTTTTATCAATACATCAAAGTCAACGACTCATAATACTCATAAATAATAATCTTAAAGTATATAACCAATACACACATCCACAGATAGGAACATACAATGAAACATATAAATGTGTATTTCCTATTGGCGGGTATCATTCTCATAATATCCCACTGGATATTACCAAGGGAATATACCATGAGAAGGTGCCTCAAAGTCCTATAAGTATCCAACCATGGCAGCCTATATCATTTGCGTCCCTCAAATGATATCATCTGACTATATAACATTTATTTAAGAATAGTGTCGTAGTACATCTGGGTTCTCATCATAGCGGGGAACTTCTATGACATTTTAGTGCAACAAATACTCTTGGGACATTGTCACATACTACGTTGCATAGAATAATACTCATGATGTGATAATGAGTTTATTAATAATCAAAACTATGAATACAAGTTATCTTAAAGTATATAGAAGTTGGTTCTAGGGAACCAACTCGAATATTTTTTTCATTTAATTATTTGATGTTTTCAAATTTCACTTCATTAAATTCAGATTCACCAAAATTAGTGTACTATTCTTTAATTTCATCCTCACTTTACACTACACTTTTATCCTTAATATCACCCAATTAATTTTATTCATCACTCAACTCAAATTTCTCTTGATTTTTCATTTTATTTCTTAACACTCGTAATTCATTTTGTAGTTTTTTCATTCTAGATCCATCATATTCTTTATATTCATCAAATTTAGTGAGAATTTTCAGCATAATTTGTCTCAATTCCAATTGATTTAGTGGTTTTGGCTCATAATAGTCTTAGTGTTATTCAAATTGAAAATGTTTATATGGATAATTATGAACACACTTCCAAGTAGTGTGACAATTAAATCTATATAAAAATAGTAAATTTTATTCTGATGATATCATCCTATATAATGATCAAATTTTACACAATAAAGAATTTATAAAAAAGTTCAGCAACAACACAATCCAAAAATAGATTCAAGAGAAAAAAAATAGGAATTATAATAAGCTCAAAATTCAAGCACAAATAGTTTATTTTTTTAAGGAACTAAAGTAGTAACACATAGCTAAAAAATTTATAAAAGATAAAACACACAAAATAAAAATTAAAATATAAAATCCAACACCAAAAATATACTCAAATAACAGTTTCATTTTCTTTATTCTTTTATTTTTTTAAGATTCTCCAACCATAAGATTCTAAGAATATGCTGTGACACCCCGGACATATTTTATGTGTAATAATAATATTTTAGTAGTTTTAATTATTTTTCTTGGTTTAATTTTCGTACTATTCAAACAATATTTGCAAAATAAACCCAAGACATATTTTATTCAATAAAACACTGAAACATCACATTTAAACAAGTACAAAAGACCATGGATAGCCTAGAAAACTAATGGAAAATCTGAGTAGCTACACTGGGAGACACCCTAACATCACGATGAGACCAAGCATGTATCCCTCATCCCTTGGACCGACCATAATGAATAATGAAATTGCTAGAATAATGGCATAAGAACTAAGCATCAGAGGAATTTAGAAGACCATATTTATAATCCCAACTAATTTAAATCTATGAAATACCCTACACATGTATTTATAAGGGTCTTCTTGACTGTTGGAAATACATATGACCACTATTTTATTTTTATGGCCGTTGGAGATTAAAATTAAGTGATCGTTAGTGTTTTATTAAACAAAATAATTTAAGTAATAAATTTAAGATATATTGTATAATATATCATTCTTATAAAGCCTATATAATTTTTTAAACATTTCAAGTGTTTTGATATGTTTTAGATATTTTAAGTTTTATCTTTAATATCATGGTTTTAAATTAAAAATCATATTTTTATTATGAAAATTAGTATGGTTTCAAAACTTAGGTAAGTATTTAAAATACCTTTTAAATGTTTTAAAGTTATGATTTTAGAAGGTTTATATTATAATTATGAATCCATTATCCTTTTAATAAGTGTTTTAAGTTAATTTCAATTAAATAAGTATTTCATAACTGTAGTGTTTCAAATGTTTTAAATATCCTAGTATTAGATCTTTGACTAATATTATAATGGTATATTAAAGATGTTATCAATTAATGGTTTGTTGGAATTAATTGGATGTTCTGTTTAATTTTCATTTTTTAAAGTGTTTATAGTTTTTTATAAAAAAAATTAGAGGGTCAGCCAACCGAGGGAAGCCTTTATAGGCCAAGTCCTCAAGGTTAGGCCGATCCATTTTGGGAAACCGACTAACTGGGGTGTCAGAACGAGTGTTTCTCAATAGGAGCATGCACAATTCATGCTAAATCAAAGAAGAGACCTTGCATAGGTTGGGCTAGGTTCGAGGGTCCACGCGGGCCCATGTATAAGGCTCGCGAAGCGCAGGTGGTGAGGGTGGGCTTAAGCCTGTGGTGAGAGTCTGAGTGTAAGAGCCCCAGGTGTGTGCATATGTTATTACCGGTGAGAGTCATGCTGAGATTTATAAGGTGCCTCCCGTCCCTCGTTTATTTCAATGTGGGATGAAGATAACGCAATACAGGCTATCCGAACCAGCCACACACCATCGCAACTGTCCAACTCGTTTAAGCTGAGCGATCGAACACTGCGTCTCCCCTTGTCGTTCGATCTCCATCACGACACATCCCAGCTATCCATATTTAAACTAATCGATCTCAAAACCCCACATCTCCCTTGGTCGTTCGATCAAGCTGGACCAATCTGGACTGAACATTCCCATCTTCTTCTTCTTCCACGTCGCGGTCCCACTCCAGTGGCCTCACCCCGCGGTCTTCATCCCCCACTGCTCCTACTCCTTGAATCAATCACACCCATCACTCTCCTCAGTTATTTTGTGTTACTTTTACACAAATGTACATGGTTTATGTTTATTTTTTTACAAAACCCAAGATTCTCGAGTAAGTTTCTCATAAAATATTTATATTTTGAATTGATTGTTTTATTTAATATTTTCTTCAATTATAACCCTTGTTTGAATCCACAATAGTCAAGTGTGTTTTTATTTGTTTATAAGTGATGATTGAATCAAGTCTTTTAATATGTATAAACATATTTTATATAAACCCCTTATTATATGAAAACCCTACGGGTTTTTCTCTTCCTCAAACTCCTGCAAGCTTTACAAGTTTGAGATCCTCCTTGCATACAGGTAAGGGAATATTTTGAATTTTCCTTATTATGAAAAAACCTAATATACACTTTGTGTATATTTGAATATGTCTATGTACTTAAAACTCAAACTGTTTTAAATATTTCCTAAGGGGATCAATAATGTTTTATTTGGGTTTGGCATATGTATAATCTTATTAAGGGACTATTTTGTTATGTTTTTATATGTATATATGGTTTATATATATGTATATTTTATATCTAAGCTGATCCAGGTTTCAAAGGCTAAATGTATGTGTATATTAATGTTTTTAAGGTCTATAATGATATAAGGGTTAATTTAACATGGTTTTTGGTTATGAAAAACCGAATATACACTTTGTGTATATTCAGATATATACATATAATTCAAACCAAATCTATTTTATGTTTTTAAAAGATGATTTCTAATCTTTAAATGATGATTTGGATGCAAATAATTTTTTGGGTTCAATTAGATTAATGTTATGAAGTATCCATTATTTTTAAAAAATTATTAAATCTTGTTTTGGTTTTGTAAAAATCATATATACACTCTGTATATAAGGATATATATATATATATATATATATATATTTATATGATTCCCAAACCCTAATTTCAAGTGATGGATATCATAATTTAATTAATGTTTTAATGCAATTAGTACATGACTATTGTGTAAAAAGAGACGCGCAAGACTCAGCTTGCTGGGAAATCTAGGACTTAAAGTGAGGGCAAAAAAAAAAAAAAATTTAAATCACAAAATATATTAGAGGATAAAAGGATGTGAAGAATCATGTTAACATGTTATGCTCACATCAATGTTTTATTACATTATGAACCTGCTGTAGTGATTGCTGTTAGTTAATAAAGTTTATGATTTAATCTATTTGCATGTTCATTGACACTTTTATTAGTGTATTAAATGGCATGTATTTTTTTTATTAAATATTCATTTCCATGAATAAAAGATTATAAAATTAATAAGTTATCATTTTATGTGAGAAACCCCATCCATTCATTAATTATGTGCTTTAGTTATTACACATGTGCGAAGAGTGTTTATTAGTCCATGTATGTCATTGATGAAATTGTTATTACCATATTCTAAATTTTAACTAAAATATCATGCTATTACAGATTTAATGAGCAATGATTTCATTATCCATCTTTTAATTACTGTTGTAAACAATTATTGCATGCAAGTGACATATTATGATAATTTATGAAATAAGAACTTATTTATTCAAAGTGGTATGGGACACCTTGAATAATATGGAATATGAAATGAAATATTCAAAGTGGTATGGTACACCTTTAATATATGAAATAATAAATTAAATATTTAAAGTGGTATGGGACACTTTGAATATATGACCTCACTAGACATATGAGGAATGTATTGGACTTATTATGTGATGGTTGAGGCCCTCTATAGCCTCTCGGCGCATCAATAGGTCTCATGAGACAAATTAGGTCATGGAACGAGGCCTTGGAAAAATGATGGTCTTGACACGAGGCCTTGACAGAAAGTTTATGGTCTTGACATGAGGCCTTGACACAGTATGGAATTATACATTCCCTCACTATGCGTTAGTATATGACTAACCAAGTTATTATTCAACTAGTATAATATCCTTGGTTAAGATTTTTTACTTATGAGTATCAAAATAATTAAATTCACATGGAATGATGTTTATTCAGCACTCATCTCCTAAACATTAATTCAAATGCTAGTAGTTTACCTGTCATTTTATGATGTGCATTTTAGGTGATAAGTTAATTATGAAATTTTTTATGTGCAACTCTGTTTAAGAGTTGTTGTCCTAGAACCAACAGTTTTTACTTTGATTACATGGATATTTAATGTATTATTACACATTGTTCATTGTTTTGCATGATTTTGATGTAATAATTTCCTATAGTATTTTTTTCATTGATAATGTCATGGAAGTTCCCCGCTATAATGAGAACTTTGAAATGCTATAAAAATATTCTTAAATATAGTTCTGCGATTGGATGACATGCTATGATGAGACACATAGCGTGCAGACCGTTAGGTGCAAGTACTCGTAAGCAGATGAGACTTCCTATCATGAAGTTTACACTTGGTAATATCCAATATAGGAGATTATGAGAGCATAACCACTAGTAGGAATTCCACATGTTTTAGTGTCATCAGATATTTCTATCTGCGAGCATGTGTAATGATCCTTATACTTTAATATTATCATTAATATGTGTCACGACTTACACACTTTGATTTACTAATGAAAATTGTCACACAGATAGTTGGCGGGAAGTAGGGTGCGTTGGGTGCGTCACAAGTGGCATGTTATTAATGGATAAGTTAAGGAAAGATTTGTCCCTTCAATTTATGGAAGTTGATATCTCGACCCTTTGATTGAAATAGAACCATCGTGTGAAATTCCATGGCCATGGTGTAACGATGAGTTTATTTTTGGCAGTCAAATATTGACGTATCAAGCATAAAATTTGATGAAACAGTCATAAAACCTGCTTGATGAGATATTGTGACAAAGATATTATATTACACAATGAGAATTTATATGTGGATGTCATTGTTGCGACTTTACGTTCTTTCTCTTGGGTGCCTTGACCTGTTTCTAGACAGTACTCTTGGACTTTAGTCAAGCCCGCCTAATGCCAATGAGAAAGAATCCTAGAGGGTCACACACTAAGTGTTTTTGGTGGTCTTTGTTAAATTATATTTGAATTTAATTAATGAAATAAATATTATTCTCAAGACCTTGGAATAATTTTATTCAAGTTAAAATGATCGCATAAATTAAATTAAATTTATTTATTTATTTTATTGAACATTTAATAAATATTTATTTACTAGTTTGTAAATAAAATATTTATTTAAGAGAATAAATTGTTTTATTTATTTATTCGAGTGTTCAATAAATGGAAGTGGAGTTCGATCAGACCAAGGTCGGTCCGGTAGTAAAATAATTATTTTCAAGATGATAAATAATTATTTAACTAGTTGGTACAAATTAAAATAACGCTACTATTATTTTGTGACACAAAATTTTATTTATAATTCTATTTTGTGAAAGTTGGCACACCATAAATAATGACACAATATTATTATTAAATGCATGAGTTTTATCTAAGTTCATGAATATATTTAATTGTTGCAATGCAATTAAATATTGTAACTAAAATTCCATGTATATAAATAGGCAAGTATGCCTATTTTTTCATACACCACACCACACGCCTGGTGAATTGAGAATTGTTGAGCCAAAAAATTTCTCTCTCGAATCCTCTTCTCTCCCCTCTCAAGAATGAGAAATGTTCTTCAAGGTTGAAGAAAAGGAAATCAAGAACGACCGAAAAAAGACACTCGATTCACTATGCTAGCACCCAAAGAATGAGCGGTATCGATCAGAGGCCATCAGAGCACATGTGGATCACCGCTAGAGGGATTATATTTGGTTTTTTACAAGCGTAACAAGATAATTTGTAAGGTTCATTCCAGATGACCCTCATCATCAACAAAGAAAAATACCAAAGACACAGGTATTATTTTTCTTTATAAAATTAATTAAATTAATTATAAACATGATGTGAAAGATCCTATATAAAGGTTTCATGACTCTTTCTTCTTTATATAAATATTTTATTATATTCCATGGAGACTGGCATTCATCATCGTATTGATCCCGGAATAATCATTGATCATGGTAAAAATAAAAATTGGGTGCCGCACCAACCACGCTTCCACTACACCCAGAACCTTGATGTGGTATTAGAGTGGTTACATCATAGTTTATAATTATTTAAATATTTCATTGATGACTTACGCATTTAATAATTTAGTTGTTTCAATTCAAGTTAATCGTTCTACAAATCTGAATCTCTAGATCTATTTCTCCTCTTTTGTTTCTCGTTAACCTTACAGAAATGATCTTTTCTTTTAATTTTGATTAAAATAAAATAGAGGATCTCATCTGGAGGTACCAAAGCTTCATGGCTGTATAACACCACATCACACGATGTGTATTTGACATTACACACCATGTAGTAAAGATTCAATGCATCGAACTGGTCTGCCAAACCAAGCTGTATGTTGGAGTCTTTCTAAGTCTTAAATGACTCTGTGTGTTGACCAGGAACAGGTGGCACACGATTTCCAGATTGCACGCCGTGTGGCCCAATAGACACGGTGTGTAGTCCCTTCGAATTAGGGTTGGACCGTGTACCCCGTACACGGATTTCCCGACTGGAGACTGTGTAATGAGGAACTACACGGTGTGTATCCCACTGGACACGCCGTCTACTCCAAATATTTCTGAAGTATACTCACATGTCGTTTCCCCGACTGTGTACTTTGGATAGATGGTGAAAAATAGTACACACCATGTATTTGTAACTACACATCATGTACTCATCCAAATTATGCAGATTTATTAAAATTTATTATTATATTATACAAACCCTTGAGACGTGTACCATCGTGCAGGCGTAAAGTTGAGGCACAACACGTGATATGTGTTTTATATATGTGTTTTTAATTTAACATCTGCGTAATGTTCATTTCTACTCATTGGTTAGTTATGAATAGGAATTCACCGGGTTGCCTCCAAGGTACAAGTTACATACAAAGATAAATTTAAATGAATTTATTTGTTTAAAATTATGATATATGAGAATCTCAAGGAAATCCAGAAAAGGGTTTAAGATAAAAGGATTGATTAATTAAAGATGATAATTAATTTATTCGAGCATGATTTATCTTAAACAAGGAAAATTAAATAATTGATTGCTATTTTTATTTATGTGTAAATATCGTTGCATGTATAGATGACCATGAGATATACTAAGACCTTTGTATGTGGATGATTTATTTTAATTTATTTGAATTAAATTTGTTGGCCTATGAGCCTTCTCCTCATTAATATGTAGGGCCTGCGTGCCCAAGGTCTCTTTTATATAAAACCCCTTTTTACCCCTCACCTACATACGAGTTTAAAAGGGAATATGTAATGGATGTAACTCCCAAGATAGTAGATTTGGTTCAAGCTAGAGCCGAGATGAAACCAATCCCAGGAGATACAGAGGTGGACAGGTGGAAGCTGTAAACACGAACCCAAAAGGTTCAAGGTGTTTGTCCCCTAGGTTAGGGTTAGTTTATCAACTGCTAGATAAACTAACCGTTAGAAAATCTTACGATCATTTCATTTAATTTATTTTATTTCTATCAGTTTCATGGTTTATCATTATGGATGTGTTTTCATGATACCATAATTAATGAATTAAACAAGTATGCAAGATGAAACTAAAATAAACTAGACTTATGCATAAATATTATCAAGACATGGTTTATCACTTATGTAAGTTCCACTTAATATTAACAAGCATGTGATAATTATAATAATAAATTCACGCATAAGATATAAAAATCCCTCAAATAAAATATTAAGTCATAACAAGCCTTCCGTTACATGATTAAAGGAAAAAATCAATAAAACTATATGTTTGACCAACCCTTGTTAGGACACTTAATTTTATACAGGAATCCCTTATGAAAGGTTTCAGGTTGACTTAACCATATTACATCAACAGGAGTAGCCCTTTCTAGACTTGGTGTAATATTAGAGGCAAGATTTGAGGAAATCCAAATTCACGATTTCAGGATTGGGGAGTCCACTCTACATTTCAAGGAGCTACAAGCCCGCAGTTGGCAAAGACCTGCCTACCTAAATACCTTCTAATAGCTTGACCAACCCTTGTTGGGGTTATGTGAAGGGGAATATGGATCCTTTACACTATAATTTCATGACAACTAAACTTTCCCAGTTCAATGGTGAGGGCTATTGGGACTTGATAAAATAATGGGAGACTTAATAAAATTTATTATTTCTTATAAAATGTAATTAAGAAATTATTAATGATCTTATCTTTTAATTGTAGAATAAAAATGAAAAAATCATCAACCACACTATCCCTATGATCAATTCTAGAAAAAGAAAACATCCTCATCGGTAGTAACTTCTAGGAATGGTTTAGACACCTTCAGGTTATCCTACGCTATGAATGGAAGTCTTACGTGCTGGAGTCAACATTACCTAATCCGCCTTCCAAAGAGGCAAGTGATGAGTATTTCCTAGTCTATGAGAAACATATGAACGACATGGTTTATGTTCAATGTTTGATGCTACCATAAATGCCTAGTGAGATCATGAAGTCTTATGAAAACATGGATTCTTATAGAATGCTCGAGCACCTCCGTGGTATTTACTAGGAGAGAGAAAGACATGAAAGGTTTGAGATCTCTAAGGCATTATTTCAGAGTAATCTTGGAGAAGGTTCCCCGACTGGGCCTCATATAGTCAAGCTCATTGGATAAATTGAGCGCCTGAAGGTTCTAGGGTTTAAACTCTCCGAAGAACAGGGAACCGATCTCATTCTTGCATCACTCCCTCAGAGATTCTCTAACTTTGTTATCAATTTCAATATGAACAACATTGAGAAGTCTCTATCTGATCTTCTTATCCTCATTCACCAAGTGGACAAAGATATGAAGCACAAAAAGCCTTATGTCCTTATGGTGAATAAGAGGAAAGGGAATGCAAAGATATTTAAGCCCAAAGCTTCTTCACAACCTTCCAATAAAAATAAGATAAAAGGGGAGGCAAGGGAACAAGAGGCTATTTGTTTCACATGTGGCAAGAAGGGCCACTTGAAGAAGAACTGCACCCAGCCTAAGAAGTAAAGGGAAGCTTTAGGTGCATTTTTTATCAAACACAATCTATCTGTTTCTACAAACTGGGTATTAGATACAACTTATGGTGCTCACATATTTATCCAAATATAGGAACCAAGTTGATTCAAGAAGATTGATTGAGGATAGGTAGATCTACGAGCAGCCAATGAAGCCAGACTTGCTGCTGTAGCTATTGGGGACTACCACATAACATTTCCAACTGGGATGATCTTGGTGTTAAAGGGTTGTTTTTATGTTCCTTCTGTAACCAAAAACATAATTTCTGTATCCATACTAGATATAAATGGATTTGTTTTCAAGTTTGGGAATTAATTTTGCTTCTTTTATAAAGATAACATTTGTTTTGGTAGGGCACATTTATACAACAACCTTTATGTGTTGGATTACACAAACCAGGTAATGGAAATCGATGACAAAGATACTTCACATGAATCACACCACACCCAACTTTGGCATCACCAGCTAAGTTATGTAAATGAGAAATGCTTAAAAAAGTTACATCAAGATGGATATTTAGATTCTTTTAAACTAAAACCACTTGGCGTATGTCATGCATGTTTACAAGGAAAAATGACCAAAGCCCCATTTGGTGGGAAAGGTGAAAGGGCTAAAGAACTTATTGAATTGGTTCATATCGATGTGTGTGGACTATTTCTAGTTGAAGCAAGGGGAGAGTAATCATACTTTATAACTTTTACTGATGATTTTAGTAGATATGGATATATCTACTTAATGAGGTATAAGTCGGATTATTTTGATAAGTTCAAAGAATACAATAATTAAGTTGAGAACCAGCTTGGTAAAAAATTAAGAAACTATGCTCAGAAAAAGGTAGAGAATATCTTAATCAAGACTTCATTGATTACTTACGGGAGTTTGGGATCCTATCCCAACTCACTCCTCCAAACATGCCCAAGTGGAATGGTGTGAGAAAAAGGAGGAACCACACCCTGTTAGATATGGTGAGATCAATGATGAGTCATGTGAGTCTTCTATTATCCTTTTGGGGATATGCGTTACAAATAGCAGCACACATACTAAACCAAGTACCAACTAAATCGATAAATAGTATTCCATACGAGTTCTGGAGTGGAAGAAAATCCATGTTATCGAATTTACATGTGTGGGGTAGTGAAGCGTTTGTTAAGGCCTATTCAGGTAACAAAATCGCACCCCGAGGCACAAAGTGTACCTTTATGGGATACCCCAAGGAAATAAGGGGATATTACCTATACATACCTTAGAAAAAAAGGTTATAGTGGAAAGAAATTCCATATTCCTTGAGAGGGAGCACATCTCCAAAAGAGATAGTGGGAGAGAGATAGAATTCGATGAAGTCGAGGCTCAAGGTACACAAGATTTGGTACAAGAATAGATTCCACAAAGCCCCATGGAAGAAGAATCTATTCTAGAGACACAAGTACTGCGTAAAAGTACAAGAGAGTTTGGAGAACCAGAATGTTATGTTTTTCTAGTTACTGAGGATGGTGACTCATTATTAGTTGATAATAATGATCCTCTAACATAAAAGGAAGTAGTAAGTGGCCCAGACGTTTCCAAGTGGAAAGAATCCATGAATTCTGAAATGGATTCCATGTACTAAAACCAAGTCTGGATTTTGGTAGATCCTTTAGTAGATGTAAAGTCTGTTGGTTGCAAATGGGTATTCAAGAAGAAACTGGACATGGAAGGACAATTTAGTACCTATAAGGCATGACTGGTTGCAAAAGGTTTTAAACAACTTCAATGAATTGACTATGATGAAACCTTCTCACTAGTTAGAATGCTGAAATCCATTAGAATTATACTTTCCATTGCAGCTTACCATGACTATGAGATTTGGAAAATGGATTTCAAAATAGAATTCCTTAATGGGAACCTTTAGGAAGATGTCTACATGACACAACCTGAAGGGTTTGTGACTCCAAAGGATGCCAATAAGGTATGAAAGTTGCAGAAATCCATTTATGGATTAAAGAAAGCATCCAAGTCATGGAACATTCATTTTGATGAATCCATAAAATAATTTGGTTTTATCAAGAATTAATGTGAGCATTGTGTCTACAAATGTTTTAGTGGGAGTGTAGTTGTTTTCCTAATAGTATATTTTGATGACATATTATTTATTGGAAATGAGATACCAGTCTTACATTCTATTAAGTCATGGTTGAATCAATGCTTCTCCATGAAATACTTGGGCGAGGCAGTGTATATTCTTGGGATCAAGATACATCATGATAGATCCAAGAGATTTCTGGGCCTAAGTCAAAGTACATACATTGATAAGATACTAAAGAGATTCAGTATAGAACAATCCAAGAGGGGATTGTTTCCAGTATCACATGACATTCATCTTTCCAAGAAAATGTGCCCTCAAACACTTGAGGAAAAAAAGATAATGGAAAGGACTCCATACGCATCAGCTATTGGGTTAGTCATGTATTCCATGCTAAGTACTAGGCTAGATGTCGCCTACGCATTGAGTGTAGTAGGAAGATATTAAGCTGATCCAGGTGACCGCCATTGGATGGTAGTCAAGACTATCCTAAAGTATCTGAGGTGTAATAATGATATGTTCTTGGTTTATAGAGTATATGAGGAACTAGTTATCAGTGGATATGAAAATTCTAGTTTCCAAACTAATCAAGATAACATGAATTCTCAAACGGGATACATATTCACTTTGAATGGAGGTGCAGTGAGCTAGAAGAGCTCAAATCAGAGTATGGTCACAGATTCTGCAGCAGAGTCTGAGTATATCACAACTTCTGAGGCAGTTAAAGAAGCAATTTGGATGTGAAGCTTCATTCAAGAGTTAGATGTGATACTTAGAAAACTGATAATGTCATGCTCCATGTATTGTAGTTTTATTTTAAGAAAAATTCTTAATATTATTTTAAAAGTTATGTTTTTAAAAGGTTTTATTTTAAATATTATTTTTAAAACCCCCTTACTGGGAATTCTTGTTCTCACCCTAAATTTTTACAGGTTTAATAAATTTGAGTTACACTAAATGGTGGATACTTTGTGGAGTATTTTCTATTCAGTATTGAGGAAATTTTACATTTTTATCTGGTTTTCCAGAACCTAAACCAAAAAGATCCTCTGTATGGAACGTGATGTGAAATTTACCAGCATTTCATTTTATAAAAAAATTACACACCATGTTTTAAAATATCGGCTCTGTTCTCCTGGGGTCAATTCATTACAGTTGGCATTAGAGGATTGTTTAGGAAACTTTGGAAAGTTAGAATAACACTAAAAATTTAATTATGTCTTACTAAGTAAAATTATTTCTTAAAATTTTCAGATGGAAGATGAAACAAGTCTTTTGTCTCTTCCAACCAAAATAATAGAGACTATAGTTTCCAATTCATGTTTAGAAGGCTATGGGACTTTTGAAAACCTTTGTATGACATGTAAACATATCTACTGTGTATCTAACTTTCCTCATGTACTTCAACTCCATCAAGGATCAAGTTTCAACTTTTTCCTTATGATGCATGCTCAATTTTTGTTCTATGCACATAAAGGAATGTACTTTGAGGATCTATTTAAATGCTTTACACTAGCCAAGAATTTTCAATCCCTAGAGTAATTCCAAGAGGATGAACAACATGGTGACCTCTAAGTGATGCATCTTTGTAAAATCTTGATTTAAAATCATTATGGTCAAGTTATAGACTTCAAAATTCTTGAGGAAGAGTCATCATGTTTTTTTATAGACATCAAGTTCATGCTGATGTTGCTCAGCTTCATACACATCATGTATTTATCTCATGGAACTTTAGATTCCCACATAATATTCATCTAAGTTTTCCATGATACATCTATACCAGAGAGATCAAAGAGTTTGGAACCATTTTAGTGATCCGTTTAACTGGGAATTAGGGAAATCTTCGATGCTAGTGGGACCTATGAAGGGACATCATAATGGATGTCAGGAAGTCCGTACCAGTGAGTTTTTGAGAAGGGAACAAAAAAATATGTAACACCCTAAGTTTCATAAACTTTTTATTAAATTGATAATGTTATATTTTTATGTTTTGGTACTTTAATATGTATTTTCAAAATAAAATCTCTATTTTAATATGGTTATTCTTTACTTAGTAGAACTTTTTTCTTAAAATTTTCAGATGGAATATGAGAGATCACCAACCAAACTTTTTTCTCCACCAAATGAGATACTATAAACAATAATGTTAAAGTCATGTTCGGATGTATTTGAACCTCTTAAAAATATACGATTATCATGAAAATATCTTTATCAGATATCCAACACTCCTAATATGCTCTGATTTTTCTGAGGATTAGGTTTCATTTATTTCCTCTTAGTACATGCACAACTCGCATTCTATGCACGACAAGGAAATTATTTTGAGGGACTCCTAACATATTTTACCATGTTTGAAAGATATCCGTCTATAAGAAAATTTTAGGAATCCACCAATGTGGATAACCTTAACACAAATTATCTCTTTCAACTCATAAACTTCAATGGCTATAGGAGGCTTTATGATTTTAAAATTTTAGAAAACAAGGTGGTTCTGCTAGTTTATAGGAATCAATTCCTTTTTGATGTCTCCAAACTTTTCATCTCCCATTACTTTTATATAACATTAGATCATTGTAGACATATGTATAATTATAGCTATTTGAGATGTATCTGGACCAAGGAAATTGAAGAATTTAGAGCTATCGTGGACACCATAGCATCAGATAATCAATAGCTCTTGTGGTACTAGTGAAGGGACATCAGGGTTGATGTTTGAAGGGTTAGAGTATGATAGAATTGAGAGAGCGAAATTCCTTGAATGGGGGATAATGTGACACCCCGAACATATTTTATGTGTAATAATAACTTTTTAATAGTTTTAATTATTTTTCTTCATGTAATTTTCATACTATCCAAATAATGTTTGAAAAATAAACACAAGACATATTTTATTCAATAAAACACTGAAACGTCACATTTCAAAAAATCCAAAAGACCATGGATATCCTTGAAAACTAATGTAAAATCCAAGTAGCACCACTGGGAGACCTACTAACACCACAATGAGACCAAGCATGTATCCCTTATCCCTTGGACCGACCGTAATGAAGAATGAAATTGCTAGAAGAATGGAACAAGTACTAAGCATCAGAGGAATGTAAAGGACCATATTTATAAGAAAAACTGATTTAAATCTATGAAATACCATTAAAATGTATTTATAAGGTTCTTCTTGACCTTTCGAAATACATATGATAGTTATTTTCTTTTTATGGTTGTTAGAGTTTAAAATTAAGTGAACATTAGTGTTTTATTAAACCAAAATAATTTAAGTAATAAATTTAAGATATATTGTATAATATTTAATTTTTATAAAGCCAATATAATTTCCTTAAACATTTCAAGTGTTTTTATATGTATTAAATATTTTAAGTATTATCATTAATATCATGGTTTTAAATTAAAAAGCATATTTTTATTATGAAAATTAGTATGGTTTCAAAAATTAGGTAAGTATTTCAAATACTTTTTAAATATTTTAAAGTTATTATTTTAGAAGGTGTATATTATAATTATGAATCCATTATCCTTTTAATAAGTGTTTTAAGTTTATTTTCAATTAAATAAGCATGTCATAACTTTAGTGTTTCAAATGTTTTAAATATCATAGTATTAGATCTTTGACTAATATTATAATGGTATATTAAAGATGTTCTCAAATAATGGTTTGTTGGAATTCATTGGATATTCTGTTTAATTTTCATTTTTTTAAAGTGTTTATAGCTTTTTATAATTTTTTAGAGGGTCATCCAACCAAGGGAAGCCTTTATAAGCCAAGCCCTCAAGGTCAGGCTGATCCATTTTGGGAAACTGACTAACAAGGGTGTCAGACCAAGTGTTTCTCAAGTAGAGCATACACACTGCATGCTAAATCAAAGAAGAGACCTTGTATAGGTTGGGCTAGGTTTGAGGGCACACACAGGCCTATGTGTAAGTCCCGCAGAGCACAACTGGTGAGGGTGGGCCTAAGCTCACAGTGAGAGTCCATGTTTAAGATCCCCAGGTGTGTGCGTATGTTATTACCAGTGAGAGTCACACTGATCTTTATAAGGCACCTCCCATCCCTCGTTCATTTCAATGTGGGATGATGATAACACAATCCAGGTTGTCCGAACCAGCCGTGCGCCATCGCAACCATCCACCCTGTTTAAGCTGAGTGATCGAACAACGCATCACCCCTATCCATTCAATCTCCATCACAATGCATCCCAACCATCCATATTTAAACCAATCTATCTCAAACCCCTATATCTCCCTTGGCTGTTTGATCAAGTCAGATTGATCTGGACTGAACATTCCCATTTTCTTCTTCTTCCACATTGTGATCCCACTCTAGTGGCCTCACCATGTGGTCTCTATACCTCACTACTCCTCCTCCTTGACTCGATCACACCCATTAATCTCCTCGGTTATTTTCTGTTGTTTTTCCACAAGTGTACAGGGTTTATGTTTGTTTAGTTTTTTACAAAACCCAAGATTCTCGGGTAAGCTTCTCATAAAATATTTATATTTCAAAATGATTGTTTTATTTAATATTTTCTTCAATTATAACCCTTGTTTTCATAAAAAATAGTCAAGTGTGCTTTTATTTTTTTTATAAGTGATGATTGAAGCAAGTCTTTTAATATGTATAAACATAGTTTATATAAACCCCTTATTATATGAAAAATCTATGAGTTTTTTCTCTTCCTCAAACTCCAGCAAGCTCTTCCAGTTCTAAATCCTCCTTGAATATAGGTAAGGGATTATTTTGAATTGTTTTTATTATGAAAAAACTAAATATACACTTTGTGTATATTCGTATATGTCTATATACTTCAAACCTGATCTATTTTAAATGTTTCCTAAGGGGATAAGTAATGTTTTACTAGGGTTTGACCTAAGTATAATCTTAGTAAGGGACTATTTTTTTATGTTTTTATATGTATATATAGTTTATATATATTTATATTTCATATCTAAGCTAATAAAGGTTTTCAAAGGCTAAATTTCCGTGTTTATTAATTTTTTTAAGGTCTATAATGATATAAGGGTTAATTTAACATGGTTTTTGGTTATGCAAAACTGAGTATAAACTTTGTCTATATTCATATATATACATATAATTAAATCAAAATATGTTTTTTGTTTTTAAAAGATGATTTAAAATCTTTAAATTATGATTTGGATGTGAATAATGTTTTGGGTTCAATTGGATTAATGTTATGAAGTATCCATTATTTTTAAGGAATTATTAAATCTTTTTTTGGTTATTTAAAACTCATATATACACTTTGTATATATGAATATATATATATATATGATTTCCAAACCCTAATTTCAAGTGATGGATATCAAAATTTAATTAATGCTTTAATGAAATTAATACTTGACTATTGTGTAAAAAGAGATGAGCAAGGCTCAGCTTGCTGGGAAAGCTGGGACTTGATGTGAGGATAATGAAAATTAAATTTAAATCGAAAAATATATTAGAGTATAAAAGGATGTGTAGAATCATGTTAACATGTTATGCTCACTTTAATGTTTTATTACATGATGAACCCACTATAGTGATTGCTGTTAGTTAATCAAGTTTATGATTTAATCTATTTTCATGTTCACTGATACTTTTATCAATGTATTAAATGGAATGTAATTTTTTTTATTAAGTATTCATTTCCATGAATCCATGATTATAAAATTAAGAAGTTATAATTTTATGTGACAAGCCTCATCCATTCATTACTTATGTGCTTTAGTTATTTTCACATGTGCAAAGAGTGTTTATTAGTCCAAGCATGTCATTGAGAAAATTTTTATTACCATATTCTAAATGTTAAGTGACATATCATAATATTACATATTTAATGAGCAATGATTTCATTATCCATATTTTAATTACTGATACAAACAATTATTTCATGAAAGTGACATATCATGCTAATTTTTGAAATAAGAACTTAATTATTCAAAGTGTTATGGGACACCTTGAATAATATGGAATATGAAATGAAATATTCAAAGTGGTATGGGACACCTTGAATATATGAAATAAGAAATTAAATATTCAAAGTGGTATGAGACACTTTGAATATATGACATTACTAGACCTATGAGGAATATATTGGACTTATTATGTGATGGGTGAGGCCTGCTATAACCCATCGGTGCATCGGTAGGTCTCATGAGACAAATTAGGTCATGGAATGCCTTGAAAAAATGATGGTCATGGCACGAGGCCTTAATAGAAAGTTTATGGTCTTGGCCTAAGGCCTTGACATAGTCTGGAATTATACATTCCCTCACTACGTGTTAGTATATGACTAACTAGGTGATTATTTGACTAGTAGAATATCCTTGGTTAAGAGATTTTACTTATGAGTATTAGAATAATTAAATGCACATGGAATAATGTTTATTCAGCACTCATATCTTAAACTTTAATAAAAATTCTAGTATTTTACCTTTCATTTTATGATGTGTATATTAGGTGATAAGTTAATTGTGACATTTTTTATGCGCAACTCTAATCATGTATTATTTTCATGTGTAATTTTGTACCTACACCCCTTGCATGTCACACTTAGTAAAGTTTGATTAACTCTTTATTTTTTTATGCTGCACACCATGCATTTTGTATAAGTATGAATATGATTGGAATGTGTTTCATTCGTAGCCCATTTAAATTTCCCAAAAATGGTTACTGGTAATATTGGAAAACTAATAATTTCATGCTCCATGTATTGCAATATTCTATTAAGAAAATGTTTTAAGATTATTTTAAAATTGATGTTTTAAAAGTTTTTATTTGAAATATTATTTTTAAATCCCCCTTACTAGTAATTCTTGTGCTCACCCTAAGTTTTAATTTTTTTATAGGTTTAGTAGATTTGAGTTACAAAACATGGTGGCTGCTATATGAAGTCTTTTCTATTTAGTATTGAAAAAATGTAACATTTGTATCTGGTTTTTCAGAACATAAAACAAAAAGGATCCTCTATATGGAACGTGATGTGTAATTTACCAGTATTTCATTTTATAAAAAAATTTACACACCATGTTTTAATGCACCGACTCTAGGATCCTGAGGTTGGGTCATTACATGTACCTTACTTGAAAACAGATCCAAAATTTAAATGATTTGAAGGTTTTCATGGCCATAAAATTTTCAATTATATTTCCTACTCTCACTAGTGTATTGGTGAGCAAGTTCAATCCACAAGGAAGGGGTGAGTTGTAATAAGGGATATATTAAAATATTTTTTAAAAAATTAGGTACATGATTGAGATTAAGAGAAGGATAAAAGTGAAATGATGACCGAAGAATTTTGAATGAGGTTTTTAATGAATTAGTAGTAATTTACGTTATGGAGAAGTAGAATGCCAAAACCATTAAGTAAATCCAGTTGAAGGATCTTGTAAGAAAGATGATTCCCAAGATAAGTGATTTCAAATTAACATGCTGACAAGATCATTGAAATTTCATGCATTCAATATCAAAAAAAAAAAAACTACTGTTGGACTTAAACACAATATCTATAAAAAAAGTGTTTTCATGCAATATTGAGAAGAAAAATTGATTGGAAGTCACCTATGAAGTAAACTATCATTTATTCATGAATTTTCTTAAAATGAAATATAGTAGAGATGAATGAAATCAAGAACATGAAAATGATTGGTAAGATTCAACAATCAAATTTACTTTAATCAATTAAGAATAAAGCATGTTTGAAAATGAAAGAGAATCATATGAACAAAAATAATAAAGGAACATTGGAAGGAAAAGATGGGGAGAAATAGAGAATCTTCTCTCTCGAGTCAAATGACTTCTCTTACTAATTCATATTCACCATTCACTCTCTTTGAATCACCTACTTTTTCTCCCACCCTGTTTCTCACGATCATCTCTCTGGAAGTCTGTTAATCAATCTATCAATACAGTAAGATTTTTTACGGCTTCTATTTTTAATTAATTTTCCACCACCTAATTTTTTTAGAACTCCATTCATATCTTCTGTATCTATAACTAATTAATATAATTTTGATATATAAAATCATAAATTGTGTAGGTCCATGTGTCAGTATCTTCTTTGTTTATCCACAACACTAGTTATTCCTATAGAATCAATCATAATAAATTTTGTTTCTCATATAAGTTATTAATTTATCCACCTATAAATATTGTTTGCACGACCTCATGATCTATGTGACCTCCTTAATTAATAAATCCTACTTTATCTCACTATCCTCAGTTACCCCTACAAACCTTATCCATGATAATTAGAAAAGAAATCAGATAACAGATTCCTCATATAGTCAGCTTCTTTTTCATCTATTTTCTATACTCAGCCTTAGATACACATATGGGTTAAAACATAGTCCTCAAACAATTAGAATTCATTTTCCAAACTAGAAAAAATATCTTCTTGAAGATAAAATGAATTTATTAACATCAACTCACTCAAAAATCCATTTTTCAGTCAACCACTGACCTTGATCAAGGCTTCACTTGTAATCACCAAGCTATGGTGGTCACTCTGGGACACTCGACTGGTAATTGACAAGGTTCTCATTAAATTAATTGTTTATAGTCACTTGTTGTGTTCATGAAAAAACTAGGAAATCCCAAATAATTAATTTATATTATCACTCATGGAAAAGGCTTCACACAATCAAATTTCTAAACACCTAGTGTGCATTCAAGATTTATCTTGCAACTATAATTTTCAAAAACATGAGGCCCATCGTTTTTATCACTTGGATCAACAAAAACAAACACAAAAACAATTAATTCATATAAATTAAAAAAAATCTACATAACATCATTCTCACTCAGATATCATCTTCATCCTCAACTGATGTTGAACTCCTTTCTTGGTCAACATCAATCATTCAATCAGATTCAAAATCAGCCCTAATATTGAGTTGTCTAATTGAGTTCCCTTTCTGATAAACTTTTGATGTATTAATTCCTTTTTTTCTATATTAGGCTTCCTATTTAGGATCATAATCATTTAGTATTCCTTTATTTTAGTTCACTAAGTATTTCTCAAGATGCATAGGCACGACTCAAATAAATCTCCAACTTTTCAAAGTATAAATCTATTATATAGAGAATTTGATAAAATATTCTTAAATAGGAGGTGTAAAATTGTCATACATGGAACACAATAAATTATCATACAAAGTGATAACTATTAGAAAATATCTTATTAAATCCCCTTAAAAATTATCTTACGTGACTGTAAGGGAAAATCCTCTAATGTAACATCTATAAAATTATCTTACAAGATAGATTCCAAAAAACTCACATGCTACAGATTATGAAAAATAAAATATTTCAAACTCACTATAATGATTAAAAATGAATCAAGAATTAAAATGAGCACTGCAAATAATATTCCATGAATTTTTAAACTTTAACAATGATGATTAACAATTATTTTGGGAAAAATAAAATTTGAAATTAATACCATGGTACTTTGAAAATTTCAATACCAACATTGAATCACCTAAAAAAAATTTAATTTATTTTTCAATGAATATCCATCAAGACCAACACAATTACCGTTCATAAAAAATTCCTGAAAATTTGAATTAAATAACTACTAAACTATTAAGCATAAAAATCACCAATTTCACAAATAATATTCAAGAAACAATAATTTCAACATAAAATGATTTAAATCCATAAAAATATTATTTAAATCATATTTTTAATGTAAAAATAATTGAAATATCAATTACTATGTTGATTATATGTGAAAAAAAACATATCAAAATAAGGCCATATCTCCTAATGAAATGAGTCGTTACAATCTCCCCATTATAACACTTTTCAACCCTAAAATACCAAATCGATCATTCACACATAATTTTTTTATGATATTAATAATTAATTCATCACTAATTTGTCATATTATATCACAAAAATGACTATTATGATTCTATTGAACAACTCAACCATCTAATAAAACTATTAATTGAATGTCATCCTTATTGCTCAATAAGAATCCCATTGATTTACCCATAATAAAAATCAAATAATTGGAATTGTTATAATTTTTATTATCCATATATTATCTCACAGTGTAACACACTGATATTTTATGAAATATTTTTTTTATCAAATAAATTTAATTTCTTTGACAGCTTGTATTATACCTAACACCGAGTTTTAACGAACCGCGATATACTATTAATATTATTATTTAAACAAGCCCGTTATTACCTTACTATTAAACATGGAGGTATAAATAGAAATAAACACATTTTTAAAAATAAATATTAATGTTTTAAATAAATAAAATATATTCATAAATAAGTACTTAATTTTTGTTAAAGTATTTATATGCTTCAAAAATACATTTTTCTCAAAAAATGATTTTTATTGTTTTTGTGAACAAATATTAAAATTAATTTTCTCAAATATTAGAAATTATATATGAAAAAATTAAATTCATTTTTGGAATCAACATATCAAAATTATATTATGGTTAATTTTATATATTTTTTATAAAATTTTAATTTTTAATGAATAGTGAAAAATACTGATTTTTATTAAAACATCATTATTTAAAGAATTTAAAAGTTAATTTTTTTGAATATGGTTTTAAAAGTAAAATTATTTCAATTATAAAATATTTAATCTAATTTATTTAATTTTAATCAATTTCATAATGATTTTTTATATTAAAACTTTCCATACTTATGAAAAATTTTTCTTTGGAAAACTGTTTTTTCGTTGCTTCTACGGGTTTAATTTTAAATAAAAATTTAAAATTTTTGTGAATTTAATTTGGAAAAATGGAATCCATATTTTTAATCAGAATAATTCATCTTATATAATAATTTCAACTTAATTTTTATTCATAATTAACAGTAAAAATAAAAAAAATTAATTACCTCTGTTAAGGTTAAAATGAGTTTACCGGTGGTTAAACTAAAAAGATAAATGTTAAAATGAACTAAAAACTTTTAAAACTACTATTGGATTGACATATTTCAACATTATCTTATATTTTTTCATTAATGATCCATTTTGTATCTTTTTTTCATATGTAAAATCTGTGTATAACTTTTATTTTAAAAAATTCCAAGTATGTCCCCTCCCCCACTTATAAAAGAGAACCCACTCTCCTCTACTCTTAACACACCCAAAGCCTTTTCGTTCAGACAATACCTACCCAAATATCTTCCTTACTTACCTCCAAATTTTCTAGAGGTATTAGTTTTATTAGGAAACCCCCCATAATAAGGTTTTTGGTGTAAATTTAAGGATGTTGTTTGAAGAAGAGGTATCATTCTTAACCGATCATTTTTGTTTTATTTATTATTACAACTCCTTAAAAAATTTTAAACTATGATAATATAATAAGATAAGTATCTCAAATATAATTATATGTTATAATTTTAATTTTATAACCTATATCCATCTCCTGTTCCATCAAATGGGAAATAAAACTGTCGATCGTGTGTACGGCGTACTACCGTCTCACGAACCAATGTAATTCGTTTTCCATCAACACCTCTCATGGATGAATATAATTATATATTTAATATATGTAAATTATATTTATTAAATAATTATACTTATGGAATTATAATATCACATATACCTTCTTACCTTCTAATTTTTTGGAAAATGAAAACGTCGTTCGTGCGTACGTGTGGACTACTGCCTCCACGAAGTGATGTGACACATTTTTCAGTTTAATTTGAAATGTATGGTAATGAGGGTATATTTAATGAATATATATGATATGTATGATATAAAAATATTTTTTTAAAGGTTAATTAATCTTTACCTTTCCTTCATTCCTTCTGTCGAGAAAATGGAAACAATGTTCATGCGTACATAGAACCTACCGTCTCTGTGAACAATGTAATTCATTTTATATCTGTATTTTTTTTGGATTAATATAAATACATATATAAATAATATATAAGATATTAATATCCTGTTTATAATTATGTATATCATGTAACTATTATCAATGTAAAATGAAAAAAAAATACCAAACTAAAACATACATGAAGAACAAAAAAGTTATTACCCGAAACGTGATTTTAATAAGAAAATTGTTAATAAACAAGGAAAAACATCATAATTAAATTATATGTGGTATTATATATATGATTACGGTTATGGAATATATTTTTAATAAACCTATATTTATTATACAAGAGTTTTTAATTTATACAAAGAAAGTCAAGACCTGGGGCAACTGGATTTTAGTCTCACTTTTATTTCCATGGGAAACATGTCATATTCACCACTTATTTCTTTAATGGGGTATATATAATGAAAATAAATGTATTTTATGATTTTTATCATGAAAATTATTTTATACAAATATCTATATTATATTCTATCTTTCATGAGGCTTACGATTCAAAATTTACCAAAGTGGTAAGGGTTTGATGTTACAATCTCATTGTTTATCAGGAATATTTATCATTATACTTTCAATGATAAAATTTATGATATATCTCTAAATAAACTCATTAATTTTATTCTAATATGCTTATTTATAGAAATTATATGTTTTCCTTTCATTTTTCTCTCTTTATTTACTCAATATTCTAAAATATCGTTTTTAAGAAAAACCAACTTTATTTTTATCTTCGATCAAAAACCATTTTTATTCCATATCCATATTTTCTAAAAATGTTTTAAAAATGTTTTAATATTTTAATATGATGGTTTAAATTAATTTTTACCCATGTTTTAATTTTTTAAATTTTTTTAAAAGAAATCTTCTTGTCTCTTTTAAAATGAGGTACTTTTTACTTATAATGAAAATGTGAAAGGAATATTTATTTTAACATGTATAACATGAATGGTATTTTCCACCATAATGAACATTTAATGATTTAAATATTACTTTACAAGTTCCCAATTTTATTTTAAAATAAAAAATTTCTCTAATATTTGAAAATTAAATTATATTTTAAATAATTGATTTCCAAATGAAAGGATATTTTACTCAAGAAATATTTCAAGGGATCTTTCAAAATAATTTTACATCTAAGATGAAATACTTTGATGTTACTTAATATTTAATAGTAATATTATTGAATTATAGCATCTTTATTATTTCTCTAGATGATTTATGATTATGATGATTTTTTTTATGAAACCCATTTCTCTCCCATAGTTTATGCTTTGACGAAATGTTTATGAAACCTCTTTCCTTTTCATGAGTTATGATTTTATTAATTTATTATGATCTTTTGGTACAAAAATATATGGATTATGTGATGGGTGGTACATATATCTCCATATAATTCATTAGGTAATGATAAATTTTCTATGATCTCAAAGGGTACACGAGATATTATCCCAACCCAAAATATGGTATAGGGGAGGTTGTCCCAAGAAAAAAAGAGGGTACATGGGTGGTTAGACCAAGACTCTTAGGTTATGAATTTCTTAGTGGGTATATGTGACATAAGATTTTATATTATTATGTGTATACCAAAAAGCTATGTCTTATACCAATGTTATTTTCTCATGTATCATGTTCTTTGATTCCAAAATGATTTATATCTTATTTATACCAAAATTTATTCCATTAATAATGTTTATGATATATGATATGTAGGTTATGGTTTTCAAATGTTATTCTCATGTTATCACACCCTTATGCTCATTTTATATTTACGTCTCCCTTTTTACCCTTACTGAGCATCCAAGATCACCCTTTTTTATGTTTCCTTTCCCTAGGTTATGAAGAAAGGTATTATGTATGATATGTATAAGAAAGGTTCTAGTAATGTGGGATGATGTAGTTTAGCTATAAATGAGTTTTTTATGTATCCAAGTTTCAAAATACACTAGACCCATATGATTTTGGCATGTTTTTTATGTAATGTAATAAATATTCATATATTTATATGTGATATATATGTATGAAAAGTGTGGGTCACTATAGTTGGTATTATAGATAGGTTTAGTTTACATTTGGAAACTATAATGATAAAACTTTAGTGAGAACCATAAGAATAACTCTAAGTATAGGAAAATTTATTGATTTTTTTTAAAGGATAATGCAATTGGTTTCTATGAAATTTCATCCCTATGCAGATACTATAAGTGGATATATCTAGAACAAAATTTTTCCTAGGGTTAAGAACTCTAAAAAGGGTGCAATTTGGATTTGAATTGATCATCACTAGGTTCAAGACAATATTCCTTGTCGCACACCTAGTTTGGAAATCCAAAGGGATACGTTTTGTAAATTTATAAACTCTTTACATACCATCATGAAGTATTTGAATAGATGATGACCATGAATAACCTAGGTTAAACTTAAGGTGTCATATATTGAGAATATGGTTTCATGATTTAGAAAATCTATGAATAATTTTTCATGACTTATCACTCTGATCAAAGAATCCTGATGGCCACTCTATCCATTTTTGTTTTACTAATGGATTGAATATAAAATTATGAAATTGAGGTGGTAACAGGTATAATAAAAAATTTATTATCCTATTTAAATATATTCATATAAATTCATCTATACAATGAAAAGTATAGGAATTTTAATTATTATCCCCAATTATTAGATGTTTAATTGGTAGTGAAACCCCATAATGGTATGATGATCATATCTCAAGTATATGATTCTTATACAGTTCAAGTTTGTGTGAATGTACTTCTTGAAAGTAATATTATTATCCCTATGGTTTAATTTAATATTATATTAGGCATGGATTGTATTTATACTTATAAATAATACATGAATTTATAAGGAATGGAAGTCACATTTGATAATCTAGACTGACCTATGATCACCTACTAATTTTATGATAAAAATTAATTTCCAATGGAAATCACATCCATTGTATGGATCTTGATTCCTTTACAAAATGGGTGTTTGTCTGAAATGGTTGTGTAGAAACTCAAAATCGATGATATTCATATTGTGTAGGAGTTTTTTGATACCTTTCTAAAAGAGTTTCCTAGTCTTCTACCGAATCATGAAGTTTAATTCTCAATAGAACTCATAACTAGATCTACACCTATTTCTAAGACTCCCTATATAATGGCCCCAATTGATTTTCAATAATTGAATAAGAAAATATAATATAATATTGATGAGGGATTAATTCATCTAAGTATATCACCATAAGGTGCACATGTTCTTTTTGTTAATAATAAAGATGGATCTATGTGACTCTGTATTGATTACTAGGAACTGAACAAGATCACAATCAATAATAGGTATCCTCTACCCCATATTGAAGACTTGTTTGACCAATTGTGTGGAGATTAATAATTTTCCAAGATTTAACATCATTCTGAATATCATCAATTTAAGGTTAAGAAAGAGTATATACCCAAGATGACATTCTATATGAGGTATATACACTATGAATATATATTCATTCCATTTGGTATTAATAATTCCCCTGTTATTTTCATAGATTAAATGAATAAAGTATTCTGAGATTACCTTGATTAGTTTGTGGTAGTATTTATAGACGATATTATTATCTATTTAATGATAAAGTAAGAACATGAAGATCATTTTAGGATTATGATGAAGACCCTAAAAAATGAGAAATAGTATGAAAAATTTAAAAAGTGTGAATTTTGGCTACCAAAGGTTTCATTTTTTGGGTCATATAATCTCAAGATATGATATATCGATTGATCCATCAAGGATAGAATCTATTGAACATTGGTCTAAAGAAACCACTATAACTGATATATGAAGTTTTCTTGGTTTTGTTGGATATTATCAATGGTTTGAGGATAATTTATCATGTTTGTACAATCCACTCACCAAGTTAACTTACAAGGGATCAATGTTCGTTTGTATGAATGAAAGTGAGGAAAATTTGAAGGAACTAAAGAAAATATTAGTTAGTGAACCCATGATTAAACTATCATGTAGTGGATAATGGTTTTTAATCTATTTTGATGCATTGAATAAGGGACTAGGATTTGTTCTCATGTAGAATGAAATGGTTATAGCTTATTCCTCACAAAAATGAAGGTTTATTAACAAAATTACCCAACTCATGATTTGGATTTAGCTATGATGATTTTTGAATAAAATATATATAGGAATTATATTTATGGAAAAAGGTGTGATATATATACTTATCATAATATTTTAAAGTATATATTCACAAAGAAAGAGTTGAACATGTTCCAGAGAATATGGTTAGAGAAAATTACTGATTATGACTGCTCAATACATTACCACCCTTGGAAAGTAAAAAAGGTGGTCGATGATTTGAGTCAAAAGGATCATGATAGATTATCAATGATAAGGATAAAAAAAGATCCAATATTTATGGATTTGAAAAGGATGGATCTAGAAATATTGAAATAAGTGGGGAAGTCTTATCTTTCTCAAATGAGTGTTCAACCATATATACAAGTGAAGATTAAAGAGGTTCAGAAGAAGGATGTATAACTATATAAGAATGTGAAAAATGTTACTAAGTTTAACCATGATTATAATGGAATGATATGGTTCAAGAACCGTATATGTATCCCTTTGGTACTAGATTTGAATAAGAAGATAATGGAAGATTCTCATAGTTCTTCATTCTCTATTCATCTTGGAAATATAAAGATGTATAAAAATTTGGAAGAGTATTTCTTGGGGGGATGACATGAAGAGAGATATTGGAGAGCATATTTCTCGGTGCATGGTATATCAGTAAGTTAATGCCGAGAGATAGAAGTCTAAGGGGATATTAAAACCATTACCCATATCAGAATGAAAAGGGTAAAAATTACCATGGATTTTCTCATCAGGCTCCCTAAAAAGTATAAAGAGAATAATGATATTTGGGTTATAGTCAATCACCTTATGAAGTAAAAACACTTCATCTCCATTAGATAATATTTATATATTGATCAACTTACTCAGTTATACATTAATAAATTTTTAAGACTCCACGATGTACAAATATAAATTGTATCTGATTGGGATATGAGGTTTAACTCAAAATTTTGGCAAAGTCTTTAGTAGGCCCTGGATACAGAGAAAAGTTTCGGCACTACATATCATCCTCAGATAGATGGTCATTCTGATATCAGAATTAAAACCCTATAAGATATTATGAGATCCATTTTTATGGATTTTAAAGGTGCTTTGGATCAACACCTACCTTTACTTGAGTTTTCTTACAATAATATCTTTCACTTGAGCATTCATATGACTCCTTATGAAGCCCTATATGGAAGGAAGTATAGAAATATAACATGATGGGATGAAATTTGAGAAATAAATCTATTTGGAATTGAGTTAGATGAGAAAATAACATAGAAAGTTAAACCCATTCAACAACACATCAAGGCAACTCATAGTCGATATAAAAGTTATGCTGATAATCATTAGCGTGATCTAGAGTTTGAAGTTGGTGAAAAAAAATTTCTAGGAATTTCTCTATGAAATAAGGTTATGATATTTAGAAAGAAAGTAAAGATTATCCCTAGGTATATTAGCCCTTTAAATATTTATAATAAATCAGGGATGGTTATTTATTAATTGGTGCTCCCACCATACCTCACTCAAGTCCACAATGTATTACATGTATCAAACCAGAGGAAGTAAATACATGATCCTTCAAATGTTCTAAACTTATATATTATACCACCAGATCATGATATTTCATATGAAGAACAATGTTTAGAGATTATATATTGTAGAGAGAAATTTATTTGAGATAATATCACTCACATAATCATGTTTTTACGGAGAAACCACCAACTTGAGGTAGCTACATGGGAAACTGAGGATACGATGAATGAGAAGTATCGTCAATTGTTTGTATCAAAGTGATGGAATTTCAAGGGTGAAATTCATTATAAGGGGTAAAATTTAACACCCCGAGATTTTATAAATTTTTTTAAAATAAATTAAATTTATTATATAGCTTGGGTTATATGCAACACCAAGTTTTAATGAACCATGATATACTATTAACATTATTATTTAAACAAAACCATTATAACCTAGCCATTAAACTTTGTGGTACGACTATGAATATTTTTTTTGAAAAAATATTATGTAGGTTTTAAATAAATAAAATATATTGATAAATAAGCACTTAATTTTTGGTAAATTCTTTACATGCTTCGAAAATACATTTTTCTCAAAAAAGGTTTTTATTGATTTTTGTGAACAAATAATAAAATTAATTTTTAATAATTTTAGAAAATTTATTTTATAAAATAAACTTCATTTTTGGAATAAACATGTCAAAATTATATTAGGGTGAATTTTTGGGATTTTTATGCAAATTCTATTTTTTTAATGAATAGTAAAAAATGCTCATTTTCTTCTTTTTTTTCTATAGTGAAAAATGCTCAATTTTATTAAAAACTGCCTTTTAATTTAAATAATTTACAAGTTAAAATATTTTAGGATGGTTTAAAAAATAAAATTAGTTCATTTATATCATAATTAATCCAATTTATGTCATTTTATTCAGTTTCATATTGAATTTTGATATTAAAAATTTATATACTTATGAAAAATTTTTCTTAGGAACCCCGTTTTTTCATCACATCTACGGGTTTAATTTTAAATAAAATTATGCCAATTATGTGAATTTAATTTGGAAAAATTAATTTTATACTTTTAATCATCATAATCAATATTATATAATAATTTGAACTTAATTTTTTGTCATAATGAATAGTAAAAATACCGTGGTGAAGGTTAAAACAGGTTTATCGGGGGATTAAGTTAAAAAAATAAAGTTTAAAATGAAATATTTTTTAAATATCATATTATATAACCATATATCTACCCCATATCATCTAGTTTCTATAATAATTTATTTTTAAGCCTTTTGGCATGTATAAAACATGGGTATAACTTTTTCTTCTAAAAAATTCCAAGTGTGTCATTTCCCCCACTTATAAAAGGGGGTCCCCTCTCCTATCCTATTAACACTATAAAATCCTTTTGGTTAAAAATATACCTACCCAAATATCTTACTTAATTCAACACCCATATTCTAGAGTCCTTACTTTTGTTATTAAACCCTTCTAATAATTTTTTTGGTGTAAACCTATGGAGGTTGTTCGAAGAAGAGGTATCGTTCATAACCGAGCATTTTTATTTTATTTATTATTCCACCTCCTTAAAATATTATTAATCTATGATAATATAATAAAATAATCATATCCAATATACCTATATGTTATTATTTTAATTTCATAACCTATATCCATATCCTCTTCCATCAAATAAGAAACGAAACTGTCGGTTGTGTGTACAACAGACTACCACCTCGCGAACCGATGTAATTCATTTTCCATCACCAAATGTCATGGATGGATATAATTATGGATTTAACATATGTAAATAATATTTATGAAATAATTATACTTATTTAATTATAATATAACATATACCTTCTTACATTCCAATCTTTTGGAAACAATAACATCTCTCGTGCATACGTGTGGATTACCTCCTCAACAAAGCGATATGACACATTATTCATTTTATTTTGACATTTATAGTAATGAGGGTATATTTAATGAATATATTTTATATCTATGATATATTTTTTTAAAATTTAATTAATATTTACCATTATTTTTTTCCATCCATTGAGAAAATGTAAACATCATTCATGCATACGTACGACCTACCATCTCCATAAACAGTGTAATTCATTTTCTATCTCTAACTTTTATGGATTAATATAAATAAATATATAATAAATATATATGATATTTATTTCATGGTTATAATTCTATATATTATGTAACCATTATCAAAGTAAAATTACCAAAAATACAAACCAAAACATACATGAAAAATGAAGTAGTTATTACCTGAAACGTGATTTTAACAAGAAAATTATTTGTAAATGGGTAATAAAAGGTCATAAGTAAATCATATATGGTATGATATATATGATTATGGTTCTATAATATATTTATAATAAACTTATATTTATTATATATAAGGTTCCAACGTATATGAATAAATTCAAGACTTTAAGTTAATAGGATTTTCATCTCACTTTTCTTTCTGTGGGACACATGCCATATTCACCACTTATTTATTTTGTAGGATATATATACTGACCATGAATTTATTTTAAAATTTTTATCATAAAAATTATGAGATATACATATCCATATATTATTCTATCTTTTATGGTTATTATGATTCAAAATTTACCAAATTGGTAAGTGCTTGATGTTACAATCTCATTATTTATCACAATTATTTATAATTATGAATTAAATGATGAAATATTATGATATATATATATATATATATATAAACTAATGAATTTTATTATCCTATAGTTATTTATAGAAATTAAATGTTTTCCTTTCATTTTCCTCTATTTATTACTCAATATTCCAAAAGATTTTTTTAAGGAAAACCTACTTTATTTCTCTCTTCAGTCAAGAAACCTTTTTCTTCCATATACATGTTTTCTAAAAAAAAATTCAAGAATGTTTTTAATATTATAATATGATAGTTTAAAGTCATTTTAACCATGTTTTCATTTTTATAAAATGGTTTAAAATGAATCTTATTTCCACTTTCTGAATGTGATACTTTTTAATTTTATCAAAAATATGAAAAGAATAATTGTTTTAATATATATGGAATGAATGATATTTTCCACCATTATGACCACTAAAGGATTTAAATCTTCATTTAAAAGTTTCCTAGATTATATTCAAAGAATTTTTTCTCTTTTATGTTTTAGAAATTTTTATATTTTTAATAAGTGATTTCAAAATAGAAAGTATATTTTTCTCAAGAAATATTCTAAGGTATATTTCAAAATCATTTTTCATATAATATGACATAATTTGATGTTAATTAAGATTTAACAGGGATATTATACACTGATAATATCTGTATTTTTTATATGGATGATTTATGATCCTGATGAAAATTGTTTATAAAACTCATTTCTTTACTGTGGGTTATACTATGTTTTAATGTTTATGAAACCTATTTATTTTTCTGAGGTTATGATATGATGGATATTTTATAACCTTAAAGCACAAAAATTTATGGATTATTTGATATGTGGGACCTATATTTCCCTCCAATGCATTAGTTAATGATGAATGTTTTATGTGCTCAATGGGTACATGGGAGGTTATCCCAGGAATAAAATAGGATACATGGGAGGTTATCCCAATTCTAAAAAAGGTACATTAGAGGTTATACCATGCTCTAAGAAGGCACATGGGTGGTTAGACTAAGAATAACATGTTATGATTGTATTGATTAGTAGCCTTGGCATAAGATTTTCTATGCTTATATATATGCCACAAATCCATGTCTTATGACAATGTTATGTTCTCATTGCTCATGTTCTTGGATTTTATTATTATTAATGTATTATAAAATATTAATATTTATTCCATGACTCAAGTTTATGATCTATGATAAGCGTGGTATAGTTTTCAAATGTTTTTATCATGTTATCAAACCCTTATGCTCATGTTATGTTGATATCTCCCTTGTTTAACCTAACTAAGCATATGATATCACCATTTATTTTTCTTCCTTTACCCAGGTTATAAATAAATATATTAGGTATGATATGTCTAAGAAGGGTGATAAGTATGTGGTATGATGTGGTTAGCTTATGAACTTGTTGTTTATTTTTACCTCATAGGAGATTGTTGGCCACCCTCTCTGGTTTTAATAATAACAAATCATGTCAAATATTATTAATAATTTATAATCATTTAAATCATGTTTATTTAAGTTTAAATATGTTTAATTATGATTATCTATGATCACATATAAGTTTAACACATTCTGATAATATTTATTTTGTAAGACATTCCAAGAAGAAATATTTCCTATGTATGAGAAGCTGACACAGACAGAATAAATGTCTCATCAATAGACTGACACTGAAAGAGTAAATTTCTCACTGACAGACTGAAACTGAAAAAATAGATGAGACACCGATAGTTCAACTGAGTCACCAAAAGTGCAAAATGACTCATCGATAGATGACTCACCACTAGTGAAATTGTCTCACCGACATACCGACTGTCTCACTGATAGTTCAAATGAGTCATAGAGAGTTCAATTGTATCACCTATAGAAGGACTGACCTAATGAAACAAGGTGATACCAGTGTATGGTGCTACCGACACATGGTGATACTGAATTAAAGAACTCATCGAAGCATGGATAGACCGATAGAAGGAGACACTGATATAATGAGACACCACTATCGATAGAAGGACTCATCAATGGAACGATTCATCGATGCATTATTCACTAACAAAGGAGTCACCGATAGGCTATTTAAATTTACTTTTATTTAATATTATTTCTAATGGTCACATTTTGATTATTTTAATGCGATTGATTAATTTAATTCTTTTTGCAGATATCTTTAATAAGGATTTCAGAAATACAAGGTACAAAACTTACCTCAAACATGCACATTATTGGGATGCAAGAATATAAAAAAAGGACTCGATCTGAAAGAAGTAGCGCATGAAAGAGATACACAAAAATATACATAGAGACACAATAGTAGATACACATGAACAACATATAGAAAATAAGAACACACGAGAAACTCTTCATCCCTTCTTGTTGTGAACCAGAGAACTATTGTCCATCAAAGTTCCAACATCTCTAAAGAATTCAATTGAACTTAAGGAGAAGAACATCTCATCTTCCTAGAAGACAGAACATAATGCTCCACGACACTCTATTTCAGTGTCTACTTATAGAAGAGGACTCTATATTCAACTCTAATACATCAAAGTGTCTAGAGATGAACCACATAACACACAGAGCATTCTAAACCCTATCTAATCTTTATTGCTATATCGTGTGCATTTTTATTACATTTTCAAGCAGTGTGTGAATCTGTATGTAAAACAGAAACTTTCTCCTACATTGAACTGGAGGATACTAAATATCCTTACAAAACTATATTTTTACTCTTGTTTATCCCACATAGAACTGTGGTAGAGGTCCTGTGTGACCTGGTTGTATTTTATTCCCATGTAGAACTGTGGTAGAGGTCCTGTGATCTGAACTGTTTGTGTACTATTATGTAAACCCCAATCTAGGGTGAAGATCAAAACCTTTATCTATATAGACTACTTGGTGGCAAGTGATCACCAAGTGAAGAGGACTAAGTCTTGGATTGAGACTGAACCACCTGTTTTATATATACCGTGTTTTCAAATTTAGTTTTCTCTATTTTTACCTATATTTCAAAAAACAAAATTTCACTTCTATAGTTAGTCTTGGATTGTTTTTATAATTTTTTTGGATTATTATATTAGTTTAAAAAGTTGTATCAATATCTCATATTGTTAAAACTGAAAAATAATATATCTTCTGAGAAATTAGTTGAATAGTCAAACTATTATAAATTCACTACTTTGATTAACTAGCTTATTTTATTTTAAATTGGGGGAATATTTTAAATAAAATTTTTAACATAAATTTTTATAGGAACTCAATTCACCCCCCTCTTGAGTGTCATACTCCAACCAAAATTTAGTATCAGATGTTTTTTTTAAAATTATATTTTCAAGGGTTTAAAATATTTGTCAAATATCTACAAATGTGATTTAGTTTTGTTTTAAAGATCTCAAATTTTTTGTTACTTTTAAATTTTTAGTTCTTTAAAAACTTTTTCTTTAGTATGGATAATATATTGGAAGGTGATGCTAAAAAAACCTCCCTAATTTAATAGAACAAATTATACCCAGTGGAATATTAAGATGAAAATGCATTTAGAAAGTATGGTCTTTGATATTCAGACAGTTATAGAAGATAAATACGACATACCAAAGACTACTAGGAACACCTGGAGTGATTCCACAAAGAATTCCTATAATAAAAATTGCAAAGATATGAATGATATGTTTTGTGGACTAGGATATGGAGAATTTAATATAATATCTTCTTGTACGTATGCCTATGAAATTTGGGAAACTTTAGCTATTTAACATGAACTAATTTATAATGTTAAAGAAATGATACTTAACACTTATTCTATTAAGTATGATAATTTTAAGATGAATCTTGATGAACCTATTTCTGAAATGTATCTCTGGTTTAATGAAATTTTAAACACCATGATCTCTATGTGAAGAGATGTTACAACCAAGGAGAAAATCATGAGAATACTAAGATTCTTACCAGATAGATGGAGAGGTAATTCTGTATCAATAAGAGAATCCTGTGACCTCAACACTTTTCTATTAAAGGATCTGATAGGCAAGTTGATAATGTATGAGGAATAACTAAAAGTAAACAAAGAAGAGGATGATGAACCCAAAATAAAATATATTTCTCTCAAATATGGTACATACAAACATAACGACAAAGATAAATATGAAACTGAAAGTTCAAGTGATGAATAATCTTTAATAGACAATGATAAGAAGATGGATCAAATATCCAGAAGGTTTAGGAAATTTTATAGAAATAATAAATTCTTCAGAAGTCCAAAATACAAAGGAAAGTATGATCATAAGGGACATTAGAAAAAGGATTGGAAAAGAAGTGACAATTCAAATGAAATATTCTATTATGAGTGAAAAATAAAGAGACATGTAAAAGATGACTATCCCAAGTTAAAGTATAAGAAGAAGTATGATGATAAGGACAGAAAGTATAAAAATTCCATGAAGGCAACTTGGAGTTCTTCTGAGGAAAAATCAAGTGACTCATAATCCTCTCCTAATGAAAAGGATAATAAGGAAAATATGTGTTTATAACAAACAAATATAAGGTAACACTAAACTCTTCTGACCATAATGCTTATTATTCTGGAGATGAAAGTGATTATGAAAATATGAAAAATGAGGAAATGTTTGAATATTGAAAATTATAGAGAAAACTTGTAATTAATTAAATAATAAATATAAATCTTTAAAGAAACAACATGATTTGACTACCACTGTTAAATATGAACTTACTGTAGAAAAAAAGAAAAATTCCCAACTGCTTAAGGAAAACAATGAGCTTAAATTGTCAAATGAGCAATTGAAAAGGGATTTAGAAAATTTTACCAATGGTAAAGATATCTTGGTTCAAATTATTTTTAAAAAAGTATCTTCTAAATATAATATTGGAATAGGATAAAAAACTGGAAAGAGTAATATAGATAAAGCTCATTTTGTATCTAAATTTGGAAAACCTAGTTTTATTCTTAGTTTTGGAAATTTTTTTACAAGTTCCAGCCATGAAACATATTCTACTGTTTCAAGTTTTTATGGAACAAATAAAGTCTATTTTTCAAATACTTTACATTATTATTATAGGAAACCCATGAAGAAAATGTGGGTTCCCAAATCTCATATTACTAATGTTACTAGATCCAAACAAACGTGGGTACCAAAATATTTTCTTGTCTAATCTATTTTTGTAGGAAATATATTTAAAGAGATAATGTAAAAGATTATGGTATTTGGGAAGTGGATGTTCAAGACACATGATAGGATATTATTCATGCTTTAATAACTTGATAAATATTGATGGTGGGAATGTCACATTTGGTGATAATGCAAAAGGAAAAATCATTAGCCTTGGCCATATTGGTAACTCTAACTCAGTTTTAATTTCTAAAGTAATTTTTGTTGATGGATTAAAATATAACCTACTTAGTATCTCTCAGTTATGCATTGATGTTTTTAATGTTAAATTTGATAATTATGCTTTCAATGTTTTAATTATAAAAATGCGTTAGTATTTTCTTCTTTTAGAAATGAAAATGTTTATCCTGTTGATTTAGATTATTTAATTTCTCAAAATTTTTCTTGTTTGAGTGTTTTTCATAGAGTCTTGGATTTGGCATAGAATATTAGGGCACTAAAATATACACTCACTTATAAATATTACTAGAAAATTCTTAGTGAAAGATCTACCTAAAGTTTAGTTTTCAAATGAAAAAGTCTACAATCCTTATCAAAAGGGTAAACATCACAAAATCTATTTCAAACCAAAGAAAGAAGTTTCAACTTCTCAACCTCTTGAGTTGGTTCACATGGATCTATTTGGAACTTCTAGAGTTTCAAGTCTAAGTGGGAAGCACTATGTTTATGTTCTTGTAGATGGATACTCTAGATATACTTGGACCTTCTCCATGGATCACAAAAGTGAAGCTTTCTCTCAATTCACCAAGTATTCTAGGACTATAGAAAATCTTAGTGGTCTTATAATTAAAACTCTAAGAGGTGACCTTGGCCGTGAGTTTGAGAGCCAAGAGTTTGAATACTTTTCTCAAAAAATGGTTATAGACATAACTTCTTCGCTCTTAGGACACCCCGGAAAAATAGAGTTGTAGAAATAAGAAATAAAACCCTGAAATAAATAGCTAGAACCATTCTTAGTGAGTATGAACTACCTATATACTTTTGGGAAGAATATATCAATACAACATGATATAAAATCAATATAGTCTTGATTAGACCTATCCTTAAGAGAACTCCTTGCGAGTTATAGATCAATAGAAAACCCAAGGTTAACTACTTCAAAGTTTTTGGTTGAAAAGTATATATTCTTAACACTAAGGATAATCTAGAAAAAAATTTCTCCAAGAGTAATGAAGGAATTTTCCTAGGTTATTCAATTTCTAGTAAAACCTATAGAGTCTTCAATAAGAGAACCAAATGTGTGGAATAATCTATACATGTTAAGTTTTATGAGATAGATCCACATGAGTTAAATAACTCTCTAGAAAATCTTGAGGATGATATGCCAAATATGGAAATCAATACTAAATCTTCTGAACATCATGTTAAGGAATCTATTAAAACTTATAGTTCTTTAAATTCTACATACTCTAGTCATGATGTACCTGAACTTGTAGAAGAACCTGAAGTGACTAGAGCTTCTTTTTCTAGACCTATTAAAACTCTCAAGAACCACCCTTTAGATGATATAGTTATAAATTTAGACAAAGGAACGTAGACTAAATCCTCTCTTAGAAATCATATTGAACATCAAGATTTCTTATCAAAATTTGAACCTAATAAAATAAATGATGCCATCAATGATGAATTTTGGGAGATGGATATGCATGAAGAGTTAAATAAATTTGAATGAAACAAAGTCTAGAAACTTTTAGATATACCCAAATACACCTTGATTATAGGAACTAAATGGGTATTTAGGAATAAAGTAGATGAATTTAGTAATATAGTTAGAAACAACGATAGATTGGTTACACAAGGTTATAGTCAAGAATAAGGGATTGACTATGAGGAAACCTTTTCACCAGTAGCTAGACTTGAGTCTATTAGAATCCTTCTTGCCTATGCATCACATATAGATTTTAAACATTATCAAATGGATGTCTAGAGTGTATTCTTATATGGTTATATAATTGAGGATGTTTTTATTGAAAAACCCCTTGGTTTTACAAATCCCCACTTTCTGAATCATGTTTTTAAATTAACTAATGATTTATATGGTTTAAAGAAATCTCCAAGAGTTTAGTATGATATTCTTGGCACTTTTATTATTTATAATGGTTTTAAAAAAGGCATTGTTGATCCTACCCTTTTTATAAATTGAATTTACAAATATGTTTTATTAGTACAAATCTATTTAGATGATATTATTTTTGGATCCTCTAAAAATTATTTATGTGTTGATTTTCAAAAGATGATGCAAAGTGAATTTGAGGTGAGTTTGATTGGGGAACTCAAATTATTTCTTGGATTTAAAATATTTTAAAATAAATAAGGTATTGTTTTGAATCAAAGTAAATATACTAAGGATATTTTAAAAATATTTGGATTTGAAAGAACTATGATTAGTGACACTCCAATGAGTACCACTTGTAAGTTGAACCTTGATGAAGATAGTAAACCTGTTGATCAAACCACTTATAGAGGAATGATTGTGAGTTTACTCTACTTAACTGTTAGTAGGCTCGATATTATGTTTAATGTGTGAATGTGTTCATGTTTTCAAGAAAACCCAAAAGAATCTCATTTAGATTCTATCAAAAGGAATTTTAAATATTTCAAATATACAGCCAATTTAGAACTATTCTATCCTAGAGGAAAACCTTTTAATTTGGTGAGTTATTCAGATGCTGACTTTGGTGGCTGTAAGTTAGACAAAGAGAGCACCTATGGAATGTGTCACTTTTTGGGTAAGTCTCTAGTTTCATGGTGTAGTAAGAAACAATATTTTGTCACATTATCTAAGGCCAAAGCTTAAGACATATCTACTGGTAGTTGTTGTTCACAAATTTTACGGATGAAACACACAACACTAGACTATGGATATCAATTCAGACATGTCCCTAAAAATTGTGATAACCCAAGTGCTATTAATATTTCTAATAATCTTATTTCACATTCTAGGAAAAAACACATTGATATAAGACATCACTTTTTGAGAGACCATTATCAAAAAGGTGATATAACTTTAGAGTTCACTAGAATTGAACATCATCTTGGTGACATTTTCAATAAACCATTGAACACTGAAAAAATTAACTACATCAGACATGAGTTAGGAATTATCAATCTATAGAACCTTATATTGTTATTCCTTTGATAATTTTAAGTGAATTTTTCATAACAACACTGATAGTATGGATCTAACAATGTCATGATGACACCGATAACTTTTTCACACCTACAATATGTCATGGAGACATAATTTTCATGACAACACTGATGCTATTTCATGCCGACATAGCTTTTATGTCGAAATCTATGATATGTCATGATGACATAGTTGTCATGCCGACACTGATGCCTTGTCATGCCAACACCATTAATGTTATGTAAAATCTATCATTCTGACACTGATGACTCATTGTTTTTATCTATTTTATGTTTTACCAAAACAACACTATTTTATTTATTTTGGTGAACCTAGTTCATGATTTTGTGATTTCGAATTCCCTAAATGATATAAATTCGAGTCGATCCACTCTAGTTCTTTACCCTTACACTCACTCAACCATTTATCTCTCTACCCTTAACCTTTCACCTCCCAACCTTCAAACCAAACTGTTGGAATGGTGCGTGTTAAGAGAGATGTTGATGGTGGTTCATGCGATGGGTCTCATAACGCTAAGAAACTAAAAGGGGAATCAAGAAAATCTTATAGACCTATGAATACTGCTCTGGAGAACCGTGTAGTGACTCTAGAAAATGAGGTTCTTGTAGAATGGCTGTTGGAAAGAAAGCATTTTCTAGTCAGGGTGTTATAGGATTAGGGATGACTTGTGTGGTTCTCAAATAATGAAAGACCTTATTACATGAAGTTAGTATATGATTTTTACATGAATTTTGAGTTTTTTCTAGAAGTTAGAGATATTTTTTGTATTAAGTATATATTGAAAGGAAAGATAAATTTTTTTCATCAAGGTAGTGGGCTGAGTGTCTTACAGTCCCTCACGAGGGAGTGTTTGATTATTACTAGGATACGTCTCCACCTAAGAGTGAAATTTTCTACTTTGAGATAGATGTGAAGGATCTTACTGACAATGATGATCATATGAGACCTATTGCTACAAAATTATATGGAGAGTGCATAATTTTGTTCAAATTCATTCATCACCAAATCTATCCCAGGAAAGAGTAATTTTATTCATTAAAGTATCAAGATGTTTATTTGGTGTACCTACTAAAGAAGGGAATTATGTTAAACCTGTGTGGATATATCATGGTTTATATCAGTGAGATGATCAAGACTTCTTTCAAGAACAACTCTTTGTTTTACTATGGGATGATCTTAGCCATGTTGAAATAAAAGGGATATATTAGTGATGCTGATGAGATTATTTATGAGTATAGTGGAATATGATTAAGAAAATAAATCTGTAAAATGATGAAAATCAATTGGAACCCATGAAAGAAAGAATGTTTTAGGGATGAGGAGATATTATATGAGAATTTCAGTCTAGTGGACCATCTAACTAGGAGAAGAGATATGGATGATCCTAGTCTGGGACTAGATGAGGAAATATTTTACTCTTCAAATGAGGAAGAAGATCCTATCACACTAGTCAGAGATCAAGGGTCACCTATTGATAATAAGAGTGATCCTGACACCACAAAATCTCACAAAGGTTTTTCTTTTGGACCTAAAAGTCCACCACTTGCTTTACCCTTATATTAACCCACTCTTGGAACTATTGGAGACGAGGAGATATAATTCTCAGGAAGTGTAGAGAATGTTAGAAAGTCTGGTAGCTCTGAAGATGAATCAGAAGTAGAAGAATAAGATGAGATAGAAGAAGAATATGCTAGCAGTGATGAAAGTAATAGTGACACTGAAAGTGGTTCTAGTTCAGGTAGTAAAAGTTGAGGTGAAGAAAATACTGATAGAAACAGAAGTGAAGAGCATGCCTCTGGACATGATGATGATGATAAAGTAAGTGGTGAAGGTAGTGGAAGTTATAGTGACCATCATGAGGATAATAAAGGTGTAAATATAGATATTTATGAAGCTGTGGTTCAGGAATAGTTGGAAGAACCTCCTTAAATTGTTGTTGAGGAAAGAGAAAATGCGGAAGTTTATAATGAAGTGGAAGATAAAGTGATCTCTGTACCTTAGTTAGTGTATGAAAGAATTATACCTCATGATGAGGGTGAGAAACCAGTGAGGAGAGTATAGATTGAGGGGGAGCTTCAAGATATAAGATCTCAAGTTGACAGGGAGCCTCATGAAAGGAGAGATCAAGATGAGGGGGAGAATCAAGCTAGAAGAGCGAGACTTGACACTCTCACCACTTTGGATGATGATCTTATGTTTGAATGGGAAATGAATACTAGATATGAATCACTTGGTTTTGACTATAAAGACTCATATGATGAGGTATTTGTACCTATTTCCAAAGAATCAGTGGCTGATACCCTTCCTAGTGACTCTATCACGAAAGTATACTATGAAAGGTTAAAGGATGAAATCTATTCAAATTTGAGAGTATCAGTTCAATATCATATAGTCCATGAGATTAAACAAGATAGAATGAAAAAAACTTAGCTGATTAATGAATTATACTCTATCAAATCTTCAATTGAAGAGATGAAGCAGTCTATCCAAGCTGCTCCTGCTCTAGTTCAGGCAGTTGGTGTGAGTGAGCCTGATGCAGTTAAAGTTTCAGAAAAGGTTATAACTAAGATTCAACCAAAATTAATCAGAAAATCCGAAACAATTATTCTAAACACCACCAAGATGAGAAAAGAAATGAGTGTTCTTATATCTGCAATAAATCATCTGAACTTAGAGTATAAAGGCTATCTGAAGATAGTTATTAAAGCTTTGAAGACCCATACCTTAGCTCCTGCTGATCCTTCTACCTCTAGTCTGATATCTGAGGCCTTGGACATTGAGTTAGTTTGAAATATTATTAAGGAATAGTTTCAAGATATGTTCAGTGCTTCTGGATTGGACATCCTTTCAAAAATTGAGAAGAATAATTACCATGTTCATGATATTGTCAGGATTTATTCCAAGAGTGCTGAGACTACCAATGATCAGATTATAGAGAAGGTGGATTATTATTTCAAGAATATTATTACCAAACATCAGTTGACCAAAATTTTTAAATATTTGGCAGATAATTTGATATTACCTCTAGTGAAAAAAGATTTTAAGGATCAAGTTCAAAACTTGAAGGACTTCACACCTCTTCTTGAAAAGTTTTTGGAGAATAAACATGATTTTGAGAAATCTATAAAGTATGGTGGTGAAATCATTGAGGATTTAATAAATATGTTGAATCCACACCTTTATGTGTAGAGTGAAGAAATTGTGGTGCCTATTACTACACCTATTGGTCCTATTGGATCAGTGTCTCCACCTCAAATGATAGTTTCTTAGGCTTTCAGTTAGATCAGACCAGTGTTCCAAGAGTAGATCCAACCTCATGTGTTGTCACAACATAAACCCATACTTGCACTTAATATTCCAAAATGAGTAATCCTACCTCCTCTGAAGATTTCTTCAGACCCTAAAACTTCTCATCCACCACCTACTAGAACTTCTATTGACCCCTCTGGGAAAGGGAAGAAACCCCTTGATCCTAAGAAGTAGGGTGTATGATTTTTTTGATAGGGATGATGTATTGTAATTATTTGTCTTTAACTGACTATTATAATACCTTTTACTTCACTATTTAATAGAATTCATTACTATTTCCTTTCATCTATTTGTGTTATATTTATTATTATCTGATACATCTTGTTCATTTGTTACATGTATCCTTCTTGCTTATTACTGTGATTCTATTTCATTATTGATTTTATTCTTTGATACCCTTACACATTTTGATAATTCCAAAAGGGGGAGAACAATTTTGAATTATCCTTATTTATTTTACCTTTAATAGAAATATTTTGTATTTTATTTTCCTTACCTATGATTACATATGGGAAGAAAAGGAATTAGTCTTTGATACCATTATTTTTGTTTCCTTTGATACCATTACTATTTATTTTACCTCTAAACCATATATATATATTGATAAAATTCATCAGTAATGGGAGATGAAAAGTAAAATTATTATATTACCCATCAAATGATTGTACTTTATAATTCCATGATTAGTCATCATAGAAAAGGGTGATATTGTTGGCCCATAGGAGATTGTTGTCAACCCTCTTTGGTTTTAATAATCACAAATCATGTAAAATATTATTAATCATGTATAATAATTTAAATCATGTTTATTTAAGTTTCAATATGTGTAATTATGATTATCTATGATCACATATAAGTTTACCACATTCTTATAATATTTATGTTGTAAGACAGTCCAAGAAAAAATATTTCCTAAGTATGAGAAGCTAACACTGACAGAGTAAATGTCTCACTGATAGAATGACACTGACAGAGTAAATATCTCACCAAAAAACTGACACCGAAAGAATATATGAGATACCGATAGTTAAACTGAGTCACCATCAATTCAAAACAACTCACTAATAGATGACTCACCGACAATGCAATTGACACATCGACAGACCGATTGTCTCACCGATAGTTCAAACGAGTCATAAATAGTTCAATTGTATCACCAATAGAAGGACTAACCTATCAAAACATAGTGCTACCGATACATGGTTCTACCAATGTGTGGTGCTACCGACGCACAAACAAACCGACTGAAGGAGACACTGATAGAATGAGACACCAATACCAATAGAAGGACTCACAAATGGAATGAGTCATCGATGCATTATTCACTGACAAAGGATTCAATGATAAGATATTTAAATTTTATTTTATTTAATATTATTTCTAACTGTCACATTTTGAGTGTTTTAATGAAATTTATTAGTTTAATGATTTTTATAGACATCTTTAATGAGGATGTCAAAAATACGAGGTACATCACCTACCTCAAACATTCACATTGTCATGCTGTAAGAATATAAAAGAAAAGGACTCGAGATGAAAGAAGTAGTGCATGAAATAGATACACAAAAAGATGAATGTAGACACCGTAGTAGATTCATGTGAAAAGTATAAAAAAAGGAAGAACGCATGAGGTTATATTCATTCCTTCTTGCTGTGAACCAAACAACTGTTTTCCATTAAATTTCCAACATCTCTACAGCATTTAACTGAAGCTAAGAAGAATAACATCTCATCTTCCTGGAAGATAGAACAAAATGCTCTATGACACTCTATTTTATTGTTTGATTCTAGAAGAGGACTCTAGTTTCAACTTTGACACATCAAAGAGTTCAGAGTTGAACTGCATAACACACAAAGCCTTCTAAACCCTATCTAATCTTTATTGCTCGGTTATGTTCCTTTTTATTACATTTTCACATAGTGCATGCATCTGTCTATAAAAAACACATTGCCTCCTGCACTGAACTAGAGGATACTAGATATCCTCACACAACTATCTTTTTAAACTTGTTTATCCCACATATAACTATAGTATAGGTCCTATGTGACCTGGTTATATTTTGTTTCTATGTAGAACTATGGTAGAGTTCTTGTAACCTAGACAGTCTATTTACTATTTTATAAACCTTTATACAAGGTTCAGATCAAAACCTTTATCTATATAGACTACTTGGTGGAAGGTGATAACCAAGTAGATATAACTAAATATCAGCTTGAGATTGAACCTCCTTTTTTATATCCGTTGGGTTTTCAAATTTAGTTTTCTCTATTTTTACCTATATTTTAGAAAACTAAATTTCACTTTGATAGTTAGTCTTGTCTAGTGTTTATAACTATTTTGTCTTGTTAGATTAGTTTCAAAAGTTGTATCAATATCTAATATTGTTACAACTGAGAAATAATCAATCTTCTGAGAAATTATTTGAACAGTCAGACAATTATAAATTCACTACTTTGATTAATTGGCCTGTGTTGTTTTAAATTTGGGAATCTTTTAAATAAACTTTTTTAACAAATTTTTTTATAGGAACTAAATTCACACCCCTATTAGGTGTCCTACTATAACCAACATTTATGTATCTAAGTTTTCAAAGGCACTATACCTAAATGATTTTGGCATGGATCATTACATCATTACATTATGTAATAAATATTCATCTATTAAGATGTGATATATATTGTTGAAAAGTGTGGGTCACTATATACAGTGTAATTATGATCCTTTGACACCTTTTTTTTGGGTACCACGATGTTATAATGGTGTATAATTCATATAGTGATCTCAAAGGACCAATGGTGAAACAAATATCTAGCTTTATAGTTATCCACAATGTATAAATAAATAATTTTAATACACCCCATCTAGTCAAAATTGTGAAACTACCCATTTCTTACCCACTTACTCAATCCTTACACAAAAATCCCATATATTAAGCCTAAATCACACAAATATCTGAATTTTACTACAAAAAATCTTAAAACATATAATTTAAAACACCTAGTTTATCCCCATTAATTACTAAAAACCTATAGCTCAGTCACACCCACTAATTATTTATTTTGTAAACCCAGTCTATATAATTACACATATACCAAAGATATAAAAGTGGTATCCTGCATTCCAATATATAAAATTGAACAAAAAAATTATTTGATACAAAAAATGAACAAGACAACATTGCATAGAATATACAAAATGAATCATAATAAATAAACATTCCACTCCCTTATTCATTGCTTATACAGTACATAAAAAATGAGTATAATTTATTTTGTCATAATTCTCTCAACAATTTTCTATCAAATCAGTGACCACTATGAAATTTATTATCATGAATCATATATCCAGTTCCTAGATTTTAACTTCACTTATAATAAAATATAAGTTCTACCCATATGAACTGAATCCCATGTTGTGTACATAGGTAGGTGGTGATTCCAATGACCCGGTATAATTCTGTTACCCATCTTAAATCATCGAGTGTTGGTGATCAAGTGGTTGTATATGCATATATGAGGTGAATTTCAATCAACCCACCAAATAACATAACCTATGAATTATCATACAATGATTTAACTGCATTATATCATGGAAAATAATACACATGCACCCTGATGACACATACTATAGTACCGATATCAGGTTAGTTCCCAATTATCAATAACTAATGATTTATATGCTTTAATTTTTTAATGAGTTATATCAAATAATCACCTCATATCATTAGAAACTCTCACTGATAGATATTATCATTTATCTATATTGATTTACTTAGTAAATTCCAATATGAACCTTTGGCCATATCATTATTCGTCAATAACAAAAACTCAAAATATCATGGAATATAATGAGGGTAGTAATAAATACAATAATGGAAAATTAAATAGGACCCAACCATTAATGTTAATTGTTAAAAAATAACAAATACCTAAAACAGAAGTCAAAGAGGTCCCAAAGAAAAAAAATAACATATAACAATAATTCCATGATAAAAAAAAGTAAAAAATGGAAAGGATCCCAATCACATAATATTATATATCCCAAACATCACACTATGCACTATCTCACCCCACCCATCCTCATCAAAACTATCCACCAAAATACCCATAGAGAACCTTTGGATCTAACCCAATCTATCACAATTCTTCATAATGGATAATCCTTACTATACAATCATATAGATATATATAGACACACACTAATACCTCATTTCAAATATAAAAACATAAAAATAAAAATATTTTATGTTTCAGGTCATGGCCTTACCATGGTGAATAAAGATGGAAGAAAACACACCTTTATGGTAGCTACCATCACTTCTATGAACAAAAATCACCCTTCTCACCTTGATACTAATCCCCTACCACACCATATTCAAGTTCTAATTAGTAAAACCACCACTAGAAGAGGAATTTTTATCAATTGTTTACAACATAACCAATGCACATGACCTCACTAGAAAATAAGACATACACAACTTAAACGTGATCAGGATCCCTAAGGTCATCTCTAATGTCTCCTCCTAGCCTGGGACATTCCATGATCCTTGAGGATATCCTAGATATGACATCTATATTTTAGGTATACTATTAAATCAATCCATAACTAACATTATATAATCCCAATCACTCTACATCACACTAGAAAAATCACACATAACAAGGAGGGAAATCACTATGATCCTCTACCCCAATCATGGTCCCTAGAATAGATTATCATTAAGAATGAAAATGAAAATTATAGGCCTAAACAGACCATCCCCATATAATTCTAAACCCATTTTGACCAATTTTCCATATTATACATATTTTATAAGCCCATAATGATTTATATATGGGTTAATAAATCTCATAGGTAACCCATTTTTATTTTTGAATGAATATTTCAAGGGAGACATTTTTAGTGCCATGGTCACCATTGGATATAGGTACGCCAAAGGAGGTGTAGCTTATCGAGGGGGTGTAGGGGGTAATATAGGTTTTCGGAGAGAATTTATAGGTGTTCATTTGATAATTATGCTCTTTGGGTGATGTTAATACAACATATTAGTGGAGGGATAAAGGAGGATGGATAAGACATCATAGGGGAAGCTGATGATGGAGAAAATGATGTCAGATTGGGAGGTAGTATAAGTTGAAATACTATTTGAATATATTTTTGAGAAATAATGATGTGAATAAAGGTTTTAAATGAATATGATTAATGTGTCATATTTTGTTTTTAATGCATAAATCGTGCTCAAACTCACATTTAATGTTGTCTAATATTTTATGATTGATGAGTTGATATTTAAGGATATATATGAACAGTTATATTGAATGAAGTGGAATTGTCTTGAAAATTCCAAATGGAATTTAGAGTCACCAACTAAAGGGGAAGTTGAAGACCTCGGACTTGAGAAGAGAAAGCAGGCTAAGATAGGTAAGAGAGGTAATCTAGGTAATGATAAATTATTAGATTATTTTTAAGAGTTCAATAAGTCTTCATAACAAGTTTAAAATGTTATGAATTTATTTTAGGATGTCTCAAATTGTAGTTCATAAGTGGAGGAAAATAGATAAATGTTATATCTTATGAGGTAAGATATTCTATCCATATTATATATCACCCACTTAATATGTTTGGCCTAAAACTTAAGATATTTCTATTACATGTATGATATTTAAGTTACACAAAATATATTATTATCCTATAATATATTAACTATTCATAATAAAATTCAGTTATTTATAAGATATTTCAGTTGGGTGTAAGATATATGGAACTCAAGTAAGATAATGAGCTCGTAAGATATTTTTGTTTGGAATAAATTGATATTTCCATTATTTTATTTTGCTAAAGATTTAAATTAGACAATAAAAAGTTGATCTATATGGATTAAATATCAGGAATTAAAATTCATGAGGTACATTAAAAGATAGGATCCATGAATGTGATGTTTATTTCATACATCTCTACACATTTGGATGTATTTTTATAATTATTTAAAAGCAATGGTCTTTGTGGAATGTAGATACTGAGATGATCATGTGTAATAATGGTAGGAATTTTAAATTAAGTATTTAAAATTCATATATGAAAAAAAAGATAATGTTTTTGGAATTAATAACCTGAATTAAGAATTGGAAAAAGTTTTTTGAAATAATATTCACTAATATTATATGAATATAAAAGAATAAAAGTAAGTGTATGAAAGGTTATGATAATATTTGATAAGAACAGATACATTGTAACATGGGATATATATATTATATTGAAGAGAGAGATAGAATAATAATAAGAAGTAAGGAAGGAAGAAGAATTTTTTCTTTCTCACTACTGTGCAAGATTTCGATGAAGAATAAGATAAAACTTGATCAAGTGCAAGTTAGGAAGAGGAAAAAACATAGTGATAATATACTCAAAGTATGAAGTAGTAAAATACCTTATCATTATTATAAAAATATATAAATTATTATTTTTATATGAGATCCCAAAAAAATTAGGAGAGTATAGTGCATTTAAAGTTCATGGTTATTCCTTTCTTATTGTAATTCATAAGATTGTTTCTTGTGTACTGTGTGATCTTAGTTGTTTATAGATCATGCTAAGGATTAACTACTCTTATTGAGCAGTGAAACTTGAAAAATTTGTTGTTACACTTCTATGTGTTCATGTAGATGTGTTTAATTGTTAATTACTTTTACTATAATTGGCATTGAATCTTATTTCAAATGGGAAACATAAATAAATTCTAATAATTTATTTAACCCTTCCTCTTAGTGATTCCTCTAATGTTGTGGGAGTATTTTCAATTAGTATCAAATCCATTTTCCCTTCAATTGACTCACTAGTATTTGGAGGCTAAAGTGAACATGTTTCTATCTGGTTTAAGATCCAATCATTGAATTTTGTGACTTGAAATAAATAAAACTATAATTTAGTGAATAATAAGTGGTTTCCCAAGTTTTATGGGAAGAATTATCACATTTTAAGGTTCAAATATTGACTTATCTCTTATAATTAAGTTTGGATATTTTTTAGGCTGTAATTGACAGATTCACTATATTTACTGAGGTTATCCCATGGTAGTAAATGATAGAAGGAATTTTGAGAATGATGGATGTTCCAAAAATTAAATATTTTCTTCCTTATCTAAGAATAAGTTTCAAAAATTAAAAGATATAAATATATCTAAAGGCTTGTGGGATGAAATTAAAAATATTTATGAAATAAACACCAAAATTAACCAAGAAAGGACATAGGTTTAGCTATTAAAATATAAATAATTGAAGATAAAGGATAATTAATTTATATATGACTTTTCACAAGAGATAATGAAATAGTGAGAACCATTAAAAGATTTTTTTTTATATTTTATATTATTAAACTATATTTGAGAATATTATAAGAATATTTCTAGATAGGTTTGATGATAAAAGTTTTTCCCATGAATATAATGATCCTACTGAATTTCCTTTTGATGAGATATATAGTATTATCATAGTATATGAGACGAGGAAGAAAAATTATATAAAGATGAAATAAAAGGCTGAAAAATAAATCTCTTTAAGAGCCTCAAAGAAGGAAAATCAAGGAGAAATATATATATGATGAATCCAAAAGTTATAACTTAGAAAAAACTGAATTATAAGTATGATGAAGTTATGTATCTTTTCTATGAAAATGTAGGAAAAGTAATAGTAAAGAACATAGGAAATATTCTACTAAAATGATTCAAGTGCAGCGTTATTGGAAACTTTTCAAAAAACTTTACAACATTTAAAGAATAAGAAGCCAATGATATAGAAGTTGAAAGATCTAAAAGTCTTTTGAAAAATAATTATGACAAGTGAAATACTACTTAAGATGACCTAATTATTTTACACATATTATTATATTATTCTTAAACATAAATATTTAATAGTTACAACACAAGGATCATAAAAGCCTAGTGTCATTGGATGACTAGGTTCATAATATATAAAAAAAACTAAAACATTAAATCCATATTTTATTTTCCATGGTGATCTCTTAAATCCATTTGAGATCCTAAAACTGCATGGGATAAATTGAGGAATACATGAAATAAAGGGGTGAGATAAATACCCCAATAAGGGAATAAACATGATAAAGAAACATAACATGTGAGTAAAATGTATAATATAACATCATAACAAATAATGAACATGATTAATTACATAGAATCATAACAAAAATAACATGGTATCATAATATCATGTAATCATAGGAAATATGGTAGTAACATATAACATGAAATAAACATGATTCAAGGATAGCTACCTAGAAAATATCACATGGAGGAAAAATTCCCATATTGGATTAGGTTTACTCCCTAATTCCATACAATACATCTCATGAGACTAAGGATTTATTCAATAAATTGGATCATTATTTGGGTGCACCCATCATAACATGTTCATGATCTATGTACGCCACAAAAAGAAAATAAATCATAAGGAATAACATAAAAATAACCCATGGAAATAAAATGGGTTTCATAATCTTGATTCATATCATATTCAAATAAATTTTCATATTGAAAGAATTTGAGAAATGATAATAAGGCATGTATTACCCCATTAAAAGAAGGTAGAATAAACTAGGTATATATGTGATAGACATATATACATAATTTAGAAGAAATAAATAACATCAAAGGTTGTTGGTTTCGATGAAAATAATTTTAAAAATATTAAAAACATTATTAAGTAAAATACCCTTTTCACTTTGAGTATCATGAAATGATGTCTTCTTATATGGAAAATGTTTTTAAGATATCACTTTGAACATTTATTTAGGAAAAGAACCTTTCCATTTTGAAAAAAACTTATTTAAAATCTAAAAATTTCTTAAACATTAAATAAAACATTTTTTGAAAATAAACTTTGAAATATAAAAAGTAATATTTAAAACATTGAGTGGTCCTGATGGTGTAAGAGTTCTATTTAGGTCAATACATTAAAAAAACGAAGATTCATTCAAATTTTTGTAATAAAAGTCAAAAAATATCTTTTTTGAAAAAAGACAAGAAGATTAATTTTAATTTTTTTTGTAAAAATCAAACTAATGGTAAAAATGAATTTAAATAATTATAGTAAAATAATTTTGAAAATGTTTTTGAGAATATAGATTTGGAATAATAAAGATTTTTGATCGAAGAGAGAACTGTAATCAGATTTTCTTAAAAACATTTTCTCAATAATTTTAAGGTAAATGGTACTATTACATGAAAAATTCATGAATAAATAGATTATAATAAAATGAAATGGTTTTATTATATGATGATAAAAAAATATTCTTCAATGTAAATTCAAGAATAATAAATCTAGATTAAAATGAGATTTAAACCTAAAATCTTAACACTTTGGAAAATTTTTAATAATAACTTAACATAAATGAAGTAGATAAATCACAACTTAAAATATAATGATGTAAGAATAATTCATGATATAGTATGTAAAGGTTATGTATATACACCATTAAAAATAAATTAGTTGTATAAAAGAACATTTGTCTTAAAGAAGGAAGTTTGAGACGAAACCCTTACAAAGTTCGTATCATTGAGGTGAGAGTTAATCAATATAGATATAATGTTAAAAAATTTATATACAAAAAAATAAAAATGTAAATAAAAAATAAATCAATAAAATTTCATTTCATAAATAATTTTTTCATAATATATTCAATGAAGTAGTCATATAATCCAATGAATGAAAATTGAGTTAAGAAACCCATTACCTCACACCTCCCTTTAGTTGAGTGCTATTTAACCTACTATATGTTGGTTTTAAAAATGTTATTTACTTATACAAGATTATTATTATTATTATTTATAATATCATATATAATCCCTTTATAACATTTTATCACCTGTTTATTAACAATATATCATTGTTATTATTTTTTGGGTGTTAATTGGCTTATTTTATCATGCATGTTTTATCATGAAAGTTACAGATCTCGAACATAGGATAAAATTATATCATATCCATAATTATATTAATGTTATAAATATAATTTTTTCATTAGATACATATTTATAATCATTATTTAAATTTAAACATGGATAATGAATCACATGGCTTCGTGGAGACGTTAGACCGCATGTACGCACGAGTGACATTATCATTTAGTTAAAGGGTGAAAGGGTGAGGAAGTGGATTGTATATTAATTTTCCAGAATCAATATAATTTCACATATGTAACATATATTCATTAAATTTATCCTTTATTACCTTCCATGGAAAGATATAATGAGTCACATATCACATCGTTTCGCGTGGCGGTAGTCCACCCTACACACGAAAGACATTATTATTTATGTAATGGATGGTAAGGTAAGAAAGTATATGATATATTTATTTTTAAAAATTATTAATAAGTCATTAATATAATATATCAATATAAAATTAATCCTTACCACCTTCCATGTAAGTCATATGTGAAAAATTAGTCACATCGCCTCATGAGGCGGTGGTCCGTCATATACACAAGAGACATTTTGTATTCCCTATGGAATGTAAAGTAAAAAGGGTTATATGATATTATATTTATAGAAGTAAAATTATATCATAAATATTATATTTAAAAATTATATACATCATTATATACATCCTTGAGATGTGGTTATGGAAAAGTAATTTCGTCAGTTCGTGAGGCGGTAGTCCGCCGTACACACGATCAACAGTTTCATTTACCAATTGAGGGAGGAGTAGATGGTTGTAGGACATAAGATTAAAATGAAAACTTATAAATGTAATATAATGAGGTTATTATATCATCAAGTTTTAATGATATTTGAAGGAGGTGTAAGAATGAATAAAATAAAATGCTTGGTTAAGGATGTTACCTTTTCTTTGGATAACTTCTTTAGGTTTTCACCAAAATCCTTTACAGGATGTATTTATGATAAAAAAAGGATTATAGGATATTTTTATTGAAATAATTAATTAATTTGGTCAGGAATTTTCTAAACCAATTGGTTTTTTAAGTGTGTAAAGGAGAGGAGAATGGGTGTCTTTTTTAAAGTGGGGGAGATGACACACATGGAATTTTTGAAAAGTTAGAATTCCACCCACATTTTTATCATGAAAAAAGGATAAAAATGAATAATTTTATAAACTTATAAGATATAAGGTCTATATATTACCATATAATAGGAATTATACATGTTTTGGTTCATTTTTAGACCTTATATTTTTTTAACCCTCGGTAAACCCATTTTTACCATAACTGCGATATATAATTTTTACTATTTTAACTATTCATTATGGTTAGAAATTAATTTAACTTTATTAGATAATATAAATTATGTTTATTAAAAATATGTAATAAATTTTTCCAAATTAAACTCACATAATTTTAAGAAATTAATTCAAAATTAAACCCACAGATGTGTCGAAAAACGATTTTCCAAAAGAAAAACCTTCAAAAGCTGAAAAAGTTTTTATATCAAAATTAAAAATGAAATCGATTCCAATGACCTAATTTTAATTAATTAATATATAATTTAACTAATTTTACTTTTAAAACATCATTAAAATAAAATGGTAATTGTAATTTCTTTAAACAAAAAGTAAATTTTTAATAAAAATTAGTATTTTTCACGCTTCATCGAAAAACAAAACTTTTCATGAAATTATAAAAACTTCACACAAAGATAATTTTTACATTTCGATTTAATTTTTTTTCAAGTAAAATTTATAAAATTATTAAAATTGAATTTTAAATTATGTGTAAAAATCATGACTAAATCTCCTTTTAGAAAAATATTATTTTTCAAAAAACATTTATTTTCCTTTCAAGTGATTCTTATTTTATTTCCAATAATTAAATAATAATTGAATTTATTTCGGACATGTTTAAACAATTTATTTATCATACCCACTAATTTAATGACTAGGTTATAATGGACATGTTTAGATAATACTATTTTAATAGATCATCACATTTTATTTAAACCCGGTATTGCATACATCACAAGCTATCAAAGAGACTGAATCTATTTAAAAATAAATATATCTTAAAGACTTATGATGTTAAATTATATTTTAATATTTGTGTTTTTTTATCATATATGACTTTTAAAATCATGGGTTGTTACATTATACCCCATTAAATAAATTACATCCTCACAATTTAAACTTGTGCTTAGAAATCAAGGGATTAACATTTGAAAATATTTTTTTTGGAAAATAAAAATTCACCTTAAAAAGAGGGAAAGGGAAATATTAATGTAATATGGAATAACTTCTAAATAGGTTTCCAAGTTGGAGAGAATTAATGAGAAGTAAAAATATGGGCATGGAAGAAAAACATAAATAATTATTGAGAGTGATATAGATCATTGATCAAAAGAAAGTGAATGATAAAGATAAAGTTAACAACAAAAAATCCATAAATATATAATCAATTAAAATACCATTGATTCATCAAATATGTAGGTAATAAGATTAGTTTTTTTAATATTCTTTTTATTGAGTTGAGGGATTCTAGATAAAAAAAATATATATTTATGTGATATCTTTTTATTTCATAATCACAATTTCATCATTTCAATATGATTATAAAATTTTACACTTTACCTATTACTATATAGAAATGAATATACAATATGAATTTATTATTATTTAAATACTAAAATTAACTTTTAACATATTATAATATCCATAAAATAGCAATAATCTATTCTACCCATATTTATTAAAAAAATGGTTAGAATAAGGTAATAAAATAACCAAAATGAGTGTGAATATATTAATCTCCAAAATTCAACAATGAAACAAAAGGTTTAACAAAGATAATTCATTAAAAAAATAAAAACATATCCCAAATAACCTCAATAAACTCAACTTTAAATAAGGTTTTAACCTCAAAGGTTATCTGACACCCTTTAAAATTATATCTACGATAACATAATTGAATTATTTCCAAATAACACTTTACATTAAACCAAAAGTTTATATATAATTCAACCTAATAAAACATCTCCTAAAATATCTGTAGTCTTCCCAAAATAAAATGATTTGATACCATAATATGTTTCCAAAAATCAAATTAATATTTTACCTTAAAACCATATAAGTAAAAAAAAATTATACTAACAAGTACATCACATAGGCTAGTGGTAGGAATTTAACCCTTATCACACTTTAATTAGAGGTTTAAGCCCTATGGCCTTACCAGATGCGATGGGTTGTCATTTGACTTGTGGTCTGTCCTTTTTTATAAACTATAAAAAAACTTATGTGATGATCATATTACTAATTGACATGATCCTATAACATTATAAAGAATATGATGATAGTCTTCAAAAATAACTTTAGTTAACAAACCACCTTTTTAACCCCTAAGTTATTCTATACAGCTCATTATTTTCCACAAAATCAATTAATTACCTCAATATTAAGCACATATCCAAGATTATATTTTCCTAAATTAAGTTTTTTCTAGAGTATCACCTTTATATAAAATCACATTTCTATTTCATTAGTACCATTAAACATATTATTTCAAATCCTTATTGAAAAAATTATATAGAACAATACTTATATATATATATATATATTTCATTATTCAAAAAATTCTTGAATCATACTATATAATAATTTAAATCATTCCAATTTATTCTTAAACCATTAATTGGGATTCATTATCTTATTCTCTAATGCCTCCTTACTTTCATATTTCATTTTTAGTCTCTTCACCATTAATATAAAAACCTTTACTTTTAAAACCTTGTTGATCATCTTTTTGAGCTTTCCCACTAGGACATTGATTTTTATAATGCACATTATTTCTACATTTAAAACATTAAACCATTGATGATTCCTTAGGGAAACCATTATTCTCATCCATTACATTAACATAAATTTGCATTTTCCCTTAGAATTTACTTACTTTTTTCCATTCCTATCCACACATAAATCATCTTATTGTTCCATTGAGACATTACCTTGAGTTATTTCTCCCAAATTATCGATATATAAGAAATTTAATATTCATTACTCTATGGTCTCAACCACACAAAACCTCAGTGAACTCTATAATCCTCTTCTTTAGTGTGTTTGAGAGTTGGTTAAGGTAATTGTTGTTAATCATATATCATGATAACTGATTAGGAATAATCAAAATATACTTTAATCTAGTCATTAACCCATTTGGTTTCTCATCAACAAATTATCTATAAAATTCAACATTAACCCCACTTCTTCTTGTTCTCTTTATTAACTAATACCATAAAGTATATTGTAAGAAACAATATTCATATTGAGAAATAACATAATCACGAAAAAACATTTATAATATGTCTAAATCATGACACCTTAATTTCAATATAAGACACCTTAGGTTTAACCTAGGTCATTCGTGGTCATTATTTATTCAAATACTTCATGATGGTTCGTAAAGAGCATGCAAATTTCCAAATAATATCCCCCAGGATTGTCAAACTAGGTGAATAGTAATGTCCATTTTCTTATGCCAAGTAACCCTCGAGTCAATCCTGAAACACCTTTTTCATAGTTATTACCCATTGTTACATATGTTATAGAACCACATACACATTTAGTATCTATATAAGGATGTAATTTCTCATAAACCACTCGCTCTATACTTCACTAGGATTCCATGATATTTTTTTAATTCTTAGTCTTATTCCTAGACTTATCCCTAGGGTTCCCACTAATTTTTTCTTAGCCTACTTCTAAAGGTTAACTAAAACATTTATTGGATACCAAAAATTATTACCCAATCCTTTTACAAGTATTATTACATGATTATTAAATATAAATATCCAATAATTATAACACAAGGATAATAAAGGCCTAGTTTCTTGGGAATATTAGGTTTATAATATGAAAAAGTAAACTAAAACATGACATCCTTATTTTATTTTCCATTATGATCCCCTAAATCTATTTGATCTCCTAAAAATACATGGGATAACTCAGGAATACATGAATGAAATGGATGAGCTAAAATCCCAATAAGTGAATAAACATGATAAGGAAGTAAAACATGTGAGTCAAAGGTATAAAATGATATCATAAAATAGAAAACACATGATTAATATCAGGGAATCATAACATAAAGAACATGGTATCATAAGATCAAGGCATCATAGGAAACATGGAAGCAATATATAACATGTCATAAACATGATTCAAGTATAACTACCTATACAATATCACATGGCGAATAAAGTACCATAATGGATTATGTTTACTCTCTAATCCCATACATGATGTCTCATGAGGCTAAATATTCACCAAATTAATTAGAGAGATATCTGGGTATACCCATAAAAACATGTTAATGATCTATGTGTACCATAAAAGGAAATAAATCATAAGGAATAACATAAAAAATCCCCATGGAAAGAAAATGGGTTGCATAATATTTCTTTATATCATATTCAAATGAAATTTTATGATGAATGCATTTTAGAAATGATAATAAGACATTTATTACAACATAATAATAAGTGAGAATAAACTAGGTATATATTTAAGAAACATATATACATAATTTAGAATAAATACGTAACATAAAAGGTTATTTTCATAGATTAAAACACTTTTAAAAATATTAAAAAAATTCTTTAGGAAAACAACATTTTCACTTTGAGTAATATCAAAGGATTCCATATTATATGGAAACTAATTTTAAAAGATCACTTTGAAAATTTATTGAGAAAAATATCCTTACCATTTTGAAAAAAACTATTTTAAATATAAAACTTTATAAAACATTAAAGGAAACATTTTTTTAAATAAAATTTAAAACTTCAAAAGGATCCTTAAAACATTGAGTGTTAATGACTATAGAAGAGTTATGTTCATGTCAAATATGTTAAAAAAAATTTCCTTTCACATTTTTATAAGAAAATTAAAAAATTACCTTATTTAGAAAAATATAGGAATACTAGTTTTCTTTTGTAAAAATACTTTTAAGGTTAAAAATGAATTCAAACAATCATAGTAAAACATTTTTGAAAACATTTTTAAAAATCATGAATTTGGAAGAAAAAGGATTTTTAACCGAAGAGAGAAATGAAGTTAGATATTATTTAAAAAAAATCAATAATTTTAAGTAAAATGGTAATATTACTTGAAAAAATCATGAATAAATAGAGTAGAATAAAATTAAAGGGGTTTATCAGACAAAGATAAAATAAATTCTTTCAAAGGAAATTCAAGCATAAGAAATCCTGATTAAAATGAGATTGAAACATAAACCCTTACCACTTTGATAAATTTTGAATCATAACTTACCATGAATTAAGTAGATGAATTGTAACTTAAAATATCATGATTTTGTAAGGATTAATGATAAATTATGTAAAAGATTTTTATGTACACCATTCAAAAGAAATCAGGTGCATAAAATAACATGTGTCTCAAAGAAGAAAGTTTGAGATGAAACCCTTACAATTTCATATCATTGAGGTGAGAGTTAATAAATGTGGTGATTATGTGTAAATAATGTAGATCCAAAAAAATAAAATTTTAAATAAAATATAAATTAATAAAAATTCATTTCATAGATAATTTTGGCATAATATAAATAATTAAGTATTTGTATAATCCAATGAATGAAAATTGAGTTAAGAAACCCCTTACCTCATGATTAACTTTAGTTTATATTTATATAACCTCCTATATAGTGGTTTTAAACATGTATTTAACTTATATAATAATTATTTTATTATATATTATCCATTTTATAACATATTATCACCCTTCCATTAACAATGTTTCATTATAATTATTGTTTTGGGTGTTAATTGCCTTGTTTTCTCATGCATGTTTTACCATGAAAGTTCTAGATCATGAACATAGAATAAAATTATATAATATATATAATTATATTAATGTTATAAATATCATTTTATTCATTATATATATATTTATAATCAATATTTAATTTTAAACATAGAGAATGAATCACATCATTTCGTGGAGATGGTAGGTCGTACGTACGCCCGGGCGACATTATCATTTCTCTAATGAGTGAAAGGGTAATAAAGTGGATTGTATTTTAATTTTTAATATTAAATATAATTTCATATATATCAAAAATATTCATTAAATTTATCCTTCATTACCTTCTGTGTAAAGTATTGTTGAAAAATGAATCATATCACTTTGTGAGGCGATAGTCTGCCGTACACACGAACAAAATTATCATTTATTCAATGGATGGTAATGTAATAAAGTATATGATATATTTATTTTTAATAATTATTAATATTTAATTAATATGATATATCATTATCAAATTAATCATTATTATATTCTATGTAATGTGTAATTGAAAAACAAATCACATAGCTTCGCGAGGCGGTGGTCTGCCATACACACGAGTGACATTATCATATTCTCTAAAGAATGGAAGGTAAGAAGGTGTATGTGATATTTTAATTAAATAATTATAATTATATAATAAATATATTATATAAATATTATATACATCATTATATTTATTAATTGGAAATAATGATGGAAAACAAATTACGTCAGTTCATGAGGTTGTAGTCTATCGTACACATGATCAATGATTTTTTCCCATCTAAGGGAGGAGTAAATGGTTGTAGATTATTGATTAACATAAAAAATTATAAGTTTATATAATATAATGACTATTTTATATTATAATTTTTTAATAATATTTTAAAGAGGTGGAAGAAGAAATAAAATAAAACTCTTGGTTAAGGATGTTACAGTTTCTTTTGACAACTTATTTAGGTTTGTAGCAAAAGTTTTTATTGGTTGTATTTATTAAAAAAAAGGGTTAAATTATTAGGTAATGTAATTAAAGAAGTTTTTTTGGAATTTATTGACTGAAATAATGAGTTTTGGAAGTGTGTACAGAAGATGAGAGGGGGTGACCATTTATAAATGGGGGTGAGGACATACTTGGAATTTTTAAAATGAAAGAATTCCTCTGATGTTTTCCTCATGAAAAAAGGATAAAAAATTGAAAATTTTATTCAATTATAAGATATAAGTTCTAAATATAACCATAAAATATTAATTATACAAGTTTTGGGTCTTTTTTAACACTTATTTTTTTAGTTTAACCCCCTAGTAAACCCGTTTTTACCTTAACAACGATAAATAATATTTAATATTTTTACAATTAATTATGTTAAAAAATTATGATGAAATTATTAAATAATATAAATTATTATAATTAAAAATATGGAATCCATTTTTACAAATTCAGCTCATATAATTGGAAGAATTTAATTTAAAATTAAACCCATAGACGTGTTGAAAAAATGATTTTGTAAAAGAAAAACTTATAGAAGTTAAAAAAAAATTAAATCAAAATTCCATATAAAATTGATTAAAATGAACTAAATTTGGTTAATTAATATATATATATATATATATAGCCTAATTTTACTTTTAAAACCACATAAAAATAAAATTTTACTTGTAAATTCTTTAAATGAAAAGGTAGTTTTTAATAAAAATTAGTATTTTTCACTATTCATAAAAATGAAACTTTTTAGAAAATTTAAAAAAAATAACCCAATGATAATTATTATATATAGATTTAAAAAATTATTATTTTTTAAAATAAAATTTCTAAAATTTATAAAAATCAAATTTAAATTATACACACAAAGCGCAACGAAACCACCTTTTAAAAAAATACAGTTTTCCAGAAAACATTTCTTTTCATGTCAAGTGATTCTTATTTTATTTCCAATCATTAGATAATCATTGCATTTATTTTTTACATGTTTATACCATTTATTTATTCCTATTCATACCTATCAATTTAACAGTTAGGTTATAATGTCAGAGTTTGAATAATAATATTTTAATAGAGTATCACATTTTGTTTAAACCCGGTGTTGCATGAATCAAAATCTATCTAAGAGATTAAATTTATTTAAAAATAAATATATCTTATAGCCTCAGGGTGTTACATTCTCATATAAGATTTATTTTTTGTGTCATATATTCTTTTTAAAATATTGAGATTTTACATCACTCATAAATTGAAGGGTAGAAAGTTCTCTAAATATAAAAAAAGAAACTTATTATATAAGTGTGAATGAAGTGATATTAGTGAAGTTGGAGAGTAAGTAGGGGCTTATGGTGATGATGATGATAATATAATTATTATAAAGGTGAATGATCAAAATTTCACTAGTGATGAAAGTATTAACTATTGAATTGAATAAGAAGAAACTCATATGAAGTTTATATTTAAAATAGAGTTGAAAGAATCTATATAAAAAATTGTAAAGTTTAAAAAGGAAAATAGGAATATAAAAATGGATGATCAACTTACTAATAATAAGAAATCATAACATGTTAAATAGAAATAAATACTTCTAAAATAAATTGATTATCTAATTTTTTTGGTAATGAAATGACTTAAAGAATTTGAAATGAATAAAAAAAATGAAAGAGATGGAGAATGAGCTTGAGATTATCCAATATAAATTGGTGATATTTTGAAAAGGTACTTAATAAATTGATATTTAATTTCAAAAATTCTACTCAAGATATAGGAGAAATTTCAATTAAATAATAATAATAAAAATAAATAAATAAAATATTTATCAAAATAGGTAAAAAAAATAAAAATGTTAGTATAAATTATGAGAATAAGAAGAAATTTATTCTGACTAAGTTTTTATCTAAATCAAGTAAATAAAAAATCTATAAATTCTAGGAACCTGCAATTAAACTCAAAATTTGATGGAACTTGTGTATATAATGAGAATTAGAAGTATTCTAAGTTAATTAATAATATTATACAATTTCACAATAAATTGTTTTCACAAAAATAAGAAAAAATTGTTTCTCAAAAGAAGAAGAAAGGCAAGTGCCATATTCTGAACAACAAAACTACTTAAAAAGTAAAGTATTAATTTTATAGATATTGTTGGGACTATAAAAAATTTTAGTATATGAAAATAATGTTTTGGAATAATCATACATATATCTATGAATCCTGGAGGTTTAGGATGTAGATATTGAGGGGGATTCATCCCACTCAAAGAAAATAATTCTCGAAACAACCTGAACAATTTAGAATAAAAACTAAAAATAGATTTCAACCTTTAGAAGAAATATATTAAATATATGATACAATAGGTCACCTTATAAAAAGTTGTATCACTATGTTACTAGTCCAAATAATTAAAATAAATAAATACTCAAAATTCTTTTGATAAGAATGAGATATTAAAGGAAAAAAGATCTTGATATAGGAGTTCACTTAAAACATGAAAATAGGAATGTTTATGAATATTGGATAGTGGATGTTCTTTGTACATGAAAGGAGACTTAAAGATATTAAAAAATGTTTAATATTATAAATAAGGCTTAGTGACCTTTGGGAATTATGGGTCACTCAAGATAAAATGAGTTGGTTCATGTAACACCCAAACCAGAATCACTGGGTTTGAGCCTAAGTGTCACATGACCTCATGAGAAACTGCCTATATGCAAGAGGATGTCAACTAGTAGTGAGGGTATAGAGATTTCATGGGTATAGTATACCCTTAGTAACCATATACATAAAATATAATATAAAATATATATACAAGCCTACTAAATATTATAGTGGAAATTAACCTAAACAAGATGCTATAATAGATGTCATGTTAGGTAAATATCAAACCAATGGACCCCAATGTGATAGGTCAATCAGTATAAGTAGTATAACTAAAAATAAATAAATAAAAGATATTGAGGTAGGAATCTAGATTCTGTCATGATTCCATGTCTATATCCTAACTTCCAACTCCTCAACAACCTTCTACTGGACCCTTTCCCTTCTTATCATCCAAGATCATGAAGTTTTTATGTATGCCGAGATGACATATATGGTGTGATTATAAAACTAGTAGAACACCTCCAATTCATAATTAACACATGTGAACATGTATACAAATGTGTATTTTATGGCGGAAAGTTAAATTCATATATAATCATAAACCAATCATATATAGAGTGACAATGAACTAATCAGGATGCCATGAACTCTGAACATAACTACTTTGGATCCATCATAGAAGAATATCATAAGTGGTCACCATATGAAATAATACATGATATATGAGTTCATTCATCCTTTAGGGAAAATACATGTTCCCCCATATAGTAATGAGTACATTCCCAAATTTAAGGGAAAGTCACAGCCATGGACCAAGACTATATTATAACGGTGCATACGTGTGGAAAACCCACGATAATAAAACTCTAACCATATAAAAGGATGTCACCCATAAAGACATTATACCAACATCAAGGCCCTCTTCCAATTGTGTATGAAATTCTCCATCCATGGGCTAATCACATTCCAATATATGAAGCTACCCATCCTGTATTTGAATCCACAACCAAAATGTAATATCATCCAACCCCCCCCCACTAAGGTTCCAACTAAGCCGGTTAGGGACACCTATCAATTTTAACGCTAAAAAAGAGGTTCCACTGGATATGAAAAATCCACATGTAATCATGACATAAAAAGGAAGAATATATCATAAAAAATATTCCAAATTATATTTATAGTATATAATTATGGAAAAATATAGAAAAGATAAATTCTGGAATTTAAAAAATTCTATTAGCTATGAAATAACCACATAATAGGCATGAAATATCAAGGAACACAAAATACATACAAAGAAAAGGTCTCACATGATACCCATGCATGCCCAAAATTCCATATCATGAAAGGGTCTCTAAACTAGGCACATAAACACATGCCAATCATGTTAAACAACTCTATAAAAGGCCCTAAATGATAAAGACTTCCTACCATTAGCGTGTTGATGAAAATTTCCAAGATCTACCAAGGGATAATGATCAGATCATGCCCACACACAAATTTTCACTAGAATAAGACCCAATCTATCATAATAAAGTATCTAAAATTTGAATTCCATAAATATATCATGCAAAGTGATGAAATACAAATTAAATTACCAAAAGATATTCGTTACCAAAATAAGATCTATGAATGATCAAGGAGTAATTATCATGATATAACATAGGTAAATCAATAAATAATTAATACTCCATTAGATATAGGTTTATATTTATAGATATATTAAACATGGATTGGATCTATGATAAATTCCAAAGAATAAGGAGAATTAGACTTAGGATGGATAGATCTTACCTCAATTGATTAAACTAGATCAATTTATACAATGAACACCAAAGAAGATGATACAAGGAGGCCTAGATCACTAAGGGAGTTCTCTAAAAGATATTATAGTCACTAATGAATTATCTTAGGGGGAAGGTTATGTTAATAATTTAATTAGAGGAAATATAACAAAACACCATTAATGATTCCCAATACTAGGTGCTACTGATGGGCCAATATAACTACCGACTAGCCAGTGTATGGACCCCAATAGGCAGGTGTGTTTGTAAAAAATATAGTTATTCTTTCTTGGAAATTTGTGGGATGATGGGATCTGTATAACTGTTGGTCCCACTACCAGCACCGCCAACTAACCGGTGCACCCCACCAGCTAGTTGGTGGACTTGTTTTAGACACCGTGTAGACCACTGAACCTCCATTATCTAAAACAATATTTCTACGTCCATTTTACCAATAAAACACACATACAAGGGAGAAAATAATAATACATGTTATAATTTTAAAATAAATATACATTAAAACTCGATGGCATTACAATTATCCCCCTTTAACAAATTCTCATGCTCAAGAAGTGTCTCTAGTGGTCTTGATCGAACATCTCGGGACACTGAACCTAAATATTAAAATCACAATATTAATACTCATCTTCAAATCAACCATGATTCTATAGAAATAAAAAAAGTGGCACCATATTACCTTTGAACACTTTCTCTCTTAGGTTATTGATTTGCATCGAGTGATCCATGAATGATGCAACAAACTCCAAATCAATATCCTTACAAATTTTCACGTATGTAGGACCAGTCATGTACCTCCAAATATGAGACACATGGAACACATAATATATACATTGATACTATATAGGTATATGAAAATTGTAGGACACTATCTTGATATGCTCAGTAATATCAAAGGATCTAAAAAAACTCAGAGCTAGCTTTCCCTTCTTTTGTAACCATTGATGACCTAACCAAGGAGTTACTCACAATAAAACTCAATCTCACATATAAAATTATAAAGGTCATCTTCTATGGTCATCTTACAATCATTGTCTTCTCTAATTGGTTATTAACCATTTTTTTGATCAACTATACTCTCTTGGAGGTCTCTTGTACCAAGATCAACCCCACAAGTCCAACATCACTAACCTCATGCCAATATAGTGGTGTGTGACATAACTTAACATAAAGAACCTGAAAATGTTCCATATGAATTAAATCTTGGAAGATGTTATTGTAAACATACTAAAAAAAGGTTAGGTGATTATCCAAATCTCCACCAAATTCCGAAATGCATGCTAGTAGCATATCTTCAAATATTTATATCATCCTCTATAAATTTCCATCTGTTTATAGATAATACACTATACCCAGTTTCAGCTAGGTTCCCAATGCCTTATATAATCCCTACTAAAACTAATTCATGAAACAGATTCCCTTATCTGAAAAAATTCTCAAAGCAACTCCATGAAGTCATAAAACCTCTCATATACATTTCTTTCCTAAACCATCCACTTAAAGGTCTCTTGAATTAGTAAGAATTGATCCACTTTTCCCATCCAATAATCTTTCACCCAAATAGTTTCATGACTCCTCTGGGTCCTGGGTAACCCCAATATGAAGTCCATCATCACATAATCCCACTTCCACATAGGCACTATAAGTGACTGAAGAAAACCACTAGGACATTGATGCTCAGCCTTTACCCTTTGATAGATAAGGCATCAAAAAACAAAACTGGAAATGTACCTCTTTATACATGGCCACCAAAATTGATGTTAGATATCATGTTACATATTTGTCGACCTAGGATGTATATACCCTTTCAAAATGTGAAAGTCTCTCATTATATACTCCCTTATTGAAGCTAGCAACACAACTATCTCATAAATGTAGACCACATCATCTTCATCTAGGGACCACCTAAGGACTGAGTCACTACCTTCCAACTATTCATGCATCACCACACACTCAAGATCTGAATATTGGCTATTCTTTTCCTAGTACACTAAAGAATATGTGATAACCAATGGTTCACATGTCATAAATCCATGACCCTTAGGTTCATCCACTATACACTATCCATTAAACTCATTAGATAAAATTCCTCTAGTAAAGGATCATCTCTAATATCTTGTATCTCTAGAGTTTTCCTGCTAAGAGAATATAAAAAAAATTACCTTTCCCTAGATCATAGTCCTTATTGAAGTAGAATTTTTATAAATACTATAGCCAAAACCTCTACATGAAATTTATATTTCACTAAGAAAAGATATATCACATGTTTTTATGGTTCATGTAGATGAAAAACTTCTCACTGAAATGATAATTTTTCCACATCTTTAGAGAATGGGCCCTAATGGCCAACCCCAAGTTATGTGTTTAGTAGTTTGTCTCATGGGGTCATACCTGATGTTACCCATAAGAGACTACCTGATCCCTCTATATCAACACATCTCCCAGAAAAACACTTTAGGAATAATAATATATTGCATATCCAATCCCATGCTCTGGTAAAATAAAAACTAGAGCTATCATCAATACACTCTTTAGATATTGGAAGGCCTCTTCACACTGATCAGACTATTCAAACTTCACTACCTTTTTGGTCATCTTTTTTATTAGTGCTATAAAATGGGGGAATTCACAAAAAACATTGAAAGTTCCCTACAAGACCAATTAATCTTATAATCACAAACACATTCCTGGGATATTACCTATAAATCATAACCTCCACCTTCTTCAGGTCCATTGAAATTCCCACTTAAAAAATTACATGAATGAGGAACCGCACCTCCTGAATCCAAAATTGACACTTCGATAGTTTGGAATAAATATAATGTGATCAATGTGTACTTAATAAAACCTCATGGTTCATAACATGTATATCTTATGAACTCGAATATATTATTATACTGTTCATGAATACAAAAATTAAGGAGTCAAGGTATGAATATAAAATCCTTTTTATGAGATCCATAAACATCATTAGATAATTTTCCAACCCAAAAGTCATGAAAAGGTACTCATAAAATAAATATCTACTCCTAAACACTTTCTTATTAATAGAATCATCTCTGAACTACAACTGGTGGTAGACTAAATGAAGTTTAATCCGAAAAAAACATTAGGCTCCCTATAAATAATCAAATATTTTTCAATCATGGGTAAAGGGAATCTGTTCCTCACCATTACCTGATTCAGATTTCTACATTCTATACAGAGTCATAGAATACTATTCTCCTTCTTGGAAAATAACCCTTAAGTAACCATAAGGAGATGTGGTCAGTTAGATAAATCGATTCACCTTTAAATCCTATGATAGCATGATCAAATCTCTCAACTCATCCAATGTCATAGAATAATGAGTAATTAGTATCGATTGTGACCTAGGTATAAGATAAATCTAAAAATCAGGTCCTTTTTCTAGAGGAAGACTCAAGAAGTCATCTGGGAAGACATCCTAATAACTATTCACCACTGGAGGGAAGATAGAATGGGCTATTACTAATTCTTGTATGAGATCCAAGACGAATACTTGCATTGTGATTGATCCAATATAGGATTGTTATAGTTATATAATACCTTTACCAACATCACACTCACTATTCAACATGAATCTCTATCCTATAGGTGTGGTGAAATATTCCCATCTCTAGTAGTAATCAATATGAGCTTGATAACTCATCAACAAGGAAATTCTAAAAAAACCACCGAAACAAGTCATCTTTAATATTATGAATTCCCACTTATGTCCATAGACAATGTAAAATAAAGGACACTCATAAAATCACTGGAGATGGTCTAATTTATTTTTGAATAGAATTTCAAGAGAGAGTAACTCATAAGATAATTTAACCAATAAATCTTGGCCAACAAAAATTTGGGATGATATAAAAGTATAGAAAGATTCTGTATCAAACAAAGAATTGGATATCATTGTGGTAATCAAGATTTTAACTCTCATCATAGAATGTCACTATCCATCAATATTTGGAACCACCTATATCATGTGAAAACTACCTTACTAGGGAGAATGACCTCGCATCTATAGTGTATAACCTTTCTAAGTTACTAGGGTTTATGGTGCCTGAGTCTATATCTAAGGACCACTTCATACACCTTGACTTGATCTCTTCAAATCTAGACATGAAACCTTATAAAAAATTTCCTAATATGACCCATATTTCCACTCTAAAAAAATTCCCTTGATGGATTCATTCACAATGTACTAAAATTCACTTTTCAGCCACAATTATAGCATCGATTAGAGCCTCCTTCCACAAAAGAAGTAAAAGAATACCTACTTTGTTCCACTTTCTTTCCACCCTATTATGAATCCTCATCCTTCCTCTTCTTACTATTGTATGAGGTACTCACTATAACACTGGAAATTCAGGTTTTTAAGGAATAGTATGCTAGAATAAAAACTAAAAGTCTATCTCCCTCTAGCCCCTTCTCAAAATTCAGGGCCTTGTAAAGAACCTATGAATATTTCATTAGGTTAAAGATCCTAACCCAACATCTAATCTACATATGAAGGTAAATTTAAAACTTCGTAGCCTTATTCACCTCATTACCATCCAAAATAGGATAAAAAAATAACAAATCCTTAAAATGAGTAGAGTAAGTCGAAGAAAATATTGTCCCCTACTGAAGTTATATAAACTATTGTGCTCAGTCTAACTTTAGTGTGTCAATAATAAATTCCATGAATAACATATACTTCAAGGCCTCCCAAGTAAGACCCTCATGCTTTCCTTCCTATCCCATAACACCCCACCATCTCTTGGAGGGTCCCTAGAGCATAAAGGTAACTAACTTTACCCTCCTTTACATAGGAGTTTATACTAGTTCAAAGATTCCCTCAATAACCTCAATATAGTCCTTAGTATCATGAGGACCACCAATTCCCTAGATGGATGGTGGATGTTGGAGTTAGAAATATCAATCATAGTCAACCATCATCCTCTATTCCCTTTTACCCTAAGTAGGGACAATCTAGAGGACTCTAGGTTGGGACTCATTTTATTCCTGAACCACCAAAGTGAGTTAGGGAGCATGCTTAGGTTCAACCTTCTGTATAGTCTATGGTGGAACTAGTGCATCCTCTATAGTGTGACCATTCTAGCTTACTTCACCAGGAATCCATATCAAGCATCTCCAAGGTGTAATTTTTATGAAATTATAAAAAAAAATTATAATTCCAATAAAAACTTTCTTACAAGTACAAATTAAAAAATTATAAGGCACACACACGATATTTTTATAGGAAGGTCTATCCTAGGAGATACCCACAAACAAGGTATAAACCTACTAGTTCTACCCAATGATCAAGACTAGACCTAAATACCTATATATTATTCACACACACACACACACACACACATATATATATATATACATCATCATAGTATGAACAAGTTCAACTAAATAATTTTATCATAGATATATCACAAAAGTAGAGAATATTGATATATCCCCAAAAGTTAGCACAGAATCAAGAAATTTAATTAAATAACTACTATGTAGAGAGATAAAGGTATATAAATAACATGTGATACTATGTGCCTATCTAGGATAGATAAACAAACACAAATCTAATAAATTGTAGAAACAATAACATTACAGTAACTCAGAGGTCTATTACACATGAGCTAGTCAGGCACATAGAAACTCCCCTACCCATGTCCCACATAACCTATCTCTTTCCAACCATATCCTAGAATATTCAAGAACAAAATAAAAGAAACTCATACTTTGATACCATTTTGTAACACACTAACACAAATCACCAGGCCCGAGACAAAGTGCCACATAACCTCACACATGCCTCCCCATACGCAAGTGGCCACCGACCAGTGACAAGGGTCTAGAGATGTCGTGACGAGACTATACCCTCAATAATAATATCCATACAACAGAATATATCAATAAATAAATAAGTAAATTAAACATTTCAGTGGAAAAAAACAAATAAGATTCTATAATAGATGTTAATTAAGGTCATACATTATTAAACCAATAGACCCACAATGTGGTATGTCAACAAGTATAAGAAGTAAAATTGGAAATAAATAAATAAAATATGTCATGATAACAACCTGGAGTCCATAAAACTATCATGTATGTCTCTTAACTCCATGATACTCGGTAACCTACAACTAGGTCATTTCCCTTATTGGGGTTCCTAATCACGAAGTATTCATGTGTACCGAGATGCCCATACAGGGTGTGAGTATTAACCCGACAGGACAAAATCAATGTGTCCTTAACACAAGTTGTAAATATGTTAACCCTATTAGCCCAATGTTAGTGGTTACTTTATTACATTAGTACTAGATACAATAAATCACATCCAGAAGATTTTAATAGTTTATTAGTCTTGGTAAACTAGATATATAATTTAATATAACATTATAATTTAAAACATAAAATACAACATAATATTTTATCCTGAACACCATAATTCCCTTTAGAATATCCCTTCATATGAATCATAATACACTTCCTAGAATCCTAGGGAAAGGAAATAAAATAAAGATGTGAGATATAATTCTCAGTAAGGGTATGAATACATCCAAAGATATCATGAATACATAAGGCATAATCAATATGGAAAGATAAATAACTGAAACACATGCCATTTAATCAATAACTTAAGCATGTAGAATAATATGGAAGGATTAAATGATGATAAAATAATACCAGTTAATCACATGATATTGAAACTTATTCATAAATATTTTAACTAATTGAATAATTACATGGACATCAATAACTAATCTCATAATTAGGAAATACATAATTTTAGACATCATAAACATATAATCAAGGGCTCATGCTTAGAAATATTACATAAATGGGTAAGGGCTCATCCAAATACTAAAAATAGTCTATGTTAGGAGCCTACCAATTCATATAGGTCCTATAGTGGGCCCCTCTCATCACTTACTAAATTAAATTAATTCCTCGTATGAAAGGTAAAAAAACATAATCAATTTAAACATTCATATTAAAAAACTAGCATAAAAAATGCTAATAATTACCCCAATAAATAATCATAATCATAAACCATCCAAAGTAAAATGGATAATGGTATAAAAATAGTACATACCCAATCAAAATGACCATAAACCATCCAGATATATAATAATTATGATATAATTAGAGTATATCCTCTATATAAGATTCAATAAATGATTTTAAAATAGATGAAAACACTTTAATAAGATCACTTCAAAATTTATTAAGGAAAGTACCATTTTTAATTTGAAACCACTTATTTAAAGTATAAAATATTTACTAAATTTTAAATAAAAAAATTTATTTTAAAATAATCATCTAAACTTGTAAATTAATCTTCAAAGTAATGAGTTTTTATGATGGTGAGTAATTTCATATATACTGTATAAGTTAAAAAAACATTCTTACCACACTATTGTAAAAAGGTTAAAAAGTACCTCATTTAGAAAATGACAAGAATATTCCTTTCAAACCATTTTGCAAAAAAAAATTAAAACATGGTTAATAATGTACTTAAAAAATAATTTGGATAATTTTAAAAAATATTGAAAACATTTTTAGAAAAAATAGATATAAAAGAAAGATGGTTTTCAATCAAAGAGGGAAATAAATTTAACTTTTCTTAAAAACATTCTCTCAATAATTTTAAATAACCAGGAGAAAAAAAGGTAATATTACTTTAAATTTTCATTATTGATGATATTATAATAAAATAAATTGCGTTTAAGATAGAAATATCAAATAATTCCCCCAATAGAGTCTTAAACATAAATAATCTTGAATCATGGTGAGATTTTGAATTAAATCCTTTACCACTTTGACAACTTTTGAATCATAACCGCAATGAAAAAAATAATTAAAATTAATATTGAAAAAAAATTAATATAAATAACTAATATAAAATATCAAAGTGGAAATATATACACCACAAAAAATAAATATGTGGTGAATATGACATATGCCTCATGGAAGTAAAAGTGAGACGAGAAACCCCTACCTGAGGTATGATTTTGTTCATATGTGTTAAAAACTCATGTATAATAAATATATATTTATTATAAATATATTAAATAACCATATTAATATATATCATACCATATATTATTTACTTATAACTTTCTATCACCATTTTATTATCAATTATTTACTAAAAACACTATTCCAGATGATAAGTGCTTCATTTTTCATGTTTGTTTTGGTTTGGTAGTTTCGGTACTAATATATCTATCATAGCTCCATAATATAATTAATTTGAACCATTATATAAATATCATATATATTCATTATATAATAATTTATAACATCCCATAAATTTTAGATATGGAAAAACGAGTTACACTATTTACGGAGACAATATGCCATATGTACGCATGAACGTTGTTTCAATTTTTTCCAATGAATGAAACGAAATAGAGGTAAATAATATTTAAATATTAAAGAATAATTATTATATAATATATCATATATATTAATTAAATATATCCTTATTATAATCCATATAAAAAATAAAATGAAGAACATATCACATCGCTATGTTGAGGCAGTAGTTCACGCGTACGCACGAGCGATGTTATCATTTTACAATGGATTTAAAGATAAGAAGGTAGTTGTGATATTATAATTTTAGTAGTATAATTATTTCAAAAATATAATATATAAAAATTACATTCATAATTATATCCATCTGTGAGAGACAGTGATAGAAACCAATTTACATTGGTTCGCGAGGTGGTAGTCCGCCGTACACATGATTGACTGTTTCATTTACCATTTGATGAAAGGGGAGATATATTTTGGTAATTAAATTAACATAATAACATCTAATTATATTTAATATAATATATATATTATTTTATCATATTTTTATAATATTTTAACAGGTTATAGGAAAAAATAAAATGAATATGCACGGTAAAGAACTATACCTCCTCTTCAGTGAACCTCTTTAGGTTTATACCAAAAGCCTTCATAGAATGGTTTTATGATTAAACAAGGTACTATATGTCATTAAAATATATTTAATTAAAAGATTTTGGTAGTTATTTTATGAAAAAAAAAAATTATTTTTAAGCTTTAATATGAGAAGAGAGGGGGTTTCCTTTTATAAGTGGGGGAGAGGACACACTTGGTATTTTTGAAAAGAATAAATTATACCCAAGTTCTGGAAATTAAAAAGGATAAAAAATGGTTAATTATCTAAAATCATATGATATAAATTTTAAATATTTCCATATAATAGAATTTTATAAGTTTTCAGGTCATTTAAACCCTTATCTTCTTAGTTTAACCATTGGTAAATTTGTTTTAACCTTAACCATGGTATATAATTTTAATGTTTTTACTATTCATTATGATAAAAAATTATGGTGAAATTATTATATAATATTAATTATTATTATTAAAAATATTTAATATATTTTTATAAATTCAATTCATATGATTGTAAGAATTTAATTTAAAATCAAACTTGGAGACGTAATGAAAAATAGTTTTCCAATGGAAATTGTTTCAAACGTATAAAATGTTTTTATATCAAAATTAAAAATATAATTAATTAAAATTAACTAAATTAGATCAATTATAATATAATTTAACTAATTTTACTTTTAATTTTTTTAAAACAAAATATAACTTGTAAGCTCTTTAAACAGAAAGACAATTTTCAATAAAAAACAATATTTCTCACTATTCGTTGAAAAATTAATCTTTTTAGATAATTATCAAAAATTAACTCTAAGATAATTTTTAAATGATTATTTTAAAAATTAATTTAATTTTTTCAAATAAATTTTATAATATTGGTAAAAATTAATTTTAACATAAGTACACAAAAATTTTAAATTTATTTAAAAAGAAATATATTGTAAAGTCTTAGGGAGATAAATAAGTGAAGATGTATATAGATATGTATGTCATAGGGTAAAGTTAAATGAAAATAAAATAATACAACTAATCATATACCAAGAGATCATGAGCTAACTAGGATACCACAAACCACGATCGTACCTACTTTAGCGATACGCTGGAAGAATATCATAAGCAGTCATTCCATGGCATAATCTATGATATATGAGTATGTTCCACTTTTAAAAACAATGAACATTCATACTTAAAGTAATAAATACATTACAACATTTAAGGGTAAGTCACACCCATGGCCCATGACTATCCTCCAACAGTACGCATGCTTAGCATGCATGCAATAATGGAACTTGACACAAACGTAAGGATGTTCCCCATCAACACATTATACCAGCCTACAAACCCTCTCCTAATGGACTATGGAGTTCTATACATAGGGAATAATCACATGAAAATATCTAGAGCCACCCATATTTTATATATAGTCAAAAACAATGAGTGATTTCATCCATGTTCCCCCTCTAAGGATCCGTCTAGTTCTGTTAGGGACACCTGTCAAATTGAACACTAAAATAGAGGTTCCACAAATTATGAAAAAACCACATGTAAGCATGAAATTGAAAGTAACAACATATCACAATAAATATTCCATAGGATATGAATAATACATAAGTAAGGCATGGCATAATAAGGAATAATTATGGTATATCAAAAAATTCATGGGATTTGAATTAACCATATAATAGTTATGAAAAAGTGAGAAACACATAGTCCATATAATGAAAAGGTATCATGAGGTACCCATGATAGAAAAAAATACCATATAATGTAATTTTATCTACAATATTCACATAAAAACAAGTAAATCATGTCAAAAAAATTCATACAAAGGCCCTAGATGATAAGGACTTCCTACCTTTAGTGCTTTGATACCAATTTCCATGATCTGTTGAGGGATGATACCTGGATCACACCCACACATTAACTTTAACTATAACATGAACCAATCCATCATAATATAGTTTCTAGAATTATAATTCAAGGAAGATATCATTCCAAGAGATGAAATCTACATTCACTTAAAAAATAGATTCATCACCAAAGGAAGATCTATGATCTATCATGGATAGGCCACCAATTCTCATGATCTAAAAATAATATTTCAATCAAGAATGAATACTATATTAAATATAGTTATAGATTAATATATCTATATAAAATGGATTTTATCTATGATAAATTAAATATATAAAGGATAATTAGGCTTATAATGGATAGATCTTACCTTAAATAATGCCAATGTATTGATCTAGATTTCAAGCACTAATGTGGAGAGGAAGAGGAAGCCTAGATATCCAAGGGAGATCCATATAAGATTTTTTTGGGTTTATAATGGGTTAGATTAGTGTATGTTTTAAATTAATAATTGGAATATAAGAAAAATACAAAAAATCCATTAATAATGAACAAATCTAGGCATTATTGGTGGGCCAGTGGTCCTCATCGGTGGGTTGATGGGATCCGCATAATTACATGTCCCACTACCAACACCACTTCATGGTTAGTGCACCCCACTTGATAGTCGATGGACTTGTTTAATCCATAATTCATCCCACTAAGACTCTATCCTATAAGACACTAACTTTGACACCCTTTTATCCATAATAAATTTCTCTAATGGAGAGAACATGACAAGATACATTGTACTTTTAAAACAGACTCACCTTGAAAGTTAAGGATGTTACAATTCATCAGTAACTAGTAAAGAATATTTAGAGTTAAAGAATAAATTATTTTTTAATGGATAAAAACACAAACTATTAAGTGTTTCTTAGATTTGTGATGAATGGAATGAGGTGATTTTTTTAGGAAAAATGGTTTATTTTTTAAAATTATTAAATATGGAGGGATAGTGACAAGAGGAAAGTGAACTAAGAGCAACTCATTTCAAGTAGGATATGATCAAAATTAATAATACCTTGGTTTGAAGGATAAAAACTGGATATGGAATAAAAGGTTTTGAAATATATTCCAAAGGAATATGAGAAATATTTTCCAAATATTAATTATTTATGAAATTCTTGATATGAATAGATAAAGGGAATGAATATGATTCACATGTCAGAAAGGGAAGATCACTAATTATTCACATAAGATTGTTGATATTCATACATCTCATCCATTTGATCTTATTTATTTTAACATCTATGGATCCATGAGAAAATAATCAAAAAATATATGTAATTATTTTATTTACTTTATTGATGATTATAATTACATTACTTGCATAATGTTTGTGAAACATAAATCATAGGCCCTTAATATATTCAACAGATTTAGGAGAAGTTCTAAAATGGAGTGTGGTCATTCCTTAAAGAATATTTGGATAGATAATTGTGTTGAATACAATAATGGTATATTTGAATCTTACCCTAAAAACATGGTATTTTCCATGAAATCAGTACACCTTATACACCAAACTAAAATAGTGTGGATGAATGGATGAATGGAATAATTGAATCTTATTATAGATTTATTGAGCAATGTTAATATAACATGATAATTATCAATAATTTTTGATATAGTCTATTAGAGTATCATTTCATATTCAAAATCATAACATATATATACCAAACTCTGAAATGTCACCATATGAGATGTATTACAATAAGATTAAAATTTTTAAGTACCTATGGTTATTTATAAACCCTTTATTTATCATATCCAAAGTTAAAAATCTTAGAAAGCTTGATAGAAGAGGTTTTGATGGTATATTTTTGGGTTATCCTATAAATGGAAGTGGATAATGATGTTTTAATAATATTCTATGGAATATAATTGATATTTCTAAATTTAAAGAGTTTAATATGCAAAGAAAAAACAACACACATGAAATAAAAAGTTCTAAAAGTGACGAAGATGAATCTATTTCGGTTAAAAAGTAGGATAAAGTTGTATAAAATGAAAGAAATTATAAAGAATTTTAGGTTGAAGAAGATGATTCATCCAACTAAAGTGATGAGGAGTAACCCTAATCATATTATTCAAGCTTAATGAGATAATAGGAGGTCCAAAACATCATTTAAGAATAAGTATCTAAAGTTAAAACTAGGATAACATTTAGGGAAGTATCACATATCTCGCTATTTTCATATATTGAACCAAAAGACATTAAAGAAGCTTTAGAGTATTGTTGAAACTATTTTTTCAATGGGTATAAAAAGATTATGAAGATAACCTTAATAATTTTAAAGTGCTAAAGATACCCAAGGATAATCATAGGGACTTGCAAAAGCTGAACTGTGCATATACACCCATGTGCATTAGAAGTCTCACACTCTCCCCCCCCATACGAAACCAAAGGGTAGGCCACCCCTGCGCCGAGAACCTACACTATGGACCTTTACAGGGTAACTCCTTCAACTATGGTCCCCTATATACATATAAATAGGACCCAAAGGCTCATAATTTTTACAAATAGAAAATTAGAAAATTCCCTAATCTCTGATTGAGTATCCCCTTCACTTAGGACTCTAAAAAATCCTCAAGTAGATCTCCAAAACCCGAGAGAAGAGATAATCAAGGGGGATAAGTGATATCAAAGTCCCTTCAAGGTATGGAACACAAGAAACCTATCGAGGACTCCTTTACTCTTTTGTGTAAAACCATACATATGAGCCCCCTTCCCTAACGAGGGGCCTATACGATCCTTATCCAGGGACACCTGAGGAGACCCATGGTGACTAGGCTAAAGCATCACCCACGTTTTGTTTCCTAGGTGATCCATTTATCAAGGCATATATAGCTCACACAAGTCTATACCCCCTTACATGATGCACCTCCATTTCCTCCTAGGACATGCATGAGGTGCCTCTTACCTCTAATAAAATACCTACATGATCCCCCCTTTGAGTCCTCTTCCAAACCATCAATGAAAGGAATCCTCTTCCCATGGATAAATTTTATAGTAGAGACAAATTTGAAACCTCCACTAAATCCTGCAAACTTGAAAACCCATTAATAAGGGAACACCAGAATGTATCCCATTTGTATTTTCATTCCTACGATCAGAGGTTTCCCACACTTGTACTACTATATGGTTAGGGTCCTCGGCGTGCATATATATTTTCAATCCCAAGGTTATGAGGACCCCAACCCTGGGGGTGGTGTTAGGGAACTCCCAGTCTTGGATACCAGATATTTCCCATTTGGTTTTCCATTAAAAATGAAATAAGATCCTCCTACCTTGTTATGGAAAAAATTTCAGGGCATCTACCTTGAAGTAACCTCCTAGTCATTCTTGCATGAGATTACACTCTTTCTCTTCCTCACTCCCCAATGGCCTTGTTTGTATGGGTAGTTAGACTGAATATCCTGAATATGAACCAGGAGACGTAATGGTCACATCTAAGTCCCTTTTTATCCTTTGGTCACCCCATCCTCTTACACTAGTGGAGGATAAGAAGTTTATGGTTTTCCATATCTTCTTCTTCCTCTTATTTCTCATATTCAAGCATAGATCGTCATGAATTGTGGGCTTAGGGGATAGCCATGATCACAAAATCCCCACAACCTGATTCAGGTTTTGGTATAGAATCTTCATTCATATATTCCTCTTGTATTACTTTAGAGTGCCTCAATAGGCATAGGTCCTCAAAGCCATGTATCCAACCTCAGGGAAAAGAAGATCGTGTGGTTTCTCAGATCTTTTGTTTCCTCTTGTTTCTCACACCGATCATGAATCATGTGATCTTAGAGGTTTATGATGGTCATTAAATACACATGATCCCAAATAATGGGCCTAATTCCATGTGTAATCCCCAATAAATAATTGGAATCCTCCTCAATAGTAATACCCAACCCAAACTATGGGTATCCTTATCAGGAGTAAGCCCCAAATCAAACAAATCTACAGGCATCCTCCTCAAGAGTAAGCCAAAATCATAACCCCTATTCACTAGGGAATAATTTTCAGGAGTAATCACCCTAGATAAAACCTTTGGGTCTCCTAATCTATATAAGTTGTAACCATATCATCACACTCATCCAAGTAAATCATTTTTAGGAGTAATCCCCAACCAAACTTCAAATCACCTTGGAATATTTCTTAAGAGTAATACTTGAACCAAACCCTCAAATAACCATTGGTCAAGTCATTCCTTATGGCCCTAAACTAAATAAGTGAATCCTCCTAAGGAATAATCCACAAATTAATCTTCAAAAAGGTTCAGACTCTTCTATGATACAAACATTCAGAGGAACTCCATAAGCATGGGCCCTCACAACCGAACTATATGTGAATTGATTCCCATAAAAATGGGATATGTTAGAAGTATCCCTAAGGTTCAAACCCAAAATTCCAAATCAACCCTAATCTCTTTGGACTACATTCCTAGTAGGGTCTAATTCAACCTGTAAATTCATATACCTTCTAGGTTCTCTAGACTTCTTCAACATAAGTCCCACTCCAAAATTTGACTAGGAAACTTATGCATAGATGTCCTTGCTGCATGATGCTAAATTGAATAGTTTGGTCCTTATCACATGACCTTAAAAGGTATGATATTTCCCATTAAGTGGAAATAAACTATGTGGGTTCCGATTCCTTTCATAAGGATACGTAGGAATCCCATATCATGGGCTTGATCCTAATATCAAAACCAATCCCATATTCCTAGATGATGATACACTCTAGAGTACCCCACAATATGGTTAAAAACTAACATCATTGAAATAATGACCAAATAATCTCTAATAGATATATAATAAGATACCCTTGATAGAGAACCTCAAATACATACTAATATATCCATTGATGAACAACCTAAGATACATACATACGATACTAAACTCCATACATGATGATAATTAATTGTTAATTAAAGGGTGATTCATATAATACTTGGTAATTAATGAAGGATTCATGAAAATATCTTAAATATATAAGAGAGTACCATAATAGGAAATAATTACTCCTAAAAGGGTGTGATGAGCCCGACCTACCATCCTGTCAACTAACGTGAGTTCTTAAGAATTGTTGAAAAAACTCCCCAATGAGCTCCTAACATTGGAAAGTAGGCCTCTCATAGATATAGAAATATTGGGTGTTTCAAGTTCTAAGAATAAACCCATTGTAAACTGTTCGGAAATAGAGAACCCGACGTGAATTATTACACCCAATTAATCCCCCTGCAATCAATCATTGGGTGAGTACGAATCTCTAAGGGAAACAAAAAATGGTGAACCCAATGTGAATACTTAACTAAGATGATATTTTTACCCACCTATTAGACCCCTTTCACTCTCAAAATGAAATAGGTCCAAACAAGACAATAAATCATGAATGTGTTTATTAAAATGAGATTCTTCTTTGAAGGGGTTTTCTTTTTGGTGTTTTTTATATTTCTAAGAACTTTCTGTTAGAATTCCCTTCAATCCAATGGTGTCCTTCCAGCATCCATGAATGCATACCCTGGATACTTTCCAAACTGGGTATTATTAAAAGGAAAGGAAATCATCACCAACCTAGCATCTTAAATGATGGGTCTCTAATGCACTGGTCCAAGAGTACCATCAGAACAGTATAATACCAACCCTAGAGGCCACATAATAGGACCTTTAGTTTTCAAAGCTCTACCAATCGTCCAACCAGTGATGTTCGGTGGTCCAGAAGTAGATGGTTCTAACTTTTTTTTTGAACCATTTCAAGATATTATCATCATAATGTGACAACCAAACCCTCTCATATCTTAGGGAGGTGGATTAAGAGGTTATATGAATAATCATATAGAATACATATGGGTCCATACAAAGGGATTATTCTAGGAATCACTACCGCCAACGTTGTGTGGTAGTTACCCCTCAACATGATGAGGGTGTCATCCTCAGCCATCTGGACTAGGTTATCTAGATTCAAGCATGAAATATGACCTTTAGGGGGTAGAAACCGGTCAACTGGGAGGGATTTCACACATCTTCTCCCTCCAAAGAATCCCACCAACTCAATTTGGTGGAAAACTATGAGTAAGAACATACACCCGCCCGCTTTAATTAATATTTATAGAAGATTCACCTAGAGGAATTTAAATAATACCATCCTTAAAATCTGGAATCACATCATGAAAAGGAAAATACAACTTCCTGCACTAATTATACCTACCGGTAGACTCATTTAGAAACACTCAAAGAATCCTTCCAACCAGGTTTGACATAAAATTACAAGCAGTAGCATACACCTGCCTGTATTCACCAATCCTGCCTATAGTCTCGTCTAGAATCACCTAAATAAGTTAGTCAGAAAGTCCCAATGATGAATATGGGGTAGAACCAACTCTTTTTCCCCACATACGTGTACTTTTAGTATCCAAAAATAGGAAATAGAGGAAATAACATGAACATATAACTACCCCAAAAATAAATGGGCATATATCCTTGTTTCAATCACTGAAGCTACCAAGTATATCCTAAAAATAGTTAAAGGGATGATGAAAATCCCTTCCCATATTCTGTAGACCTTTCAGGAAATCATTACATTGATAATAGTAGTTCCAAAGGGACATATACATAACTCCATCCCTACAAATGGGGTGGATCATCATCATTCCACCCATAATAGACACGCACTTATGCTTCTGTCTAGAAGGGTTATGGGGAAGACTCCCCTACAATATATGAATAACTGGATTGGGAACATACAACCATTCCAGTATGAGGTAACCTACCTATAACAATAGTCATTCCAAGGCAGGTACAAACCCATGTATATGTACTACTAAAAAACAACTCTATACCAATGATTTGTAACCATTGGTATAGGTCTCTAAACTATTGGTATAGCCTATACCAATGGTTGGAGGTTTTTTGGTTGTTATGGAGTTGATATAGACCTATACCAATGATTTTGGAAAAAAATTTGTATAGGTATACACCTACGATTTTGAAAACCCTTCGGTATTGGTCATATGGAAAACCTATACCAACAGTTTTGCAAAACTGTTGGTATAGGTAATGTAAAAAATAAAACCCAGCTTGGTTTCGATCCCTACACCCCCCATTTATAATCCAACAACATAACCACTAACCTATGATGACTTTTGTGAACATAATATCATAAATATATATATTTATATATACATTTATTTTATCTTTTGATGTATGTAATGTTATTTGATAGTATAATCCATTAAAAATATGGTTCCCTATACCAATGGTTCTAAAAATTTTCAGTATTGACCTATACCAATGGGTTTGAGAACCGTTGGTATAGATACCATGAATTTTTAGCTATACCAATGGTTTTGTCCAAAGCCATTGGTATAGGTCCATATAAGTTACCTATCTCAATAGTTTTGGTCAAAACCATTTGTATAGGTCCATATAAGTTACCCATCCCAACAGTTTTGGCCCAAACCATTAGTATAGGTCCATATAAGTTACCTATACCAATATTTTTGGAAACAATGTTGGTATAGGATCTCTCTATGGGTCCTATACCAACGGTTTTGGAAAACCATTGGTATAGGGTCTCCATAAGTTACCAATACCAATTTTTTTTAAACTATTAGTATATGTATGTTGTTATAGCTTTAATTTCTAGTAGTGATGAAAAATACTTTCTCCCAGTAAGTGTGTAAGATCCCAAACTTTCATGAAGGTACACCCTTGTTAAATTTTTTGTTAAACACTCTTTTATGGTTAAAGAAGTTATTCTATAGTTATTAAGGATTTTTGGAAGTGTTCTGGGGGAGCGGGACATGAAAAGAAAGGAAAAGTGGTTAGTAGTGTATAGTGCATGGTTAGAGCATGATTAGTGTAAATCGTATTCCTGAACCAGAAAACTATATAGAATGGGAACCATTTTAGATATAGAGATAGTGCATGGTTACCACATGGTTTCCAAAACTGTGCGGGTGTCTCCAGGTAACCGTACGACCCAATTTCTTTAGACAATGGATTTTGCATGATTTGAAAAACTGTGAGGGTAAACCATGAACCCCATTAAAAGTTAAAAATTTTATAGTTTTTCCATCTCAAGATTTTTATATCCCCACCCAATTTCCCCCTCATTTTAATCCATCTACCCTAGGTGAAAAACTATCACCCCCTTCTCCTCCATGGATGGTTCTCCTTTATTTTTTGGGCATTTGGAGCGTTTTTGGGTGTGAATCAAGTATCTGGGCGAGTCTAACACTCATTTTCATCTATTTTATGAATTAGGGCTTGTGGAATCCATAATCTTCTTCAAAATACCAAAAAACTTCAATTTTATAGTGAATTTTTGGTTTAGGATTTAATGGGGGTTTGTGATTGAATCGAAGGTGGAGATTAAGCAAGCGTTCATCAATAGTCATGATGCAGGTTCTCTTTAATATTTCACCCGTAGTATTGATGGTTTATATGTGTATGTGTTTGTGATGATATTTTTATTGATTCTTTCCCTTGTATTGGGTTATGGAAGGTGGGTTGGACCTTAGATTGAGGTGTGAAACCATTCACAGACCATGTTGGGTTTGTTGAAAACATGAGACCAAACCCAGGGTTACCCATGGGGTGTACCGAACCCTTAAAATGGTGAAATAAATTGGTAAACATTGAGATAGAAGAAATTTGAGATCAAATGGGTTATAATTAGTAATTGGTCATGTTTCTTGGTTAAGGAATAAATTTATTGATAGTATTTTATATTTTTTAATTTCCCAAGGGACTTTTAAAAAGGTTTTAAATATGTTCTTTGGGGTTTTGACCCGACCATGGTTTTAAATGATGAAATATGTGTTTGAATGTGTTGAAGGTTTTAAAAGGAGATATTGACCTAAAATTGTTTTAAAATTAGTTTTTATTAAATAATGTCAAATGATGATTTGAAATGGGGTGTATCTCCTCTATTTTTAAATGTTTAAAGAATGTTTTCAATGGTTGAAATGGATATGAAGACCTTAGAGAATTTTTTAGTTTTCAAAGAGGAAGAAAAATATTTAATAGGGTGTTAGGAATATTGATATATGTGTTTAATAGTTATGGTTTTCATTGGAAAATGTGAATTGGTGTGTAAATGTGATTAAAGTTAATTATTTTTAATTAACAATATAGAATAAGGGAGTATTTTATGTAATGTAAATGGGTTAATGAGAAATAATTTGCAAATGGTTCATGTATTGTAATTAAAATTTATAGTGTGTTAATTCATGTGAAATGATAAATTTGTATAAAGGGATTAAAGCATGGATAATGATTTACAAGTTAAATGGGAAAATGTATGATAATTATTGAATATTATTAGTGAGTTAGGCATGAGAAATAGAAATGGTAAATGTGTTAATGGGAAAGGATTAATGTTAATTCCCATGCTGATTTTTATTAATTTTAGTTTATTTTTTTTGTATTGGTAAAGTATGGTTTTGGTATGGTAGTGTGGAATAAAGGATTGAGGCTTATCCATGGGTTAGTTTGGACTAATGCTCTAACTTACCACTAGATGGATAAGCATGTGCACATGGATTGGTAGTGTGGGGTATTGACTGAGGTTATACACCCACATGTAAAGTTATACTGAGGATCTAAAATCCACCCCATAATGCATGGGTTAGAGAAGGGTATAGAGATCTATTCCCCTAATGGTTTTATTCCACCCGGACTGAGGCTTCGAGGTGAGGATAATGTATTTGTTGTGCTATGTTTATCCCTAGTGAGATAGGGACTCAAATTATTCCCTTATGCATGATAATTGATCAGGTTAGGCTGTAGTATAAATGAGGTGATTACTAACCCATGGAATATAATATGAAGATGAATTTAGTAATGAAGATAGAATAAGTGATGAAATTCCAATAATGATTAAAATGACTTTAATGAATATTACACATAAAGGTTTGGTGATAGTTGTGATTATTTAAACCCCTTATGGATAAATGGGTGTGTCACCCTTGTTCCTTGACATAAAATCCTAGTGTGACCCAGGTTAGTTATTTTTCAATTAACTTTAGAGAACAAAATGGGTAAAATAACTAATAGATAACTATTTAAATGTTCTCCTCTTTTTCCTTGTTTATTTATTACACTTGTTACCCACATACACTCCTGTACAGACTGGATATTATTTTTAGACACCATTGGTGGTGGCCTATTGAGTTGTAGTCACATCCTGATCAAGCCACCATGGCGCTTGGGTAACCAATAAGATTCTACTTGTTTTTAGGTACAAGTTCTGGATAGGGAACTGGAGTTTGGTTGTGCATGGGATGACAAGTTTTAGAATGGAGGTCGATACCAAGTTTAGATTCTTTTATTATTATTATCTTAGTTTATATTGTATGAATTATTGTCATATAGATTATTCATTGGTTTTTATCATATCACGTGTACTTTATTATATATTAGTTTTGGTTTCATGCTGCCCTTTTATTGTTCATGCAGTTATTTTATCTGTTTATGTTACTTTTGTTGTGAATTCACTATAAAAGCAGGTATAGTCACCCCATGTTCCTCTTTAGCCCCGCGTTACTATTCGGAACCCTTTGGAATATAGGGAGGCATGCTTGAGGTCATGTGATGACCCGAATCAGGGAACCAATTATGGTGGATTCTGAATTGGGGACATTACAAAGTGGTGTCAGAGTAAGTCGTCTTTGTATTACTATTTGGTCATGGTGGATAGGATACTATTACCTTGTTGGGACTTAGTAATGAGATCATCCCTAGGTTCCTAAAGACCCACGTATGAGGAAAAATCCAAGTTTCTAGTGGTGGGAAATGATGTTCTATTTTGTGATTTTACAGTTGGTTGATATTTCAACCTTGGGTGACATACTTGGATGTGATGTTATTATCTTATGAGGTTTATCTCTTGGACAGGTATAGAAAGAGAGTGTGTATGAGTTCATTCATCATCCTAGGTACATAGGATCAACTGGTCATCTATATGTTTCCTGTGATTGATAGTACATTGGGGTTCATATGATGATAGTGTACTTTTATCCTTATAAATTTTGTTTCTTGGTTTTTCTTTGAAAATTGTGATAAAGGAAATGTTTTTAAATGTGAATTTTAATAAATCTTAGGTTTTTTAATTGTTGGTTAATAAAAATGTTTTTGAAAATGTAAATCCTTGGGATTTTGGAGAATAAAAAGTTTTGAAATGTGAAACCTTTGGTTTTAACTGGTAAAGTTGATTAAAAAGGGAGATAAAACATTATGGAATTGGTAGGGGTAGTGTAATGGGTATCCCTAGTGTTGTGATCATACCTTAGGTGTGGGTGGTTTGGGTAGTGATATTACCCTAGTTTGAGACCTTAGTTTTGGCTCGTGAGATTTTGTTAGGTTCTGTCACATGGAAAAAGGGATGTGCTTGTTGTGCCTATGATAGGGCTATGAACTTGGGTTATGATTTTATTTCTATTAGTGTGGATATGGTAACCCTCATGGGTTTTGATTTTTTAGGTTGTGTTTTGGTCCCTAGGGTGGGTGTTTATCTTGTGGTGTTGACATATGTGTGTGTGGATATTATTGGTTCGAGACTTGGAGTGAATGTTCTCCAGGGTGCGTTAGATTCAATATGTTATGGAGTGAGGTAGGAGTGCCACAGTGAGTAGCGAGTTTGTTGAGGTTTTATGTGGGTCCTAGGGAGAGAGATCCAATCAAATTTTATTAACATGAATCTAGTTTAAAGAGTTAATACTATTTGATCTTTTATGGTGACCTGTGAGATAGGTTAGTTGGGTTGTTTGTATCCATGGGTGCGTATAATGCATACAAATGCTTTGGACATTGACACTGTAACACAAAGAGTGATTCCTAGTGTAGGTTTAGACTAAAGGGTTGATAAGGAAAGTTAATGGTTTTGGAATGTAACTCAAGTGGTAGTTATGAGTTTATAGTTTTGGGAGATCAAGGGTATCCATAAGAAAGGATGGCCTATTGTTAAAGGTTCTTTAAGATGAAAAGAATGAATGGTTTCTTGGGATGTGGGATCGGTGCATGGTTGGTGCTATCAAGTTTGTTAAAATTGAATTATTATTATTTAGTTTTGTATCATAAGGTATCATGGTACTTGTGGTTGGTGGATCGATTAGTTTTTAAAGAGAAAAGTTTTTCAGGAGCCTTTCTTTATGGTCTTGATGGTGTTGATGAGAGAATAAATATTGATATTTGTCAAAAAAGAAAAGGGTGACCAAGGTGTGGGTGCATGCATTGGCATGGAAGTGACACCCAGAGTGGTGGTAGTCATGTTTTTTGGATTTCTTATATGGTGTTTGGTTGGTTGGATGAGAATATTGAGGATTCCTTGATTCCAATGGGGCTGACGGACTAGGAGGCATGGTTAGATAAATGAGAAGGTTATGGGCCTAGCTCGAGTAACGTGAAATATGTGTGATCAAGAGTCAAGTTTGGTTTGTGGTTGCAAGGTAGTGCAATACCTTTATGGATTCGAGGATGTCCCATTGTGGGATTCCTTTGGAAAGACATGATACCATTGGGATGAATGATCAGGTGGCTTAGGATAAATGCTTGTTGGAAGGTTGTGAAGTGGCAGTGAGTTTCAACTATAAGTCCCCTTTTTTGGGTTGTGGTGTTGAATGTGGATTAGATGTTGGAAAGATGGGAATCCCAAGAACTGTGGAAGGTTAATGTGTCCCCGTAGCGGGAGGTGACATCACTGTTGGGTAGTTGTGGTGGTGTTCATCAATGACTTCTTGGCATACCTTCGTTACAGATGATCATGTCTAATATTTTGACATCTTGTTCGATATGTTGAGAAGGATCATTCTTTATTCCTAGTGACTTGAATGTAATTTGGTTAGATATGGCACACTATAGAATTTATGATATTGGGGTGGCGCATGTAGAGTCATGTGGTGGGTAGTACACCATCGACCAATTTTTGGTGAGGTCCTTGAGATGGACTAGATGTTGAATAATGCCATGGATACTATTCTTGGAATCCGATAATGGGTAATAGGTTATGTTGGTTTGGTATTTTTGGGAAAATATGGACATCCATTTCCAAGATTGAGGTTTAATTTTTGATCAAAGCGTGATCTGTGATGGTTGATGTGGCTTGAGAAAAGTGGTGAGAACAATACTCCTAAGGTGGGAAGTTGTATATTAGTCATGGATGAAAAAAGTTGATTATGGAGTGGATGGGGTGGCATCAGGATGCTAGTGATAAGTCTGTAGGGGAAGGTTTTGGTTCCTTGGGGAAGGACAGGTGGGCCTCAGTGTTGTGTTATGACAAGTCAAATGATGAATTCAGACTCAGGCTAGTTTTATAGTTAATCGGAGTATTCACATTAGAGATGTGTTGAAGGGTATTGTAGAGAACAAAAAAGGGTTTGAATAGTAGTTAATTCCATGATGGAAGAGTTACCAGATGTTGGGGATGACTTCGGTAGGTGTGTGCAATTGATGTTGGCATGCCTTAAGTGAAAGGGCATCATAGCTAGGTAAAGTAGCAATATATCAATAATAGAATTTGAGCACCAATAGAGTGAGTTGACCAGGTATGGCTTGACTCGGGTGGGAAAAAAAGAATGGATGTGGTGGGATGTAAGCCACCTCTAGTTAATTTTGTAAGAATGAACTGGTTTCGGTAAATGGGATGGTTCATGAGGAAGAACCAAGTTACCTAATAAATGAGTATGGACAATGGAGGTGTCTAATCTAGGTGGTTTCAATAGAAGGACATAATTCCAATTTTGTATGATTTTCTCATGGTTGTTTGGATGTGGTGAGTGGGAAAAATACGCTGTGTAAGTTGTTATAGTTGAGTTGAAGTTATTTTGGTCTCTTTTTCCGTTATGGAAGTGTTCAATATCGAAAAAAGGGTGGTGATAAGATGAATCACATGGTGGGAAGTTCAATAGAGGGAAAATAGTCTGTTAATGGAATAACTATCTATTCGAGTTGGATGGTCTCAAGTGGAAGACAACTTAGTGCATCAGTTTTTGTGATGGAATTGGCTCAAATGTTGATAAGTTGAGTTCCTCTATATGAAGATTATGTTGGGTTATGCTCTTGGGATGTTCAAACTAACCAAGTTTTTTGGGCCTCAAGTTGTGAACTAGGGTAGGTCATGATATGTGATTAAAATTTGGATGTTTCTTCCACTGATGTCAGGCCTAGATAACCATTAGCGCTTTAAAAGAATGTAAGTGTGATTGCACTAAGTGTTTTGGGCCATGAATTGTGGATAGGATCATACCGGACCAAGGATTTCCTGGTTGGATCTCCCAGGGTAATGTTTTTACTTTTCGATATTCTTTGTGTGGTGTTTCAGTGATATTATTAGACCTATACCTTGTGTTATGTTGTTAATGTTAAGTTTTGGTGGATGCATCCTTGAGGTGCATCGAGTTGTGTTTGTGGATCCTGGTGGGAGAAATGTTACAAGTAAGGATCACTTCCTAGGTCCAAGAATGGTGACAACATGTCCATGTTAAAGGAAAAATATTGGAAAATGAATGTTGGCAGGTGGGCCCCATGGCCCAACCTGGTGTCTTGGAGGTTCAGTAAGGTTTGGAAGTATGAATCAAGGATGAGCCTTTATAAGGTGGGGAAGATGTAATATCCCAAAATTTCATGAAGGTAATTCCTTGTTAAAATTTTGGTTAAACTATATTTTATGTTTAATGAAGTATTTCTAGAGTGATTGAGGAGTTTTGGAAGTTTTCCAGGGTTTGAGGACATGAAAAGAGAAGAAAAGTGGCCAGTAGTGTATAGCACATGGTTAGTGTAAACCGTGCGCCTGACCCAAGAAACCATGCGATAGGGGAACCATTTAGGAAAGTGGGCTATTGCATAGTTACCAAATGGTTTCCAAAACTGTGCAGGTGTCTCTAGGTAATAGTGTGACCCAATTTCCTTATACATAGTATTGAATATGATTTGCGCACAGTTTGAAAAACCATGCGTGTAAACCATGAACCCCATTAAAATTTAAAAAATTTATAGTTTTTCCATTTCTTGTTTTTTATATCCCCAACCTATTTACCCCACATTTCAACCCCTCTACCCTAGGTTAGGAACAAGCAGCCCCTTTCTCCTCCATGGATGTTTCTCCTTTGATTATTGGGTGTTTGGAGTGCATTTGGGTTCAAATCGATGATCTGGGTGAGTATAACACTCCTCTTTGATCTATTTTCTAGATTAGGGAATATGGAATTCCTCATATTCTTCCAAAGTCCTAAAACCTTCAATTTTATAGTGGATTTTATGTTTGGATTTTAGTGGGGTTTTGAGATTGAATCAAAGGTGGATATTAAGAAATTGTTCGTCAACAGTCATGAGGTAGGTGGTATTTAAGCTTTCACCCATAACCTTGATGTTTTATATGTGTATGTGTTTGTGATGATGTGTTTCTTGATGATTTCCCTTTTCTAGTTTTATGAAATGTGGATTAGAACTTAGATTGATGTGTGAAACCCTTCATGGACCCTATTAGGTTTTTTGATAACATGAGACCGAACATAGGGTTACCCATGGGGTATGATGAACCCTTGAAATAATGAAATAAATTGGTAAACATTGAGATAGAGGAAATTTGAGAGATAATGGGTTATAAATAGTAATTAGTTGTGTGGATTGGTTAAATAATAAATTGATTGATAGTATGATATATTTGTGAAGTACCCATGGACTTTTAAAAATATTTTAAAGACGTGTTTTGGGGTTTTGGCCCGACCATGGTTTTAAATGATGAAATTGGTGTTTTAAAGGGATGAATGTTTTAAAAGGATATATTGACCTCAAATTATTTGAAAATTATTATTTTTATTAATTAATTTCAAATGATGTTTTGAAATGGGGGTGTAGCCCCTCTCTTGTGAAATGCTTAAAGAATGTTTTGAATGGTTGAAATGGAAATCAAGACCTTCGGGCATGTTTTAGTTTTTAAAGAGGAAGAACCATGTTTAAGGGGGTGTTAGGACTATTGATATATGTGTTTAATAGTTGTGGTTTGTGTTAGAAAATTTTAATTGTTGTTTAAATGAGATTAAAGTTAACTATTTTTAATTGAAAACATGGAATAAGGTAGTGTTTAATGTAATTTCAATGAGTTAATGAGAAATTATTTGAAAATGGTTCATGAGTTGTAATCGAAATGCATAGTGGGTTAATGAATGTGAAATGATAAATGTGTATAAAGGGATTAAAACATGGGGAATGATTTACATGTTAAATGGGAAACATATATGGGAATTATCGAATATGATTAGTGAGTTAGGAATAATAAATGGAAATGGTAAATGTGTTAATGGGTAAGGATTAATGTTAATTCCCATGTTGATTTTTATGAATTGTTGTTGATTGTGTGTATTTGTATAGTATGGTTTCAGTATGGTGGTGTGGGATAAAGGACTGAGGCTCCTCCCATGGGTCGAGTTGGACTGATGCTCAAACCTACCCCTCTATGGATAAGCATGTGAACATGTCTTGGTAGTGTGGGGTATTGACTGAGGTTCTACACCCATGGGTAGAGTTAGACTTAGGATCTAAACACCACCCCATAATGCATGGGTTAGGTAAGGGTATATATCTCTATTACCATAGCAGTTTCATTCCACCTGGACCAAGGCTTCGAGGTGAGGATAATGTATTTTTTGTGATGTGTTTATTGTTAGTGAGATAGGGACTTGATTTATTACCTTATGCATGGTAATTGATCGAATTAGGTCATAGTGTAAATGAGGTAATGCATAACCCATGGAACATGAGATGAATATGAATTTGTTAATGAATATGGAATAAGTAATGAAATGGAAATAACGATTAAAAATAATTTAATGAATATTGCAGCTAAAGGGTAGGTGATAGTTGTGATTAGTTAAACCCTTTTGTTTAAATAGTTTTTTCACCATTATTCCTTGGATTAAACTCTCAGTTTGACTTCAGTTAGTTGTTGATCGGTTAAATTTATATAACCAAATGGATAAAATTATTAATAGATAATTATTTAAATGTTATCCTATTTTGAATTTTTTATTTATTACACTTGTCACCCACATACACTCTTGTACAGACTGGATATTGCTTTAGACACTGTTTGTGGTGGCCTAATGAGTTGTAACACCCTTCTTGGATCACAATGACACTTGGGTACCTCAGTATATGCTAATGGTTTTCAGGTATAGTTTCAAGACAGGGACCTAGAGTTTCGTTGTGCATGGGATGATAGGTTTAAGCAAGGAGATCAGGATTAGGTTGGGACTTGGGTCTGGGTTTAGAGTCTTTTGTTAGTATGGCCTTATTTGATATTGTATTAATTCTTGGAGTGTAGATTATTTATATATTTTTATCATAACACGTGTACTTGATTAACTATTGGTTTTTTTACATGATGTAAATTTATTATTCCTACAGTTATTTTATCTATTTGTGTTACTTATCTTATGGATTCACTCTGAAAAGAAGGTTTAGTCTCCCCATGTTCCTCTTTTGACCAGTACTACTAGTCTGGAACCTCTGGTGTATGGGGATTTATGCTTGAGGTCATGTAATGACCCAGCTCGGGGCACAGGTTATAGTTTCTTTTGGGTCAGGGACATACCAAAGTTGTCTCAGTCGCTCGCAAGAAGGAATCTAAGAAGAAGCCTCACCAAAGACTACTAGAATACAAAGAGATGATCTATGATATATATCTTCTTGATACCATAGTTCATGAATCCCTTATACACTTATCTATATAATCTCAAGATCGTAATCTCCCATTAAAAAATTATAGGAGTATTAAAAGTAATTTCAAAGGTCCTCCTCAAACACTTCACCATGAAGGATTTCTTCATGACCATAATCTGGTCGATCTCGAGATTCCATATTCTAATGAGAGTCACACCAACCCTCAAGATATCTAGAAGATCAAGGAGAAAGAGGGTTTTCCCCTTTTTTTAATCCACCATTGTATTCCTCCCCATGATGGAATTCTCTATGAAAGTTATCTCTGCAGTATTATTTCACATTGTCAAGGGAATCCTCTACTTGGTAATGTAGTGATGAGAAAGACCTCCTACCAAGAGGCACTTGGAAAAATGATTCCAGTCATGTCTGATACTTTGTCATTAGAAAGTGAAATTATTTCTAAACCAAAAGACAACCCAAGGAGATATTCATTCTTTAAAACTCCTTTAGATCACCTACCTTCCAACATAACAGAGGAAGTCCCAAAAAATCTCACCGCTTATGAAAAAGAGACCGAGAAGCATCTACTTTGGTCGGACCAAGTATAGGATCATATATAAAAATAAGAAGAAGAAGTGATAAAAAAAGGAAATAGTTTGATAAATATGAAATACTAGCCATGTTCTGGCCTTTAGACACCCCTCAATACAACATTCCAGAGGCGTTGTCATAAGATTGCGTGCACGACATCCGCCTCAATATATGGAAAACTCTTCTTCATGTGAGATAAAAAAAATATTACCCTACGATGAGTATCAAATTCATGTCAAAGTAATAGAAGGTTTGCAATTCCAAATTTACTCGGTGAATCTCCTAGATTCATGACATCTAGAGAGACAATGATGAGCCCTTTACTGAAAATGTGTTAGTGTGTTAGAATGATTGCAATGATTGGTCACAATTTCCCCATTCGGTGTTCATATTAGTGGATGGGGTTCACACAAATCATTAAATTTCACCATTACCCCTAACCCTAAAATCCCACCAACAGTGGTATCATGAAAAATTATAGCTTTAGGAAAGCTCCAATAAATGTACCTTGTTCACGACTGAAGGTATGAACAACTAAAACAGGCCCTGAATGACTCTCTCTAACATCGGTCAATAAGTGGGAAGGTTTTTAAGATAATTTTTCATTAATCATATGAAAATATTGAGCAAGATTATTTCTTAGAGGAAGTTAGCCGTCAGATAATGAAAATGTCATAAATAATGTAACTTTCTTCAGAAGTGAGTGATCCAAGTGTATACCAGATGATACACCAATCCCATGTTCAGAAATAAAACTCCATAGAATCAGAAGGGTAGTTGCGAATGTAGAATACATGATAGTTTAGGAGATACCCTAGCACATAGGGATGGGGTATTTTTTAACCCAACCTTTTTGGTCAGTAAAATAGTCCCAAATAATTGCAAAAATGGAACAAAAATAGCACCAACCCTCAGGGATGTGGGACTTTTCACCTCAAAACACTATCCTCAATGGATATTAGTATTCTTACAACTATGGGAAACTATGTAGAACGGATCCTTCTAGTTTTTTACATCCTGTGACCCGGTACCCTTATTAGGAACATACATTACTAAAATATATGTAGATTACATTTGGATTACTATATGCCAAACAGATCCTAGAGAATCAGCAAATGAGAGAACAATGCCTCATGGAGGGTATGAAAAAAGGAAGTCTCGCAAAGATATTGATAGAATGAATACAATGAATTATGAATTGGTAAATGTCATCAATTCCACCCTCATAGATTCTACATAACACAAGGTCAATTAGGAGGTGGAAAAATAGAAGGAAGTTCTGGTTCATAATGTGGTCCACACCAAAATGATTAAAGGAGGATTGAATACCCAAAACTAGAGGCTTACCCTATATTTGGGTATTCTATTAGAAAAACCATCCTTAACCCCTTGAAAGGAATACAATAAGAAAAAGGGTATAGGTTGGGTTGTGCATCACCTCCCTTCTAGGGAGATTAATACTATTTTCACTTGAGAAAATATTTTATCAATAGAAGGAAGAGATGAAAGAATTGATAAGACTTAATGCAGTATTACTATGAGGTAGTCTTCCTACTAGATATACTCTATAAGAAGATCCTAAACTCACACTCCCAACCAACATACATCATCAAAGAGGGTTCATTGTAGTGACTAAAGAATAATTTGAACACCCACTCAATATGGGATACCAACTACCAATATACTTGGATCCTGTAATATAAGATCGAGAATTCCTTCCATTGGGTGAACAAACAGAACATGCCTAGACACATCCTTATAGGTCTACCCTTATAGGTTACTCATGAAAGATACCAGTAGTTCTGCCACAGATGGAACTACTAGTCATGACACCTACTCAAGCTTTGGCTCAGCCAGACATTTCTAGAGGGCTCGTGAATTTTCTTGAGTCACTCACGACTCGATTGGAATCCATGGAGGAATGGGTCATGCCAATAAAACCATAAAATAATCCTTAACAACAATGGGTAGATCCAAATCCTCCCCATTAAACTTCAGGAACCCAAAAATTTACATTTTTAATGGCTTGAGATACCTGAAGAAACATCTGATACATTTTTTCTCTTGCTATGATCCCATGATGGGGACCCCTAAATAATAGGTTACAGTAAAACTTAGGTGTTTTGTGTAATCACTGTAGGGACCAACCTTTTTATGGTACACTAGCTTGCAGGCTCGATCGATTATGGGATGTGAAGACCTCCATCATAATTTTCTATTCTAGTTCAGCTCAGTGCTACATAAGACAATATTCTTTGACCTATCAAATGTTAAGAAATAGGAGAATGAAATATTCTCATATTTCATTTCTCAGGGGAAAGGATTTATATACTTCTTGAACCTATAACTACCTTAAGAAGAGTTGTTTCTCATATATATATCGAATCTTTGTGACAAGATATGCACACCACTTATCCCTATAAAATACACATGAGGGTTTTCAGACCACATCACAATCACTCAAAGAGTATAGGATTCCATCAAAGAGACTAAGGAAAAGTTCCAAGTAATTCTATGAACTTTAGTAAAGAGAATAGAGAAAGAAGAGGCTTCCACTGCTACACTTAAGCCAGCTCCTGTAACCACTCCTACTCTGAATCTTACACCATATCGTGCGGTTGTACCTACCATGCATTACAAATAATGAAAAACTCATTAGGATGATAAAAAATAGTAGAGGAAAAAATAGTTTGAGGAAATGAAAATCAAGGTCTATTCTTTTCTAAATGACCAATTCCCCAACTACTTCATATCAGCATTGTAAATCAACATGATCAAGTTTCTAAAGCCCAAGAATACCTAAAAAGGATATGAAGATATCATAAATTATTTCCTCTTACATAAAGTACTAGGGAACAACATCTAGAAGTGTTTTTATTTCCAAGACATCCTATAAAAAATAGTGGACTCTAGGTAAGTGAAGGTGAAAAATTCACCTTCTTAAGTAGAATATGTTTCTGCCACCAATCCAGAAGAGATTAATTAATCTAAGGAAGTTAACAAAAAGGTTATGTGGAATTTTAGTGGCTATATGGTCAGAAATATGATCAACCAAACTCATTTTGTCCTCCAAGAATAGTTTCAACAACTGACTGTGGCTCTGGCCACTACCACAACAACACATTCGACTCCAATGAAAGTTTAATCCTATAAAATATAGTCCTCCAAAAAGTGACATGTCCAAAATAGAAAGAAGAAAACTCAAGAATATGAGCTTGTTTCAAGAATAAAGACATCCTTGACTTTAGTAGACATTTTTCCAATGGTCTCAAAAGCACGAGCACCACCCCGCCAAACGGTACAACAAGAGCCAACCCACTAGGTGGGATCTCCATTAGACGAGGAGTTGATCTTAAGTTCCATTAAAGTTAATCACTTAATGGATCCCTTATTGGGCGATGAGTGTGATTATAAACCTAAATTCTATACACTTTATCGGGGAGATGAGTAAGAGGCTTTCAGAGTTAAGGATATAGGGGAAGACGCAGTCATGAAAGAAGTCACTACTTTATCCATGCCCCTGCTTGAACTATACATGTGGCCAAAACTTGTGGGAGAGATCTCTAGAGAGCTTAGAAGGAGCATGGAAGCTCCCCAAAATAGGGAAGGGTTTTTCTTGACATGATCATCCTATAATATCTACTAGAGGATATGTCATCTCCTAATCAACTTTAACATATATATAGTCCTAGAAGACCTAATCCACCAAGACTAGTAGAACTTTCAACTCCTGTTCCAAGTAATGATCCATCCACATCAAGTAAATAATCTTCTAAAGATCCTACAAAATAAAATCCCCATGCTGGTAAGTGCATACATTTGAACTATAAGTATGATGTTTTGAAGTAATTATCACTGGTTCCAACCAAGTTTTTAATATTGGATGACCTGAGTCTATCAAAATACCTCTAGGAAGCACTCATAGAGGCCTTGTCGAGCCCTTGGGAATTTAAAGTTGAGGTTGATGCTACTAATGTGTATCATGTAGAGAATGATCCTAAAAAATTACATATGGTCATCTATTTCACATACCAAGATGAGGATTATGTCATAAAAGGGTACATCAGGCTCTTGTATATATCTAAAAGGTAAATAAAATTGATATCTGATGATACTTGATTGATAATATATTAGTAGTCAACGTCATTTCAATAGAAACACTTTTCCAGTTGGGTTTTAATGAATCTCACATTTACCCTTACACTCTAATGTTACAGGGTTATGAAAATAATGAGTAAAATCCTATTAGTGAAATAAATATCAGAACTAAATTTAGGGATCTTGTTTCTAACTCATAATTTATGGTTGTCAGACAAGATACAACCTTCAATGTTATGCTGAGAAGACCTTGGCAACATCATCATGTAGCTATCCCTTAGTCATACCACCAATTCCTGAAATATTTTATCAATAGATAAATTGGTACTTTTCATGGAGAAAAACCCCCATTCAAATCCTATGAATTGTGGCATATTTATGTATAATTTTAACACAAGGGAGGGAAATAGTTCATGGTTGATGATGTCACTCGCATCAATTCCCTTAATGGTTTGAATATGATTCTGGATAATTCATTCAAGAAACTTAGTATATATTATGTTCTACCCATCAATAAACTAAAAATAGTTGGCCTAAATTCAAGCACACATTTAGTGAATTAGGTGATATAAAATGTGTCAGCTGATCCCAATGGAATTGGATAAGTTGTCAAATCTTTGAGTAGCGATGGAATCCTAGATAAAAGTTTCTTCATCTCATCCCCTGAGTTCCAAAAAATCCATGACTCGTTAGCTGGGTTAGAAGAAGTTATTGTGTCAATAGGGGAAATTAAATATGATCATCCTCAGTCACTCATTTAACCTTCCATGAAGGTCTCATACCAGTAAAATACCCTGAAATGGTTGCTTTATCTTTCATATGTATAGATACAGACTCCACTCCTAACTATGAGGAACCTACTTCATCACCTACTTCCTATAAAGAAGCGAAAAAAGTAAATCATGATGATGAGGAGGAAGACCTCAGGTATTCCACTCCATCAATTGAGGAAGGTGTGTCCACCACTATTGATGAAATCAAAAAAATAAATATGGGTATTGATGAAGATCCATGACCCACTCTGATTAGTGAGACCATGAAATATAAAGAATAAGAGGTGTATACATCATTCCTGAAGCAACACCAGGATAAGTTCACCTATAATTACATAGATATTTCAGGCCTTGATCTCGAGGTGTCCACCCATCACTTGGGTTTTCCAAAAGACCATTGGGGATACAAGAAATAATCTAGGACACACCCAACTCATGCATTTAAAATTGAGGATGAAGTGTACAAACTCATCATGGAAGACTTAATCTGAGAGATAAAATATCCAAAATGGATAGAAAAAATTTTCTATGTGAATAATAAAAAAAGTAAAATCAAAATTTTCATCTACTTCAGAGATCTAAATTGACATTGTCTGAAAGACGAATTCCTAGTTCCAATCATAGAACTCCTAATTGATGAAACAATGAGTTATAAATCTCTCTTCTTCATGGATGGATATTCAGGGTATAACCAAATTTATATGGCCCTAGAAGATGATGAATCCACTACCTTAAGATTACTCTAGGGAGTATTATATTGTTGGGTAATTCCATTTGGCTTGAAGAATGCTGAATCAATATACCAACATTATATGCATCATATCTTCGAACCCTTTCTAAGGAAGTTTGTGGAATTCTATGTTAAAGATATAGTTGTTAAGTCTTGATAGCCTTTTGACCACCTAGATGGCCTGGAGGCCATCTTAAATAAGATATAACAACATAGCTTAAATATGAACCCATTAAAATGTTCTTTAAGGGTAACCTCGGGAATTTTCTTTTCTTTGTTGCACACTATCACAACATCAAAGTTGTCCTTGAGAAAAAAATATCCTTAGCATGTCACCTCCTCAAAACCTTAAAGATTTTAGAGGACATTTTGAAAAATAGGCCTATATTCAGTTCTTTATAGCTAACATCGCAGGTAAGTGCTTACCCTTTACTAAATTGATGAAGAAAGGGGTCACATATCGATGGACTAGTGACTATCAAGAAGAATTTGACACCCTAAATAAATACCTCTTGATTCCATCAGTATTAATTCCACCCATTGAAGGAAATCCACTAATTATATATGTGATGGCCCTAGAATGATCACCAGGTGACTTACTTGTTCAAAATAATGATTATGGGAATAAAAAAATCCTTTATTATATTAGTCTAACCATTATCGATGCTGATACTCATTATTCAAATATTGAGAAGAGCTTCATGGCATTAATCTTTATAGTTCAAAAACTGAGGCACTATCTGTATCACCACAAAGTCTAATTGGTCTCTCACAATAACCCACTCAAATATATGCTCAACCTTTCTATGTTGACATGAATTATGGAATGGTTAGAAGTTATCCTGTAGTAGTTCAATATACAATTCATTCCTTAGAATGTATTGAAAGTTCAGGCTTTGGAACATTTCCTAGAATAACACCCATCTGCATAAACAACAACATTAAATACTGAACTTCAAGATGAAAATATATTATCTATTCAAGGAGGACCCTAAATGGGTAAAATTTATTTTTGACGGTGCATCTAGGAGCCCAATGGGGAGGAGAATAGAATACCCTAAACTCAATAAAGTTAGGTCTGGGATCATCCTTATCTCTCCTAAAAATACAGTTTTACCTTAATCTTTCCTACTATCAGAAGGTTCTACTAACAATGAGGTGAAATATCAAGCCCTAATTACAGGTTCAGAACTGGAACTCTAAATCTAGTGGACCAACTAGAGTTGAAAGGTTACTCAGATTTGGTAATAAAGAATATCAATGAGTATTACCATCATAAAATAATATTTAATGTTTGGAAAAAATCTCTCAAGGTATCATTGAAGCATTTTTGAGGTGATGGTGTTTGTTGAAAATTTGGGCCTTTGTGTTGTGTTTGTTCACAAAGCAGACCACAATGTATATTTTGTTGACAAAGGGGGTTTACATGGTGATTTTTCAGGTTCAAGAGATGTTTTTGGCTATCCATTTTGATTGCAGAACCTCGACAAAGGAATTGATGATTTGGAGATGGTACAAAAAGATCATATACAAGGTGGCGTCTTTTTCCAGTGTTTGCCAATTTTTTGGGCTTGAAAATTGGAAAATGGAGAGACATGTTTTTGGAAAAGGGAGGTGCACAAAAACAAAAAGCGGTGCACTAAATATTTTCATGGTGCGTGAAAAAGGAAAGTGGTGTGTGAAATATTTTAGTGGTGCACAAAAAAGAAAATGGTGCGTGAAATATTAGCGTGGTGCATGAAATAGAGGATTGGTGTTTTTCGTGCAAGAGGTGTTTCGAGACCAGAAGCTCGAAAATTGGAAAAGGCATGAGGTGCGCGAAATATTGGAGCAGGTTGTGAAAAACGATGTTGTGTGGAAGATGTGTTTTTCGCACTCAAACTGAATTACATGCTCAAGGAGGGTTTTTCGCTTAGGGGTTGATTTTTCCTATTAATATAAAGTGACCCCTCATTCAAAGTAGGTCAAGACTTATAGAGTATCCGAGATCTGGTGTGTGGAATGGTAATATGAATGGGAGTTGTGCATAAATGTCAATTTTTCACTAAAGTCAGGTTTTTGAATGTAAATAAAAGATTTCACGTAAAAAAAAGGTTGCGCATAAAGTTCAGGCTGCACGTTAAAAGGTTGTTGCGCCTAAAGAAAAAGTTGTGTGTAAAAGAAAGATATTGCATGTAAATTAATTAGTTGCATGTAAAATATTTGTTGTGAAAAAATTGTATTTCACGCAAGGCCAGGTAATTATGTGCAAGGTGCAGTAAGGGATACACGTAAAAATTGGGGTTTCTAGGTACACTTGGTACAAAGTGTGATTCATATGTGGGTGAAAGTTGGTCATCAACAGTTAAGTATGCATAATTCATTAGAGATAATGAACGGACCTATAAGTCTATAAATTGTGTGTGGATCCTTTCCAGAGTAGTGAGCAAAGAAAGAGGAAAAAGGTGATCCTTTTTACCTGCAGTGAGCTAGAGAGAGAAAGAGGAACAAGGAGTGACCCTTGAGAAAGTAGTGAGCTAACCCTAAACACTATAAAGGAAGTGATCCTGGGCATAGAAGTGATCTATCCCGAACATTGTAAATTGGCAGTGACCTTTAGGGGATTTGGTACAACAACACATCATCGTTTTATGCTCCTTGGATGTAGCCCAATGAGGGTGAACCAAGTAAAAATCTCTGTGTCTGACAGCTTGCTTCTCTGCATTGCATCCAAAGCATCATTATCAGATAAATAAGGAAAGAAAAAGATAAACGTTAACAATATAAGAGAAAAAAAGTGACCCTTATAATATAGAGGTCAAGATCTAGTGGGGCAGAAAGAATTTTGAAATAGAATATCCAAACCCTGATTCACCCCCCCTCTCAGGGTATCTAGGCCCCTTTTGGTCCTAAAAATTGGTATTGGAGCTTAGGTATATTTTATCATATTTTTTTTCTCGGAATTAGTTATTCGATCTACATGGTTAAATATTTAGTCTGCTCTTATCTTGGTGTGCCATGGAAAAGGGTAAATCATCAAAGAAGAATCAAAAGTCAGATAGTATTCCTCAATGTGGAATTTTTTATGGAAAAAGTTTTATTTAACTAAAATAATCAAATAGAATAATAAAGTAAGGCCTGGATGAATCCGATAGTGAAAAGATTTATTCACTCAATCATGATGTAGGAACGAGTGAAGTAATTGAAATTAAAAGTGATACAGAAACAAATGATGATGAAGAAGTTTCAAGAAGAATTCCCCTAGTAGATGATGTCAATATGATAAAGGAATTGGATCAAAAATTGGATAAAAAAGTTAAATCTAAATATATACAAATCTAAGTACTATAAATTTAGTTCAGCAAGCTAAGGGGCTTAAATCAAAGGCTTATTGATGTGGCTACTGATATGAGGAAGAATAATTATTATCAAGATGATGAACTGGAAAAGTTTTCTATAAGGAGAGAAAATATCAAAGCTGATGTTAAAGGAAAGAATTTGAATGAAAATGAAATTCAGAATTCGAAAGCCAGAAATGACGATCTTACTACACAGATATCTGAACTAGTTTAGGAGAATCAAAGACTACAATAAGACAATGTATGTTTTTTTGATTCTGTCGCTCAAGAAACATTGGAAGTAAATGAGAAAAGTGACATTGTGGAGAATATGACACATGAATTAGAAGATTAGATGAGTAGAGGAAAGATTATTAGGAACGAAATTGATGCTCAACTTGAATCAAGGGATATGAAGATTAAAAATTTGGAAGAAGAGCTAGAATCAGTCAAGAATTATATAGAGAAATCAAATTCCAAAAACAATCCCATGTTGAAGGATGCCTTGCACTTACTATTGGATTATCCTTCGGTAGGTGATGATGAAATGAAATCCAAATATGGTACATTAGAGGAGAAGAATGAAATGATTGTATCATGCCAAAGGCCATCCATTTTGGGAAAATCTGGAATTGGATATGATGATCCCACTCTTATGCGTGGTAGGAAAAGAGCAGTGAAAATCTCTAGAGATAAGAAAAACCTTGTAGGTGCTGGAGATAGACCTAAAAGGTCTTTTACAGGAGGCAATGATAGCATGTAATATTTTTGTGGGATTCATGATCATATATCAAGCTTATGTTCAAAGGCTTAGGAATACATTTCAGGTTGTAAAAATAGAAAAATTACTAACTATGAGAAATCAGAAAGAAGAGTTTCTATAAGGAAAGCATTCATTAGATGCTATTGCTGTAGAAGAATTGGACACACCATGAATATGTGTCAGGAAGCTCAGGAGATCAATGTCAGAGTAATAACTCAAGCTGCATCAACATCCCGACATAAAAATGATGATATGAGGTATTCCTTTGATGGAATTTTTTTTATATGATCTAATTATGGGCATTTGGAAAGACATTGTAGTAAGAAGAATGCTAGATAGTAAAAGGAACTCAAAAGGAAATTTTCGACTCCAGTGGTGTATAATGAGAGATCCTACACTGGAAGACAAAGTGGTAGGTTGAAAAATAGTTTTTTTACCTCTAGGGAATCACAAGGAGATAAAAGAAAATTATATAACTCACCTCCTCTTTCACACTCACAACAGATATCATGGAGAGAATGTGAACAAACCTAGAAGATTAAGGGGAGATATAATCCAGCTATGAGTAAGAAGAATTCATGTTCAATGGAGGACTCACCACCAGTAAAAAATAGTGTGGTGACTAATATATCTAATAAAATAATGATGAACAAATAATTCATTGAAAAATTTGCATGTCGTGTCCTACAAAGAAAAGTGGAGGAAAGAGGAAGATCCCTGCAATGGTGGAAGAGAAAGGGAAGATGACAAGAAAAGAGATTCCTACTTAGAGAAGGAATCAATAGAAGTGGCATATTGGTGGAACATCAAAGACAAGAATGTCTACCAGTGGGTTTAAACCCAAAAGTGTGAGAAAGACCAAGCTTGCAGAATCTGAATATCAGAAGAAGAATCAAAATGTGGGTAAAGAATGCCTAGTCATATAGCTAGAAAAATTGGAGTTGGTTAGTTAGTTAGAGTAGGCAAGGAAAGAGTGTGAGGCTTTGAAAGAAATAATCAAAGGGTTGAACTCTTAGGATCAACTGCAATTCACATCTTGATAATTCCAGAAAGGCCCCTCTCCCTATGTATATAAATGTTGTTAATTTATGATTCAAGTGTTTCAGGTTTTTGGAAGATATGATCCAAGGGGAAGTGACATTTAAAGATGCGAAGTGATGAGGTGATATGATATAGAGTTTCAATTGATTCAAATTAGGAACTAGACTTGATGAAGAAAGGGTGAAACTAAGCACAATAGAAAGTGATTATGTTATTAACTTTATCTCTTGTTTCCTACACTGAGTTCCAACTCAATAGGCTTAGAGATTTTTTTGATGGCTCAATGCCAAGTGTCGTATTAGAATAAATGACATAGGAGGAGAAGAATGATTATGGGTATAAATAGTAGGACTAACCATATAAAGTTTTTCATAACATAGGGGGAGCATGAAATATCATAATCATATGCAAGAGCCATCAATGCAACAATTGGATGACCAAACTCAGGTGTTGTCTATTGAGAGAAGATCGAGAGAATACATATTGCGTAAGAAGCAAAAACATTCATGTATTTCATAATTATCTATTTATTTTTAACATTATGGTATTAGTTGACTGTTTTTAGGATACCAAGAAGTTGTGAGAGAATATCAACGGTGTTTAAACAAGAATATAATAAAAGTAGTTGAAATAAATGACATCATTGAACAATGACACAATGAAAATTTTTATGTTGAAAGGGATCAAGTGGTAAGAGACTTAGGGGGAGTAGAAGTGGAAAATGCTACTTCAGAAGTAGACACTGATAATGACCATGAGAAAGGAAAATCCATATCATCATGAAAGTCTAAGAGATGAGATGAAATTGACTTGAAAGATATAACTAGTAATCAGACAGTGCCAGTGCAGACATGGAAGATGAGGGATGGAGACAATCTGATTATTCTTAGCCATTATAATGCAATGGAAGTTCAAAGTGTTCCAGATGCATGTTAAGTCCACATTTTTAATGGGATTCTGGAAGAACAATTGAATATTGAGCAGTTAGAAGAGAATGGTATTCAATATTGGATCAGTATTTGAAGAAGATCATTTTCTGATGAAGCACAGTGAAGGTGGTTTTTGAAAATATGAAAAGAAGGTTCTGAGGAGATTTGGAATTGAAAATTCCAAGGAGATAAAGACTCTAGTTTCTACCTGGATGAAAGAGTCAAAAGATGATGAAGACAAGGTGGTTAAAACCACATAATATAGGAAAATAATTGGAAGTCTACTATATCTAAAAGTGACATGACCTGAAATTTTATTCTCCACATGTCAAGTAGTGAGATATCAGAGTAATCCCAGGGAAATCCACTTGATTGTGGTGAAAAAAAATACTTTGATTGGGCTGGTTCAGCGGATGAAAGAAAATCAAAATTAAGAGGTGCTTTCTATATTGGTTGATTATGTATTTCTTGGATAAACAAGAAGAAATATTGCATTTCATTGAGCAATTCAGAAGCTGAGTATATTGTGGCCACTAAATCTTGCACACAATTATTGTGGATGAACTAGTAGCTTGATGATAGGGGAGTTGAAGATAAGTATTCAATCAGAATACAGTGTGATAACTCAAGTAATATAAATCTCAGCAAAAATCCCTTCTATCACTCAAATATAAAGTATCATTTTATCAAGGAGAATGTTGAACAAGGGATAGTGAAGTTGGAGTATGTGCCTACTGAACTCCAAGTTGTAGAAATTTTGACAAATTCCATAACCAAGGAATCTTTTGAGTGACATTGATTGGCTCTGGGAGTCCAGTCAACTCCCCACACTTGAAAAAGTGTGACTATGGGCCCACCCCCTCTCCCCGAGGTATGGTATGTTTTTTCTCTACTATACTAAAATGTGTTCTTTCCAATGTATCAGACCACAGAGGAGTGACGTTTGGGTTCGTTGATAAAGGGGGATAAATAGTGACTCCTCAAAGGGGAGAAACTGTGGATAAATAAGAGAGAAAATGTCTTAGTCAAAGACATGTGTAGAAGCTGATAGGTGGAGCAGCAAGATAGGGGGAGAGTAATGTGATAAGGGGAGTTGAAAGTTGAAGAAGAGTTGAAGATGTAAGTAGACAGTGGGAGTTTCTAAATATAATGATGCTATATGTTATCGATCAAAGAGTATATATCACGATAGTTAATGATCGTGATAGAAGCAGAAGAGTGGTGTTGGAATGGTGTCAGAAGGTTTCCAGCTATCTCCAATTCATTTCAGAGTGGTATTAACAATTGGTATCAGTTTGGAAATTGGTATTAGTTTTTTTGTCAATAGATGGTGTTAGAAATGAAGTGATTCATTGATTAACTTTTCATTTAATCTGGTTTCTCATGTCGAGCATTTCTCATGTGGTCTTAGAGTATATGTTGAGTAAATCCTTGATTGTTATCTGTATCGCAAGAGGTGAATGGTGGTAGCGGATCGAAGAAGCTTTAATGAGGTATCAAAGTGAAGAGAATCATTACGAAAAGATTTATCAACAAACCCAAAGGGGGATATTGTTGGGAAAAAATCCCTCAAGGTGTCATTGAAGCATTTTTGAGGTGATTATGTTTGTTGACAATGCGGGCCTCCATGTTGTGTTTGTTCACAAAGTAGACCACGATGTATATTTTGTTTAAAAAGGGGGTTTACATGGTAATTTTTCAGGTTCAAGAGATGTTTTTGGATATCCATGTTTTATTGAAGAACCTCGATAAAGGAATGAATGATCTGGATGTGGTACAAAAAGAGCAGATACAAGGTGGTGTCGTTTTCCAGTGTTTTCCAAATTTTTCGTCTTGAAAATCGGAAAATGGAGAGACGTGTTTTTGGAAAAGAAAGGTGCATGAAAAATAAATATGTGGGTGAAATATTTGCGTGGTGCGCAAAAAAGGAAAGTGGTGCATGAAATATTTCTGTGGTGCGTGAAAAAGAAAATGGTGCATGAAATATTAGTGTGGTGCACGAAATAGAGGATTGGTGTTTTTCGTGCAAGAGGTGTTTCAAGATCAAAAGTTAAAAAATTGGAAAAGGCATGAGGTTCATGAAATATTGGAGCAGTGTTTGAAAAATGATGTTACATGGAAGATGTGTTTTTTGTGCTCGAAGTGAATTACACGCTCAAGGAGGGTTTTTCGCGCAGGGGTCGATTTTGCTTATAAATATGAAGTGACACCCTCATTCGAAGAAGCTCAAGACCTAGAGAGTATCTGAGCTATGGAATATGAAATTGGAATACGCAAGGGAGTTGAGTGTAAATGTCAAGTTTGTACATAAATTCAGGTTTTGTGTATAAAGAAAAGGTTGCGCGTAAAAAAAAGGTTGTGCGTAAAGCTCAGGCTGCGAGTAAAAAGGTTGTTGCGCGTAAAGAAAAAGTTGCGCATAAAAGAAGGATATTTTGCATAAATTAATTGGTTGTGCGTAAAAGAGGTGTTGCGTGAAAATTGTATTTCATGCAAGGCCAGGGAATTATGCGCAAGGTGCAGTAAGGGATGCACGTAAAAATTGGGGTTGCCCGATACACCCGATGCAAAGTGAGATTCATCTCCGGGTGAAAGTTGGGTGTCAATAGATCATCTATCAACAGTTAAGGAGGTATAATTAATTAGATATAATGAATGGACCTAAAAGTCCATAAACTGTGTGTGGATCTTTTCCAGAGCAGTGAGAAAAGTAAGAGGAAGAAGGTGATCCTCTATACCAGCAGTGAGCCAGAGAGAGAAAGAGGAACAAGGATTGACCCTTGGGAAAGAAGTGAGATAACCCTAAACATTGTAAAGGAAGTGATCATGGGCATAAAAGTGATCTATCCCAAACATTGTAAATTGGCAGTGAGATTTAGTGGATTTGGTACAACGACACATCACCATTGTATGCTCCTTGGACGTAGCCTAGTGAGGGTGAACTAAGTAAAAATCTCTGTGTCTACCAGCTTTCTTCCCTACATTGCATCCAAATCATAATTATCAGATAAATAAGGAAATAACCATATAAACGTTAATAACATAAGAGAAAAAAGAGTGACCCTTATAATATATATTTCAAGATCTAGTGGGGCAGGAAGAATTTTGAAATTGAATATCTAAACCCAGATTTACCCCCCCCCCTCTCAGGGTATCTTGGACCCTTTTAATCTTAATAGCTAATAACTATTCTTGATTATGAATAAGGATTAACGGAATAATTCCAATTAGATCCAACATTGACCTGTGTCCTAAGATTATAGAATTTCCAGGAGGATGCATCATCAAATATAGCTAAAAAATTGGAAAATCCTAATTGGGAAAAAATAGTCATCAACACTGCCCATCATCTAATAGTCTCACATTTTGTTAAAGTTAGAACATAATAGATTAATGAAGTCAACCCCATCCCTGAAACATATTTTCCAACAATTGGTTGGAAGATTCTTATAATGGACTACCATCAGGATATAGTACTCCCACAGGATAGAGACGAGAAAGAGAAAGTCTGATGGTCAATAGACAACTTTTTCCTTTATTATGGACCAAATCACCAGAAGGTCCTCTATAAATGAGGCTTTTATGGACTAATTCTCAGGTGCAATGATGGAAAATAGACTGCTACTATCATAAGTGAGGTTCACGTTGGGGCCTGAAGTTCCCATCATTCAGGAAATAATATTTCAAACCAAATTCAAAGGCTTGGATACTCCTGGACTTCAATGACGCAGGATTGAAAAAAAATCACTAAGAAGTTTCATTCCTTCCAAGTGAATTCCAACTTCATCAATCAACCCCCAAAGTTTCTACATACAACCGAATACTCCCATAAATTATCCATATGAGGAATAAATGTTGTGGGACTATACCCTCCATATACGTCCAAACAATTCAAATATATCTTAACTACTACTAATTTATTCTCTAAATGGGATGAGGTAATACCCCTAAAAGAATTAAAGTCCAAAAGCATTGATGGATTCATAAAAGACAGAATCATTACCATATTTTTTGTCCCTCACACATTACTAACAAACAATGGAATCAAACTCTGTTATGATGAGGTGGAGAAGCTATATCATGAGTACAATATCAAATCCAACCATTAATCCTGCTATCATGCAACAAATAATGGACCGGTAGAGTCCTTCAACAAGAATCAATATAACATTATCTAGAAAATGGTGGTTAAATATATATATTCTTGGTCTAAAAAGATCTTTCCTGACTTATGGGATTATTGGAATACAACTTATACTGCCACACAGGTGACCTCATACTCACTAGTATATAGAACAAAAGCAGTCCTTCCCATTGAGGTCTAGTTTCCATTGTTCTATGTTTCCATTTATGATCAACTATCCATATATAAAAAATCCAAGAAATTACTAGATTAATTGGAGTTATTGGATGAAAAAATATCACACACCTTGCATCACTTTAAATTCTATCAAAATTGGATAGCATGGTCCTTTAAAAAAATGTCTGCCTCCATTCATTCCTCTAAGGAGAACTGGTGTTGGTTCTTAGGACTCCAATGATACTAAGAAATAATACTATAAAGTTTGAACTAAAGTGGGAGGTACCTTACTCCATACACAAGGTATACTCTAATATAGATTATTCCTTAATATCAATGGATAGAGATATCATTATGACCATCACCAATGAAATATTTATAAAGAAATATTTCATGTAATCACATGATTCACATCCAAGATGTAAGACATTAAACTGCAGAGTTGGTCTTTGTTTCACAACCTTAAAATGCATGAAATAATGTCCAATCCACATGAAATTAAACTACATGGAATCATCATCCTTTTTTCACGATGATAAACTGCACGACATAAGTTCCTAGTAGTATGACCTAAAACTACAAGACACCATTTTTCTTCACCGCATGACATTAAACTACATGGTTAAAATCCCTCTTAGTTGACATTCAGAAACCCCCAAAGTACTAAGAGATGAGACAATTCTCATAGGTCCCTTAAATATGGGCCTCCATCTCAGGTGTAAGTCCCAATCCTATCCCTATAACCCCTCAGAGGATCGATACCCTATTGGATAGACATGAGTAAGAACAAATGGGTAGCCCCCAGGCACAAGCCCCACTCACATAATTTCTACTCCATAGTGGAACTTGGTCCACCTTCATAGGTATAAGACCCAAAATTATCACATCCTTATTGTAAGAGGATAAATTTCATGACCAATGTCCTCATTTCATGATGATTAACTGCATGATATTTTCAATAACTACACGTGGCTTGATTCTCATTCCAAAAATATATGTAGTGATGCCTGAATCTCCAATACCAGGTCCAGAAACCAAAGGGAAAAAACCCATTCTTCCTATGTACAAACCATATATTCATAGGGTACTTTTATAGAACATATGGTTTGATTATCATTACAATGATATGCGTAGTGATGCATGGATATCATGTCTTGGGACCAACCATCATTTTGAAAAATATTAAATCCCCATTTCCCACTTAAACCATGATTAATGTGGGGAACAATTCTTTAATAACTACGTGTGTATTGATTCTCATTCACATGATATTAATAGCGATTCCCATATTTCTATCCTCAAGACTAGCCAAAAAATTTCCTTATATTCATGTCGGTTCATCATCATCCTCATCTCAAGACTTTAAAATGCATGGGACTTCAAAAAATATGTATGGATTGATTCTCATTCCAATGTGATACATAGTGATGCTTGAATCATATATCCTATCCTGGCCACCACTGAATCTAAATATCCATATCCTTCACTTGTGTTTCCTTTATGTTGTGTAAGAAACCTTTGCATCTCCTTGTTTCTCACACTAAGAATAACTCACATGGGCTTGGGATTTTTGGTAAAATGATTCCATGTATAAGTAAGGCATATCATTTCAAATTGGGGTTACCATGGTCTTAGATACAAGACCTTAAAAGGCACACCAGATATCATCATTGTATGAAAATAAATTACACAATTTACTCAAGAACTGTGTGTGGTTTGATTCTCATTTAAATGAGATATGTAGTGATGTTAATATCTTTAATCATGGGCCCAGCTGTAGAACAATATGAGAATTAACCCCACTCCCCCTTATATTATTCAGATCTACATAAGAGGATTCAATATGGGGTTTCACCCTATGCATGAGCCTGCATTAGAACACCCCATTTCATCCACATATGAATTCAATCAGTGTGGGGGATATTCATTTTATAACTACATATGGATTTATTCTTGTTCCAATAATATATGTAGTGACACTCGAGTCCTATACCCTGGTCCATCCACAATCATGTTGAGACACCTTTTTCCTTACCACATGACATTAAACTGCATGACTAATGTCCTAACCACATGACTTTAAACCGCATGGTACCTAAAGAACTAAATATGGATTGATTCTCATTTAAATGAAATGTATAGGACTCTTAGGACTCGTGTCCTAGTCCAATCCATAGGGTAAATATGAGTACCCCATCTCCTGTGTACAAAAATATATATAAATATATATAGGATCCCTTAATTTGGGTCCCCTCATTAGGGGTCCACTGAGGAAACAGAGATGTCCCCCTTTTACATATGAGTCAGATCTATGTAAGGGACTCCACACTTCATAGACAATATTAGTACAAATTCTTCCTTTGTGCTCAGACATATCCCCTCCCACACATCATACTTTTAATCTTGGAAACTTTTTGATCTTCACAATATTTCTTCATCTTACAGCAATAGAATGTATGGTACCTAAGGAATCCTTTTCCTATCTATGTTGTAACACAAAGTAGTTGTCTTTGCATAAATTATCCCACAAAATGGGGTTTTCATAAAAAGTATTCAACTGTTTGGATATGTAGTAATACACCCCAGTTGTATTTGCATAAAATCTCCCACAAAACGGGTTTTAAAACAGTGGTAACTTCACCCTTGGTAGAATCCACTTCTATCATTGTAAGCTTTGATGACATCATATTGGAACCCACGATTCAAAATCTATATGCATTTATCCCTCACATATTTTTTCCATATCCTTTCTCCTGATATAAAAATCCCTAATACCATAGTTTACAATTTCCTCCCTCATTTTTGAAGTATGTAGGAATTATCTTGTCTTGGTAGGTCATATATCACCCATAATTTCCATAATTCTATGGTCTTATGCATATGACCTTAAACTACAGGCACCATATTTCCAATTTCTAGGTCATACCAGCATATAGAACCTTTTCCTCTAATTATTGGGTAAATTTGACGTAAAATTCTCCTCTAAAATTCAGGTAATTTTCTTCCACACCAAACTCTATACCTAGGGAAATCTGAATATCCATAAACTTCATTCATCCATCAAAAAAAGAATGTCAGAATTGCTGATAATTTTTTTTTCCAGACTATGTTGCAACACATCCCAGATGGATTTGAAAAAATTATCCCACAAAATGGGTTTTTTAGCCAAAGGATTCCACTATTGACTATACTATAACATGCCCCAGTTGGCTTTGCATAAAGTATCCTACAAAATGGGTTTTTTCAATCAGTGATAAATTTTTTCTAAGAAGATACCTCCTCTATTTTCATAATACCTTTCCCCATACCATTATTTGGATTTAAAAATCCCTAGATTATAACTTATGACATTCACTTCAGCATACATAAATATGATGGTACATTCCAAGATAGTTACCCATAATGGGAGAATCATTAACCTTTTGGTAAAATCCAAATACCTTGAATTATAGCCCCAATAATGTCCTTAATGTATGACTATAAACTGAACAACATAACATCCTCTCCATAAGATGTTATACTTCATTGTAAATGTCTTAGTCGCATGACATTAAATTTCACGATGTTTTAACCTTTTTCAGGAATGGGTCTCCCCCCTGACATCAATAATTTAACAAAATTCACCCTACTCCACTCGATCCAAATTCATGTAGGACTGGTTCCCCATTCATGGAAAATTCCAATAAAGATTCTCTTGTCATTCTTAGACATTTTTTCTCTAGAAAAACCACACATTGTGGTCTTCATAAATCTGAATCTCTATAAACTCCCTTTAGTTATCAACAATAGAATATAATAATTTCGTAGATCTCATTTTCTTGACTATGACATAACATGCCCCATTGTATTTTCATAAAGTATCCCATAACATAGGTTTTTCAGTCGAAGGATTCCATAATTGACTATACAGTAACACACCATAGTTGGATTTGCATAAAGCAGCCCACAAAATAGGATTTTTAGCCGGTGGTAACTTTATCCTCTGGAGAGACCTCCTCTATTTCCAAATGTCTTGTTTCAGATTTGGAAACAAAAACATCATGGCTCAAAATTCTCCTTGGGAGGTATCTGAATAATTTTAGAACATTATTTTCAAATAATATTTGTTTGGGTCATCATATCAAAATTTATGGTTAAATCTATTCAACCCAAAACACCAGTCTCACCAGTTTGGGATTCACAAATTTAAACTTCCCAAAAAAAGAGACATAGTATTCACCAAATTGAAAACCCACAAAGGGAAATCTGGAAAAAAATCATGTCATAGATTACTAGACCTACACTCGATATGGTTTAGGAAATAATTAATAAATGGAAAAAATAAATAGGCAAAAACATGTTAGGTGGAAAACTCAAAAATGGATGCCTAAGAAAAAGATAAGTCTCATCAGCTAAGTCATCCTCATATTATACTTAGGAAAAAATTAGATCAATGAAAAAAAGGCACAAAGTTTGTATGGTTGTCTATAAAACCTTATCAATAGTCAAACTATGCTTGCTAGGACCCATGTATTAGGTAAAAATTAGATATCCCCCTAATCCTGGTCATTTTAATTATAACACGATGACATTAAATCAAATGAGGCATTTTTTAGTGTCGTATTATGAGTACATTAAGGATGAAAATGAAATAATGAGTGATTGAAAAAAACACTTTCATTTATGGTTCAAAACATAGGGGAAATTCCATGTTCTAGAGCCTATCTACCATGTTTTACAATTTTTACTTAATAAAAGCTTTGGTAAGTTGAACTAGACACTAAGAATTTTTTTTTAGATTACCGAAGCTTGGCCATTTGTGTATCAATAGCCTCCTTAGCTTTATGGAGCTTCTCCTTCTCTACACCAATGAAATCTATTCTTTTTACCAAATCCCATGCCAAGGATCGATGGAGTTGGACTACCTCCTCCTTGGTGGAATGTAATTACTCTTTGAGGCATGTTATTTGGAGAGACTTATCATTGAGGAAATCTTGGTACTCCACCACCTTGTTGGAGTGAATAAAATTAGCACAGATTATGGAGGCATTGAGTTACACAAATTGGACCTCAAGTTGTGCCTCTGTTTGCTGTAATATTTGCTCCTCCTTATTTTTTTGGATGATCACCTTCACCACATTATGGATCTCATGGTAATTAAATCTTCCATATCTCAGTATAGAAAGCTTAAATGGAAGTTGGTGAAGTAACAATGACATTTCTTCAAGAGGAATATCCTTGATTATATTCCAGATATCCTGCTAAACCAAAAGGTGAGTAGTTTAGAAATCCTCATGTGTCTCTAGACCAAACTTAGAGCTACTTTTGGATAGAGATACATAATCTTAAATCAGTTCACTTAGTGATCCACCTTATTCCTCTCCCTATAAAACAAACTCAACTTCGCCTATCACCATTGGTGGAGATGGAATGAAAGACCCCATTTTAAGCCCAATCACTGAATCTGAAGGCACTGGATAACAAGTGACACTTCTCATCAACACCAAAAGGTCAAAAAGTAGAAAAGGTAGTGAAGTGACCAAAACAGTTGATGACACTCACCCGTTGTTGGATCAACCATTATGATTGATACCTCTACAGATCCCCCAACATCAATTCCCGAAGAAACAACTTTATAATGAGGAACATCCTTATGATTTTTCTCCAACACTGGGATTATAGGCACTCTAGAATCCCCCAAATCATGATTCTCATCTTCCACTCCCTTAGTAACAGGAGTAAGATGGACTTGGATGCTGATAATCATGAAAAATATTTATAGGAAGGTAGTAATGGATAAAATAGGCTTGTAACATGGATCATTTACTAACAAGGCTATTCATAGATTCTACAGGCTAAAAATGATTAATTTAAGGTGGGTATCATGATAAAGGGATACAAAAAATAATGCCTCAATCATTTTAAAATTTATTTTTTTCATTAATAGATTTAATAAGTTGTAAAGAAAATTCTAGAAGAAAACATGCATGAGTTTCTCAAGAAATATATGAAAGAAAGAATGGAAAATATTTGTATTAGAGGATGTCTTGGGAATGAGATGAATGGTTAGGAATATTACTCATGATAATTCATAGGAATAATTAAATCAATTAATGAGAATATAAAAAATTCAAAGCATGACCAAATCTTAGAAAAATTTCATTTACAATGATCAATATGATCCTCAAATCATGATTTTTCAAATGCTAATCCACATGTTTATCTATACTAATTATTTTTCCCATTTTTTAAATTAAAATTGATTAAAAAATAAATTTAAACACATGGATTTGTAATTTTCGTAGGAAGTTTATGTCTCCTAGTTCTATTGATTAAAGAAATAATCAAGTGTGGGTATGAAATTTTCAGTTGAAAACTCTAATTAAATACAGTATAATTTCTTTTGAATTAAAATGCTTACTCCACTTTCAATTGATGATTCTATGTTGGACATGTAGGCACTACCCACACCAGATTCACGATGTGTAATTATTACATGATGTGTATTTTTTCTTCAAGATATGAATGATGTTCACAATGTGTAATAGTCTTGCAACAAATTTTTCATTCTACCTGCAACTTGGTACTCGTGCCTTTGATGGGCCTAAAAATTAATAGAAACTAGTGAATGTATAGGCCCTTGAAATATGTTAAAAAAGATAAGGTTAATTAAAATTGAATCCTAATATAAAATTAAATCTTAAGAAATCAATAAATCTAAATTCCTAGAAAGAGATAAAACTCAGGTTTCCTCTCGAAATATGGTCTTTTTTAATAGTTTTTTAGCTCAACCATACCAAGTTTAGTTAATTAGAGTGTGGTATAATTTTAACCGTCTCATTTTTATCCAATTTTGGATTTGAAATCCTCCTAACTTAGCTCGAATTATCCTCATTGAAATTTCCATGGAATTCAGAGGTGGTGATTAGAGTCTGAATAGTATAATTATGACTAAAAAGATCTCAACATCTATCCAAACTCGGTAAAATTTATATTTTTCCATGGATTATTGTTGTGTGTGTTGGACCTTTTTTATGAATTATTCAGGTTCCATAGCCACCTCCTCAGTTTTTTCTTTTATTTCTACTTCTTTTTATTCCTCTGTGTAGTCAACGTAGGGTGTAGCTAGTTCTTCTTCAAATTCTTCTTATTTCATCTACGATCCTAGTTTTGCAAGGAATATTTATAGTATCTCAAAAATAGAGATTCCCTTTCCTTCTATTTCCTCTTTTTGATGTTGTTTTCTGAACTGTACCCTGAATCACTCAATTCCTACTGCAAGGTCACACTCTTCATTATCTTACAAACCTTCAAAATAAATGGCATCATGGTGAGGATCAAAATCTGCAATGGAAGTTGTACTTACCTCTATTTCATTGTCCAAGTTTTTTTGTTCATGAAACTTCTTATAGAATTTCAGTTCCATTCTATGGGGTGTGGTGAAATAAATGATTAGGTATAGTTGTAGCAAGTCATTGGATTGACTTTTCATCATTCTGACATTATTCAGTAGCTACACCATATCATCTAGTAGGAACATGGACCTATCCTTAGTAGTCATCGCGCTTTGCATCCCAATACTCACAACTAAAAATAACTAGTGTGGTAAAAAGTAATTAAATTTTTTAAAAAAATCCCATGCTTAAAATTAGGAAACAGAAAAGTTGATAAAATATTTTTTCTAAATTATTAAATCAATAAAATCCCTACTACTATCCCCAACAATGGTTCCAAAAATTTAATAGCCCAATGGGCATCATTAGTTCCCATAGGGTTACCAAATTTAGAAATTTATAAACAAAAAACAAACAAACCACTAAAATATAAGGTAGTATAGGATATGAAAGTCTGAGGTTGAACCCACAAAGATAGGGTTGGATAAAATATTAATTAAATAAAATAAACTTAAACTATTTTATGAGAGAAATCTAAACTTGATGATTGAAAGAAAAGATGATAGATGATTTGGTTTTATGAAAATAGAAAAACATGCTCAGAAATTGAAATTTTAGGTTTATGATTGATTTGGTTATAAAATAATTGGAAAAAATAATAGTTTTTAGAACCAAGTTAGTTTATTCCAATGGGCATGGTAAACAACCCAAAATCATTGACATCGCCTTTTTACAACGGTCATATACTTCAGGTATTCAATGACCTGGTAACTTAGAACCATATTTAAACATAGAAAATAATCCACCCAATGATCATGGTGTGAATTGTTATCTAGTTAATGCATTGAAACTATCACTCCCTCACTGATCACCTAATTCTCATGAATGATAGAGAAAATAAGTGATTTTAGAAATTAGTGTTGTGAAAAAAGAACCAAAATAATTTAATTTAAAAATAAAATACCTTAAAAAATCAATACCCATTCATTACAATTGCTTCACACAAGGTCTACCCCCTCATTCTAGTTATGAGGGGGTAGGAAAATAAAAATACTATTTGAAACATCACAAAAATGACAGTCCTTGATTCAATCGGCGAAAACTCTGAATGAATCAATAGAGTTGATCCATGGACTCTTATTTATAGATCTCCCTGGTACTTGGGTAATAATTAATTAAATTAAGGATTGGACTAAGGGTGGTCCTAGGAAGGTCCCGTGTCATAGATTCGGTAATTTTTTTTAAAGATATGCTAAATCTAGATTTTAAAATCCCATCCCACAAATTTATAGGACATGTAATATTTTAATTTCTAGGCATTGTGAATTTGGGTGTATCTATTCCAAAAACTCATCCCAAAAAAAAGTTACATCGTTTAAATGGAATACTTGATGTGTAAATTGGTTTGATCTAGTTTTCCTACTCCACTTTGGCTTAAAAAATTTGGGGTCATGCCGCTTCGCTTTGCTATAAGCATGAAGTGTCTTTTATCTCATAAATTCATCTTTTTCATTCCTTTATTGAATATCTATCGTATACTTATATAAAACATAAAACAAATAAAGAAATTCAAAAATTGTTAGGATTCATCAATTAAATAGAGAAATTAATCTATTAAAATATTATAAAATATATTCATGAAATATAATAATCAGATACCTCATTCATGAAATGAATTGGTAATGTTTTCTATAGAAAAAGATAAAAACTTTCAACTTAGATGTGAAACATTAGGTGAAAGAAAGATAACTTTGTTTAATGTAATATTTAAAAAACTCACACCCAACAAATTCCTTATGGATATCCCTAAACTCTTTGAGGGAACCTAGAATATCAATGTATGGATTAATCAGATCCTTCAATTCATGATACATAGCCTCAAGTATCACAACATCCTCACCAATATGGTCATGAGAGACATATTTAATAGAACCTTAATTAGATCCACCATCTATTCCCTCTGCTAACTTCTCATAAGGAACAACATCATCAGGCCTCACAGAGTCAGGGTCAACATTAACACCTTCATCAGACCATCCGAGATCCTTGTCATCCCCTTCCAGTGTGAAAATAAGATCAACATTGACTATTATAGGGTACTATAGTGTAGGTAACAGATTTTAAATATCATGATGAGAGGAAAGTAATAAATAGTACATGACACCCGATGGAGTGCATATGGCACTACTATGGCCTTCTCCCCACTCCGTAAGACTGGGGAAGACGCATTTGCAACTCTTAATGCTTCATTAGTCATAATAACAGATTCATCATTATGGGTCCTTGCATCCCCTAGGGTATCCACCTTGATCCTTGATGAAGTAGTGTTATATACCTTAAGGGATGAAATTGATGTAGATTCTATAAAAAGAAAACATGGTCAAAAGGGTATGTCAAGTAGGTCATGATACCAAATGACAACACATAGACTTACTAAGATGAATGCATCAGCCCAAATTTAATTCCCTACTTTTCTTCCTCTCTCTAAATATAGAAGGTCCCATCTCAATACACTGGGAAATAGAGTCTCAAGGGAATTATCAATGATTTCCCATCTCCATGTCCTCTATCATGGTCCTCTAGATCAGAGATAGTTTGGGGGACCTAAGGGCCTCATCCACTTCCCCAATGGGGGTTCCCATGGGACTATAAATTAGTGAATCAAAAATATTTGTTTCTTATCTTTCTTTAAACATTTATTATTCTTCTTCTTATTTTTCTTCTCTTCTGAACTGTAAGATAAAATATCCTCAAAACTAATGATGGTAGATGAAAGAGAAGAAAAGGGAAGGGGTAAAATAAAAATAAATTAGTAGAGTTTAGGTAGATGTCCCATTCCTCCCCATGATGAAAAACCACTACATCAAGCATTATTTGTTATAGAATGTAAGAAACATGCTTTGTGACTAGGATCTAATCATCAATTTCATATATCGAAGAATCTAACTCCTGAAGATACCTATTCACCTCATCCAAATCACTATCAAGGTAGAGATTGGAGGGTGCTCTGATATCACCAAGATTTAGGGTTCACATGCCATCTTTGAGAAACTCCCATGCATCTCTAACATCGCGAGTTATGCTCTACAAAATTCATATCACTACGGGACACATGAAATTTGGCCTTGATGCGGCTGGCTGCAAGGAAGACTCGATGCCTTTTAACATGAAAGACTATTCAAGCCTCTTTTATTTCATGGGATAATGAGGGTATGGGAAACTACTCTCCTCCCAATAGTGATGACTAGGGTATCTTGGTACAGGAGGTTTAGTCTTATCATCCCTAGACCTCTTAGTGGACTTTTCCCGAGATCACCTCGAAGGCTCTGGAGCTTCAACATCATCATCTTCAGCCTGAGACTTTCTACCACACATACAATGAACATAAATTATTGTGGTAATTACCTGGTAAAAATATTACCTCAATACCCCTTGATGGTATAAAGAGATTCACACCTTAGTATACCTAACCTCCAGTCTGATTGATGCATCTGATGAAGGTTGCGTAATTGAAATTTTGGATACCTCCATGGCTATCATAATCCATGAATATCATACCACCATCAGGTGTTTTGTAAGCCTAAAAATTTTAGGGTAATAGATACTTGGTAGTTGAAGGAATTTAAACTTGAGAGCATATCGATACAGAACATAAGTATCACAAATGATTTCATTGTCATTATGATCCACTTGTACACTATATCTGAATGCTATCATGTATGACCATAGTTCATAAATATTTTTATTTAAATCATCAAAAAATGTACCTATTAGTGGGTCACCATATAGAAATAAGTTTAATTCTCCCAACATGTTCAAAATAATCATCACTTCATCACAATTTAGGTTCAGAGGATGGATTCCAGAGACTGTTTGAACAAATTAGAGGAATCAATTGTCAAAGATTTTAACTGGGATCAGTACTGCATATGAACTTAAATGTGATTAAATCCACCCACACAACACTTGAAATGACTCTTAAATTCTAAATGGACCCTTCCTATTGTACATATATAGCAAGCACTGGTAAATACTTTCTAGGAAAGGGGAAACTGACCCTATGTACCTACCGTATGCTAATTTGTCCACGATAAAAAAAGTCAGTAGCCACACACTACCATTAGACTCATAGACTAGAAGTAGATAAATGATCATACACATGGTAAGGAATCTAGTGAGTTTATTTTTCATATCAACCTTGTTATTGACCTTATAACCACAATAGGTAAACTAGACCTTCTCTGGTGTGTGATAAAACATGCCAAGAGGACCCCGATTCTCTACATTTAGGCATAGTATAGGGTGCCTACAAGAGGGAAATTATACTACTGGTTCTATAAAAGAATTCATCCATGTTCTAGGATGGATATCCGCCTTGGGGAAAGGATATTTTTTTGCAATTTCTTCTCCACCTTAAAAATCTTGTGGGACAAAGGCAGTGTCCTTTCAGTATCATACCATGTTTTATTTACTGTATGAAATCATAATACATCTCCCCTAGAATGGTAACTTTAGAAATTTTGAAGACATCCCATAGGATAACACCAACCTCACCATGCATTAGATGAAAATAATTCATTTGAAGACTTTATCATCTCAACAGTTTGGGAATGATCCATGAGTTCATATAAACATAATTTTATCCTAATCAAATATCCTCAAATATATAAATGTATTGTATCTCCTTTTTGAATTCTGAACAAGTCTAGCACACCCAGTATTCCCATATCCACTTGGGCCTGAATCCCCCTCCAGAACAAAAATCCCAATCTCCCTTCCATCCATGTTCCTGATCTATTTGTGAAGCGTGGAAGGTTAAGTCATAAAAACAAGGCTTAAATTATTGGATATGTGGCTTCATATCTATGTTTCATCCTATATGGTTCATGATATATCCAATTAGAACCTTTCCTTCCATAATGAAATCACCATGGGTGTAAATGTTGGCAGAAAGGCAGTTGGTGTACCACACAAACTAGGACTTTGGGAAGTAATTGTTAACCCCATGGATGAAGGATTCCCTCAGATTTCTATTCCCATACAAGGGAAAATAATAACTTCATGGGAACTCTCATTGGTATGGTGCAATTTGTTTTCCAGATATGGAAGAGAAGGATTAAATATATTGTAGTAATCTGGCCTAATAGCTTTGATCATCTTAGAAAAATGTGTAGAATCTTGTTTAGTAGAAGTCATCAAAGAGGCCATTGAAAACCTACAAGAAAGCACAAAATTATCCCATTAAGTTAAAATATTAAATTAAAAAAAGTTAAAATTTTGACTTGGAAGAATTCAAAATTTTGGAAAGGGAAAGAACTCACACATGCCCTTTGACAAGGTCCTATACATAGACCCCTAGACAAAGCCTCTCACACAAGCCCCTCGACCAGATTCCTCATCTAGAATCATCATCAAGGTGAATTTACACAGATAAATTTACCAGGTGTTTGTATCATAGGAAATTCCTTAAGAGACATTCGAGAATGAGAATCATAACAAAACTGAGCATACAACCTTTGTAGAGAGTAAAAAAAACCAACACAGAGTGAGGAAAACAATAAAGGGGATAGTGGTATTTATAGATGCCACCGGCCTATGCACTGGACCTGTGCCTGGGGGCTGTACCATTGAACTTCTCCCTAGGAATACATCGTCGATCTATGTTAATGACTTACAAGACTAGTCATAACCGACCTTCATAATCTTTTCCCCATTTTACCTTAGGACTAAAGCCTCTTCTTTTGATCAAATCCAATCCTGAGGGTGGGATTTTGTTGACACTCCTTTTTTTCAAGGGGAATAAAAATAATATGAATATAACCTTAAGTATGTTAAAGTGATAAAGATTACAAATTAAAATCAAAGGGACTTTCACAATCTAACCCACACACACACCCCTGCACATTAGAAGTCCCACATATCCCCCTTGCATGGAACCAAATGGTAACCCACCCCTACGCCGACCAACTATGTCGGTAACCTACATTGTGGACCTATGAGGGGTAAATCCTTTGACTAGGGTCTCTTATTTGACTATAAATAAGACCATAGAGATCTTCATTCTCACAATTATAAAATCAAAAAAATTCCCTCAAGCTAGGATTATACAGCCCCTTCACCCAGGTTTCTAAAACTTCCTCAGGTATCTCTCTAAAACCTAAGAGAAGATATAATTAAGGGGGATAAGTGAGATAAAAGTCCCTTTAAGTTTTGAAACATAAGAAAACTACTTAGGAATCCTATTTTACTTTGCGGAAAACCACCTACATGAGGCACCATCCCTAACCAGGGATCAATGTGAGCCTCATCCAGGGACACCTAAGGAGACCCATGGTGCCTACGCTAAAGCCTCACCCACTTTTTGTTTCCCAAGTGATCCATTTACCAAGTAATATCTATCTTTCACATTTATATACCCCCCCATGAAAAGAACCTCTATATCCTCCCAGGTCTGACGTGAGGCACCTGTACTCTCTAATACATGACCTATGTGATCCCCCCTTTGTGTCCTCTTCCAAGCCACTAATGGAATGAATCCTCTTACTTTAGATCCCTTGTCTGAGAGGGGCCAAGTTCAAACCTCCAATAAATCCTCTTAACTTGAAAAAACATAAAGAAGTGTATACATGTGTGTCTCCCATTTGTATTTCCATTCCTATAGGAAGAGGTTTTATGAAATTGTCCTACAAGATGGTTAGGTTCCTTAGGGTGCATGTGGATTTTAATTCAAATGGTCATCAGGGACCAGACCATGGGGATGGTGTCATGGAACTCCCAGTATTAGATACTAGGGTTAGTACCATTTCCTACCCTTGTTATCCTTATTAACTGAAACCTCCTATTCTAAGTGGGGAGGGTGAGGAGAATGAGATCCTCCTACCTTTTCATAGAATAGATTTCATGAAATCCCCCGTAGAGTAATCCCCTAGTCTTTCTTATAGAAGGTTGAACTCTTTTTCCTCCTCTCACCCCAAGGGCCATGTTCTTATGGGTAGTCAGACCTGACTATCCTTGATAAGAAACAGAAGTAGGAATGTGTGCATCCAAGTCCCTTTTTCATCTCCCATCACCCCTTAATCTTCCACTAGAAGAGGAAGATAAGTGTTTGTTTTGATGGATATTCTTATTCCTCTTGTTTCTCACATTCAATCACGACTCATCATGACTTGTGGGCTTAGGGGATTTCCATGATCATGAAATCCATATAGTAAAATACATGTTTTGGTAAAAAATATTCCTTTAGATATTCCTATCACATTCCTTCAGAGTACCTGCATAGTTGTGGGTCCTCAAGGCCATGTATCCAACCTCAGGGAAAATAATGTTGGGTGGCTTCCCAAACCTTCCATTTCCTATTGTTTCTCACACCAAGAATGACTCGCGTGGGATCAGAGGTTGAAAACGGTCATTAAATCCACATGATCTCAACAATGGGAATTATTCCAAGTGTAATCCCCAACCAATCAAGGGAATCCTCATTAGGAATAAGACCCAACCCAACCTATAGGTATCCTTCTTAGAAGTAATCCCCAAATCAAACCAATATTTAGGCATCCTCCTAAGGAGTAAGCCGCAATCATAACTCTCATTCACCAGGGAATCCTTTTTAGGAGTAATCCACCTAGATAAAACCTTTAGGCCTCCTACTTAATATAAGACCCAACCATATCATCACACTCATCCAAGGTAATACTTCTTAGGAGTAATCCCCAAGAAAAATTTAAATCACCAGGTAATATTCCTCAGGAGTAATCCCCAAACCAAAACCTCAAATCACCATAGGTAAAATCACTCCTCATGGCCCAAAACTCAATAAGGGAATCCTACTTAAAAATAATCCCCAAATTAATCTTCTAAAATGCCCATACTTCCATGTGAGACAAAAATTCATAGGACCTCCACAAGCATGGGCCCTCACAACCGAACTATGTGGGATTTGATTCCCATCCAAATGAGATATGTAGAATGTCTCACTGAGGTCCAAACCCAACATCCTAAATCAAAACTAATATATCTGAACTATATTACCAATATGGTCTAATTCAACCTGTAAATTAATATCCCTTTAAGGTTCCTTGGGGAAATTGAGAATAAGTCCCATGCCAAACTTTTGCTCTGCACCTTCCACATAGACTTCCTTGATGCATGATAATAAACTGTATAGTTTGGTCCTTATAACATGACCTTAAATGGTATGATGTGTCCCATTAAGTGGAACTTAACTACATGGGTTATGATTCCTTTCATAAGGATACATAGGAACCCTATCTCAGGGTCCTGATCCAGATATCAAAACAACTCTCATCTACCAGGATGATGATACACTTCAGAGAACCCCACTGCATGGCTGAAAACCAACATCATCGTAATAAAGACCAAAAAATATATAATAGGTACATAAAATGATACAATTGATGTAGAAACACAAATAAATAATGATATATCCATTTATAAAGAACCTCAGATACATATAGATGATTCTAAACACCATACATGCTGCTAATTGATTATTAATTCAAGGGAAATCCACATCATACTTGAGAATTAATTAAGGATTAATGAACTTATCCTAAATATTTAAGAGAGTCCTAAAGTAGAAAAAATTACCCCCCCCAAAAGGGTTTGATGAGCCCAAACTCCTATCCCCTCAACAAATTTGAGTTTTTAAGCATCATTGTCAAAAATTCCCAATGAGCGTCTACCTTTGGTGTGGCGTCCCTGACCCGATTGGCCACCCAAAGAGTGCTTTTGGGCCAGGCACCACTGGCCTTAGGCGTACTTACCTAAAATAAAGAGGTTTTTGAATATAAGAAAGGGTGTAAAGAGGGAAAATTTGGGATGCTACACCTTAAAGGGATGATATTATAATTGTCTGAGTATATATAGATAATATGCAGTGGAAGAAAATACTCAGCAGACTCAAACCAGACCCACCAATAGCCAAATCACACTCAATAACATGCAATAGAGGAAGAAATAATAAAAAAATTGTAAATAAATAAACAAACCAACATGAAATTTGAAGCTACTAAAAATATCATGCATCCAATATAGGTTATACACTAAAATAAATAAAAATGGGGTTGCCCATGGCTAACCATGGTATATACCTATAAATAAGAATATTGAAACTGAAAGAGAATCTAAAACATAAAACAAAACTAAAAAGATAAACTCCAATCAAGGAAAGAACAAATGGTCCCATTCCTTCTATCCATTCCAAATCAACCTCTAGGATCCATCTCTAGAGCTTGAACCCTTACCTAAACAAAAAAAACCTAAATTCTACACACATCCTGAAGGGCTCATGTAGGGTTTTATAACAAGTCTTAGTAGGATACCAACCAAGTGTGCATACCCAAAATATGTTTTTATGAAGGTGTGTATAAAATTAAATAAAGGGAAAAAATAATTAAATTTTAATACATACCATCAAACTTCCCTAGTGCTAAATAGCTACCCGGAAGTCGTCGCCTTCTTTGACTAATGCCAAAATAACTGATGAGGAGAGGATCCTTGGCCCATTACCCAAGGTGTCCCCTGATGTTAGATAGAATAGGTGAACCCTAAATTTACACCTCTAATAAAGTAACCTGAAACCTATTCTAATCAACAACTCACGTCCCAATCAAGTCACCGACGTCTTGAAGGCACGCCCAAGAAATAAAACCCTGGTCCCTCAGACCCATGCTATAAAGTACTCGTCGAATCAAAGCCTGACGCACAAAGACATAGTGATATCTATCCTCAAATAAAATCACTATATATTCATATCTTGACATCATGTGGAAAGATGATCTACATCCTCCCAAAATATTTCAGGACCAGCAACCTCAATACGATGAGACTCAACCCCAATTGATAGCCTCAATGCTATCATCCAAAGGATCCTCACCTTCCACGTGTCTTTTTATGATAATAACCCCCCCCCCCCCCAAAATACCTAAGACTCAATAATGGAAGCCTATACCCATACGAGTGATCAAAAACACCTCTTCACTAAGTCAACCTATGCACACATGACTTTAATCAATGCTTTGGCCAGAACAGGTGAGTGATAATCACCAATTTAGTACCTAATACACATCCAACTAGAACCTTATTCCCTTGTGACCATGTCTTTCAAGTATGATGTCCATTATATTCAATATAATAGTCCATTCCATCAACCCGATTAATTTTCATCCTTAATCTGATGACCGGGTCACCCAATACCATGATTAATATCACTCAAAATATCTGGGCCAATCCCAACCAAATGACCAACGTCACCTCAATCCCGATGGCCATTCCACCTAAATACCTCGGGATAAGCCCATCATGATCCAAAGGATCAAAGTATCATATCACAAGTAAACACAGACACACACACACACACTGATATATATATATATATATATATAATTCTCTTCACTTTCAAATCATAAAAATTAAACTTAATTGAATTGTACAATTTACATTAAACAAAAAAAATTCAAATTAGATAAATAACACACCCCATCCTAACTAACCAAAGTGTTTTATGGCCTCTAACCCAGCCTCATATGTACGAATTTGTCTAGGGTATTCCCAAAGACATCCCATAAGGTTATACCATTAGTTTAACATCAAGAATTAAATTTATTTCGGGTCATAATCATCTTCCTAATGGTGCGCTAAAATCCACACCCCTAAAATGACTGTGAAATCACAAAGAAAGGTACGCACCACCAACCATAGAGTCCTAGATGTAGGAACATCTAGTATTACCCTCTAACTCGAAGAAGTTTGGAATAAATTTATGTTTCTATTGAATGACCTAAAAATAGGTTAAAACCACTCGGATAGATTTAGCAGTCCATGAGGTGAGAGAAAATAAAGAGAGAAGAATGGGTGAGGTGAGACTTAACAATAAGATTCCAATTCACCTGATGGAGGACTAAACAGAGCTCAGATGAAGGAGAGGGATCAATCCCTATGAGAGGAGGGAAATTGGAGAGCTCCTTGATGTGCGTGTGACCAAGGGAGAGGAATAGAGAAGGAAAAAAGATTTAATAAGGGAGGGGTATTTTAGAAAATTCACCCCTTTAAGATTCCATAGGTTAACTCAGATAGTTTTCTAATCCATGTAGAAATTGTGAGAGATATAGTGTGAAGGTACTAGCTAAGTGGAACTACCAGGGTATCTTTTGCATGATTTTCTATAACTGTGTGCAAGCTATATGAAATCCCTATAAAAAACTGTAGATATCCACACATGAATTTTCAAATCACCCCTAAAAGTATTCCAAATCACACGAAAATACAAAATGAGGGTGCGCGATTAGCTGGAAGAGGCCATACTGTTTACCTAAACCGTGCACGTTGACCTCTAACCTCTAAAACTAGACCTTCAGGCCTCAGACACACCTGAAACCCATCTGAACACCCATGATACTAGGTTTTCCTTAAAAACATGAAAAATAAATATATTAGGTTGAATAAAAACTCATAATTGAGTTCTGATGATTGAAAAATAAATTGTAATACCCACCAATTCAAAGATTCAAAATGGGAGAAGTTTTTGACCCACTCCAAAAACTTGGGACGTTGTAATCTCCCCACCTTAACATATCTCATCCATGAGTTATAAAAACCATATATGGTACCAAACATACCCATATTTGTAAAAATTAACCCAAACTACCCTGGTCTTAAGGGAACATGTCAACTACCTCAACGGGGAACCCACCTCAGGAGTGACCTACGTCGATCATATCCAAACCCAATGCTAAAATCAAATATTTGGTCCATCGACGAATTTACAGACTCAAAATTCCTCCTGTGATTCATATTCACTCATGATCCTAATCAGGTGCTCCTGTGTCATACTCGACACCCATCAAAATCCCACACCACATCAGTTACCACCTCGTGCCCATGACACACATGGAAGCAATGAGGTCCTGCATCTCATCAAATGCTCAAAAGCAAACCCAATGCCTTTCACCTCAATCAAGTACCACATCACAATGATGGATAAGTACCAATTCACCTCAAGTAAACTATATATCCTTGATACCCTAATGCGAACACACATTAATAAACACACATCTATTGATGCTCACATATAAGTCCTGGTTCCATGCACCTCATATATATAAATAACACACTTGATCCAGTGCCAAACTACTAACCAACATATGGTTAGTCCATACATATAGCCCGTGCACCTCATGAACCCAAACTAGACATGTCTCAAAGAACATTCTAAAATAAATATAAAAAGAATGGTTACTCCAATGGAGTAACTTTGAACACCATCATATCACCAACCTATTGTGACCCTAGCAGCTCCACAACATGAATATGGACTGAAGCCCGAATTCCTAAAACCTGAACTCCCTATGGTGTTGTACCATCCACCGGACACTGACCCCATTATTGGGTCCCAATTTCTTTTCCATGACCTCCACATGTAGCTGAATCTCATCTACCTTCACCTATTACCTCCCCTAGCCTAACCTCATAACCCTGAGTCTTATTTAGTCACTGATTTCTGGTTTTTATTGAATGATTCATGTAGAACCTCTCAAGATACCCAAACTACCCACATTCCCAAAACTCCTTTGGGGATTACTCGCACTGATTTTGGACATGTCCTGGCTACCCAAACTTAAATAAAATCATCATAGACCCACTCCAAGGTGGTCTAGATAAGTCCTTGGCCTAAATTACCTATAAGAACTCATCTCTACCTCTATTTCTGTTATCCAAAGCATCCCCACTGAAATCACATGGATTTGTCATATGGATCAAACATAACCAGTCTATCTAGTTTTTTTGGACATGAGCGCCTAGTTTACCCCCTATGAGAATGATTTCAACAAAAAGATGTTTATATTAATGTGAATGGCATGTTGCAAACCATCCTCTAAGTGACTCACCCTCGAGGTGTCATCTCTCACCATGTTGGGTGAAAAGAGAGACAATTTAGTGAATGTCACTAAATAGTCCATGATGGATATGTCACCTTGCTGAAGGATCAAGACCTCTTGTGCCCTTTCCTCCCTTAATGTATCTGGGAATAAGTAGTTGAATAACCTAGCATCAAATTCCTTCTTGGATAGTCTCTCATGTATGTCTTCCTATATTTTCATGTCCCACCAGCGCTTAGCTAGCCCTTCAAGCATGTAGGTTTATAGTTTCACCCTCCACCCTGGAGGCGTATCTAGCTACTCGAAAATCATTTTTAAGGAATCAATCCAATTCTCAGCTACCTATAGACTACCCTCACACTGAAAAAGTAGTGGGTGATATGAATGAAACTCCTAAGTAAGATACACCATAGAAGGATATGTTCCTTGAGCTCCCCTATCGATACCTCAGATACCCCAGCTAGGCTTTCTTGGAGTTGCTTGTCAAGATATGACCCAGAAGCATTCAACTATGGAGGATTCCCCACCTATAATGGAACCTAATCCTGAGCCTATACGTACTCTACCTGACCCTCTAGGGTCTCAACCTACTCATGCTCTAACATCACCCTAATATTTCCTTCTTGACGCTCCATCAGATCCTTCTAGGTGGAAACCCACTGAATACCACAACATGGCCAAGCAACCCAAATAACACACACACACACACACACACATCATAGATAGGGAAACTTGTAATAGGTAGTGTCAACTCACTACCCTTACTCTCCCCCTTCGCACCATGTCCCATGGAATCCCAGACTCATGGCCACCTTAACCACTCATACCAGAGCCAAGTATCAAATATGCCTCAGACCATACTTATCCCAATGAACCAAATTACCTCAAGCCAATGACCAAGTCGACTAACCTAGTGATCATCATAACCCCATGTCATACTTGTATTCTCTTATAAGATCCATGCTCATATATACATATAAGTATCACAGGGCATATCTTATTTTACATATCACAAGGAATTTTCATATCACATACACACATGCATATATAAAATTGAAATATCCTATAATGTTCCTAATCAAAGCATAAACATGCGTAACAAACACACCTTGCCTTATCGATCCAAGGTTCTGATATCCTTTCTTGTCGTACTAGGACAAGGGTCACAAGTCACATGACATAATAGATAACAACTCACATCCTAAGTGTACCACTCAATGTGGAAATAAAATAAACTATAAAACAAGAAAAATAGAATAGAAATTCCCACCCCTGGTAACTTGGTACATCCCTCATACATGGGGATACATGAAGCCAAGCATGATCTATGAATCTAGTTCTAACAATACCTAGTCTCGATTCTACAATTACCCAAATGGTAAAACCAAAAGAAAATAAAAAGAAAATATGATATAATTATTTTTCAACTAAACGCTTCTACTAATTCTCAATCAAGAACTATTATGATACCACTTTTAGCATCTCGACCAGATTAGCCACCTGAATAGTGCTTTCGAGCCGAGTACCACTGGCCTTAGGCACACCTCCTCAAATTCCAAAGGATGATGAATAGAAGTGAGGGTGTAAAGAGGAAAAAATGGGGAGTCTATACCCTCAAGTTATGGTAATATAATGGTTCGAGTATATATAGATAGCATGCACTAGAATAAAAGACTCAGTAGACTCAAACAAGACCCACCAATGGTGGAAGCATAATCAATAACATGTAATAGCGGAAGAAATAATAAACAAAAGAAGTAGAAATAAATAAATAAACCAACATGAAATTTTTAGCTAATAAATAAATGATGCATCCAATACTGGACTTAAAGTACAATAAATAGAAATGGGGTCACCCATTACTGAATACCGTGTATATATATATATATATACATAAGCATGGTAAAACTGAAAGAGAAAATAAAAAAGAAAAGACAAATGAAAAGGTAAAATCTAGATGAGGAAAGAACCAGTGATCCCTTCCCTTCCATAAATTCCAACTTGACCACTAGGATCTATATCTAGAGACCAAACCCTTACCTGAACATAAAATCATAAAGTCTACACACATCCTGAAGGGCCCGTGTAGGGTGTGAGAACAAGTCTTAGTAGAATACCACCCAAGTGTTCATACCCAATATATGTGTTTAAGTTGGTGTGTATAAAATTAAATAAATGCAAAAAATAATGCAATTTTAGTAAATACAAACAAAATTAGTTGGTTCTCAATAGCCACCAAGAAGTTGTCACCTGCTTCGACCAATGACGAAATCAATGAAGAGGAGAGGATCCTTGACCCATGGCCTAAGGTGTCCCTTAATGTTAGATATCCCAGTTGAACCCTTAGGTTCCAATTATAATAAAGTAAACCAAAACCTAATTCTAACTAACACCTCATGTCCTAATCAAGTCACCAATGTCCCAAAGGCATGACCAAACAATAGAACTATGGTCCCTCAAACACCTTCTCGAGATCACCCATTGGCTTGAAGCTCAACGTCTAGAGTCACAATGATATCCATACTCAAATAATATCACCATTGACTCATAGAACAACATCTTGAGTAATGGAGATCTCCATCATCAAAGAATATTCTAGTCCCAATGACCTCAATACAGTGAGCATCAACCTTCAACGGATAGCCTTAATGCTATCATTTGAAGTATCCACACCTTACCTGTGGCTTTCTATAGAAAACACCCCCAAAACAAATACCTAAGTTGCACTACCTGGGGCCTCTACTCACATGAGTGGTTAAAACCACCTCATCACTATGTCAACCTGTGTTCACATGACTCTAATCATTATTTTGGCCATTACGGGTGAGCAATAATCACCAATTTAATACATAAGACACATCCAACTGGAACCTCATTCCCCTAGAACCATGTCGCACAAATCCGATGGATATAAAATTCAATATCACGGGTCATTACATCAACCATAAGACTTTTAAACCTCAATAAGATGACTTAGTAACCCAATACTATGATTAAAATCTCTGAAAATATCCTTGCCAATCCCAACTAGATGACCAATGCCACCCCCATCCCTATGGCCATGCCTCCTCAATCCCTCAGTCTGATCCCATCACGATCCAAAGGATTGTAATAGAATATCATAAGAAAAAAACATATATATAATTCTATTAACATACAAATAATAATAATTCAACCTAATTTAATTGTACAATTTCCATTAAACAAAACAAGTAAAGTTAGATAAAGAACACACCCTATCCTAACTACCCAAGGTGGTTGACAACCTCTAACCTAGCCTCAAACATATTAATTTCTCTAGGGCATTCTAAAAGTAATCTTATAAGGTCATACCATTAGTTTAACATCAATCATTAAATTTATTTAGGGCCTCACTCATCTTCCCAATGGCGTGCTAAAATCAACACTCCCAAAACGATCATGAAAACATGAAGAAAGTTATTCACCACCTACATTAGAGTTGTCGACGTAGTCACATATGAAATTAGCCTCCAACTCAAAGTGGTTTGGAAGAAATTGAAATTTCCATTAAATAACTTTAAAATAGAGAACTCAATGTGAATGATTGCACACAATTCAACCCCCGTAATCAACCGTCGAGCGATCATGAATATCTGAGGGAATCAAGTATAAAAAATGGGTTAATTACACGAATGATAAATTAGAATATATAGACAAGAATAATGATTGGGATTAATTATCCATGATAAAGATAAGAATGTAATAATGAAAAATTGTGTATTTCAAAATAATTTGAATAAAGTATGGTATTTTTTAAGGAACAAAGAAATATTAGTGTGTAAAGGATATTCCCAAGTTAAAGGAGTGTAATTTGATGATTATTTTTACAAATTTAAAGGATTTATACCATTAGAATATTTCTTTCTATTATAGTTTAAAATTAATACAATATTTTTCAAATGGATGTCAACTCATCCTTCCTCAATGGTAAATTATAAGATGAGGTATACATTGAGAAACCATTTGGTTTCATGATAGGAGAAGATAAGAATCACATATTCATGTTAAATAAGGCTTTATATAGTTAAAAACAATCTCCAAGATCTTGAAATTATAATATGTACACTTTATTGAAGAAGTTTAATTTTAAAAAGGTAAGAGTAGACATAAATCTCTACATAAAAGATTTAAAATAGGTATATCTCATTATTATTGTTTACATAGATGATATTATATTTTTTTGGAAATTATTAAAAAAATTGGGAAAAGTTATATAAGGAAATGAAGAATATTTTTTAAATGTTCATTCTTGGAGAGATGAGGTACTTTCTTGGCATAAAAAATTTCTCAATAAAAAGATAAAATTTTTATTTCTCAAGAGAAGTATGATATGAAATTATTGAAAATTTTTTCCTAGAGGATTGAAATCCTGTTCCCATAAAAATTTTAGAAGGAAAAAATAATTTCAAATATGAATATGGAAAATAAGTTTATCTAAGGGAGTTTGGAAAGCTTATTATAAGTATTCTATACTTAACAGCTTCAAGGATGAATTTGGTATATATTGTTACACTTTATTACATGTATAAATGATCTCTTAAATAATCCTATTTTAATGATGGGAAAATTATTATTAGATAAAACCAAGGTATGATCGGTTTTGGATTGAAATGTGATATCAAAATAAATCTATATCTATTCAATTATAGTGATATAGACTGAGAAAGTTGTGTTGATGGTAGAAGGTCCACATCTGGTGAAGTTTTCTTCCTTAGATAAAGGTTTTTTAGCATAGAAAGGAGCATAATTCTATCACATTGAGTATTATCAAGGTAGACTATGTGGCTATCACTCATTCCATGACCCAAATCATGTTGAAGAAGATTCAATTATAAGATATAAAGGTTAAAATGAAGTTTCCATTACTATTGGGTTATGATTATTAAAGTGATGTAAATTTATGAAATAATTCCCTTTATCATTCAAGAATCAAACACATTTATATCAAATATAACTTCATCAAGGGGCTTGCATAGAGAAATGAGTTGAAGTTGAAATTTTTCCCAATAAAGAAGAAAATAAGTGGTGTATTAACCAATAAATTTTCTAAATATGAAATTAAAAATCTGATATTGATTTTGGGAGTTTAATATCACCCTTATCAATGATAAGGTATGGTTTTCATTCCCCTATCCAATATTGTATTTAGATATTATTGGAAGGGGGGAAGAAAGTAAAATACAAATTTTTATTTATATTTATCTTATTACATGTTCTCTAAAAAGAGGGACAATATTCATTAGGGGAGTATCCATTGATATGTGTTTCTCATAGTGGGATAATATATTTAGAGAGATATTTTAAAATGGGTAAGTAGTGAACTCAACATTTTGCATATATAAACTATTTTAACAATTTTGTTGTAGTTCATGTAGGAATTTTCTCTTTAACAAGTTCCTTAGATATATTTTTCAAATCTTGTAGATAGATTTGATGTGATGATGATGTATTGATTTAATAAGGGTTGATTTTTATATGTTATGATGATGTATTGATTAAATAAAAGATTTATATCAGATTTATTCTCAAATGGTATCATCTCATTTTATTAAATCAAGAGAATGATGTTTTAAGTGGTTGAGCATCTATCAGTGATTTTAGGGATAATATGATACTTTTATTCAATATTATTATTTTATAAATTTAGTTCACTCATGTAGGAATATAATTATTGAATGATGGTTTATTTATAATTGGTTTAATGTTTGAAAGTGAATTATGTTTTTTTGTAAACAAAAAAAATCCAAAGCTGGAGATTGTTGAGAAATTATAATGTGAATAAATCTTGGTAGTGAATATGATCCATGTGTTGGATTTTGTTGTGAATGTATAAATCATTTTCAAACATAAATTTAATATTGTCTAATATTTTATGATTAATGAGATAATATTTATAGAAATACATCACAAGTGATATTAAATGAATTGGAACTATGTTCTATAATTCCAAATAGAATTTAGAGTGTCTAGTGGAAGGGGAGGCTGAAGATATGTGATTTGAAAAGAGAAACATAGATGAGATAAGTAAGATAGATCTTCTAGGTGAAGATGAATTTTTGGATTCTATTTTTAGGAGTTTTATAAGTTATTAAAACAATTTAAAAAGGGTTTTAAATTATTTTAGGATTATTGGAATTATAATGAAAAAGTGAAGGAAAAATGAACAAGTATAAAATCTTATAATGAATGATATTATAATAATAAAATATATGTCCCCACATAATATGTTTGGACCAACACATAATATATTTATATTATTCTTAATATATTCCAATCCCATAAAATATTTTCTATTCATAATAAAATCTAGTTATATGTATGGTATTTGAGTTTGGAATAAGACATCTAGAGCTCACATAAGATAATAAGATCATAAGATATTTCTATTTAGGATAAATCTAAATTTATATAATTTAATTTCTATAAATATATAAGTTAGATGATGATAAATATAATCTATAAGGATTAAATATCATGACTGGAAATTTTTTATTCCTGATAGAAGATATTATCCATTACCAAGATGTGTCTTTCATACAATCTTTCACACATGGATGTTGTTTTAAAATTCATTCAAAGATATTGTTTTCATGGAATGTAGAGACTATGATTTATGTAAGTTTCAATAATATTAGATCATAAAAAATAATAGTTGGAATTTAAAATTAAGTATTTTAAATTCAAATCAAATAAAAAGATGGGAATTTTTTGGAAATGGTTTAACCTAATTATAAAGAGGGAGATGTTCATGGAAATAATATTCACTAATATTATATGAATATAAAGTATAAAAAATAAGAGGATGAAAGGTGTTGATAATTTATGATAATAACCGATACACTATAGGATGATAAATATATTATATTAAAGAGATATGGGAAAAGAATATGGAAGGAAGAATAATTTATTATAGATAGTTGTTGTGAAAGTGTTTGAATAACAAGAAGAGAAGACATGCACAAGTTGAAGTTAGAATAATGAACCAACATAGCGACAACATACTCGAAGTATAAAGTAGTAAAAGTTTTTCTTGTTTCTGAAAAATTATCTAAATTATTATTGTAGTGTAAGAAACAGAAACACTATCAGGAGACTATAGTGTATTTCATGTTTATAGTTATCCATTACTATAGTAAAAAATATTGTTTCTAGTGAACTGTGTGATCTTGGGTGTTTATAAATTATTCAAAGGAATATTTAAACCAATTTTTAATCACTAATTCACCTCAGTGATTCCACTAATCTTAGATGATGAATTTTTTGGGGAGGTTTCAAGGTGGGAACTGATGTTGAGGAGGCGATGTGCATTGATGAGGGTGAAAATAAAAAAAAATTATAATATAGTTTTCCCAGATGATGTGGTCAAACATGGAATACTCCATAACATGCATCCTAATGCAACCCACATGTGTATTAGGCAGGGTGATGATCTCACTAATTACCATGGTGGAGGAGGTTAACATGGAGATAAAATAGATTTATGTAAAGATTATGAGAAAAGAAGATTGAGGGAGAGGGAAATTATAGAGTGATCACAAAATTTTCATACCAAAACCTCATGATTATACCTCTTTTTACTTAAATAAATAAATTTTAGATTTTAATATAATATATATTAAAAGTAAAAAAATCATGTTGTAGTCCCATGGGATCCTGGGTTGGCCAATATCCATATAGATAGAGGCCATGATGGAAATACTATTTAGGCCCAATTCAAGAACAATCCAAAATTCTTAATCCTGGACTATAAAAAGACCATGGGCTTTCCAATAAACTCCATAGGATCAAGACTATTTTTTCATGTCTAATCATCTCGACCTAGGAAATATATCTTTAATTATAGCCTTATATATTAATTTTAACAACATTGGATCTAAAAAATTTCATGTAATACACTACATTAAAACTACTAAAAAAAGTATTTTTCACATAATTTTTTTATGTCGGTTTAAAAGAAAAATCATTAAAAGTGATGTAGTAAATATAATTCTTGAATTAACTTTTATAACCAACATTAACACTTATTCTCAAAATTGTTTATATTTTAAAATGATATCAAATATAATATGTATAAAAAATTATTAAAATAATCACTTGATGATTCCATTTAAAAAAAATGATGTTCGATTCTATGGTAAATTGAAAACAAGTTGGGATATTTTAGATTTTTTTTAAAACATGAAAAATTATCCTTTTCATTAGTTTTCAAGGAAATAAATATTAAATAATATTTAAAAATATATTTCATATATATTTTTAAAATAACTTATGTGAAATAATATTTCTTAATAATTTTTTAAATAAAACATTTTCAAATCCTATTTGAGAAAAACTATAGAAAAAATAGATGCATAAGAAAAAAGATACTTTCAAGAATATTTTCATTCCAATATGTAAAATGTTGTATTATAAAAATTTTATAATATATAAATATTATAATACAACAAACATACCATATCAAAGTTACAATAATCAACTTATAACAAACATATAAACATGATGGGCATATATCCCTCCCACTGGTCCATTTATTATATTCTTTAGGAGTGAAAAGGATTATTAGCTAGAAGGTGGTGATTGTGAATATGTGGAATGTAAGAAACAAAGCAATGGACTTCTTGGATTCCATTGGAAAACTAGATAAATCCCTTCATATTTTTTTATAGTATAGGTTTTCTACTCCTAGAATATAGTAATATTGTTAAGGGGGTTTCCCTTAGGCTCCATTATTTTTGACCTCTAAGAATTATGGCTTGATATTTTCAAGATTGTAATAAATTTTATATTATTTTATGATAATATAATAATACATTATATAAACTGAAATTTTTTGTTAAAAAATACCTTATTAAAAAATTAAGTTGCTATAATTTTAATTATTCCATACATAAATCACATAACATATTATCCACATTCACTGACTCTATGTTGATGATGAAAATTCAATTTGAGAAAAAGTTGTAAATTAAAAACAACATTTTAATCAATTACTAAATAAAACTACTTTTAAAATAAAAGTCACATATACATACACAAATTTTATTTTTTCTTTCCTTCTTTTTTGACAAATTGTGGAAGTGATTCCATAAATTGTTGGAATTTTATATTAAAAATTAGTGAATAAAATAATAAGTTATAACAATATATTAATAATAAAATAATATAACTCATTGTTTCAATATTACTTTAAAATTTTCAATCATGACACTTAGTATGAAGAATAATCAATAAGTGGTGTTTCCTTGGGAATAAAAAACACCCAACATCCAATGTTCACTAAAATATAAAATGTTCAAAGTGTATGATGATATAATTCAACGTATATGTCTTCATACTTATCAAGATTTGGAATCATAAAAAACTTTTTTTTAAATCTTTATAAAAAATATTCTATTCCACTCAAATGATATATAGTTAACACTTACAGTGAAATTAACTATCGGTCTATGAATCTATACATATATACTATGTTATTTAGGATACAAAAGCATGAATATACCTATTAAATAAATGAAATGTATAGATTTTAATTTACATATAATTTATAAAATATAAGTAAATATCATAATTGTCTTATATAGATAATATTTGAAGTTATATATTGCTTAACATATCCACAACAACAAGATCCATAATACCTTTTTTTGTATTTTTTTATTTTGTTTTGTTTTTCCCACCCCCAAGGGAGTGTCCTATTGGTTAGGTTCATTTTTTTAAGCCTTGTAATTTGAGGACAATTCCCCATAGGTTGCATCTTGACTGGGTAATTATATTTCATTATGATTTAAGGTCATGATAGTGTAAGGAAGTGTGAAACAAATAGTTTTACCCACTCAGTTCATAGTTCTCATTTGATCCTTAGGGTTTGGTATAAAAAATGGGGAATGAGATACACTAGGAAGATAATGAATTGTATAGACCATGTGTCAATTAAATTCTATATATATATATATATGAATAAAATAAAATATTCAAAATAATTTAAAAAAAATATCAAATAAAAATATATTACATACATACCTCAGTGGTTTTCTAACATAAAAATCTAGATAACTAAAGTTAAAATTATTTAACTCCTTTTACAACTGCATGAATCAAATCAATAGTTAATGACACTCTAACTAATGAATCTATAATATATTATACTATCACCCTTAGTTGATTTGAATATATCTGCAGATAATGTATGATATCCCCAAAATAATATATGATCCCTTATGCTATAATATGATACTCTGGATCCTTAACATATCACTCATAGTAGATGATCAACTATAGTGTATTTTAAGGAGTAATATATATAGTATGGTATTATTTATGTATTTTTGAAAACATCGATTACATCATTGATCTAATTTTGTCTCTGTAGACTAGCTCAAATCTCGAACATGGGTTCTAAAACATTATAATTCACCATTGTATAATTATTCCCCTAAATAGTTACTCAGATTATGTCACATACATAGCTTATTTTAAATTTATTTTTATTTTAATTTCCATTAATGCTTTGTTTTGGGGGTTTCCAAAGGTTTTATGGAGAATAGGTGAGTTTTCATAAATTGGGCAAAACCGTGAGCCCAATTCCAGATTTAAAAATAAATTTTGTTTCTTTTATAACTTATTAATTTTTTAATATTTTTCACTCATTCAAACTCCTAAATGTCATCCCCTGATATATTAACACCGCAATTAAAATTTTGAGCCTTTGTAAATCCATAACCAAGGTTTATTTTGGTTTTTATTTAAGGGATTGGGCCTGCCTGGAAGCCCATATCCAGTTTTAAAAAGTAATTTTAGTTTTTTAATAAATTATTCAATTTTAATTATTTTTCGGTGATTACAAGCCTCATATGCACCCATTACACCCAGTCGTTCCCCCAGACTCTTTACCCCCTCTTTGGAGCTCTTAGGAATCGCGATTTAGGGACAAACATCTTAGGGTTTCTAAAATCGTCCAGATTTGATGAGGTATGTTCATTCAATCATAAATCTCTCAATTAATACTCTTTTACCTCCATTCCAATTCCTAAATGACCTAATAATTATTGTGCGAACATAACTTGAGTTTTGGCCATTTTAAATTTCAGATACTAGTGTTTTGGGGAGATTCATTATAGATTTATCAAGTAAGTTAGTCCATTTCATTTCCCCTTTCAAATTGATTAGGGTTTCATTCTAATTTTTTAGGGTTTCCTCCCTTTTAATTGAAGTGAAAAATGACCAATGGGTAGGGATTCGAACCTAAGGTTTAACCTTGGGTTTTCTTGGTCTAATTTTCTATTTTTAGGTTTGATATACCCTTCTTAAGGTGCGGCGATGGTGCATTGGTGTTTTTGCACAAAGGATTCAATGGTTTCATTTGATTTGGTAGGTGATTCCAATGTTGATGCAATATTTTTGTATTAGCATGCTGTATTTATCATATTTTCAGATTTATATCATTTTATTATTTCTGCAAAAATTGGTTCTAATGATGTTTCTATTGCAAGTGAATTTTAAATGCTAATTTGGTGTGAAATTGGGGGTTTTCAAAAGAAATGTTTTATTTGTTTATTTGGGGATTCCCTATAAATACTTAGTTGTTTTTATTGACCTTTAATAAGGCATAAAATACTGTTTATAATGTTTATCCACTTTGGTTATTGCTGCAAAAATGGGTTTTAATTGTGTTTGTAAAGAAAGTGAAGTTTTGGTTCCACTTTTGTGTGAAAATGAAGTTTTTACAAAGTTAACACTTCTTGTTTAACATGGGAATGCCAGAAAATTGATTTGTTGTTTTAATTGAAATTTATTGGGCTTCCTTTACTGTTTTGGTAACTTACAAGTGTGAACATAGTGTACAAGTGGGTTTCTTAAGGGTTTTTGTGTGCAAAACAACACGGGATTTTGAGAAATTGATTTATTCAAATTCAAAGTGTTTGTTGTGTGTTTTAAGTGGTATAAAATGCGATAGCTACTATATTTCGTGTATGTGACCAGTATTGGTGTTTTAAATTAAAATGGATATGTGTTAAATCCTAAAATTGTTTGAGCACAAAGGGGGAAGCCCAGGAACCTAGGTGGGCAGATTTGTACTAGTACGGCTAGTGGACCGGATGGGTTTTGTCCCTGTTTCACTTAGCATTTGGAAAAAGAAAACTATAACTAAATTATGTGGATGATGATTGGGGACCACTAGGTTATGGGTATGTTCCCTACTAGTGGCTCGTGCATGAGAACGGATTTTACTATGGTTACATTACACCGAGGTACGAGGTACATGGGGCCCGAGACTATCTAGTGACTAGGGGTGTTCCCGATTTTGTTGCTCATTGGATTTTTAGTATTTTACCATGTATTTGGGTGTATTTGGAATTATATTTCAGTATCTAACATTACTATTTAAATGTGTTTACATTATGAAAGTTTTATCTTGAAAAATGTTTTCAATTTAAAGTTGCATTTCTTGGAATTTGTCACCACTTTTCATTGCATATTAAAACTGATTGCTTTTTCACCTTGTATTGCATGCACCTTGGAATAATAGGGTGGTATCCTATTGGGCTTAGGTTCACACCTTAATTACACCCCTTGGGTGTAATTAGCCTTTTTTTTGACCTGGGTAAATGAAAGGATAAGGGTGATGGTGGTTCAGGGTGTTAGTCCTCATCCTTGGGGCAGAGTAGTGGAGACGACCTGGGGGTGATGACCCCTTGTCATGTGGAGTCCATGGGGATGTTTTGTTTCTGTTCCATTGTGTCTTTGGACCTTTTGTATTTCATTTTAACTTATGTATTCAGTTCTGGATTTTTTTTTATAAACCTTGTTTGTATGAATTTTTCAGATACATTTTATCAAATATTTTTGGTGTTTTACCTATACATATTCGGGTAAATCATTCCCAAACCAAGAAAAATGGTACCCGGGCACTTGTTCCAGCCCGTTGGGATAGGGAACACCCTTCGGTCCTTGTCACGGGCTGGGTCTAATGCCGGTTTTGGCGTTGACCAGATTCGAAACGTGACAAAATGGTATCAGAGCAGGTTCAGGTTAACACTTTGTGTCATGTTATTTGGGGAAGAGTTAGGATAGTATGGAGTTAGGATTATAGGGAATTGGTATTCTAGTTATGGGTAGTGTTCCTGATCACCACACTTCATGATAGGATTCAAGTTTCCAGGGGAAGTCAGGTTTTATCTAAGTCCTTTGGTTTTCTTGGTTTGATGATGGTTAGGGGAAATGAAAAGAGAGTTGGGTTAATGGTCTCAGTGAGCTCGCAGGGCCTGGAAAGCCATGTGGAGCCATGGATCTTTCCTAGTAAACTCTTTGTGACTGTGAAGTGATTGGATTATGGTCGCGAACCATATTTCCAAGTCACCCACTGAAACTAGTTTCCTCTCACAATGTCTTGTGTTCTTTAATTTTGAAATCTTGGACTTTGGTTTTAAAGTGACTTGGTTTTAAGAAGCATAAGGTTTTTTTTGAAATGATTTTCAAATAATGAGGGAATGGTTTTGTTAATAAAATTGTGGAACTGAATTTTCAGAATTATTTTGAAATGTAAAATGTTTTGCTTACACCTCTTTTGAAAGCAGGAACTATATTGATTTTGGTTTTGGAAAGTGTTTCTAATAGAGTTTTCTAAATAATCAAAAGGTGTTTTAATGGGGTGAGATGTTTTGAAATTTATGTGAATATCTTGAAATTGAGTTCTTGTATAAATGTTTGTGTCTTTCTGAAAATTTTAGTAATATTTGAATTGGGATTTTGATATCCTGGTTAGCAGTTTTGAAAAAAAAGGATGTGTTGGTTGACCGTTTTGGTTTTGAAAAGTGGAAATATTATTTGTTTTAACCTTTGGTATTTTTGTGAGTAACCACATGCATGGGGTTATATGGGATGATGGATGGTTGATGGAATGACTTGATGAGTGTCAGGACAGATATGAGGAGGGTGCCCGGTGTGGCACAAAAACATGCATGTGTGAGGCCCATGGGGTACCATTGGTGGATATTCTTACTGCTAAACAGTTTGTTTTCAAAGAAATAGTTTTAAAGAAAAACATGATGTCTTTATGAATAGTTTGGTATAGTTTTTATTATGGGTTTTTGATAATGTTGATGTTGTGGGATGTTTTGAGTCCAAGAACCCCTCCTCTTTGAACTGTGTTTTGGGTTTGTGTTTGGCCGGTGAGCTGTGTTATAGGGACAGTTAGTGGTCTCTTTTGAAAAATGTTTTGGGATGCCTTTGCGGTGGTTCCCTTCATGTGTTTGGATCTGGATTGTGGTATATCGTGACCAATGGACCATCTTGGTTGGGTCCTTTGGTTCAATTGTTGGATAAGGTATGCCCCATTAAGGGTTAGTGCACAACTAAAGTGCAACCCGAATTGTTTTTCCTTTTGAAGACCCTCCAGTTGATCAATATAAGGAATATTTTTCTTGAGATTTTTAGATTGAGTCTACACCCTTTCCTTTCTTTGATTTTTAGATCCTCTTGTAATGGGAGAGTGCTCATGGAAGGTTGAAAGAGACCTTAGTTTTTTAAGTTTCCTGATACGCCGAAGGTGGATTTGGTCTAGGGTTGTTAGTGTGGATGAGTGTCTCGATGGTGTCTCAGAGGACCTTTGAGTTCTTTGAAGTTTCTTTGATTCATGAATTCATGTTAAACCACTGGTGTGGGAAATATGGTCACGATAGGATATTGTGGCCACTTTCTAGAATTGTGTGTTGTTTGGGGATGTTGTATATGGTCCCTCTCCATGCATTGTTTATATTAGTCGCAATGGTCATGTTTGGTGTTGCCTTATGATGTCATTGGCTTGATTGATCGTAAAGGTGAAAGTTGGGAAATAATATGAGAGTCTCTGTTATGTTGGGAGAATGTATCCCTTGAAAAAAAGCTTGAAAATATTCCATTTTAGAAGAAGGTGAGTATTGGTTTTCTTTATTTCTATTATTTCTCACCCGAACAAACAAGGTGTGATGTGTGTGCATATTTTAATGCCTTGTTTCAGTGAAATATCAAGTTAGGGTAAAGTGAGTTTGGAATGTGTTATGTCTTGGAAAAATTATTAGGGATTGCATTGTAGTTGTTGGTTGCACCGAAAGAATAATTATCATTCATGGGGTTTCCAAAGCCTAACTGCGAGGCTGAAGATGCTTCAATCATTTGAGCTCCAGCCATAGGTCTCGAAGAGAAGCTGGCTCATAGTCAGTGGAAATCATAGGGTCGTTTAAACCCTTGTACAAAGTCATATCCTCAGTATGAAAGTTAGGAAGAGTTTAAACCTATGGTGTCATAATATTTCTTCTGTTGTACATCTTCGGTGGAAATAGGTGGAGGGTCGTGTACCCATGTCATCGCCCAATGTTATTCCCTCCCCCTTTGGTTTCCACTGAGTATTTGGAGAAAGGTTTGAAGTTTGTCTAGACTGTTTGAGAAAACGGTTTTCACTTGGTTAATAGTGACCATGCCCCAGAAAACCATGTGGATAGAAGGATCCCCACTGTTAGTTTATGTTTTCCCAAACCGTGCAAACTAACCATGTGGTCGCCCCAACTCTTTAAATTTTGGGGTCTTTCTTTACCGGCCAGTGCTGGTTGGTTAAGATGGTTGGTTCTTATGGTGGGGAGACCGACTATGAGTCTTATATAAGTTCTTTTGTAAATTTCTGATAGAAGTATATCCTTTGTACTGGTGAGTCCATTTAGGCCTCCCCCTATTAGTCTCCTGATTCTGTCTCAGAAAAAAAATTATTGGTTGTCTCTTATGGTGGGGAGTGTATTTGTGTCCCCCCATACCAGTAACTTAGATTTTTTCCATGGTATTGGCTTGGTGTAGATAGTCTCGTTCGGAGATATCTACCTACTAACATCTTTCTTTAGTATACGTTGGGACTGGAGAGTGCCCAATGGTTTAGTTAATGTAAGGTAAATGTAACCTTGTTCGAAGTTGTTGTTCGTTTGGGTGAATTGCTTGAGTCTTGTTCGGATAGTGTTTGGGGAGTTTTATTTTGGGATAAAGTATGAATGTGCTTTATTGTTTCATGAATGTGGTGTAAGTTAGGTTTGTGAGATTATTCCTTCCTTCATTGATCACTGGAGGTGTTTTGGCCTTTGGGGGAGAAACCTGGCAAGGGAGTAGCTCTTCGTTTCTCAGTTGGGTTTGGTTGTTGCTTTGGCATTGTTGTGACTTATCGGGATGGAAAGTTTTCATGGTGGGGATAATTGTCACATAAATAGATTATTTTAAATTTATTTTTATTTTAATTTCTATTAATCCTTTGTTTTGGGGGTTTCCAAAGGTTTTATGGAGAATAGGTGAGTTTTCATGAATTGGGCCAAACCGTGAGCCCAATTCCAGATTTAAAAATAAATTTTGTTTCTTTTATAACTTATTCATTTTTTAATTTTTTTTTACTTATTCCAACTCCTAAATGTCCTCCCCTGATATATTAACACCAAAATTAAAATTTGGAGCATTTGGAAATCTATAACCAAGGTTTATTTTAGTTTTTATTTAAGGGATTGGGCCTGCCCGGAAGCCCATATCCAGTTTTAAAAGGTAATATTATTTATTTAATAAATTATTCAATTTTAAGTATTTTTTAGTGATTCAAAGCCTCATATGCGCCCCTTACACCCAGACACTCCCCCAGCCTCTTTACCCACTATTTGAAGCTCTTAGGAATCGTGATTTAGGGACGAACATCTTAGGGTTTCTAAAATCGTCCAGATTTGATGAGGTATATTCATTCAATCATAACTCTCTTAATTAATACTATTTTCCCTCCATTCTAATTCCTAAATGACCTACTAATTCTTGTGCGAACATCCCCTGAGTTTTGGCCATTTTCAATTTCAGATACTAGTGTTTTGGGGAGATTCATTCTAGATTTCTCAAGTAAGTTAGTCCATTTCATTTCCCCTTTCAAATTGATTAGGGTTTCATTCTATTTTTTTAGGGTTTACTCCCTTTTCATTGAATTAAAAAATGACCAGTGGGTAGGGATTCGAACATAAGGTTTAACCTTGGGTTTTCTTGGTCCAATTTTCTATTTTTAGGTTTGATCTACTCTTCTTGAGGTGTGGTGGTGGTGCGTTGGTGTTTTCGCACAAAGGATTCAATGGTTTCATTTGATTTGGTAGGTGATTCCAATGTTGATGAAATATTTTTGTATTATCATGCTGTATTTATAATATTTTAAGATTTATATCATTTTATTATTTCTGCAAAAATTGGTTCTAATGATGTTTCTATTGCAAGTGAATTTTAAATGCTAATTTGGTGTGAAATTGGGGGTTTTCAAAAGAAATGTTTTATTTGTTTATTTAGAGATTCCCTATAAATACTTATTTGTTTTTATTGACCTTTAAGAAGGCATAAAATACTGTTTATAATGTTTTTCCACTTTGGTTATTGCTGAAAAAATGGGTTTTAATTGTGTTTTTAAAGAAAGTGAAGTTTTGGTTCCACTTTTGTGTGAAAATGAAGGTTTTACAAAGTTAACACTTCTTGTTTAACACGGGGATGCCCGAAAATTGATTTTTTGTTTTAATTGAAATTTATTTGGCTTCCTTTACTGTTTTGGTAACTTACAAGTGTGAACATAGTGTACAAGTGGGTTTCTTAAGGGATTTTGTGTGCAAAACAACACCAGATTTTGAGAAATTGATTTATTCAAATTCAAAGTGTTTGTTGTGTGTTTTAAGTGGTATAAAATGAGATATCTACTATATTTGGTGTATGTGACTATTAGTGGTGTTTTAAATTAAAATGGATATGTGTTAAATCCTGAAATTGTTTGAGCACAAAGGGGGAAGCCCGGGAACCTAGGTGGGGTGGATTTGTACTAGTACGGCTAGTGGACCGGATGGGTTTTGTCCCTGCTTCACTTAGCATTTGGATAACGACAACTCTAACTAAACTATATGGATGATGATTGGGGACCACTAGGTTATGGTTATGTTCCCTACTAGTGGATCGTGCACGAGAATGGATTTTACTATGGTTACATTACACCGATGTACGAGGTACATGGGGCTCAAGACTATCTAGTGCCTAGGGGTGTTCCCGATTTTGTTGCTCATTGTATTTTTGGTATTTTCCCATGTATTTGGGTGTATTTGGAATTATATTTTAGTATATAACATTCCTATTTAAATGTGTTTACATTATGAAAGTTTTATCTTGAAAAAGTTTTTCAATTTAAAGTTTCATTTCTTGGAATTTATCACCGCTTTTCATTGCATATTAAAATTGCTTTCTTTTTCACCTTGTATTGCATGCACCTTGAAATCATAGGGTGGTATCCTATTGGGCTTAGGATCAAACCCTACTAACACCCCTTTGGTGTAAGTAGACTTTTTTTTGACCCAGGTAAATGAAAGGCTAAGGGTGATGGCGGTTTAGGGTGTTAGTCCCCATCCTTGGGGCGGAGTAGTGGATACGACTTGGGGGTGATGACCCCTTGTCATGTGGAGTCTATGGGGCTATTTTGTTTCTGTTCCATTGTGTCTTTGGAACTTTTGTATTTCATTTGAACTTATGTATTCAGTTCTGGATTTTTTTTATAAACCTTGTTTGTATGAATTTTTCAAATACATTTTATCAAATCTTTTTGGTGTTTTACCTATAGATATTCGGGTAAATCGTTCCCAAACCAAGATAAATGATACCCGGGCACTTGTGCCAGCCTGTGGGGATAGGGAACGCCCTTCAAGCCTTGTCACGGGCTGGTTCTGGTGTCGGTTTTGGTAGAGACCAGATTCGGAATGTGACAGATTATGAATAACTTTTATATTATGCAAACCCACCTCATATCCTCATTCATTACCAGGATTTTCATATTTTCCTAACATTGTTTTAAGTATGTCCCTCCTAACCTTTAGTGTGAAGTTACCCATTATTATGTACTCTTAAAGAACATCCTACAAAGTTTTTTTTAATTTATATTTTTATAATAAAATTTATAATGATTAAAGGAGAAAATAAATATTTTTTACAATATTATATGTTATCACCTTCAAATTTTTAGTAATATATTTCCCCTTATTCATCATTCATGCCCTTCCCCATTTTGCATAGTGAGTGGGAGGGGGGGTATAACTTCTGAGGAGATAATTGACTTGGATCTCAACTAATCAAACTTTTCAACTATCATTTTCTCCTGAAATAATGCACACCCTCTTTAAGATAATGTATGTAAGTATATGTTCTTTTCCTATATCTCCTAGTGATATATCCTCGATACTTTTTATTTAATAAATGAAAAATAATTTATAATTATATTTAATAATGATACAAAGATTTAATTTACATAATTTTTTTTTACACTTTCCTAAAATTAATCCCATTATATGTCTTCGATAAACTTATTTCACATATCTTTATCTAAAAAACTATATTTTTTGCATTAATTTCCTTTTTTCCCCAAAAAATATAATATAAAGTTAATATTAATTTAAAATATCTCTATCTATTTGTAGTAAAATATATTCATCATTACCAGATATCTTTTATATTATGAATATAAAAAATCATCCATAATTGAGATAGGAAAAAATATTTACATAAATCAGTTAATCATGATAAAAATAAATAAAATACATATAAATGATTTTATTGTTATGGTCTACCAAAGATAATCACATGTAATCTGGTCAATACTCCTCCAATACAAAAATAAAATAATAATTTTTTATTGACCATGTAAAGCTATAAACACATAATTATTTTCACATTTGGTCCAACTAGATTACCATTATCAAAAAAATAAATATCTATCCATTATTCATTACCACACACAAGTGATAAACTAGCAAAATGTTTATAACTATGCTTACAAACTTTGGATGTCTTATCTTTCCTTGTAGAAAAAAGAAGTATTCTATAAATAAGAATGAGGAGGAACTTATCTATAAGAATGAGAACACTCATAAGTTTGATCAGAAATTCCCCAAAAAATTAAATTAATAACAAATTAGTACATAATAATAGTAAATGAATTTAAATTAGAGTTTTCATATAAAATTGAATAAAAATAATAAAAGTAATTAGATTGAAATTAATTTTGACCTAAAAATAAATTTTTGACAATAATAATTATATACAACCAAATTAAAACATTTATATGACATAAAAATGGTATAAAAAAGAAAAATAAACATAAGTGATATTAAAACTGATATAAAAATGTAAATAAAAGTAATATCAGCATGTAATGAAATTATAAATATTATACAATCAAATATGAATAATTGTTAAAATAGTTATTTTAACCAACAATACTAATTAAAATTATACTTCACAATTTTCATATTTCGAAAAGTAAACTGAAATAGTTTTAAAATACCAGAACTATTAAGTTATTATCAAAGGATTGTTTCCCAAAATCCCTTATTCATGAATTTTGAATATATTATGAACTGTGTTTATATCATGTTTATCAATATCCTCTGATAATCATGTCATGGATGGGGAGATATCACAAAAATCATCAAAAACATCAACATTTTTATTAATAAAAGACACTTTTCCATGAAAAATGATAGACCCCCAATAATTTAATGGATTTAAAATATAGAAAAATTATTATGTACATGTTTTCATCATAAAAGGGTTATCTTTTTATCCTAATATTTTCAAATATACAAGTACAAATCCAAATTCATCAAGTTTAAAACAATTATTATTTTCATCCTAGTTAAACTTGAACACAGGTTTTTGAAATTTCATGGAATCAATATCTCATATATCTTAAAAAACTCTATACTATGAAATTTATAAATAGATTTACGCTTCTTTTATACTTGAAAAATAATTTCTTTAGTAAAAACCAATATCTTAATATTTAAAACTACAACTTTTTCCCTGATCTTTGATATTAAATATATTACCATTAATATCATACCCAGACTAGGTGATAACATTTTAACATGGGTATCTCCCTAAACATTTCAAATTTTTTGATGTAGCTGAATCACTAGTCACATTCTCTTTATACTATATTATAAATTTTTTTTATCCTCATTCATCTAACACATTTATTTCTTTAGATATCTTTGTTTTAGTGAATTAATATGTGATGTTATATATTTCTGCACCTCATTTGTGATTTATGTATATATATATGCTTACATTATTTTCTCATATGTCACTGATTTTATTTTTATTTCATGGATCCCCTTTATCTGATATCGAATTTTACATAATGAGATATAGAGTGACAAGATTTCTCTACTTTAGACAAGTATTCTATACAAAACTCAACCACCTCATTAGATACAAAATTTTCAAAAATATAGGCCCTTAGTCGCTGTAAATTCTTAAATTTTCACTTTAAAATATTTATATACCATTTAAAAGGATACACATAACCTGAGTATACGGGTCCATATAAATTTATTTCTCACACTAAATGTATCATTAAATGTACCATTATATCATAAATGATTGTGGAAAACAAATATCAAGCTAAAAAAGTATATTGGAATCATCATTATCTAAAATGTTTAATAAAATTTGATCTATCACTTAGATAAAAATAGAATTGAAAATCTAACACACCTAGGTGATACACATATGAACATATGTTGATAGTATTCTATGTAGATAAACTAGAAGTATTTGTTTTATAAAAACATGAAAATCCTGAGATATCATGCATATTAACTTCAAATCTATTAATGGCATAAAATTTTGCACATTTGAAAAATATCTCTGAAGTAATTAAACACCATATAAACATTGAAAAAAATTAATTTTATTTATCTTATATAATGTATGGTACATTGAAGGAAAGTATGTGTATTTTCATTTAGGAGTGAAATCTAAATCAATATGTGCTCCCATAGATATTAAGTCTAATATTACATTCAATCCATCCATATTATTTCCTTTAATATCTAAATACATTACAATCAAAATTTTATATATATTATTCTCAACATGTGTCATATAAATTTCATGTTTAACCTATAAATATATACAATAAAGAAGATTAAATAAGATTTATTATTTCTTCTATATAATTATATCATTACTTTATCTTTTTGTATTCCCAAATGTGAGCTCAATGTTTTCACCCTCTGAAAATAATAATTAGCTAACAAAATATTTTATTTGAAATCATATTCTTTTGATTAATTAAATTATTATTTGTAATATTTTATAAGAGTGATATATATTCCAAAACCATCAATAACCCATGTACAATACTTTTACCCCATTTTTTAGTTTAAGATATGAAGTCCCTTATTAAAAAATTAGACATGCTTTATGTACCTTAACAATGTATCCAGATAAATTTCTATATAATAAGAATTTTTTTAGAGTTATCATTATCAAGGAATGTAATTAAAAAAATATTTTTTTATAAGAATAAAAAATTTTGATACCTTCCCCCTTTAATAATTTGAAACCATCAATTAATGGTGATAAGTAAAAATCAATATCATTTATAGGCTATCTTGGTCCAAGAATTGTTAATCTTAGCACAATATATTTTCTCTTTATAAAAATATGTGTGGATAAGTTATAAATTATCCAAATAAATTGAGATTAACTACATTGGCTTATAAGTCTCTTACATAGATTCATTCCATTATTACATAGTCTAAGTCCTAGATTTTGAACTTTATTTATAAAAACAGAAAACTATTAATTAATTTTGTTCCATTATATGGAATATTCTAGATGATGTGTGTTTCTATTGGATATTCACTCATGTGTATGTCATATTATTTTTTTTGTATCAATTTAATTTGAAAATTAACACTTCAAATGGAAAATTATAAGAATATTACAAATTTCCTTACTAGGAGGTGTGATAGTTGACATAATAGATGAACTAAAATGGGATCTTGTCTCAATGTATACCATGATGTTCCACATTTACGACACTTTGATTTAACTTTATATTCCTTTCTATATAAAACAAAATCATTAGGGTATATATGTATTTTAAATCCCATTAGATATGTTTTTTTGGAATTATAATTTAAACCTAGTAGACTGTTGTCTTCTAGAAGTTTAACTTTTATTAACTAAATAAATTATTTAAAACTATCACTAATCCATCCATTCATGGATTTCATGTCATATAATCTCAAAACTGTGGATAAAGCTATATATTTGATACAACTTTCAATATCACCATATATTTTCTCAATAATTATTTATTTCTCAATGCTTTCCACTTTAATATCATGAATCATTTTCTCTATTTGATTTTATTTTTCAATTAAAAAAACATCATCATAAAATAATAATTTTTTTTATTTCACCATTCCAGATCCAAAGACCATAACTGGAATTTAAAAAATTATAAATTAATTTTATTTATTTATTTGGACCCTTTTTTCTCATATTCAAACACATCATTCAAAGATTATAAAATAATTCTTTACTTGAATCATTCCATTTAATAAATTCCAATAAATAATCAACCCATTTCTCATATTCATCACTTGTTATCCATGAATTAATCTAAAAAAATACATTATCACATATAACAACTATCAAATAAATAATTTAAGTTAATATATATTGTAACTGTAAATTCAATTTTTTTTGAAAAATTATGATACAAATTATTATTTTTTTAAATAATATCAACAAAAGTAGTATAAGAAATAAAAATAACCATGCATGAATGAAATGTTTGAAATTTTATGCTTTATATATATATTTATGTATTTTTTACTTATTTTATACACTATTAGTTTAATAAATTTTCTTCTAATATATATATATATATTTATTTAATATAAAAAATATATATTCTATGTTAGTATGCATGTTATAAAACAATACATACATATATTTTTATATAAGATCAATGATAACACACCCCAAACACATTGTATTAAACTGTATATGATTTGTAAATATATATATTTTATTATTAAAAAATATAAAAATATATAATATTGATATTTTATTGTAATATTATATTTAATAAATCATAAATAAACTAATTGAATCAATTAAATTTTCAAAAAAGGAAAATATTACAAATTCATAAAACCAAACATTCAATTTTAACTTAAACTATAATAAAAAACCAAAGAAAAATTGTTACAAATTAATTTATAATAAATAGAAATAAAATTATACACATACCAAAAAAATATAGATCTCAAAAATTCTAAATTTTAAAGGAAAAAGGATCGAAAAAAATATAACAGAGTAATCTACAACAAATAAATATATCCTTCACTCTAGTATGATTCATACAATAAAGATATAATCTAATTAAAAAATACTTGAAATTATGTGAAAATTACAGGGGGCATATATAAATCCAATTATAGAATGGGATAGGGTGTGGGTGAAATGGTGTAGAAGGGATGATGGTAATGACAGTTATAGTCATCTTCGCAAAAAATAAGAAAAGGGGATTTGGGGCTTAGAGTTTTTGAATGAAAGTGCAATATCATTTGGATAGGGAAGGATGGAAATGGTTTTTAATTTTTTAAAGTACCTTTAATATTATTTATTAAAATAAGAGATATTAAAAATTAGTTATTAAAATAAAAAATTCTAGAAGTATTTATTAAAATAACATATGTTAAAAATAAATTTTTTCACATTGGTTATTTAATAATTAACATGGAAAATAAATTATCTGAATTTATCCAGTTATTTATTTATTAACTAATGGGAGAAATATTTTCAACATTAGTTATTAAATAACCAATGTTTAAAATTCTATATTATAAATATATATTTTACTAATGTTTGGTGGATGGTGAAACTACTCACTGCCATTAACTTAATACATGGTGTCTCACACCATACCAAGGTCATTCCATGACCTGATCACCACCTATATGTAATCAATACAAAAATTTCACTGATATCCGTCAATTTATTTTAAAGAAGTTTGGGATATTAAGAGTTCTATAATCTTCTAAACCCAAAAATTATTACAAGTTCGAAGTATATATCCCAAATAGTATTCCACTAAATACCTCAATATAATTTAATCTAACCCATCACCCAAGATAAGGCTTAATATATAGTTCTTATACTGTCATGTACCCATGTTAAACAAGTGATAACATACAAGGAAACCACTAAAACATAGAATATAAACAATCACACACTTTATTAGAAAATTTGAAATTAATCACACTATGCCAATTAAACTAAACCTATTATTTAAACAAGATACCTTTTATTTAAATTTTGAAAAATAATCAAAACTACATTTACAAATCATTTAAAAAGAAATTTCTTTCCTACATTACTCACCCAAATTCCATAGGAAAATCTAGTAAAATCATAATTAAAAATCACTCATTCCCCCCTGAGATTTAATTTCAAAATTAACCAATTCAAATCACATTTTTATTTAAAATTCCATTTTAAAATCAACTACCATTTAAAATTTCATCTTAAAGTGCAAACTATTTAATTTAATATAACTGAACTATGAACTAACACACAATTCCATGAAATCTATAATATAGGCCATGGAATTTCATTCAACTATACCAACATTAAATGAATCGATTAGGAAATTCTATTATATATTGATGATTATTAATCTTACATAAGTTTTTCCCATTTTTATGGAATAATACAATGTTATAAAATAATTATTCTTATAGTAATAATATCAATGCACATAAGATAAGTATTTAACATTCCATAACTATATAGAGGATCAAAATACTCAATGTGCAAAGGCCAAAAAACTCAATAAAATGTCCATTTAATAATAAAATCTCATATCACTAGTCCTAAAATCCATGAGATCTTATCTCATCAAGAATCCTCAAAATTTATTAAGTCAATGTAACACACCGAGCTTTTATGAAAAATATTCTTTTAATTTCATTGATGTCTTCTATTATACACCACACCAAGTTTAGCTTGTACTATACGCAACAACGTATTAGCTTGCAGTATACGCAACACTATTCTTGGATTGTGTTACACACAATTTCAAGTTCGTTTTATAATAGTCATTCTACGCAACATTGAGTGTGTTTATATATATATATATATTAAATGTATAAATAAAATATGGTTGGATTCTGTTATAAAAAACAACGAAGGATTCTTGCACAACACGGAACCCTGACTTGGCTTGCATTACACGCAATCACGACCTTCATCGATAGCGTGTGTTGTACGCAATACCGAGTTTTGCTAAACAACGATATATTATTATAATATTATTATGAACTAGCCTTTATGAATAGTATTAACTAAATTTTGAATTTTATAACATTATTATTCATCTTATAAATTTTCTAAAACATTTTATGTGAACAAAATAATTTTTTCGGGTAAAATAAGTATTTTTCAAAAAATGCAGTTTTGCCGCCTTTTGATGGTGCACCCACTTTAAATCTAGTTTTTGACAAGTTTATAAGTTCAATTTTAAAAAATAAAATTATTCTTTGGACTAAGGATATAAAATTTTACCTTGGATAAAATTTTCATGTTATTCTGATAACTTTCATATTTTAATGAATAGTAAAAACACGCTATATTTTAATTAAAAACAACTTTTTTCATCGTAATAACTTATGTGGTTAAATTATAATATTGAATGGTTTTAAAGTATAAATAGAATATATTTTTACCATTTAATATAATGTAAGTCATTAGCATTGATTTTACCTTGAATTCGTAGGTTAAATCAATTCAATCTTTTGCAATGTTTTAAACAAAAACCCGTTTTCTTTCGACAACATGATTAATTTTAATTTAATTTCTGAAAATTTTGTGTATTGAATTTGGAAAAAATGGATTCCATATTTGGAATCAGTAGGTCCAAATTATTTTAATAAGCTACTTTTTATTTTTGGGCTTTATGAATAGTAACTACGGTAAATTTTATTTACCATAGTTAAAGGTAAATCGGGTAATTAAGGGTAAATATAAGATTATAAAATTAACCTAACACCTGAAAAAATCCTATTGGATGACTAAAAGTTGACCCATATCACCTAAGGTCCATATTAGAATCATTTAATGGACTTTTGTTCCTGAAAATAACTTAATTATTATTAAAACCAAAGAAAGTGACAACATGTCACTCTCTTAAATCTTATAAGTATATTAATTTTAATTTAGTGATAAACTTTATGCAACTTCGAACATGAATAGTCTCCAGAAATATAATGAAATTATCTACATCATATGAATTTATTTATAATTTTTAGGTATTAAATATTTATCATTAATTGTAACACAATAGTGATGCAGAAATTGTTTATCTAGTGAACAAATCAAGAATATAGTTTTTATTAAACTAATAGTAACCATAAAATGCCCAAAACCCTGAACAAAACTTATTGTCCATGTAAATTTAAACCATAATCATCCAATGGTCTAATATTTTACCATTTGGATCCTTATAAAAGCGATTATGACACTTATGTTATTTTATTTTAAATGATGCCAAAGTTGTCACCTTCATAATTTAATAAATATAACAATTTAAATATTGTTATTTTAAGATGATAAATTCTAGTAAAAGTATTATTATAAAATTTATTAGATTTATCTTCATCATAGGATTTTATTTTTAATTTTTATGCAACAAATAAGTATATTAAATAATTATACAAAAATGTTGTAGTAATTATTTTTATCAAGAGATAAACCAAATAAATGGTATTAAAAATAATAAAATAAATATTATATGAACTATTTAATGTTCTACACTAATTTTATAGATACATATGGCCTTTTATAATTCTATTAAAGCTTTTAGTTTGAACATATCTTCTGTATATATTTTATTTAAATTCAAATAAATGAATAGTGTCAAAATTGACACTATTGTTATTTTATAAAAATAATATATTATAAAATTGTTTAAAAATCACAAATATATTTAAAAATTATAAATTTAAATTTATATAGTATAAAATTTTATAAAGTATCCAATTATCGAAAATTCACAACAAATAAGTAATTATTTGTTATAATTTAAAATTTAGAATTTTATTACCGCAAATAAAATTAAATTGATTAAATAAGGATAAATCAAGTTGATAAAGTTTAAAATAAATTCCTAAAATGTCTAAATTTGATTTTTTTATGATATTAAAACCCTATATCATCTAATATTCAGATATGAGTCATTTTTGGAGGTTTTTAAGTGGGTTTAGATTTATTATAAATTAATATTTTTAAGAATTCCAAAGGTGCCCCTCTCCTCCCTTATAAAAGGGAACATCCTCCCTCTCTTCCTCACACCACTTTGAGCCTTCAATATCGGCCAACCCCTGACAAATTATCTTCTCCACTTCCCTAGAAACATCCTAGAAGTCCTGGTCTTCTTCAAAGACCAATTTTAGTGCCCTAAGAGGAGGTCTCAAAGAGGCACTTCAAAGAAGAGGTAATGTCCATTACCGATTCTTTCAACTTTATTTCTTTTTCCACTTCTTCTTTTTTAGTTGTTTCATTATGAGGTAATAACATAAGTATCAATAATATACTTATATGTTATTATAAGTATGAAACAACCATATTTCACCATCTATCCATCCAACGGAAAACGAAATCACCGCGCGTGCGTACGTACGGAATACCGTCTCCACGCCGTAGTGTAATCTATTTTCCACCACCACCTTACTTGGATGGGTATAAGGGTGAAAGTAATTAATATATATGATTATTGTAAAGTGATATTGATTCTGTAATATTATACATACACTTTAATACAATTCCACGATCTTGGGAATGATATCATCGCTCGTGCGTACGTACGGACTACCGTCTCCACGACGCGATGAGATTCACTCTCCATGTTAACCATTCATGAATGATTATAAAGTATATATAATGAATAATAATGAAATATATGACATAATAATGATACTAGATTTATGTATATATATATTTATGTCATTTACTTAATTCCATTCAATTCAAAAGGGAAACGAAAACAGCGTTCATGCGTACGTACAGCCTACCGTCTCCATGAACGGTGTATTTCATTCCTTTTATCGATATATAATATATATGTATATGATGAATATATATTATATATAAATATTGTTTTACATTGTGTAATTATGTAAATCATGATATAAGTAATAATATCAAGAACGACAAGTCGAAACACATACGATAAATGAAATGATTTTACCCAAAACGCTGCTTTAACATGGAATTTACAAAATAACGGGTAATATAAAGTCATAAGTGAAACATATATGATATCATAAAAATTAATGTGATTCTGTAATAAGTCAATGACATTATTTAAATCATTATACAGGAGGTTCGGATACGTACGAAGCATATCGGACCTAAGGTAAGGGAAAATATCACAATCACATTTTATCTGAGATTGTTTATACTTTGGTATTTACTGGGGTGTATTTTATCATCCACATCCATGTTTCTTCAATATTTAATATTGTTTCCATACACCTACAATTATTTAAATCCAATTTTACCTTTCGGTGAGTTTTTAGTGAAAGATATGAAAGGAATCTTTTGTCGTTTTTTGTACGAGGCACTTTTTGACTTTTCCGACAAAAGTATGGGAAGAATGTTTTTTTTAACTTATACGGCATGAATGGATTTTTAAAAAATTATTTCCAAGAAGCTTATTTTATAAGTTTTCAAGTTTATTTTTAATCAACTTCTTTTAGTTTAAAATTGTATGACATGTTAAGAAAGGAAAATGTTTTTGAAGTAGAAAGGATATTTTCCTCAAGAATGGAGTTCAAGTGTTTTATCAAAATTATTTTCCATCTAAGATAATATAGGGTTATGTTTCTATCCCTATTATTACATTGATTTGATTATGTTGTGATGGAATTATTTTTATGAATTCCTTTATCTTATATGAATTTTTTTATGATGTCATGTTGTTTAAGAATCCCATTTTTATTACATGAGTTATGCAATGATGTATGATTTATGATTTTGTGGAACACATAAGAATGGAATCATTATGAGATGGGTGGGACCTATATCTCCCTCGAATGAATTGGGTAAAGATTTATATCTCATGAGATAGACATGGCTGGAATGACAAGTTAAACCAGTTCAGTAATACAAGACTGGAACGAGGAGTGAACTCGATTCAGAAAGGGACTTTGTCCACTAAGATGGTCTTGGCAGCAATGCCTTGGCTACTATGAAAATCATAACATGTGCTTAATGGTTGACACAATTACATGTTTTATTCCCATGCTATTTTATCATTCTTAATGTTTCTTTATGATATATTCCATACGTACTTCCTTGTTTTATGTTATTGCTCAAGATTTTGATGTTTAAACATTATGTTCATGTTTTTAAGTTCAAATGTATATGGTATGTTTTATTTTATCCATGATTACCCTTACTGAGCATTTGAGATTACCCTTTTTATGTTTTCTTTTACCCAGGATATAAAGAAAGGGTTTAGGTAAGAAAAAAAGAGGAAGATCTTTATGGGAGATGTTGAAGATCTTTCACCATGATTAGAAGATTACATTCCAAGTTTCCAAAGACACTAAACTATTACGGTCCTTGTGTGTCTGTTTTTGTTATGTATTAAGTATTCTGAAAAAATAATGTAATGTTCATGTATGTTAATCTTCGGGTCTCTACAGTTGGTATCAGAGGAAAGGTTTAGTCAACCTTTGGAAACTAGGATGCAAAAACGTTAGTGAGATCCCTAGAGATATTTCTAAGGTATGTCTAGGGATGTCCCTAAGGATAAGTATATGTATAGGATATAGTCCTAGAACAATGATAAAGATCATAGAATTTAACCTAAGATGTTAGATATTGATGGTACTCCCCCTTTACTATGTTGTTTTCCCTAGCATGATTTTTTCCTCTCACACTATTCTTTTTGGGTTTTAGAAAATGGCTGGAAACAAGAAGATTCACAATAATAGAGGATATGACGGACAATGGAATGATATTCTTCATGAGCAACCAAATTAAAGGGGATTGGGAAGTCCAAACATCATTATTATGCCGAATCAGCAATCTCATAATATGATCAATAAACTCAAATTTAGTAAGTTTCCTGACTCGACTAACAAGAGAAAGATGGAGTTTCATGATGATCATAGAGGAAAGAAAGTTCAATTTCCCCTATGTAAATCATGTGGGAAGAGGCATCAAGGAGAATGTTTCAAAGGAACTGGAAGATGATTTGGGTGTGAAAAAGAAGGACACAAAGCCAGTAAGTGCAAAGGAAAATGTTTAGTTAACACCATGGATGAGGATAATGGTACTGGTACGACATCAACAATGGTTAAATGTTTTAAATGTGGAATGTACGGGCATTATGCAAACCAATGCCCTAAGGGAAAGTCTCATGATGAGAATCAGTATGGTTGTATGGGTAGTATTTATGTTTATGATGATGAAGAGACTACAAATGATATGTGAGATGAAAGAATTGTTGAATCTCTATCAATGGTTTAAGAAGGGAGTGGAATGATTACATGTTTATCAAGTGTAATGTTGTATAAGTAATCTCATGGTACTATGGAATAAAGAGACATCTAAAGATTGTTACACTGTTGCCTTTTCTTAAGTTTTTAAAGTGTATAATGATTGGTACCAGTAACCATGAAAGGTTATTCAGATATTTTTGGAAAGTAGATGATATGCGCATAATGAAGGGATAAGGAGAAAATTAAATGTTTGATAGTATTCATGAGATCATGACTGATATATAGAGAAGGTTATATCATGGTTTGAGTATATAGAATTTTTGGATTTTGGTATGTGGAAAGAGGTAACTTTTGACAGCATTCATGTTTTCACTAAGGTTTAATGGGTATTCATTTTTCAAGAGAATATAGGATTAAGGTATTCACATGATTGGAATGTGACCAACATGATATATGGGGGATAAATGATGGTATTCACATGCTTGGTTGATGACATTTCAAGTAATAATTTTCTTTATACTATGAGCTTGGACCAAAGTATTTTAGATAAGCCTATAGATTGGAATGGATTATGTTGGGCATAAGTTATTATTGTTTAAGGGTAGAACTTTTTTTGATATTATTGATGGGATGTTATAGTAATGTAGTTTTAGAAAAAGGACAACCTGCAGGATGGGTGACAGCCCATCGCATCAGACAAGGCTGTGGGAATCGAACCCACAACCGAGGTGAGACTACCCTTTATCACCTACCACTGGCCTACAGGAAGTCCCTAGTTAGTAGAAACTAGTTTTATTTTATTAAGCGGTATGATATATAAAGTATAAGTTCATTTTTGGAATCGTATATGATTAACCTCACCATAGATGGACTTATGTGTATTTGATAACTTTTCTTGAAACAGATGGAATGACCCATCATTCTATCACATGATCTACTAACTCTTCACGAATAACAAATTCAACTTCATTTCTTTAAGAGATGAAGTGGAAATTGTTCAAAGCATGAACAACAGTGAGATTTTACCAAAATCAAGCAAATATTTCTTCTAATTCAAAATTTTCAACTTTAGGGAAATGATATTGAAAACCAAAAATGTTGTCCTATTGCTCTTATATCCGATGAATCAGATGGTACCTTAGATCATCACAAATCTATGGATTTGTGATTGACGACTTTTTTATAGCCATGTTCTCTACCACTCTCCATCAGAACATGATGGTTATATTTCTCTTCCATATCCATATTTTCACCTATGTTCTCCTATGTGGAAACCCAGTGATTAGTTAATTTGGGTAACCCTTACGTTTCATACATTAGTTTTTAAAGTCAAGTTTTTGTATTCCTTTTTACGATGTGGGTTTCTATTAAAGAAATTTTCAAGTAGCAAACCATTTATAACCCCGACGAATTTCGAGGGTGAAATTCATTTTAAGGGGGGTAGAATGTAACACCCCAAGATTTTATGAAAAATATTCTTTTAATTTCATTGATGTCTTATATTATACACCACACAAAGTTTATCTTGTACTATATGCAACACCGTATTAGCTTGCAGTATACGCAATGCTATTCTTGGATTGTGTTACACACAATTTCAAGTTCGTTTTATAATAGTCATTCTACGCAACATTGAGTGTGTTTATATATATATATATATATATATATTCAATGTATAAATAAAATATGGTTGGATTATGTTATACTAAACAACGAAGGATTCTTTCATAACACGGAACCCTGACTTGGCTTGCATTACACGCAATCGCGACCGTCCTCGATAACGTGTGTTATACGCAATACCGAGTTTTACTAAACAACGATATATTATTATAATATTATTATGAACTAGACGTTATGAATAGTATTAACTAAATTTTGAATTTTATAACATTATTATTCATCTTATAAATTTTCTAAAACATTTTATGTGAACAAAATAAATTTTTCGGGTAAAATAAATATTTTTCAAAAAATGCAGTTTTGCCGCCTTTTGATGGAGCAACCACTTTAAATCTAGTTTTTGACAAGTTTATAAGTTCAACTTTACAAAATAAAAGTATTATTTGGAATAAGGATATAAAATTTTACCTTGGATAAAATTTTCATGTTATTCTGATAACTTTCATATTTTAATGAATAGTAAAAACACGCTATATTTTAATTAAAAACAAATTTTTTCATCATAATAACTTATGTGGTTAAATTATAATATTGAATGGTTTTAAAGTATAAATAGAATATATTTTTACCATTTAATATAATGTATGTCATTAGCATTGATTTTACCTTGAATTCGTAGGTTAAATCAATTCAATCTTTTGCAATGTTTTAAACAAAAACCCATTTTCTTTCGACAACGAGATTAATTTTAATTTAATTTCTGCAACTTTTGTGTATTGAATTTGGAAAAATGGATTCCATATTTGGAATCAGTAGGTCCAAATTATGTTAATAAGCTTTTTTATTTTTGGTCTTTATGAATAGTAACTATGGTAAATTTTATTTACCATAGTTAAAGGTAAATCGGGTAATTAAGGGTAAATATAAGATTATAGAATTAACCTAACACCTGCAAAAATCCTATTGGATGACTAAAAGTCGACCCATATCACCTAAGGGTCGAATTATAATCATTTAATGGACTTTTGTTCCTGAAAATAACTTAATTATTATTAAAACCAAAGAAAGTGACAACATGTCACTCTCTTAAATCTTATAAGTATATTAATTTTAATTTAGTGATAAACTTCATGAAACTTCAAACATGAATAGTCTCCAGAAATATAATTAAATTATCTACATCATATAAATTTATTTATAATTTTTAGGGATTAAATAATTATCATTAATTGTAACACAATAGTGATGCAGAAATTGTTTATCTAGTGAAAAAATCAAGAATATAGTTTTTATTAAACTAATAGTAACCATAAAATGCCAAAAACCCTGACCAAAACTTATTGGTCATGTACTGTTAAACCATAATCTTCCAATGGTCGAATATTTGACCATTTGGAGCCTTATAAAAGCGATTATGACACTTATATTATTTTATTTTAAATGATGCCAAAGTTGTCACCTTCATAATTTAATAAATATAACAATTTAAATATTGTGATTTTAAAATGATAAATTCTAGTAAAAGTATTATTATAAAAGGTAATGGATTTATCTTCATCATAGTATTTTATTTTTAATTTTTATGCAACAAATAAGTATATTAAATAATTATACAAAAATGTTGTAGTAATTATTTTATTAAGAGATAAACCAAATAAATGGTTTTAAAACTAATAAAATAAATATTATATGAACTATTTAATGTTATAAACTAATTTTATAGATACATATGACCTTTTATTATTCTATTAAATCTTTTATTTTGAACATATATTCTGTATATATTTTATTTAAATTCAAATAAATGAATAGTGTCAAAATTGACACTATTGTTATTTTATAAAAATAATATATTATAAAATTTTTTAAAAATCACAAATATATTTAAAAATTATAAATTTAAATTTATATGGTAGAAAATGTTATAAAGTATACAATTATGGACAATTCACAACAAATAAGTAATTATTTGTTATAATTTAAAATTTAGAATGTTATTACCACAAATAAAATTAAATTGATTAAATAAGGATAAATCAAGTTGATAATGTTTAAAATAAATTCCTAACATGTATAAATTTAATTGGTTGATGATATTAAAACCCTATATCATCTAATATTCGGATATGAGTCATTTATGGAGGTTTTTAAGTGGGGTTAGATTTATTATAAATTAATAATTTTAAGAATTCCAAAGGTGCCCCTCTCCTCCCTTATAAAAGGGCACCTCCTCCCTCTCTTCCTCACACCACTTTGAGCCTTCAAGATCAGACAAACCCTACCAAATTCTCTTCTCCACTTCCCTAGAAACATCCTAGAGGTCCTGGTATTCTTCAAAGAACAATTTTAGTACCCTAAGAGGAGGTCTCAAAGAGGCGCTTCAAAGAAGAGGTAATGTCCATTACCGATTCTTTCAACTTTATTTCTTCTTCCACTTCTTCTTTTTTAGTTGTTTAATTATGAGGTAATAACATCAATATCAATAATATACTGATATGTTATTATAAGTATGAAACAATCATATTTCACCATCTATCCATCCAACGGAAAACGAAATCACCACGCGTGCGTACGTACGGAATACCGTCTCCACGCCGTGGTGTAATCTATTTTCCACCACCACCTTACTTGGATGGGTATAAGGGTGAAAGTAATTAATATATATGATTATTGTAAAGTGATATTGATTCTGTAATATTATACAAACACTTTAATACAATTCCACGATCTTGGGAATGATATCATCGCTCGTGCGTACGTACGGACTACCGTCTCCACGATGCGATGAGATTCACTCTCCATGTTAACCATTCATGAATGATTATAAAGTATATATAATGAATAATAATGAAATATATGACATAATAATGATACTGGATTTATGTATATATATATATATATATTTATGTCATTTACTTAATTCCATTCAATTCAAAAGGGAAATGAAAACAGCGTTCATGCATACGTACGACCTACCGTCTCCATGAACAGTGTATTTCATTACTTTTATCGATCTATAATATATATGTATATGATGAATATATATTATATATAAATCATTTTTTACATTCTGGAATTATGTAAATCAGGATATAAGTAATAATATCAAGAATGACAAGTCGAAACACATACGATAAATGAAATGATTTTACCCAAAACGCTGCTTTAACATGGAATTTACAAAAGAACGGGTAATATAAAGTCATAAGTGAAACATATATGATATCATAACAATGAATATGATTCTGTAATAAGTCAATGACATTATTTAAATCATTATACAGGAGGTTCAGATACGTATGAAGCATATCAGACCTAAGGTAAGGGAAAATATCACAATCTCATTTTATCCGAGATTGTTTATACTTTGGTATTTACTAGGGTGTATTTTATCATCCACATCCATGTTTCCTCAATATGTAATATTGTTTCCATCCACCTACAATTGTTTAAATCCAATTTTACCCTTCGGTGAGTTTTTAGTGAAAGATATAAAAGTAATCTTTTGTCATTTTTCGTACGAGGTACTTTTTGACTTTTCCGACAAAAGTAAGGGAAGAATGTTTTTTTAACTTATACGGCATGAATGGATTTTTAAAAAATTATTTCCAAGAAGCTTAATTTACAAGTTTTCAAGTTTATTTTTAATCAAATTCTTTTAGTTTAAAATGGTATGACATGTTAAGAAAGGAAAATGTTTTTGAAGTAGAAAGCATATTTTCCTCAAGAATGGAGTTCAAGTGTTTTATCAAAATTATTTTGCATCTAAGATAATATAGGGTTCTGTTTATCTACCTATTATTACATTGATTTGACTATGTTGTGATGGAATTATTTTTATTAATTCCTTTATCTTATATGAATTTTTTTATGATGTCATGTTGTTTAAGAATCCCATTTTCATTACATGGGTTATGCAATGATGTATGATTTATGGTTTTGTGGAACACATAAGAATGGTATCATTATGAGATGGGTGGGACCTATATCTCCCTCCAATGCATTGGGTAAAGATTTATATCTCATGAGATAGACATGGCTGGAACGACAAGTTAAACCGGTTCAGTAATAAAAGACTGGAACGAGGAGTGAACTCGATTCAGAAAGGGACTTTGTCCACTAAGATGGTCTTGGCAGCAATGCCTTGGCTACTATGAAAATCATAACATGTGCTTAATGGTTTCCACAATTATATGTTTTATTCCCATGCTATTTTATCATTCTTAATGTTTCTTTATGATATATTCCATACGTACTTCCATGTTTTATGTCATTGCTCAAGCTTTTGATGTTTAAACATTATGTTCATGTTTTTAAGTTCAAATGTATATGGTATGTTTTATTTTATCTGTGATTACCCTTACTGAGCATTTGATCTCACCCTTTTTATGTTTTCTTTTCCCCAAGATATAAAGAAAGGGTTTAGGTAAGAAAAAAAGGGGAACACCTTTATGGGAGATGTTGAAGATCTTTCACCACGATTAGAAGATTACGTTCCATGTTTCCAAAGACACTAAACTATTACGGTCCTTGTGTGTCTGTTTTTGTTATGTATTAAGTATTCCGCAAAAGTAATGTAATGTTCATGTACATTAAGCTTCGGGTCTCTACATTTGGTATCAGAGGAAAGGTTTAGTCAACCTTTGGAAACTAGGATGCAAAAACGTTAGTGAGATCCCTAGAGATATTTCTAAGTTATGTCTAGGGATGTCCCTAAGGATAAGTATACGTATAGGATATAGTCCTAGAACTACGGTAAAGATCATAGAATTTAACCTAGGATGTTAGATATTGAGGGTACTCCCCCTTTACTATGTTGTTTTCCCTATCATGATTTTTTCCTCTCACACTATTCTTTTTGGGTTTTAGAAAATGGCTGGAAACAAGAAGATTCATGATAATGGGGGATATGGCGGACAATGTAATGATATTCTTCATGAGAAACCAAATGAAATGGGATTTGGAAGTCCAAACAACATTATTATTCTGAATCAGCAATCTCATAATATGATCAATAAACTCAAATTTGGTAAGTTTCCTGACTCGACTAATAAGAGAAAGATGGAGTTTCATGATGATCATAGAGGAAAGAAAGTTCAATTTCCCCTATTTAAATCATGTGGGAAGAGGCATCAAGGAGAATGTTTAAAAGGAACTAGAAGATGCTTTGGGTGTGGAAAAGAAGGACACAAAGCCAGTAAGTGAAAAGTAAAATGTTCAGTTAACACCATGGATGAGGATAATGGTATTGCTACGACATCAACAATGGTTAAATGTTTTAAATGTGTAATGTACGAGCATTATGCAACCCAATGCCCTAAGGGAAAGTCTCATGATGAGAATCAGTATGGTCGTATGGGTCGTATTTATGTTGATGATGATGAAGAGACTACAAATGATATGTGAGATGAAAGAATTGTTGAAGCTCGGTCAATGGTTTAAGAAGGTAGTGGAATGATTACATGTTTATCAAGTGTAATGTTGTATAAGTAATCTCATGGTACTATGGAATAAAGAGACATCTAAAGATTGTTACACTGTTTCCTTTTCTTAAGTTTTGAAAGTGTATAATGAATGGTACCAGTAACCATGAAAGGTTATTCATATATTTTTAGAAAGTAGATGATATGCACATAATGAAGGGATAAGGAGAAAATTAAATGTTTGATAGTATTCATGAGCTCATGACTGATATAAGGAGAAGGTTATATCATGGTTTGAGTATATAGAATTTTTGGATTTTGGTATGTGGAAAGAGGTAACTTTTTACAGCATCCATGTTTTCACTAAGGTTTAATGGGTATTCATTTTTCAAGAGAATACATGATTAAGGTATTCACATGATTGGAATGTGACCAACATGATATATGGGGGATAAATGATGGTATTCACATGCTTGGTTGATGACATTTCAAGTAATCGTTTTCTTTATACTATGAGCTTGGACCGAAGTATTTTAGATAAGCCTATAGATTGGAATGGATTATGTTGGGCATAAGTTAGTATTGTTTAAGGGTAGAAATTTTTTCGATATTATTGATGGGATGTTATAGTAGTGTAGTTTTAGAAAAAGGACAACCTGCAGAACGGGTGACAACCCATCGCATCGGACAAGGCTGTGGGAATCAAACCCACAACCGAGGTGCGACTACCCTTTATCGCCTACCACTGTCCTACAGGAAGTCCCTGGTTAGTATAAACTAGTTTTATTTTATTACGCGGTATGATATATGAATTATAAGTTCATTTTTGGAATCGTATATGATTAACCTCACCATAGATGGACTTATGTATATTTGATAAATTTTCTTGAAATAGATGGAATGACCCATAATTCTATCACATGATCTACTAACTCTTCACGAATAACAAATTGAACTTCATTTATTTAAGAGATGAAGTGGAAATTGTTCAAAGCACAAAAAACAGTGAGATTTTACCAAAATCAAGAAAATATTTCTTCTAATTCAAAATTTTCAACTTTAGGGGAATGATATTGAAAACCAAAAATGTTGTCCTATTGCTCTTATATCCAATGAATCAGGTGGTACCTTAGATCATCACAAATCTATTGATTTGTGATTGATGTCTTTTTCATAGCCATGTTCTCTACCACTCTCCATCAGAATATGATGGTTAGATTTATCTTCCATATCCATATTTTCACCTATGTTCTCCTATGTGGAAACCCAGGGATTAGTTAATTTGGGTAACTGTTACGTTTCATACATTAGTTTTTAAATTCAGGTTTTTGTATTCCTTTTTACGATGTGGGTTTCTATTAAAGAAATTTTCAAGTAGCAAACCATTTATAACCCCGACGAATTTCGAGGGAGAAATTCATTTTAAGGGGGGTAGAATGTAACACCCCAAGATTTTATGAAAAATATTATTTTAATTTCATTGTTGTATTCTATTATACACCACACCAAGTTTATCTTTTACTATATGCAACACCATATTAGCTTGCAGTATACACAACGCTATTCTTGGATTGTGTTACACACAATTTCAAGTTCGTTTTATAATAGTCATTCTACGCAACATTGAGTGTGTTTATATATATATATATATATTCAATGTATAAATAAAATATGGTTGAATTCTGTTATACGAAACAACGAAGGATTCTTTCACAACACGGAACCCTGACTTGGCTTGCATTACACGCAATCGCGACCTTCCTCGATAGCGTGTGTTGTACGCAATACCGAGTTTTACTAAACAACGATATATTATTATAATATTATTATGAACCTGCCGTTATGAATAGTATTAACTAAATTTTTAATTTTATAACATTATTATTCATCTTATAAATTTTCTAAAAGATTTTATGTGAACAAAATAATTTTTTCGGGTAAAATAAGTATTTTTCAAAAAATGCAGTTTTGTCGCCTTTTGATGGCGCACCCACTTTAAATCTAGTTTTTGACAAGTTTATAAGTTCAATTTTAAATAATAAAATTATTCTTTGGAATAAGGATATAAAATTTTACCTTGGATAAAATTTTCATGTTATTCTGACAACTTTCATATTTTAATGAATAGTAAAAACACGCTATATTTTAATTAAAAACAACTTTTTTCATCGTAATAACTTATGTAGTTAAATTATAATATTTAATGGTTTTAAAGTATAAATAGAATATATTTTTACCATTTAATATAATGTATGTCATTATCATTGATTTTACATTGAATTCGTAGGTTAAATCAATTCAATCTTTTGCAATGTTTTAAACAAATTTCCGTTTTCTTTCGACAACGGGATTAATTTTAATTTAATTTCTGCAACTTTTGTTTATTGAATTTGGAAAAATGGATTCCATATTTGGAATCAGTATATCCAAATTATGTTAATAAGCTACTTTTTATTTTTGGGCTTTATGAATAGTAACTACGGTAAATTTTATTTACTATAGTTAAAGGTAAATCGGATAATTAAGGGTAAAGATAAGATTATAAAATTAACCTAACACCTGAAAAAATCCTATTGGATGACTAAAAGTCGACCCATATCACCTAAGGGTCGGATTAGAATCATTTATTGGACTTTTGTTCCTGAAAATAACTTAATTATTATTAAAACCAAAGAAAGTGACAACATGTCACTCTCTTAAATCTTATAAGTATATTAATTTTAATTTAGTGATAAACTTCATGAAACTTCGAACATGAATAGTATCCAGAAATCTAATGAAATTATCTACATCATATGAATTTATTTATAATTTTTAGGGATTAAATAATTATCATTAATTTAACACAATAGTGATGTAGAAATTGTTTTTCTAGTGAAAAAATCAAGAATATAGTTTTTATTAAACTAATAGTAACCATAAAGTGCCCAAAACCCTGACCAAAACTTATTAGTCATGTAAATTGAAACCATAATCATCCAATGGTCGAATATTTGACCATTTGGAGCCTTATAAAAGTGATTATGACACTTATATTATTTTATTTTAAATGATGCCAAAGTTGTCACTTCATAATTTAATAAATATAACAATTTAAATATTGTGATTTTAAGATGATAAATTCTAGTAAAAGTATTATTATAAAATTTAATAGATTTATCTTCATCATAGGATTTTATTTTTAATTTTTATGAAAAAAATAATTATATTAAATAATTATACAAATATTTTGTAGTAATTATTTTATTAAGAGATAAACCAAATAAATGGTTTTAAAAATAATAAAATAAATATTATATGAACTATTTAATGTGCTACACTAATTTTTGAGATACATATGACCTTTTATGATTCTATTAAAGCTTTTATTTTTAACATATCTTCTGTATATATTTTATTTAAATTCAAATAAATGAATAGTGTCAAAATTGACACTATTGTTATTTTATAAAAATAATATATTATAAAATTGTTTAAAAATCACAAATATATTTAAAAATTATAAATTTAAATTTATATGGTATAAAATTTTATAAATTATCCAATTATGGACAATTCACAACAAATAAGTAATTATTTTTTATAATTTGAAATTTAGAATGTTATTACCACAAATAAAATTAAATTGATTAAATAAGGATAAATCAAGTTGATAATGTTTAAAATAAATTCCTATCATGTCTAAATTTAATTTTTTGATGAGATTACAACCCTATATCATCTAATATTAGGATATGAGTCATTTTTTGAGGTTTTTAAGTGGGGTTAGATTTATTGTAAATTAATATTTTTAAGAATTCCAAAGGTGCCCCTCTCCTCCCTTATAAAAGGGCACCTCCTCCCTTTCTTCCTCACACCACTTTGAGCCTTCAAGATCGGCCAAACCTTGCCAAATTCTCTTCTCCACTTCCCTATAAACATCCTAGAGGTCCTGGTCTTCTTCAAAGACCAATTTTAGTGCCCTAAGAGGAGGTCTCAAAGAGGCGCTTCAAAGAAGAGGTAATGTCCATTACCGATTCTTTCAACTTTATTTCTTCTTCCACTTATTCTTTTTCAGTTGTTTCATTATTAGGTAATAACATCAGTATCAATAATATACTGATATGTTATTATAAGTATGAAAAAACCATATTTCACCATCTATCCATCCAACGAAAAATGAAATCACCGCGCATGCGTACGTACGGAATACCGTCTCCACGCCGTGGTGTAATCTATTTTCCACCACCACCTTACTTGGATGGGTATAAGGGTGAAAGTAATTAATATATATGATTATTTTAAAGTGATATTGATTTTTTAATATTATACAAACACTTTAATACAATTCCACGATCTTGGGAATGATATCATCGCTCGTGCGTACGTACGGACTACCGTCTCCACGACGCGATGAGATTCACTCTCCATGTTAACCATTCATGAATGATTATAAAGTATATATAATGAATAATAATGAAATATATGACATAATAATGATACTGGATTTATGTATATATATATATATTTATGTCATTTACTTAATTCCATTCAATTCAAAAGGGAAACGAAAACAGCGTTCATGCGTACGTACGGCCTACCGTCTCCATGAACGGTGTATTTCATTTCTTTTATCGATCTATAATATATATGTATATGATGAATATATATTATATATAAATAATGTTTTACATTCTGGAATTATGTAAATCATGATATAAGTAATAATATCAAGAACGACAAGTCGAAACACATACGATAAATGAAATGATTTTACCCAAAACGCTGCTTTAACATGGAATTTACAAAAGAACGGGTAATATAAAGTCATAAGTGAAGCATATATGATATCATAACAATTAATATGATTCTTTAATAAGTCAATGACATTATTTAAATCATTATAAAGGAGGTTCGGATACATACGAAGCATATCGGACCTAAGGTAAGGGAAAATATCACAATCTCATTTTATCCGATATTGTTTATACTTTGGTATTTACTGGGGTGTATTTTATCATCCACATCCATGTTTCCTAAATATGTAATATTGTTTCCATCCACCTACAATTGTTTAAATCCAATTTTACCCTTCGGTGAGTTTTTAGTTAAAGATATGAAAGGAATCTTTTGTCGTTTTTCGTATGAGGTACTTTTTGACTTTTCCGACAAAAGTACGGGAAGAATGTTTTTTTTAACTTATACGGAATGAATGGATTTTTAAAACATTATTTCCAAGAAGATTAATTTACAAGTTTTCAAGTTTATTTTTAGTCAACTTATTTTAGTTTAAAATTGTATGACATATTAAGAAAGGAAAATGTTTTTGAAGTAGAAAGGATATTTTCCTCAAGAATGGAGTTCAAGTGTTTTATCAAAATTATTTTCCATCTAAGATAATATAGGGTTATATTTCTATCCCTATTATTACATTGATTTGATTATGTTGTGATGGAATTATTTTTATGAATTCCTTTATCTTATATGAATTGTTTTATGATGTCATGTTGTTTAAGAATCCCATTTTTATTACATGGGTTATGCAATGATGTATGATTTATGATTTTGTGGCACACATAAGAATGGTATCATTATGAGATGGGTGGGACCTATATCTCCCTCCAATGCATTGGGTAAAGATTTATATCTCATGAGATAGACATGGCTAGAACGGCAAGTTAAACCGGTTTAGTAATACAGGACTGGAACGAGGAGTGAACTCGATTCAGAAAGGGACTTTGTCCACTAAGATGGTATTGGAAGCAATGCCTTGGCTACTATGAAAATCATAACATGTGTTTAATGGTTTCCACAATTACATGTTTTATTCCCATGCTATTTTATCATTATTAATGTTTCTTTATGATATATTCCATACGTACTTCCATGTTTTATGTCATTGCTCAAGCTTTTTATGTTTAAACATTATGTTCATATTTTTAAGTTCAAATGTATATGGTATGTTTTATTTTATCCATGCTTACCCTTACTGAGAATTTGAGATCAACCTTTTTATGTTTTCTTTTCCCCAGGATATAAAGAAAGGGTTTAGGTAAGAAAAAAAAGGGAAGATCTTTATGGGAGATGTTGAAGATCTTTCACCACGATTAGAAGATTACATTCCAAGTTTCCAAAGACACTAAACTATTACGGTCCTTGTGTGTCTGTTTTTGTTATGTATTAAGTATTCCGCAAAAGTAATGTAATGTTCATGTATGTTAAGATTCGGGTCTCTAAAGTCAAAAAGATACATCAAAATCACATAATTGACCTAACCCATGGAAAACTCACTACATGACATATTGATTCTGAAACTGTAAAAAAACAAATTTTATATGACTCTTTAAATGCACCCACGACTATAAAAAGGAGACACCCTAATTTATTACTCCCAATATATAGTTATTTTAATCTAAATTTTGTAAAAATGCTAATAAAATCCATAATTTTAAATACCTCAAGAAAAATGAAAAGAAAAAATGAGTAACCACCCTTCCCATGTCTTCTTCAATAACTATAAATGAAATACCTATGGCTATGATGTGATTACACTGTGATATGGTCCAATCATAGATCAATTCATTTGGTAGAATACACCAATATAAAATAATGGAAGGAGGATGAAAGGATTGAAAATAAAATGCCCTCACCTCTAATCATCATGATGCAATGATCCCCAATCACATAGATTATGGGAAGAAGTGATAGATATATGCCTTAAAACCTATATAAATTTGATGTATTTTGGGTCATGTCATATTTTATGATCCATGCTACACTTTATGATTGATTAGGGAGGTTGAATTTTAAGTGCTTAACATTCATATATCTTCCACATTAACTATAATTAAATATAAATGTTTTATAAGAAGAAACATATAGTAGATCAAATGAATATAAATATTAAGTGTATGGATGAAAATTTAAAAAAAAATTAAATGTATAAAATTACTCATAAATTATGTAATATTTGAGTAAATTCCACCCATGGATCATGAGTGTCCTGGGGATTATATAAATAATTCCAATCCATTGAGATTTTTTTTGTAAAATTAAGTGATTTTTCTATAAATTATTTGAAAATACATCTTCCTCCTTATTCATTTTCCTTGAAAAATACAAAAATATTGTATCTTATATGAGAGTTGTTCATTAATGTCAAGTGATTTAGTTATCCCATAAATGAACCATGGTGGAAGGAACCTAATGGTTTATTCTAAGAAATTATCATCAAGCATATGATTGAAAAAAATAATAGAAACCATATCTAGTGAATAGTGCATCTTATTTATTTTATTTATACATAGTTTTGGTTTTTCATAACATGGTGATATTGGGAATAAAGATTTCTATTTACTTGTATTTTGTTGAATAAATGTTATTTGATCCTTAAAAAACCTTCAGGGGTATAAAATATTTACCATGATTCTTAATTCATGAAATATTGTTTTTAAAATGAATAAACTGGATATCATATTATATTCCATTAAATATGATAGATAAAATGAACTGTGAGTTGATTTTTTATATAGGATATCATAACCTAAGATTTCATCTCACCTTATGATATGTGATATTTTAGTGAATAGTGAAGATAAATTATTCAAATTCTGTTATGTCGTAACATATGAAATGAGGAAGGTATAGCCTGTGATGGTGTCAATCCTCATGTTGAAAGCAGGGCATCATATCCCTAAGGAAATATCAAACCTTTCATAAGTAATGATTGGAATCTATAACATATAATATAGGATATGTCATAAAATATGATAGATAATGCAAGATTATCTATTATAGATCAAAACAACCCTATTTTAATATGAGATTTTTATCATGACATATGATATATGTTATATCATAAAATTCTGTGTACATGAAAAATTAAATTTTTATTAAAATTTTCAAAAATCTTCACTAACACAAATCCTTCAAACCTATTCCTAATCTAAGAGGGGGATTTAAACCACACCAAAAATATTTTTTTTGTATTTGATATAGGTTTGAAGTAGAATTTACAAGGTGACTAATTTATAAATTGTTTATAAATTATAAAATAATGTAAAAAATATATTTTTATATTAATTTATGAATATTTTATAAATTGAAATATTAAAAAGTTAATATTAATTCCTTATTTGAAATTTTATTTAAATATTTCCCAAAAATAATTTTTGGTTAATTTGATCAAATGGTTTAAATTAAATCTAGCATGAGGAATTTAATTTATATAAATTATTCATATAAAATATGAAATTTTTATTATTTTATAATAAAAGTTTTCATAAAATATTTCATTATTTGATTATAAAAGATTTCATATTAAAGACTTGTGAATTAAAAATATAAAATTTCATTGTTAGATAAATGATACTTGTATATGTTTATCCACACCAAAATTATAAAGTATTTATTATTTTTTATTTTTGAATTGTTTATAAATGTTTATCTAACTTAATTTTGTGTTGTGTAAGGAGTTAAAAATCAAATATTTTTTGATCATATTATTTTTGTGGAAGTAATATGGATTCAAAAACTAAATCATTTGAAGTATGCATATATTAAGAGAATACATGAGATAATATGGTAATATTAAATACCCTTTTTAAAAATAATAATTGTTAGATTCCTTCCAAATTGAATACGTTTCAAGAAATTGATCATCCAACTTAGTAGTTTCATACTAAACCTAGGTGCTAGTTAATTATCTTGTTTATGGAAATAAAGTAATGAGGTGACCCTAAGAGTTTGGTGCCTCATTTTTATCATTTACTTTGGGATACACTTAGTTGGGAAACCATATGAGATAAGATACCATAGGAATAAATTTGAGTTTATCCATATGATAAATTTGGAAAGAGGTTATCCTCTAAACTATCCAAGAGTTATATATGATATGATTGGAATAATGGTTTACCTCAATAGCTATGTGGGGATATGGACCCTAAATTGGACTCATTACTTAGTGAAATATGAATCATGGATAAATAATGGATAAAATGAATTTAAAAGGGGTCCTCATTTTAATTGGAACATATTTAATAAAATTCCTTATTAAATCAATGTAAAAAATGATATTCATCTGATAAAAAATTCTATTATAGATAAAATGGAAACATTGGCATCTAAATTAAATTGGAGATCAATATTGAAAATAAAAATCTTAATGGAAACAATTTCTTAGACTAGTATAGAAACTTAATAATTGTTCTTAAGTTTGAAATAAAAATTCTATTTGTTAAAGTTTCACTTTCCTGAGTAAATAAATATTGAATTTTTTAAACAAGTGGACCTAGTTTCTTAGGAGATGTAAAAATAAATTCAATTTATGTTTCAAAATAATTACATATTATATAATATAACTAAAAAAAACTTTATTTTTTTACTCATATAATCAATATGATTTGGTACTTGGGGAGAATAGGGTTTCCTTTGTCTTGTTTTGGTTGTATAATTCGTTCAATAATTATTATTGGAGATTTTATGATAATGTGAATAGATTAAACAAAAGTTACCCAATTTACTCAAAAGAAGTTATGAGAGGTGAGAATGGCCTGTGATGTCTAGGCTTTAGTGTTCTACTGACAATATAAAATGGTAAGGGTTTAAGATAGAAGGAAATTATTAGACAATCTAATAGTTAGTATTGGTTATTGAAACCTAAAGGACACTTCAAGAAGGAGAGACAATTTTTACATGGTATGGAGTTGTATTGGATACCTATAAGGGTTTTAAGAAACTCAATGAAGATTCTATGTTAAGTATCAATGTTATAGAATCATTTTTTCAGTTTTGAAAAATATATGATAAAAAAATATATAATTTAAAAATGTTGTAAATATATAGGAATTCAAAATAAATGTAAATATTTACGGAGCTTATAATTTTTATTAAAATAATTGATAAAGTGTTTCTTTTTTAATAAATATAATTAAAAATATTATAATCAAATGGATCTGAATAAAGGATGTGTATATCAATCCCATTTATCTTATATGATAAGAGAAGTTGTTTGTTAGAAAATAGTTATTATGAATTATATATCATACTTGAATACACATAGTTTTAAATGAACCAATTATATTACATGTTTAAAAAGGATACAAGGATAAAACCATTTTTAATGAGATAAAAGTGTTTATCTAAAACATTTATTAAAATACAAGGAATCAAGATTCCACCAAATTTAGTGTAATATTTTAAAAACAACATTATTTTTCAGAATATTTCTCCAAACAGATAGAATACTATATATTATATAGATAAAATAGTTTATTGGTTTAATATTTATACTAAAATTAAATTCATGTTATTTCTAACATAAAAGAGTTTATATAAATTAACATTATATTATGGAGAGAATATATTTTTCAAGATATTAGTGGGATTATATTTGGTCTTGGAGAAGTTCAAAGTGTAACAAATAAAATATTATTCATTTCAAAATTCAAAGTGAATGTCACTTAATATCATAAATGAGTATAGAATGAGTTGTTAAATACAAATTTAAATAATTACATTTTATTACCAAATGATGTCAAGGAAAAATTTTGATGGAAAATTTTTATGATAAATGATGATGATGGACTTAGAAAGAGTTTTAAGTAGACAACCGAAGTTATTAACACTATAACACTGGATGTCCTTGAAGTTACTTTATTGATTTTGTGACTATTATAATATATTTTTTATCAATGTACAAAGTGGAAGTCTATGTATTCTCATAGATTGATGGCTGTGCTAGGTCAGATAGGGTAATGACAGATGGTCTAGAGGGGTTAATAGACCAAATTAAAATTCCAATCAAATAAAATTATTATTTAAATTAACTATTAAATTTAATTATTCAAGCAAATTATCTGTGTAAATAAAATAAACAAAAAAATATTTTTATACTTGTTCAGCCCAAAGTGGACCTAGTTCGGTCTTATACATTTCTACTCAACAAGATATATGTGTGCACTAAACTGATTTTTGAGGGGGAATCATTACCTAATTATGATATCCTTTTCTAGTAGAGGGATAACCATGACGCAATGAATTTTTTATGGGGAATCAAAACAAAATTAAAAAAATTGAATTTAGATACTAAGAGTCACAACCCAAATGGTTCTAATTTTTGAATCTAGGAGTCACAACTTGAAGATAGAGAAGAAGAATAATGATTTTGTATGTAAAAGCATAAACAAACAATAGAGAGTTCATGTGAGAGATAATAAGTAGTGTTAAAAACTCAAAAACTAGGCGAAAGTGAAGATAAACTGTGAAAGTGTAGGAACTAGTTATTGAGAAATGAGGATATCTACTTAATGAAGTAGTAGTGGTATAAGATTTAATTCAACACTTGAGATATTATACAAGCGATGAAACAGAGTATCACAAAAGAATTTGGTTTGTATAATAGATTAAAAAGTTCATAGATTTTTCTCATGAATAAATAGAAATTTGAATATGTTGTCTAGTGTGTTAAATTTTTTTCAAGGCTAATCAACAACCCTTTAAATAGAGATCTGTAAAGATTAAAAAACACCTTCCACGGGTAAAAAAATTCAAAATTATTCAGGATATAGAAAAAAATCTTCATAAAAATCATAACAATAATGATTTGAATTAAAAACATAAATAAAAATTCAAAAAAAATTAAATAACCCATTAAATTATTCCAATAGATTCCATAAAAATAGCTTAAACATAATTTCAAATAAAAAATTCAAAATAAGTGTGATAATTCCATAAATATTGCAATCATATTGACTATTAATAAAAACATCAGAATACAACCTATATAAATATAAAGGCATAATTTCCATGAATTTAATACATTAAATCATTTTGAAAATATGAAAAAATATGAAAAAATATTTTATAATCAATTAAAACAGTGAACATAGGTAATAAATCCATGTTACACAAAAGGTGTAACTTTCTATAGTCAATGAAGTATAATTTAAAACATATATTATACCTAATTAAAATATTTTAAAATTAATTTTCATGGTATCCATATAATATATATTAGTTTTATAAATTAATAAAACAATTAAAATAATTATAATATGTATATATTAATTCAAAATATTAAAAATGATGAAAAATGAAGTTCTAAAAAATTTTCAGAACAATAAAATTTTAACTGGCAGTTGAAAGAAACTGCTACCATTACAGATATACCATTAAGTCACACCATCAAAAAGATATTAGTACATATCTACCATCACAGATCTACCATCATAGTTCTGTCATTGAAATTTTAAAAAACACTATTCTTGAAACTAATCTACCGTTAAAGTGAGTAGTGATATATGATTGAGATAAAAAAATATTGATCAATTGTTAGTTAAAAAAATTATCCATTTTTATTTATAAAAAATGATCCAATATTAGTTAAAAAAATGATCCACCATTAGTTAGAAATAATGATATACCATTAGTTATAAATATCATCTACCATTGGGTTATATTTTCATCTAATGTTAGTTTATATTTTCATCAACCATTGAGTTATATTTTGATCTAACATTGGGTTATATTTTCATCTACTATTGAGTTACATTTTTTTATACCATTGGGTTATATTTTCATCTACCATTGAGGTGGAGTTGCTACAATTACCATTGGATGTGAAAGAGATATACTACCGATGGAAAAGGGAGTTTAATCTACTATTGGATGAAACTTATTTATAAGATAAGAGGTGATGATGCATGAATATTATTATGAGAGGTATAATAACTTAAGGATAAAGGAAGAAGGTAAAACCATGGAGGAAATTGGCTGGAGAAATAATATGATGAATAGGGATTCATCATTTTATGTAAAAGCTGAACACACAAACATGGGTTAATTTTAATCCATCTAAATGAATGAATTAGTAGTTGGTCTATAAGACTTAATTGAATATAATTTTGAGATATTTATAATTAATTAATAATAACTTCAATCTGAAAATTATATAAAATGATATGATCAAAATATAGTGAAATCAAGATTTAAATACTGTAGAATACATTGCAGTACTTTAACATTTTTTTAAGGCACCTAAATGAGATTTTATATTTTTATGCAGTTGAATAAAATGTATAAAAACTTATTATATTTCTAACCAAATAATTTATAATCAATTACAATGTTAATTTAAAGAGATATCAAAGAAACAAAAAAGATTTTAAATTATGGAAAATCCAAATTTCTATAATTGTTGCAAGATCTTTTGACATTAAACACACCACATAAACAATAAATTTAGACTTCTATTTATTGAAATGAAATTTAAAAAATGTTTTGAATTTATAATAGAACAAGGTGAATAAGAATATAATTAGTAAATATCATGATATAAATAGGGTTGTCCTACAGGTTAGCCCTGCGAGCCTATGGTCTTCGACAACGTCCCTGACCGGGGTAAGAAACAAACAACTCCCAAACTAATTTTCTTCGCTGTTGCTGAGAGCACTCCTCACATCATGAACTCCAAGAATTTCCTAAATATGGTATTCTCCTAAGCTCCCATTCACTCTTAGTATCACCAAACCCCCAAATATTTCACTCTCCTACTGAAGCCTTGACTGCCTGACCCTACCCATGCTTCCATACTCTTCTCCTCCCTCCCCCCTTCACTGATCGAGTCTTGCCTCAGCTACCAACAAATGACCGACGACCGAGATGCCTCTTTTTCTCATTGGTTACCCCTATCCTTTCACACACCTACCCTCAACTGTTGACTGATGACCATGACCCCCTCCCCTTCCTCCCTTTCTGTTGGTCAACCTCCCCCCGGGTGAAGTTTTATGGTTTTTTTATAATTATTTTATCATTTTAATTTTTTATTTTTATTAATAATTTTATTTAACTTTTAGAAATTATCTCAATTAAAAATTCACCAGTTTATTTCCTATCTCCATTCTAATTTGAGATTTTTCAATAGGAAATTAAAGCTTTTTTGATAATCAATTTTTAATTATCATTTATGTTTTTTATTAATTATTTTATTTAATTTTCATAATTTATCTGATTACTGAATTTATCGGTTCCTTACCTGTCTCAATTGAAATTTTTCTATCTCAATTGAAATTTTCAACTTTTTCCATAGGTAATTAGTGTTTTATTATAAACGTTTTTAATTATAATTTTTTTTATTTTTATTAATTATTTTGTTTAATTTTTTAAATTTATTCGAATCATGGGTTCACCATTTTCTTTCTCGTCTCATTTTCAATTTGTGATTTATTGATAAATGATTATTTTCACATTTATATTTGATTTATTTTATTATTAATTAATTTTAATATCATATTATTTGATTGGTTTATCAATTTTATGAATAATTAATTTTTATTTAAATAATATTTTATTTAATTAATCATCCATACAATTTTTATATTATGTAAAACTACTCACTGACCATGTATTACAAAATATATTTGATTCTATAAATCTAAAAAATATTTTTTAGGAAATAAAAATTCAAATGATATACTTTTAAAATAAAAAAAACTAAAATTTGTTTTGTTTTAGAGAATATTTTTTCTTTCATTTTTTAAAAACATGTTAGAAATTATGTTAGTTTAATTTTTTCATTACATTTTCATAACTAAAAAAATGAAAACAAGAATCATTTTTCAAAATCAACTCCAACTTTACAATTTAGCATTTTAGTGATAATATTTATACTTTTAAATAACCAAATTTAAATTTTTTGATATAGTTTTTCTAATCATTTTTTTTATTTTAAAAAGTCAGTTTACGGGTTTCCAGATCCCAAGTTTACAATCACAAACTCAGAACAATAGAAGCACAAAATCAGAGAGCACAAGAACATAGACTTTACATATCATAATAACCATACTCATCTCCACATCCCATGCATGATTTATCTTCACCGGTAGCCGTAGCCGATTCCCAATCTGGTGATCTCTAGTAGCTTTCACTTTGAACCCGACTCCTAAGCTGATCAATCATTTGAGTTTATATTTGTATAATTTTATTTATTAAATATATTAATTGATTTTTTTATTTTTTAGATAAATAATCACAACAATTGTTGAATATTTAATGAAAAATAAATTAGTTGTAATATAATATTTTTTTGAAATAAAACTACTTAATTTATATATGTTATAGTTCTAAATTAATTATAATCATTTGAATTATAATTTATAACTTGTTGGTACTTCAATGAATAGAATTCAAAATTTTGGATCACAAAACAAAAAATCAAACAAAAAAAGATAGAGAATTTTAATTATATAAATAATTTTTTGGAACTTATTTAAGTTAACATTATATACTTAATTATGTATTGATTTTAGATTATTTAATTCTATGACCTCTTTCCATGTTGTTTTTCAAAGGCTTAATAGAACAGTTTTACAATCTTTAATACATTTTTTATTGGTTTTAAAGTGATTTTAAAGCATAAAAATTGTAATGTTTTTTTATTTTATCAAAAAGGGTTGTATTTACTTGTTTAATTTAATTTTACATAGATAAAAGAATTCGATTTTTATATGATTTAAATACTTTTTTGTGATTCTTTTTTTTGTATTTTTTCAATAAATTAATGTTTTTCAGTCAATAAGGGTGAAATTTAAACATATATATTTTTATATTATTTTTTTACTTTTAAATATTACATGGTCCAAAATTTGGATCAGTCTGCATATGGATTAAACTTACTTTTTAAAGCCTTCATGTAATGCGGGTTTAAATAAATGTATAATTTTAGGTCTTCAAAGTGTTTCCAATGATAAAGCCTTCTCAGATCTAATCCTTTAAGAAACCATATTTAAAGGGAAACATTTTTATAAATTTTCTTGGGCAATAAAATTACCAGGGCTGATCTTGGTTATAAATAAATAAAGAATGAAAACTATAAAGTATTTTAAACTGAAAATATTTCTTTAAACCAAAAGTATATATCATGTTCAGATTAAAATATAAACATGCTAGAGATAAAATTATACTTCTCTGTAGTTTAATAAAATATAGATAAACCGATTAAATTTTATATGAAATCGGAGTTATAAAAATCAGATCACTACAAATCATGTTATAAAAAAATATAGAAAATTTGTAAAACATGTTTTCATATAAAATAATAAAAGTGTTTTGGATTATAAAAAAAATAAACTAACATGTAATCAAAAAATAAAAAAATATATACAAGAACATGAAAAAAATATCCCCCTTTTTTATTACAAAACATGTACATTTAAAAACCAATTTTCTCCACCATTTTATAAATAAACAAAAAGATAAAACAACCCCCCAAACAAATTAAAAGATAAAATAATTAATATTAAAACATCCCATGATCATTTTTTTTACAAATTGATTCAATTTTAAAGGATTAATAGATATGTCTGCTAGCTTATTTACAGTAGAGATAAATAATAAAACAATATTACCTTATTCACATGATCTCTTATAAAATTAAATCTAAGATCCATATGTTTCGTTCTATAATTATATAAGTGATTTTTAGAAATAGAAATTTTGGAAGTATTATCACAATAAATATGAAATGTTTCATTATAAATAACAAAATCACATAAATTTTATTTAATCCATAAGCTTTAAGCATGAAAAATGGTCATAAATATATACTCAAATTCTGTATTAGATATATAAATATATAGTTATTCTTAGAAGAACAATAAATTAAACTTTTTTCAAGGAAATTACATATACCTAATTTTATTTTTTAGAAAATGCCACAACCTTCAAAATTAGAGTTTGACTAAGATATTAAATGAAAAAAGATATATTTAGGATAAAATAAACTAGAGTTAAAAGTTTTTTTAACATATCTAATTGTTATTTTTCTCAATTTTAATATGACACTCTTAAGGATAAAATTGAAATATACCACATAAAAAACACTAAACATGATATCTGGTCTTGATGTAGTTAAATAAAGAAATATACCTATCAAGCATCTATAAAAATTAATATCAACATATTTACCAAATGCATCAAAATATAATTTTTAACTAGTAAACATAGAAGTTTTCATAGATTTAGAGGAATTAAGACCAAACCCTTTATCCAACTCTTTAACATAATTTGATTAATTAAAAAAAATTACATCATTCATTCAAGTAATTTGAATCCTAATAATGAACTTTAATTTTCCCATTAAACTCATGTAAAACTCAGAAGACATTGAAGTAGAAAAATCATTATAAATAATTTCACTAGATGAACCAAAAACTATATCATAAACAAAGATTTGAACAATTAAAATATCCTTGGAAATTATTTTCATAAAAAGTTTATGATTAACATTTCCTTTATTGAAAATATTATTTAATAAAAATAGATAAATTATTTCATACCAAGAATGAGGTGCTTTTTTGAGTCCATAAAAATCTTTAGATAATTAAAAAACATGATTATAAAAATTTTTATTTTCAAAACAAGGGGGTTGGGAAACATAAACTTATTCAGTTATAAAAATATTTAATAAAAAACTTTTTACATCCATTTGATATAATTTAAAACCTTGAAAACAAGAAAAATTTAACAAGAGTATAATATCCTCTAACCTAGAAATAGGTGAAAATGAATCTTAAAAGTCTATACCCTCTTCTTGAGAGTATCATTGAGCAACATATCTGGATTTTTTTGAAAATCTATCCAAATTCATATAGCTTGTTTCAAAAGATCCACATAGTTCTAATTACCTACTTATCCTCAAGAAATTATAGTAAATACCAAACATTAATTATAAAAAAAATGATTAATCTCATATTAAATAGTAAAAATTTAGTTATAATCATTTAAATAGCCATTAATATTATTTGGAATAAAATGAGAAATAAAATAATAATTGACACAAATATTTAAAACCGAATTTCTAGTTTTAACACCAGAATCAACATTAACAATAACATTTTCAACAAGATGATCTTTATGAATCTTCCCTAATATTGTATTAGGTAAATAAGATTCATTATCCCCTTTAATTTATTCATCCTTATCTTGAGGTTTTTCTTCACCAAAATTAAAATCTATATATTCCTCAGCAAGAAAATTTGAATCAAAATTTAATTTAACATTATTTTCATCAAACATAACATGAACAAATTTATAAATAACCATATTTATTTTATTATAAACTATATGATATTTTTTATTATTATAATAACTAATAAAAATATTTTCATCACTTTTAGCATAAAATTTATATAAATTATCCATTGAATTGAAAATAAAAACTCTATAAACAAAAAATTTTAAATAACCAAATTTAGGTTTTTTATTTTGAAATAATTCATAAAAAGTTTTCTTTAAAAAATGTCTAATAATAATTCTATTTGAAATATAATAATAATAAAAAATGTCCTCATATTAAAAATATCTCTAAAAATTATATTCACTTAACATAGTTTGAGTTATTTCAATAAGAGTTCTATTTTTTCATTCTATAACACCATTTTAGTTTGGTGTTCTAAGAGTAGAGAAATTATAAAAATAACCAATCTGTTAACATAATTTTTCAAAATTTAAATTATTAAATTCACCTCCTTTATCACTACAAATATAAATAATCATATAGCCTTTTTCATTTTGAACTATATTAAAAAAATAAGTAAGTATAGATAAAGTATAATTTTATTGATCCAGAAAGTATACCCATGTAAATCTATTATAATCATCAACAATAACTAAAGAATATTTCTTTCCAACAAGGATATAAATTCGAGTAGGGTGAAATAAATAAATATTCACAAGATATAAAGGTCTATTTTTACTTATCTGATTGATAGGTCCAAAAATAAATTTTACATCACTTCCCTTTCATACAGGCATCACAAACATAGAGATGTTCTTTATTCAAGGAAGGTAACTTAACACATACTCATGTTTTGAGATATTATGTAACATTATAAAATTAATATGACCTAAAAATCAATGAAAAAGGATGTTATCACTCTGAACGACATTCAAATACTTATCATGTTGAATTGTTAGTTCAAAAAAATCAATAGTACAAATATTTTCCTTTAAATCAGCATAAAATAATAAAGAATCATTCCTAAAAACAAAACATTTATCATTTTGAAATTCCACTTACATTACATCATCACATAATTGAGATATAATAATTAAATTATTTTTTAAACCTTTAACATATAAAACCTTATAAATTACTGTAGAATTTGAAATATCAACTTTATAAAAAAATTACTTTTCCTTTGGAATTATCTTCAAATGTAATGGTTATTCCATAAAATGTGTTCTAAGTGATAAAATTTGATGGGTATCTAGTAATATTCTAAGATAATACACTATCCATGCACCATATTTCATTCTTGAAAAATCAAAGATAGTTTTCCTTTAAAATTAAATTACTTTAAAATTTTGGTACTTAAGATACTTTGGGTCTAATATAATTTGAAATACATTTTTAGGCACCCATACAGAATTTAAAAATGTATTATAAGGTACTCTAGATAGAAAATATTTAGAAATATGAGTTTTTGTAAACCCAAAAGCCAATTTTAATCTAAGAGAATAATCATTTTCATAGTGACCTTTCATCCCACATTTAAACCAAGTAATAGTATAAATACAAAAACTTTTACTTTTAAAAAAAATGGGTTTTAAAAATTTGAGGTAATCTTCTATCATATCCAAAACCATATTTATTTTTATTTAGTTTATTCAAAGGCATAATATTATGATATATTTCAAAACCTACAATAAAATAAGATAAACTTTTTTTAAGAATCTCAACTTCCATTTACAACTTTTCATTCAAATATTGAGTAGATTTAAAATTTTCATAAAATGTAGAATGAGAAAAAAAAGTAATTTTTTTTATTTTTCATTCTCTTGTAAAATTATTTTATTTTCAGAAATAGTTTTCTCATTACTTTCCTTAATATTATTAAATCAATCAGTGCCTTTAAAAATATATTTTTTAAATATTTCAATTTATTCATTTAATTCAAAAAAATTCTGGTTTTTAGAATCAAAATCAGAATCAAAACATCCAGAATAAAATCCTGAATCACTAAACTTATCATGTGATTCCAAGAAATGCAAGGTAACATATTCTTTCTCATGTCCAAACTGTTTATAAGAATCAAATTCTTTTTTACAACTCAAACTGGTGGTTAATTCCCTTAAATCCTTATTTTTTTTTATTATTTATTTTAGGGTAGTCAATATTGATATTACCTATCTTCCCACACTCATAAAAAGTTACATCTAAAGCATTTTAGTTTATAATACCATTCTTATCTCCCATATATTTTAATTTTTGAGGGGTTCTTCTAAACCAGTTCTTGAATCCGTTATTTTCCATTATTTTGTAAACTCCATTCATAATATGAGCCACATATTCCTTTTCACTATCATGTAGATCATAATCAGAAGATTTATTGGAAACAAAATTCATATATTTAAAATCTACACCATTTAATTATTTTTCTCCTCATCAGATATGTTCTTCAGTTCCAGTTCATACTAAACAAATGATCCAATCATTTCATCTAGAGTGTACACTTTTAAGTTATTTATTTGATAAATAATAACCTTATTAGCATGAAATTTATTTGGTAGTTCTCTTTGATCTTATTCAATAAGTATTGGGTTCTCCATATCTTATCCAATTTAATTCATTCCATTCACAATGCTTTTGAATCAGTATATTATTTGGTTTACAGTTTATTCTTCACCCATATTAAAGTCTTGGTACTCTACTTGAATCATTCCAAACTTAATTTGAATTAATTTTTTAGAGATAAGGTGAGTGAATGGTAGAATCTCTTGAATATCATGATCTATCTTACAATAAGAAACATGAAAAAAAACTTCTTTTAATAGCATAATATAAAAAATAATTTTTTTAATTTAAAATATATCTATTTACATTGCTTCTTGTAAATGTATATGGGTCATTTTATAGTAGAGTTTACTATTTTTACATGATTTACTAGGTTTATATACTTATTTACTCCAGTTTTCCCACATTATAGATCTCTAGTAGGCACAATCATTTTCATCAAAATATGGTTGCTTCTGAAGAATCCAAGCATCATTTGTGTTCAATTCTTCCATTTTATAAGATCTTTATCCTTAGACTGTGAGGTCTAACAATAGGTGAGCACAATTAAATATAAACAACTGGATCTATAGAAGTATGGTATGATTCTAAATGGAACAACCTTCGATACCAATTTTTAGGTCAGGTAGGGTAATGTAAGATTTCCTTTGAGGGGGGTGAATAAAATAGATTAAAATTTCAATCAAATAAATTGATTATTTAAATTAAATATTAAATTTAATTATTAGAGTTAATTAAAATCAAAAATAAAATAAAGAACACGTATATTTTTATTCTGGACCATTTCAAAGTGGACTTAGTATAGTATTATACCTTTCTACTCGGTGAGATATACATGTTCACTAAACCGATTTTTGAGGGGAAATCATAACCCAATTATAAGATCATTTTCTATTGAAGGAATGACCATAACACACTGACTTTTTATGGGGATTCAAAATCGAATATCAACAGTTGAATTTAGATATGGAGATTTAGAACTAGAATGGTCCTAAATTTAGAATATGATATTAATAACCCAAAGATAGATAATAATAATAATGATTTTATATGTAATAACATAAATAAAAAATAGTGTGTGTGAGAGAGATTGGAAGTAGTGTTATAGACTCTGAAACTCGATGAAATAGATGATAAATATTGAAAAAGTAGGTATTGATTCTTAATAAATGAGGATGTATCATTAAGGAAGTTTTAGTTATAAAAGATGTAATTTATCACTTGAGATGTTGTCGAGGTGATGAAACATAGTATCACACATGACTTTTGTTTGTATAACAGATTGAAAAGTTCACAGCTTTTTCTCATGAAAAAACAAAGAGTCGAAGATGTTATATAGTGTGTTCAATTCATTTCAAGGATGCTTGATAATCCTTTAAATATATATTTAAAAATATTTAAAAAAACTTTCCATGAGTAAAAAAAATCAAAGTTATTCACGAGAGATAAAATCAATATCCATAAAAATCTTAACAATAATGATTTTAATTCAAAACCTAATGAGAAATTAATACCAATTTAAATAACCCTTTAAAATATTCCCATAGATTCTATAATAATAAGTTAAACATAATTTCAAATAAATAATTCAAGCTAAGTATAAAAATTCCATAAATATTACAATAATATTGACTGTTAATAAAAATATCATAATACAATCTATATAAATTTAGAAATAATTTTAATGAATTTAATACATTAAATAATTTTTAAAATATTTAAAAATATTAATAAATATTTTTTAAATATTTTTTAAATAATTAATACAATTAATATAGGAAATAAAATATATGTTTCACAAAAGTTGTAACTTTATACAGTCAATGAAGAATAATATAAAACATATATCAGACTTGATTAAAATATTTTAAAATTAATTTTCATGGTATTATTATAATATATATGAGTTTTATAAATTAATAAAACATTTATAATAATTATAATATGTATGCAGTAATTAAAAAAAATATAAATGATGAAAATAGAGTACTGAAAATTTTCCAGAACATTAAACTTTTAACTGGAGGAAGCAAGCATCTGCTACCGTTGTAGATCTACCATTTATTCACGCCATCAAAGAGCTACCAATGCATACCTAGCACTATATATATATAGTCATAGATCTAGCATTTAAATTTTAAAAAGATCTATAATTGACCCTAATATACCATTGAAGTGAACAGTTATCTATTGTTGAGATAAAAAATATTGATCCATTGTTAGTTAAAAAAATGCTCCAATGTTAGTTATAAAAAATGATCCATCATTAGTTATATAAAATTATACAACTTTGGTTATAAAAAAATGATCCATAATTTTTTAAAAAATGATCCACCATTAGTTATAAATAATTATCCACCGTTAGTTATAAATATAATCTATCTTTGGGTTATATTTTCATCTGCCATTGGGTTATATTTTCATCTATCACTGGGTTATATTTTGATCTATCATTGGGTTATATTATCATCTAAATTTAGGTTATATTTTTATCTACCAATGGGATATATTTTCATCTACCATTGGGTTATATTTTGATCTACCTTTGGGTTATATTTTCTTATATCACATGTTTATATTTTCATCTACCATTGAGGCTGAGTTTTGGAATCTACCATTGGAAGTAAAAGAGAGATACTACCAATGGAAAAGAAAGTTTAAAATAATGTTGGATGAAAAATATGTCCAAGCTAGGAGTTTCTAATAAAAAAAGATCATGAAGAGTGTTAGAAGCCATGAAGGATGAAGGTAGAATATGCAACCATGGTGGAAACTAGATGGAGGAAGAAGATGATGAAAAATGATTCGTTATTTTATGTAAAAGTTGAACATACAAAATTGGGTGATTTTTTAATCAATATATATGAATGAATTAGAGATTGGTCCATAATACCTAATTAAATATAATTTTGATAGATTTTCAACAAATCAATAATAGCTTCAATCTAATAAGTATAGAAAAAATATGATAAAAATACTATGAAAACATGATTTGAATACTACAGAAGACACTATATTACTTAAGACATTTTTTAAGGAACCTAAATGACATTTTTAGATTTTAATTTCATTTAATGAAATGTATAAAAAGTTCTTATATTTATAAATAAACAAACTCAGAGTGATTAATATTTTAATTGAATGAGAAATCAAAAAAACAAAGAAGATTTTAAATTCTAGAAAATCCAGGATTCCAGAACTGTTTCAATATATTCAGAAATTTGTCTCACAACTTAAAAAATAAAATTATACTTGTATTTATTCTAATGAAATGAAAATAATTTGTTTTATTTCCAACTGAATAAGTTTCATAAGAATCTGAGCAGTATAGGTCATGTTATAAATAAATAACTAAAGAAAATTATAAATCATTTTAAACTGAAAATATTTCTTGAAACCAAAATCATGTAGCATGTTTGAATAAAAATGAGTACATTATAGAGATAGAATTATACTTTATTTAATTTAATAAAATATAGATAAAATTTTTATATTTCACATGAAATTGGAATTATAAAAATATAATCACTACAACTCGTGTTATAATAAAAATACAGAGAGGTTGTAAAAACATTTTTAACATAAAAAAATTAAGGGGTTTGGATTATCAGAAACATAAAATAATATATAATCAAAAAAACAAAAATAAATACAAGCACATGCACAAAAAATATCCCCTATTTTGTTTGACTACAAAACATGTATATTTAAAAAAAATCTCCCCCTTTTTGTAAAATGAAAAAAAAGATAAAATAAACCCCCCCAAAGAAATAAAAAGATAAAATAATTAATACTCCAACATCCCAAGATCAAATTTAATTTTTTCAAACTGAGAAGAGTCTAAAGGATTAGTAAAGATATATTCTAGATGATTTTTTGTAGTGATAAATTCTAAAATAGTATTAAACATATTCACATGATATATTATAAAATGAAATCTAATATCGATATTATTTATTCTAGAATGCTATAAGGGACTTTTAGAAATAGAAATTACATAAGTATTATCAAAATAAGTAGGAAAATTTTCAAAATAAATACCAAATTAACATAGTTTTTGTCACGAACCAAATCTGGTCGCCATCAAAACCAGCACCCGACCGGGCCCGTAACAAGGCCCGAAGGGCATTCCTGATCCCCATGGGCTGGCACAAGTGCCCGGGTATCATAAAATGATGTTTGGGAATGATTTACTCAAGTTTATAAACATTAAACAACAAACAAACTCAATAAAACGAATCTGGATTTTTCAACTAAAACCATCTTTTACAAAATTCAGAACTGAATTACATATTTTAAAACAACTCAATAAGATTATAAAAAAGGTACAAAATCAAAATTAAATGGCCCAAGAACCCTCATGGAAAGGGGCACCGCCCTCAATCCATCTCTACAAAACTTCACCACTAATGACATGCTAGAAACCCGAACCACTGGAACTAAAAACTGTATCCAAACCTGAAACAACAAAATAACCAAATCTACTTACACACAAGGGTGTAAGTAGGGTGTGAGACAATGCCCAGTAGGATACCACCACTAATAGATTCCATGTGATAAACATTCAAATACAAAAAGCTTGCAAGTTTTCATAAACAGAAAATGCTAGTTACAATTTCTAAAAGATGAAACTAAAAAAACAGTTTTCAAGTGGGCTATCATTAAGAATCAACACTTTTAAAAATAATTTCAACACTACTAAATTTTCCATCCAAATATACCATATGCCGACGATAAGTACAAAGTGAATAATGAGCACAAGCAATAGGAAATAACCCCTAGGCACTAGCTCGTTGTGGGTCTCAGGTACCTCGTATCTCGGTGAGAGTAACCATCACAATATCTGTTCTCGTGCACGAGACACTAGTAGGGAACATACCCATAACCTAGTGGTCCCCAATAATCATCATCATAGTTTAGTTAGAGTTGTAAGCATCAATCTTGCTAAGTAAAACTGAGGCCAAACCCCACGGATTCACTAGCATACTAGTACACGTCCGCCCACCTAGATACCCGGGTTTTCCCCTTGTGCTCAGATAAGTTCAACAAGTCAATAAATATAATTTTCACATGAAAATATCATTTATACATCACAAGTTCTCCAAACATCCCACATGTATTCCACACAAGTCTAAAAATCCACTATTTCATTCAAATGAATTTTGAAATCATACTCACACAAAAAATAGCCCACATCACATTTTGCACATCTTTCACAATTCAACAAATCTATTAACAATTTTATAAAATATTTCCCAAGATGTTAAACATCACATAACAACCCACTCACATATTACATAATACCATTTTCATAAACAAAGTCCATTTTTCACATCACACTCATGCAAAACAGCCTGAAAACACGTTTCACACCCACATCCCAATTTCATAAATCACCTCGAAAAATTACAAAACATTACCAAAATGTTTTACAACATAAATGACCACTTTATATTTCAAAAACTCATTTTAGGAACATACTATCACCAAAACAGTACATAAGAAACCATTTCACACTTTGTGTAACTCATTAAATCATTTACAGTTTTCATAAAACCAACCCAAGAGGTGCAACCATGGTTGGCATACAAAACCCATTTCAAAAACCTAATTCAAGACCAAAACAATTCTAATAACAATATAAATCAGAATTGGCAGCCCTAAAAACATTTATTAAACCACCCCCAAGTTTTATACAAATACCTCAAACAATACAGCAAAAGGTACACATGAAAAACACATGTTTTCACAAATCATGTTCAAGAAGTACAACATGGTTTCACACATTAAAACCATTCAAAAAACCCATTACAAGGACAACATGACATTAATGCATTAACAAAATAGAATTTTCAGCCCCTTTCCACATTAATAAATCAATTTCACATCTTATAAAATACACCCAAATATTTCCCCAAGAGCCACGCATGAAAAGCACCCAATTCCAAGCAATAATGCAACTACAAAATTAAACACTTAACTCAATCCATCACAAAAACAAATTTTTCACCACAGAAAACAGATTTTAAATATACTAAATTAGTAAACCAATCAAGCTAACTCATCATAAAATGGTTATACATGGAATCAACTAACTTTTATGTCGAAACACTCAAAACATGGTGTGAAACATAAACAGCACCACCGCCGCACCTCATGGAATTGAAATCCAACCTAAAACCAGAAGATTTCACACAAAATACAAGATATAAAACCCTAGTATTTAATCCTGAATTCTTGACATTATTAACCTTATGGATAAGGTATGAAACCCTAAACACATGGAATGTAACCCTAAGCAAATTGAAAGAAGAATGAAGAAGACCAACTTACTTGAGGGATCTTGTATAAATCGCCTCACATACACCATTATCTGAATTTGAAAACATCCAAACATTTAAGTTAGTTTCACAAAAGGATTAGGAGACCATGTAGGAATTTTAATGGGGAAAAAAGAGTGAGAATTGAAGGATTTATGAAGGAAACAAATTACCTTTATTAATCTGCCCGAAATGTGAGTTTTTCAAAAGTTTCGACCTAAACCGCGATTCAAGTGAGATGAAAAGAGGGTGGAAGGATATTGGATGCGCGGATGGGTTCAAGGGGCGTGTTTGGGTCTTGGAATCACCGAAAAATCCTTAATATTGGATAAGTTATTAATTAAACAAATTTTATTTTTAAAACTGGAATTGGGCTTTCGGGCTGGCCCAATCCCTTAAATAAAAACCCATATACAACTTGTTTATGGATTTCTAAAAGCTCCAAACTACAATGGTGGTGTTTCTATATTAGGTTATACCATTTAGGAACTTGAATGGGTGAAAAATATTAAAAATTGAAAAAGTTATAAAAGAAACAAAATTTATTTTTAAATCTGGAATTGGGCTCACGGTTTGGACCAATTCATGAAAACTCACCCATTCCACCATAAAAGATTGAAAAACCCCAAAAACAAATCATAAATGAAAATTAAATGAAATTTAACTTTAAAATAACTCATGTATGTGACAATTCTCCCCACCATGAAAACTTTCTCTCCCCGGAAAGCGACCACAAGGCCAGATACCAAAACCACGCCCAACCGATAAACCAAGATGTAATTCTTTGTCAAGCTTTGCCCCCAAGGGCCAAAACACCTCCAGTGATCAATTAAGGAATGATTAATCTCACAACCCAAACTTACACCACTTTCCTGAAATGATCAATCACATTCATACATTATCCCAAAATGAAACTCCTCGAACGCTATCCGAACAAGACTCAAGCAATTCACCCAAACGAACAACAACTTCGAACAAGGTTACACTTACCTAACATTAACTAAACCATTGGGAGCTATCCAATCCAAACATTTACTCAAGGAAGATATTGGTATCTAGATAGTTCCGAATTAGACTACCTACCACCAAGACAATACCATGGATAAATTTTATATATTGGTATGGGGGAACACAAATAGGCACCCCACCATAAGCGGCAACCTATATTATTTTCCGAGATAAAATGAAGACACTAACAGGGGGAGGCCTGAACGAACTCCCTAGTACAAAGGGTAGAATTCCATTCACAGTTTATGAAGGAATGTACATGAGAATAATTGTGGGTCTCCCCACCATAAGAACCAACCATCTTAACTGACCAGCATGGGCCGACACAGAAAGACCCAATTTTTTTAAAGATTTGGGAAGGGCGTAGGGTCAGTCCGCACAGTTTGGGAACCGTGAACTAACTATGCAGATCATTCTTTCCATGTGGCTTCCTAGCACATTGTCACTACTAATCGTGCACAAAATGTGTGCTCAAACTATCTAGCCAAATTTCCAACCATTATCTAATGACTCAATGGAAACCAACGAGGGAGGGAATGACATTAGGAGATGACATGGGTACAAGGCCCAACACCTATTTCCACCGAACGAGAACAACAGAAGGAATATGATAATACCATAGGTTTAAACACTTCTTATCTTTCACACTGAGGATATGAAATTGTACAAGGGTTTAAATGACCCAGGTATTTTCCCTAACTATGAGCCAGCTTCTCTCTGAGACCTATGGCTGGAGCTCAAATGATCTAAGCATCTTCGGCCTCACAGTTAGTCCTTGGAAACCCCTTTAACGAGAATTATTCGTTCAGTGCTACCAAAAACTACACTGCAATCCCCGATAATATTTCCAAGACATAACACATTCCAAACTCACTTTACACTAACCCAATATTTCAATGAAACAAGGGCTTAAAAGATGAACACAAATCACACCTTGTTTCTTTGGGTAAGAAACAATAGAAGTAAATAACACCTATACTCACCTTCTAAAAAAATGGATGATTTTGAAGTTTTTACAAGGGATACATTCTCCCACCATAATAGAGACTCTCAAAGTATTGCATGAATTTCACCTTTAGGGTCAATCAAGCACATGACATCACAAGGAGTCACCAAACATAACCATTGCGACTAATATAAGTAATTAATAGAAAGAAACCTTATACTACATCCCCAAACAACACAAAATTCTAGAAAGTGTCCACAATATCCTCTTGTGACCAGATTTTCCACACTGGTATTTTATTGTGTACTCCTTCTTCTAAGAGACTACAATGGACTGAGAGGACCTCTTATATACCATCCGGGTACTCATCCATGCTAACAACCCTAGACCACTTCCACCTTAGGAAAATATAAAAACTTAAGAAGCTATGGTCTCTTGAAACCTTCCATGATCACTCTCCCACTATAAGAGGATACAAAAAAACTGGAAAGGAAAGGGTGTAGACTCAATCTAAAAATATCAAGATAAATATTCCTTATATTGATCAACTGGAGGGTCTTCAAACGGTGAAACAATCCGGGTTTTACTTCAGTTGTGCACTAACCCTTAATGGGGTGTACCTTATACAACGATTGAACCCAAGGAACCAACCAAGATGGTTCATTGGTCAAGATATACCACAAACCAGATCCAAACACATGAATGGAACCACCTTAAAGGCGTCCCAAAACATTTTTCAAAAGAGACCACTAATCATCCCTACAACACAACTTACCGACCAAACTCAATCCCAAAACACAGTTCAAACAGGAGGGGTTCTTGAACTCAAATCATCCCACAACATCAAATTTTTCAAAAAAACATAATACACACCATCCCAAACTATTTATCAAGACATCATGTTTTTCATTAAAATCATTTCTTTGAAATCAAATGGTTCAACGGTAAGCGTATCCACCAATGGTACCCCATGGGGCTCACACATGCATGTTTTGGTGCCACACCGGGCTCCCTCCTCATATCCATTCTGACACTCATCCAGTCATGCCATCAACCATCCATCATCCCATATAACCACATGCATGTGGTGGATCAAGAAAATACCAAAGGCTAAAACAAAGATTTTTTTTTCACTTTTCAAAACCGAAACGGTCAACCAACACATCCTTTTTCTCAAAACCACTAACCAGAAGATCAAAATCCCAATTCAAATCTTACCAAACATTTCATAAAGACACAACCATTTATACAAGATCTCACTTTCATGTTATTCACATCAATTTCATATCATCTTGTCCCATTAAAACACCCTTTTATTGTTTAGAAAACTCTATTGGAAACACTTTTTCAAAACTAACTTCAGTATAGTTACTACTTTTAAAAATAGGTGTAAGCACACCATTTTCCATTTGAATATAATTATGAAAATTCAGTTCCACCATTTCATAAATCAAACCATTCCATCTTTATTTGAAAATTATTTCACAAAAACTTTACACTTCTTAAAACCATGTCACTTTAAAACCAAAGTTCCAAGATTTCAAAATTAAAGAACACAAGACAATGAGAGAGGAAACTAGTTTCAGTGGGTGACTTGGACATATGGTTGGCAGCCATATTCCAATACCTTCACTGTTACAGAGAGTGTTTTAGGGAATATCTCTGGCTCCACATGGCTTTCCAGGCCCTGCGAGCTCATTGAGACTATTTACCCAACTCTCTTTTCATTTCCTCTAATCATCATTAAACCAAGAAAACCAAAGGACTATGAAAGGTCCCCACTTCCCCTGGAGACCTAAATCACATCATGAGGTGTGGTGATCAGCCACACTACTCATAATCGAAATTACAAGTCCCAAAATTCCTAACTCTAGACTATCCCGACTGTTCCCCAAATAACATGACTCAAAGAGAGAGAACCTACTCTGATACCATTTTGTCACGAACCAAATCTGGTTTCCATCAAAACCGGCACCCGACTCAGCTCGTAACAAGGCCCGAAGGGCGTTCCCGATCCCCACGGGCTGGCACAAGTGCCCGATTATCATAAAATGATGTTTGGGAATGATTTACCCAAGTTTATAAACATTAAACAACAAACAAACTCAATAAAACGAATCTGGATTTTTCAACTAAAACCATCTTTTACAAAATTCAGAATTGAATTACATATTTTAAAACAACTCAATAAGACTATAAAAAAGGTACAAAATCAAAATTAAATGGCCCAAGAACCCTCATGGAAAGGGGCACCGCACTCAATCCATATCTACAAAACTTCACCACCAAGGACATGCTAGAAACCCGAACCACTGGAACTAAAAACTGTATCCAAACCAGAAACAACAAAAAAACAAAATCTACTTACACCCAAGGGTGTAAGTAGGGTGTGATAAAATTCCCATTAGGATACCACCACTAAGAGATTCCATGTGATAAACATTCAAATACAAAAAGCTTGCATGTTTTCATAAATAGAAAATGCTAGTTACAATTTCTAAAAGATGAAACTAAAAAAACAGTTTTCAAGTGGGCTATCATTAGGAATCAACACTTTTAAAAATAATGTCAACACTACTAAATTTTCAAGACAACTATATTGTATGCCTATGATAAGTACAAAGTGAATAATGATCACAAACAATAGGAAATAACCCCTAGGCACTAGCTCATTGTGGGTCCCAGGTACCTCGTATCTCGGTGAGAGTAACCATCACAATATCTGTTCTCGTGCATGATCCACTAATAGGGAACATAAACATAACCTAGTGGTCCCCAATCATCATCATAATAGTTTATTTAGAGTTGTAAGCATCAATATTTCTAAGTGAAACTGAGGCCAAACCCCACGGATTCACTAGCATACTAGTACACGTCCACCCACCTAGATACCTGGGTTTTCCCCTTGTGCTCAGATAAGTTCAAAAAGTCAATAAATATACTTTGCACATGCAAATATCATTTTCACATCACAATTTCTCCAAACATCCCACATGTATTCCACACAAGTCTAAAAATCCACTTTTTCATTCAAATGAATTTTGAAATCGTACTCACACAAAAAATAGCCCACATCACATTTTGCACATCTTTCACAATTCAAAAAATCTATTAACAATTTTATAAAATATTTCCCAAGATATTAAACATCACATAACAGCCCACTCACATATTACATAATACCATTTTCATAAACAAAGTCCATTTTTCACATCACACTCACGCAAAACAGCCTGAAAACACGTTTCACACCCACATCCCAATTTCATAAATCACCTCGACAAATTACAAAACATTAAAAAATGTTTTACAACATAACTGACCACTTCATATTTCAAAAACTCATTTTAGGAACATATTATCACCAAAACAGTACATAAGAAACCATTTCACACTTTGTGTAACTCATTAAATCATTTACAGTTTGCATAAAACCAACCCAAGAGGTGCAACCATGGTTGGCATACAAAACCCATTTCAAAAACCTAATTCAAGACCAAAACAATTCTAATAACAATCTAAATCAGAATTGGCAGCCCTAAAAACATTTATTAAACCACCCCCAAGTTTTATACAAATACCTCAAACAATACCACAAAAGGTACACATGAAAAACACATGTTTTCACAAATCATGTTCAAGAAGTAAAACATGGTTTCACACATTAAAACCATTAAAAAACCCCATTACAAGGCCAAAATGACATTAAAGAATTAACAAAACAGAATTTTCAGCCACTTTCAACATTAATAAATCAATTTCACATCTTATAAAATACACCCAAATATTTCCCCAAGAGCCACGCATGAAAAGAACCCAATTCCAAGCAATAATGCAACTACAAAATTAAACACTTAACCCAATCCATCACAAAAACAATTTTTTCACCACAAAAAACAGATTTGAAACATACTAAATTAATAAACCAAGAAATATAACTCATCATAAAATGGTTATACATGGAATCACCTACCTTTTATGTCGAAACACTCAAAACATGGTGTGAAACATAAACCGCACCACCGCCGCACCTCAAGGAATTGAAATCCAACCTAAAACCAGAAGATTTCACACAAAAGACAAGATATAAAACCCTAGGATTAAAGCCTAACTTCTGGACATTAGTAACCTTATGGATAATGTATGAAACCCTAGACACATGGAATGTAACCCTAAGCAAATTGAAAGAAAAATGAAGAAGACCAACTTACTTGAGGGATCTTTTATAAATCGCCTCACATACACCATTATCTGAATTTTAAAACATCCTAACATTTAAGGGAGTTTCGAAAAATGATTAGGATACCATGTAGGAATTTGAATGGGGAAAAAAGAGTGAGAATTGAAGGATTTATGAAGGAAACAATTTACCTTTATTAATCTGCCCGAAATGTGAGTTCTTCAGAAGTTTCGACCTAAACCGCGATGAAAGTGAGCTTCAAAGAGGGTGGAAGGATATTGGATGCGCTTCTGGGTTCAAGGGGCGTGTTTGGGGCATGGAATCACCGAAAAAGTCTTAATATTGGATAAGTTATTAATTAAACAAATTTTATTTTTAAAACTGGAATTGGGCTTTCGGGCTGGCCCAATCCCTTAAATAAAAACCCATATACAACTTTTTTATGGATTTCTAAAAGCTCTAAACTACAATGGTGGTGTTTTTATATCAGGGTAGACCATTTAGGAACTTTAATGGGTGAAAAATATTAAAAATTGAAAAAGTTATAAAAGAAACAAAATTTATTTTTAAATCTGGAATTGGGCTCATGGTTTGGCCCAATTTATGAAAACTCACCCATTCCCCCATAAAAGCTTGACAAACCCCAAAAACAAATCATAAATAAAAATTAAATGAAATTTAACTTTAAAATAACTCATGTATGTGATAGTTTTTTCTTAATCCATAATATTTTAGCACAACTAATGGTAGTAGAGATATACAACTATAACAGTTCTACCCTTTAACAGTGTACAAAAATGGATTTAACAACACTAAAAAAGCGATGTTTTCCTCAATGTAGTTAAAGGGGTTCGGGCCTTTAGCAGAATTTTTTTTAGAACTGATAAAGGGGTCCCTTTCAGTGCTATAAATAGAGATGATAAATGCCCTACTACTATAGTATATAGTTTGAATAATAACAAACTGCAGCAATAACACATGTATGCACCTTTATGAAAATACATAATTTAATTGAATTAAATTTTACATGAAAAATACAAAAATGCTATTATATAAATTTTAAACAATGTTTTTCATAATTAAATTTTCAATTACTATCCATAGACATTAAAAAACATCAATGCTTCATCATATTTGGAACCCGAAACCCCCTCTCAAAAAATCTTGACAATGGTATTAGTTTCCAAAAAAACTACCCCAACCCTAAAAAATAATCCATTTGTATAAAAAAACAAATGTTATGTTAGTTATACTATATTGAAATAAATTAAACTTAAATACAAAATAATAAATTAATAAAATTTCAATTTTAAATAAAAATACACACTTAGAGTTGTAACGATCACATTGGGCATCAAATTGTCATGGGGATGATTATTACACCTCAAAAATAACTTTTGGATTATTATAATAAAGTATCAAAACAATCTGAAGATTTTTTATCAATTTTGAGTATTTCACTTTTCTTTTTTACTAAAATGTCACTTTAAAATACAAACACATACTTTGAGTCATACCAGTCACATCACGTGTCAGTTTACATGATACTAATCCGTTCACATCATAAATGACTTATGAATTTTTTTCTTAAAGTATGAATTCAATCCGAGTTCATTTGTTCATTTTTTAGTGAGTGAAACATGTTTTAAACTAAAATACCAATTTTTGATTCATAACAGACAATTTGAGTCGTACCAGGAAGACCATATATTAAATTGAAGTGTGGATGAATCCTACACATCAAAAAATTCTTATGGATCATTTTCTTAAAGTATGAAAACAATACAATTTATTTTTCTTAGTTTTGAGTATATCACTTGTGTTTTTTTACTAAAATGTAAATTTTAAATATAAAGACACACTTGGAGTGATACTAGTCACTTAGTGCTTTATATTTAGGTGAGGTTAATTCCTGTATATCAATAATAACTTGTGGACCATTTTCTTAAAGTATCAGAACAATTAGAATTTATTTTCTTGGTTTTTTAGTATGTCACTTGTGTTTTTTACTGAAATGTCATTTTAAACTGAAAACATGTAATTTGAGTTATAAAAGTCACACCGTGTATTAGTTTGACAATAGACTGATTCCTAAATATCAAAAAATGACTTAATAATCATTTTACTAAATTATCAATACAATCATAGTGTATTTTCTTGGGTTTCAGTGAATGACACATGTTTTAAATTGAAATGTCAATTTTAAACTAATAACAGACAATTTGAGTCATATCGGTCACACCTTGAATTTTATTGTGGTATGGTTGATTGATGCATGTCACAGATGAATTATGATTTGGTTTCCGAAATTATTAGAATAATATGAATTCATTTGATCAGTTTTGAGTATGTCACTTGTGTTTTTTACTAAAATGTCATTTCGAACTGGAAAAAAACACTTTGAGTCATAATGGTAACATCATGTGTTAGTTTAATGTGTGACTGATTCGTACATATCAAAAATTATTTATGAATCATTTTACTAAATTATCAATGAAATTAGAGTGAATTTTCTTAGGTTTCAGTGATTGACACACTTTTTGAGCTAAAATGTCAATTTTAAACTGATAACATACACTTTGAGTCAAACCTGTCACATTGTGCATCAGATTGAGGTGAGGTTGATTCTTAAACATAAAGAATTACTTATATTTTTTTTCTAGATTATCAAAACAATATTAATGTATTTTCTTGGTTTTAATAATTTCACTTGTGTTTTTTACTAAAATGTCATTTTAAACTTGAAAACACATACTTTGGGTTATACAGATCAAATTGTGTGTCAATTTGATGTGATGATAATTACTACTCATCAAAAATGACTTAGGAATCATTTTAAAAAATTATAAAGACAATTAGAGTTCATTTTCTTGTTTTAATTGAGTGAGAAACTTTTTGAACTATAATTTTAATTTTAAACTCATAACAGATAGTTTGAGTCGTATTAGGCACATTTTGTATCAGTTTGAGGTTCATCTTACTTTTACACGTCAAAATTATATATGAATCACTGTAATAAATTATCAAAAAAATATGAATGTGTTTTCTTTGTTTTGATTATTTCACTTCTCCTTTTTACTAAAATTAATGTCAATTTTCAATAAAATGACAACTTAGAGCCATACAATTCACACCATGAGTCTAATTGAGGTATGAGTGACTTTTATACATCAAAAATGACTTATGTATTATTTTAAAAAAGTATCAAAATAATATGAATGTTTTTTCTTGGTTTTGAGTATGTCACTTGTCATTTTTACTAAATTTAATATCAATTTTACATAAAAAGACACACTTGGAGTCATACTGGTCACACCGTGCATCAGATTGAGGTGAGATTTATTCTTATACATAAAAAAAATACTTATGAATTGTTTTACTAAACTATCAAAATAATATGAAGGAGTTTTCATAGTTTTGAGTATGTCACTTGCCATTTTTACTAAAATTAATGTTAATTTTAAATAAAAAGACACACTTAGAGTCATACCGGTCACTTCATGCATCAAATTGAGGTATAATTTAATATTAAATGTAAAAAATATGTATGTATAATTTTCATAAATTATCAAAAAAATATTAATGAATTTTCTTGGTGTTGAGTATGCCAGTTGTCATTTTTTTGAAAATTAATGTCAATTTTAAATAAAAAGATACACATGGATTCATACTGGTCAAACCGTGCATTAGATTGATATGCAGATAATTCTTACACATCAAAAATGTCTTATGGATGATTTTCCTAAAGTATCAAAACAATATAAATGTTCTTAATCAGTTTTGATTATGTGATGTAGGTTTTTAACTAAAATGTAAATTATAAACTAAAAACATACAGTTTGAGTCATATCGAGCACACTGTGTATCAGATTGAGGTGCTAATGATTGAGTTTGAAATGTGTTTTTTTTATTTCATCTATCTTCACCAAACCAAAAAAAATATAGAATTATTCCATTTGGATGTAGAAGTAATCCCCATGATTCCTAAAATGCATCATCCAAAAGAAATATGTTATCACTTTTTTGGCTTATTGTAGACAGTTGAAAGAAAAACATGACTTACTAAAAGAATCCACCTATATAATAAAACAATTATTATGTTAGTGATACTATAAATAAATAAATTAAACATATATATGGAACAATAAATTAATAAAATGTCAATTTTAAAATGAAACGAAACAATTTGAGTCGTATGTGGTACAACGTGTATTGGATTGAGGTATGGTTGATTCCACTGTGGATTTTTATCCTACAATGCATGATCATAGTATAGGACCAAATAATACTTTTTGATGAACTCATTTATTCATGATCTCTGTGAAAATTAACAAAAATAGGTATTAGATAAAAATGATGAGGAAATTAACTAAACAAAGTAGATAAAATGACGAGGAAATCAAATAAATAAGTAGTAGGAAGACATATATTCATGATATATGTTTAAATTATGACAGAAGGTATGATGCCTAGTCATTTATAAAAAATATATTTCATATTTTGAAAATGATTACTTTCAACAGTCACGATAGTACTGAAAATTATAAACACAGAAAGGATTAATAAATATTTTAAATGAAATAATAATTGTCTTTAAAAATACCTCTTCAAGGATACTAGTTTTTTGATGGTATATAATATCTCTCATAAATTTTCACACATAATAACCACAATATTTTCCATTTGATTGTTTTAAACATAGTAGAAACATTGTAAAAAATAAGTAAATTGTTTTGATATGTGTTTAGATAGTGAGAATTATTATATATAACCTAATACTTATCCACTTATAGAAGTATATAGGCTCCTTATGTGCATGAACTATCCTCATTCCATGATTTTGATAATTTTTAAACACCAACATATTATAAAATATTTCTTATTAAAACATAATATAAAATAAATTACTTGAAGTTTAGTTCTAAAATGTTTGATGTAGTGTATTAAAAATTGAAAAATGTCATCACCTGTGGTTGTTTTTTTGGGTATCTATGCAGTGGATCCAAAAAATAAATATTTGGAGTTTCCAAATTAATTGAAATGAGTACCCAATATTTACAAAAAAACTAATAAGTAATAAAATCAAGGGAAATATATTTTATATGATTAAATTATAGAGTTTTACCCAAGTATTTTTAGTAATAATAAGAGTTTGTAATCTTTATGTTTTCTTTCAAACGATGTAACCTATTTACCCACTATTTCATCAATTTTAGATGATTCTATTTTTATTTGGTCTGTAGAAGTGATGTGTGTACTAATGAGTCCATATTTACATTTATAGGGTTTTCCCTTCAAATAATATTGATATTGAAGCATATAAAAAATTTGAATTGTATTTAGTTATAATTAACATAGTAGATCATATATTGGAAAAATATCATGAAAACAAACCTCATGTATACATTTACAATTCAGACTCCTAACCATTCATACTTGGGGATTTACTTTACATTATCAAGATCAATAAATTCTGTAATGGAATCTCCATACATTTGTTCTTCAAAATCAATTATGTGATTATTACCACTTTGTAACCTTGTATCCACATGAACCTTCATTGTTAGTAAATGAAGATATTGAATGGGCAGGGTAAAGGTGATTTGTGAAGTTCTTTTAAATTGGTCATTTTATCCATTAGATCATTTTGATTTTATCTTTCACTTCACCCCTTTCCTTTGTCCATCTATAATAACATTCATTAGTTCAAACCTTTTTTCATTAATTGTTAATGGTTTTGAGTGAAAAAATAAATTTTAAATGAGTACCTCATTGTCGACATGTTTTTTTCAAGATCTAATAGTTATTCTATGAATGTTCCAATAGATTACTCAACCATATAGATATCTATATCATCAATTGGAATAGGTAGCTCAGCTTTCACCTCATGGGATACACTAATCTCCACTCTCACATGACCTATTGGAAGTTTTCTATTGTGTAGAATATATTCTTGGATATTATATATGATGGCCCTTACAATAAGGCGATGTTGGGTGATGGTAGATATAAGTTAAGATAATTTTCACCCTGTATAATATTAATACAAGAAAGGTATCAGTGTCTATCTTATTCACATTTTATAAAAATAATTATGAGAATATTTATCACCTCATCTAAGACAACTCTTTGAGGGGAATGACTTTCCTACAAGATGGTGGGGATTGGGGGGATCATCATGCAATAGTTGTTCTTGAGTTGTTTCTTATATTTTCTTCATTCCTAAAACATTTTCTAGAATCTCGGATTTACAATGAAATTTTTCTTCAAGAGCATCAAATCATGATTTCATCTCTTCCATTTTTTTATCTTTATCCCAATATTATTTTCTTTTCTCAAAATATGTTTCAGGTGTCACTTCAAAACCAGAACCTATGATATGGCTATACTATTCTGGAAACTTCAAGGCCATTGATAGTATTTGGTCATCTGGTACAGATGAAAATGATTCACGTGTCTAAACTAGATAAAAAATATAATATAATAAGTAATAATTATTATATAATATAAATTTTAATGCAATTTTTTATTATGTCACACATATACATATTTTCTACAATTTTTATGTTTTTCATTCATTAGTATCACATATTTATTTACATGTGCCTATTTCCATAGCTCATGAAATGGAATGGAAGTTTATTTCGATTTAGATTCATCAATTTTCATATAAACAAAGGAATATAATGGTGTTGTTGTTTCATATCACATAAAATTATTAGAGTAGATTTAAAATGCGTACCATTTTTTTCAAGTGAAATGTACCCCATCATTTCTTTACGATAGGGGTGTGTTGTTTTGTAGATCATTGATTATTTTCATCCCTCATTTTTTGTTTCATAAATTAAAAATTCTTAATAAAAGTGATTAATTCATGTATTATCAAAAACATTATTACCATTTACAATGTAACTAAAAATATGTCTCCTCATGATGACCAGTAAACCAATCCCACACTTCTTGGATTATCAAGTGTTCATACATATTTGGTGGGTGTAGGTTTATTTTTCCTTTAGTATATTTGAGATGAAACTTTGTTAAAATTATGAGAAAGCCTCTATGAGCCTTTCCATCAAACATTAATACAAATTTATTTCAGGATTCATCTACTATAAATACACTATACAAGGGATAATGAAGATTAAGTAAATGTTTCATTGTTTTTATTTATAGTAAAATAAATAAATGATATCATAATTTTACCCTAATATATTCCCAAATCACTATCTTAATAATGGTCACAACATGGGTCCATGAATCTACAGCATTCAGCACGCGCTGCCGAGTGGTGAACCCAATGAAACTACTAAACATGACCTTGTTGGGGTTAATAGGCTAGCCATGTGAATTCCATCTGACCTCAAATTTGATGCGTTGGTTTCTCATCTTAATATTTTTTCTAACACCATCACACTAAAAAAATCCTATTTTTTCAGGGAAATTAGTTGTTCTACATCTACCATTTCTTCATGTTCAACATCATCAATATGTTGTTCCTCTATATTGGTAGCATTAGAATATGCATAAAATTGTTGTTCTTATGCATTGGAAGCACCACCAGGTTGAAAAACCCATTGTTCCTTAGGATCAGGAGCATCAAAACAGGCATAATTAATTATCTGTAGAATTAATTCAAAATGTAATTTTTATTATGTAAATGAAATATTGAATAAATAATAACACAAGGTAACACAATGTATATTTAAAAAATATATCATGGTTATTAAACTATTTTTTTATTAGTTGAAGGGATTTGAACCCTCTTTTGAGTATCCAAATACTTTCATTATGGTCTCCTCTAACATAAAATACTCCATCTACATTGGGACCACTATGAAATTATTGTGACGTCCCAATGAAAGGGACATCCATAGTTGAAATTTCATCAAACCCTTCAATAGTTTTGGTAGATAATAGAATAATTGACCACTTTTGGATTGTGGGATCTGGAATGTAAAATACTTATACTTCCTATGTTTCCATTATAAATGGTTCATCTTTCTACCCTTCCTTACCAAAATCCACTTTCACAAATCTCAATTCAACTGTTTTAAAAGAACTCTTATTATAAACCCACTTTCATTAAAAATTTGGAACTTGTAATGTTTTACAATCCAACTCCCATATTTTTTTTATGATTCCAAAGTATGAGATATTCACATAAATTGTATTTCTATCCTTAGTACTATATACATGCATCAATTTAGCTACAAGTGTAACTCCAATATTTTTTATTGTAATTCCTTCATCATGTTTATTTGTATAGAATGTATAACCATTAATTACATAACTATTATAATATAATAAATGAACAATTATTCCTATAGATATCTATTGAAGTATTTATGAAATGCACATGAGCCTTAGCTCGGTTGGTGAGGACTCGAAAAGTGCATCCAAGAGACCCGAGATCAAATCCGGGTGGAGACATATTTCTAGGTTACTGTAGAATCACTATAGCAGCACTGTAGTAGGAACTAAATAAGTACTATAGTAGGCACTATACCAGGTATTGTTCATTACTATAATAGTTGTAACTATTCATCCATCTGGGTCTTTGGTCCACTGGTTTGGTCCTTGGGTCATGTAAGTATTTCAGGCCACCCACGACCTTCAGTCTAGTTGTTTCTCAAGGATTTTAGGCCACCTCAAGGCCCTCGAGCTACCCTAAGGCCTTCGGCCCCCATGAATATGAAGATGTACCTATCAGAATATAAGAGACAAGGCTCCAGATAAGGATCAGAGCAGGCATATTCACCAGAGTAGAGCTAACCAGAATTGGAATAATGAGAGGGTTTGTCATTTCCATCGGTACCAAGCCTGTGCAAATCTACACATGAAAACTAGCCAACCATCCTTGCGAAGGGGCAGTGTTGATATCATGACATGTGCTGGGCAGTAATAGTTCCGAATTTTCTTGTATGGGTGATTTCCTCTAAGATATACGGGTCATGTAATTGTCTCTAAGCCTTCGGGCCTTGTAAGGGTTCCACCTCACCCCTTGAAATGTGTATTATCAAAAATAATAAAAAAAAGGCCTTTGGGCCATTCATCTAAGTATTTCGAAAATTGAATCCAGATTTTCATCAGACTCCTTAAAAATATGGTTGTGAAACTATCCTATAAACTGTTGATTATGTGTTTTTGATATCCAGCTTTCATCTCTTGATGGATTAAAATGCATAATAATTTATTTACAGGTTTCAACATATTGGGAAACCTCTAAACTATTATGAAAAACATAAAGTTGGGCTTAATACTCATCTGTAATAGTGATTGTGACAATATCTATTCTAAAAATTAGTGTGATGTAATTTTGGTAGACTAATTATTTCCACACCAGATAAATAGTCGGTATAGAATTCAATAGCTTCCTCAACAATATATCGCTCCTCAATACAACTCTCTAACCAACTATGATATTTGACATAACCTTTAAATGTGTTAATATACCATTCAATAGGGTATATCCATCTATAATTTATAGGAAAACATAGTTGAATCTCTCTTACCAAGTTAATCATCAAGTGAACCATCATATCAAATAATGTCGGATAGAAGAACATTTCCAATTCACATAATTTGATGGAAATTTCCTTTTTAATAGTTGGAAAATTCACTAGGTCTATAATATTGATGAATATAGATTTGAAAAAATAAATAGATCTTGGTTAATGTATGATGGAAATTCTTGAAAAAATTTTAATATAAAGCTACATGTAATAAATATTGCATCAAAACGTGACATTCATGTGATTTTAGACCCTTTAAATTTAAATAAATTATTGACACAATACTCTTGATATTCGATGTATCCCCCTCTGGAACCTTTACATCATTCAAGTAGTTGAAAAACTGATACATCTTCTTTATGGAAAGAGTGTAAGAATCTGGAGGACGAAAAGTCCATTTTCACCCCTCACTAGTGCCATATCTTCCGATATTGTCATGTTAATCATTTACAACCTAACCTGAATTCCATCATTTGTTTTTCTGAGTGTATTTAGTAAAATTCCAATGACATTATCACATGAATTTTTTTTCAACATGAATAACATCAACAAAATTCCTGACATACAAACAATTCTTGTATGGTAATTAAAAAAATCAGATCTCTTTTACCAACCGATTTTCAAAAGGTTTTCAAAAATGGTTTACCAAAATCAATGTCTATATCTTTTAATTTCTTAAATAGTTGATCAAATTTTAGTGAAGATAATGTTGTACATTATTATGAACTCCTATTGAATGATGTCGTCCAATATTGGTACTTATGTCATTAAGGTATAAATATATGATATCATAGAAACCTTGTCTTCGATGAGTATTTCAACCTAATTGACTATATAACCTTTTTACAAATGGGAAACCCTTGAGTTCCATTAATGATATATCTTGAAATTTTTTCATAAGTAAGAAATTCATTTATCATCTCATACAACATGGATATAAATGTGAAATCTTTATTTCTATAAGAATTATATAACGTAACACTTGGATCGTACAATAATTTCAAATCTTCAATCAATAGATCCAAATAAACATAAATATCATTACCTATTTGTTTTCTCTTAATATAATCATATACAACATAATGTATTTTTATTTCATACATAACAATAGTGTAAAGTTATAATTTACCAACATAATAAGCCATGTGATGTGAGTGATTCTTTGAAAACCAAAAGGATTCACTCCATTTGTAGATAGCACAAGACGAAGGTTTCTCAGCTCGTTTCAAAATTTAGGATACTCATGATCAATTATTTCCTACTAAGGAGAGTATTCCAGGTGAATAAGTTTACCATATTTATTTATTATATTTTTGTTCCATGTAAATTTCCTTCTATCCTCCTTACTTACATATAGGCACATAAACCTTGGATTGATTGTAAAGTTCCATACAAATTTTGTAGAAACCGATTCATATTTATTGTATTGAGAAGAACCAAACTTTTATAACTATTTGAGTCATTTTTGGTCCCTATGAAATAGAATACAGTCATTTGTAAAGACATGTATTTTTTTATAGATCATACCTATTAAATGTAGAATTAGTTTAGTATCATATTTTCAGCTAGGAAGCTCATTATCTTTTGGGAGAATATCATTTAAGAGAGGAAGTAGTTCCATAAAAATGGTGTCACTCCATCCATTTCCATATTTAATTTATAAGGATTTAGTATGGCTGACAATGCTATATATTTAGTACAACCAGAATATAATGATGTCTTTTCACAACTCTTTAATTTCTAAAATTATTTTGGAAAATCAAGAATTTCATATTCAACAGTAATTGTCATTTCTTAAATACAATCCTAATCACCATTCACACCTATAATCACATCCTAGATACAGTATTCATCATTTTCCACACCTGTAATCATATTAGATGATCCATAGAATATATTGTTATCCCAGTCATAAGGTACATTCACTTTTCCCCTATGTTTTGCACAATATTTATAACTTTGATCTATTCAATGACATATCAAGTATTCTTACAACTCATTTGAACTAATTATTCTTTTATAATAACTACATAAACATAGAGAAAGGATTTTAGGAGAGTCATATACATGATATTTTTCAAACTTGATACACTCTTTCATCCCATATTAACACTCTATTTTTACACGATTAGAATCCATAAATTTTTTATTTAAATCCATAAAATTTGATTTAGTAATATAAATATTTTAAATAATAAATATATATAAAACGGGGCCTTTAAAATAAGGGGAACCAAACATTTTAATATTTTAAATAATTTCATCATGATTTGGGTAGTTTAAGAAACAAATATGCATGTACAAAAAAGATGAGGGATGAGTCTCAGGAAACAAAATTTAATAATAATTATTTGGAAGATGAATTTGATGAGGATTATATTTTTCTCCTAAAATATAAATTTTCTCAGGCTAGGGAGTTGGAAAATCACCACACAACATTTCTTAGTTTGTTGTCTAAAATTCAAAAAATCACCAGCAACCGTTTGATCACTATAAGGGGCACCTTGATTGGAGTGGATGGATTTCTTAGATGATACCTAGTTAATAAATTATTTCCATTATCTAGTTTCACACTTCAAATAAAAAACAAACCAATACCTAATTTTATGAATGTATTTTGATAAGAGGTCGGTGATCAAAGTGAAAATCTAATTCAAGTGGGTGATGTAGAAAATTCATTCAAATTACTTCTTAACGTAGGAAGACAATTATAGAATTTACATCTTGATCATATTATCCAAAAAAATTAAATATTTACCCATTAATTTTACTAATAAAATATTTTATTAAAATTATTATTAAAAAATGGGTGTCACACTATGGGTAGTGGATTCATCCATTTTCAACCAATTCATATAGTCTTTTCTCTTATATATGAAGTGAGACCATCCTTACTCTATATGATTTGGCTCAGGGTTTAAGGATTACCTATACCATTCTAAAACCCAAAAATCATTAATATTATTACTAATTATAATGGTTTATACCTTTTCCAAAACTGAAGAACTAACATATATTCTCATCACATATGTCCTCTAATTTGTGTTGATATCAACTCCTATAAGATAACACCGAGGGTTACCGAGATCAAAATCAAAGGTGATTAAATATTTAAACAATCAATTAAGTTGAAATTGTAGGCTATTAAACTAAAATATATTTTAATCCATCATTGTGAAATCAAATATAATCAACTATTGAAATTAACTTTAAATACAACCAAACTGATAATTACTCATTAAAAAATTAAATAACCAATTTATAAAATCCAATTAATATTAAACTAATGCTACAACATGCTTCACCTACTTTAAATATATCATTTCACATTATAAAACAAATAATTCAAGAAATTTAATAATTTTTTGACATAAATGTTTCCATTTTATTGAAAATGTTATATGTAAAACACCTTATTTGATAACATACATGATGAATTTTACCAAACATTGATCAAACTACCATTAAAGATTAAAATGTTGGATAAAATATTAAAAAATCACAATAAAATAATTATGAATGAAGAAAAAATTACATGAAATGAAATATATATAAATATATGTAACACATATGTTCTCTAAAAATTTAGACATGTCTATATAAAAATCATGTATATGAATAGAAAATATTTTTAAAATAATATGAAAACCGTTAAATTTATATAATTTTTAAAATTATTGAAATTATTTAAACCAAACATTTATTTTTCATTAATCCATAAAAAAATAAATTCTCATTAAAAACTTTACATTAAAACATATTTATCATATATTTGTAAAAATAATTAAATTTAAAATACCCTTGAATAATTTGAAAAAAAAATCCATATAATGAAAATCGTTATATTCATTAAATAAAAATAACGAGATTACATCAAATAAATAATCCATTTATTGAAATACACTATAATAATTTTCACATAACTCAAGAAAATCAAGACTATTTAAAATAAAAAATTTATAATAACCTCATCCTTTAAGTTATGATGATTATAATTTTTACCAAACACGTATCTTAATAAAAAATAAATATTAAAAAATAAAAAATATGCAATCCATTTGTTAACCAAATTCTATTAACAAAATAAATTTACATGACTAAAAAAATAAATATATTGATATATGTATATGCAAATAAAGAATCACAATAATTAGAAAGCGTATCATAATCCTTTACCCAAATATGTCACCATTATAGATAACCATTTAATCTATGTTATATTCTTGTTAAACAACTTTGAAATTAGCATTGGGTTTGTCAAATATTACGATATCCTAATAATCAAACAAAGCATACTAAAAAAAACCCATCACAATTAATATATAATTCTAAAAAAACTAAACATAAATATTTTAGTCAACTCTCAACAAAAATAAAATCATAAAAATACACCTATGGAATTTAAGATCAATTCACAAACATCGAGGCATGAAACAAATGAATATATTCATAGTTAATTTATATAAAATAGAATTATGAAATATTTAAATTTTCTTATGAAAAATACATAACACATTATCGCCATTTTTAAATAATCCTAAAAACTTCCATATACTCATTTAAATCAATAAAAATTTAACCTTACAACTTTCAAATAAATTTACAACATGATAATATTTGATCATTTAATTTAAAATCTAAAAAATATCATTTAATTTATAATTATGGAATCTTTTTAAGAGTTTAATAATGAAAAATTTAAAATGTAAACATTCATAAAAATGAAATAAATCCATAATAAATTGAATCATACATTTTCATGAAATAATAAAACAATAATGGACCAAATTAATCATCCAAAAATCAAAATAAATAATAAATCATATAATTATGGATCATAAAAATCATTGACACATATACCATAGCTAATTAAATGATCATAAATTAGTATTCTCGAGAATAATTGAATATATATTTAGTGGTATATAATTAAATACCACCACTTATAATTTATAAGAATCAAAATATAATTTCTAACCTTATAAAAAAATGTATGAGATCCCACCCTAGAAAATCAAAATAATATAACAACTAAACAACCCATTTAAGAGTTAATTGATGCCACTCACCGTAATATTTTCTTGCATTATTTGGTTCATATTACTTAGATATTTTCTAAACATGTATAGTAATATTCCTCGGATGTTTTGATTCAAAGATATTGATTCAAAAACCTTAGAAACTAGCCCAATACTGCACTAATATAATTTTTAACATATTGAACATGATATCCAAACTCAATAAGTAATTTAGTATTCCACATGACTAAAAGTGTGTTCTCAATGTCTATATACAATTATGGTATTAAAAAAATGAATGTATGAATGGTTTCACAATTTATAAAATAGTTAAATATAACTAAGTATTTTATTGAATAATTTCAAAATATTCACACATATATAGAACATATCATTACATTGGAAAAAATTTTATTTAAAACATGTTGAAAAAGAACATAACAAAATAAACACAATTAAAAGGATCCACAAAAATGTGTATGTATTTATGTCTAACTGTAGTTTTGAGAAAATATAATCATTGAAGAAGAAAATAATAAATCTATAAATGAAATCAATGTCCATAAAATAAACATCGACACTAATAATAAAATTAAAACATATAATTATCACCACTTGACACATAATAAAAATTCACCAGACACATACTCCATAGAATCCATGATGAAACTATGTTCAAAAACCTATCAAAATGAAATTATTCCAATACAGAAAATGTAAATTAATATTAAATCAACCTATATACTATTATTGTATATATATGGTGTGGGTATATAACCAAGGGGTGAATCCAGTCTGAATAACACGGATGGAGGTTAGAGGGGGTAAAGACCAAGGTGGAAGAAATGATTAAAGAGAAGAACAAATATTTTCATACCTTAAATTTTGAGAGGATCAATTTGTTGATGAACACCGATAAGGGTTTGGTTTCGAAAAGGAGCGATGATGGTAGAGAGAAATGGTGATGGTGCACATATGCCTTAACCCAGTTGGTGAGGTCTCTCTAAGTGCATTCACAAGACCCTGGTTCTAAACTAAGCGGAGGAATATTTCCAAGGTATTGTAGCATCACTATAGCAGAACTGTGTGGGTACTGTAGCAGGTAATGTATCTGTTACTATAACAGGTACTATTCTGTACTATAGTAGCCAGAACTATTCAACTTGGGGCACCAGTTTGGGCTTGGAGTCCTTAAGGCCTTCGGGTCACCCAAGCCTTTGGGTCAGTAAGGATTTTGGGCCACCCTTAAGGCCTTTGGTCCACCTCAAGGCCTTTGGGCCACATGATTAGTGTATTTTCCCCAGAAAGACTCTACAAAAAAAGAGCAGCCCCAGAGGAGGTTTCAGAGCATGTGCACTCACCCGAGCAAAACCAATGGATTTGGAAGGATGATAAGGTATGGATACACCATCGGGACCGGCATGTTCTTGCATGGGAAGCTTAGCTAGACAACCATGAAAAGATGGAGAGCTACCATTATGATGCAGATGCTGGGGAGGGGTAGTTCCTTGTAGTTATAGTCTTGTTGAATTCCCTAAGACCTTCAGGTCATATAATGTCTCTTAATCCTATGGGAAATGTAATATCTAAGCATACGGGCCTTGTAAGGGTTCCCCCTATCCCTTGAAGGGGGGTTATCAAAAATCAATAAAAATAAAGGCCTTCGGGCCATTCAGGGAGTGGGGAGCGATAGTGATAGTAGGGAGTGACTACATGGAGAGAGGCAATGACAACAGTACAGTTTTGCGAGAGATTGAAGGCATAAGAGAGAGTGAATATATTAAGAGTTTTTTATAAGAATGTGTAAGGATTTTATCAACACTTTCAAAAAAACCACTAAGAAAGAGCAGTTTTATTAGTGATAAAATAGAAATCACTGATAAAATAGCTCCTTATAAATGTTTTTTATCGCTGATAAAGATCCAATATAGATAATATAATTATTTATTTATAATTATAATTATGAATAAATATATTTAAAAATATTTCTATATATTTATAAATATTTTAATGTATTTATAAATATATTTATATAATTATATATTATTATATTATTATATATATTTATAAAATTTTAAAAATAATTATTATAATTATTATTTAAATATATTTATTATGATTTTATAAATATTGGTATATAATTATATATATATATATATATTATTATATAAATATATATTTATATAATTATAATAAATATATTTATTAGTTATATATAGTTACTGTAATTTTACAATTATTTATTTATATATTTATTTATAATTATATATATTAGGTGTTTGAGGGTACAATTATATTTAAACACGCACACACACCACATACACACAGGCTGGAAAGGCCGGTCCTAACCCCATAAGGGATAACCCACCAAACCAGCTGCTTTATTACATTGTGAATTTAGCCTGAAGGCGTAGTGAGCATGAATCTCATTACATGGCCCAAAGGTCCTTAGTACATGGCTCGTAGGCCCATAATTGGATGGACCAAAGGTCCTTATTGCATCATTATTACATCACCACCCCCTTAATGGCCCGAAGGCCTAGTGGCCCGAATGCCCATTTGGGATGAATAGTAATAGTGCTACAGTACCCCGCTAAATACCGCACTGCTACAGTGCTATCGTGTCATTGTAGTACTGCTACATTGCCTGCATAAATTCACCCCCTCTCAGATTTGATCTCGGGTTTGATGTAGGGTTATGGAGAGCCTTTACCACTCAAGTAAGTCTCCAACTACTATTTCAAATTACAATTAAAGATAAATATATTTAAAAATATTTCTATATAATTATAAATATAAATAATTATATCTCATGGTCTGCAATACTTTGGTATATTTATAAAATTATATATATTTATATCAATATATAAATATATGTAATTTTAAATATAATAACTATATTTATTATTTAAATATATTTATTATAATTTTATAATCATTTTACTAGATAAGTATTTATTTATCATTATAAATATAAACAGATAAATTTAAAAAGTATTTATATATAATTATTAATAAAATGAATATATTTATTATCTAAATATATTTATAATAATTTAATAATTATTTAAATAAGTATTTATATATTTATTAATTATAATTATAAATAAATATAATTAAAAAGTATATATATATTATTATAAATATATTTATATTAATATATATATTTATTAATATATAATTATAAATATACTAAATATATGTATTAGTTAAATATTTCTATTATAATTTTATAATTATTAAAATATATATTAATTAATTTATAATTTCATAAATATATTTTAAAAAATATATATTTTTGATAGTATAATTAAATATTTAAATGAAAAAATTATTAAAAATCATTTAAATATATTAATTATATAATTTTCAAACATATTTTAATTGGTAAAACTTAATAAATAAAAACGAATAAATATTATCTATATAAATTACAACATATTGAAAATATTACATGTATAGTAAATAAATATATGTATAAATAAATATTATAAAATGATTAAATATATTTTTAACATTATTAATAAATATATCATAGTAAATGAATAAATTAAATTAAATAAATTAAAAAAAATAATAAAAAGTGAATTTATAACATTTATGTGAATTATAAATATACATATGTACACATACACATCTACATACATATATGTAGTTATACATGTACATATATTTTAAATTATTTAATATCAAGATAAATATATATCTAAATAAATATATTCTTATTTATATTATATAATTGTTTAGATAAAATCAGTTGGGGTGGTGTCTGAGAGGTAAACCCTGTAATCCTGCATTCAAATGACCAGGGTTCGAATCCTGGTAAGCCCCTTGGGGGATTTATGATGCAGGCAGTGACATAGACATGATGTGGGCCTGGTGACATAGGAAGGATGATGCAGGCATGACACTGCACTAGCCCTTCAGGCCAGTTTTATGGGCCACTTGGCCTTGGCCCTACAGGAATATGTAATGGGTCTCCCTCTACCTAGATAGAAAGTGGTATTTGTTTTCCTAATAAAAAATGGATTTATCCCCAACTTAAAAAAATATTTTAAAAAAATATTAATATAATTTATTTATTTTAATTATACACACATTTTGTAATTAATGTATAAAAATAAACTATTAAACATTTTCACTAATATAATTTGATAATTTTTTATTAAAAGTTATATAATTCAAATTCATATACTACTTTAATATATATATAATTATTGAACTTTGTGCTTGTTGGTAAATTTATTAACCATAGACCATCCTTGATCTTTTTAAGAAAAACACTTAAAGATATTGGGTTTGTTGGATTTTATATTGGATTGTTTAACTCTTCAAACATCATTTTTCTATGTTCATCTAAAAATGATTACTATCAACTATGGGTGAGAAGATCATAAGTTTTTTGTGGTAGTATGATAAAAGTTCTAAAATGTACCTCAGATTTTGATCCTCACACTGAATCTCTCATCGTCCCTATTTGTCTTGGATTATAGGGTTTATTGCCACATTTATTTAAGAAAATATCATTGTTTCTAATTTCCATCCTTATTAGATATCCATTGAAACATGATTTTTCTACATTAAAACTCTCAAGACCCTTATTCACTAGGGTTTTTACTGAGATCGATGTCTCTAAACCACTTCCACCTTAGATTTTTATTCAAAATGAAAACTCTGGATTCTTTCAGGTGGTGATTTATGAAGACTTTTTTTCTTGTTACAATGTTTTTCTTAAACATGGGCATACATCTAGTGACTGTGGAAGAACCGTACACCCGACTGCTCACAAATTGTCATGGATTGAGAAGGTAAAACAAAATATAGATCTTCAAAAATTCTCTAGAGAGTTAATGAAACCGGGGGTTCCTGTTGTCCCTTCTAGAATTAAATCTTTTGAAGGTTTGAATGATGTTGTTGATATGCCTGTGGAAGATAAAAAATAGGTTCTTTGTGATTGATGAAGGTAGTTTTCGGCCTGATATCCACAAAGTATCCTCATGATTTTTTTATGTTGTTTAATTTTTTTTTATAATACCCTCATTATTGTTTACCCTATTTGGAAAATAAGAGCTCACACTCTGATGATAAAGAATTTTTGATTGACATTTAAGAAGAAATCTTATCAAATTTATGAATCTTATTTAAAGTCAATCTCTAAGAAAGGTAAAAAACCTTTAATCAATTTAGATAGATACATCACTCTGAACCCTGATAGGGTGCCAGAGGTCATCATGACCATCAAAATTACATTTACTGCCTACACTAGCATAGTAGAGAAGGTCCTAACCCAAAGGAAGGAAGGTGAGTAATTCTAAAGGTTTATTGAAAATAAAATCCACTGTTGTCAGTAGTGAAGGGGGTGTACATTTTTTTAAACTTTTAAACTTTTTTATTTTTTTTATTTTTTAATGAAGTGAAAAATAGATGAAACAAATTCTGAAAATTTTCTATGTCATGACCCGTCCCCTGGGTCTCGTGCTGTGACTACCCCAAGCCCGCCTTCCATAGGTCAGGGGCTGACGACTAGCACCAAATGCTTAATTCCTTAAAATTGGGAAGGCATTGCCTTTATAACCTGTAAACGCACACAACATAGCACACAGATAGATACAAAACACTAAGTAAACTATATAACAAATGAGTGCTGAAAAGTAAAAGGGGCCGAAAATACACGCCCAGCTGTAAAGTACAAGGAACTGGAAGTACAAGTACAACTGAAGAAAGGAAAAACAATTGTTGGGTCATCCTCTGAGATTCCTACCTGAAGGGTAGGTAAAGATAGCCTCCTCAGCACTCCACGTCTGTCAGTCTCCTTCGTGTACCGACTCGTCGTAAGGTCCACCTCTGGGTACCGTCCAGTCTTGGTACTCTCAACCTCAGTCAGCGCTGTCTGTCGTCTGTATCCAACACAACAAGGTGTGGGCATAGCCCGTGCAGGGGAGAGTATAACGATACTCAGTAGGGACCCCGAGACCCTCAAGGTCTCACAAAATCCAACAAGGATAAACCAAAAAGAAATAAATTAACAAATAACCCTACTTACACTACTAGAATTCTAGGTATGTGCAATAGGTTATTTGTGACGGGATCCCATCGCAAATAAGCTTTAGCGACGGGGTCCCCGTCGCAAATAGTCTATTGCAGAAAACGTCGTCGTAAAAAATATTATTTGCGATGGGTAACTTCACCGTCGCAAATAAGTCTCTGATTATATTCTTTATATATAAAAACTTTTTTGCGACGGACCCGTCACAAATACTTTTTGCGACGGGCCCGTCGTAAATACCTTTTGGGATGGACCCGTAATCCCATCACAAATACTTTTTTGAAAATATTTATTTAGACTATTTGCGACGGGCCCGTAATCCCGTCGTAAATACTTTTTAAAAAATGTTATTTAGGCTATTTGCGATGGGAACCCATTGTAACAGATCCCGTCGCAAATAATAAATAATTTTTTAAAAAAAAAATTAAAAAAAAATAGATTTAATAAAATTCTGATTATTGAAAAAATAATTTTAATATTATTAAAATAATAAAAAAATATATTAAAATTCTCAATATTCACAAAACAAATATAAAAAATATCATAAAATATTATTATTATTAGTAGTAAAATAAAAAAAACAATAAAAAATATAATACTGAAAAAAAATATTTAATAAAATTATGATTAATGAAACAATAATATTAATATTATTAAAATAATAAAAAAATAAAAATTATTAAAATTCTCAATATTCACAAAAAATAATCATATAATTTTAAAAATTAAATTATGTAATATTCACACCGATATAAAAGACAGAAACTATAAATAGTTCATATTACAAAAAATGTTAAATTCAAATGTTTTTAACATAAAAAAAATCAATGGGGGTCATCTTATGGAGGAGGTGGAGGAGCTGAAGGAGATGATGGAGGAAACTTCCTCCCTAAACTACGAGTCAGACGACGCATGTACTTCATCTGCTTGTGATGTTGCTGCTGCCATCGACGCATCTCCTCTTCGTGATGCTGCTTCTGGTGCTGCTGCTGCTGACACATCTCTTCTTACTGCTTCTTCAAACTCTCTATATAGTCATTCTGAGCTCGGAACTACTCCTGATACTGTGAGGAAGAATATGATGTCTCTCCACAAGATCCTCTCGATTTGAACGCCGACATCACAGTAGTACCATAATAAGTACCAGGAGTCACATGAGAGCTGATACCAACTACTCGGCCCTTCTCAAAGCTATACTGTGTCACCTGCATCCATGTCGGCTCGTCAAAATGGAGGGCACTGGTCTGATCAGTCTCCTCATCCTGACCCTCAACCTGTGTCTGAGAGGTCGCAACCTCATATGACTCCTTCAATTCCAATTTGAAATTAAAATTGTGAAAATATTATATGCAGTTAATTGTCAAACTAAAAAAAATAAGACTAACCACAATCCGATGCTGGTGATCACCTCTAATCTCTCTGGTGGCTGGATCACTATACATCCTCCGATAAACATTGTACTCTATAATATCGGGATGCTCGACTGCCTATATGAATATAAAATAAATTTTTTATATTTGAAGTTATATAAAATATTTAAAAAAATACTTACCAGATGCTCTCTATGCGTACTGAATGTATGGCTACCAGCTCGATGCGTCACCTCCTGTCTCCCCCGGTTCTTCCAACCCAATGGAGGCTTCCTCTAAAATCCACCACCCAACCAGTGTGCACATAATCCATCCCAAACCTGAGATGAAATGTACTATGGTTTGTGGGCTCTACACAACTCATCAAATACCGTCGCTCCTACTTTCTTAATGGTCGTTTTTCTCAAATTGTGCAAAAATTGACGCAAAGGCTCACACATAGCCACCTCTCATGCCACATGGATATCGTCACACATGCTATCATCGATGGGATACCATAAACCCTACAAATAATTTATAATATCAAGTTATTAATAAAATAAAATTCAAAATAAATATTATTTATTTACGTACCAGCCAATGATTGTATATGCCGAGCTTCACATTAATGGGAATCTGTTCCCATGTGATCCATGGCCGAGAAAAATAATTATGCAAGATAGCGCTCCCCTATCCAACAGCTACATGTGCAAAACTGTGAAAAAAGAATAAATAATAAAACAATTAGTATATATATAAATAAATTAATGAAATCTAACTAAAATATACAGGTTACCATACCTCTGTGTGCGTGGATCAAAGACAAGACGTGGATGTATCTCGGGGATAAGTTCAGAAATCATCAGTCGCGCAAGACTACACCCCCTCTACATACCTCCTGGACCACCAGTAGGCTGAGGGTCAAATGATCCCACATCCCCCTCATCCAAAGGTTGCTCAGCCTCCTCTAACTCACGAAATAGATCAGAGTCCATATGAAACACAAAATTATTGTTGTTAGCAGATAGTTGAAAATAACTATTATATATAGATATATATTAGTTATGATCATAACCAGAATTTAACTATGTCAATTTTCACCTTCATCATCATCTTCATATCTGACGATGTCAATGTCTTCATATTCCTCCTCGACATCATCAATATCCATATGAGTTTCCCTTTCACCATCCCTTATCATTTCAAATTTATTTGTAACATCATTAACAACTTCATCACCATCGACCCTTAATTGTGGGGTGTCATCATTGATATTCATGTTTCTTTGTGAAAAAGATGGATTTTGAGTAGTATCTTGAAAAATTTCAATTCCTTCCACTTCAATGGAACCACATTCAGTTTGAGTAAATTGATTTTCTTGAGATTTCATTTTTATTATGTTCCACCAATCACTCAGGTATCTTGAAGTAGCACAGTAATTTGCATAATAAAATTGATGTTCTTGTTGAGACAGTAAAAATGCTTCATTTAATGCAAGAGGACTTTTATATTTAATATCGACGATTCCATGATTCAGATGAACACGCAAGCCTCTCTCAGTATCCAACCACCGACATTTAAACATCGTTATGTAATTTTGTCCAAGATAACATAGCTCAATAATTTCATCCAGAATGCCGTAAAAGTCAACTTCAGTTTCTCTATGATGCGATCCTCTCAAACAAACTCCATTGTTCATTGTTTTTTTGATTCCCCATATGCAAGTGTATGAAATCGAAAACCATTCACCACATATGCATTATAAGATTTAACCATTTTGGATAGTGGGTTACTCAATATATATAGTCGCTTATCAATTTTATCATCATGTTGAGACACTTGAAAATTTGTAAAAAAATTATCAATATAATAAATAGTAATCTAAATTGATATTAAACCATTAATAATTTATGTTACCAGTTTTTGAAACCATTGAGAAAAAAATTTGCCTACGTTCTTCAAGAGCAGCTGATGTAATTTGTGGAACTTGTTTCTTGATATGATTATCATATAACCTACAAATAAAATAAGTTTACATACTGTAACAGAAATTATAGAATAATTAATAGAAGAACTCACAGTACAAATGTTTTTATTTCGTCACAATTGAGCAGAACATATGTATGAGCTTTGTGATATTCATCATCTGAAATCCATTGTTCTTGAACTCCACCAAAGCCAAGATTTGGATGATTAAAAACTGATAATTGATTATTCATTTCATCATTAACATTTCCCTTGTTCTGTCCTATACAATTTTGTTTTGAGGGATATTTAGATTCAAAATAGTGAGAGCAGAAAAAAGCAATTTCTTCTTGCAAATAAGATTCAGCAATTGAGCCTTCAACTAATGCTTTGTTACATACTTTTTTCTTCAATTTCTGCATTCATATCTTGAATGGGTATATCCATCAAAACAGTACTGGACCTCCACATTTAGCTTCATGTGTAAAATTTAATATCATATGTTCCATTGAGTCAAATAAAGAAGGTGGAAAGATTTTTTCCAGTTTACATATAATTACAGCAACATCTTCTTTCAGTGTGCTTAGCACATCGTAGTCTGTTGTCGCTGCACAAATGTCTCAAAAAAAAATTGATATGTCTGTTATAAAATCCCAAATAATAGAATTCAAAAAACCTATGAATTCAATTAGCATAAGTCTTTCTATTATAACATGACAGTCGTGACTTTTTAATCCGGTAATATGACCATTCTTTACACATCTGCCCAAATTGGAAGCATAGCCATCTGGAAGTATCAAATCTGCAATCCACTGACAAAATAATAAGTGAATCTCTTTGGATAGTGTATAAGATGCTTTTGGATTCATTAACCTCTGTGATCTGGCATTTTTAAATAGTTCAAGTTCTGGTCGCCTGCAAATTTGGGCAAGATCTAATCGTGCTTTTACAGTATCTTTGGTCTTACTTGGTGTATCCAAAACTATATGAAATAAATTATCAAAATAGTTCTTCTCAATATGCATGACATCCAACATGTGGTGGACCAACAAATCAGACCAATATGGGAGATCCCAAAAAATTCTTCGTTTTATCCAATTATGTTCTTTCCCAAAGCCATGAATTTTCTATTGGTTTACTGTTGGCCCAAATGTGATGGGAGGTAATGAAAATACAGTTGATTTTAACTCTATAAATAAGATCATTTTTGGAGGTTCATCCCTTTCAATTGTGCCTTTTATAAAATGAGATTTGTTCCTTTGAAAAGGATGATCGGTTGGAAGAAATCTGCAATGACAGTCAAAATAGCAAGGTTTTTTTCCATTGACGAGCATAAAAGATTTTTTTTATTTCATACAGTAAGGAAATGATTTCAGATCATGTGTACTCCAGCCAGATAACATGCCATATGCCAGAAAGTCACTAATCGTCAACATCAATGCATCTTTTAATGTAAAATTTTGTTTCGCAGCAACATCATATGTACTAACACCATTACTCCACAATGCATTTAACTCATCAATCAATGGTTTTATATAAACATAAATATTCTTTTTCGGATGTCCTGGGATTAATAATGTCAAAAATATATAAGGATCCTTCATCAACATACATGGAGGTAGATTGTACGAAGTTATAAAGACAGGCCAACATGAATACTGACTACCATAAGAACAAAACGGACAGAAACCATTAGTAGAAAGACCCAATCACACATTTCGGGCTTCTAAAGCAAAAGACGGATGCAAACGATCAAAATGTTTCCATGAATCACCATCAGATGGATGATTCAAGATTTTACTGGTTGAAATATTGGTTTTGTGTCATGACATCATTAACGTTGTGTTATGAGACATAAATAAATGTTGCAGACTGGGTGTAAAGGGTAAATATCTCAACTATTTTTCAAGAATCGATCCAGACTTCCCTGGTTGATCTTCTTTATACCTCGATTATCCACATGTGGGACAACTATCCAATGACTCATTTTCACTAGAATATAAGATGAAATCATTTTCACATGCATGAATCTTCTGATAACTAAGTCCTATATTACGAACCAACCTCGTGCTCTCATAGTAATTTGTAGGAAACACATTTCCTTCACGTAACAGTGTTTTAACCAAAGAAATATCTGATCAAAACAGTTGTTTGACATTGCATTATCTGATTTAATAGACATAAATTTTGCAACTGCTTATAATTTTCTTATCATGCAACCAGAATATAATTCATCCTTAATAGACCTCAACAACTCATAAAATTCGGATGGTGCCAACTCAGGAGTTAAATCAATATCATCGTGAGTTTCAGTTTATTGAACAGATGGACCTACAACATCATGTACTAAATTTTGGAACCTTGATGGATCCAGAATCAAGTTATTAGTATCCTCTCTAGAACTGTGTTCACCGTGTTGATACCAAAAAACATAATCTATTTGAAAACCAAACCACGAGAGATGTCCCCCAACCTTGTCAAATGTGTCAAAAATTCTCAGAGAACATTTTTTACAAGGACACTTAATTGTGCCTTCTGAAACATATTTTGGTTTTGATGATGCAAATGCTAAGAAAGATTTAACACCCACAATATATACAGGATTTAAACCAGAACCATTTGGATTTCTACACTGATTTATCCAAGCACGGTCATCTAATAATGACTGATGTCGACTTCCTTGTCCCATATTTTTCTACAAAATATAAAATCATCATTGTTTTTGAATAATTTGAAATTATAAAAACACTATTTGAAAAAAGAAGATAAATAATTACTACTACTTATTAATAATTACCATTAATTAAGGGCAACACAATTTCCAGTGGATTGACGACTACTCTTTTTTCTGATGGCTCATTTACTTGCATCTTTCTCACATTGAAATCATAATGAAGAATCTGGTCAGAGGCATACATATTCATTATCGTATGCATGAGAATAAATATGCGTATCTCCAACCAGATTCTTCATTGTGATTTCAGTGTGAGAAAGATGCAAGTAAATGAGCCGTCGGACAAAAGAGTCCACTTTTCGTCAATGAATCGTCTTCTTCCAACCATCACCACCTGAAAACATTATCAAAAATATGATCCTACAAATGCATATCCAATCTCGTGCATACGAGATTGAATATGCCTATGTAGCAGCACATTTTTCCTAATGTTTCGAGTCGGTCAGAGTTGAAAGGAGAAAATTCATTGAGCAAAAGGAGTGTCGTCAATCCACTAGAAATTGTGCCAAGCTCTTAAAATTTATTAAATTTTTTTAAAATTTCTTTCTAACTGTTCCTAACTATTCCTAACTAATTATTACTATTTATTACTAATTATTACTATTTATTATTAATTATTACTATTTATTACTAATTATTACTATTTATTACTAATTATTACTATTTATTACTAATTATTCCTATTTATTACTAATTATTCCAATTTATTAATAATTATTCATATTTATTACTAATTATTCATCTTTATTACTACCTATTCTTATTTATAACAAACTATTACTATTTATTATTAATTATTACTATTTATTACTAATTATTGCAATTTATTACTAATTATTACTAATTATTACTAATTATTACTAATTACTACTAATTATTAGTAATTATTACAATTTATTAGTAATTATTACAATTTATTACTAAATATTACAATTTATTACAATTTATTACAATTTATTAGTAATTATTACAATTTATTACTAATTATTAGTATTTATTACTAATTACTACAATTTATTACTGATTCTTACAATTTATTACTAATTATTACAATTTATTAGTAATTATTACAATTTATTACTAATTATTACTAATTATTACTAACTATTACAATTTATTACTAATTATTATAATTTATTGCTAATTATTACAATTTATTACTAATTATTACAATTTATTACTAATTATTACAATTTATTACTAATTATTAGAATTTATTACTAATTATTACAATTTATTAATATTTATGAAAATTTATTACTATTTATTACACATTATTACTATTTATTACTCATTATTACTATTGATTAATAATTATTAATATTTATTACTAATTATTATTATTTATTATTACTTATTACTAATTATTATTAATTATTAAAAATTAATTATATACATTACTAATTATTGTTAATAATTATTAATTACTACTAATTATTAAAAATTAGTACTAAAAATTTCAATTTATTAGTAATAAATACTCATGACAAAACAATTTAAATTTAATTTAATACACTAATCAACAATAATAAAAATTAACATAAAAAATGTAATAAATAATAAATTAAATAAAACACAAATACCTTTAACCTTGATTTCCTGTTGATGTAGACGGCTTCACAACTTTTTCGTGAACAAAAAAATAACTTAGAAAAATTTTCCCTCTAAAATCAGAGTTCAGAGAGAAAACAAGATCTAAGAATTGAGAGTAATGAGATGAAAAACGGATGGAGGTATATATAGGTTAGGTTATTTGCGACGAAACTATTTGCGACAGGATACTCGTCGCAAATAGTATCTTTTGTGACGGGACCCGTCGCAAATACCTACGCCCGCATTAATTACTGTCGGCGGTTAAAAAGTTATTTGCGACGGGTCCCGTCGCAAATAGTCCCTGCTGACACACCTTTTGCGACGGGACGACATCCCGTCGCAAAAAAGCTATTAACCGCCGTCGGGTATTTGCGACGGGGCCCGTCTCAAATAATTTTCACGCGGTTTGGCGCGCTACCCACGCCAAACTTTTTGCGACGGGTCGTTACCCTGTTGCAAATAACATCTTGGATGGACTTTTTGCGACATGATTTATTCCTGTCGCAAAAAGTCTTTTTCCCCGTAGTGTTAGGTATATGCCCATACATATACCTAAGTTATTAAGTAATCCATCTCAATCATGAGGAAAACACAAAAGTACTGATTCAGCTCAACCAGGATTTTATTCACATTATCGAAACCTCGGATGCTAGAGAACTCATGCTCAATCGAGTACAGTGGGTCTGCCGCGTCACACAGAGGTGCTTCCCACTAACCTTGGAGTTTTTGAGGTACCTCTCCTGTCGAGTACCGTGGGTTTGATGCGTCACCCCAGAGGTGCTCCCCACCGTGGGTCTGCCGCCACACCCAGGCGCTCCCCCTCATAGCCTGCATAGGTACTCCTCCTGTTGAGTACTGTGGGTTTGTCGCGTCACCAAGCGCACTCCTCCACCATGGGTCTGCCGCCACAACCAGACGCTCCCCACTGGGTCAGTCAAGTCACTCCGAGTCAAACGGTCATCAGTCGTCAGGTCTCAGCCAGCTACTAGGTTCTCGCACAAAAGCTCGCTCGTCATCTGGGAGGATCCGCTCCACGAGCTACTGGTCGATACTCCAACTGTCACGAAGTCCCACGAAGAAGTATCTCAAAGGTCTGCCACATCATAGGGGTCTCAACAGAAAAGACGGCGCGTCAATTGGATGTCTGGTCTGTGAGTTATTAGCCTTTTAGTTCCGGGGGACCGGTTGGATTCGTGCACGATCCAACCTGATTGTATCTCAACTATACCTCAAACTTCAGTGGAGTAAGCTCAAAGGGACCGTCATGCTCCAAGGTTACCAGCACTGTTGACGGTTCATCAAACGGACATCTGGTGCCAAAGATATGACCAAAAGAAAGTAAAGGGTCGCAGTGGGCCAGGGTCCGGTCTGACCCAGTCGGATAGACCCGGCCCGACCCAGCATGGGTTGACCCGGTTCGGGTCGACCAGACCAGACCCATTGGGCAGGCTAGCCCATTGGGTTTCGGCCCGGCCCACTGGGCCCCGCCCAGCCGGCCACGAGCGACCGCGGAGGGCCGAGAGGGCGCGAACCGGCCGCAAGGGTGCGGACCCAGCCGCGGGTCGGCGTGAGGGCGGTTCAGCCCGAAGGGTGCCACGAGGGCATGGGTCGGTTCGGCTGGGGCGCCATGAGGGGCGCGGGAGCCGGCTCGGTCGGGGCGCCGCGACGGGCGCGAGATGTCGGCTCAACCAGGGCGATGGGAGGGGTGCGGGATGTCGGCTCGGTCGGGGCTCCCCGAGGGGCCCGGGAGAGCTGGCTCGGCCGGAGCGTCCCGAGGGCGCGGGTTCGGCCGGGGGCTCGGGAGGCCGGCGGCTGGCGCGACCGGCAGGCGCGGGGCCGATTCGGCCCGGAGGGCGCCGCAAGGCCAGGGTGGCCGAGGTCGGTTCGGCCGGCGGATGACACGGCTAGGGCGGCTCGATTGGAAGGGAGAGACCGTAAAGGTGGTTCGGCCGGGGCGCCGGAGCGTCGCTGGGGGCTGCGTAGGGCGCAAAGGCCGCGGGTGGCGCGACTGTTGCCTTCGTCGCCTTCAACACCATTGTCTCCTTCCTCCGTTTCGAAGAACACCGCAAAACAACACAAGGGTTACGGAGAGGACGAGCCATGTTAGTTTGGATCGCACTCTCTACATTAGAGCGGCAACATGAGGTTCACCAAGAACATAAACAAGACGAGCATGAAGATAGTTTCAATTCCCATAATCCCTCGTTAATTTATATTCCCAACCCCGCAAGGAAAAAGAGGGGAGAACATGGGAAGTTGTTGGGCAAAAATCGCTCAAGGCATCATTGAAGCATTTTTTGGGTGATTGTGTTTGTTGACAAAGTGGACATCTGAGTGGTGATTGTTGACAAAGCAAAACAATGACATACAAATTTGTTGACAAAGAGGATATCATGATGGAATGTAGATTTCAAGATCTTGAGGTCAATGATCCATGTTTGATTCAAGACGTTGACAAATGGAATGGATGATCTGGAGGCGGTACGAAAAGAACAGATACAAGGTGGCGCCGTTTTCCAGTGTTTGCCAAATTTTTTGACCCGAAAATCGACAAATGAAGAAATGTGTTTTTGGCAAAGGGACTTGCGCTCCGAGGACTTGGAGTATAGAAAACTTGCGCGCCATATGTTTTTCAAGATCAGAAGATCAAAATATGGCTAAGGAAACAGGCTCGCGCAAGTTTGGGAGTTGGTCACGCAAGTGTCTAAAAGGACAGAAGACTTGCGCGCCGAGACTGGGTCGTGCAGGTGACTTGCGCGCCGTCGCACAGGGTGGTCAATTTGCCTATAAATACTGGACCACCCCTCTTCATTCAAAAACTGGAGTTCAACACTTTGAGAAATCAGAGCTCTCGTCGCGCAGGTGTGGTGGTCGCGCAAGTGGTGTGTGTGGTCGCGCAGGTGGGACTTGCGCGCCAGGGTGATAGTTGCATGCCAGTTTTTGAAGTTGCGCGCCAGTGTGGAGTTGTGCGCCAATATGGATTGGGCGTAAAAGGAAGTGTGTCGCACAAGTTTGGAGTTGAAGAAGTTTGTGTCGCGCAAGTGTTTGAGGTATACTTGTGTGCCAGTTGTGACTTTCGCGCCGATACTTGCGTGCCGAGACTGGCTTGCGCGCCAAGTAAAGTTTATTTCCAGCAGTGATTTTCGGGCTGCGTGGAAGCTGGAAGTTTTCCCGATACCTTCAGTGCAAAGAGATATTCATCTACGGGTGAAAATTAGGCTTCAACAGAGCATCTACTTACAAAGGAAGATGCATTCCTTCATGAAAATGAAGAGACCTACAGGTCTATAAACTATGAGTGGGTTCTTTCCAAGAGCAGTGAGCAAAGGAAGAGAAAGAAGGTGATCCTCTCCACCGGCAGTGAGCCAGAGAGAGAGAAACAGGGAGTGACCCTTGGTGAAGCAGTGAGTTGACCCTAAACATTGTAAAGGCAGTGAGCCTGGGCATAGAAGTGATCTAGCCCGAACATTATAATCCACAGCTAGTGAAGTTTAGTGGAATTGGTACGACCAGCAACTTGTCGGCGTATGCTCCTTGGACGTAGCCCTTTGCAGTGAACCAAGTAAAATTGTTGTGTCCTGTGCATACTTTACTTTCTGTTTACTTTTTGCAACAGGAAAGAGAGAGAAGAGTGTTTTGCTTAACAGCGAAACAAGATCAGAACGGGCGTTAATTTTCAAATTATTCATACCCTGATTCACCCCCCCTCTCAGGGTATTCAGCCTTGTGGACCTAACAAAAGTGTTAATCAAATAATGAATAAACCCCTACCCCGGGTTGATACGTCGATAGAGTCATGAAGAAGAATACGGAGTTGTCATCGTTCATCGCGTCCGCCACACACTTCCAATTCCGAGATCGTGCGTCGGTTCGTTGACAACGATGAGGAGGGAAGGTCGGTCGTCAAAGACGTCCCATGTCGGTTGCCTCCGCAAGATGCTTCCGAGGAAGAAGTCGAAGGAGGTCGTTCTTCATCGATGGAGCGTTCTTCATCGGGAGAGCGTTCTTCATTGGGAGATGAAGTTCTTCGATGAAGAACTTTATTTCTCCCAAGCTCTATCCTCTCCAAAATTCCACCAAAATGAAATAATATCCTCTAAATAATAGATTAAGTTGTTGGCATAATATTCGAAATGGTTGAATTGATTAAGGGAGAGTTGGCACAATCAATTGGTGGGTTGGCATAATTAATGTGGAGGAAGCTCAAGAGGCTCCTCCACATTAATGAGGGAGTTGAGAGGTTTTCCTTCCCCCCCCATTAATCGGGGGTCGGGTGGTCCCCGCTCCCAAATTCAAATTTGTAGGTTTTAAGAACTCGGGTGGTCCCCGCCACAATTAAACATAAAGAGGAGGTTTAGGCCTCGGGTGGTCCCCACCACCATAACCTCTCATGGGAGGTTAAGGTTTGGTGGTCCCCACCTCCAACTTCCACATGGGAGGTTATAATAGACAAAATAAAATAAAACATGTGTTTATTTTATTTTATTATTTCTACGAAAAACCCAAAAACTAACTTTCACCCTTGACCAATTGTCATTGAGGTGAAAGTTTTCTTAAGAGAAAACTGGCGTTGCGAGTTCAACGGTGCCCTCAGATTTCAATCCCAAGCACCGGTTCAAAAGTTAGAAAAAACCCGCTCATACGTTTACTGAACGTACCTGAAGAAAACTTCAAAAATTGATTCTGAGCACTCCAGGCCTCGAAATCACGCGCTGTCAATTTTCGTGGACTCGTAAAATTCCTATTTAATTAAAAAAAATTACATGGAAATTTCGGGTCTTTACATTCTCCCCACCTCAGGGATCTATGTCCCCGTAATCCACAACTCAACTAAGGAAACAAGTGGGGGTACTGAGCACGCATATGAGCCTCCCGCTCCCATGTGCTCTCTTGGAGGTTCCCGTGCTGCCAGCGAATACACACCAGAGGTATCGACTGTCAACGAAGGACACGCTTATGTCGATCCTCAATCTATACTAGAACATCTGTAAAAGTATCCCCATCTTCGACGTCCATCTCGCCATGGTCGATGATGTGAGAAGGGTCGTGCACGTATCTCCTCAGCTGGGATACGTGGAAGTCTTCGTGCACCCGGTGCAACTGAGGTGGAAGAGCTAAGTAGTATTCCACCTCGCCAACTCTGCTGAGGACCTAAAAAGGTCCGATAAATCTCAGAGATAACTTCCCGCCTCACCCAAATCTCCACAAACCTCATCGAGGTGAGACCCGTAGAAATATGAGGTATCCATCCTCGAACTCTATAGGTCTCCATCTCCTGTTAGAAAACGACTTCTGCCTGCTCTGTGCAATCTTTATCCACTCCTAGATGATCTGCACCTTCTCTGTGGTAGCCTGTACCATCTTTGGTCCCACTAGTTCTGACTCCCCTGGGTCAGTCCAGCACAAAGGTGATCTGTAATGTCGCCCGTATAACACCTCGAAATGTGTCATCCCAATGGTTGAGTGATAGTTGTTGTTGTATGCAAACTCCACCAAAGTTAAGTGATCCTCCCAACTATGACTGAAGTCAAGGAAACAAGCACTCATCATGTCCTCAAGGGTATGAATGGTCCACTCAATCTAGCCATCTGTTTGAGGATGGAAGGGAGTGCTCAAACAAAGCTGTGTTTTGAAAGCCTCTTGTAACCCCTTATATAGCATGGAAGTAAATTGTGCATCACAATCGGAGATAATAGTCAATGGTACTCCATGTAGCCGCACAATCTTCCGCACATAGAGGCGTCACAAGCTCTCTACTGAACCCTACTCTCTGATCGGTAGGAAGTGGGCCGACTTGGTGAGTCGGTCGACGATCACCCAAATCGAGTCATATCCCATGGATGTACGTGGAATTACTATCACGAAGTCCACGGATATCCCATCCCACTTCCACTCTAGGACCTCTAAAGGCTGAACCAAGCCTACTGGAACCTGATGCTATGCCTTCACTTGCTGACAAGTGAGGCATCGAGAGACAAACTCTGCAACTACTTTCTTCATTCCTGGCCACCAGTGCTGTCGTCGGAGATCCTGGTACATCTTCGCCACTCCTAGATGTACCGTTAGAGGGGATGTTTGGAACTCCATCAACAAGTCCTCCTAAAGTGACACTAGTACCATGGTACGTCCTCTGAAGAGGATAACGTGCTCCCCACCTTCAAAAAATCCATTGGGTGTCTGTCCTGTGGATATCTGAGCACGTTGTGTCTTGAAGTCAGCGTCCCCATGCTGCGCCTCCCTGACTCGCTGAAGAATTGGGGGAGTGACTGTAAGAGACTGAAGAAAAGATGCTTCATCTCTATCCATAAAGGATATCTGCAAAGCGGCCAGCTGCTCTATCACCTCACCTAGCAGTTGTATTCCAGATCTTCTAATGAGTGCATCAACAATAACGTTCTCCTTCCCAGGAGTATAGACTATCTCGAAGTCATAGTTCTGGAGGAACTCAAGACAAAGTCGATGTCTCAGGTTCAGGTCCTTTTGGGAGAAGATATACCTGAGACTCTTGTAATCAGAGTACACGGTAAAACGTTTTCCCATCAGATAGTGTCACTGCATCTTCAAGGCGAAGACCACTGCTGCTAACTCCAGGTCATGGGTAGCGTAGTTCTGCTCATGTTGTCTCATATGTCAAGAACCATATGCGATCACTACTCGCTCCTACATCAGGACACATCTGAGTTCGATCCTTGATGCGTCATAGTAGGCTACGTACCCTATGCTTTCCTCTAGAAGCCTCAAGATGGGGGAACTAATCAGCCTCTGCCTCTGCTCTTGAAAACCCCATTGGAATATCTCCAACCACAAAAAAGTGTTTCCCCTTCTTCGTCAAGGCTGATAGTGATGCTACAACTCTGGAGAAATCTAGCACAAATCTCTAGTAGTATCCAGCCAATCCCAGGAAACTCCGTACTTCCATCACACTCCCGGGTGGCTCCCAAGAAAGTACTGCCTCAATATTTTCTGGATCTACTGCAACTCCAGCCTCCGAGATGACATGACCCAGAAAGTGAAACTCTCGGATCCATAACTAGCACTTCAAGAGCTTACCATAAAGCTGGTGCTCTCGGAGTGTCCAGTACTACCCGCAAGTGATAGGCATGCTCCTCCTCAGTAGTCAAGTAGATCAGAATGTCGTTGATAAATACTATGACAAAGTGGTCAAGGTATGGCTGAAAGATCCTGTTCATGAGTCCCATGAACACTACTAGAGCATTGGTTACGCCGAAAGGCATAACCAAGAACTCATAGTGGTCGTATCGGTCGTCTTCTTCACATCCTCATCTCGCACTCTGAGCTAGTGAGAGCCTGATCTGAGGTCTATCTTCGAGAACCATCTTGCTCCCTTCAGCTGATCAAAGAGGTCGTCAATCCTCAGGAGTGGGTACTTGTTCTTCACAGTCACCTGGTTCAGGCGCTGATAGTCAACACAAATCCTCAAGCTTCCATCTGCCTTATTGGAAAATAGAATCAGGGCTTCCTAAGGTGAAACACTAGGCCAGATGAACCCCTTCCCCTGAAAGTCCTCTAGTTGTACCCGCAGCTCGCGAAGCTCCACAGGAGCCATCTGATACGCTGGAGTAGATATTGGTGTCGTCCTGGGGTACAAGTCAATGTAAAATTCTACATCTTTACAAGGAGTTAGACCTGAGACATCATCAGGGAAAATATCTGCGTACTGGTCCACCACTATAAGATAACTCGAACTCTCCACTTCAACTGCTCGAGGGTAAGGCTCGCCAACTGATGAGTAATCGGCTGCACCCTCCTCTGGCTAAGTCTATCCTACGCTGCAAAGTCTCCCTTCTCACCGGTGAAGGTAAACCTGGTCCCATCTATACAGACACATCACACTTTGCACCTAATATAGATCATCTGAGCATGGACTATAGATAACCAGTCCATACCCAAGATGACGTCGTAAGGCCTCGACACTACTACTAGGAGATCCCAGTCTAAGTTCTCACCTCCTAGATTAATCTCACACTGCCGGAACCAGTGCGTAATCATCAAATCTGGTCCCGTAGGAGTCTCTAGCCATAAGGATTGAGCCAACGACTCTATAAGAATCTCCAAGCTCCGAATGAGGGCAGTGGAAATGAAAGAATGACTAGAACCTATGTTTATAAGAACTACATCTAAGGTGGAGTAGACACAGATCATACCTCGTATCATCTCCAGAGCGTCATGATCGTAAGCCTCAACTGCCTGGAGCTGAGCTCTCCCCTATCCACCTTCTCCATGTGGTCGGGGTGGACCTCCTAGTGGTGGTGGTAGTAATAACTCGAACTGTCGCCCACTACCAGCTGCATGGCCAGATCCTCTACCATGTCTGCCTTCTCCCTGCAGACCACCTCAATCAAATCCCAATCTCTGCCTGGGAGGTCCTTCGATAGTCTGCTGATCATCCGAACGGCGGGTCAGACAGTCACGAGCCATGTGACCCTTCTCGCCGCAAGCGTAACACTGCCTGCTCCTGGCATGATTGGCTCTGCTTCGGGTGCCCCGCACAACCTATCCTGAGTCATGCGATCGTCCACCTGTAGGTCTGGTCTTCTTATACCTCTGTGATGTCTGTCTGCTGCCATTTGCAGAAGACTCTGCTACGTGATGAATGGTAGTGGGTCTCGCTATTGGTGTCTGCTCAGCAAGGTAACTCTCTACTAGGAGGGCTCTCTCTAACACCCCCACCTACGTCGGGATGCTGAGTGAGACCAACGAAGCTCTAATATTCCGTCTGAGCCCCTACTCGAAGGTCCGGGCCTTGAAGAATAGGTCTCGCACCAAATAGGTGGAGTAGTGTGAGAGGTCTGTGAACCTTGCTGAGTACTGAGCTACAGTCATGATGCCCTGTTGTAGATGAAGTATCTTTTGAATTCACACTACGTGAAGAGTATATTGAAAAAACTCTGCCTAAAACAGACTCTCGAAGTCTTCCCAAAGAAGTGTAACCTCGTCATGAACCTGGAGAATCAAGATCCACCATATGCCCACTACTTATTATAGAAGGATGGTAGAAATAATCCCCATGAGGTCGGCTGGTGTCCCTACCAGTCGGAAAACCCTCACCACAGCCTCCATCCAATCCTCATCCACATGTGGGTCCATCTCTCCCCTGAACCTGGGTGGCCTCTAGAGATGGAACTCGTGAAACATGCTCAAGTGGTGTGCATCGTCTGCTGCTGGGGATGGTGGCATCGGTGGCCCAATAGGGAGTGGTACCACTTGCGCCTCTATTGGAAAAGGGCCTTGCACCGAAGCCTCGTTGCTCGATGGGTAATCAGTGCGTACGACTCTCAGAACTCTAGATGGCTGTTTGTGTGGAGGCATCCTAAAAAGAAAACAGGTGTGCTACAGTTAAAAAGGTATACCTGGTGAGCTAACCTAGTGATATGACTTAATGAAAACTTTTGAAAACACACACGCAATCAGTGTTTTCATGCACTGAGTCGGAAATCAGAAGTCAGAGTCCTTGTGTATGGATACGTCGGCCGCCCCACCAACACTGGACTCCCTGAACTGAAAACTACACTCACTACACTTAACACTATTACTTCACAGAAAAGATCAAAGTCCTAAGTTCTGCGATAGAACCAACACCTCTAATATTAATTTGTTATGACCCGTCCCCCGGGGCTCGTGCCATGACTACCCCAAACCCATCTTCCATAGGTCAGGTGCTGACGACTAGCACCAAAGGCATAATTCCCTAAAACTGGGAAGGAGTTGCCTTTATAACCTATAAACACACACAATAGAGCAAATAGTTGGATACAAAACACTAAGTGAACTATATAATAAAAGAGTGATGAAAAGTAAAAAGGGCCAGAAATACAAGTCCAACTGTAAAGTACAAGGAACTGGAAGTATAAGTACAACTGAAGAAAGGAAAAACAGTTGATGGGTCGTCCTCCGGGATTCCTACCTGAAGGGTAGGTACAAATATCCTCCTCAGCACTCCACGTCTGTCAGTCTCCTCCGTGTACCGACTCATCGTAAGGTCCACCTCCGGGTACTGTCCAGTCCTGGTACTCTCAGCCTCAGTCAGCGTTATCCATCATCTGCATCCAACACAACAAAGTACGGGCATAAACTTTGTAGGGGAGAGTATAATGATACTCTATAGGGACCCCAAGACCCTTAATGTCTCACAAAATCCAACAAGGATAAACCACAACGAAATAAATTAACCGATAACCCTACTTAGGTATATGCCCATACATATACCTAAGTAATCAAGTAATCCATCTCAATCATGAGGAAAACACAAAAGTACTGACTCAACTCAACCAGGATTTTATTCACATTATCGAAACCTCGGCTGCTGGAGAACTCCTGCTCAATCGAGTACAGTGGGTCTGCCGCGTCACACAGAGGTGTTTCCCACTAACCTTGGATTTCTGAGGTACTCCTCCTATCGAGTATCGTGGGTCTGTTGCGTCACACAAAGATGCTCTCCACCGTGGGTCTGCTGCCTCACCCAGGTGCTCCCCCTCATAGCCTGCAGAGGTAATCCTCCTGTTGAGTACTGTAGATCTGCCGCCACAACTAGGCGCTCCCCACTGGGCCAGTCGAGTCACTCTGAGTCAAACGGTCAGTAGTCATAAAGTCTCAACCAACTACTAGGTTCTTGCACAAAATCTCACTCGTCTCTGGGAGGATCCGCTCCACGAGCTAATGGTCGATACTCCAACTTTCCCGAAGTCTCACGAAGAAGTATCTCAAAGGTCTTCCACGTCATGGGTCTCAACGTAATAGACAACGCATCAATCGGACACACGGTCTGCGAGTTATTAGCCATATATTTCTGGGGGCCCGGTTGGATTCGTGCACGATCCCACCTGACTGTATCTCAATCATACCCCAAACATTAGTGGGGTAAGCTCAAAGGGACCGTCATGCTCCAAGGTTCCAGCGCCGCTGACGGTTCATCAAACGGACGTTCGGTGCCAAAGATATGACCAAAAGAAAGTAAAGGGTCGTAGTGGGTTCCGGTCCGGTCCAACCCGGCCCGACCCCGCCGGACCGACCCGGTCCGACCCCGCCGGACCGACCCGGCCCGACCCCGCCGGCCTGACCCCGTCGGACCGACCCGGTCCGACCCCGCTGGACCGACCCGGCCCGACCCAGCCGGACCGACCCGCCCCGCCCCGCCGGACCGACCTGGCCTGACCCAGCCTGGGCTTACCCGGTGTGGGTCGACCCGGCCCGTTGGGTTCCTCCCGGTCCGCTGGGCCCAGCCTAGCAGGCCGCGAGGGGCCACAGAGGGCCGAGAGGGCGTGGACTGGCCACGGGTCGGCATGAGGGTGGTTCGGCCCGGAGGACACCACGTGGGCATGAGCTGGTTGGGCTGGGGTGCCGCGAGGGGCCCGGGAGGCAGGCTCGGCAGGGGAACGGGAGGTCGGCTCAGCCGGGGCGCCCTGAGGGGCGCGGGAGGCCGGCTCAGCCGAAACGCCTCAAGGGCGCAGGTTCGGCCGGGGTCTCGGGAGGCTGGCGCGGCCGGGGCGGCTCGGAGGCTGACGAAAGGTGCGACAGATAGGCGTGGGTCCGGTTCGGCTGGAGGACGGCGCGGCCAGGGCGGCGCGGCCCGGCCTGGGGCGGCTCGGCCGGAAGAGCGAAGATCGTGGGGGCAGTTCGACTGGGGGGCCGGAGCGTCGCGGGGGCGGCACGGGTCACGGAGGTCGTGGGTGGCATGGTCGTTGCCTTTGTCGCCTTTGTCACCTTCAACACCGTTGTTGTATTCCTCTATTTTGAAGAACACCGTAAAACAACACAAGGGTTACGGAGAGGACATGTCATGTTAGTTTGGTCCGCACTCTCTGCATTAGAGCGGTAGCATGAGGTTCAACAAGAACATAAACAAGAACGAGAATGGAAGATATTTTCAATTCCCATAATCCCTCGTTAATTTCTATTCCCAACCCCGCAAGGAAAAAGAGGGGAGAACATGAGAAGTGTTAATCAAATAATGAATAAACCGCTACCTCGGGTTGATATGTCGACGAAGTCGTGAAGAAGAAGACAGAGTTGTCGTCGTTCGTCGCGTCCGCACACACTTCCAATTCTGAGCTTGTGCGTCGGTTCGTTGACGACGATGAGGAGGGAAGGTCGGTCGTCGAAGACGTCCCACATCGGTTGCCTCCGCAAGATGCTTTCGAGGAAGAAGTCGAAGGAGGTCGTTCTTCGTTGGTGGAGCGTTCTTCGTCGGGAGAGTGTTCTTCGTTGGGAGATGAAGTTCTTTGATGGAGAACTTTATTTCTTCCAAGCTCTCTCCTCCCCCAAATTCCACCAAAATGAAATAATAGCCTCCAAATAATAGATTAAGTTGTTGGCATAATATTCGAAATGGTTGAATTGATTAAGGGAGAGTTGACACAATCAATTGGTGCGTTGGCAGAATTATTGTGGAGAAAGCTCAAGAGGCTCCTCCACATTAATGAGGGAGTTGAGAGGTTTTCCTCCCCCCCCCCATTAATGGGGTGTCAGGTGGTCTCTGCTCCCAAATTCAAATTGGGAGGTTTTGAGAACTCGGGTGGTCCCCACCACAATTAAACATAAAGAGGATATTTAGGCCTCGGGTGGTCTCCACCACCATAACCTCTCATGGGAGGTTAAGGTGTGGCGGTCCCCACCTCCAACTTCCACATGGGTAGTTATAATAGATAAAATAAAATAAAACATGTGTTTATTTTATTTTATTATTTCCACAAAAAACCCCAAAACTAATTTTCACCCTCAACCAACTGCCGTTGAGGTGAAAGTTTTCTTAAGCGAAAATCGGTGCTGCGAGTTCAACAATGCCCTCAGATTTCAATTCTGAGTACCGGTTCAAAAGTTAGAAAAATCTGCTTATACGTTTACTGAACGTACCCGAACAAAATTTCAGAAATTGATTTTGGGCACTCCGGGCCTCAGAATTACGCGCAGTCAATTTTCACGGACTTGTAAAATTATCATTTAATTAAAAAAATTACATAGAAATTCCGGGTCTTTATATCCTATTAACTAAACTGGATATGAAATAGCTAAAAGAAAATGAAAAATAAATAGTGACAAATAGTGAAAAACTAATGTTAACAGAAGATGAAAATAGGAGTGTTGAGGTCTGATCAGAATGATTGTTCGAGAGATTTGAAATATACTGGATTAAAAGTATGTTCTTCATTTTATTTCACACATCAAAATTATTGGTTAATTCTTCCTCTCCTGAAGATTTAACACACTGCTTTGAAAGTCTTGAAGTTTTCCACTTCAAGAACCATCAGCCAACAAATTGATTAAAAGATATCAACAGAAAGTCATCTCACCGAATGTTTTTGAAGATTTTGAATTGAAAGTTTGATGAATTGCCTCAATGATCGATCTTGATGAAAGATCATTGATTTAAAAATTATGTCCAATTAGGTGAAAATTCAATTAGAGGTTTGAGAACCAGATTCAATCTCGCCGATAGAATCTGATTCTTGTAAAAGGAATTTTAAATGAAGAAGAAGAAAATATGAACCAATAGGAATTCAAAACTCTCGAATAAAATAAATTGTCCTAAGATCATATTCAATTATAAAACAATGATTAAAATGAAAAACAATTAAACTAAGGAAAAAAGATCCTCCCTTTAAAGACGAAAGTCAAGTATTTTTGCTGGCTCCTGTAACTCCAAGTCTCAGGTACCACTCTTTGTGTCTCCCAAGTGTAACTGATCTCAAAAGGTTTGGCATGGAATGTTCAAACGAGAGTCCCATTGAATCTTGCTACTGCTCTGTTTTAAAATCTGCTCTCATCTGCTGCATAGTCAATAAAGTTCTCTACCAACATAGTCTTTTCTCTTTACTGTGCACCACACACGTGTGTTTTTTCACATAACACACATCACTTTATCTTTTCCCACGTAAATAACTCCCGACCAATTCGTTGGAGTGAACCTAATCGGTATTATATATTTGCTTTGAACCTAAACAGTAAAATAGACTATAAATAAAAGTTACAACATTGTTAAAAAATAAAAATATACTTAATTAATGAGTTAGATAAAATGTTATATTATTATTAGTTTTCTATTATTAATTTAGCTAATATTAAAGTTTGTATATTTATAACTTTTATAACAAAGATTATAATTAATATTATTATTTTATTAAGTTAATTATTTAATTTATTTTTATATTATTATTAGTTTATTATTATAATTTAATATTTAACTATTTGATTATTAAATTAACATTTTAAGTAATTAATTATTATATTTTTATTATATTAGATTATTATTAGTTAAATTAGTTAATTTATTTTATTCATTGATTTATTATTATAATTATTTTATTAAAAAGTTAAATAATAAGGTATTATTTATTTAATTTTATTAGTTTATTTTATTAATATTTTAGTTTTAAAATATTTTATCAAACAAATTAGTTTTATAATTTATCTAATTAATATAATTTATTTGATTTTTATTATATATATTGCATTTTTTTAATTATTATTAATTAGTTATATAATTTTATTTTATTATTAATTATTTATTATTATAATAATTTTTATTTTATTTATCCCCACAAAACCCTTCTTCTCCACTATGTATGATGTAGGGGGGAGTTTGAGTCAGTCGCTGCGTTGGCTTGGCACACAACGTCGACGACGGTACCCCCTTCACACATCACTCCATCATCCAGCTCCGATACATGGTGGGAGTTCCAGATCCGCATTGGATGCGGGTTGCGGCAGGCTTGAGCGATGTAGTGACGATTCCATCCCTCTCGTAGTACTATGCAACCGCATGGAAGCTTGGAAGGGCTGGGTCTCAGCGGCGATGCACGTCTTCTGTGGTACCATTAGTGCGGTGGCCCTACTCCATCATGGTGGCTTGGGTTCCGGTTACTCCTCCAGATTTGCGTAACTTCAACGGTGACTCCAAAGATCAGTGTCAGAATCTCATGGCCGGAGGAACTTGGTCAACCTCCTTGGCTTGATTCAGATCTGAGAAAAATTAGGGATTTGAGTTCATGGAATTGTTTAAATCTTTTTTTTATTTTGATAGTTGATGTTGAAACTTTGGTTTGAAATTGATTCATTTTGGATTTGGTTGTGGGAAGGAATAGAGGAAGGCATCGATGAGTGGTAGTGTTTAATGTCGACATGAGAACACAATGTGATGGTGAAAGAAGAAGTGAAAGAAGAAATAGAACTACAGTAAATTAGAGTGGAGAAAGAAGCTTCGATATCACCGACATGGGAAAGGAGGATGAGCGGAGCACATTGGTGTGAGGATGAGAGACTGAGGAGAGGATTTCCTATCGGTGAGACCGACAGAGGGAGAAAAATTAAGGGGAGAGTCAGTGAGACAAATGAACTATTGGTCTCACCAATAGATGAGGGTTGTGTCGATGATAAAGGTATATCCATCGGTCTCATTAGTGTAAAAAAAATGAGTTGGCGACACACAAAAAAATTTTAAACTGCAACAACCAAAATTAAAACTTTAATTAATTAAAGTGTTTAATTAACTGATTAATTAAAAACAAGAACTAAAATTAAAAGAAAAATAAAGCATAAAATATAATGAAACTAGATTGGCTTAATTTAATTAAAATAATTAATTTATCAACAAAATTAAAAATTAAAAATAAAATATACTTAAACTAAAATTAAAAACTAACTTCAAAAATTAAATAAAAAGAAAATTATTTACTATTTGACTTGAAACTAAGCATTAAAATTACATAGTTTAATTATTAATTGTAAACACTTTAATTAATAAAATGAATTAAGGTTAAACTAATTTGAAAAAGATAAAATTAAAAGATTAAAAAATGAAATTTAAATATTCCACTTACTAAATAAAGGGCGAGGAGACAACGAGAAAAGTGAAACTGTGTCGATGAATCATTAAGTAACCGACAATGGTAAAAAGCAGTGTCGGTGAGACCAACAAGCAACTGTTGGTGAGTAAAAAACTAAAGAAATTAACAAAATAAAGAATGGGTCACTAACACCCCAGCTGACTTAAACATTTATATACATAAATAAACATAAAACATTATGGAAATTAAAGATTTAAAAATTCTAAATTAATTAATTAATTAACTAGATGAAAACTAAAAACAATTGATTAAAAACACTTGTTGAATTAATTATTTTAACACGTTAAAACTAAAAACTTAACTTATATTAGAGACTAACTAAATTATTAAATAGAAAATTTTTAAAAAAGCTAATTTATTTTATGGCTAAATTGAATACTAAATTAATTATATGAAAATAAAAATATTAATTTATTAATTAATAAACATTTAATATTTTACAAAAGTCAAAAGATTTAAATTTACTAAAATAATATGTAAAATATTATACTGGAAATATTATTGATTCTTTATTAATTATTTTAAAGACTAGAATTACATTATTTGTTATAAAAGTTGATTAATTAATAAATTTAATTATAAAAATACAAAAGTGTGAATATTTTGTAATAAAGTGAAAAATAAGACAATAAATTATTAAAAAAATAATAAAAATATGTAGAAAACTATTTCAAATTAAGGCCACATCAAACCCCAAGAAGACTTGAAAGAGTAAAAACTACTATAATATTGAAATAAAAATTGTCATTAGAGCCTTGGAGGTCACTAGGACCCAAAAATAATATATTCATCCACAACCGTTTACCATTGATATTACTTGTTTATCCTTTGAAAATGATTCTCCAAGTTGCAATATTCTTGATGATGATTCTTCTTTGAGGGATGCATTCAAAACCGGGGAAGCAATGAATGATTCCTTGGTAACTTGGATAGATGAGAATAATGAAATTGTTCTACATTTTTTTTTTGAAATTAACGTGGATACTTATCTCTAAATTAGAAAGAGAATGAGAGGGTATGACATCTGCCATCGGGAGGGTATGACACCTGCCATCGGGACAAGCCTGTGCATGCACGGGAAAGCCTAGCCGAACAGCCATGCGAATGTGGAGAGCTGATTTCACGATGAAGATGCTGTGGAGGAGCAGTTTCAAGTAGTTGGTCTGGGTTGTATGCAATGTTTGAAGCCTACGAGAAATGAATTCTTCTAAGGCCTATGGGCCATGTAATACTTACGCCTTCGGGCCTTGTAGGGGTTCCACCTCACCCCTTGAAAGGTGGATGATAAAAAATCAATAAAAAATGAAGGCCTTCGGGCCATTGGAGGTGGATGAATACAATTGAAACCCTAAATTTAATTTCGAGGAGATACCATGGAAATGAATCGATTGCTTGAATATTTTCCAGATGTTATTTTCATGGATTTTCTCTAGGTAATTGGACTGGTGCTTTCACATACTTGAGATGTTTTTTTAATGCTATCCTTTTTAATCTGCTATGTTGTGGGTTGATTCTATTTTAGTTCACTCTAATGACCTGTGAGATTACTGAGATTTTTATTGATGTTTTTAAGTTTCCATAGTTTGGTTGCCAGCATTTTGGGAACATCAATGCTCTATTTGATGGATATTTATTATTTTTTGTTGGGACCAACAAATTTTATTTGGCCTTTTGATGGTTTTCAAATTTAATACAATCTTAATAATATGGCGACACGCCTATTCAATCATTACGAGGATGCACAATAGTGTTCTTTTGATTTACTGGTGACATGAATCTTTGTATGGATGTCTTAGTCAAGAAGTCAAATTTGGATTCTCATTTCAACAATTTTTTTCTCATGGGAGAAGGAACAACCCTTTTTTATGGATTATGTATTTTTATATGATGATGAACCTCTTATCCATTGATGATATGTCTTCTAGAGGTTATGAAATCCTGCTGCTTCTTTGGATGACTTGATTTATTCTTCAAGGTTTGGGGATGTGTGTGCTGATATGTATGTTTTTATTCTATATTTGAATGCTTCTCCCTTATTTCCCCGATGGTGCAAACTCGTTACACCTCATGCATGTCTTGTAACTTGTTTCAACTTTTAATAATTTTATTGGGACATAAATTGGGCAATCAATTCATGGCTCAATCTGCTAATAATATATATATATATATATTTATTATAATTTTATAATTATTTAAATATACATATATTCTTTTCTTTTAAAAAAAAATACATATATATTTATAATTTTATAAATACTTTATTATATATATATATAATTGAATTATTAAACAATATATATCAATATATCACATTTATATTAATTATAAATATCCATTTATTAATTAATGTATATAAATAAACATTATTTTATGAATATAAATACGATAATATTAAGTATATTGATAATATTTTTTATTAAAAGGTTTTATCATCGCTAAGAATAGAGCTGAAAAATAGAAACCATTATCAGCACTAAAAAAAGTGCGGATAAAGGGTACACCTTTATTAACAATTTTTTAGGGATGATAAAAGTTAACTTTATCAGCACTTTTAACTAGTGTTGATAAATGTACCCATTTTTTCAATGCTTTCTATTTATCACTGATAAAAGCAGACACTGATTTATCCACATTCTGTGGTAGTGTACTCAACTTCCGCAGTAGATAAAATAATAGATAGTTGCCTCTTAGAAGACAAAGAAATTAAACTTTTTCCAACAAAATGACACATACCTAATGTGCTATTTCGGTTAATTATATAGCCTCTAAAATCAGAGTTAGAATAAGATATTAAATCAAAAAAATTATATTTAGGGTAAAATAAACTAGAGTTAATAGTTCTTTTAAAATATCTAATTATTCTTTTTATAGCTTTAATATAAATCTCTTTCGGGTTAGCTTGAAATTTAGTGCATAAAAAACACTAAACATGATATTAGGTCTTGATGAGGATAAATTAAGTAAGATACCTACCATTCCTCTATAAACTTTAATATCAATAGATTTACCAGATGCATCAATATATAATTTACAACTAGTACCCATATAAGTTTTCATAGATTTATAGTAATTGAGACCAAAACTTTTAACCAACTCTTTAGCATACTTAGATTGATTAAGAAAAAAAATCCATCTTTCCTTTGAGAAATTTGAATCCCAAGAAAGAACTTTAATTCTCTAATTAAACTCATTTAAAACTCAGAATACATCAAATTTGAAACAAAACAACAAATTATTTCACTAGATGAACCAAAAACCATATCATCTACATAGATTTTCCCAATTAAAATATCATTGGAAATTCCTTTAACAAATATTTTAGGCATAAAATTTCTTTTCTTGAAACCATTATTCAATAAAAATAAAGTCTTTTATAAAAATCATGGGGTTCTTTTTTTGAGACTATAGAAATATTTAGATAATTTAAAACCATGATTAATAAATTATTCATTTTTAAAACTAGGGGGTCAAAAAAACTAAACTTCTTTAGTTATAAAACCATCCAAGAAATCACTGTTTTACATCCATTTGATATAATTTTAAGTTTTTTTAAAAAGAAAAATCTGACAAGATTATAATAGCCACTAATATGTAAACAGGTGAAAATGAATATTCAGAGTCTATACCGTCTTTAGAGTATCCTTTCATGACAAGTATGTATTTTTTTTTGACAATCTATCTAGATTCATCCAACTTGTTCCTAAAGATCCGCTCAGTTCCAATTACGTGCTTATCCTTAGGAAATTCTTCTAAATACCAAACATTATTTATAACATACTAATTAATCTTATATTGAATAGAAACCCTCCAGTTAGAATCATTTAAAGCGTCATTAACATTATTAGGAATAAAAGTAGTAATAATAATAGAATCAATATTTAAATTTAAAATAGAATTTATAGTTTTAACATTAGAATCAACGTTACCAATAACATTTTCAAAAGGACAATCTTTATGAATCCTTCATGATCTTGGATTAGTTTGATAAGGATTATTATCCCCCTCAATTGATTCATCCTTATCCTATGGTTTTTCTTTACCAAAATTAAAATCTATAAACCCATCATCAAAATCATTAAAATTAGAATTTAATTTAACATTATTTTCATCAAACATAACATGGAAAATTTATTCAATAACCATTATTATTTTATTATAAACTATATAAGCTTTAATATTATTATAATGACCTAGAAAAATACCTTCTCAATTTCAGCATCAAATTTATCAAAATTATCATTTGAATTCAAAATAAAAACTTTACAACTAAAAACTCTAAAATAACCAACTTTATGATTTTTTATTTTTAAATAATTGATAATGAGTTTTCTTCAACAAAGGTCTAATAAGAATTCTATTTGAAATATAATAAGAATAAAAATGGACTCATCCACATAGTTAAATCCATTTCATTAAGAATTCTATTTTTTCTCTCTAAAACAACATTTTTCTATGGTGTACTAGGAGCAGAAAAATTATAAAAATAACCATTTTGTTCACATAGTTTTCTAAAATCAAAATTATAAAATTCACCACCTTTGGTACTATGAGTATAAACAATCATAAATCCTTTTTAATTTTGAACTATATCACAAAAATTAGTAAATATAGATGAAGTATTATTTTTATGAGTAATAAAGTATACCCATGTAAATCTATTATAATCAGCAATAATAACTAATGTATATTTCCTTCCACCAAGGATATATATTTGAGTAGGAGCAAATAAATCTAGATACACTAGAAATAAATGTCTATTAATACTTATATGATTGGTAGGTCTAAAATAAATTTTATGATATTTCCATTTCTTTCAAGCGTCACAAACATGGAACTATTCTTTATTCAAGGAAGGTTACTGTAAAAATTTATCATGTTTTTTGTTCTTATTTAAAATTATAAAATTAACATGACCTAAATGTATATGATAAAAGATTATATCACTCTTCACATAATTCAAACACTTAACATGCTGAATTGTTAGTTCATAAAAATCAATAGTATAAAATATTTTTCTTTTGATTAGTGTAAAATAATAAAGAATCATTCCGAAAAACTAAAAATTAATCATTTTAAAATTTCTCTTTCATTCCATCATAACACACTTGAGATATAATAATTAAATTATATTTTAAACCTTCAAAATGTAAAACTTTATAAATACAAATATAATTTAAAATAATATCTTTACCAAAACTTTTACCTTTCCCTTGAAATTATCTTCAAATGTAATAGTGCCTCTATCCTATGTATTATAAGTGGTAAAATTTGATGGGTATTTGGTAATATTCCTAGAGCATCCATTGTCCATGTATGATATATCATTCTTGAGAGATTTAAGACATTTTTATTACAATAATAAATTACTTGACAATTTTGGTACCCAAGTTACTTTGGGTTAAATAGGATTAGTAATGAAAATTTTATGTACCCATACAAAATTTAAACATGTATTATAAGGTTATCTAGATAAAAAATATTTAGAAATATTAGTTTTTATAAATTATAAATACTATCTGAATTTAAGAAAAAAATCATTTTCAAAGTGACATTTCATGACACATTTAAACAAAGTAACAATATAAGTACAACCATTTTTACTTTTAAAAAAATGAGTTTTGAACATTTAAGTAAATCTTTTATCATAACCAAAACCATGTTTATTTTATTTAGTTTATTCAAAGACATCATCTTATGATATTTTTCAGAAACTTTAATAAAATAAGATAATATTTTTTAAGACTCTCAACTTCAATTTTCAACTTTTCATTCAAATTTTGAGCAAATTTCAAATTGTTATAAATTGTATAATGAGAAGCAGAAGAAGTATTATTTAATTTTTCATTCTCTTAAGAAATTATTTTATTTTTAGAAACAAGTTTCTCATTATTTTCCTTAATATTATTATATTAGAAATCATCTTTGAAAATATTCTTTCTTAATATTTTAATTTATTCATTTAATTAAAAAAAATTGTTTTTTAGAATCATAGTTAGAATCAGTACATAAAAAATAAAATATCAAATCACTAACCTTATTCCAGTAATTCAATGAATCACAAGTTAGTAAATTCTTTCCCATGTTTATATTATTCTATATAATCTAATTCTTCTGCACAACCCCAACTGGCCATCTATTCCTTTTATCCATCATTTTTTATTTTCCTTTATTCTTTATTTTAAGGTAGTCAATATTAATACGCCCTTTCTTACTAAACTCATAAAAAGTTACATTTGAATAATTGCATTTCATACCTATTTTCTTGACTCCCATATGTTTTTATTTTTGAGGGTTTCTTCTAAAATGATTCTTGAATCGTTTATTTTTCATTCTTTTGTAAACCCCAGTCACAATCTAAGCCATATATTTCTTTTCACTATCTTGTAGACCAGAATCAGTCGAGTTAGTAGAAACAAAATTCACAAATTTAAACGACACACCTTTTCTTTTTTTGTCTCCTCATCGACAATATTCTTCAGTTACAGTTTCTACTAAACCAGTGATCCAATAAATTCATCTAGAGTGTGCTCTTTGAATTTATTTATTTCATAAATAACAACATTATTAGCATGAAATTTATTTGGTGGTTCTCATAGGGATTTTTCAACAACTAGATCTTCTCTAAGTGAATTTAGTCCATTCACAATGCTTTTTAATAGGTGGAATATTTAGTTTACAATTTCTTCTTCACCTATCTTGAATTCTTGTTACTCAGATCAAAGAATTCAAAGCTTAGTTTAAATTAATTTTTCATATCCAATGTGGGTTAGTTATAGAATCTTACAAATCTCATGATATTTCTTTTAAGCCAAAACATTACTAACAAAACTTTTGAAAATTACACAATATAAAATATTAACAACTTTTTAATTTTAAAAAAATATATTTGAATTATTTTTAGTAAGTGTATTTGTGTTAGCTTCTGGGAGAATGTATTATTTTTATGTAACGAACCAATGTAATATACTTAATTTATTGAGGTATTCCCACATTCTGGATCTCTAGTAGTCATAATCATTTCCATCAAATTGAGGTGGATTATGAGGAATCCAAACATCATTTTTGTTCAATCATTACATATTATAAGATCATTATCCTTAGACATCGAGGTTCAGTAATAGGTTAAAAAGATTAAATATAAATAATATACTATATAAATGTATTGGATAATTACAAAAGGAACAACCTTTGATACCAATTGTTAGGTTAGATAGGGTAATGGAAGATGATCTAGAGGGGGTGAATAAACTAGATTAAAAATTTAATCAAATAAATTGATTATTTAAATTAATCATTAAAGTTAATTATTAGAGTTAATTTTCAGCATAAATAAAATAACGAAAACAAATATTTTTATACTAATTTGATCCAAAGCAGAACTAGTCCAGTCTTATACCTCTCTACTCAGAGAGATATACATGTACACTAAATCGATTTTTGAGGGGGAATGATAACCCAATTACAATATACTTTTCTATTAGAGGGACAAACAAAACACACTAACTTTTGTATGAGGATTCAGAACCCAATTACAACACTTAAATTTAGACACGAGCATTCATAACTCAAATGGTCCTAACTTTAGAATTTAGCAGTCACAACCTAAATATATAGAATAATAATAATACTTTTGTATGTAAAATCAAAAATAGAAAATATAAAGTGCATGTGAGAGATTAGAAGTTGTGTTACAAAATCAAAAATCAGATTAAGTATAATATAAAAAATGAAATAATAGGTATAAATTCTTTAGAAATGAGGATGTTTCATTAAGGAAGTAGTAGTTGTAGAAGATATAATTCATAACTAGAGATATTTTCCAGGTGATGAAACAAAGTATCACATATGAATATGGTTTGTACACCAGATTGAAAAGTTCATATCCTTTTATCATGGAAACATAAAGAGTTGAAAATTTTATATATTGTGTTCAAATCTTTTTAAGACTGCTCTAAAACCCTTTAAAAGAGATCTTTAAAGAATAAAAAACACCTTCCATGGGTGAAACAATTAAAAATTATTCAGGAGATAGAAAATAAATCTCCATAAAAATCATAACATCAATGATTTGAATTCAAAACCTAAACACCAATTAAAACCAATTTAAATAAACCATTAAATTATTCTAATAGATTAAATAATAATAGGTCAAACATAATTTCAAATAAACAATTGAAACTAAGTCTGATAATTCCCTGAATATTGTAATCATATTGACTGTTAAGAAAAACATTAGAATAAAATATTTATAAATATAAAGAAATAATTTTAATAATTTTAATACATTAAATAATTTTCACAACATTTAAAAATATTAATAAATATTTTTGAAATTTTTTAAAAAATTAATATAGGCAATAAATAATATGTTACAAAAAAGATGTAACTTTCTATAATCAATGAAGAATAATTTAAAACATATATTATACATAATTAAAATATTTTAAAATTACTTCACATGGTATCCATATAATATATATGAGTTTAAGAAATTAATAAAACATTTAAATTAATTATAATATGTATGCAGTAATTCCAAATATTAAAAATGTTGAAAAATAGAGTATTGAATTTTTTTCGAAACAATAAAATTTTAATTGGTGGTAGAAAGAATCTGCTACTATTGAGGATCTACTATTGAGTCATTCCCTCAAAGAGATACCAGTGGAGATCTACCATTGTAGATATATCATCACAAATCTACCATTGAAATTTTAAAAAGATATACCATTGAAACTAATCTACCATTGAAGTGAATTGTGACCTACCATTGAGATAAAAAAATATCGATCCATCGTTAGTTAAAAAAACGATCCATCATTAGTTATAAAAAATGATCCACTGTTAGTTATAAAATATGATCTACCAATATTTATAAAAAAATGATCCACCATTAGTTAAATAAAATGATCCAATATTAGTTTTAAATAGTGATCCACCATTTTTGATAAATATCCTCTACCACTGAGTTATATTTTTATCTACCATTGGGTTATATTTTCATCTACCATTAGGTTATATTTTGATCTGTCATTGGGTTATATTTTCATCTACCATTGGGTTATATTTTGATATACCATTGGGATATATTTTCATTTACCATTGGTTTATATTTTGATCTACCATTGGGTTATATTTTCATCTACCATTGGGTTATATTTTGATCAACTGTTGAGGTGGAGTTTCTAAAAATACCATTGGAAGTAAAAATGAGATATTACAGATTGAAAAGGAACTTTAAACTAATTTTGGATTAAACTTATGTCCAACCTAGGAGGTTATGATGCAGGAAGATAATTAATATAGGGATAATCCATGAAGGATGAAGGAATAAGGTAAAACCATGGAGGAAACTAGATGGAGGAAGAAGATGATGAATAATGATTCATCATTTTATGTAAAATATCAAAACAAAAACATGGGTGATTTTTTAATCCATATAAAATACTAAATTAGAAGTTTTTATTTAATAATTAATTAAATATAATTTCAATTTCATTCCAATGAATCAATAATTGCTTCAATTTAAAAAATATAGGAAATGATATTATCTAAATACAGTGAAAACTTGATTTGAATACTGAAGAAGTAATTGCATTATTTTAGCCATTTTTAATGAAGTTAAATTAATTTTTTAGATTTTCATGTATTTTAATGAAATATAGAAAAACTAATTATATTTATAAATTAATAAATTCCTAATTATTATAATGTGAATTGAATGAGACATTAAAGAAACAAAAAAATTGAATTATGGAAAACCCATAATTCTAGAACTATTGCAAGGTATTCTAACATTCATATCACCACTTAAAAATAAATTTATACTTCCATTTATTCTAATTAATTGTTAATAAATGTGTTTTATTTCTAACTAAACAATTTTTTTAAGAATATGTTATGTATATATCTTGTTATAAATTAATAACTAAATAAAACTATAAAGAAGTTTAAAATAAAAATATTTCTTGAATCCAAAATCATGTATCATGTTCAGATAAAAATAACAAAATACTTGATATAAAATTATAATTCATTTTAGTATAATAAAATGTTGGTAAACATTTTATATTTCATATAAAATTATAATTATAAAAATTCAATGATGAAAAATCAAGTTATAATAAAAATACATAGATGTTGTAAAAATATTTTTTCACATAAAATAATAAAAGGGTTTTGGATTATTAAAAACATAAACTAACATGTAATAAAACAAAAAAAATTCATGCATGAACATGAAAAAATAGGGTAGTGGATTGGAATATCCACCAAATACATGAAGTAGAGAACACCCATGCATGATGGGTTAAGAGAAATAGACTTGACCATAATTAGAAATGTACTTATATGAAGGTTTTTATATTAGTAAAGGAAGTTGGAAGTGTTGTATATCTTGGAACATCTATCTATATAGGTTCTAAGGGAATACTATGAATTAAATGATGGTATGAGATAAAATTCATGAAAGAACATGTCCAGTGTTGATGTAAGAGTTATAGCTTTTTCTATAACATTCATAATAAGGCTGGAGGGTTGGTAGTAGTGAACAGCTTGAACAAGCCATTAATATCAATGTAATGAGGAGATAAGAAAATTTAATGTATCCCTGAACATAATTGAATAATTTATAGATTTAGAGTTTGAATTTAAATTTTAGCCAAGTTTTCCCAATATACATGTCATCAAGCCTCAGTGTATGTGTTATCTTCCCCAATGTAGATGTCAGGTTTTTCAACATATGTGTGATCCAAGCTGAGAAAAATTGTAATTTTGATCCTTTATAAGAGTTAATTGCCATATAATATGTGTGATGGTCAAGAGATATATAATATTGGCAAATGAATTTTAGTGTAAGTGTGATTTCTCTCCATTTTACATGCGATTGAGATTTGCATAGGTGTGAACTACTTCAGCATAAGTTTCATTCAACACTTAGAAAAAAATGTGAAAAGATATAGAATTAAAATCAATGAATTATATATTTTATAACCTGAATATAAAAATTATTTGAGATTATATAAGATATTTTCTACCATGATTTAAAAATTAAAAACACCAAGATTGGTATATGATCTAAACATGCGAAAATAAAGAAGATATAATCTTCATCCATGGAAAGGGAATTTCAAAACAAAATAAAAAGTGAGGTTTCTATTTTTTTTAATTACGAGTTAATGAAAATATAATGATTCTTGAGTTTTGAATTCAAGATCATAATATCATGATTATTATTTAATCCATGATCAAATCTAGTGTCCAAGGGGATCAAATAATAAAATCTATTACATGTATTTCTTATTGAAGAAAGTGAATTTATTAGATTTTCAATAAATAATTATATGAAGTTCTATCAAAGATCAATATTTCGAACAATGAATTAATAATTATGAACCAAGCTAGTGGAATGGGTTTAATGATCTATTAGTTTATAATAAGGAGAAAAAACATAGTGAGGTAGAAGGAAAAAAATTTCCCAAGCCTAAAATGATAAGTCTTTAAAATTTATTCAAATATGAAAAGAGAAGAAGGATGAGGTTACTGAAAGAAAGAATTATATATATATTCAGATAAGAATTAAGGGATATAATATGGAATAGGTGGATATATTTTTATTTTTTATAGGTAAAATTTATATTTCTATATAAGTTAATGAACTATATCATACCGCTAGATAGAGTAATGTATGATTCTTATAAAAATTTAGAAAAATAAATACATATTTTATGGATATATTTTGGAGGAAGAAAATGAATCAAAGATAGATGTGTAAAATCCAAAAAATACGTATGTAAGAACCCGGTTCTTCTATTTGAGGTACAAGCTTCCTCTTTTCTCTTTTCCTTAAGTGTTTTTAATAAAATATGGAAAAGGAGGAAAAATACCAAATTTTGGAACTACACGCCGTGTACTTTTTCCACACGCCGTGTACTTCTGGCTGTGTTGGGATGAGTACACATGGTGTGTAGCCTTGCCGATGAAAAAGGGTGTAGGAACCGACTACACGCTGTGTAGTGGTCCTTTACACGCCGTGTAGTCAGTTGGAAGGTAAAAAAGTAAGGCGGTGGAGCAGCCACCAGCTGGGCGGCAGTACACGCCATGTACTCAGGAGTACATGCTGTGTACTCTTGTCGGCAGGTGAACAGTGTCGCGCTGGCGGAAAGCCGCTAGGTGAATAGTTAAATGAAAGGAGTACACGCCTTGTACTTGTAAGTACACACTGTGTACTTTGTTTTTTCAGCTTAAAATAGGCAGTAGCCTCCTCATTTGGCAGAGGAGGCATTTGATCCATTTTGGAGCCAAAGGAGGAGGCCGAACCTTTGAAGATCCGCCGGGTGTTCGTCTGGAATCCGATTCCGCTTCGGACGATCTCGTTGGAACCATGTGGGTAAGCCCTCTCTTCTCCTAGCGCATTTCTTACCAATTCTTCTCCTAACGTAAGTTATTTAAATCTGAATGGGTTTTGTTCTTCATCAGATCTACTCCGTTCTTGGGCGTTTCTGGAGTCGGTGTTCGGGTATAACGTTCGTTGACGTTTAAGGTAGGTGGCTTGGTGTTTAGTTTTCCAACTGCCGTGTGTTTTTGTGTGTTTTTGTGCCACGAAACCATGTTGGGGTGTCGTGTGGATGATGCCATTTCTATATTAAACACCTAGAATTGAATAGGTGGTTAATTATGATAATAAAATGTTGGTTGGGATCATTGCTTGGATCCAGGACCATCCTGAGGGGTAAGTTCCTCTGTTTAGCCGTTTGGCCAGGATACCTGAGGGTATGCCTTGTTTAAATTATGCATTACTTTTTCCTTGAGAGTAATTTTATTCAAATTGCATGTTTATATGTTGGGCATGGCATGGTTACTTATGCCTGAGGGCGGTGTTTTGCTATAGCCTGAGGGCATGACTGTATTAGCCTGAGGGCGATGTTCTATTTCGCCTGAGGGAAACCTTTCGTGACTGAGGGCTTGACTTCTGTGCTTGAGGGCGACACTTCGTATGCCTGAGGTCGAGAATTATGTTATGCCTGAGGGCGAGATTCTGAATGCCTGAGGGAGAGATTCTGTATAGCCAGAGGGCGTGGTTAACTATACTAACATGAGGGAGAGATACTGGTTGGCCTGAGGGCTTGGTGCTGTTGGGCATAGAATGATACTAAAATTAAATGGATTAAATAAATAATTAAATGGAAATATAACTGGTAAGTTAATTACTTTTGAGTACTGCTTGGTTTATTGCATTTTATTATTACACACTTTTGTTGCATGTTTATACGTAGTTAGGAACGAGCCTTTGGTGGGTGCCTACTGAGATATATTTCTCATACACTATTTGGGTCGCGCTTTTCATCCGAAACAGATTACATTGCTGCAGGTGTAGATAGGGGAAAGAGTCCCTATACAGGTACATGATTGCTACTGAGGAATGGGAGGGCATGGGACCAGGCCTAGGCTCGCGATGCCGCTGCCAGCTGTTTTTCTTTGTTTTGTTGTACGATGCTTTTGGTTGTATTGTATTGATGTATAACATGTTCTGGCTATTTTCTTAGAACTTGAGACATGTAGCATCATCATTTATATACTGTTGGTTATATCCACTGTTGTTGTTTATTTCAGTTGTGTATGGTTTACTGCTTCCGCTGTTTGTTGTATGTTTTATTTTGTATTCCGCTGCACTACACTTTGACAAATGAGGGCATATTTTTCCCTCTATCAGACCTGGGCCCTCGCTGCTAGTCGGAAACCTTTGGCATTTGGGGAAATGCGCTTGCAGTCACGTGGTGAACCGGATTCGGGGCACCCGTTGTGTGGCACCCGGGTCCGGGACGTTATAAAGTGGTATCAGAGGGGTTCTTTTCTTTGACTTACTATTTGGAGCTGTAGTCAGGGATAGGATGGACCAATAGTTGGTAATAAGCCATGCCCGGGCGTAGCTAACCCGTGTACAGGGAAAAGCCAGTCTACCTCGTAGTTTGAAATTCTTCTGATTTTGCAAATTTTACAGTTGATATGATTTCACCGTTGGGTGAGACACTTGTATTGTGCTGTTTATATTTTATCTATGGATTCTATTTAGTTGCAACCTAATGAGATGAGGGTATTCCATCTCATGCATCATTTTGGCACATGCTAGAATCACATTCCATGCATAGTTTCAATGCCATGTAGGTGCATTAGAAAATTGCATATTGTTGTGATAGTTGTTGTGCTAAAAAAGAATGCTGTTGTGATAGCTTCTTGATAAATACCTACTATTTGATAGAGTATTTTTTGTAAGCCTATTTATAGAATGGATGCCAAAATTTGGTTTTTGGGGTGTATGGGCCCCCATTGACTGGAATTTGGTGGATCATTGACTGATTATTAGTTATAACACAAATAAGATGTCAAACTTTGATTCTTGGGGAGTATGGGCCCTCACGGGCCGGAATTTGACACTTAGGTGTTGTTTTTCAGTGTTTTCTGGGTTCTGGGGAAGTTTTTGAGGCATACTGTCTGGAAACCCAGTATACACGTCATGTAGTATTTTTACACACGCCGTGTATGGCCTTCTGTTCGGGAAGAAAACTGAACTTTTTGAGTACACACCGTGTACCCTAAGTACACGCCGTGTAGTCTCTTCCCGTGTCACAAACCGTGTGGGTGGCGACACAGGGTAGGGAAAGGATTGGGTAAAACACACCGTGTACCAGATATACACTCCATGTAGTATTGATCCGGAGTCCGGCCGTGTAACTAACAACATGGGTCGGTGAACTCCTGCACAGAACACGCCGTGTCAATAATGAACACACCGTGTAGTGTAACCCGGGGACTCGACCGTGTAACTAACAACATGGGTCGATGTCACTGTTCATTGAACACGCCATGTACCTTTGGGGACACGCCGTGTAGTCTTGTCCGAGGACAGACCGTGTGGACTTAGCCGGGTGGCTGGAGAAACGGGGTGATGTACACGCCGTGTGCGGGTGTAACACACCATGTAGTGTCAAGTCGAGTAGTCGGCCATGTCACAAGCGACACGGGTAGTTGAAAAATAACACCATACATGCCGTTTAGATTAATTACACGCCGTGTAGTTTTTTTTAACGGGAGCCATGTGGCTTAGCCATGCAGAAGGGCCCGGGTAGGGGAAGGGAAGTCAATTACACGCCGTGTAGTCTGTATACATGCCATGTAGTATTGTTTTGAAAATTTTGAATACCTTGTTCCTCATGTTTCCTTTTGAGTTTCTTCGTCTTCGGTCTTTGATAATCTAGTTCTAAGGTGTGTTTTTGACCTTGTAGTGTCATGCCACCTAGACGACCGTACGTTGTTCACCAGGAGAGCGGAAACGAGTATACTCCAGAAATGGTGGGCCATGGGCTACCAGTTGGTCCTCCAGCAGAGCCAGATGCAGCACCAGCTGCTATACCGGACACAGGCGCGGAGGCACAGTTCCGTGAAGGCTTATTGCGGTTCATGCAGACCTTTCAGGGAGCACCGCAGGCTGCCACATCTATGGCCGAGCTGACACGTATCTTCCAGCAGTAGCATCCACCTACGTTCTCAGGGGATGGCGGACCACAAGCTGTAGAGTCTTGGATGGGGTCGATTCAGACTATTTTTGAGTATCTTGAGACACCTCCAGGGCGGAGGGTCAAGCTTGTGACATACATGCTGCGTGATTCCGCCAAGAGGTGGTGGGATGTTACCACCCAGTCAGAGCATCACAGGGACATGGTGTGGGAAGAATTTCAGGCAGTCTTTTATGAATTTTTCTTTCCCGAGACGCTGAGGGCAGATAGAGCTCAAGAGTTCATGAATCTGCAGCAGAGCGCTATGTCAGTGATGGACTATCCTGCTCATTTTACAGAGCTTCAGCGCTTTGCACCCGTGCTGGTGGGTGATGAGACACTGAGAGCCAGACATTTTGAGGATGGTCTTCATTATGAAATCCGAGCGCTGGTGAATGTTTTTAGGTTTCCGACTGTCCATGCTATTGTAAATCAGGCATTGATTTCAGAGAGGAACCTGTGGGAAGCTAGCGGTGTGGGCCAGGGCGGTTCAGCACCAGTTACTGGTACTATGTCTACTGGAAAGAGGAAGAGACAGATGGATTTCTCTCAGGGTGGCAGTACCAGCTAGGAAGTTTCTTCATGTGGAACAATCAGGTGCTACTGGTATGGAAGAGAGGGTAACAAGAGACCGCAGTGTGCACGTGATCCAGTGGAGTGCCGAGCTTGTGGAAAGATGGGTCATCTGCAGCGCTTTTGTAGGGCGTATCCACCAGTGGCTAGTGAGAGGGGTTCTGTTCATACTCCGCGTGCGGGAGCAGGACCAGTTACTTCTTACCAGTCAGGGAACTAGAATACATCAGGGCATGTAGGTAGAGATGGTGGTTGTGGCTGTGGTAGACAAACACCAGGGTCTCAGAGGCAGCAGGGTGGGACAGCTCAGGATAGCCAGGCTATGTCGTAGGGCCGCAGCACTGGGCAGACATATGCGGTGCATCAGACCCAGCATGAGTAGGATCCCGGACCTTCTACAGTCAGAGGTACTATTCTAGTGGATTCTGTTTTATCTTCAGTACTTTTCTATACGGGTTCTATGCATATTTTTATATCTGTGCCTGTTGTGGAGAGCCTTGGGCTCTGTGTTTATACTTCTTCCGATATCATGACGCTAGACACTCCGTTGGGGACTAGAACGGCTGGTGTGTGTCAGTGCAATGAGTTCCCCCTTGAGGTTGGTGGGTGTCACTTCCTTTGAGACCTCTATGTCCTAGAGATGACGAGCTATGACGCCATTCTCAAGATGGACTGGTTGGTTTCCTTTCGTTCCTTTTCAGATTGCTATCGTCGTAGGGTGAGTTTCACGTCACAAGAGGGCGGAGAGTTTTTATACAAGGGAGAATGGGATGTTTAGGCGAGTTGAGCTGGACCAGAGAATCATGGGTGAGGTGGATTCACAGCCCAGATTGTGAGATTATATCTGTATGACCAGGGGACTTTTCAAACGGATTTCCCTCCTGTTGTTGATCGTTTCAGGGATGTCTTCCCGGATGAATTTTTGGGTCTACCTTCAGAGAGAGAGAGGTGAATTTCACCATTGAGCTTGTTCCAGGAGTAGCACCGGTGTCCATTACTCCTTATAGGATGGCTACAACTGAGTTGCAGGAGCTCAAGAGGCAGTTAGAGGAGTTACATGCAAATGGCTTTATCTAACCCAGTACTTCTCCTTGGGGTTCGCCGGTCCTTTTTGAAAAGAAGGCGGATGGTACCCTCTGACTTTCTGTGGATTATCGGAAGCTGAACCAGTTGAAGGTTAAGAACTGATATCCCTTACCGAGAATTGATGATCTTTTTGATCAGCTTAATGGATCACGAGTGTTCTCGAAGATTGACCTAAGGTCAGGATATCATCAGATATGCGTGAGACTATCTGATATACCTCTCACGGCTTTCAAGAGTAGGTATGGTCTATATGAGTATACGGTTATGCCGTTTGGACTCACGAACGCGCCATCAGTTTTCATGGCTCTGATGAATCGTGTGTTCCATCAGTATCTTGATTATTTTGTGGTAGTATTCGTGGACGACATCTTGGTGTACTCTCACACTCGACACGACCATGCCACCCATCTTGAGATCGTATTGAGTACACTGAGGGAGCATCGACTATATGCTAAGCTCTCAAAGTGCCACTTTTGGATGGACCAGATTCACTTCTTGGGACATATCATCTCTGAGGTAGAAGTTTCAGTAGACCCGAAGAAGGTGAGAGCAGTAGTTTCCTAGGAGCAGCCTAAGAACGTGTTTGAGATACAGAGTTTCTTAGGGCTGGCTGGTTACTACAGGCATTTTATACAGGACTTCTCCCGCTTAGCAGCGCTGTTGACGGGCTTGACTAAGAAGGGTGTAAAGTTTGTTTGGTCGGAAGCTTGAGAGGCAGCTTTTCAGGACCTGAAGGGAAGGTTGACATCATCACTGATCCTGATACTCCCAGAGCAGGGGAAGAGCTATACAGTTTACTGTGATGCATCAGGTATTGGTCTAGGAGCATTGTTGATGCAGGGCAATCGAGTTGTTGCGTATGGGTCTCGGCAGTTGAGGCCGTATGAGAGGAATTACCCGACGCATGATCTCGAGTTGGAAGCATTTGTTCATGCATTGCGCTGTTGGAGACATTATCTATTGGGGGATCATTTTGTGATTTTCATCGACCACAAAAGCCTCAAATACATATTTACACAGCGTGACCTGAATATGAGGCAGTGAAGGTGGGTCGAGTACCTACAGTCCTTCAATTTTGAGCTTGCCTATACACCTGGTAAAGGTAATGTAGTAGCTGATGCACTGAGCAGGAAAACTCAGATACAGGCAGTGCCGGAGGCCAGTGGTGAGTGGGAGCTCATGGCTTTGTTCTCTGAAATGCATCTGGAGGTGCACAAAAGTTAGGGGCAAACTTATATTTCCTCTTTAGCTGTGACTTCTACCCTCCTGGATAGAGTGAGGATGAGACAACTATCTGATTCAGAAGGCCTAGTTCTACGGGAGTCGGTGGCAAGTGAGGACCCTACTCCTGGTTGGACGATAGGAAATGATGAGGTTTTACATTTCCATGGACGAGTATGGGTTCCAGGGGATATACGCGAGGAGTTGATGCAAGAGTTTCATGCTTCATCTTGGGAAGTTCATCCCGGGGTTACTAAGATGTACCGTGACTTGAGACGTCAGTATTGGTGGCCGGGTATGAAGAGAGATGTAGCTGGTTTGGTTATGAGGTATTCCACCTGTCAGTAGGTGAAGGCGGAGCATCAGAGACCAGTTGGGCTGTTACAGTAGTTAACCATTCCAGAGTGGTAGTGGGATGATGTCGCGATGGATTTCATGACTGGTTTACTGAGGTCACCTAGAGCCAATGACGCCGTATGGGTTGTTGTGGACATACTCACAAATGTAGCTCACTTCTTGCTGATCAAGGAGACCTTCAGTGTTGACGAGCTCAGATGGATGTATATCCGAGAGGTCGTTCGTCTTCATGGGGTCCCTCGTTCTATCATTTCAGATAGGGACACCTGCTTTATGTCTCGTTTCTAGCAGAGTTTTCAGAGGGCACTGGGTACACAGGTGCTTCTGAGCACAACATACCACCCTCAGACAGATGGCCAGTCAGAGCGTACGATACAAGTGCTAGAGGACATGCTGTGTGCATGCGTTCTAGACTTTGGAGGCTCTTGGGAGAAGCATATACCCTTAGTCTAGTTTTCCTATAACAATAGTTTTCAGGCGACTATTGAGATGGAACCATACGAGGATTTATATGGTAGGCCATTCTGATCACCCTTGTGCTGGTTAGAGGCAGGTGAGGCAGCTTTACTGGGGCCACAGCTCGTGCAAGAGACATCTGAGCAGGTCCAATTGATTCAGAAGAGGATGGCTACCACGCAGTCTCTTCAGAAGTCTTATGCTGATCATCGTATACTACCTTTGGAGTTCGTGGTCGGGGATCAGGTTTTCTTGCGTGTTTCACTGAGGCTGGGACACAAGCGGATCAGGAGACAGGGTAAACTTTCACCGCGATATGTGAGACCATTTGAGATTCTTGAGAGAGTCGGGCTGGTTTCTTATCGGTCGTGGTTACCACAGCGGTACCGAGCCACACACGACGTCTTCCACGTATCTCAGTTGTGTCGCTATCATTCAGACCCATCTCACGTTTTTCATCCCGAGGAGGTTGAGCTGGAGGTAGACGCGTCCTTTGAGGAGCATCCGATTAGTATCATCGACAGGAGCACGGAGGTTCTACAAGGATGGTCAGTTCCTCTCGTAAAAGTGCTATGGCAGCATGGCCGAGTGTAGGACGAGACCTGGGAGTGGGAGGACAACGTATGTGCTCAGTGGCCGGAGCTGTTTACGGCTATGTCTTCTCCACCCTTGGAAGGGCAATTCGGGGACGAATTGCTATAAGGGGGGAAGTTTGTAAGAACCCAGTTCTTCTCCACCCTTGGAAGGGCAATTCGGCTATGTCTTTTCCTTAAGTTTTTTTAATAAAATATGTAAAAGGAGGAAAAATCCCAAATTTTGGAACTACATGCCGTGTACTTTTTCCACACGCCGTGTACTTCTGGCCGTGTTGGGATGAGTACATAGGGCGTGTAGCCTTGCCAGTGACAAAGGGTGTAGGAATCGAATACACGTAGTGTAGTGGTCCTTTAAACGCCGTGTAGTCAGTCGGCAGGTCAAAAAGTAAGGTGGTGGAGCAGCCGCCAGCTGGGCGACAGTACACACCATGTACTCAGGAGTACATGTCGTGTACTCTTGTCGGTAGGTGAATAGTGTCGTGCTGGCGGAAAGCCACCAGGTGAAAAGTTAAATGAAAGGAGTACATGCCGTGTACTTGGAAGTACACGCCGTGTACTTTGTTTTTTTGGCTTAAAACAGACAGTAGCCTCCTCATTTGGTAGAGGAGGCATTTGATCCATTTTGGAGCCAAAGGAGGAGGCCAGACCTTTGAAGATCCGCCGAGTGTTCGTCTGGAATCCGATTCCGCTTCGGACGATCTCATTGGAACCACACAGGTAATACCTCTCTTCTCCTAGTATGTTGCTTACCAATTATTCTCCTAATGTAAGTTATTTACATTTGAATGAGTTTTTTTCTTCGTTAGATCTACGCCGTTCTTGGGCGTTTCTGGAGTCGGCGTTCGGGTATAACGTTCGTTGACATTTAAGGTATGTGGCTTGGTGTTTAGTTTTCCAACTGCCGTGTGTTTTGTGCATTTTTGTGCCACGAACCCATGTTGGGGTGTCGTGTGGATGAGGCCATTTCTATATTAAACACCTAGAATTGAATAGGTGGTTAATTATGATAATAAAATGTTGGTTGGGATCATTTCTTGGATCCAGGACCATCCTGAGGGGTGCGTTCCTCTGTTTAGCCGTTTGGCCAGGATACCCGAGGGTATACCTTGTTTAAATTATGCATTACTTTTTCCTTGAGAGGAATTGTATTCAAATTGCATGTTTATATGTTGGGCATGACCCGGTTACTTATGCCTGAGGGCGGTGTTTTGCTATAGCCTAAGGACGTGACTGTATTAACTTGAGGGCGACGTTCTATTTCGCCTAAGGGAAACCTTTCATGCCTGAGGGCTTGACCTCTGTGCCTGAGGGCGACACTTCGTATGCCTGAGGGAGAGAATTATATTATGCCTGAGGGCGAGATTCTGAATTCCTAAGGGTGAGATTCTGTGTATCCCCAGGGCGTGATTCACTATACTAGCCTGAGGGAGAGATACTAGTTGGCCTGAGGGCTTGGTGCTGTTGGGCACAGAATGATACTAAAATTAAATGGATTAAATAAATAATTAAATGGAAATATAACTGTTAATTTATTTACTTTTGAGTACTGCTTGGTTTATTTCATTTTATTACTGCACACTGTTGTTGCATGTTTATACGCAGTTGGGAACGAGCCTTTAGTGGGTTCCTACTGAGATATATTTCTCACACCCTATTTGGGTCACACTTTTTGGCCCAAACAAATTACGTTGCTGTAGGTGTAGATAGGGGCAAGATTACCTATACAGGTACATGATTGCTGCTGAGGAATGGGAGGGCATGGGACCGGGCCTAGGCTCGCGATGCCGCTGCCAGCTGTTTTTCTTTGTTTTGCTGTACTCTGCTTTTGGTTGTATCGTATTGATGTATAACATGTTCTGGATATTTTCTTAGAACTTGAGACATGCAGCATCATCATTTATATACTGTTGGTTATATCCACTGCTGTTGTTTATTTCAGTTGTGTATGGTTTACTGCTTCCGCAGTTTGTTGTATGTTTTATTTTGTATTTCGCTACGCTACACTTTGACAAATGAGGGCATAGTTTCCCCACTATCAGACCTAGGCCCTCGCTGCTAGTCGGCAGCCTCTAGCGTTTGGGGAAATATGCTTGAGGTCACGTGGCGAACCGGATTCGAGGCACCCATTGCATGGAACCCGGATCCGGGAAGTTACAACATATTCATCCATGCATGGTGAATTAAATGACGTACTTTGGGAATAATTATTGACTTGAAAATAGAGCACATGAAATATAATAGGGACCCAAAATGGGTATTTTATTATTGTGATTTTTCTAGCATCAGGTAATTATATTTGGTATACCATTTTGGGTAATTGAAAATTAAATATATAATTTAATATAAATTCCCACACACTTTAAGATATTGAAAATATCAATAAAAAATAAAATAAAATAAAAAATAGCTACTACTTCTTGTGTGACAAGGTGTGTGAAAACCAAGATATATATTGTGATTGAAAGAGGGAAACTCTTGAAGAAGAACAAGTAGTATCCAATACTTAACTTAAGATAAGATCACTTGGGTGTCGATGCTAGAAGAAGAATAAGAAGAGTAATCTAGAAATAATTCTGAGATCAGAACATGTGAGTTGAAGTTGAGGAAATATGAATTTGAAAAAAATAATTGATTTGAGAAACTTGTGAATAAATTCACAAGAAATGTGAACTGATCTACATCCAGACACTGAGATTCTGAGTGCTTATAAAGACTCATTGTAAGTTAATGATTCTAAGGTGAGGAAGAATATTAGTATTTATAGATATATATTCATCTCTATATAGACCTACAATATACTTTAAAAGGATAAGAAAACACAAAAGAGAAACTAGTGGGATTATAGTATAAATAAGTGAAATGGGATATTATTGTGATTACTTGTGTAATATAGTGGTCCCACAATTTTTTAATATGATGTTCTTGGTTTTAAGACGATACCTAGATAAATCTACATGTATTGATGAAAATATTATAGTTCATAATCCATTATTTCTGTGAACAACCAATCATGGCAAGAATCATGAATTTGAATCGAACCATGTAAAAATATTGTGTCCCCTTTTATATAATTTTATTATATACTTTTGGGTTGTGATTTATTATTTAAGCTAAAATATATCCAACTTCACTGCCTAAAAACACAAGTTAAATTAAAAAGGGGTAAAATATACCAAGATAATTTAGAATTTATCAAAATAGGAAACACCTAATTCACCCACCCCCTCAGGTGTCTGCATTAATCCTTAGGGGACTTATAGTTATGAAGTAAATGATTTTTAATATTATATCCACAGATTTTAATATTAGTGATATGATTTATAAGTCTCACCATTATTTAAACATTATATATATTACTAACTAAAGGGTTTTGTTCTAGATAATTTGTATAATATCTCAGGGGGAGGTGAATTGAGCTCTAAAATTTCACATTCTCTTTTTATGAAATTACTTTAAAATTCAAAGAATTGTTACATAGTGGAATACTAGAAAATAGAAGAAAGGAAAGAGATTTTATAGTGGTTCAGGGCATTAATATAACATAGTCTACTCCCCCAATACTCTCTCAATTAGAATGGTGATTTCACTATGTAAAATACTTTTCATAAGGATTTACTGACTTGAGTGAAAGAAAACATACCTTAGTAAAAAAATGAAGAAGAATCTTTTATAGGGTCCCTATTGCAAGAATTAAAAAATCCTTCATCCATAATCCATACAAAGAGTGTACACTTACACGGGGAGAGAAAAAATTTAGAATAATAACTTCTATTATGGCACCTATTTGCAAGTAGAAACTGATAGTATAGAAGTCTTCCAAGATAATAAATAGTCTATTTAGAGTAGCTTGGGGAATAACTTAGGAAATTAAAATATTTTTCTTGAAATTATAAAATTAATAAAGAATTATAAGTCTTCTTATTTTAGAGATAATAAAGCTTTTTGCAGTGTATGGAAAAGGCGGTGATATTAAAAAATTGAGATATCAGTTTTCTTAAACACATTTACATTTATTCTTTTTCTTTAACTTATATATACTTATACATATCTTATATTTAGGCTCTATAAGATAAATTAATATTTAATAGTAAAAACATTTCTAATTCACTTTTTCCTTTATTTTTTCAATAATAACTACAGGGACATTAATAAGGTAGTAATTTTTACCATTGTTGGAACTTTTAGCTTTTAAAAAGGTTATCCTTACCTTATATACTCATATAATGTTCCAAATATTTAAAAACAACATTTAATTTTCCTTAATATATTACAATGGTATAGAAGTGTGAATGAAAAATAGACTTTGTATAGCCAAATTCTAGGAAGCCGATGTCATATAGGTTAAATATATCCATAGATCCAAATATGCATATGTGATTGGTTTAGGTATCCAAAGTATTGTTTGGAAAAGTTAAAGGATCTAAATCTTTCATGTAACTAATTTTACATATCTAAAAGATCTATGTATCCAAAAATATCATGTATCAGATTATTCACATGTGAAGTGTCTACATAACTGATTCTATGTAAGAAAATCTATAGCATAAGAAATTTTAAATAAATTACTTATCGATGTAGGAAATTATTCATAGCTAATTTATCGATGCAGATAATTTTTTATAGCATATAACACTATGTAGCTCAATTCAAGTAGGGATATTTACTATATAAAAAAATTTAAATAGGTAAACTCCATCATGTATTAAAATTCATGTATGTAGATCCTCACATAAGTGAATTTCAAAAAGACAAAAATTCCACCCAATATAATTTTCCATACTTAGAAAAACTTCATTTTAAGGAAGAATTTACTTAAGAAAATGAAAATATAATTAAAACCTCCTAAAAACACTTAAAGATAAATCTATTAGAAATATAAGAAAGAGTTTTTATGATAATCAAGACATATGATACATGATATATGTTGTATGAACATTATAATTCTGATAATTTTACATTTTTAATGATCATAAAAACCAAAAAATGAAGTATAAAGTTTTAAAGTATTTGATAATAAAAATATATACCCAAAATAATTTAAAAATATTTAAGTATTATTAAAAGTTTTTAAATTTTGTGTTTTCCAGATCTAATCCCACTTTTGTGAAATCAAAAAGGAGGACACTATAATGGATAAAACAAAATAAATATAACACAAAACCATAGTAGACTAAAATAATGTATTATAGAATTTGAATTTGAATTGTACATGTAACTTAGGGAAGAATAAAAGAGTAATACAATGTGAAAATAAAAAAAACTTCATTCACAAAAGAACATAAGAAAGAAAATTTTATTTAAATATAAAAAAATATACGATATGTATAGTTATGAATCTATTAAGATCAGAAACATAGAATAGTTTTAAAATAAATTTTTTTGCTGAGGAATAGGTTTCTTGAAGGTTAGAACAAAGGAAGTGGTATGGGGAGGCTCTATAGGAGGAGTAATGAAAGCTTGGCCAACTTCAACTTCAGAATAAATTTCCCCTTCAAAGAATATTCAATCACAACAAGAGATCCAAAAATGTGTATCTATGAATTTATCATGGTGGTTGATGCTGGTTTTTTATTTAGGTTTCCTAAATAAATATTTTACCCTTAAAAATTTATTATAATAGTGACCATTGGGTTTTATAACAAGGAGGTTTCTGGTAAAATATCAAATGATCACTTTGTTAATTTTTTTTAAAGTTAAACCTGAAAATGGATATTTAAAATGAGTTAAAAAAACTAAATAATACATAATTAGATTACAAATAAATTTAATGTTAGATATTATAAATCATAAGCAAGATGCACTAAAAAAGACAAACTAAATATGGAACTAGTGGACATGCTTTGATCCCCATACACTCCCTTTATCATTGTCGACAAATTTGGTCCAATTAAATTATCCAATATATGCCTCAATACCTCAACGTATATGCCTATATTAACCAACTAAAATATGGGTGTTTATCCCCTTATAAAAGTGATTTGATTACCCAAAGACCTTAGAGAAAATGAAACTAATTGACCTTGTTGTTCTAAATAAGGAGACCTCACACAAATAAGTTTTAAAAAATATATAGTCATTTTAGAGTTATAGGATGATAAAAAACCCAGATAAAAAATTAAGAAAATAAAAAGAAATAAAGATTTAATCCTCCTTCAATCAACTAAACAATATCTAGGATCAAAGGAAATGGATTGATAATCAAGATATCATTTTTGTGCTAGGATTCAATGAAGGTAAGATCACTTTATAGGAATATATTAATACTTGGTACAAAATGGAATATTAGATTGAAGCTTATTTACAAGTTGATCTGGATATTTAGGTAACTATGTGGCATTGGGGGTTATTTATATAAGTGGAATCTAACATCCTAAGATTTGTATTTGACAAATTTATTATATCCTCTAGTGGTTAGTTTTTTTGAGAAGTTTCTTTCTGGTTTCTCACTTTTCCTTAAAAGTGTTTTTGAAATAAATATTTACTTTTCAGTTAAAAGGAGAAGTCCATGGGATCTTCATTTCCCACCACCACATAGATTTTTTACCTAATGGATTTATTCTAATCAATGTAAATATGATTATACAAAATATATTCTCTATCATATCCCACTCCCTCCTTCCAAACATCCTTTTAAATGAAGTGGATATGAGAATAAATAGTGAAAAAGGGTGCCAAATATTATGTACAATTTCTATCCCATGAATGATGGATTAAATTTGTCTCTATTAAAAACATAATATCCATATGATATCTTAAATAAAGTTGTTATAAATTTAATTCTCCATCGAATCACAAAATTTGAAGTACCGTTTACATGTTTAAGAGATGTTACAAACAATTTATTGAATTCTTCTTTTTATGTCTGAAGATACCTTTAAAATTCATGCACTTTTACTAATTCAAAGACTAAATTGATGAGATAAATATTCCTTTAAATTTAACATTAATATGATGATTTGAGTTTTATTTCCTCTCCATCTATAATCAATTAATTTTGAGGTTTTTATATAGAGTTATATCTCAATTAATTAAGGTGTGTTAATTATGTCATTTAAAAAACTTTTCCACATTGACTGATTTATTTGGGCCTAAAGAATTTATAATTATCACTTATAAAAGTTTTAGATGTTTTATACCATGAATAAATTAATCATAGAAAAAAATACTTAATTTGGATTAATATGAAAAAATTTATTCTCAAAATACATAAGGGATTGAAAATAGTTAAATTTCCAAAATTATGAAATTTTCACTTTTAAGATAAAAACATTCTGAAAATCCAAAAATAATGCAATTTAGCTAAAATTGGTAACTTTTAAGGGATAAAATCATTGAAATATACATGATAAATAATTTAAATATTATTTCTATAAATTCTCCCACATTTATCACTTGAACTCCTATACAAGTAAGAATCAAAATCAAATTAAGAAAAATTCAAAAAACATACCCATGAGATCTACCAATTTATCACCAAGAAAAAAAGATATCTTGCCTCCTAAGAAAATATATTTCAAGTTATAAATTTATCTTATTAAACCCATTTCCACTTATTTTCTCCTCCCATTTACAAAATACACTTACCTCACATTAATTTTCTCTAAATGCACAAATATAAATTTTCAACAAGGATTTTCTCAACCAAACTCATGCAAGAATCACCATAGAATTGATAAATTTATAAATATCCACATAATTTGAGACAATAACACGTTTTTATCATGAAGTATTTTCAGGGTTGTTCTATGGATTTATGTTAGTAGGTTTTTAATGTCAACAATTCTCAGAATGAATAAGGAGGTTTTTGTTCTTTTTTAAGAAAAATACATGATTTTAATTTACACTTAAGTATGGTCTCCTCATCACTGAAATTAGAATAAAATAATCTATAAGAATATTTTAAAATATCCATTCCATCCCACACCATTGATATTTCATCACAAAAAATGACGTTTTTTCTTCTCTCTCTTTTTTCTTGAAATATCCGGATTGGTACACCATTTTTTCTTTGGAAGCTCTAGAAAGAAACAACTCTATTTTCCTTGAAAACACTAAAAATTCATTGATTTTATAAAAGTATTTTTTTTCAGCAGAAAAAACATCCCTTTATAATTTCAATTTCCACCCAAAGTATCACTAAATTATGTAGTATTCTATAAGTCAGCTTTCCCCCACACTTAAGTTCAACTAGATTATCATTTTCACTTCCATAGGAGGATGTAAATGGAAAATTGTATTGTAATGTGGATAACCTAATATGATGTACATGGATAATAAGGGCACACAAAGATCAAATGTATAGGGAATAAAACAATTAAAAATAATTTACCTGAAAATGGGGATTTTGAATCCTAATAAATGACTTAATAAATTAAAACTAAAGTTCATAAACCATTAAGTTTTGATATAAATAAATCAAGTTATGTTTAAAGAAATAATGGATTGGTTTTTTTAATAAATGGGGTGAAAGTAAAGAATATTCCAAAAGGGGTTTAGAGGCCTCATAGGAAGGTGATTTCAAAGATAAATTATTTATATATGGCATGAGAATCAAAAATCAAACGTCTTTTCATGAAATATGAAAAATTTTAAACTTGAATCATAGTGATCTCAAGCATTTATTTATGTTTTTATAGGATAAATTGCTTCACTAATTTACATGGGTTTAAAAAATGGAAATGATAATAATTTCATCCTAGAAGTTTTGAAAAACAAAAAAAATTAAAATAAGCACACACAAAAATTGAAAAATATAAAAGAAAAGAAAAGAATCACATTAAACACTCAATAAGAAAATAATTTTTTTTGAAAAAGAACAAATAATCATAATATAACCAATAATGATCCTACACCCACACTAATTTTGTATAATTTTATAATTTTTTATATTTTATTTGATAATTGGAAATCAAGAGGATAAGGCATGACAAAAAACTAGAGAGGAAAGAGATAAAATAGTTTTTATTGTGCAATATTATCCTTGAGATATCCTCCTAAAAGTTGAAACTTGGAAACCTATAAGAAAAATAAAAAACAAGGCATAAAAATTTTATTGAAATAAATGAAAGAAAAATAAAAATGTAATAGAAGAGAAAAGATTTTTGGTATGAACCCCAAGTGGGTGCCATGATTTCACAGCCCCTAGTTAGGTATTTTCAGAATATCATCCCCAATATGAAGGTAGGTGTGGTTTCTTCTTTAGGAATCATAAAAAATAAATTCATCCAATATTTTTTAGCTCACACATCTTAAAGAATCTCCCAAAATAATATTTATTCAAGTTCCCTTCCCTAAAATTATGATTCCAATGATGTTGTGTAAGATGGAAAAAAATGTAAAATAAACTTCTCAAGAGTTGATATTCACAAAAAAACCTATATTATTTACTGAATTATAATTCTTGGATATGCTTATTTGTTTTACCTTTGAAAATGATTTTTTCTTTAAAAAATTTCTTATTACCACCATACACATCTAAAATAATTTACTCTTTAACTAGATAAACCATTATTTATTCTTTTCTATCCTTAAAATACTCTTCATATGAAAATTAAACTCAATCAAAAGCATTAGTCACTAAATCTACATAGGGAGAAACAGTTTAAAAATTTTCATCAAAATAATCTATAAAATATAGATCAAAATTTAAGACTTCTCTCTATGTCTTCTCAAGTTCTAGCATTTTTGGGATTGGATGATATTTGTATTGGAAGTAGGAAGTAGACTGGGTTCCTCCAAATTCTTTTTAAAGTTGAATAAATCATGATTATATTCCTCTTTGGTCAAATTTTTATAAAAAGTTCTTAATTTTAAATTTCAAAAAGTGGGGCTTCATATGAAAGTTAATTTTCAATAAATTCATATCAATTATTTTAGAAATACCTTTTATTTACAAGAGACACATCAATTGGTAAATCAATGAAAATTTCTTCCTTTAAATTTTAAAAATGAGATTATAATTGATTTTTCAACTCACCTAAGAAAGGTTCTTCAATATAAAATGTTGGTGGGATAATATTTTATATTTATTTAAAATATTTTTGAGATTTTAATTCTTTAAATTATTTTAAAGAAGTGGAAATATTTTTGATTTTTTGGATTACTTCTTAAATCAGAAAAAATATTTTTTTGAAGAACCAAATTATTTTTTTGGATAATGAAATTAGTTTCTTGGAGCATGAAATAATTTTATTTTAATTTAAATTTTAAAAATTATTCATTACCAAAATCCTAAAAATTTGATAACCAGGATAGGAATAAGATCTATCACAATGAAAATCCATTTTTTTCTTTTTAAATACTCTAAACTAGTTGTTAAAATACTATATATTAAAAAAACTTTAGAAACAACTTTGGAAACCTCTTAAAAAACATATCCAAATGGAAACTTACATTGTTTTCATAAAACCCCAGTCAATAATTTTCCCCTTTAAAAATGTAGTATAGTGGTGATGATGAGGTTTTCTCATGAGGAGGTTTTAGACCAAGTTATCAAACATTCACTTTGTTATTTTTTAAAGTTAAAACAAAAAATGGTGATTGAAAAGTTAAATTAATGGAAATAATATTAAAAACATAAATCTATTTTATATATTATAAATTATAATTAGTATGGACTAAAAAAAAACTAAAGAAGGCAGTGGAGATTTTAAGACTTCTCTTTTGAGTTTTTTCTTTTCTTTATTTCCTTTTTATTTCTATGGAACCTTTTTTTATTTAATTAAGAGGGTCATTTTATTTATTCAATAATATTTCTTATAAATTATTATAGATTATTTTTCATTTTATTAATGTAAAGTGGATATTATCATTATTTAAATTTATTTAGATAAGTCTCACCTTTTAGCACGATGAGCTTAATCTGGTTCGGTTTATGAAAGGTCTTCGGGTAATCAGATCACTTTTATAAGGGGATAAAAACCATATTTTAAATATGAATATGATGTATAAGTAATTTAGGTGTATAAATTTAGGAATTGAGATGTAAAATGAGAAATAAAATTGGATAATTAATTTAGTTAATGATAAAGGGAGTATCCTAAGATCGAAGTCTGTCCACTGTTTCCTTCATTCATTTTTTTCAGTCCATCTTGATTGTAATTTATAATATATAATGTATATTTATAGTTATAATATCATTTGAATTAATTTAACTTAGTTTAACACATTTCAATCCCCTTTTTAAATTTTAACATTAACAAGAACAAATTAAAATGTGACATTTTTATAACATAGTTTACAACCTCCCCATGAGGGAACCTCGTGGTCACCCCTGTACTAAATTTTTAAAGGGAACAATTATTGACTGTAGTTTCATGAAAATAATCATGGTTTCAATTTTTTAAATAAGTTTAAGCCCATGATATAAGGTATCCTACAAAAAAATTATTTTTTACAATTGAATAAGTATTGAAAATGTTATGCTCGAAATACACAAGTGATTCAAAATAGTTAAATTTCCAGAATTAAGAATTTTTCACTTTAAGCTCAAAACATTCTTAAAATAAAAAAAATTAAATTAAGCACAAATTTGTAAACTGGTATAGATAAAATCATTTAAATACACATCATAAATAATTGAAATATTAGTTCTATCAGTGCTATGAATTTACATTGAAGTCATACTTACTTGAGGTAGTGAACAACATTGTTCATGAAATAGTAGGAGATGAATCTAGGGAAGAAACTTCAACTATAATATGGTTCTCTTGTTGGAAAAATATGCTAGGAAGGAAAAATTTATCAAACTTCTTTCTATAATAGAAGTACCTATCAGTTAGTGTTGAGCCAATAAATCTTATACCTCTAAGACAAAACAAGACATCTACACACATAAAAATATTTGTGATCATGTCCTCCTTATAGAAATCTTGGATAGTCTTATAGCCTTTATAATTTTGTTGAGAAATTCTTATATAAGATATCTTCAACACATTTTTTTGAGCTTCAATCTAAGAGGTTGAGAATTTCTGAGAAGTGATAGGAGCAGGTTATAAAGAGGTAGATTATGTCAGACCAAACTATCCAGGTAAGTTTCTTATAACTTACTCAACAAAAGAATGAATATTCAGTAAGTTATAATAAAAATATCCAACTTTTTTATTTATATTAGAAATATGATCAACCAAAACTTGACCGAGATGAACAACACTTTTTGATATAGTTTTTAGAGAAAGAACTGATGCATGGGTAGGAGTAGTTAGTAAATGATGTACATCTATGAATTTAATAACCCTGTAAATAATTATTTCTATGAACTCTTTAGAAGTTGGAGAACTATATTTGTCTTGGGAAGGTGAATAGGAACATACTTTCTGAGAAACCACTAGAAGGTCCTTTTGTTGATCAAAAATAATTTAGAAATTCTAATAGATAGGGAATGTCCAATTATCCAACTGATTTAAGATACTTTTTGATGGATCAAAGGTGTTAGTAACCTTGGATTGAATAGAGTCAAGAGACTCATTAAGTAATCCAATGAGAATAACTAGTTGGCGATCAATTCTAAGACTTCCCTTGAAAAAAAATAATTTATTACTTCCTAAAACATTGATAGAAGTTTGTGTCGATAATGCTATAGTAATATAAGAAATATTAAATTAAATGTTAAAAAACCAACTTCTCATTAACATAACACTGATATAAAGAGATCATATAATATTTCTTCTATAGATCCTAATTTGGTACTTGAATGGAGGTAGATGAATTTGGAATAATATTTTTTAGAAACTCAACTTGACCAGTCACCATTTAATTAAACTGGTGAAATTCAACTTTGAGATCATATCTCACTCATTCTATTTCTTTGAGAACTTTCTCATATAAATTTTATTTTCTGAAATATAGAGAATTGATCATTTCAGTTTTTTTATTATACCATTAAACTTAGCTCATCAAATTCTAATTTATTAGAAAAACTTTCCTTAACCTCAAGAATCTCATTCCTAAAGGACTAAACTCCTGTTTTTTTAAAATAAGAAAATATGGATGAACTAATTATAACCCATTTAAAATTTAATTTTAAGCAGCCATTAGTTTTAACATCTTGTTAAAATCAGTCTTAGAAATTTAATTATCATGAATGCTCTTTAAATTATCTTGAGTATCTTTTAGCTCATCCTCAAGATCACTAAATTATCCTTTGATATATTCAATTTTCTTAAAAAAATCAATATCAAAGGTTTAAACATGTTATTTAAGGTCTGATATCTCTTTATCCTTATTCACTGAAGGCAGATCTTAAGATTTATACGGAATAACTTCATCCACAACATTTTTTCCCTTTTGAAATATATAAGCATTAGAAATACCAATAATAGAATCTTCTAAAACATCTACATTAGTATATTCTCCAGAAAGAGGGATATCTGTAGTAACATTATCATTAGGAGTAGGTAAACATAATTATAATGAATTTGATTTTACATATATTATTTTTAGATATTATATAGATTATTTTCAAGACCAAGCACTGAGACAACATGCGATTCCAAGGGCCAGTGTACCTGAAATAAATGTTTGAAATATATTAAGCATATTAAATATCATGTGCACATGGATTTCCTAAAAAAGTTGAATAACTACTGAATGGGGCCCGAATGAGAAATATGAGGGTACTATTGAGTTCATAACAAAATATTTACCCTAGTAACAACATAATATTTTTCGGTGCATGCTGTTTATTAAAAATTCATCACGGGAGTAATTGAATAAAATAAATAAATTTATTTATTTTGATGTAGTGACCAAATTATCCTATAATTATACAATTATCGGATTTCCTTAGGGGTTTATACTCAAACTATGGATATCTAGACAATCATTGGAGAGCGTTCTTGGCGAGCGATAACAGATCTGGACTAGATCATGGATCGTTGCGCCAATGGAGTTGGAGGATCTCATCCATGATGGAAATGAAACACCATTATTTATCAATGATCGATCCATACTCTAGGTAGGATGTTTTATTCTGTGTTTTCTATCCTGTTTCTTAATTTTAAATGAATATAGATTAATTCCGTGGATAAATTTGATACAACCATAATCAGTAGATTTAATTTGAAGAAATTTTATAATTGTTTATTGTGTTTTATTTCCTATTTATTCATATTATTCTACGATAATGATTCAAGTCTAAAATTTTTTTTTTAGGTTCGTTCTTTACATATTATGGATTTTGGTTTTCTCCCCCATGTTCTTTTCACGTTCATTGTGGGCATTTACTTTGGCTCGTGGTTTAACGAATAATCAGTATTCGATTGTTTCACGACCGTTATTTGGCACCATAGATCAATATCATGGGAGTGGTTTGTGATTTATGTAGTTATTGTGGTGTGAAAACAACAATGGATGATCATATGTGGATCAGATGAATTTTTGAGTTCTATTTTTCCTTGTTCTTAACGCACAGTGCGGGTGGCCCTATGGGGTGATTTCTGAATAGATTTGAAGCACATATTCTAGCCGACAATGAGGACATGGATTATCCAACCCCAAATATATAGTTTCTAGTGATATTGGTGGTTCCAATGAAATGAAAAACAATTAGGAGGAAGATCTGATAGATCTAGAAAATCTATAACAACACGGTGTGTATTTTGGGATTACACACTGTATAGGGCCCTCTCAATGGTGACTAGGGTTTCAAGAGGAGTTATGGATCTCATTTTATGTGACCCATATCACAAAGATATTGAAACTTTTAGGTTGTCTTGGTGTGTACTTTTTAATGTAAACATGCATGGAAAAAAAGTACATATCTAGTGGCACGTTGTGTACTTAGACATGGACACGACCACCTGTACATGGACCAGTACACAGACACATCCATCGGTACACAGACATGACCATCAATACATGGGAAGGTTCTGGTTGATCTTTATATGTTTTCTACCTTTCATACACACTGTATATTCATATATTTACATGTCATGTGAGGATTTACCACATGGGAAGACATGAGGATAACTGAACATGCCATGTACGCCTAGTACTTGTCGTGTACCCATTTAAAAGTGTTTGTAGTTATTTATTTACAATGTGAAACAATATTAGTTGAGTTTTTCCCCTAGTCCATTACCTCTAAGGTAAATTGTGCCATTTCATCCACTTATTAATATTTTTATCCCTTCTAGATGCCCAATATCAGATAGAGTTTGTGGTGTCCTTTCATGATACTGGAGTGTGATCCTCTATCATCTTTATACTGTAGGTGGGGTTTATGGAATCAGAATGAACTCATTGAGAAATTAATTGATCCTCTATCTATAAGGATGTATTGGTAGGGGTTGTGTTATCGTTGTCATACAATCCACTATATAGAAGGTTCATCTAAATTGGGTTCATGGTATCCCCCAATAGTTCTGGCCGTGACCCCCAATTTGAGTATTAGGGTCTTCTTAGACCAGTGATATTTCTTGGTCTTGGACTAATGATATTGACCTCTTGTATGAGTTTCTCTGGAGATATCATGGCTTATGAAGTGTATTCTTCTAGAACGAACATTACATCAAGAATAATCCCATGGTTGGCAGTTGGTTATGTCTACCCGGTGGTGTGGTTTCTTTCCTGAATATATCATGGTATTTCTATTATGAATTTATTGTTATATAATTTTATTGATATGAGTATACTTGATTTTTTTGTGTTTAGTGTTTCCAGGGTGTCCTACTAGGTACTGTTATACTCACCCCTACATGGGCTCTACCACCACATGTCATGTCTCATGAAGACAACATCTATATTGAAACTGTACTTGGAGGAAGAGAAGATGGTGGAGAAAATCTTGATCTTATTAGACTGATTTGTTTTCCAAGATCTTCCATTTGACTTTTTTACATTCCCTTGGAGCAGGTTGGATTCTTTTCGGTTTTTGGTTGGGATTGTATTGGGACCCTTTTTCCACTTTTAGTACTTTACTATAATTCTTTAGTTGTGGGTTTATAGTTTCATGCATGAATTGGTTTTATTTGTTTTACATTTCATCATTTTTTTGGGCTTAGATATGTGTGCGTGTGTACAAATACTTTAGGATAATGCTTCCCATCTATGGGATAATCCTACTCAACACTAGTTACCAGACCTTGGGTTATTAGAGGTGGGATTGGGGAGTCAAGGGTCAGACCATGGTGGGTGAGGTTGTGACACTACTGGTAGATCAACTTCTATATGAGCAAAAAAATTCTATAATATAGGAATATTAGGAGCATTAGAATTGGTATCCTCATCCTACCATTTCACATCTACAATTATAACTTTAGGAACTTTTAGAAAATTAGTAGCTTATGGAATTTCAACTTCAACTCCAATAGGTTTAAAAGGATCATATCTCTCTTCTATATTAGGTTTCACAACATATTCCTTAGGAATATCCCCATCATCGAGTGTTGCATCCCAAGGAAGAATCTCCCCATCAATAAGTGCAGGAGGTAGTAGAACTGTTCCAAGTTATACTTCATTTACAACTATAACTAGATTACTTATGGAATAATCCCAAGAGTTCCCAATGTTTTTTAGAAGAGTGGATATAAGGCCCCGACCTTAAACCTTACTTAATATTTAATTAAATGAATAATTCACATTGAGGATCTTTTCAGGTTTAGAGTTTTAGAGAATTAGAACATAACTATTACATCTCAAAAGATTTACAAAGTAGACACTTCTACCAAGTTTCCATAGAATAAAAAAAACTCTCTTAAAAAGAAACATGTCTAGTTCCATGTTTTATATAGAATGACTTTCCCTTGATCCCATCCTTGACCCTGTTCCACATTAAGTCCAGTGAAAAACATTTCAAAAAAAAAAAAACTTGGGGTGAGCATAAAAAGCTCAGTAAGGGATACACAAAGAATAAAAACTGTTAGTTTATCAAAACAAAAAGTAAACCATGTATACTTTATCAAAGTAATACTTTTCACCTTTATGAAGTAGTAAAAACTCTTCACTGAATAAAAGATCATTACTTACCCTTTTGTAACCAAAACATTACCATAAAACCCATATAAAGAACACATAACATATAAAGGTAACTTGGGACATAAACATACTTAAGTGGAATAACTATACGGTCAACTTCCACACATATCACTTAATGGAATAGCCATACGGCCAACTTCCATACATACTTAATGGAATAGCCATATGACCGACTTCCATACCCAATGCATTGGAGGTTATAACATAACCACCCGTACTGGTATTCATGGCACCACCCTTCATATGTTTTATCACGTAACCACCCGTCAAATGTCCAAGTACCAATATAAAATCATAAAACAAATATAATGGAAAGAAAACATTTCCACACTTTGATCACAATATATCACATAAATATATTGACATAAAAAATCCATTATAAAAACCATTTTCAATACCAAAATACATAAAAGAGTATATGGTATTTATTTCATTTTAAAAACATTACGGCTTGATGAGGAAGACAATGACCAAATAATACTCGCGGCGGCGGAAAAGGTCGTTGTCACTACGTACGTTAAAAGAAACATTCCTTTTTGTTGTTTTGTAAAACGATTCATAGAAAAATATTCCTTTTGTATAAAAGTAAAAGTCAAAGGGTTTTATACACCGTATAAAAGAAAGTTGTGTATAAAACGAAATATGCCTCAATGAAAGGAGATTGAGACGAAGTCCCTTACCTCGGGTCCGACTTGACTCGATCGTTATTTATTGTCCTGAATAATAAACTTGAGTTAATTTCTACTTGCTTAAGAACCTTATTTAAGTTCATTATTACTTTTATATAACTTATTATCATGTTATAAACATTATGTAATCATTTAAGTTAATAATGTTTGTTTTGTCGATATTTGGTTCTTAAGTCGAAAGTGGACTTCTTACAATTACTTGTTGTTCGTGTGGTCAAAGGTTCTTTATATACAGAATGAAATTACTTATTTGGATATCATATATATCATATATATCTAAAATATACATGTATTTATAATATCACATAATCATTTAAAGGTAAGAAATGAAATGCACCGTTCATGGAGACGGTAGGCCGTACGTACGCATAAACGCTACTTTCATTTCTATGTCATATTAATGGAATTAAAACTAAATGATAGGTATTTATATTTTAATTCCAGAATTATATTCATCATTTATATGTAACATACATTATATATATCCATTATAAATATGTACTGATAATTGTACATTACATTTGGGGATAAGAAATGAAATGCACCGTTCATGGAGACGGTAAGTCGTACGTACGCATGAACGCTACTTTCATTTCTATCTCATACATTAATGGAAATAAACAATAATTATATAGAGGTATATTATAATTCCAGTATAACATCATATATAATAACTTTAAATCCATCCGTTATACGTCCCACATATGGCATTAACGAATCACATCACTTTGAGGTGGCGGTAGTCCGCACTTCCTAAAATGAAATTATCGTGTTTACCCACATTGGAAAACATAAAGGTAAACCACAAATGAAAAATAAAGAAGCATAAGGAAAACATAAACATAATATATATCATATATAAATAGAGTGACATCTTAATGGCCACCATTAAAGGTGTTTAAAATAAGATTGAACAATCATCGTTTCGTGAGGCAGAAATTCGCCAACCACAGAAACAGTATGTTCTTTAACCATTAGATGTAGATGTGTGTAAGTGTAGATCAAAATTTTCTTATAACAAAATCCTAGTATATTGAAGATACTAGAGTTGTTACAAAAAAAAAATGAATAAAAAGAGTTTAGGGGGTTGGAGAAGCAAAATAAAACAAAAGGACTCAAGTGCCGACATTACCTTAAAATCGGGTAACTTCCTTTGGTTTGAGCTCAAAGGCTTCCTTGGGAAGACTTCTGCCCAAAGTGAGGCTTCTAAGAGTAATAGAGGGATGTGGAGAGACAAAATGGGCAGGGTTTGGATGAGCCAAAGGCTTTGAAAGTGTGGGTAAGGTGGTAGAGGTGGGGGCCTTTTATAAGAGGAGAGGAGAGACACTCTTGGAAAGTAAGGAAATGTTACTTTATTTTAGAATGAGTTTCGGATTTTAATGGTCCCACATTGATGTGTTTCTAGGATAAGATGATAAGGGTTATAAATCCACCCATCCAATAGGTTTTGGACATGTGTATGTCATATATTTTACATTATCATTTCATTTTATTTAAATCCTTTATTAATGAGGTAATCGCTGCATCATCATGATGTCATAAATAATTTAATTTATTTAATGTCTAAAAAGTATAAAAAAATATTATGATTTATGAAATCTTTTTATCTTTCTAATTAATATTTATAGTCAAAAATCTGATTTGTATAACCCCATGTAAAATGTTTTTTAGTAAAACAACTCATGTTTGTGACATTTTTATTTTAACATTAAATAAAAAAGTATTAATGTCATTTTCCAACTAAAGTGGCTCCATGGGGTCCCCAAGTTGACCCATGGATTTTATTGGTCGGCCATGACACATACAATGAGGTTAGGACATGTGTCAAGTTCATTTCATATTATTAAAACATTATTTTTACCTTAAACAACACTAATTACCTCTAATCGCGATTAAAAACTTAATAAGTTACTATTCACCAAAAAATTATTTTAATCTCATTGAACCACATTTTACTTCTTAATGACAACCATGTATGTTGGATTTTTGAAATTCAAAACACAGAGGTGGTAAAATTTCATTTAAATGCAAAATCAATTTTTTAAGTACCACTTAGTGGTTTCACTATTCATCAAAAATTGATGTTTTTCAGAAAAATACCAAAACTTCACCCTAAGCTATATTTGATATTCCGAATTCAGAAATGAAGTACATTTTACAAAATTAAAAACATATAAGTTTCATTAATTAATCTAATAATTAATTCCCGCTGTCAGAGCAAATAGCATGTTTTTATGAAACGATAAGTATCAAAAGATTGACACTAGTTTAAGTCCGATTTCAAAGTGAAATTAATTCCAACGAACACTATTGGATTTAATGATAGAAATATATTCTAATTTCACTTTAAAAACAATTCAAAAGATAATCTAATCATATAAATAAATTATATTAAAAAGAGGTTTTGAATTAAAATACAAAATTTTACACTATTCATTAAAAAAATGAACTTTATCCGAAAAATACCGAAAATTTACACACAGTAAATTTTGATGTCCCAATTCTAAAGAAGAGTTTTATTTGGTCCAATATAATGTATAATAGTGAACAAAACTATATTTAATGATGGTTCTCCATCAAAAGGCGATAAGTGAACCTTTAGTGAAAATTAGGGCATATATCCCTAAAATTGAATTCTTTCCGTATTTTAAGCCTTTATCTTTTATTGGATAAATGTAAAAACATTTAAAGAAAACATACATAATCATATTTTAGTTATTTATATTATTTCCCGCCAATACGATGGCTACGTGTTAACTACCATTTAAAATAATATTATTTTATTACTAGTGTGCAACGTAAGATTTCAAAGAAACTCTTTTTTGCCTATTGGGTATGCTATCGAACATAGAAACCCCTTTAAAGTAAAATTAATATTTAATTCTTAAATATTAATAAATATGAAAATGTTTTCTTCATTATTTACCTGGGATGTTACATCCTTCCCCCCTTTTGGTAATTGCGTCCTCGCAATTTTATTCACTTATCAAAATAAGTGGGGGTATTTATCCCTCATAGCATTTTCAGATTCCCACGTTGCCTCTTCAACCATATGGTTTTTCCACGAAACCTTTACCTGGTGAATTACCTTATTTCGCAACACTTGATCTCTTCGGTCAAGAATCTGGACTGGTTGTTCTTCATAAGATATGTTCTCTTCCAGCTGAACTACCTCTGGACTCAAAACATGAGATGGATCTGGCATATACTTCCTCAACATCGAAACATGAAAAACATTGTGTACCTAAGATAAACTCAGAGGTAAATCCACTCGGTAAGCAACTGATCCAACTTTCTCCAGAATTTCATATGGTCCAATGAACCTTGGACTCAGCTTTCCTTTCTTACCAAATCTCATCACACATTTCCATGGAGAAACCTTGAGAAAAACATGATCACCTACCTCGAAAGATAGATCCTTCCTCCGGTTATCCGCATGACTCTTCTGCCTGCTTTGAGCTGTTCTCATGTGTTTCTGAATCAACTGAACTTTTTCTGCCATTTCTTCTACCAATTCTGGTCCCATCAGCTTCCTTTCACCCACTTCATCCCAAAATGCTGGAGTTTGACACCGCCTCCCATATAATTCCTCAAATGGTGCCATCTGTATACTGGAATGAAAACTGTTATTATAAGAAAACTCAACCAAAGAAAGATGTTGGTCCCAACTTCCCTGATAATCCATCGAACAAGATCGTAGCATATCCTCCAAGGTCTGAATTGTTCGTTCTGACTGCCCATCTGATTGCGGATGAAAAGCTGTACTAAAATTTAATTCAGTACCCAACGACTTCTGAAGGCCTTTCCAAAAGTTAGAAGTGAACCTGGGATCACAATCAGATACAATGGAGAGAGGAACTCCATGTAACCTGACTATATCTTTAAGATACAAACGTGAAAGTTGATCTAGGGAAAAAGTATCACGTATAGCAAGGAAATGAGCAGATTTAGTCAAGTGATCAACAATAACACAGATTGCATTATTACCTCTAGATGTCTTCGGTAATCCCACGAAAAAAATCCATGGATATATTTTCCCATTTCCACTCTGGCACTGGTAAAGGCTGAAGCATCCCTTTCGGTAACTGCCACTCTGCTTTAACCTGCTGATAAGTAAAACACTTCACAGTAAAATCAGCAATATCCCTTTTTATTCCATCCCACCAGTAATACTCTCACAGATCTCTGTACATCTTAGTACTGACATGATGAACTGAAAACAGGGAACTATGAGCCTCACATAACAACTCATTCTTCAACTGTGAATCAAAAGGCACACATAATCTCTACCCAAACCTCAAAACACAATCATTGTCAATGTTGAATTCAGGCAACTTACCCTTCTAAACCAGCTCTACCTTTTTCTGCAACTCACTGTCTTGCTTCTGTGCTTTCTTGATTCTGTATGATAGAGAAGATTTCACTGATACCTGAAAAAAACAGGACTTCCTGCACAAACAACTTCCATGCCAAATTTCATCAAATCAAAAACCAAAGGATCTCATTCCAAACGTATCATGGTTAATGAAGCATTACTTTTTCAACTCAAAGCACCAACCACTTTATTTTCTTTTCCCGGATGGTAATGAATTGTAAAATCATAATCCGTGATTAATTCCATCCATCTCCTCTGTCTCATGTTCAACTCTTTCTGAGTGAATATATACTTTAAACTTTTGTGATCAGTATATATTTCACACTTTACTCCATACAAATGATGCCTCTAAAGTTTTAGAGCAAAAACAACACCATCTAATTCCAAGTCATGTGTAGGGTAATTTACCTCATGAGTTTTCAACTGACGTGAAGCATAAGTAATTACCTGATCATTCTGCATAAGGACACAACCAAGTCCCTTCAACGAAGAATCACTGTATATAACAAACTCATCATTCCTGGAAGGAAGTGCCAAAACTGGAGCATTCACCAATCTTCTTTTCAACTCTTGAAAACAATCATCACATTATTTTGTCCAGATAAACTTAACACCCTTCCGAGTTAGCTTAGTCATTGGACTAGATAACCATGAAAATTTTTCAACAAACCTTCGGTAGTAACCTGCCAAACCAAGAAAACTACGGATCTAGGTTACATTTGTGGGTCTTGGCCATTCTTCAACAACTTTTGTTTTAGAAGGATCAACAGTTATGCCATCTTTTGAAACAATGTGACCTAGAAAAGAAATTTGTTGTAACCAAAACTCATACTTGCTGAATTTTCCATATAGTTTCTTTTCTTTTAAGGTTTGCAAGATAACCCTTAAATTTCTTTCATGCTCCTCTTTACTTTTAGAAAACACCACAATATCATCAATAAAAACAACAAACATTGTTCACCTGATTCAACTGAGCCATCACTACAGCAAACCGTTTAGTTCTGATTCTGACCATCTCAGGATACTGATTTGAAAGGTCATTTCCCTCTGTATGCCTTCCCAGAAAATCTGTTCTGTTTCCTCTATAAAAAACCATTCTTAAAAAACATGTCTCAGATGAAGCAACATGGTAATCTCCAAATGCAATATCATTTCAAAAAAATATTTGTGGATAATCATTTAATTGAATTCTAACTCCTAAAGTTATCTAAACCGACCTCTGATACCAACTATAAGGCCCCGACCTTAAACCTTACTTAATATTGAATTAAATGAATAATTCACATTGAGGATCTTTTCAGGTTTAGAGTTTTATAGAATTAGAACATAACAATTACATCTCAAAAGATTTACAAAGTAGACACTTCTACCAAGTTTCCATAGAATAAAAAAAACACTCTTAAAAAGAAACATGTCTAGTTCCATGTTTTATATAGCATGAATTTTCCTTGATCCCATCATTGACCCTGTTCCACATTAAGTCCTGTGAAAAACATTTCAAAAAAAACTTGGGGTGAGCATAAAAAGCTCAATAAGGGATACACAAAGAATAAAAATTGTTAGTTTATCAAAACAAAAAGTAAACCATGTATACTTTATCAAAGTAATAATTTTCACCTTTATGAAGTAGTAAAAACTCTTCACTGAATAAAAGATCATTACTTACCCTTTTGTAACCAAAAAATTACCATAAAACCCATATAAAGAACACATAACATATAAAGGTAACTTGAGACATAAACATACTTAAGTTGAATAACCATACGGTCGACTTCCACACATATCACTTAATGGAATAGCCATACGGCCAACTTCCATACATACTTAATGGAATAGCCATACAGCCGACTTCCATACCCAATTAATTGGAGGTTATAACGTAACCACCCATCCTGGTATTCACGACACCACCCGTCATATGGTATATCACGTAACCACCCGTCAAATGTCCAAGTACCAATATAAAATCATAAAACAAATATAATGGAAAGAAAACATTTCCACACTTTGATAACAATATATCACATAAATATATTGACATAAAAAATCCATTATAAAAACCATTTTCAATACCAAAATACATAAAAGAGTATATGGTATTTATTTCATTTTAAAAACATTATGGCTTGTTGAGGAAGCCAATGACCAAATAATACTCGCGGTGGTGGAAAAGGTCGTTGTCACCACGTACGTTAAAAGAAACATTCCTTTTTTTCGTTTTGTAAAACGCTTCGTAGAAAAAGATTCCTTTTGTATAAAAGTAAAAGTCAAAGGGATTTATACACCGTATAAAATAAAGTTGTGTATAAAACAAAATATGCCTCAATGAAAGGAGATTGAGATGAAGTCCCTTACCTCGGGCCCGACTTGACTCGATCGTTATTTAATGTCCTGAATAATAAACTTGAGTTAATTTCTACTTGATTAAGAACCTTATTCAAGTTCATTATTACTTTTATATCACTTATTATCATGTTATAAACATTATGTAATCATTTAAGTTAATAATGTTTGTTTTGTCGATATTTGGTTCTTAAATCGAAAGTGGACTTCTTACAATTACATGTTGTTCGTGTGGTCAAAGGTTATTTATATCCAGAATGAAATTAATTATTTGGATATCATATATATCATATATATCTAACATATACATGTATTTATAATATCACATAATCATTTAGAGTTAAGAAATGAAATGCACCGTTCATGGAGACGGTAGGCCGTACGTACGCATGAACGCTACTTTCATTTCTATGTCATATTAATGGAATTAAAACTAAATGATAGGTATGTATATTTTAATTCCAGAATTATATTCATAATTTATATGTAACATACATTATATATATCCATTATAAATATGTACTTATAATAGTACATTACATTTGGGGATAAGAAATGAAATGCACCATTCATGGAGACGGTAAGTCGTACATACGCATGAACACTACTTTCATTTCTATCTCATACATTAATGGAAATAAATAATAATGATATAGAGGTATATTATAATTCCAGTATAACATAATATATAATAACTTTAAATCCATCCTTTATACGTCCCACATATGGCATTAACGAATCACATCACTTTGAGGGGGCGGTAGTCCGCACTTCCTAAAATGAAATTATCGTGTTTACCCACAATGGAAACCATAAAGGTAAACCACTAATGAAAAATAAATAAATATAAGGAAAACATAAACATAATATATATCATATATAAATAGAGTGACATCTTAATGTCCACCATTAAAGGTGTTTAAAATAAGATTGAACAATCATCGTTTCGTGAGGCAGAAATTCGCCAACCACAGAAATAGTATGTTATTTAACCATTATATGTAGATGTGTGTAAGTGTAGCTCGAAATATTCTTATAAAAACATCCTAATATATTTAAGATACTGGATTTGTTACAAAAGAAATTAATAAAAAGAGTTTAGGGGGTTGGAGAAGCAAAATAAAACAAAAGGACTCAAGTGCAGACATGACCTTAAAATCGGGTAACTTCCTTTGGTTTGAGATCAAAGGCTTAATTGGGAAGACTTATGCCCAAAGTGAGGCTTCTAAGAGTAATAGAGGGATTTGGAGAGACAAAATAGTCAGGTGTTGTCCGAGCCAAAGGCTTTGGAAGTGTGGGTAAGGTGGTAGAGGTGGGGGCCTTTTATAAGAGGAGAGGAGGGGCACTCTTGGAAAGTAAGGAAATGTTACTTTATTTTAGAATGAGTTTCGGATTTTAATGGTCCCACATTGATGTGTTTCTAGGATAAGGTGATAAGGGTTCGAAATCCACCCATACAATAGGTTTTTGACATGTGTATGTCATAGATTTTACATTATCATTTCATTTTATTTAAATCCTTTATTAATGAGGTAATTGCTGCATCATCATGATGTCATAAATAATTTAATTTATTTAATGTCTAAAAATTATAAAAAAAATATCATGACGTATTAAATCTTTTTATATTTCTAATGAATATTTATAGTCAAAAATTGGATTTGTATAACCCCATGTAAAAATTGTTTTAGTAAAACAACTCATGTTTGTGACATTTCTATTTTAACATTAAATAAAAAGGTATTAATGTCATTTCCAAATAAAGTGGCTCCATGGGGTCCCCAAGTTGACCCATGGATTTTCTTGGTCTTCCATGACACATACAATGAGGTTAGGACATGTGTCAAGTTCATTTCATATTATTAAAACATTATTTTTACCTTAAACAACACTAATTACCTCTAATCGAGATTAAAAACTTAATAAGTTACTGTTCACCAAAAAATTATTTTAATATCATTGAACCACATTTTACTTCTTAATGAAAACCATGTATGTCAGATTTTTGAAATTCAAAACATAGAGGTGGTAAAATTTCATTTAAATGAAAAATCAGTTTTTTTAAGTACCACTTAGTGGTTTCACTATTCATCAAAAATTGAAGTTTTTCAGAAAAATACCAAAACTTCACCCTAAGATATATTTGATATTCCGAATTCAGAAATGAATTCCATTTTATAAAATTCAAAACATATAAGTGGCATTAACTAATTTAATAATTAATTCCCACTGTCAGAGCAAATAGCGTGTTTTTATGAAACGATAAGTATCAAAAGATTGACACTAGTTTAAGTCCAATTTCAAAGTGAAATTAATTTCAACGACCACAATTGGATTTAATGGTAGAAATATATTCTAATTTCACTTTAAAATCAATTCAAAAGATAATATAATCATATAAATAAATTAGATTAAAAATAGGTTTTTGAATTAAAATACAACATTTTACACTATTCATTAAAAAAATGAACTTTATCCGAAAAATACCAAAAATTTACACACAGTAAATTTTGATGTCCCAATTATAAAGAAGAGTTTTATTTGGTCCAATAGAATGTATAAGAGTGAACAAAACTATATTTAATGACAGTTTGCCATCAAAAGGCGATAAGTGAACCTTTAGTGAAAATTATGGCATATATCCCTAAAATTGAATTCTTTCCGTATTTTAAGCCTTTATATTTTATTGGATAAATGTAAAAACATTTAAAAAACATACATAATCATATTTTAGTTATTTATATTCTTTCCAGCCAATACGACGACTACGTGTTAACTACCATTTAAAATAATATTATTTTATTTCTAGTGTGCAACGTAAGATTTCAAAGAAACTCTTTGTTGCGTATCGGGTACGCTATCGAACATAGCAACCCCTTTAAAGTAAAATTAATATTTAATTCTTAAATATTAATAAATATGAAAATGTTTTATTCATTATTTACCTGGGATGTTATAGTGGATATGAGTGTGTTACTTTTGTGACACTTGACAGCTTACCCTTCATTCATCTCCCCTTCTTTCTTTTTTAAACACAAGAGATAAAATTGTAAAAAAAGTATAATAACTCATATTTCCCTTTCCTCAGTAGAAATGATGCATGAGGTAAATCATGTATCATGGTAGGCTAACCTTATTCTCATTCAAAAACAAATAAATTATATACATATCTTAGAATATTATCTTCTCAAACTCTCCAACACTTTAAGAAATCCTAGTATGATAAAATTACACAAGACCTTCATTTCAGCCACTAAGTCCTTTACCTCCTTCTTTCAACCAAAAATGTCCTAAAAAAGGATGTGATAGGATCAATTTATATAATCTAATCTATACCAACTATTTTTTGTAAAAAATGATAGCTTCCTTCATTATTATGGTGAAATATTTACCTCATTTCTTTAGTGGTGACAGAAAATAACTTTCTATTTATTTTATAAGGAATCTTATCCCCACTCTAAGAAAACTAAAACCATGTGTTTTTATAAAACCCAAAAATTTATTTCTAATTTTTTTTTTATTTTCATAAAAAATATACTTTCAACCTTGAAAACTCAAGTCTTTCTTCAAAATAATAATTTTGTTATTCAACCTATAAAATTTTATGGCCTTACCAGGAAGAACCTGGCACTATGAGCTAGAAGATTTGGCCTTATTAGAGGGACATGTGGCACCATCCTCATTTGTAATATCTTTACTCATGCTCTAACTAGGTATAAGATGATATAAATATTAGGGTTAAATGTATCTAGTGAATTATTTAAGATATTTGGTTGAGGAAACTTGCGAGTAAGTGAACCGAGTGAGGAGATACAGATCACATGCATTACTAAAAAGTGTTTAGATTTTTGTGTATAAAGATTTTAGGTCTGTAACAGAGTTTGAGAATTTTAGTCATGGATTAAAATATATAATAATATAAAATAGATTAAGAATATTAAATAGTGATACTATAATATCCCAAAAATAAATATTAAAAATAATATTAACTTAACATTGTATAAATTACTATTTAATAAAACTATTTGAAACTAAATTTATAAAATGCATAAGGAAATACAAAGTATATAAAACTAAATCACAAAAATATTCTCTAAGCATGAATTAAAATATTTATAAATAAATTAAATTAAAATTAAATAAACCTATTTATTATTTAATAAAATAAAATCTATCAAAATATTGAGGCTTAGTAAATATATTAGGTAACTAATTTTCAGTAGAAATAAATTCAATAGATTTGTCACCTTTTGAGTGTGATATATCAAACAATTATTCCTCTTATCTATTTAATTTTTTCTTAAATTTTTATGTGTTTTTTTATAAATAACGATAGAACCTTTTTTATCACATTTTATTAGTATATGATTAAAATTATATAAAATTTCCATCAAGGTGTGTTTCATACAAAAAACTTGGATACAAAAACTACCAACAACAATGTATTCCTACTATAAATTAGATAATTCAATTGACTTTTTATTCTTAATAAACCAATAAACCAAGGATTTACTAAGAAAGTGGTAGGTTCCTAAGGTGATTTTTCTATCTAATCTATAACCTCCAAAATATACATATAAATTTAAGATTAAATTGAGATCTATTTTTTTAGAAAAATTATTGATATAGAAACTGATATTTTTAAATAACTTAATATTTTTTGGTAAATTTAAAATGGTATTGTTTGGTATTTTCTTAGAATCTAGAACATTAGAATACTACAAACATAATTTTTAGTATACTAGTAGTCAAATATAGTAGGATCCCAATTATTCCTCTATAAAAATTGTTGTCAACTGGTTTCCTAGCTTTATCCAAATCAACATTTATGTTGGAACTCATAGGAGTTTCTTATACTTAAATATTTTCAAGTTCAAAAAAATTTAATTAAGTTATGTATCTATTTTATTTGATTTAAAAAATTCCCAAATTCATTTCGATAAATCTGAGATCCAAGAAAGAAAAGTTTCCCACCTGTAATTCTCATTTCAAACTATTTCAACATAAGATTTGAAAAATCATTACACAATTTTTGATTGTTTGAACCAAAAATCACATCATAAACATATATTTGAACAAGTAAAATAACCTTGATGAAGGTTTCTTAAAAAGAGTATAATCTACCAAGCCTGCTAAAAATTCATTTGATAATAGATTGGAATATAACCTTTTATACAAAAAGCTAGGGGATGGTTTAAGACTATAAATAACTTTAGTAAGTTTGAAAATAGAATTTTGAATAATAGGATTTTCAAAATCAAGAGGTTGTTCAATATAAACTCCCTGCATAAGGAAACCATTTAGAAAAACTAATTTAATATCCATTAGAAATAATTTAAAATTCATATGATATACATAAGTAACTAGAATACCAATAGATTCTATTCTAGAACTTGGTGAAAAGGTTTCCTCATAATATATCCATTTTTATGGTTATAATAATTTTCAATTAGTCTAACCATATTTCAAATGATCACACTATGTTCATCCTTATTATTTATAAATTCCTACTTAGTTCCTATATCAGGGTTAATGGAACCAATAATCAAAACTTATTCCTCTTTAACTGGTTTAATTCCTCATGTATAGCTAATACCAAAATTTCATTATCTAAGTATTGTTTTATGGGTTTGGTTCAATTTAATAGAAAAATAAAGAGAACTAAATAATCTTTCCTACACTTTTTGTAGTTATTACTCCTTAATTTTAGATTCCTATAACTATCTCTAATGGGTGGTCTTTTGAGGTTCTTGGATCTATAGGCATCACACTTTGAGATTCACTAATTTCTATCCATTTAAGACTATTTATATCAAAATTAAGTTCTAAATCATTATCTTTTTTGCAATAAAAATTAGGGTATATTATCATATTTTTCAAATAATCACTTAACTCATCAGGTTGATTATTTTTGTTATCAAAAGGAACACTATCATAAAATTTCACATGAGTTGATTCTTTAACAATCATTGAATTTTTATTAAAAACTATATAAGCTTTATAAGATATAGAATATATAGAAAATATTCCATTACCAACATTTGGATATAATTTTCCATGATTATTCATAGTGTTATGAATATAACATTTACATCAAAAAACTTTGGATTATCTAACTTTCAGTTTTCTATTATTCCATAACTCATGGGGTTTATTATTTAAAATAGGAATAATTATAACTTTTTTATTGACATAGCATGTTGTTTTGATAAATTCATCCCTAAAATGAGTTGGTATTCTATATTTACAGAACATAGTCTTAAAAATTTCCTGCAAGGTCCTATTCATCCTTTCAAAACACCACTCTATTGAGGTGTCCTAAGGGAAGAAAATGAGTGTTTGATACCTTGTTTTGAACAAAATTAATTGAAATTAGGATTTTTAAATTATACCCTATGTTAACTTATTAATTTAATAATTTTGGTATATCTTTCTTTTTAAAACATTTTTCAAAAAATAATGAAAATAAAACAACCTTCACTCTTAAGTCTAAAAAATAAAACCCATGTAAATCTATAAAAATCATCAAATAAAAAATAACAAAAGATTTAAATCATATAATTATTATTCTAGATGGTCCAAAAAAATTAATGCAGATAGTTCCAAGGTCCTGGAAGTAGAAACTTCTATAAAATTTTTAAAACATGAATTGTATTGTTCACCCATTTAGCATGCATCAATTTTTTTTATCCAAACTATGTTGAGGTAAATATAAAATTAGATTTATTTTATAGAACATTATCAATGTTCGAACATTAAAATATACGAGTATTATCCACAAAATACAAGATTTACCTTATCCTACATTATAATGATCTCACTCAAAGAGTTAAGATATAATGTTTATACATTTTTAATTCTCAGTGCCACACATTAAAGGGACTTATATTTAAAGATAGAACATGCATTGTTAGAAAAATCTTCAATGTAACCTTCATCAAAAAGTTGAGAAATATATATCAAGTTGTTCTTCAATCATTTAGAATAAATAAATTTTTTGTTGAGAACTAAATTTGGATTTTCAAGTGATCTAACTCTAATAATATTTCCACCAAAAGTGTCATAGCCTCCCAAAATTTTTGATAATGAGTGAAAGTTTGGGAAATATCTACCCATATATCTTGGGAATCCACTATCCATGTACCACTTATCATTATAATTATTATAGATTTTACCCAATAAAAATAAGTCAAACAAGAAGGTTTTTTGGTATCAATATGATCTTAGAACCATCAATGTTAGTGGCTATAGATTTTGGAATCTAGATCTACTTGTACAGTCTGTAAATACAACATAGAGTTTAGATATATTCTTTGAAATAAATACTATCTTAATACCATAAAATAAAGGATTTATTTTACTATAATAATTGTTATAATGTAAAAATTTTCCACAATGAAAATATTTATCTTTAGTTTAGTTGTTATTCATAGAACTATTTATAAAACAATTTCTATATAGATTAGGCCTACACTATTACTTCATATACCAAGTGTTTCTCTATTTTCCATATTATTTTGAAGTATTTTATTGATATAGTTTCCCACTTTGTAAAAACACTTGAAATATATTTAATATATTTTTTTCCCAATTTGTAATCTTTTAAATTTATAATCATGTTAAGGATAATGGAAAACAAATTTGTACAATGTTTTTAGGTTATAAATTTTGTCTCTTAAGGAATTATTGAACTTATAAAAATATAATAATATTTTATTGGATATTTAAATTTCTTTTTTAAGATCCCATATTTATATTCTAGTATGGTGAAATATTCATTTAATTCCTCAAAAGATTAGTTTTCATGTTTTTGAAGATGTGTCATCTCTAAAGTATTCTAAAGAACTCTAAGAAGCCTATATATCTACTTTTCCTTTTTTGTTTGAAAAAAAAATTCCTTTTATAACTTTTTCATATTTCTTATTTTCTTGCAACTACAAATAGTTTGTCTTAATGTGTATAATATTTTTTCACTCAAAACATTTTAATTATTTATAAATTTGATCATACTTGAATTTTATAAAGGATTTATTGAGTCCACTTATTTTATTGTAGAATTTGTTAAACTTATTTGAAAGCTAATAAAGATCACCATCAGAGTAAAAAATATCATATTATTTTTCATTATATGAGTTAGAGAGTGATACTTATTTTGAATTATTTTCATCTATTGAAGTAGAGAATTTCAAAAAATCAATTTTATTCCTAAATAACTTATGTTCACTAGTTTTAGATTCCATTTCATCTTCATACACAGTAGAAGTACCAATAAAATCTTTTATCTAAAAATATTTTATAGCAGTGGATTTCATAATGGAAGTTAAAATTAAATTACCTTTTGATGACAGAAATATGAGAACTTTATGTGCTTGATCCAATTCTCGAAGAGGTGTTCCAAGATACGAAACATTGTTTATTATTTCTATAAGACTCCCATTAATCCGGGAAATTATTTCTCCATCTACCATTATAAAAGTATCAAACTTCAATTTGGAAGTGTTGTATCTTAACTTCATAACATTATCAATTATTTCATAAGATATAGATATATTTTTCCATATTTCATGTGTTGTATCACATTGAGAGACTCTATTGAATTCATCTGGACCTAACACACTTATGATAATATTCATAGCTATGGAGTTTAGGTCATATTCTGATTAAGCAGTAACAACCCATTTTTTTGGATCTCCTTTAGGAAATTTATAGAGATTTAATGATTTTAAATAAACATTTAAACCAATAATTTTCAAATAAAAAATCATTTGATCCTTCCATCACCCATAATTTCCTCCATTGAAAAAGGAGCTATAACCATAGACATTCCTTCTCTATTGTCCATAATTATATCCATTATTGTAGTATATATATATCTTCAGAGTTCAACTAGATGAAGGTTGTGAACTAAAAGTCACTCCTCTGATACCAAATGATGTTCCATATATATTTTTCAATGGATCAAGAGGGTGTAGGGGTGAATTGAGATCTAAAATTTCACGCCCAGTTTTTATGAAATTACTTTAAAATACAAAAAACTTATATAAATAATAATAAATTAAAATTGGAGAAAGGAATACAAAATATTTAATACTGGATTAGGGAATAAATATACACTAGTCAACTCCACCAAAACTCTCTCAGTGATCTTGGTGATGTTTACTATATTCATTTCTTTTCTTAGCAACATCCTGTATTGAGTGAAAGAAAACATAACATTGTATAAAAAATAAATAAGAAGATTTTATTGGTCTCATATTACTAGAATTACAAAAAAATTCACCCAAACTATATAAAAGGAGTGTTCAATTACATCAGGAGAGAGAAATATAGAATAATAACTTCAATCAAAGTGCATAGTTTTTAGTATCTACTGATAGTAGAGATGTATTATAGTATAATAAATAGTTTCTTTAGAGAAAATCAAGGAAGTCCTTCTGAAATTTGAATATGTTTCTTGAAATAAAAAAATTAGCAGAGATGTAGTAGATTTATTATTTTATAGAGAAAAAATATTTTTGCTATGTAAAGAAGAAGATGATGATATTAAAAAATTGAGAGATCAATTTTCTTACTTACATTTACACTTCTTATTTTTCTTTAACTTATATATCCTAATAGATAGTTTATATTTAGGTTCTATAAATTAAATCAATATAGAGAAGACAATGAATTTATAGATAAATTTTCCCTTATTTTCTAGACAAAAAACATAGATATATAAATAAGGTAGTCATTTGTTCAATTATTGAAACTTACAGCTTTTATAAAGTTCATCTATACCTTATTTACTCATTTAATATTCCAAATATTTTAAAAAAGAACTTAATTTTACTTAAAAATCTCTAACTGTAATATATAAGATGATCCATAACATTAGATAAACAAAACATACTTCTCATAGTAGAATTTTATGTAGTTGATATCATTTTGGTGAAATACAACCATAGATCTGAATCTGTGTATGTGATTGGTTCATATAGTCAAATAAATTTATTTGAAAAGTCTATAGATCCAAATATTATAAATAAATGATTTTATATAACCAAAATAACCATATAGCCAAAAAAATTATGTATCAGATTTTGCATAAGTAAAGTCTTTGTATATCCAATTATGTGTAAGAAAATATATCACATAGGTGATTCTGCACACCTGATTTATCGATGTGGAATATTTTTCATAGACAAATTCATGTAGAAATATTTAATATATAATAAAATTAATGTAGGAAGACTCCATCACATATGTGAATGAACATATATAGATCATCAAATATGTGAATTTCAGAAAAAAATTCCACATAATGGATTTTTTATAGACTTTTAATAACTTCATTTTATGTCAGAATTTACATTAAGAAATATATAATTAAAACTATTTTAAACACATTTAAAAATTAATCTATTAGACACATAAAAAAGTGATCCTATGAGAATCAAAACATATAATACATGAGATATTTTGGAATAAAATTATAAGTACAACAAATGGTTTTAGTGGGAGGTTTTATCAAATGGTCACTTATAGATGTGGAAAGAGTTACAGATGTAGTAAGTTTAATAAAAACCAAAAAGTGTAGAAAGCATAAGAACTCTTTAGTGGTCTATCATATGTGATATGATTAGATGAGTTATTTTTATAGTTTTATTTTTATTTTTTTTGAAAATAATTTAAGAATATAAAATGTATCATGTTATAAAAAAGATGATCTTCACTTTATCATTAGTTCACATTGGATGCACATTTTGCGTGAAGTGAAATGATTATATACCTCTTAATGTATGACTTTGAGTTATCCATAATTTATGTTCACTATGGAGTATTTTTGGTTGTGAATAAATGGAAAGGTTAACACATGCATTATTTTATACAGAGATACCAAATATAATCATGTGGTATAAATGAGGTTTTATGTGCTAGATAACCTATAAATTATACCACAAGGAGTGTTACACACTATGTATTTGGTATTCTAGGGGTTTAAATTTCATATTAAATCCCCATACCGGAGGTTATAAAAATATTCAATTTGATAACCTTCATAATTTTATTAAATTATTATGAAATCATTGATAATTATATAATTAGGGGTGGTTGGGTATGTTACTAATTATGTCATATGTTTAGGATTAACCAATATGTGATTTTTCTCACATATGATTAGTATGACATCTGGGCCTTCGATTGAGATAACATGAGGAAGTGCATGTCTATACGTAGATAACGTGCATGTGGAGTGCCTATCTATTTAGGGTGATAGGTATGTTATGTGTAACACCCCAATATTTCATGGTATTCCTATTTTAAAATTTAACATCTTTGATAGTTTATGCTTTATGCAACACTGAATTTAAAACCGTAATATACTATTAATTATGATTATTGGAATAGTAATGTGACCATTATGAATAGTAATATGAACAATAGAATAGTACCTTCACCTATGAAAGTATAAATAAGATTTGGGTATATTATAAATGAAAATATAATATATTTATATCTTGGTAAAGTAATTAAATGTTTTAAAAATGACAAATTAAGTGTTGGTATTTTTGTAAAGCGTAAATGTTTATGTTTAATTTTATAATTAATATATTGTTTTAAAATAAATTTTTTTATAATAAAATATATTCATAAATTAATATTATATTAATATAATTTTATGAGACCTTAGTGAATATTTCAAAGTGTCATAAAAAATAGTTATAATATTAAAATTGGTATTTTTTGAGTAAATGATGAATTTAATTAAAAATTAAATATATCATATTTAAAAAATTATTTTCATAAAATGGAGTTAATTTTTTAATTATAAATGTTGAATAATGGTTAGGGTGAATATTTTGGATTTTTCTAAAATAGTTGAATTTTTGGTGAATAGTGAAATATGGCAATTTACGGTATTTAATAAATACATGAATTATTGAGTTATAGATGATGTATGGATGATGTGAGCCCATAATATATAACTATAAATTATTAATTTAATATATTTCGTGATAATTTTTAAACTATCCATATGCTTGATCCAAAATAATAAACAAATGAATAAAATATTTAAAAATAATGACGTCCTCCCTCTATAAATACCACTCCTCACCACCTCTTTCACTCACACCTCAAAAGCCTTGAATCTTGTCCAATTTCTGACCAATACTATTACCAATAATCTTCTCCATTTCTATTAGGTTATGAACTCAATAAAATACCAAAACCAATTTCCCTAACGAGGTTCTCAAGGAGAAGAATTCAAGAGGTAAAACCCCCTTTCATTTTCTTTATTTTCACTTCAATTTATTTTATTTTAAATTTATTTTCATTTCTTATCCTTACATTACCTCCCCTGTAAAAAGTGATATTATAACCCCAATATCTTTTATATAATTTTATTTTATTATTAAAATGGAAAATACACCATCATGTATCTTCTCATTATCCTTTTATTTTAAATATGAAAACATCATACGTGAGGTGCCGATTTACCGCCTTCGTGGACAACGAGTTTTATTTTTTCAATTATTCCTTTAAGGCTGGTAATAAAACCATTTTTATGGTTAAAAAAATTATAATATATGTATTACATATTCTCTAATATTCTAGATCCAGTATATATATAAATAATATTAATTAATGAAATAAAACTTGTTTGTGATTATCGAAAAACCACCAAAATAATATAAATGATTATCACTAACATCTTAACTAAGGATTAATACTCACCCCAAATAAAAAAATGAATTATATAACAATTTAATATTCTATAATATCATTAATAACCTATAATTTAAATTTTTTAAAACTATTTTTATACTACATGATCTTTCACATGCGTATAAAAGTAAACCGATCAAGAAAACCAAGGAAAAGAACACTCTCAAATAGAGAAATTTAATCTTATAACTCATCAAAAATACCATAGGTGAACTTAATAAAATTATACTAAAAAATTAAAAGTTTAATATGTTCTTAATTAAATTATTAATTATTCTAATTTCATTATCATGGATATTAAGCGCAAGTGCAGAACACTTTCAGATATAAGGTAATGTATTCTACCCGAACCTCCATTTTTTATTCATGTTACACTTTCAATCTCATTAACCCAATTTCATTATTCATTATTTTTATTTAATTTTTATAAATTTTATTTATATTTTCCAAACTCAAATATCTAAATCCTTTCATCTTTATTTTATAGGAAACACATGTTTTACAAGGTTCCCTTCTCAATTATTCCCAATAAGCAAACCTGATTGAAGGGAACTTCCTGATTTCTTACCCATTTTTAAGTACCATACATAATATTTTTTAATAAAACATTATTTTTATAAAATAAATCATTTTTGATGCGAAAATATATTTTTCATTTATGGTTTTATACAAACAATTATGGAAAATATAAATGACTTTTCCAAAAGAACTATTCTTTGTAAAGTAAAAAGGGTATTTCTCTCAATAATTCCTTAATGATTTTATTATATTATTGTTATTTATTTCAATACCTATATTAAATGTTATTATTTATTTATAATAATATCTTATGATTATCATATACCATATTTTATTAAATGGGTTATTATCAGTTTGACTATGGATGTGCTATCTTGATAACGTTCACCATACTCCTCAGAATGGTTAGTGATTACATTTATAGATTTGGGAAAGTTATTAATTTACATATGTATATTTTTTTTTTATTTCACCCCATACCTATGAGTAATTTATTTGTCATAGTAAGTGTTGTGTGGGTCCCTCTATAGCTCATTGATGCATCAATAGGTATCATGATAAAAAACAAAAATATATCTGGCTGAGGCCTTAACCATTTATTTTCAGATGTCTTGGATGAGGACCTGATAGTATGTTTGTGTTGTCTGAAATTATGCATTCCCTAATTATGATATTATTAATTGATAATTAATGTAATTATTAGACTAGTAGAATATCTATGGTTATGTTTCTTTCCCATGTAATTTTTTATGGCATTATTTAATCAATTCTCATTCGATCCATATTATGCTCAAGATTATGGTTTAATGACATGTGTTTTTAGTTATTCACCATTCCTTATTATTTATTATATATTCCACTATATTTATTACCCTTACTAAGAATTTTATCTCACCCCTTTCTTATGTTTTTTTCCAGGGTGTGAAGATGTTTATTATGAATGACTTGCAGGGATAATATAGAAGTTTATGTATATTTCCAATGAAGATGATATGTTGTTTTCCCTTAAAGTTGTATTTTAAAACTTATATATATATATATATATGGTTTTTCAAATCAACTAAAATATTTGGTCATTTGGGATGCAATCTCTTGTTTATAGTACCAATGTAATTAAGTAAGATATCGGTTTTGAGATACTGGGGTCGAGGTCTTTACAGTTGGTATCATTGTAAGTTTAGTAGAAACCTTGGAAACTAGATTCAGAAAACATAGACTAGGGAATATAACACTAAGTAAGACTTTGGTGATAAGAATATAATAACATCCTAGAATATGGGTGAGGTAGATATTATGTGTTCCTTCCTAGAAATACATCCATATCTGGATACTACAAGTGGATGTAGTTATGGAACATATGGACCTAGGGGTGATAAATTTGACAAGGTGTGTCAGAATTGACTTTTTGTAACCTAGTACATGACAAAGGGCCTTACTATGCACTTTTTTTGACACTCTCAAGGGTTATTCTTAGGATAATTCAAATTTTCTTTAAAAACCATAATGAAGTTTTTTAAAGTAAACATGTCACCAAAAACACCATGTTTATGATTATGATATTAACTATGCATAAATATCCAATTTATGTTAAGTTTTTTCCAAGTTATATAATTATGAATTTTAATTCATAACCAAGTTTAGTGTATTGCATTGTTTAGAAATTCTACTTAGTGAAAGAAATATAAACCATGTCAACACACATATTCTATGTAGGTATTTCCCTCCTATGCAAGATAATGATGTTGGATATGGAGCTGAAAATGAAGATGAATAACTTATAAGTATACTAAGAAAGATGACTTAGGTTATAAATAATAAACTTACCTGTATGAAGCATCCTGATCCACAATGTGGAGAAAAAATGTTAGACCTTTTCATGAGACAACAACCTCCACCATTCAATATGACTAAAAAACCATTTTAATTTGAATAGTGGACAAGTTTTGTAGAGAATATATTTATCTCTTTGGGAAGTAATGAATGAGAGAAGATTATCATGGCAATTTATTATCTCTTAGAAGAGGCCGATCAATGGTGGCCATTGATTCGAAATACAAAAGAGGAGGAAGAAATTCAAAATATTGAATGGAAATATTTTAAGGAAATTTTCTAAGAAAAATATTTCCCTTGAGAATAATGAGGGGATATAGAGAGGAAATTATTGAGTCTAGAACAAAAAGATGATGAAAATATTACCAAGTATGAATCTAACTTTACAAGGTTAATAAGTAATTACATAAAATACATATGTAATTCAAGGATCAATATTGATTGATTCTTTGATCGTTTAAAACCATTCCTATGAAGGGAACTGGTCTCCTGAAATTTCTCATCATATAAAGATATAGTCTCATGTACTATTTGGAAATATAATTAATTCTCTAAGACATATGAATTTAAGGGAAAACATGAGAAAAATAGGTTGGTGGAAAAATAATGGTTGGAGGGAATAATAAAAAAGGTAATTTTCTAATGTGAAATACTTGTGGAAGGAAACACCCAGGTACCTGCATAAGAGGAGAAGAAGTTTATTACAACTATAGAGAAAAAGACCACCATTCCCATGATTGTAATTCAAATAAAAAATATAGCACTGTTAAATGATACAATTGTAAAAATATAGATAATTATAAAAATTATTGTCCTAAGCATCAAAGAAACTTTCTCTGGAAAATTCCAAGGGAATAAGGCCAAGATTATGCGATCAAAACTATAGAGGTTTGCATTCTTAATTATGTGGTGTCATGTTCTTTAATCATCTCCTCAAATTTGGATAAATATTTATTTGATTCTGGATCATTTCATTCCTTTATATCTTTTAAATTTTCTTTAAAAATTAGATATTTACAATTCACATTAACAAGGGATTTGGTAATAAATAATCCTAGTTAAAACCTTATTGAAACAAAGATTTATCGAGAAGTTCCTATTATGAAACATAAAAATTATCTAATTTCTGATTTTATCATCATACCAATGGTTGACTTTTATATAATCCTTGGTATGGACCAGATTTCAAAATATAATGAAAAAATTTATTGCAAAGAGGTAATTCCTTGAACTGAATTATAAATGTAATAATAATTTTAGTTATCATCATTATTCTTCTTCTTTTAATGCAAACTGGTGTGTTTAATTTCAAATATAGTAAAGGGAAAGAGAAACATTTTATTCAATCATTGAAATATTACATTGATTCAAGGTATTACTGTAACACCCCAGGTAAATAAAGAATATGACATTTTCATATTTATCCATATTTGTGAATAAAATATTAATATGACTTTAAAGGGGAAGCTATGCTCGATGGCGTACCCAACACGCAACAACGAGTTTCTTGGGAATCTTACGTTGCACTCTAATAATAAAATAATATTATTTTAAATGGTAGTTAACATGTAGCCGTTGTAATGGCGGGAATGGATAGAAATAACTAAAATATGATTATATATGTTCTTAAATATTTTTACATTTATACAATAAAAGATAAAGGCTTAAAATACGGAAAGAATTCAATTTTAGGCGTATATGCCCTAGTTTTCACTAAAGGTTCACTTATCACCTTTTGATGGAGAACCGTCATTAAATATAGTTTTGTTCACTCTTAAACATTCTTTTGGACCAAATAAAAAACTTATTAAGAATCGGGACATCAAAATTTACTTTGTGTAAATTTTTGGTATCTTTCCGATAAAGTTCATTTTTTTAATGAATAGTGTAAAATGTTGTATTTTAATTCAAAACCACTTTTTAATCTAATTTATTTATATGATTAGATTATATTTTGAATTGTTTTTAAAGTGAAATTAGAAAATATTTTTACCTTTAAATCCAATAGTGGTCGTTGGAATCAATTTCACTTTGAAATCAGACATAAACTAGTGTCAATCTTTTGATACTTATTGTTTCATAAAACACGCTATTTGTCATGACAGCGGGAATTAATTATTAAATTAATTAATGTGACTTATATGTTTTGAATTTTTTAAAACGGACTTCATTTTTGAATTCAGAATATCAAATATAGCTTAGGGTGAAGTTTTGGGATTTTTCTGAAAAACTTCAATTTTTGATGAATAGTGAAACCACTAAGTGGTACTTATAAAAACTGATTTTCCGTTTAAATGAAATTTTGCCATCATTGTGTTTTTATTTTCAAAAATCCGACATACATGGTTGTCATTAAGAAGTAAAATGTGGTTCAATGAGATTAAAATAATTTTTGGTGAATAGTAACTTATTAAGTTTTTAATCACGATTAGTGGTAATTAGTGTAGTTTAAGGTAAAAATAATGCTTTAATAAAATGAGATGAGCTTGAAACATGTCTTACCCTCATTGGTTGTATCATGGCCGACCAAGACAAGCCATGGGTCAACTTGGGGACCCCATGGATCCACTTTGGTTGGGAAATGACATAAATAACATTTTATTTAATGTAAAAATAAAATTGACACAAACATGATATGGCTTACTAAAATAATTTTTAAGTGGGGTTATACAAGTAATCTTTTTGATTATAAATATTCATTGGAAAGCTAAAACGATTTCCTACATCATAGTATTTTTTTTATAATTTTTAGACATTAAATAAATTAAATTATTTATGACATAATAATGATGCAGCGATGACATCATTATTTGACGATTTAAATAAAATGGAAAGATAATGTAAAATATATGAACTAAACATGTCCAAAACTTATTGGATGGGTGGATTTCGAACCTTTATAACCTTATCCACGAATTATATCAATGTGGGACCTCTTAAAACCGAAACACATTTTCAAATAAAGTAATATTTCCTTACTTTCCAAAAGTGACCCTCCTCTCCTCTTATAAAAGGCCCCCACCTCTACCTCATTTCACACACTCCTCAAGCCTTTGGCTCGGCCAACCCCTGCCCATGTACTCTCTCCACATCCCTCTCCTCATACTAGAGGATTACCTTTGGGCAGAATCCTTTCAAAGGAAGCCTTTAGGCACAAATCAAAAGGAGTTACACTTTTAAAGGTAATTCTTTCTCTTATGTTCATTTGTTTTATATTGCTTCTCCAACCCCCTAAAATCTTTTTATTTACTTATTTTGTAAAAAAACCAGTATCTTCAATATACTAGGATGTTGTTATAAGATTTATTCGAGCTACACTGTCACACAACTACATCAAATGGTTAAAGAACATACGGTTTCCGTGGATGGCGAAATTCTGCCTCCCGAAACAATGATTGTTCAATACTCATTTAACACCTTCAAAGGTGGCCATTATGATGTCACTATTTTTATATATGATATACAGTATGTTTATGTTTTACTTATGCTTCTGTATTTTTTATTTGTGTCTTACCTTTATGGCTTCCATTATGGATATACGCGATATCTTCATTTAAGGAAGTGCGGACTACCGTCCCCTCAAAGTGATTTGATTCGTTAAATACCATATGTAGGATGTATAAAGGATGGAAATATGATATTATATATGATATTATACTGGAATTATAATATAACTTTATATCATTATTATTCCATTCTATAAAATACGAAATAGAAATGACAGTAGCGTTCATGCGTACGTACGGCTTACCGTCTCCATGAACGGTGCATTTCATTTCTTACCTCTAAATGATTATGTAATGTTATAAATGCATGAATGTACTGGATATATATGACATATATTATATCTAAATCATGAATACAATACTGTATATAATAAACATTTGGCCACACGAACAACATGTAATTGTAAGAAGTCCACTTTCGACTTAAGAACCAAATATCGGCAAAACCAATATTATTAACTTAAATGATTACATAATGTTTATGACATGGTAATAAGTGGTATAAAAGTAATAATGAACTTGAAAAAGGTTCTTAAGGAATTAGAAATTAACTCAAGTTTATTATTCAGGAGATTAAAGAACGATCGAGTCAAGTCGGACCCGAGGTAAGGGATCCTACAACTCTCTTTCTTTTTAAGTACACTCTTTTGTGTCATTTATTTGAAGCTCATCTTTCTTATGATTGGGATGTTATTTTATATTACATTTACTGTAATTATTACGTTCATGTGATGAGAGACCCTATTCTCTCTCATCAATTCATTTTGGAAGTTTTGAGTGGCACCGTTAGGCTGCCGAACTTTCGTAAGAGATCTAACCTCTCTCTTTCTTTTTAAGTACTCTCCTTTATGTCACTTCTTTTAAACTCCTCCTTGCAATGTTGGGGGATTTTATTTTATATTCCACTTGCTGTAAATTCTATTGTAATATGATGGTATACTCTATTTGATCTCATCAATCCATATTCGGAAGTTTTATGTGGCGCCGTTAGGCTACCGAGTTTTCGTAAGGGATTTTTCATCTCACTTTTGTTCCCGTGAGATTTATGCTACATTTGCCACAAATTCCATTGAGTGGTGTATGTACTGCCCATTATTCTACTATTTGTGTAATATACTTTCGTTTATGAGTATTTACATCAATGACCTATTGTCTTTCTTTCATGGGGTGTATGTTTTGAAAGATACCCAAGTCGGTAAGGGAACCTTTCACCCTCCTCTTTTTTAAAAGACTTCTTTTATTGGGTCTTTTAATTTACATATTTTTATGTTGGGATATGTTCTCATACATCCTTATTGATTTAAATTTTATTTCCAAGTGATGAGATACACTTTTTATCTCTCATCAACTCATTTTGATGTGATGCCGTTAGGCTGTCAAGGGAACTTTTTAACCCAATTTCGATTTCTTTGGGTTCAACTTGTAGTCATTGAATATGTCTTCCCTTGAATATGTGTGAATGACCTTTTATTGTTTTACACTTAATATCCACTTATATTGGGTGTATATATATTTGTCACACATATTTTTGAGATTTATTTGTCCTTAATTTAAGGATACCTTCTTTATAAGGGATTTCATCACATTTGACATTTCTATTGAGGGTTCATTATTGTTATGAACCAATTCACTCTTATATGGTGTATATACTGTCCTTTGGAGTATTATATCATTAATCCTTTTATTCTCATGATATTATAAAGTTCTGACAAAATTTTATTCCTCGATTATTGTATTCAAGTGTCTCTAATTTTGGTAAAACCCCTTTAACCAAAATATCGTTTTAAATGTTTTAATTATTTGTTCTTATTAATATACATGTTTTAAAAATGGTTTTAAGGATTTATTTATATGGATATTAATGGTTTAAAATGTTAAAAGCTTCAAGGTGGTATGGGACACTTTGATTCAAAAATCTCTTTATTAAATGTTTTAAATGGTTTTGGAAATGGTTTCTTTTTGAATGGATTCATTATTTCAAAATCCTAAAATGTTATATTGTGATTGAAATGTGGAAATGTTATGTTTCCTTTATTCATGTTTATGTGATATGATTATGTTATGGTTCTTGGGCATTTTTATGAAGAACGGGTGGTTCCGTGATAAACTAAGGGCGGGTGAGCCCGATATAGCTCTCCAATGCATTGGGTAACGCGAAGGAGTGAAACGTTAAGGTTTCTCCGAAGAGATTTAGGGAATATACTGTGATGGGTATTCCAAACATAACCAAGAGGGTTACTCCCTACGTAAGAATGTTATGAATGCCTCAAGTTACCTTTATGTCTTATGTTTTCTATGATTTATTCATGATTTGATATGCCTATGTTTTATGGGTAAAGTATGATTTCATTCTTATATATATATGAACTCATGTTTCCTTTCCATATTTTTATAACCCTTACTGAGCTTTTTATGCTCATCCCAAGTTTTTGAAATGCTTTTCACAGGTCAAGGGAAAGGTACATGATGTGACGATAGTGTCAAGGATGTGTCAAGAAAGAATCCGTGTTTTATTTTAAATAGGTTTCCATTGATGGGAAGAATGAATATTGTCTTTTATGTAACCACTTTGTTTAAATGTGGAATGTAATGCAAGTTTCATGATCTAATTCTCTAAAACTATAAACCTGAAAAGATCCTCAATGTGTAATCTTGTAATAACTCAAGATTAAGTAAGGTTTAAGGCTGGGGCCTTATAGTTGGTATCAAAGGTCAGTTTAGATAACTTTAGAGGTTAGGGTATTCTTTAAGCATAACTGACATTACCATAATGGTTAGGATTTCAGACAAGAGTCTTAGTTTTAGATAAATTGAATGAGTAAGTATATCTTATTGTTTATCTTACTCATTAGTACATGATGGTTTTGTTGATATACTCACACTGACATTTCTATTTTTAGTGAATGGATGGATCTAGCAGGCACCAAAGAGACAACAGTTTTGAAGGAAACTGTGGTGGTTCTCTGATTAAGATACTAGATAAAATGGAGGATTCAATGAGGAAAATCGTGGTTGTTCTAAACCAAATATCAAGGAGTCATGATCAACCACTTGAACCTTGGTATGATCTTTAATGCATCATGTACGAGATGACCAATCCATGTAGAAGTTCAGGTAATAATTATAAAGGTAACCATTAGAGTTTATATGATCCTTACTTTTGAGGTAATTATGGGTTATTATATGATATGCTGGAAAATGAAAGGCATGAGATAAAATTGAGGTTAAATTATGTTATGGTTATTTTTGATGATTTTATCCCTTTTTGGGTAATGATTTGAGAATTATATAGTTTTGGAAAAAGGACAACACGCAGACCGTGTGACTACCCGTCGCGTCGGACAAAGCTGCGGGAATCGAACCCACAACCAAAGTGCGACTGGTATTTATCGCCTACCACTGGACTACGTGAAGTCCCTGGTTAGTTTGACTGATTCTTTTTAGTTATATGATTTTATGAATTAAGAGTAAGTTGATTTTGGAGGATATGTGATTAGGATAATTACTTTTCAATGCGAGACTTTAGGAGCGACTAATGTTGTTTGGAGATAAATGTTACGATTTAACTTGGAAGACTATGTGACTAAATCCTTCAAATATTTGGGTTTCAATCTTATATTGGTTTACTTTGAAGAATTTTATGGACAAATTGTTTATCGGATGGTCCTCGTTGAACTTTGGGTTTTGTTGGACAAATTTTAGAGATTAAGAATAGATTTTCTTTTTATGAGGGGTTATCCTTTTCTAGATTATCTGATATTGTACTAACATTTTTGGTTTTGGTTTTGGTTAAAGCCTAAATACATGGGATTTATATATTTCTCTTTTGGGGATTAGGTGATTCTCTAGAAGTTGATTATAGTACTCTTAATGCGAACAAGTCTCCCTAAATACTCGTCTTTTGGAAAAAATATGAGTTTGATTAAGGAATCTAGTAAAAGTTGAAAGTCAACATGATAAGTGATTATGTTTCCTTATGAATAAATTCCTCAATAAAAAGTAACTTAAAACAAAAATGTTGTCTATTAACTTTTCCTACTGGGGAACCCAACACCGTTTAACCCATCACAAGTTTGTGATTTTCTTATTGTTAACTTTCTCCTAAACATGTTTTCTATCACTCTCCATTGGAACATGACCCTATGTTTTCTCCTCCATGTCCATATTTTCATACTTAGAATCCTAGTATGGGTTAACTCGGGTGACCTCTGTGCTTATCTTTCTTTATTTCAAAGTGACTGTTTTACCGACTCTTGTTCCGATGTGGGACGTTCGAGGATGTTTCCAAGCGCAATTTTAAAATTGCGAGGACGCAATTCCCAAAAGGGGGGAAGGATGTAACACCCCAGGTAAATAAAGAATATGACATTTTCATATTTATCCATATTTGTGAATAAAATATTAATATGACTTTAAAGGGGAAGCTATGCTCGATGGTGTACCCAACACGCAACAACGAGTTTCTTGGGAATCTTATGTTGCACTCTAATAATAAAATAATATTATTTTAAATGGTAGTTAACATGTAGCCGTTGTAATGGCGGGAATGGATAGAAATAACTAAAATATGATTATATATGTTCTTAAATATTTTTACATTTATACAATAAAAGATAAAGGCTTAAAATACGGAAAGAATTCAATTTTAGGCGTATATGCCCTAGTTTTCACTAAAGGTTCACTTATCACCTTTTGATGGAGAACCGTCATTAAATATAGTTTTGTTCACTCTTAAACATTATTTTGGACCAAATAAAAAACTTATTAAGAATCGGGACATCAAAATTTACTTTGTGTAAATTTTTGGTATCTTTCCGATAAAGTTCATTTTTTTAATGAATAGTGTAAAATGTTGTATTTTAATTCAAAACCACTTTTTAATCTAATTTATTTATATGATTAGATTATATTTTGAATTGGTTTTAAAGTGAAATTAGAAAATATTTTTACCATTAAATCCAATAGTGGTCGTTGGAATCAATTTCACTTTGAAATCAGACTTAAACTAGTGTCAATCTTTTGATACTTATTGTTTCATAAAACACGCTATTTGTCATGACAGCGGGAATTAATTATTAAATTAATTAATGTGACTTATATGTTTTGAATTTTTTAAAACGGACTTCATTTTTGAATTCAGAATATCAAATATAGCTTAGGGTGAATTTTTGGGATTTTTCTGAAAAACTTCAATTTTTGATGAATAGTGAAACCACTAAGTGGTACTTATAAAAACTGATTTTCCGTTTAAATGAAATTTTGCCATCATTGTGTTTTTATTTTCAAAAATCCGACATACATGGTTGTCATTAAGAAGTAAAATGTGGTTCAATGAGATTAAAATAATTTTTTGGTGAATAGTAACTTATTAAGTTTTTAATCGCGATTAGTGGTAATTAGTGTAGTTTAAGGTAAAAATAATGCTTTAATAAAATGATATGAGTTTGACACATGTCTTACCCTCATTGGTTGTATCATTGCCGACCAAGACAATCCATGGGTCAACTTGGGGACCCCATGGATCCACTTTGGTTGGGAAATGACATAAATAACATTTTATTTAATGTAAAAATAAAATTGACACAAACATGATATGTCTTACTAAAATAATTTTTAAGTGAGGTTATACAAGTCATATTTTTGATTATAAATATTCATTGGAAAGATAAAACTATTTCCTACATCATAGTATTTTTTTTAATAATTTTTAGACATTAAATAAATAAAATTATTTATGACATAATAATGATGCAGCGATGACATCATTATTTGACGATTTAAATAAAATGGAAAGATAATGTAAAATCTATGAACTAAACATGTCCAAAACTTATTGGATGGGTGGATTTCGAACCTTGATAACCTTATCCACGAATTATATCAATGTGGGACCTCTTAAAACCGAAACACATTTTCAAATAAAGTAATATTTCCTTACTTTCCAAAAGTGCCCCTCCTCTCCTCTTATAAAAGGCCCCCACCTCTACCTCATTTCACACACTCCTCAAGCCTTTGGCTTGGCCAACCCCTACCCATTTACTCTCTCCACATCCCTCTCCTCATACTATAGGATTACCTTTGGGTATAATCCTTTCAAAGGAAGCCTTTAGGCACAAATCAAAAGGAGTTACACTTTTAAAGGTAATTCTTTCTCTTATGTTCATTTGTTTTATATTGCTTCTCCAACCCCCTAAAATATTTTTATTTACTTATTTTGTAACAACACCAGTATCTTAAATATACTAGGATGTTGTTATAAGATTTATTCGAGCTACACTCTCACACAACTACATCAAATGGTTAAAGAACATATGGTTTCCGTGGATGGCGAAATTCTGCCTCCCGAAACAATGATTGTTCAATACTCATTTAACACCTTCAAAGGTGGCCATTATGATGTCACTATTTTTATATATGATATACATTATGTTTATGTTTTACTTATGCTTCTGTATTTTTTATTTGTGTCTTACCTTTATGGCTTCCATTATGGGTATACAGGATATCTTCATTTAAGAAAGTGCGGACTACCGCCCCTTCAAAGTGATTTGATTCGTTAAATACCATATGTGGGATGTATAAAGGATGGAAATATGATATTATATATGATATTATACTGTAATTATAATATACCTTTATATCATTATTATTCCATTCTATAAAATACGAAATAGAAATGACAGTAGCGTTCATGCGTACGTACGGCTTACCGTCTCCATGAACGGTGCATTTCATTTCTTACCTCTAAATGATTATGTAATGTTATAAATGCATGCATGTACTGGATATATATGACATATATTATATCTAAATCATGAATACAATACTGGATATAATAAACATTTGGCCACACGAACAACATGTAATTGTAAGAAGTCCACTTTCGACTTAAGAACCAAATATCGGCAAAACCAATATTATTAACTTAAATGATTACATAATGTTTATGACATGGTAATAAGTGGTATAAAAGTAATAATGAAATTGAAAAAGGTTCTTAAGGAATTAGAAATTAACTCAAGTTTATTATTCAGGAGATTAAATAACGATCGAGTCAAGTCAGACCCGAGGTAAGGGATCCTACAACTCTCTTTCTTTTTAAGTACACTCTTTTGTGTCATTTATTTGAAGCTCATATTTCTTATGATTGGGATGTTCTTTTATATTACATTTACTGTAATTATTATGTTCATGTGATGAGAGACCATATTCTCTCTCATCAATCCATTTTGGAAGTTTTGAGTGGCGCCGTTAGGCTGCCGAACTTTCGTAAGAGATCTAACCTCTCTCTTTCTTTTTAAGTACTCTCCTTTATGTCACTTCTTTTAAACTCCTCCTTGCAATGTTGGGGGATTTTCTTTTATATTACACTTGCTGTAAATTCTATTGTAATATGATGGGATACTCTATTTGATCTCATCAATCCATATTCGGAAGTTTTATGTGGCGCCGTTAGGCTGCCGAGTTTTCGTAAGGGATTTTTCATCTCACTTTTGTTCTCGTGAGATTTATGCTACATTTGCCACAAATTCTATTGAGTGGTGTATGTACTGCCAATTATTCTACTCTTTGTGTAATATACTTTCGTTTATGAGTATTTACATCAATGACCTATTGTCTTTCTTTCATGGGGTGTATGTTTTGAAAGATACCCAAGTCGGTAAGGGAACCTTTCACCCTCCTCTTTTTTAAAAGACTTCTTTTATTGGGTCTTTTAATTTACATATTTTTATGTTGGGATATGTTCTCATACATCCTTATTGATGTAAATTTTATTTCCAAGTGATGAGATACACTTTTTATCTCTCATCAACTCATTTTGATGTGATGCCGTTAGGCTGTCAAGGGAACTTTTTAACCCAATTTCGATTTCTTTGGGTTCAACTTGTAGTCATTGAATATGTCATCCATTGAATATGTGTGAATGAAATTTTATTGTTTTACACTTAATATCCACTTATATTGGGTGTATATATATTTTTCACACATATTTTTGAGATTTATTTGTCCTTAATTTAAGGATACCTTCTTTATAAGGGATTTCATCACATTTGACATTTCTATTGAGGGTTCATTGTTGTTATGAACCAATTCACTCTTATATGGTGTATATACTGTCCTTTGGAGTATTATATCATGAATCCTTTTATTCTCATGATATTATAAAGTTCTGACAAAATGTTATTCCTCGATTATTGTATTCAAGTGTCTCTAATTTTGGTAAAACCCCTTTAACCAAAATATCGTTTTAAATGTTTTAATTATTTGTTCTTATTAATATCCATGTTTTCAAAATGGTTTTAATGATTTATTTATATGGATATTAATGGTTTAAAATGTTAAAAGCTTCAAGGTGGTATGGGACACTTTGATTCAAAAATCTCTTTATTAAATGTTTTAAATGGTTTTGGAAATGGTTTCTTTTTGAATGGATTCATTATTTCAATATCCTAAAATGTTATATTGTGATTGAAATATGGAAATGTTATGTTTCCTTTATTCATGTTTATGTGATATGATTATGTTATGGTTCTTGGGCATTTTTATGAAGAACGGGTGGTTCCGTGATAAACTAAGGGCGGGTGATCCCGATATAGCTCTCCAATGTATTGGGTAACGCGAAGGAGTGAAACGTTAAGGTTTCTCCGAAGAGATTTAGGGAATATACTGTGATGGGTATTCCAAACGTAACCAAGAGGGTTACTCCCTACGTAAGAATGTTATGAATGCCTCAAGTTACCTTTATGTCTTATGTTTTCTATGATTTATTCATGATTTTATATGCCTATGTTTTATGGGTAAAGTATGATTTCATTCTTATATATATATGAACTCATGTTTCCTTTCCATATTTTTATAACCCTTACTGAGCTTTTTATGCTCATCCCAAGTTTTTGAAATGCTTTTCACAGGTCAAGGGAAAGGTACATGATGTGACGATAGTGTCAAGGATGTGTCAAGAAAGAATCCGTGTTTTATTTTAAATAGGTTTCCATTGATGAGAAGAATGAATATTGTCTTTTATGTAACCACTTTGTTTAAATGTGGAATGTAATGCAAGTTTCATGATCTAATTCTCTAAAACTCTAAACCTGAAAAGATCCTCAATGTGTAATCTTGTAATAACTCAAGATTAAGTAAGGTTTAAGGCTGGGGCCTTATAATTACAACTACTCTGGAAAACTCATCGTAAGACCTAAAATAATAAATGGAATACCATCCAACATCACAATAGTACTGATTAAGTAACCTTTATCCCTTGAATCCACCAAATCAAAAAAAAATAGTGATAAAAATATAAAAAATACATACATTCAATGGAATGTAGAGAAACATACTCTTAAAATAAGAAATGATCTTGATCCTCTGAATACCTGGAAGAGGTATTTATATGTATTTGGGTGAACTTTATAAACAACTATTGGGTTTCAAGGTGAACGTTGATGTTTTATGGTTGTTGGGTATTTTAAGTGTTAAATTTTAAATGTTTTAAAATAATTTTTTTGTTAAATAAAATTAAGATTTTTAATTATGGGTTATTATTTAATGTTTGGTTTTTAGAATATAAAACATGGGTATTCACGTTATTTAAAACATTGGTGTTTTAACGGTGGGGGTTAAAAAAATGTAAGATGAATTTTAATTTATCAAAATTTAATGTTTTCATAATAACTAGAGAGATAACAATAATGGGAAACTAATATATATATATATAAACAAATAAGAAAATAAATATTTATGTGTTTTTTAATGTAATAAATAGTTTTTACAAAAAAATATGGTTAAGGTGCCCTCTATTTGAGGGCGGCCTTATAGGGAAAGCCCTCAAGGCCCAGGTGGGTGCTTAGTAGAGCACTTGAGTAGTGATGGAGTGAAACCTAGTAGGCACAGGGTGAGCCAGGTTGGGCACCAGCACAGGAGAGGGTGTGTATAGTTGGGCCAAGGTCCGTGGGTGGGGTCCCTTGTGTAAGGACCCCATGAGTGTGTGCTTGTGTCATCGAGAGATGGAACTGCATAGTGAGCCTTATATGGAGGTCCTAAAACCAGTTGGGTTTTAATATGGGACGCATAATTTTTTGTGGTACATGATATCAGCTTCAGGATCTCTCTACATGAGATTTTGACCATTCACACTGATACACCGTTCGAGTCCCAATGCTCCAGACTACCATTGCACTTTTTTTTAGACCATCTGATATGATTGCGTTAGATCTGGACCTCTAATCCTTTTTAAAACTCATAGATCCACCATTCCCGTTTGATCTAATCCTAGATGTCCATAATTGTTTATGCACCAGATAAATCCTGGACATCCAATCAATATACAGATCGATCAAGGCCATCCATTTTCTTAGCCGCAAGTCTTCCTTGTTAAAATTTTAGGGTTAATATTGACCCTTGGATCAGACCAAAATTAATCTGAGTCATCCGTTTCTTCTCTATTCTTCTTCCTCATAGATGGAGCACTAGTACCCACCCAATCTTGTAGCTGTCATCCCCTCTCCATCCCCTCTTTATTGTTATACTTCTCAATGTGTTTCCCTTAGTCTCAGCCCCTTTGTTTGATTTCCAAAATTGGTTTTATTTTTAAACCAAACATCACAGTCCATGACTTGGATCCTCCTCCTCATTTCAATTTTATAATTTTAGGGTTTCAATTAACCCTGTTTCATATTTATTTTATGCTAATCAATGTTTTAGTTTGATTGTATTTTTTCTTTTCAGATCAATAATTGGAAACTTTTTTTTAAAACCTAAATTTTCACCCAAATGGCCACTAGAAATTTCTCTCTGCCAAGTCTCTCTTTCTCCCTCTTGGTTTAAGGAACTCTCAACCCACTTATAAAATGAATCAAGTAAGGGAAATTATTTTTATTTGTTTTCGAGTACTGGTTTGGTTGTCAAAAAACTTAAATGTTTTTAGTAAGGATAAATTATTTATTTTCAAATATTTTATTATATAAATTATTTTTTCTGTAAGTTAATTTTATGGTTTTCATATAATTTTTGAAAATGTATATATATATTTATAAATGTATATATATTCATGTGAAACCATATTTTTCTAACCCGAATTTCATTTATGACTACGTCTTTTTGTTTTAATTTTTTTCCTAAAATCTAATAATTTCAGGGGGTATGATTTTGATTATCAATAAAGGATGTTTTTTAACAAATAATTACATGTGTGTATATAGATACGTATATAAACACATACATAACCCAATATTTTCAGTGTTTATGTTTATATTATTGATAAGGGTTATTTTTCCTTAAACTATATTTCCAGATATCTATGTTTATTTTGAAATTATCATGGTTTTTAAAGTTTTTATATAAACATATATTAGTGTATATTTATATATAGTTTTATATTTACATATACACATATATATATGTATTTAAGTATAAGCAAATTAAGTTTAGTCAGTCCTTATCATCTATTTAAAAATTATAATGATGTTTACTCTCTAATGAATTTAAAACCCTATAAACACTTTTTTACTCAAATTTCATGGGAAAAACTTATCATTTTTTGTGAAATTATGATATGAGTTATCATTTTATGTGTGTAATTACATCTGTATCATCTTCCATGTCTTAAATGAATTAAAATGTCCATCACCTAGTTCATTCATTACATTTTCAGCATTAATTATGTGATAATTCATACATTTAATCAATGTATTTAGAAATTATTATTCTTAATTTATTAAAAGTTTTTCAAGAATGGGATTCTCTCTAAAAAAATTTAGAAACCCTTGTGAAAACAAAAATGACACTCATTTGATTTAATTAATACTATGTAGTTATTTTGAAAAATGTTTGGGATAGAAATGAGAAAGTAAGGACTATGAGAAAATATTATCAAAAATGGAACTCATGAATTAAGGGAAATTACATGGAGTGAACCCTTAAGTTTAAGTTAATACCTGTTGACTTATGTAATAGATTTTATACGTGGACTGTGAAGTATTATTAATGTCCCATAGAAAAATTAATATTTTTAAAGAAGAATCCCTAATGAATTTTCAAAGAAAATTATTTTGTGAAATACTTTTTTTGTATGTATATATATTCAAGTATTTGAGAAAAACCATTTTGAGTATATTTATAAAATTTTAAAGAAATACAAAAGGGGGTTTTCTTAGTTGTTTTGAAACCCCTTATAGGGAGTTTTGTTCTCACCCTATGTATTTAATTTTATTCTTACATGTTTATTGGAAGTGCTACGATGAATTTCAAATTTGGAAGCATTGCTCTAATGTTAAATTACTTAATGTTTATTAAAATTTATACATTTATATTTGAATTTAATATTGGATTCTAATTCTCCAAAACCTAGGTTCGTAAAAGATCATCTATTATGTAATATTTATGTAAATATTTAGTTACTTTTTCATTTTTTTTACACCATCCATCTTAGCACCGACTATAGTTTCTTAGGCTTGGGTATTTGTAAAATTGAAATAAATTATGATTAATGATGAAGGTATAAAAAGTTTCATATTTATAGGGGATAATTAATCATTTGAGTCATATTTGGATCCACCTCTAATTTCTCATCAAAGTGAAATTCTTTTGGAATAAAATAAAATATCATCTATGGATGAGGAAAGAAATATTAAAATTGAGGATGTACTTATTGTGAAGGAATAAATTGATGTATTTATAAAGGATTTACAAGAACATCCTCCAGACTAGGAATTTGAGTTCTCTATTGATTTAATTCATGGTGCAAGACCTATATCAAAGAATCCTTAAAGAATGGACACTGTGAAATTAGCGGTGCTAAAGAAACAACTAGATTAATTGAGTGATTAAGGATTTATTCACCCTAGTGTTTCTCCATGGGGAGACCATGTTCTCTTTTTTCATGAAGAAAGAAGGATCTATGAGGTTATGCATTGACTATAGAGAAGTCAATTCTATTACAATAAAAAAAGTATCCTCTTCCATGTATTGATGATTTATTTGATCAACTTCACTAAAATCATATTCTTCAAAGATTGAAATTTGATATGGATATAATAAATTTAATGTGAGGAATAAAGATATTCCAATGGAAATATTTTGAACTAGGTATAAACATTATGATTTTATAGTAAGTCCAATTTCACTGAATAATACACCCTTTATTTTTATGGACCCAATGAACAAAGTGTTCAAGGAATATATTGATGATTTTTTTTGTATTATTTATTTATGATATCTTGATATATTCCAAAATCTATGAGGAATATGATAACCACTAGTGGGTTTTTCTGGAGACTCTTAGAAGAAAAGAGTTATATGGGAAGTTTAGAAAGTGTGAATTATGGCTTCAAACAATTTCTTTTCTTGTCCATATTGTCTCTAAGGATGGAATATCAATTGATCCTATGAATAAAAAGGTAGTACATGAATGGAAAACACTAATTAACATAACCTAGGTACGTAGTTTTATTAGATTAACAGGTTACTATCAATGTTTCATTCAAAATTTTTATTGATTAATTAACCCATTAACCAAGGTTACTCATAAGGGGTTAATTTCATAGAGACAAAATAATGTGAATAATGTTTTAAAGAATTGAAGATGATATTATAGAATTCTATGATCCTTACTCTACCATTTTGAAATGGAGGATTTTTGATTTATAGTGATGCATAAAAGAAAGGTCTTGGTTGTGTCCTTATGAAAAATGATAGAGTTATTTTCTATGTATCAAGGCAGTTAAAATCTCATGAAAAAAACTATCCAACTCATGATATTGAGTTAGTAGTTATAATATTTTACCTAAATATATGGAGACACTATCTCTATGGTTAACAATGAGAGATATATTCAAATCAAAAGATTTTAAAATATATATTCTCACAGAAAGAACTCAAAATGAGAAAAAGATGATGGATTGAGCTACTCTAGTATTATGATTCTTTAATACACTACTACCCAGGGATGGAGAATAAGGTATAAGATGTATTGAGAAGGATGGATCATGGAGTTATGAACAAGGTTAGGATTGAAAAGTACAAAATCTACATGGATCTAGAAAAGATGAATATAAGAATTATCAAGGAAGATGAAACATAATTAACTTTTCAATTGGTTTCCCTACCATATTTATTGGGAAGGATTAAAAGTACCAGTATGATGATGAGAAATTTAAAAGAAAAGTTAAATCTATGATTGATGGTAAGTTGTAAGACATTGTGTATGATGATGGAATTATAAAATTTGGGAAGAGGATTTATTCCCTCCATACCCAAGATAAAGGGGGAGTTATTGGACGATTTCCATAGCTCAAATTTCTCTATACACCATGGTAGTACTAAGATTTATAGATATTTAAAATAACATTTCTGGAAGGATAATATGAAGTAGGAAATTATAGATTATGTATCAATATGTTTAGTCTGTCAACAGGTGAAGGATGAAAGAAAACATTATAGAGGGTCCATGCAACCTCTTCTTATTCCTATGGGAAAATGATATGACATTACTATGGATTTTTTCACTAGATTAACAAAAATATCCAATAAAGAATAATGAGATATGGGTAATTGCTGATCTAATTACCAAATATTTACATTTCCTTACTATAAGAGAGGATTTTCCACTGGAGAGTCTTTTATGAATTTATATTAATGAAGTTATAAGAGTTCATGGAGTACCTTTTTCAGCTTTGTCTGATCATGATTTACAATTTACATTAAAATTTTGGAAAACATTTAAGAAATCATTGGATACTGTGCTTCATTTTTGTACTCCTTATCACCCTCAAACTAACAGCAGTCATAAAGGATGATCCAAACTTTAGAAGACATGTTGAGATCATGATCACTTGACTTTCAATGCACGTGGGATCAATATTTACCATTGGTAGAGTTTTTTTACCATAATATTTTCTATTCAAGTATTCAAATGGCACCATATGAAGCATTGTAAGGAAAGATATATCATACACCAACTTGTTGGGATGGAGTTTGTGAAAGGAAACTTATAAACCTATACATTATTGAGGAAACAACTACAATGGTAAAGACTATTCAAACAAAAATCAAAGTAGCACAAAGTAGGAAAAAGGGCTATGCTGATAACCAAAAGAAAGATTTGGAGTATCAAGTGGGTGATCATATCTTCTTGAAGGTATCTCAATGGAAGGGTTTTATAATATTTGGAATGAAATGGAAACTAATACCTAGGGAAATTGGACATTTTAAAATCTTGGAGATAATTTTAGTTGTATCTTATCATTTATAAATCCCACCTATCCTTTCTAAAGTACACAATGTGTTCCACATCTATTTATTAAGTAAGCACACGATCAAACCAAAACATGTCCACACTTATGAATGAATAGAATTATAAATTTATTTATCATACTATGAATAGACTATCTAGATTTTTGACACTAGAGAGCATGTGTTAAGGAATTAGATGACTCGTCTGGTAAGTGCACTTTGGAAAATAATAAAATTGAAGAGGCGACATGGGAACCTGAGGAATTTATGTTGAAGAAATAAAAAAATATTTTTATGAGGCCACAATTTCAAAATTTTGAGGGAAAAATATTTGAAGGACGAGAGATTTTAACACCCTAAGATTTTATGGTATACCTCTATTAAAATTTGATATCTTTGATAATTTATGCTTCACGTAACACCAATTTAAAAACATAATGTACTATTAAGTATAACCATTGGAATATTAATGTGACCATTAAGAATAGAAATAAGACAAATAGAATAGTAACTTCACCTATGAGAGTATAAATAAAATTTGGGAATCTTATAAATGAAAATATGATATATTAATATCTTGGTATAAGTAATTAAATGTTTAAAAAATGATAAATTATGTGTCGGTATTTTTGTAAAGCATAAATTTTTATTTAAAATTTTATAATTAATATAATGTTTTAAAATAAAATTTAATTCTATAAAATAGATTCATAAATTAATATTTTATTGTCTTATGATTATAAGATAGTTTTATGAGACCTCAATGATTTTTTCAAAGGGTCATAAAAACTATTATAATATTAAAATCAGTATTTTTCGAGTCAATGATGATTTTATTTAAAAATTAAATTTATTATATTTAGAAAATTATTTTCATAAAATGGAGTTTATTTTTGAATTCTATACATTAAAAAAATAATAGGATGAAGTTTTGGTATTTTTCTAAAATAGTTGAATTTTTGGTGAATAGTGAAATACGACAATTTATGGTATTTATTAAATACATAAATTATTGTGTCATAGATGATGTATTTATAATATAAGCCCATAATATGAAACTATAATTAATTATTTTAATATATATAGTGCTAATTATTAAACAATTCATAGGCTTGAGCCAAAATAATAAATAAATAAATAAAATATTCAAAAACACTCCTCTCCTCCCAATATAAAAACTGCCCCTCACGAGCTCTTTCCCTCAAACCTAAAAACCCTTGATTCTTATCAAATTTACAAAACATAATCTTCCCAAGACTATTACCCATGTATATGAGGTTCTATTCTCAACAAAAGACCAAAAAAAAATTCCATAAGGAGGTTCTTAAGGATAAGAATTCAAGAGGTAAAATCCTCTTCCACTTTCTTGATTTTCTTTTCAATTTATTTTCTTTTATAATAATTAAATAACCTCCCAAATCTTAAGTGACATGATAAATCAAATATATTTTATATAATTTAATGTTATTATGTTAATGTAAAATCCACCATCAATTCTCTTCCCATTTTTCTTTTATTTTTAGGATGAAAACATCATCCGTGAGGTACCGATTTACCGCCTTCATGGACGACATGTTTTTGTTTTTCAATTCCTACTTCAAGGATAGTCATAAAACCAATTTTATGGTTAAAATAAATTATAATATATCTATTAAATATTAAATAATGTTATATAACCATTATATATACATAATATTAATTAATAAAACAAAACTAGTTTGTCATGATCGAAAAACCTCCGAAATAATTTAAACGATTATCACTAACGTCTTATCTAATGACTCATCCTCACCACAAATAAAAAAATTAATTATATAAGAATTTAATATTATAGAAGATAATTAATGATATATAATTTTAATTTCTTAAAACTATTTTAATTTTACACGATCTTCCATATGCATATAAAAGTAAATCGATCATGAAAACCAAGGAAAAGAGCCATCCCGAACAATTAAATTTAATCTTATAACTCATAAAAAAACCATATATGAACTTAAAACATTTATAATAAAAAAATTCACGTTTAATATGTTATTAATTAAATTATTAATGATTCTAATTTCATTATTCTGGACATTAATCACATGTTCTAAACACTTTCAGACACAAGGTAAGAGATTCAACCTGAACCTCCATTTTTTATTCGGGTTACACTTTATCTCTATTTACCCATTTTAATTCTTAATTATCTTTATATACTTATTATAAATTATGTTTATATGTTTAAAACTAAAATATATAGATTATTTATTTTTTTTATTTATTGTAAACACATGTTTTACAAGGTTCACTTCTCAATTCTTCCTGATAAGAAAACCTAATTAAAGGGAACTTCCTGATTTCTTACCCATTTTAAAGTACCATAAAAAATTTATTTTAAGAAAACATTATTTTTATTAAATCCCTAATTATTTCATGAAAAACTTTTTTTTGTTTATTTATTATTTTATACAAATAATTATGAAAAATAAAAAATATTTTTCCAAAAACCTCTTCTTTAAAAAGTAAAAGGATATTTCTCTCAAGAATTACATAAAGATTTTATTAGATTATTTTCATATATTTAGAAAAATATATTGAATATTATGATTTATTAACAGTGATATATTATGTTTATCATCTACTATATTTTATTAAATGGTTTATGGCCAGTTTTATTGTGGATATTCTATCTTGACACCGTTCACAATACTAATTAGAATGGTGAGTGATTATGTTTATAGATTGGGGAAATTTGTTTACATTTCATATGTATATTATGTTTATGTTTCACCCAATCCATATTATAAATTCATTTGACTTATTAAGTGATGGTTGAGGGACCTCTATAGTCTCTCGATGCATTGGTAGGTCTCATGAGACAAAACATATAAGGATTTGGTTGAGACCTTAACCATTTATTTTTAGATATCTTGGATTAGGCCTCGACGATATGTTTATGATGTCTGACATTATGAATTACCTCATTATGTTATTATTAATTAGTAATTTATGTGATTATTTCACTAATATAATATCTATAGTTAATTTTACTTCCCATGTAATTATTTATGGAATTATTTAATCAGTTTTCAATCCTTACATATTATGTTCAAGATTAAGATTTACCGACATGTGTTTTTAGTTATTCACCATGCATTATTGTTTATGATATCTTAAACTATATTTAATACCCTTAATGAGAATCTAAGCTCACCCAGTTCTTATGTTTCATTTTTCCCAAGGATGTGAAATTTTTTATTATGAATGACTTGCAAGAATAATATAAGAGTTTATGGATGTTTTCAATGGAGTTTCTTGGTTGTTTTTCCTTTAAAGTTATAATGTAAAACTTATGTATGTATATGGTTTTCCAAATCTACTAAAAAATTCATTACTTTTGTATATCATTATTGTTCATAGTAATAATATAATTAAGTAAGTTATCTGCTCCGAGCTACTGGGGTCAGGGTATTTACATTATATGCTCATCCACTTAAATGAATGAAATGTGATATATTCAGTGTTCTAACCAGTCTATTCTCAAAACACTGATAACTTATGAGCGTGATATATGTTTTTGATATAATTTGTGTCCTATGGTCACTATATGTCTTGAAAAATATATTATATGATTATTCATAATTATTTATTGTACACATTGTGGATATAGGTACAATGATACATGTGTTATATGGAGGTCATACATGTTCCCTTTATAGATTGAGTAAAACTGATTCTTTTCTAGAGGTGGATATTTTCATACATTTATATATTTAAGAATTCATATTTGTTTTTAATGATACAAAGGCTTTTGGGGTTACACTTTTTGGTTGATTGAATGAGAATTAAGATTTAAAAAACATAGAGAGATCATTTAAATGTATTTAGAGTTTATCCAAATTTTTTTTGGATGTGTATTCACATGACATCACATATAATGTGATAAATGGTGACATTAGTGATAGCTTCAAAAAGGGTTTTGTAAGATATAAAAAAGATTTTTTGATTTGATTTCCTAAGTAATTTTATATGATATAATATGGGGTGAAATGTCACAAATACTATTAGTCATTAGTGAAACTGGGATATTGATAGATATATTCCCTAAATACTATATATATTTGATGTATTTTGGATCACATTGTATTGTAAAATTTATGTTACACTTTATGATTGATCATGGAAGATTAAAGTCAACTAGTTAATGTTTAAATCTATTCCACATTGGCTATCATTGACTATAAATGTTACATAAGATGAAATGTGTAAGAGATCAAACGTATTTAAATTTTAAGAGTATGGAAACCCATTTAAAAACATTATAAATTCATAACGTCTCTTGAATATTACATAAAATTGGAGTAAATTATATAAAAGTATTGAGAGTATCCTAAGGATGATAAAATAAGTCCAAGACATTGGTATATTATTTATTCAAGTGAGTCTTCATTTTATCAATTATACCTCATTATCTATTCCTCCTATTTATTTTACCTCAATATATAATAGAATATCATGATTGTAAGGAGGGACCTTTCCTAGTATTGGGTGATTTAGTTGGACAATAGACACACCATAGAGGAATGAACCCAATGGTTTCTTCTAAGGGATCCTCACCAAGCACATAATTAATGATGGAAATAAGAACCATCATTAGAGAAATATAAATATTCTTCATTTTGTTTATACAAGGGTTAAATTTTTAAAACATGGTAATCTTAGGAATTAAGGTTTCCATGATATTCCATTGTATTGAGTAAATGTTCATTAATCCTTATAAAACCTTTAAAAATAAAGGTATTGGAGAGAGATGGTGGAATGAACTCTCCATTGCGTGTGGGTACTATAGAATAATCCCTTGATTTTCATTATAAAAATGAAAAAATGGAACCAACCACCTTTAAAAATAGTGATAGAGAGCAATGAAAGTCAGGTGGCCCTTATTATAATACTTGTGAGACAACCAATGACTCATTGGTTAACATCTAGGATTTTTGTGGCATATATTGGGGTTCTGTACTGCTTCCCTTCCCATATGAAATTCGATGGATTTACATTGGGGTTTCAATGGCATGTTGTTGTAACATAACAAAAAATAATTTTTTCTTTCTCTAGTAAAATTCATCCACTATAATTTTCCCCAATATTGTCATATACAATTACTCCATTTTATCTCCCTAAATACAGTAAAATGTACTTCCACTTGATTTGTTCTATAATTTTAAAATCCACAACAGATCCAGTTCTAGAGCTCAGACCTTTCCTAGATTAACCAAAACTTAATTATGAGGCCTTTTACATCCAAATAAGATATAAAAAAAATTCTATTTATATATGTAATATATTAAAAATTTTATAATTATATAATTAATCCCATAGGTAGATATATATTATATAAAACTACTCCAAGTTAATTAACTCTATTTACATAAATAAAAAATCTATATACTTCTCCCTTCATCAATTATTTTATATTTCAGAGTCAATTAACATTAATAAAACATTTTATAAACACCTGGAATACAATAGCCATATTTTGAAATTAAAGAAATTTATTTATATAAAATTCACATCCTTATGCCCATAATGATTTTCCTTGAGAAAACTTATCAAGATTAGATAAAAAATTATTACACTATAGGTCTAAGATATAATAAATCTCAAAATTATATCCATGATATATTAAATAACATATAATACATATATATCATTTTCATATAATGTATTATATCAATTCAATATAGAATTTAATTGAATATAGTCCCACTAAAATTATGATCCCATGTTATACAAGGCAAGAAAATTTTTATAGGGTTGAATTGAAATATATTAAGAAAATAAATAACCTTTTGAAATTAATTTTCAAATTTTACATAGTCTGTAAAGTCAATATTTATAAAAATAGTAGATATTTTTTTAAAAACATAATATTAAAACATTAGTAAGATAATATTTGATAAAAAATATTAAAGATTTTTGAAAAAAATCTCTAAATATTGATAAGAAAATTAAAATCGAAAAGTAAAATAATAAATGATTCTATAAGTGATAAAGGAGCCCAGGGTAAGTAATCCCTACTATCATATTTTTAAAATTATACAATAGAAAGTTTATACTCAAAACTTATTTGATTTTAATCTAAAGTGGAATAAGGATTTTATATATAAAACTACATTGAGTACAATGAGTTCACACTTACAAAAACAAGTCTTTAGTAAATTATGTTTCATTTATAAGAAAAAAAGGGTGATGGAATAATTATAAGTGGATAACTTCATATTATTTTGATTTTATAAAAGAATGTGTGGTATCTAAAGATACAATTCAAAGAAAATTTCAAAAAATATGATTTTGATATTTGAAATATGATAGTTACTGAAAATACATGAATGTTATAATAACAAGTATACCTATTGGAGAAAAAAATTATAAAAAATTGTATAGAGTGAGTGATTTTATAATTTTTTAAGTTCTACTTTGAAACCATATGATCAATTATTTATATGTCCTTCTAAATAATACCATTATGGAAATTATTCATTACTAGATTGAATTTGTTAGTAAAAAAATATTTCATTGGTGTCATTAAAGCAACTATAAAAAATTTTGTTTGGTGTTGGATTATCTTTTGATTTGTTATCAAATTTAGTCATTAGATAATAAAATATTCAACATGATATTGGGAGAATATTATTCTAATGTTTCACTTAATATTTAATAGGTGGATCTCATATAAAAACTCTCTATAATAGATGAAACCTTGATCTTTTAAATAAAATCTAATAAAGTGTTTTATACTTAATATTTTTGACAATTTTATTTTATCTACCATCCTTCATTCTATTTTTTATATCCAATCTTGAAATGGTAAGTTAAAAAGGTCTCAAATTTTAGATTACATTTATCTTAGTGAGTTATTAAATAGATAAAATATTTTTATTTTTAAATAAATTATTTTCTAAATATTCTAAAATTATTCTAAGGAAACAAATTATATAAATATAAATATGTTTTATGATTGTAAAAACCACGGAAAAAATTGTTGGTATTCAAAAAATAAACCAAAAATATCCCATTTTTTATGATCATAAGACAAATTAATATAATATATGTAAATGATTTTTAGATAAAAGAATAAGCTTAGAATAATTTAATCCTATTTTTTTGAAATATAACATAATTTTTTCTTAAATTCCCCCCAATTTGTAATTATTAAAAATAAACTAAGGTAGGGAAAATGGAAATAAAGAAGAAGGTAAAGTAATAGATAATTAATTAAATTTATTAGTAGGCTAACAAAGATATATATAAAATATTAATAAATAATAATAATAATAATAATTTAAGGATAAAAAAATAAATCAATTAATATAAACTTGACATAAAACTATCAAATTTTTTATATATTTTATGGTACTCCTTTCAGTGTTCTTCAATAACCTTTTTGATATATAGAAAAGAGATCTTATCTTGGAGTCATTTGATTTAGAGTTTCTTAATATCCTTTAAGATATTAGATTTTTATATGGTATATAATATCCTGAGTAAGGCCTTATGATATAATGGTTTTGATAAGAGGAATATTGGAGGAGATGGGTTGGATGGAGTGGATGGAAGTGATAATATCCAAAATGGTAATTATTTTTTACTAAATGGTGGATAGATATGTAATGAAGTAAACAATATAGGATTAGTTAGGTTGATTCTCTGAGGCATGGGTTCAATGGTTTGTGGTTTTAGGGTTCTTGGTTTTGTTCATTTAAATTAACCAAAGTAAAATATTCATGAACATTTACCCATATAGAGAGGTAGGGTGCATAATAGTAGGGTTAGTGTAATGTAGGTACATAAACAAAAGGAAATTATTTTGTTCTTGTGAGTGTAAAATAGAAAAATAATGAAAATAAAGTTATGGTGGTATAATTTGAAGGGGTTGGATAAGTTAAAGGGATGACCAATTGGGTATAGAAAATAAAGAGTTGAATGACTAACACAGATACAAAGGGTCAAAAAGTATGGGGTAAATGAATTAGTTAGGAAAGGGGTTTATAATTTTGAAAATGTAAGGAATGTTCAATAATAGTTAGATGGGAATGTATAATAGTTGATAATACATATGGTTGGAGAAGAGAAGTCTAATGATTATTAGGTTGGGGAAAGGAATTTTAGGGAAGGTTGGGTTGTGGAATGGTGGGTTGGGGAATGGTAAAAGTATGAGGATTAACTCTCCCATATTCCTCTAAAATAGTGGTCAAATTTTACTTGATTGACATATTAAACTTTAATGGAAAAAGAATCATAATGTTATATTTTTATTTTATTTAATATGAGGAAACCATGGATTTCCTTTTAAGGTGAGGATAAAGAGTTTGTAAAAGTTTATAATCATTAAATTTTTTCCTATTTTAACCCTAGACATAATAGTGACTGAAGTAAGAGTCACTAATAGTTAATTAGTCTTTATTAAGGAAGATATGGAATCTAAAAAAAGGAGATAATCTAATATTTAGATCAATGAATCACCACTATTGATTTTCAAAAATTAATTTCATCAATTTAATCATTTTATCATTAATCAGATACTCTGACACCATGGAAGGAGAAGGATGCTTGATTTTTGGATACATGAGTGAGAGAATGAAAAATATCCAGGAAATCACTTTATTTTATGGTAGGATCTTCACTTTTAAATTGATGGTTAAGATGGATATAATGCACTAAAGTAAAAAATACACTACATTGAAGAAAACCTTGTCTAAATTATAGTTAATGATATAAAAAATTTTATACCATGATAGTGTAGATGTCACATTTCTGTGGAAATAAGAAAATATTAACCCCGTTATTAACTATATAGTATTAGAAATTATGGTTTTTTGACTTGAAGTTTTATGTCACTAGTCAGAAGATCATATTCATCCTAACATTATTATTGAATAGTCCATGTTCACTTTATAGTTTATTAGAGATGAAAAACATCTCACTATATATATAAACTTTAATTAATCCAATAAATGTTTACCTAGTTAGACTAAACCCCATAGAATAAATTTTAAATTCATCTACTACTTTATTTAGGTTGGTTTTGAATTGAAATATGGTTAAAGACTCAGGAATGAGTTCTAGATGATATAGTATGGGTTGTTCATTGGGAAGATAAAGTTTCTCCCACTATTAAGAACAAATAACATCCTTTAAAAAAGAGGGAAATGTGTCTTATTAATATTTTTTTAATCAAAATCACATAATTTATTTCCCTATTTAATAAATTATCATAACACTAAAGATTCATGACTTTAATGGGGGAATACCAAGAATAAATAGAGGTGATAAACAAAGATAGGTAACCATATATAGAGAGAGGAACCCAAATATTAATGGATTTCATAAGATAAACAAATAAGACATGGGAAAATATTTAAGGAACCCCCTTAATTTAACACCATTAATTTTTATGAAATTTGTTTTGAATAAATTAAATTTCTTTGATAGCTTATGTTACATGTAACCCCAAGTTCTAACGAAACTCTATATACTATTAATACTATTATATGAACTTGAACATTATAAACTATCCTTTAAATTAGGTTGTATGAATTGGAATAAAAACATTTTTAAAATTAATTATACAGGTTACAGATAAATGAAATTTATTTATAAACAAGTGCTTAATTTTTAATGAAGTCTTTATTTTCTTTGAAAATACCTTTTTTTACCAAAAATAATTTATATCATTATTTGTGAATAAATAATAAAATTAATTTTTGAAAATTTATAAAATTTATTTTGAAAATTTAACTTCCTTTTTATAATCTAAATTTAAAAATTATATTAGGGTTAATTTTTGAGAACATTTTGAAAATATTAATTTTTCGGTCAATATCGAAAAATAATGATTTTTATTAAAAACTATCATTTCGTTTAAAGAATATAAAAATGTACATATCTTTTCATATTATATAAATTATATATTTATTAATCCATTTTATTTTATTTGAATAAATTATATATATATATTTTTTAAATTAAAACATTTTATACTTATTGAAATTTTCTCTTTAGAAAACCACTTTTTTGTCATGTTTACAAGTTTAATTTTAAATTAATTTTCTCTAATTAAGTGAATTAATTTTGGAAAAGTTTATTCCATATTTATAATAATCATGATTAATAGTATATAATACGCTCAAATTAATTTTTACCCAAAAATAATTGTAAAAATATTGAAACTTAATTACCGTGATTAATGTTAAACATTTTTACCGAGGGGTTAAACTAAAAATATAAAGGGTAAAATGACCAATAGAACTATACAAATCCCATTTTATATACCTATGTAGACCTTATCACCTATAGGGTTTAATAATGTACCAATTTTGAAATTTGTTTCAAGTGAAAAATGATGGTACAATTTATCCTTTTCAAAAATTCCATGTGTGTCCTCTCCCCCAATTATAAAATAGCACCCCCTATCTTATACTCTTCATAAAAAACCCATTTTATTTAGTAAATAACTAAAAAAATAAATTCATTAATTCCATGTAAACTTCCTATAGTCCTTGGTTTTATTATTAAGTCTACCTAATTAGTCTTTATGAGTAAACCTAAAGCAGATCTCTGAAGAAGTGGTATAGTCTTGAACTATATGATTTCATTTTATTTCTTCTTACAACTCCTTAAAATATTATTAAATCATGATGATATAATAAAATCACAATATAAAATAAACTTATATGTCATTATATTAATTTCATGACCAAAATACATCTCCTCTCCCATCAAATGGGAAACAAAAGCGTCGATCGTGTGTGTGGTGGGCTACCGCCTCGTAAACCGATGAAATTCGTTTTCCATAAGAACCTATAAAAGATAGATATAATGATGGATTTAATATATTTATATGATATTTATTACATAAATATACTTCTACAGTTATAATATCAAAAATAACTTCTTACTTTCTATTACGTGGGAATATGATAACATCGCTCATGTGTATATTGAATTGCAACCTCGTGAAGCGATGTGATTCATTCTTCACTTAAGATTTACATAGAAGGTAATACGGATAGGTTTAATGAAAATATATGATATATATGGAATAAAAATGATTCATTAAAGGTGTTATATTATATTTATTTTTTGTTTTTGTCCACCGAGAAAATGGAAATAGCGTTCATGCTTTCGTATGACCTACCGTATCCATGAATAGTTTAATAATTTTTATATACCTAACTTTATTGGATTATTATAAATACATATATAATGAATATATATATTTTTATATCATTTCTAAAATTATATATTATATGGAACCCTAATAAAAGTAAAATTACTAAAAATACCAAACCAAAACATACATGAAAAATAAAATAGTTATTACCCGGAAAATGATTTTAACAAGAAATTTTTAATAAATGGGCAATGAAATGTCATAAGTAAATAATAGATAGGATTATAAATATTATTATGGTTATTTAATATATTTATAATAAACTTATATTTATTATAATTTTGATTCAAATGTGTACAAAGGAATTTGAGACATAAGGTAAGGGATTTATAGTCAATATTTTATTTCTATGATACATTTTCCATATTCACCACTAATTTATTTTTTTGTGGTGTATATGGTACCCATTTGAAATTATATATCATGTATATAATTATATTCACGATATTTAAAGTTTCATTTCATTTTATTCTTTAATAGGGATTATGATTCAAAAGTTTGCAGTGGAAAGATATTTTCATCTCGCTTTTATATCTATGTGACACATACCATATGCACCACTTATTTAATATGTGTGGTGTATATACTACCCTTGAGTTTATTTTTTTACCCTTATCATGATAAGTATGGTATATAAATATCCCTAAACTATTATTTCTTTCAGAGGTCTTATGATTTAAAATATACTTAAATGGTAAAGGTTTAATGTTACAATCTCATTGTTTAACATGATTATTTATGATATGTTTAAAATGATGATATATTATTATATAACTCTAAATAAAATCATGTATTTTATTTTACTCAGGTTATTTATGTAAAATAAATGTTTTTCTCTCATTTTAATCAATTGAAATATTAAATATACAAAATATTTTTAATGAAAAATCATCTTTATTTCTTTGTTCAGTCAAAAACCTTTTTCTTCAATATCCATATTTTCTAAAAAGGTTTTAAAGAAAGTTTTTAACATTATGAAATGATTTTTTAAATATTTTTTTAACAATGTCTTTTTTCATAAAAAATGGTTTAAAATTAATCTTTATGTAATTTTCAAAAAACGTTCATTTGGATTTTATTGAAATGTTAAAGGAATCATTGTTTTAGAATGTACGAAATGAATGAAATTTTATTCTGTCTTGGATGATAAATTATTTAAAGCATACTCTATAAGTTTCCAAATCTATTTTAAAAGAAAATTATTCTGTAAATATTTGGTGAATATTTAGTTTTTAAATGTTATTTTCAATTTGGAAAGGCTATTTTTATCAATAAATGTTCAAAATAATCTTTCAGAATCATTTTCCATCCAAGATTCCATCCTTTGATGTTACTTATTATTTACTAGGGATATGATCTAAATGCATCATCCTTATTATTTCTATATATGTTTTATGAGTATTATAATGATATTTTAATGAAACATATTCCTTTCACATGTGTTTTTCTATGATAAATTGATGATATGATTATGAGATCTATCTCCTCTATGGTCTATGCTATGATGGAATGTTTATGAGACTTATTTTCATGGGTTATGATATGAAGAATTTTTAATGATCTTGTGGCACAATTATATATGTTTTTAATTATGTTATTGTGGTTATGTTATAACCAATTATTATTGATACCATATAACCAATGACGGTGGATACATTATAACCAAGGACTATAGTTACATTATAACCAAGGACAAGGGTTATGATATAATGAGGGAAGATGGTTATGATATATCCAAAGATGGTGGTTATGTTATAATCAAGGATGGTGGTTACATTATAACAAGGTATGGGTGGGACCTATAATTAACTCCAATTATTTGGGTAATGTTTTATATCTCATCAGATAATGATTTGAAACAAGATGATGTGCTTGATCCGCTTTAGGAAATAGGTGATGATGACTAATATGTTATGAAATGGGAAATGGGTGTTAATTTCTGATCCATTATGATTTGGTGGTATTGGATGTCAACCTTCACATAAATAATGGCTTATATACTTATGATGGTGTCACACTTATATTACATGAATGTATATTTCATGATTTATTTATGAATATTTCTCACTCTTATAGTTCAAGTATTTTAAAATGATAACGTTTTATGTCATGAAAAATGTTTACAGTCCATGATAGATTGAGTATGAAATTTATTAGTTATATTCATAATATATTACCCTTATGATTATCTTATGATTTCATATGATCATCGATTTATATCTTATATTTCTACCCTTACTGAGCATCTAAGCTCACCCTTTCTTTTGTTTCCATTCCCAAGGTTTTGAAGAATCGTTTTAAGTAGGGGATGTTTATGAAGAGTACCAAATGGGAAGATCCTTATGGGGGATGTTTAAGGTATTTCATTAAATAATAATATTTTTATCTAGTTTCCAAAGACACTAAACCTTTATGGTCCTAAGGTGTGTATTTGTGAAATTTATTGAATATTCATATAAAAATATTTGATATTTATATATGAAAATACTAGTTTGTTATAGTTGGTATATGAGAAAATGTTTAGTTAACCTTTTGAAACTAGGATGAAAAAATTTAGTGAGATCACTTAGGATAATCTTAAGTATAGGTTAAAATCCTAAAGTCTTGGTAAGGAATATATTATGAGTTTTACCTAGTAATACATCCCTCTCTAGATATGACAAGTCTACATGGTTCTGGAAGAGATATACATAGGGTTAATAACTCTGAAAAAGGTATGTTAGACTTAACTCTAGCATTACCTGGTACATGAAAACAATCCTTACTATACACATGGTTTGAAACTCCTAGGTTATATTATTTAGTTAATTCATGATTTCTTTACAAATAATCATGAATTATTTTAATAGATTATAATCATGGATGGCCTAGGTTAAACCTAAGGTGTCAATATTTAAAATAATTTTTCTTGATTTAAAAAACCTATAAATAATACTTCAGGAACATATGTTTTCCCACTATGATTAGTGTTTCTTATACTATAATTTTTTTCCCATAAAATGGATATAACCTAAAGGAACCATTTTAATTTTCATCGTAATAAACAATGTAATGAATTTTCTCCTCAGAAACCAAATGTTATGGAAGATGGAAAGAAAAATCTCAATGTTATTCTCAAAAAACCTTTTAAATCTAAGAATCATTATTAAAATAGAAATGAGCATAGGAGTGAACAAAGTTATATAGATTCCTTCATAAGGAAAAAACCACCTTATTTTAGTGGTTCTTTTGATACAGTATTTGTTGAGAAATGGATCAGTACCACTAAAAATAGTTTATCTATCCTCCAGTGTTTGGAGCATGAAAAATTAATTTAATCTATTTATTGTTTTTAAGGTGTAGTAGATAAATGGTGGAATATTATCTAGAATATGAGGTAATATGAATAAATCAACTCCATGGTGTGGGATAGATTTAAGATCTTATATTTAAATAAGTCATTTTCTCATATTCTTCATATGAAAATGGAGAAGGAATTACTTGAGCTAAAATAGAAGTATTATGAATCTTTTAGTACCTATGAGGAAAATTTTACAAGACTTTTGGGGTACACTTCTAGTATTATCATCCAATCTAAAATAAAGTTTTATCGATTATTTAGCATCTTAAAACAAAATTTCCAAAGGGTGTTATCCAAAAGGGAATTTGATATCCATAAAGAAATCATTCTATGTGCCATCAAGTTGGAAATGGAGATTGGGGTTACCCATTAATTGCATGATTTTGATAAGAAAAGAATAATGGAATTCAAGGGAAACTCTAAAAACATTATAGAAAAAAGATTAACTTTTCTTTATGTTATAAGAGTAGAAGGAAACATGGAGGAAATTATATTAAGGGGAATACTTATGTTTTAAGTGTGGAAAGAAAGGTCTTTGAGTGACTGAATGCATAAGTGATGGGAAGAAGTAATATAATGATTAAAATAGAGATAAATATCCACCGAATTCATCACCCACACTCTAATTATTCAAGTGTAATGATTTAGGTAATTATGTGAATCGGTTCCCTAATGCAAGGGATAATGAGGATAATAAGCCACAACAACCTTTAAAGACAATGAAAAAGGGGAAATCTTATGAAATCAAAAAATTTGAAGTGAATCATTATAATTAGGGAATACTTATCCTCATATTCAGATTTGGGAATTTTATTTTGGAGTTTTTTTGAATGACCCCTATGAAAATATTATTGTTCATACTTTAGTGAAATTAGAAGTGATTTTGAGCAGTGATTATCTCCCTCTAAATAGATTTTAGAATAATGAAATCTCATTTTATATTCTATCGGTGAAAAGATGAACCTAATATCTAAATGGAAATGTTTCTGTATAAGATAAGATCATATTTAAGGAATAAATGTAAAATTATATTTTGGAATCATATATATATATATCTATGTAAGATTAACTTAAGAGTTATGGATACCATCTTGGGTTTATGAGTTTAAGGTTAACCATAAGTTTAAATTAATTAACACCTTTTTAAGGTTTTATGTGATGATATTTTATAAATATTAAGGATATTTTTTAGATTTATTTATGGAAAAATTACCCTTTGGTTTTGAATTTGTTTTAGTGAGAAAAAATTATTTGAGGAGGAATGTATTTATATTTTTTGGACATATGATTAAAGGTTTCATCAAGCTTTATGGGTTTTCTAAGATTTAATGTTGATTTAATTATGGGTTATTTAAATTTTGGAATGGTTTAAGAATTATATTAATATTTTTTGGAAAAATGATAAACCGAATGTTGGGAGACATCCTATCACACGTGAAAAAGCTATAGGGATTAAGTCCACAACTAAAAGGTGAAAAGGGTATAGTTCCTAACACTGGACTACATGAAGAGTATTTTTGGTGGGATAATATAAAGAGAGATATTGGTGGGTATGTATCTCATTTCTTATTATGTCATCATGTCAAGGTTGAGAGGAAAAATTATAAGGGTATGCTATAACCCTTATCCATAGTTAAATGAAAATGAGAAAAAACCACAATTGATATTGTAATCTAACTCCACAAAACATCTAAAGGGAATAATGTTATATGGGTGGTAATTGATTGCCTTATAAATTTACCACAATTAAATAATATTAGATAATATTTTTCTTTGGAACATATTTATAGGATATACATTAACGAAGTGGTAAGGTTACATGGAGTACCATATTCAATTATGTCTAATCAAGATTCAAGTTTTACCTCAATGTTTTGATGAAGTCTTCAGTAGAATATGGATATGGAGTTGAGTTTCATTACTGTATATCATCCTCAAAGAGATGGTCAGTTTGACAGAAAAATTGTAACCCTATAGGATATGTTGATATCTTGTCCTATAGATTTTAATGGTAGTTTGGATCAACACCCTCCTCTAGTTATGTTTTCTTACAAGAATATTTTCACTTAAGAATTAAAATAGATCCTTTTATGAAGACCTATATGTAAATAAGTGTATAAATCCCATGTTATTGGATGAATTTGGATAAAGAAAGATATTTAGACTAGAGTTAGTGTAATAAATGACATATATGGTTAGATCCATTGAATAACACATAAGGGTGACACAAATTCCACAAAAAAGGTTTGCTAACAATCACTAACATGATCAAGAATTTGATGTTGATAATAAGGTGTTTCTAAGAATTTCTCCATGGAAGAAGGTAATGATATTTGGAAACAATGTAAAACTAATCCCTAGGTGTATATTTTAATTTGAAATTATTGATCTTATCAGGATGGTAGCTTATCGATTTCAACTTCCTCAAAACCTCTCTTAACTCCCTGATGTTTTCCATGTATCTCTCCTGATGAAGTATATACTTGATCCTCCACATGTACTAAATTCAGAGGTCGTACCACTGGAGAAAGATATTCCTTATAATGAAAACTAGTGTGAAATATACATTATAGAGAGAAATTTTAATGAAACAAGACTGATCACCTGGTCAATGTGTTGTGAAAAAACCACTGATTTGAATAAGCTAATTGGGAACCCAAGGATATGATGAAGTAGAAGTATCCTCATTTTTTTTTTCAATCGGAGTGAATAAGTTTGATTGTTAAATTAATTTCAAGGGGGTAGAATGAAACACCCTGAGTTTTTATAAATTTTATTTTAAACTAAATTAAATTTCTATAATATATTGTGTTATACACAACAACGAGTTTTAAAAAACTGTGATACACCATTAATATCATTATTTAAACTTAACAATTATAACTAAGAAATTAAATTTGGAGGAATGAATAAGAAAAATAATTTTTTTAAAATAAATTATAATGTTTTTTTAAAATAAAATATATTTTTAAATAGGTACTTAATTTTTTCTAAAGTATTTATATACTTTAAAAATACATTTTTTGTCAAAAAATGATTTGTATTGATTTTTGTGAAAAAATAATAAAATTAATTTTTGAAAATTTTAGAAAATTTTAGAAAATTTTATTTGAAAACCTTAAATTAATTTTTTAATCAAAATTTATAATTTATATAATTTTATTTTTTTATAATTTTATGAAAATATTAATTTTTTGATGAATGGTGAAAAATAATGTTTTTTATTAAAAACTGAAATTTCTTTTAAAGAATTTTCAAAGTTATATCTTGTTTCAAAATGTTTTAAAAGTAAAATTAGTTCAGTTATATATTTATAAATCCAATTAGGGTCATTTTAATCAATTTTATACTGATGTTTGAAATTAAAAACTTCTATACTTACAAAAATTTTCTCTTTGGAAAACAATTTTTCATCGTATTTACAAATTTAATTTTAAATTATTTTTTTCCACTTTTGTCAATATAATTTGTAAAAATGAATTATATTTTTTAAATTATCATAATTAGTATTATATAATAGTTTTAAATTAATTTTTCATGAAAAAATTAGTAAAAATAGTAAAAATAAATTATCGCGGTTATGGTTAAAACGAGTTTACTGTGAGTTAAACTGAAATACAAGGGGTAAAATGAATTTTAAACTTGTCAAAATACAATTTTATTTCCATATTTAGACTTTATAACCTATTAGGTTTTATAATTACCCCTTATTGGGCCTTTTGGAATGTAAAAACTATGGGTACGCTTAATTATTTTCAAACATTCCATGTGTGTCCTCCCCTAACTTATAAAAGGGAACCCACTCTCCTCTCATATTAACACTTTCAAAACCATTTGTTTATGCTGATACAAACCAAAATACATTATTTAATTTCATATAAAATTATTAGAGTACTTATTTTATTACAAAATCCTCCTAATAAGGCTTTAGGTTTAAACCTAAAGTAGTTCTTCAAAGAAGAGGTATAATCCTTAACCATGTGATTTCATTTTATTTGTTCTTATAACTCATTAAAATATTATTAAACGATGATGATATAATAAAATTATTATATCCCACATAATTATATGTTATTATCTTAATTTATTTACCTAAATCTTTCTCTTCTTATATCAAGTGGTAAATGAAACCATTGATCGTGTGTATGACAGGATACCACCTCACAAACCGATGTAATTCGTTTTCCATCACCAGCACTCATTGATGAATATAATGATGGATTTAAAATATTTATATAGTATTTATGACAAAATTATACTTCTGTAGTTATAATATCACATATAAATTCTTATTTTCCATTCCATGGGAATATGATAACGTTGCTCATGCGTACGAAGGAAAACCGCCCCGCGAAGCGATGTGATTCTTTCTTCACTTATGCTTTAAATGGATAGTAATAAGGAAAAGTTTAATGAAAATAAATAATATATATGAAATAAAAAATATTATTTGAAGTTAATATATTATTTAACTTTATTTCATTTCATCCACCAATAAAATTGAAATAATGTTCATGAGTACATATGACCTGCCATCTCTATGAACAGTGTAATTATTTTTCTACACTTAACTTTATTATATTACTATAAATACACATATAATGAATATATATTATATTTATATCATTTTAAACATAATAGATATTATTTAACCATGTTCAATGTAAAATTAACAAAAATACCAACCAAAATCAATTATTACCCAAAATGTGATTTTAACAAGGAATAGTTAATAAAAGGGGAATAAAAGGTCATAAGTAAATAATATATGAAAAGAGAAATATAAATATAGTTCTATAATATATTTATAATAAAATTATATTTATTATACATGAAATTCAAACATGAATGAAGTAAGTTGAGACTTAAGTTTAGATTTCTATTGACTATTTTCTTTCTAGGAGACCTATTTCATATTCACCACTCATTTATTTTGTGTGATTTATATAATAACCATTTGAAATGTTAAATAATTAATATATATTTTTTAATGATATTTAAAGGTTCATTTAGTTTTTTCTTTAGTGGGTATTATGATTAAAAATTTTCGAAAGCGGTAAGGGTTTTTTGTCTCGCTTTTATTTCTATAGGACACATGCCTTATACACCACTTATTTCTTTTGTGGGGTGTATATAATTAACATGAATGTATTTTTTTATCCTTATCAGGATAATTATGGTATATACATATCAATTTAATTTTATTTCTTTCATGGGTATTATAATTAAAAAGATACCAAAGTGGTAAATGTTTAATGTTACTATCTTATTGTTTAACAGAAATGTTTATGATATGCTTCCAATGATGAGATATTATGATATAAATCTTGATAAATTAATGTATTTTATTATCTTATTGTTATTTATTTAAAATAAAATTTTCTATTTATTTTACTCTTTTAATGTATTAAATGTACCAAAATAATGTTTTTAAGAAAAATCATATTTATTTCTCTCCTTAGTGAAGACCATTTTTCTTCTATATCTATGTTTTCTAAAAATGTTTTAATGAAATTTTTACCATTTTCCAATTTTTTTAGAGAAAATTTTACCCATGTTTTATTTTTTAAAAAATGGTGTAAAAGGAACCTTGATGTCATTTTCTAAACATGGCCCTTTTTGATTTTACAAAAATGTGAAAGAAAACATTGTTTTAATGTGTACTGCGTAATTTTTTTTCCACCATCATGACTAATAAATTATTTAAATATTTATTTATATGTTTGCAAATTTATTTTCAATAAAAAGGATTTTGAAAATGTTTTTTGAAATTTGAATTTTAAAATATGACTTTCAAATTAGAAAGGCTATTTTCTTCAAGAAATGTTCCAAGTGATATTTCAAAATAATATTAAATCTAAGATGACATCCTTTGATGTTAATTATACTTTATTGGGGATATGATCGAATTGAGACATAATTATTATTTATATTTATGTTTTATGATCATAATAAAGTGTTTTTTATGAAACATGTTCCATTTACATGGGTTATTCTATGATGAATTTATGAGATGATTATGAGACACATTTCGTTTTTATGGGCTATGTTATAATGGAATGGTTTTGAGACCCTTTTATTTTAATGGATTATGATATGATGAATGTTTTTTTTCTTTTGTCACACATATGTATGATTTAATTATGTGATTGTGGTTATGTTATAACCATGGATGGTGGTTATGATATAACCAAGGACGGTGTTTGCATTATAAAAAATAAAGGTGGTTAAGTTATAAACAATGATGGTGGTTATGTCATAACCAAGGAAGGTTGTGACATTATAACTAAGGATAGAGGTTATGTTATAACTAAGGATAGTGGTTACATTATAACCAAGGATGGTGTTTACGTTATAAATAAGTATGGTGGTCACATTATAACTTAGGATGGGCATGGACTATATATCCCTCTAATGTATGGGGTAAGTTTTATATCTCTGGAGATATTGATAGGAAAAAAAACTGATGTGATTGATCTTATATGGGAAATGAGACAATTTGATTGATCCACTATGGGAAATAGGCGATGATTCATGATCCAAAATTAAATTACAAACAAATATTGATTCTTGATCTATTGTGATTTTATGGTCTTGGATTTTAAACATTATATATGAAATGGTTTCTATAATTACAATGGTTGTACACTTATATGAAACAAACTTATGCTTCATGATTGATTTAAGATTATTTCTCACACTAATGGTTCGTATCCTTTGAAATGAATAATTTTATTCCATGAATCATGTTTACGATCCATATGATAGATTGGTATTAACTTCATAAGTGATATTCATAATATCAAACCCTTATACTTATCTTATGATTTCATATGACCATCGGTTGGTATCTTCCATGTTTACCCTTACTAAGAATCTAAGATTACCCTTTCTTATGTTTCCTTTATCTAGGTAATGAATAAAGGTTTTAAATAGGGTATTTTTATGAAGAGAACGAAAGGGGAAGATCCTTATGGGAGATGTTGAGAATATTTCATTAAATAAAAATATTGTATAACTAGTATCCAAATACACTAAACCTTTATAGCCCTCTGGCATGTATTTTTGAAATGTATTCAATGTTATTTAAAAAATAATTGATATTTATATTTTAAAATCCTGAGTTATTATAATTAAACTATTTATTTAGAAAAGAAATGGGTGGTTTGTATGGTTTCCTAATTTTTAAACCGATAGGTGGCACAAATAAAGAATCATTATATAATAAAGGCTATCTCAAAAGCCTGGAATGTTAAATCAAATTTTGAGAAATAATCTGGTGATACTATTTGGATAAAATTGAGGTAAATTTTTAGTAAATTATGTTTAAAATATGGTTTAGAAACTTAATTTACCATCTATGGTTATAAATATTTTGATTTTAATTCATATTTACCAATGTAGAAATTTAAATTGATTATCCGTTTTAGTTGTTTTTTTCCATTATTAGTGTTGTTTCATAATTGTTTTTGGTTTGTGTTCATAGGTAATTGATTTTTTTGGGTATTAAAATATCAATATGTTTTTTGAATATTATATATGATAAAATGTTTTCAATAATAATATATTTCTTTATCACTCTTAAAGAGTAAGTGATTTATATTAGAGTGTATTATATAATTGAGCATAATTATTTGAATTTTATCTTCCCCATTTTTCAATTAATAAAATAAAATATCCTTGATCTCAAAGGTTTTGTGAAAATATCATTAAACATATTTTTTTTATTTACTCAATAATTATATCTACTTTTTTGTGTGCAACCCTAAAGAAAAGGGTATTAAAGATCAATGTGGTTGGATCGAGAGTTATTTAATTGATTTTTAAAATTTTAAATAACACTAATGTTATCATGGAAAATTGTTACATTAGAATAAGTGAAATAAATTAATTACTGAATCATATCATATATAACTCTCCCCCACTCTCCTATGTTAGGGTTTTCCTTTAGTGATGGATCAGATGGGAGAGGCCTGTAAACTATCTCTATGACATCATCTTCCACTCCTCATTCTCTCTATAATGTATTAGACTTTTATATATGGAATATTACTTCTAAATAAATAGTATGTTTCATTTCAGGATATATTATAGTATAAAATACTTGCACCACAAAATTATAAAACCAACCTCAAATACCCCAACTCGAGTAGCCCAAAATCGGTAGTTACTTTATTAAATTCACATAAAACAAAAGGGACCATTTACCAAATTATCTAATAGTTTAATAGTCATGGTAAACTAGATAATTACTTGATTATTTAATTACATTTGAAAACATAAATTACAATATAGTGAAAGTAAATATTATTCTTTCTTGAACTCATTCAAAGATCAATTATTCATATACTGGGGAAGGGAAAAAAATAAGGGTGAGTTCAAATGATCAATAAGGTTTATGTATAATGGAATATATCATGAATCAATAAGTACCAAGTAATATATAATTTTAAATAACTAAAAAAAATTTCCATTTAGTCAATAACATGATCATCAAGGATAATATGTCAGGAATAAACGATAATCAAATAATTCTATATAAATAATAAAATGAGATTTAACCTAATCCATGGATATAATAACTAATTAAATAATAAAATGGACATAAATAACTGAATTATAAATGAAGGAAATGATAAATATTGGACATCATGACATTATACATCATGATATATCTACCTTCAATACCTTATTCCAAGACAATTTTATAAAATGAGTAATGACCCATTGAATGTCAACTTACTAATTTGTCTCATCAGACATTTCGATGCATCTAGGGGATATATAGTTCCATTACCCACCCATCACTTTATTTCCAAATCATTCCTCACATATAAAATTATCTATTAATTCATGAATAATATTCCTTATCAATAAATTTCCATATTTAATAAATAATCTAGAATATCAATATTTCCCCCATCAATCAAATAACTTTCAAAGTAAAACACCATATATAAAAATGATATATGGTTTAACCAATAAAAATTTCCTTGATAAATAATATACATATTTAAGATAAATTTAATTTCTAATGATGATAATAAGGTTAATGTTTAAATAGACGATAATGACAAAAAAAATCAAGAAGAGATAAATATGAACATCAGTTCACTGAGAATATAGGTTTTGTTATAAAATCATTTTTTTTTCTGAAAAAATAAAGGGAATGTAAGTGAAATAATGAAATAATATTTCATAATTTTTTTCTTTTTATAAATATTGAAAACCTATAGAATAATATAAATTTCATAAAATGGTTTCAAACGTGGGGTAGTCTGTTATTGCTGTACATGTTAAAAAAATTCCTTTTTTACTTTTTGTAATGAAATTTGAAAAAATACCTTTAAAAAATATTATAAAGATTAATTTAAAACCATTTTTAAAAGTAAAGGGTAACTTTTAAAGTTAATAATAAATAATTTTAGTAAACAAAATTAATTTTTTAAAATAGTTTTGAAAAACATTGAAATGGAAGAAAAATATATCTGATTAAAATAGAAATAAAAATGGTTTTTATTTTAAAAATTTATTTTCTTAATTCAAGTAAAAAATTAATGAAAAGTTATAATAAAATATATAAAATTATTATATATTAAGTGTATAATAAAATTATTGTATCTTATTAAGGATAAATGATAGTATCACTTCAATGAAAATAAATGCAATAAACAAAAGTGATATTGTAAAATAGATTCTTACCTCTTCTGTAACTTTTAAATTCTAACCCATTGAAAGAATATTATTAAATTGAAAAATTAATATTCATTAATAAATAAGTATTAAAGTTAAATACATCAAAGGGGAATTATATACACCACATAAAATTGAATATGTTTATAATAAAAAATATGCCCCAATGGAGTGTTAATTGAGAAGAAATACCTCACCAAGATCATATCGCTGAATCGAGGATTAATCAATGAATTTATTATGTGTATAAAATGTATATCCACATAAAAAAAATATGAAATATAACATAAAATAAAAAAATATATTATTTACATAATTTTAGAATATCAAACAGAATGAAGAAGTAATATAACCCAATGAAAAGAAATTGAGTTATGAAACCACTTACCACTTGGTAGCTTTAAAGTTAAATCCCCAAGGATGAAATAATTCGAACTGAAACTTAAATTAAATTTAATGATGAATTATTCTTAATATAAAATGTGAAATAGAAAATATATATGAACCATATAAAATAAATTTTTCACATAATATTAAAATGTGTCTCAATGAAGGGAAATTGGGACGAATTTCCATACCATATGCTTGCCTTTAGTTGAACATGCTTTAACCATATGTATAATGAATTTTATAATTTTATTAATTTATGTAAAAACCATATTCATATTTATAATATCATATATTATTCTATTATAACATATTACCACCCTTTCATTAATAATATTTCATTATTACTATTATTTCGAGTATTAACTGTTTCATTTTCTCATGCATGTTTTATCATGAAAATTATGGTTATTGTGTATAGGATATATATAGAAATAATCTAAAAAATTATATTAATGATATAAATGTCATTTTTTATTATATTCCTTTTTTATAATCATTCTTAATGGTTTTATAAGGCAAATGAATCACATCCCTTCGTGGAGATGGTAGGTCATACATACACATGAGTGACAATATAATTCCATTAATGGGTGAGAGGGTAAATAATTGGATGATATATTAATTTTAAAAAATTAATATCATGTTATATTTATCATATATACTATTTATTTTCATCATTATTACTATCCATTTGAGTCGATGATGAAAACAAATAACATTGGTTCGCGAGGTGGTAGTTCGTCGTACACATGAGTGATGGTTTTGTTTCACATTTGATGGAGAAGGAGATAGATAAATAGTATGAAATCAAAATAATAACATATAAATATGTGTAAGATAATGGTTTTATTATATTTTTACTTTAAATACATAATCTAAGGTTGAAAAGACGAATTAAAAAAGAAGGAGCTTAGCGAAGATGATTACATTCACTTAGAAAAACCTCCTTTGTATCTATTATTAAGAAACCTTGGGTTGGTATTTTAAAAATAACGGAAGATCTATAATGTGTATTAGGATTTTGGGGAGATTTGTTTTAGTTTTTGGTTGAGATAAATAGATTCATAGGTGTGAGTGAGGGGAGGGAGTTTTTGTATGGAACCAAATTTTATCAATGGAAATTACCTTCTTATAATTATTTCATATAGTATAAATCACATAAAATGATATTAAGAATGAAATAAAAAATTTATATATAATAAATTAATGAAATAAGAGGTATTTATAGAAGTTAAAGAACCTTTACCAATGTAATAATATATTGACCTTTGGAATAGTAATGTGACCCCTTATGTACAGTAAACCAAAAAACATAATTGTAACCTCACCTATGAAAGTATAAATAAAATTTAGGCATCATATAAATTAAATTATGATATAATTTTATCATAGTATAAGTAAATAAATATTTTAAAAATGATTAATTAAGTGTTCATTTTTTGGTATGTTATAAATATTTAATTAAAAATATTATAATTAATATAATGATTTAAAATAAAATTTATTTTCATAAAATGTATTCATAAATTTATTTTTATTATTATGATTTTAAGATAATTTTATGAAAAATTATATACATTTTAAAAGTGTTATAAAATCAGTAATGATATTAAAATCTGTATTTTTCGAGTAAATGATGATTTTAATTAAAAATTAAATTTCTAATGTATATAAAATTATTTTCATAAAATGGATTTAATTTTTTATTTTGAAACATCAGAAATGGTAAGGGTAATTTTTTTTGGATTTTTCCTAAATACTAGATTTTTTGGTGAATAGTAAAATATGATAATTTTCAATAAATGCTAAATACACAAATTTTTGAGTAATTTATCATGTAAGTATCAGGTAATAACCATTATATCAAAATCACATGCACTAGTTACTTTATTTAGTCACAAAAATCAACACTATTGCTTGTCTTGAGCCAAAATAATAAACTAATGTTTAAAATAATGAGAAAACACCCCTCATCACCTCTTCACCTTACACCTTCCAAGTTTTGAGACTTATAAAAATAATTTTTAATACTCTTCAAAAGACCCTACACCACATCCAGGAGCACTGGGTATCATCAAAATACCAAAACCCTTTCCCCAAGGAGGTTTTCAAGGAGGATAAATTCAAGAGGTAAATTACTCTTTCCTTTAATTTTAATTTCCTTTTAAAGTTATTTTCTTATTCTCTCCTCACCTAACCTCATCCAAATGGTATGATAACTTTAGTACCTCAAATATACGAAAATTTTATTATGATAATTTAATAATCCATCATTAAAACCCTATCCTATCCCTTTTATTATAAAAATGAAAACTTCATTCATGAGGTATTAATTCGTCACCTTTAAGGACAGAAAATTTTGATTTTCCATTAATGCCTTAAAGATTGGTCATAAAACCATTTTTATGGTTAAAAAATTGTAATATATTTATTACAGTCTATGTGATGTTTTAGAATCATTATATACACATGATGCTAAATAATAAAACCAAACAAGTTCATTGTGAGAAAAAACTGCCCAAAAAAATCCAAACGATTATCACTAACATCTTATCTAATGATTCATCCTCACCCAAAATAACCAAATGAATTATAAAAACATTTAAAATTATGGATTTTTACTAAAAAATTATAACTTTATTTCTAGATTTGTATTTCCATTTTATATGAACTTCCACACTCTTATACAAGTGAACCAATCATGAAAACTAAAAAACGAGAACTCCCAAACGATGAAATTGAACACTATAACACATAAAAAAGGCCATAAATAAACTTAACAAAACTATACTATATAAATTACATGTATAAAAGGTTATTAATTAATCAATTAATGTATTTATTTTTATTATCAAGGTCATTAAGATCAAGTGAAGAACTATTTCAGACATAAGGTAAGGGATTCTACCCGAACCACCAATTTTTTTCATTTGGGTTACTCTTTCTCTCTCTATTTACCCAAATGTAATGATTATTTATTTTTATATAATTATTATAAATTATGTGTATATGTTCCAAACTTATATATCCAGATCATATTATCCCTATTTTATGGGGGAATAATGGTTTTAAAAAGGCTCCCTTTTCAATTATTCCCGATAACCAAGCCCTATTCAAGGGAACATCCCGATTTCTTACCTAATTCAAAGTGAACTATACAATCTATTTTAATCCAAAATTATTTTTATAAAATAAAAAAATTTATCATGAAAAAATATCTTTGGTCATTTCCGTTTTTATGAAAAAATATTCCATTTTCGCTTTAAATTCTCTTTAATATTTTCCTTAAATTATACTAAAATATTTATTTTCTAAAGTTTATTAAAAACTCCTTTAAAATTTTACAATTCAATTGGACATCAATTATCATGATCCATGACTATTTTACCTTGTGAATTTCCATGCATGTTTTTAATTTATTATTTCATGGAAACATTTAGGATATTCTCATTTGTTCTTCCTTGTGACATGATTATGATTCCCATTTCTTTCCATGGGTAACCATTATGTTTATTCTTAATGAAACACACATATTCATGAACATAATGTGATGGAAATTACTAGATAACACTCCAATGCATTGGGTAATGTTTAGTCTCATGAGATGTCATGTTGAGATAGGGATTGGACCTAATTCCTTTATGAGGCATTGTCCACTATGTTATATAGTCTTGGTAGTTAGCCTTGAATCATGTTTATGTCATGTTATATATTGTTTCCACATTACTATGATTCCATGATTATATGTTCCCATGTTATAAAATTTATTCTTCCTTATTTTTATTCATGTTTCATGCCTTATGTCAACATATTGCACCTTCTAACCCATGTTCTATATTTTATTCCTATACTTATTCCCTTACAAATATTTTTATCTCATCCCTTTTTTTGATGTATTCCACAGGTTATCCTATACTAATATAATGGATCAATGAATTTAGGATCTAATTATGAATATTAAATAATGTTTTTGGTATCATGATGTTTAATTATGTACCTAATCCCCAAGAAACTAGACTTTACGATCCTTGGATTCCAATTTGATGTTTAATTATGATTAAAATCATGTAATAATATTTGTAAAAGGCTAGGGTAACTATAGTTGGTATCAAATGAAAATTTTAGTTATTTTTTGTAATAGGATTAGAAAAATATAGCGAAAACTATATGGATAAGACTACGTATAAGAAAAAATTCATAAATTTTCGTAAGTATAAAGTAAGCGGTTTATTAAGAAAATACATATTTGTATGGACACTACAAATTGATTTTATTTTAACATAGATGTAACTAGGGTTAAAAAATCCAACAAGGTGTCCTTAGCCTAAATCAGGGTAAGATGGTACATGATAATGGGCCTTACTGCGCACCTAGTTTGCTACTCTCAGGGGATATTCTTTAGTAAATTCATAATCTCATTAGAATCCATTATTAAGGAAAAAATTCCCATTAGAGTATATATTAGGAAATAGATATTGGATAAACTATATTTAAACCTATTAATCCCAAGTTATGATATACTTTTCCTTTACAAGTTTTCCTTTTATGTTCAATTTTTTTACATACTTATTAGCTAAGTATTCAAGCCCCCTAATTGTAAATTTTTTTAGTTAATGGAGGAAAATAGAAGAACACACTCCAATAATCAATGTGATAGTCAATGTGATGATTTAATTAATGAAATTACAAATATGATGGGAATGGGTGCTAAAAAATTTATAAAATTACTTTCTCAACAAGTTCAAGTAATGAATAATTACATGAATTGTGTATAACACCATCGTTATCCTAAGAAAGATAAAACTATCATCACATCCTTCATGTGGAAAATTTCTCCATTGTTTTTTGGTTGTTATGATCCTCTCCTTAGAGAACAATAGATTAATTCCACTGAGAATATATTCCCTATCCTCCAGTGCATAGAAGAAGAGAATGTTGTATTGGATGTCTATAATTTTTATGGGGAAACTGATCAGTGGTGGACACTAATAAAGCAAAACAATTCCAAAGATAAAATTGATTATATGGATTTGGAGTAATTCAATAAAATATTTTTCAATAAATATTTTTCTTGAACCTTCCATATCAATATGGAAAAGGGATTTCCTCGGACTGAAGCAGAAGGAATACGAGTCTATCAGGGCATTTGAGGAAAATTTACCAAGGCTTGAAAGATATGCCTCTAGTTTTGTCATGAAAATCAAAATCATGGTGGATCAATTATTTAGTGGACTAAAGAAAAGTCTATGAAAAATATTTGAGATTCAATTCTTTGAAATTTATGAAGATATTTTCCATTGTTAGTTTAATGTTGAAATGGAGATCAGAGACACTCAGTGGCCTCATGGTCGTAGTTAAAAAAAGGAGAAAATGGTTTTTTATATGGGTGGATCAATAGATAAATACCATGATGGAAATAATACTCAATATCCAACATGTCAAAAGTGTGGGAATAAGTAACCTAGAAACTACTTAAAGGGTACCAAGATATGCTTCAAATGTGTAAGAGAAGGGCATATGAAAAATGGTTGTCGAAGGGATATTAAAAATACCACTAATGCGGAATAAGAAGGGAAGGTTTAGATCAAAACACATATTGTAGTGTAGTGTTACAACTATATGGAACATGGGAATTATAAAAACCATTACCCTAATCCAAAGGATGTTAGAGGCAATCAACAACAACAACCACCAAGGCAGAAAGGAAGGGAATATGCTATCACTATTGCTAAGGTGGAACCTGACAATGATGTGGTGAAAGGTATGCTGGTTATTCATTCAAGAGTAGGGAATGGAATATTTAATTTTGGTTCTATTAATTCTTTTATATATTTCAATTTTAGTATAACTATTCAATAACCACATCAAAATTTTGAGGTTGCGTTATCTCTAAGAATATAAAATGGGGAAATTAATGCAACTAAAGTTTACAAATCTTCCCCGATTAATGTTTATAGACTGAACCTGCTAGGAAATATTTTTATACTTCATTTGGAGGAGTTTGATGAAATATTGGGCATGGATTTTCTACCTTTATATAAATCCTACATCAATTGTCGGGAAAGGGATATCACTCTTCAAATCTAAAAGCATCCTTCAATTATGTATAAGTGTAAGGAGGAAGTTGAATCTCCTTCTGAATCATGATCTTAATTATAGATATTGTTTCCATATGATAAATAATATCTATCTCAAATAATTGAGATTAAGTAGAGAATCATACTCAAAGACATTCCCATTATGAGGGTTTATAATTATGTACTCCCTAAGGAATTTCCTAAACTTACTCCTGATCAAGTGGTTGAGTTCTAAATTGAACTTACTCCTCAATCTATGTATATATCAAATAAACCTTATAGGATGGCCATTTTTGATCTATAAGAACTAAAGAAAAAGTTAGAGAATAATATAGAAAAGGGTTTTATACGCCCGAGTGCTTCAACATGGGGTGCTCCAGTCCACTTCGCTAATAATAGTAAAACATCAATACACCTATACATTAATTATCATGACCTCAAAAAAATCAAGAAAGAGAAAAAGTATCCCATTACATAGATATATGACTTGTTTGATCAGCTATATGGGGAAATTTATTTATATAATGTGGACCTTCAGTAAATAAATAACCAATTAAAGTTGAGTAAGGAAGATATTCCCCAGACTGCCTTTCAAACAAGGTATAAAAACTATGAGTTCATAGTGATTCCCTTAAGAATCACTAATGCTCCAGAAATTTTAATGGACTTAATGAATATAGTCTTTAGATATTACCTTGACCTATTTTTGGTAGTCTTTTTTGATGATATTGTGATATACTCCAAGTGTAATGAGTAACATGCGTAGAAATTTAATACTATGATAAAAAATTTACAAAGGGATAAACTATATGAAAAGTAAAAAAATGTGAGTTCTAGATAGAGGACGTATCATTCTTAGGGAATTTAATCAACAATAAAGGTATATATTTATACTCTTACAAGACAAAGGCAATAAAAGAGTGGACCATGAAAACATATATAATGGAGATCTGTAGTTTACTTTGTGTAGCTGGGTATTAATAGAGATTTGACAGGAAATTATCATGATTTTCAAAACCACTAACAAAGATGACTCAGAGTGGAGAGAAGTTATTCTGGGCTATTGAATGTGAAGACTGCTTTAAAGAGTTAAAAATAGGCTTATTACTACACCAATGCTCACACTACCAACACGTGGGGAACTCTTTGTGGTGTACAATAGTGCTTCAAAGAATGGATTAGGCTGTGTTCTAATGAAAAATGATAAAGTGATAGCATACACCTAAAGGTAGTTGAACATTCATGATAAAAATATTCCAATTCATGATATTGAGTAGGAAGCTGTGATATTTGAATTGAGAATATGGTGGCATTTTCTTTATGGGGAGAAGTGTGAAATATATTGATGATAAGATTCTCAAAAATATATTCACACAGAAGGATCTTAATATGATCCAGTGAAGATGGATAAAGCTTATCAAGGATTATGAATTCTCAATACACTACCATCCTGGCAAGGAAAATAAAGTTTCAGATGATATAAGTATAAAGGATCCTATATCTTTATCAAGGATGAGAATTGAGAAGGATCCAATCTTATTAGACCTTCAAAAGATGGACATGGGAACCCTCAAGGAATAAAAAACATCAATCCTTTCTCAAGTGATTTCTCAACCATCCCTCATGGAGAAAATAAAGGATAAATAATGGAATGAAGTGAAAATTAAGAAAAAGGTGGAAGATATTAGAAATGAAAAATCATCAGATTTCCAAATGGATGAGGAAGGAGTTGTGAGATTTGGTTAATGACTATGTGAACCATCCAATTCATAGATAAAGAAAGAGCTTCTGAATGATGCCCATATCTCAACATTATCTATTCAGCAAGGGAGCATAAATATGTATTGAGATCTCTAATAGAACTATTGGTGGGACAATATGAATAAATAGATCACTAAATATACATCAAAGATCTTGGTATGTCAGCAAGTGAAGGATAATAGGAACAAGTCTAAATGGATGATGAAACCATTACCCATACATACATGGAAGTGGGAAAAAAATCAACATGGACTATCTCTGGACTTCCAAAGACATCTAGAGGAATCCATGATATATGGGCTGTTTTAGATTATCTTACAAAGATAAATTAATTTATCACAATTTTATAGAACTTATCACTAGATCCACTTTCCCAGATATATATCAAAGAAGTGGGAAGGAGGCATGGAGTACCACTGTTGATTGTATCTGATCAAGATATGAGATTCACCTCCAAGTTCTGGAAAAGTCTCTAAAATGATCTAAACACTAAGTTGAACTTTAATACAACCTATCAATGTCAAAATGATGGCCAATCTGAGTGAACTATTCAGACACTAAAAGTCATGTTGAGAGAATCTTCTATGAACTTCAAAGTAGGATGTGACCAATATCTTCCACTGGTCGAATTCTCCTACAACAATAGTTTCCACTCGAGTATCCAAATATCTCCATGTAAAGGACTTTATGGAAAAAGATGCAGAACACTGGAATTCTAGGATGAGGTTGGTGAAAGTAAGCTATTAGGACCCGAAATGGTCAAAGAAATGGTAGAAAAGGTGAAAACCATTCTACAGTACATCATGGAAATTCAAAGTCGATAAATGGATATTAAAACAATCATTTATGAGATCTTGAGTTTAATTTGGGAGACATGGTATTCTTCTATATATCTCTATGGAAGAGGATCATGAGATTTTGGAAGAAAGGAAAAATGAGTCTGAGGTACATTAGACCCTTCTAGATTTATGATTGTGTCAGAGATCTGGCATATCGACTAGCACTTCCATTAACCATTTCTCAGGTATATGATGTATTCCACGTATACCTCTTGATAAATTACATACATAATACCTCACATGTACTGAATTCATAGGTGGTACATTTTGAGAATGATCTCTCTTTGAGGAGCAAACTGTGAAGATCTTGGATCGTAGAGATAATGTTCTACGCTATAAGACCACTCACCTGGTCAATGTACTATGGTGGAACCATAAGTATGAATATGCAACGTTGGAACCTGAGTAAGAGATAAAGGAAAAGTACCCACAATGTTTTTACCTATATTATCTAAAACAAAATTTTTAGGGTTAAATTTCATAAGGGGGAAGAATGTAACAACCCAAAATTTTATCAATGAAAATTTCCTTCTTATAATTATTTCATATAGTATAAATCACATAAAATAACATTAATAACTTAATAAAAAAATTTATAAATGAATAATTAATTATATAGGAGGTATTTTTAGAAGTTAAGGAACCTTTACTGGTGGAATAATAACTTGACCTTTGGAATAGTAATGTGACCCTTAGGAATAGTAAAATGACCAATAGAATATTAACCTCACCTATGAAATTATAAATAAAATTTAGTCATTCTATAAATGAAATTACCATATAATTGTATCATAAAGTAATTAGACAAATGTTTTGAAAATTATTAATTAATTTTTGGTATTTTTGTAAGTTATAAATATTTAATTACAATTTTATAATTAATATAGTGACTTAAAACAAAATTTATTTTAATAAAATATATTCATAAATAAATATATGTTATTTTCTTTTTATTTTAATATAATTTTATTAGACCTTATTAAAATTTTCAAAGTGTTATAAAAGCAGTTTTAATTTTAAAATCTATATTTTTTGAGCAAATGATGATTTTAATTATAAATAAAATTTATCATATTTAGAAAATTATTTTCATAAAATGAAGGCAATTTTTTGAATTCTAAATATAAAAAAATGGTTAGGGTGAATTTTTTATATTTTTCTAAAATACTTGAATATTTTGTGAAAAATAAAATATGACAATTTTCGATAAATTCTAAATACATGATTTTTTTAGTCATTGTTGATGTAAGGCTGTGTTAATAACAATTAGTTAAATATTAAGTTAATTTTTTACTGTATTTAGTCAGAATAGTCAAGACTATTTTTGGTCTTGAGCCAAAATAATAAACTAATGATTAAAATAATGAGAAAACACACCTCTCATCCACTATAAATACCACCGCTCACCACCTCTTCACCTCAAACCTTAAAAATTTTTAAACTTCTACCAAATAATATTAATAAGATCTTAACCCTAGTACAACATCTCTTTGTCTTACCAAAATACAAAAACCCTTTCCATAAGTAGGTTTCAATGAGAAGAAATTCAAGAGGTAAATTCATCTTTCCTTTTCTTTTAATTTATTTTCAAGATATTTTCTTATTATATCCTCACCTCCCATCATCCAAATGGTATGATAACTATAGTAACTAATATATATTGTAAATTTATTATTCTAATGGAATAATCTATCCTTAAAACCCTATCCTCTCCCTTTTATTCTAAAAATGAAAATGTCTTTCGTGAGGTGTTAATTTATCGCCTTCAAGGGAGACAAATTTAAATTTTCCTTTAACGCCTTCAAGGATGGTAATAAAACCATTTTTATGGTTTAGAAAAATTATAATATAATTATTAAATACTATTTAATATTCTTTAATCATTATATACATATGATGTTTAATAAAAAACAAAACATGTTCGTTGTGAGCGAAAACCGCCCAAAATAATCCAAACGATTATCACAAACATCTTATCTAATGATTCATCCTCACCTAAAAAACCAAATGACTTATATAAACATTTAAGCTTATGGATGTTTATTAATAACTTATAACTTCAATTCAGGATTTCTATTTCCATTTTACATGAACTTCTATACTCTTATACAAGCGAATAGATCATGAAAAAAAAAGAAAATAAGCACCCCCGAACGATGAAATTGAGCATTATGAATCATACAAAATTCCATAAATGAACTTAATAAAATTATAATGAATAAAATAAATTTATAAAAGATTATGAATTAATTAATTAATATATTTAATTTTATTATACAGGACATTAAGATCATGTGCAGAACTATTTTGGACATAAGGTAAGAGATTCAACCCTAACCTCCATTTTTTCCTTCGGGTTACTATTTCTATCTATTAACCCCAATGTAATGATTATTTATTTTTATAAAACTAAATAAATTCTATTTATATGTCCTAATATAATATATCCAGATTATATCATCCCTCTATGATGGAGGAGTACATGTTTTAAAAAGGTTCCCTTTTTAATTCTTCCCAATAAGCAAGCCCGATTGAAAGGAATATCCTGATTTCTTACCCGCTTACAAGTACATTTCATAATCTATTTTAATCCACCATTTTTTTATAAAATATCTCATTTAATCATGAAAAACTAACTTGGTTCATTTCTATTTTTATGAAACAAACATTACTTTTCCACTATAAATTATCATTTATATTTTCCTTAAACCGTACTAAAAGGTTTCATTTTGAAAATTTAATAAACACTATTTTACATGTTTCCACTTCAATTGGACATCAATTATAATTATCCATTCCTATATTACCTTATGAATTTCCATGTATGTTTTGAGTCTATTATTTCATAGAAGCATTTATGATATGCTCATTTGTTATACCTTATGACATGATTATGATACCCATTTATTTTCATGGGTAATCCTTATGTTTATTATTCATATAGAGAATATATTCAAGAAAATGTTATGACGGGTTCACCCAGATAGAACTCCAATGAATTGGGTAACGTTTAGTCCACGAGACATCATATTGGGACAGGGAATGAACATGATTCCTTTATCAGACTTTTTCCACCATGTGATATAGTCCTAGTAGTTATCCTTGACTCATGTTTATGTCATGTTATATGTTGTTTCCACATTCTTATGATTACATGTTTATATGTTCCCATGTTATACATGTAATTATTCCCTTTTTATTCATTTTAATTCCTTATGTAATCATATTATTCATTTGAACCCATATGCTATGTTTTATTCCTATTTGTATTCCTTTATTGAGCTTTTTAGATCATCCATTTTGTTCATGTATTCCCCAGGTTATCCTATAGTGATATAAGTGATCAATGGAGTCAGGATATCATTATGAAGATTAAATAAAATATATTTTTATTTTAGTTTCATGATGTGTAATTTTTAACCAAATATCCAAGACACTAGACTTTACAATCCATGGATTGTAATTTGATGTTTAATTATGCTTAAAATCATGTAATAATATGTGTAAAAGGATAGGGTTTCTATATTTATATTTTGTAATTTAGTAGGAGTTTATTTTTTGTAAATACACAAAATTATTCAATAATGGAAAGTTATCCTCACCCCAAGCGCCTAAAAAATTGATAAATAATGTAGTGGAGGGAAGTTAAGGTCTATACACACCTACAAAACCAAAAATAAACAATTTTAAGCATTTTATTCCCTTATCCTTTATGTTTACTCACTTTAAACATTTTAGTTTTCACCATGATAATTAGTTTTTTTATCTTTCTAGAGAATTAATCCTTTAAGATAAAAAATAAATTGGGATTATTAGATAATTTGGACCCAAAAATTATGAATTTTAAATATAATTTTTCAAATAAAAATCCAATGTATATGTAAAATTAATTTTTACACAGATGCATGTAACACACAAAACCCCCTTTTAACCATAATCATGGTAAATAAATTTTACTGTCACTACTAATCATTATGAATAAAAATTAAATTTACCTCATTAAATAATATTAATTATTCCAATTATAAATATGTAATCTATTTTATCAAATTTAATTACCATAATCATCATAGTTTAATTTAAAATCAAATCGACATGTGTGACAAAAATGCGGTTTTCCAAAAAAAACATTTCTCAAATACAAAAAGTTTTTATGTTAAAATTTAACATATTTTTTAATTACTTAAAAGGTATTAATAATAAACTTATCTAATAAATTTTACTTTTATAAAATTTAAAACAAAATATAACTTTTAAATTCTTTAAATGAAAATACAATTTTAAATAAAAATAAGTATTATTCACTATTCATAAAAAACAATACTTTCAAAAAATAATATGAAAATAACTCTATGATTATTTTTACATGTTTATCTCAAAAAAGAATTTCATTTTTTAAATAAATTTTCTCAAAGTTCTATAAATTAATTTTAGAAATTAGTTTAAAGAACCCGAGGAAATGACTTTTTAGAAAAATATAATTTTTAAGAAAACTGGATTTATTATTATCCCATTCCTAGAAATATTAGCTGAATTATTAAATATTTAATTGAATACATAATATATAAATTTAATTTAAATCAGTCACTAATGGTATCTAATTTAATTTATTAAGATAAAAAAAATTATTCACATAAAATATATTTTTCAGAAAATTAAATTCTTTTAATTGCATATGATTTTTTATTTTTATTTCTAGTACATTAATAATTAATGAATTTATTTTATTCATGTGAAAACCATATAATTTTCATAATTTTTTTAGTATTTTTTATACTCACCAATTTAATGGTTTGGATATAAAAATATACTATATTATGATTCATTTAGACTTGAGGTTACGTGTACCACAAGATATCAAAGAGAAAAAATTAATGTAAAATAAATATACTGTAAAATCTAGCTGTGTTAAATTATCCCTACCTTTAATGAATTGCATCCTCACAATTTGAACTTGTGATCAGAAAATAATGGTTTTATATTTGATAAAACCTTTTTTGAAAACCCACTTTGTAAAATGGGTTAACAAAACTTCTTCTTGATAAGAGATAAATGGAAGTATGAAGGTCATCTAGAATAACACATAAATAGGTTTCCAATTAGGAAAAAATTAGCAGGAATTGATAATATGGACATGGAATAAAAGCATAAATATTTATAGAGAGTGATAGAGATCATTGATCATTAGAAAGATAAAGTTAAATACCATAAAACCATCAACCAATGAGGTGTGAAACAAAACTTTGATTCATCATAAATGATGGTAATGGGATAATGCTTTTGTTCCAAGATCCTTTTATAAGTGTTGAGAAATTCCTTTACCATCTAGATGAAGAACATAAAGAAATACACTTACTTAATAAGTATACATTCATCCTTTAAACAATTTACCCAACAATATCATCCTTTTCATGTAAAGATTAGTATTACAAATTATTTTTTTATACTTGAAGTATTGAAATTAACATTTAATAGATCACGATATCCATTAAATGGTGATAATTCTTTTCATATGTCTCTAAATATTTATCATCACCAAAGTGGTTAGAAAAAGTTATCCAATATAATACAAAAATCTCTAAAAACTCAATTATACTACCCAAATTTTATCTTAATACATTCTATAAGTATTCATACATCAAATTGTTAAAGAAAAAATAATTTCATATTAACCATAACATCATGTAAGCTAGAGGTAGGCGTTGCACCCTTGTTTCCCTTCGGTTGTGGGATCATGCCACGTAACCTTATTAGATGTGATAGGTGTTCAATCATTATACTGACTATCTTTTTACTAAAACTATATTAATATAATTCCAATAACATTCCTTAAATTTTTATTAACATACTCAAAAATTACAGAAGTCATCAAATAGATTATTAACCATAAAGGTTTTCTTTACAATTTTTTTCCACAAAATCTAATAATCTTAATTGAATATTATTACCTTAAAATAAATGATCCTATTAAACATAAAGGTTATAAATAACATAAATATTATTTACTCAAAATATAAAAGTATTATCCCTTAAATAACCTTCTCACAAAACACATGTTATACATACGAGTTACATATACCTCAAACATCTACTAAAACATAATAAATGTCTCTAAGTTACTTAAATCACATAAAATTTTAGAAGGAGTATATAATAAATTTATCTTATGACTAAACTTAAACTCATAAAACCATTATGGTATCCATAAATATTATGTTAATCTTATAAGAAGATATATATGCTTCCAAAACTAACAGAATATATTGATGTTTCATGATTTTTACAACTGAAATACCATTGGTAAAAAATAATTCTATGACATAGTTCTTGAATCCCAATACACATATAATTAAATCTTTTTACTTAATCACATGTCCTTCCTTGGTCTAGAATTTATCTTTTAAAATATGGAAATGACTCAGATAATGCCCAGGTTCTCCACATTAAATACAATAAACAATAAATGGATTTCTATGATGAAATTTATTTATATCCACTAAAATACTTAACTTTACTTATAAATTTATTTCTATATGACCTTCTTTTACACACACAAAAACATTTTCATATTCCTTTACAACATTCTATTAGGTGTATCTTCCTATATTCCTGACATGAAGAAAATCCATCCTTATTTCCTCCATGGTTTCCACCAATCAAGCTCTTAGTAGACTCCATACTTCTCTTCTTTGGTGATTTTTAGAGTTGGTTATAGTTAGGTTGTTAATCATATTTCATGATAAATAATTAAGAATAATCATGATATCCTTCACTCTAGTCATTATACCATTTATTTTCTAATAATCACCACATTTTCCATTATATTCAATGCTCACATGATTCCTTCAGGTTACAATCATTGACTAAAACAAAAAATTATAGTGTGAGAAAAATTTATCATAGTGGGAAAACCATATAATAATTTAGAGTATGTCTAAATCATGAAAAATTATATTCAATATAATACACCTTAGGTTTAACCTAATTCATTCATTTTCATTATCTATTTAAATCCTTCATGATCGTTTATAAAGAAAATTTGAATTAACCCAATCATATCCCCAGGAAGTGTAAAAATAGTTTTGAATCAAGGCCTGTAATCAGAAAATAGGAGATCATAAAGTCAAATACCAATGCACCATTTTCAAAGTTATTACACCGTGGTACAACTGTAACAGATCTACATCTACTTATAGTATCCATAAAGGGGTGTTTTTCTAGGAAAATCAAATTATATATATATTATCAAAACATTAGGATGTTATCATATACTTAGACTTATCCCCAAATATATTCATAGGTATATATACTTTAATATATGTTTTCATAAATCACATTCCCAACGTTTCCACTAAACTCACTATGATACCAATTGTAAATACAAGTATCAAGGAAAGAGTTGTACCGTAGGGGGGGGGGGGGGGTGAATCAGTGGTCTTATAGTTTTATAATTTCTTTTCTTAGAAATAATCCTCTAATGACTTGTGAGAGTCTGATCCCAATGACACTAAATAATTTACAATGTTCTCCCCCAAGAAGGGTAACTATGTCCTTACCATGGTTGGATTGATCCAAGACACATATTATACACTAAAAGACAACCAAACATTATATGTGGGTTGGTAAGGTATCACCCTAACACCATGAAGGTTATGTATCAACCAATTCCCAATACAATGTATTTAAACAAAAATATTTTACTAATTCACAACAGTTTATAAAAAAACAACCAATATAAGAATGATTACAAGATACTCTTGTGACACAAAAATAATCATTATCTATAATCCACAGTAATAATAAAATACTTCACTTGATCACTGATTCCAGAGTACCTATAGCTGAATATCAATAAACTTTAACTAAACATTGTCTAGTGAAATTTATTTGAACTACTGCTTCTTTTAGAAATATTCTTTAAAAACTAAAACTCATGTAAAGAAAAAATGTTTGAACAAACAAATTCATTCTACTTCCTTATGAAATTAAAATTGCAAATTTCACCATATGAATTTACTTCTAGTAAAAATTAATGTTTTTACAGCTTTGATCTCTTCATATAATCCCACTATCAACTTATAATATCAAATGGGTGTAACCTTGAAAAAAAGTAAACACTATCACTACCATTTTCCACATTTCACAACTGCCACAATTTTTTCTTCACATAAAATAGAGTCACATGAAATCATCATATGCAATATGAATGTAAATCTCTACCTTTTTATATAAGAAAAATACTTCATCTAAATGCTACACAGGAATCAGAATCAAGAATGAGTATAAAACCTTTATACAATAAATATTTTGATATAATATCAGGTTGTGATAATATTGGTTTATGAGGGTATTAGTTCACGAGTGTTTTATGCAGAGCCTTCATGAAAACACATATTTCATCTTAGATCATATTCTACTTTGAAAATTTTGTTTCAATTCAGTGTACGTGGTTCTTCAATATCCTTTTCAAAACATGTTTGCATGAATATTAGTTTTTGGTATCATCTTGTGACCATTGAAAACTAAAATAGCTCATGGAGACTTATATCATCATTCAGTTAAAAAAATGGATTCTAAGACTGAATTCATAGAAACTGTACCAGACATACAATCTGACTGTTTGAATCTATTTTAGTTTTCATTTCTCAAGAAACCCCTCTGAGATATGAGATAAAACTCACACAACAAATGAGATGCTCAGAAAGTATTTATAGAAATAAAACCACTAAATCAGTGACTCCAAAAATCATGGAGTGTTGTTTAATTTTTTCTTTAGATCTTACAGTATTAGAGAAATGTATCATGAACCATCACTATCACTGAAGAAATATTTTCCTCTATTTTGTTTTTCTTCTGTTGGGTCTTTATTTTTTAGAAATTCAAACAGATCAGCATGAATTTTGATCACATTGAAATTTTCAGGTAGATTAAACCATGACGAGGAAGCTTGGTTAAATTCTAGGGTGACATGGATGCATGAATATCCCGAGCAATAGAAATCCCTGAAAACTTTATAGAGAAGATGAAACAAAAAGATAAATTGGATGACCCAAATAATGGGATTGGTGAATCATATGGAAAGAGTTCTTTTATATCTACAGTAACTCTCATAAACAGTTCCCATATTAAAACTCCATTAAAAATTATACTCACTTATAATACAAGGCATGAATCAATGTGCTAAGAAAAATGATTACTGAAAACTATATATAAAGTGATATAATTTATACATGCCTACAACCCTTATTTACTATGTGCCACACTTGACAATGGCGAATCTACTCATGCACCTCCCATAAGATCCCCTTGCATAATATCTTCTATAGTGATGGCTTGGACAAGTAGTGTGACCTTCCCACTTCATCAGTGGTGTGGGTCCCTCGTGGATGGATGGTAAAAATTTGTTATATTTTTAATAAACACAGAATATAATAACTTATTCAAATTCACATTAAGTGAAAGTTGAATCTATCCAACCCACAACCAATCATCAAATAATCATGAAAAAAGACCATTTTTCATGGCTTCTTAAAATGATGTAAACATTGTGTTAATAAGTAATGACACATGTTTTCTTAACAAATGACCAGTTTTTTCCATCATCACACTTAAGGTTGAAAAAAATAAAAAATAATCAATTATTTCATAGGTTCTTCAATCTACCCCTTTGAATTTGTTTTTAATAAAAATAATTCTATTTAGAAGACAAAAAATCCTAGAATAAGGTCTCACCCACAAACCTTGAACTCACTCCCCCTATTTTCATTAACCTTAGATCCAAATTCACAAAAGATAAGAATAGAATTATGAATTCTTATCCACCTTGACATCAGAATAAAAATCCTAGTGAGGGAATCCTCAACACTCTTTAAGTGAGAGGTGAAGGCTGAAGATAGAGTTTCATCTTATGTTCCTAAAATATTTCTCCTCGTATAACTTTAGTAAATATATTAATAATATGATATTTTTTAAAAATTTATTCCAATTTAAAATCTCTATTATATATTATCCTCTTGATGAAATGATATTTAATATCAAAATGTTTTAATATGGAGTGTTTCACTGGGTTTTTTGATAGATTAATTTTACTTTTATTGTCATAGGAAATTTTCAATGGTCTTTCAACATTCACCTTTAAATATTAAATTTGTACTTTCATTCATAACACTTGAGTATATACATTAGTAGCAAAAATATTTTCATCTTTAACTATACTTAAAGTCACAAAATTCTATTTTTTAATATGCCATCTTACACAAATTTATACCTGAAAGAATGTTCTTATTGATGTTCACTTATGATCATTACAATCTCCAGCCCAATCAGCTTAAGTAAATACTAACAAGTTCAAATATTCACTTATTTTATACATCAAACCATAATTTTACATTGATTTGATATAACTAATATTTATTTTATAAACAATCATGTGTTATTATTTTGGATCAATTTGATATTTAGAACATGATGTTACTCTATATTCAAAATCTGGTCTTGATGTTATAAGATATAGCAAACTACCAATTAATTTTATGAAATATTTATGATTAGAACTCTATCATAGTTCATCTGTATTGATCTTTACACCAAATATGATAAGTGTGGTGACTTCATTTGAATATTCCATGCCAAATTTCTCCAAAAAATCTTCGACATATGATCATTGTGAAATAAATATGTGGCCTTTATTTTGAAGAGCTTGTAGTCCCACAAATTAATTCATTTCTATGAGAATTGAAATTTCAAAGTATATATTCAATTGATTATCAAATTAATCACATGCATATTCCTTATCACCTGCAAAAATTATTTCTTCAACATACACAAAAACAATAAGTGTACATATTTTCAACTCCTCCACATATAAGTTGCTATAGAAATTACCTTTAGAAAAGTTCAATTATCACAAGAAACTATCTAGTTTATAATAACAAGATCGAGGACCTTATTTTAACCCATAGAAGTCTTTGTTTAGATTTCAAACTTTAGTTACATCATCATTAAGAATAAATCCTTCAAGTTTTTCAACAAAAACTTCTTCAAGATCTACATTCAAGAATGTAGACTTCACATCCATCTAATAAAAAATATAGTGTCTGTGAGCTGCATTTGAAAGAAGCATTCTGATAGCCTCCAGTATTTCCACAGGTGTAAATTTTTCCTCAAAATATATAACTTCCACTTGTGAATAAACCTTATAGACTATTCTGAATTTATTTTTCTAGATTTCACCATTTTCATTAAGTTTATTTCAAAAAACCCATTTGGTTCCTATTATATTCTTTCCTTCAGGTCTAGGAAAGAGGTCCTAGGTTCTATTTTTTTCAATTTGATTTATCTTTTCATTCATATCATTTATCCATTCCATGGGATCAATAGTTTCCCCAAATGAATTTAGTTAAATTTGAGAAATGATATCTATTTGATTTTAAATTCTTAGTATTATTATATTTTATGTTAGAGTTTCCTGGTTTCCAATAATATTTTATTAATCAACATGGGTTTTAAATTTTTGATGATCCATATTTTAAAATCTAGAAATTTAATCCTCATCACTGGTATGATCTCAGTCAACATAAACTAAATATGGTTCATTTGTAGTATTTTATCCACGATCTATTCCAAAAATCTATGTTTTGTCTACTTTAATGTTTTCAAAATCTGCTACATTTTTTGAGTTAGACTTGGATTGATTTTTAACAATATTCATATGAAACATTCTACCAGATTATTCAATTTTTTATTCTAGTAGCTATATCCTCTTCCATTTTAAAGATAGCCTATGAATATCCCTTCTTCATCTTTCTCCTCAAAATTTCCGAGATTTTCATTCTTGATTTTTATGAAACATAGGCTAATAAACAATTTGAAATATTTTACTATTGGATAATTATTGTAACAAATTTCATATAGATTCATGTTAGAGTTTGTTCTCGGTAAAAATATGTTCTATATATACACAAATTTACACACTACTTCCCTCCCGTATATGTTTGAAAGTTTATGTTCAGCTAATATTGACCTATGTTATTTCTCTCTTATACTAATTTTTTTGAGGATTATAGTTAGTATTATATTGATTATTAATTCAAGTATTTTTAATATATGATTTAAAATAATTACTAGTAAACTCTCCAAAATTATCTATTCTTAGTTTTTTGATATAAACTTCTAGATCTTTCTCGGTTTGTCTTCTTAAAACTTGAACATTTTAATTGATTCAAACTTTTTCTTAATAAACATAACATTCTTAATTTAGGTTAAATAATTAATGAATGTTATATAAATAGATTTCACCATTGGTATAATTATGTATCATACATCCGCAAATAATAGCATGTATAAGCTCAAGTGGTAAAATAGATTGAATATCTACTCTTTTATGAATATCATGCACAAGATTCCCCTTTTGATAGGTTTCATATATAGTTTCACTTTTTCTATTTAAATTAGAAATATCTCTTACCACATTATTCAATGAAATATTACTATTTTTTAAAAAAATATGTTCAAAACTTTAAGGAAATATATTGTTTTTATCTTTTTCACTCAAATAACAAGATTTTTTGGATCACTAATTTGGAATAGATTACCACTCCTTCATTCAACCTTATTGATAACTCTTACATATTTTAAATTTTTGATAATGTAATAATATTTTTTGAAAATAGATTCATTAATATTATCAAAAAGTTGGATCACACTCAATAGATAGTGATTAAACCCTTCGACAAAAAGAATATCTTAATATTTCAGTTTATGGGATTTAATCTCAAAAGTACCAACACCTTTGATTTTTAGAGAACATTAATTCCCCAAAAAAACGTCTCATTCATTATGTTATTCAATGTTATCTAAGATTTTTGTATCACCCATCATGGAAGAGGAACAACCACTATCAGGATTACATGGTTTTTCTCTTTTTCTAGCCTTTAAAGAAACATCGAAAACAAGATATTTGTCTTATATCTTGGATTCTTGAATTCATTTAACCTTTAAATTATTGGAAATATGACCAGGAAGAATAATAAAAAATTTATTAGAACAATGACCCTATTGATCACATATTCCAAAAAGTTATTCTAAATAGTCAAAACTATTATTAAGGGATATATTTGTTGTACTCTTCTTGATTTATTTTTTCTTTAATAATATTCTCTTTGTATTTTCAGAAATGAATCCAATTAACTAATATCTACTCAAATAGACAGACATATTGTACCAAAACGAATTGGCTATGTGCCCCAAAATTCTGCAGCACCACAATACCCATTAAATATGTATCTCCCATACTGTTAGATACTCTATTCAGGATACTAATTTTTTTAAACAGCTATATATTTTTATTTCTTCTATCATGAGATGATAACTTTCATAGAATTTTCCACATATTTATTTGTTTCATAGAAACGTTTCTTATTGTTCATTACATCCCATATTTTACCATTGTTTTCAATATAACCTAAATTATTAGAAATAACAGATTTACCTTGAGTTTTAGTAGAAAAATATGTAACGTATTTCTTTGAGATTTTTTTTCAGCTTCTTATGATGTCTCAACTTTAACTTCTACATATTTATTAAAGTCCTTATTGATATTATTCAGATCATTTTCCTATTTGTAATAATTTGTATAAATCCTATCAAATTAATTATTCTTTAAAGTATGTTTATCATAAATATCATTAATCATTTTCCTTACTCTATAACTTTCAAATTTGGATTTCTGATCTCATCAACATAAAAATATTTTCTTTTAATACCTTTCTTCAATAGTATGATTTATTTTTTAATTTATTTTATTTTTATCAAGACATTCTTTAAATTATGATTTTAATATATGTTCCATGTAAGAAACTTCATCATCTTCTTAACCACCACTTGATGTTTCATCAAACTTCCCAATTTGGGCCATAAAATTTCTAATTTTTTCTAGAACCTCTTCTTTAGAAAGACTCCACGAGGAGGAGTATTCTTCATATTTTTATTCAGAAAACTTCTTATTTTCCTTCATTGAAATTTTCTCTTTTCCTAAACTATTTTTTTATAATATTTTGAAAATTTTCCACATTTATTTTTCTGAGTTCTTTGATTTTGATCATCACTCTTATATTTATCACTTTTATTATTTGGAAAATTAACTAAAAAAATGACTAATTCCTCCACAATTAAAAAATTTTAGTGTAAGATTAAATTTGTACTTACCCTTTCCCTTTTTAATGTATCTTGAGATAAGTGAAATGATTTTATTATATTCAATATCCTTCACTTATTCATCTTTATATTCACTAGAGTATTCTTTTTCTTCTTCTTCAAGCTTTAGTTTACTCATGGATTTGAATTCCATTTTTTCCTTAGATTTTTTCTTGAATATTGGACCCTTTCTTATATCACAGCCTTCTTACAAGGCTTAAATATTCAGGTCAAATATATTTGGAAATTTTATCATTAATTTATAAAAGACATTATAATCCTTTAGATTTTCTCTAAACCCTCTAATATAGATGAAAAATTCATTAACTCTGGTAAAATAATCATCCACAGTCTTGTATTATATCAATATGATATCTTCAAATTTATCCATCCAAATTTTAAACTTGACTTACTTGATATTTAAGTTCCATTCAAATATGTTTTCATGTTTTCCCCATATCTCTATATATGTTTTAAGTCCCATTACTTTGGTAAATAATTTATTAGAAAAATATGGTAAAATTTCATTTCCATATTTTCTTTCAAACTCCATATTTATTTTTTTCACCAAAAGTCATGGGAGTATATTTTTCAAGAGGAGTAAGTCCAATAATCACTATATGACAAACCTATAATACTTTCGATAGAAAGAAAAAAATAATTCAATTTTTCCATCCAATATTTTTATTTTCATAAAAACTGGAATACCCCTATCGTTGACTAAATTCAAACTCTTCATCACTACTTTAAAAGGACCCTTCAGAGGTAACATCCTCTAATGTAACTTGAATTATGCAAGAAATATTTGTACGACATGGCTGGGGGGTGGGTTGTATTAGTGGTAATATAGTTTTATAATTTCTTTTATTATAAATAAAACCCTTATGAATTGTTAGAGTGTAATCCTAATGAAAAAAATATTTTTATAGGGTTCCCCCCTAAGAAGGGTGACTAGGTCCTTTCTGTGGTTGGGTTGATCTAAGAAAAAAATTCTACACTAAGAAAAACACAAATTACAAGTGGGTTGGTCAATTATCACCCTAACACCAAGATAGATGGGTATAAACTAATTACTAATACAATGTATTCCAACAAAAATATTATACTCATTCACACCAGTTTACAAACAAAGCCCAACCACTCTGAGAAAGATTCCATAATTCTCCTGTAAAAAAACAATCTTTCTTCTTGAGACACAATGATAAGATAATATAGAATTTCCTCAATGATTATAGTGTCCCTGTAGATTAATATCAATAAACTGCAGCAAACCAATCTTTAGTAAAACTGATTAGAACTGGTAATACTTTTGGTAATATTATTTGAAAAACTAAAACTCATAAAAAGCATAATTTTTTTAACAAAAAATTTATTCTTATTCATTATAAAATTAAAAATATAGATTTTATTGTATGTAATTATTTCTAGTACATATCTGAGTTTGAACAAGTTTTATCTCCATGGATCATTCCACTATCAAATTACAATATCATTTGTGTGAAACGTTGAAACAAAGTAAAAATTTTCACTACCTTCCTCCACATTACACAACTATAAAAAATTCTTCTTCTCATAAAATAACATCACATGAAATAATCACAAAAAGATCAATGAAAATATATACCTTATTTCATTAAGAAAAATACTTCATATAATTTATATGCATGAATCATAATCAAGAATGTGTCTAAAACCTTCACATAATTGATAGTTTTTGAGAATATCTTATCATGATAATATTAATTTGTGAGAGTATTAGTTCATGAGTGTGTTATGAAGTGCCTTCATCTGAATACATAATGCAGATTTGAACCTATATTTCTTTGAAAATGTTACTTCGGTTTAGTTTATGTTGTTTCTAAATATCCTTTGTAAAAAAAGTTGGCAAAAAGATTAGTTTGAGGAATAATCCTGAAACTAGGTAGAATTACAACTGATCTCAGAAACTCATATCATCCTGTGATCACATAAAATAGATGCTAATATTGAACTCATAGAACCTTCAATTCCAAAACAGACCGCTTGTTCAACTCTTTTCAAATTTTCTCTCTCAAGAAACCTCTCTCGGATGTTAGATAAAACCAACACAAAAAATGAACTATTCAGATCGTATTTATAGATAGAAAAACACTGAATCAGTTCCTCCAAAAATCATGGAGATACATTTTATTTTTTATTTATATCTTTCTATCTTTGAGTAACATACATCAAACCATCAATTTCAATGAAGAAATATTTTCCACCATTTTAGTTTTCTTTTGTTTGATCTTCATTTTCTAGAAATAAAAACATATTAACATGATATTTTGATCACATTGAAATTTTCAGGATGATTAAACAATGTTGTGAAGGATTGGTTTGATTCTTCAGTGACATGGATGCTTGAATATCCCAGTGAACATAACTCCTTTATATATTTCTAGAGAGGACGATGCAACATGATTTATTGGTAAACCCAGACAATGAGATTAGTGAATTAGATGATAGGAGTTCTTTTAGAGATATAGTAATGTTCAAAATATATTCCCACATCGAATCACCCAAAATGATTACACTCCCTAATAATACAAGTAAAGTCTCAATATGATAGGAAAAAAAGTTATCAAAAACTATATATCAAGTAATTACACCACCCTAGTCACTCACACCCCATTTTCTACCGTTCCTCCCTACACGGTTGTGTCACCTCTCACGCGCCTCCCATAATCACCTTTTCATAACATCTTCACTAGTGATGGATTAGACGAGAGGTGGAACCTATCCACCTCAGCATTGGTGCAGATACCTCATGTATTATTGGTCAACATTGGCTATATTTTTAATAAACACTCCATATAAAAACTTATCCAAATTCACATTAAGTGCAAATCCAATCTATCCAACCCACAACAAATCACCAAATCATTATTAAAATTAAACCTTATTTTGCATGACTTCATCAAATGTTGTAGACATTGTGTTAATAACTAATGAAACATGTTTTCTAAACTACTGACCAGTTCTGCAATGATCACACTTAAGGTTGACAATAAATACAAAATAATTAATGAATCTATAGTTTCTTCAAAGATCCTAACTCCAGTAGTCCATAATTAGTTGTTTATTTATTACATTGGCATAATATATAATCAATCATGTCCCAAATTACCAAATAGTTTAGAGTCTTGGTAAAATAGATATATTTTTGGGTATTTTAGTACATATGAAAACAAAAATTACAACATAGTGAAAGTAAATATTCTGCATCCTTGAACTCATTCAGAGATTCCTTCTTCACATCCCAGGGAAGAGAAGAAAAATTTGGGTGATCTAAAATGATTATTAAGGGTTACATAAAATGGAAAATAAATTGAATAAATAATGCATAATAAATATATAAAGGTAAATAATTTAAAATAAATGTCGTTTAATCAATAACTTGAGTATGGAAAATAATATGATAGGAATAAATGATGATCAAATAATTCCATACAAAAAATCACATGAGCATGAATATAATCCACGTATATCATAACTAATCAAATAATTAAATTGAAATCAATAAATTTATTGCAAATAAATTAAATGATTACTATTGGACATCATGATTTCATACATCATGATATATATATCATCAAGAACTTATGCTAAGACAACTCAGATATATGGGTAAAGACTCATTTAATTATAGTTTACAAATTTTTCTCATGAGAACTGTCGATGAATCCAGGGGATATATAATTCTAGGTCCCAACCATAACTACATTTCCAAATAATTCCCCATATATCTAATGATCAATGTATTTCATGAACAATATGCCCTATAAATAAATTTATATATTGATTAACAAATATGAAATATTAATATTTCTCTAGTCAATTTAATAACATTCATAGTAAAATATTTTATGTAGAAATGATATATAGTTTAATAAATAAAAATATACATGATAAATAATATGGGTATTTAAGGGAAATGTAATGTCCAATGATCATATGAAGGAGAATGTTTTAAGAGAATATAATTACCTCAAAATTAAAAAGCGATAAGTGATGACTATCAGTTCACTAAGAATATAGATCTTGTAATGAAATCACATCCTTTAGAAGAATTAAGGGAATAAAATTTAAATATTGAAATAAAATTTTAGAAAATATTTTTCTTTCTAAAACCATTGAAACTATTCAAAATAATCTGAATTTTATAAAATGGTTATGGAAACGGGGAAGTCTGTTATCTCCGTATATGTTAAAAAACATTATTTTTTAATTTTTATAAAAAAGTGAAAAATGTACCTTTAAAAAAAGTAGAAATATTACTTTAATTTTTTTCAATGTAAAGTATAGATTATAATATAATTAATAAATCATTTGAGTAAATAAAAGTAATTTCATAAAATAATTTTTAAAAACATGGACACGGAAGAAGAATATATCTAATTAGAATAGAAATAAAATCATTTTTTCTTTTAAGAATTTATTTTCTTGATTCATGTACAAAATAGAGGAAAAGTTAGAATAAAAAATGGAAAATCCTTAAATATATATTTTATAATAAAATTATTGGATCTTATGAAGGATTAAAGATAAGGTTCCTTCAATGAAAATAAAATTATTCCTAAAATAATATGAGATTTTAAAATAGTTTCTTACCTTTTTGGAAACTTTTAAATTTTAACCCCTTGAAAGAATAGAATTGAATTAAAACATTTATCAATATGAAAAAATAGTTATACATTTAAAATACATAAAAGTCATAGTATATACACTATATAAATGTGAATAGGTGAACAATAACAAATATGCATCAATGGAGTGTAAATTGAGAAGAAATCCCTTAAATGATTATATTGTTGAAGTGAGAATTAATTAATGAATGGATTATCTATAAAAAGGTAGATCTATAAAAAATAATTTAAAATAAAAAAAAATATAAAAAAAAAAATTATACACATAATCTTATAATACCAAACATAATTAATAAGTAATATAACCTAATGAAAAGAAATTGTGTTATGAAACCCCTTACAACTTGGTAGATTTCAAGTCAAATCCACATGAATGAAATAATTCAAATTTAAACACAAAATACCATTAATTATGAATTATTCATTATATAACATGTAAAAGGGACCGTATATATCAATTATATGAAATAAATTAGGTGCATAACAGTAAAATATGCCTCAATAAAGGGAAATTGAGAAAATGTTCTTTACCTCACACTTTCCTTTAGTTGAACATGATTTAGTATTATATATAATGGTTTTAATCATGATATTGATTTATAAAAAATCTATATTTATATTTACAATATTATATATGATCCAATTATAACATTTTACCACCCGTACATTAATAATATTTAATTATTTCTATTATTTTAGGTGTTAACTATTTTGTTTTCTCATGCATGTTTTGTCATATATGTTATAGTTATTGTTCATAGTTTATATATAAATCATATCCAAAATGATATTAATGTTATAAATATCATATTTTTTTATTATATAACTTTTTATAATCATTATTGAAATTTTTACATAGAAAATGAATCACATCTCTTTGTGGAGACAATAGACTGTACGTAGACCCGATCAATGATATCATACCATCAATGGGTGAAAGGGTAAGAAAGTGGATTATATATTAATTTTAAATAATTAATATCATGTCATTTTTTTCGTATATATTGATTATTTCCATCATTATGATTATCCACGTGATTCTATGATAGAAAATAAATGACATTGGTCCGTGAGGTAGTAGTCCACCATACACATGAGTGATATTATTGTTCCCCACTTGATAGGTTAATAGATTGATAAATATTATACCATCAACATAATAAAATATAAATATATTGGATATACTGGTGTTATTCTAGGATAATTTTTAAGACATAATTGAAGGTGGAAAACGAATAAGTATAAAGAAGGAGCTCAGTGAAGACGATAACATTTTCTTAGAAAAACCTCCTTTGGGTATCTTATTAACGACCAAGGGTTGGTGTTTTGGAAAGAAAAGAAGATCTATAATGTTTCTAAGGATTTTTTGGAGTTATTTTGGTAGGGTTTAGTTTAGATAAATTAAATTATTGCTGTGAATAAGGGAGGGGGTGGGATTCCCTTTTATAATTGAGGAGGAACGACATTTTTGTAAATACTAAAAAATATTCAATAATGAGAATTATATCTCACAAAAAGATCATAAAAAATTGATAAATAATGGATTTATGGAAGTTAATTTGAATCCAAATATTAATTTTTTTAAACATGTTATTCTCTTATAGTCTATGTTTACTTACTTGTACTACTTTAGTTTTCACCATGATAATAATTATTTTTATTTACCAATATAAGTTATCCTTTAAGTATAAAAATAAATTTTTATTAATAGATAATTTGGACCAAATTATTCTAAATATTATATCCAATTTATCATATAAAAATCTAAGGTTTTTTTAAAATTAATTTTAATAAAGGCGTATGTAACACATAAAACTTCGTGTAAACTATAACTATGGTAAATGAATTTTACTGTCTTTACTAATCATTTTGAAAAAATAAGTTGAATTTATTAGATAATATTAATTGTTATTATAAAAAATCTAGAATAAATTTTATTAAATTTAATTTACATAATTAGAAAATTTTAATTTAAAATCAGACCCGTAAGGGCGATGAAAATACTGTTTTCCAAAGAAAAATATTTGTCAAATACAATAGGTTTTTATATAAAAATTAAATATAAATAAAATAAAATAAATTAAATTGGTTTAATAACAATATAATAGATCTAATTTTACTTTTAAAATAGATATATTACCAAATTTATCCTTTTAAATTATTTAAAAAAAATCAATTTTCAATAAAAATCAGTATTTTTCGATATTCATTGAAAAAATAACATTTTCAGAAAAGTCTAAAAAATTCAGCCTAAGATATTTTTTACTTTTTTATTTTAAAAAATTAATTTCATTTTTTCAAATAAATTTTCTACAATTGGTAAGTATTAATTTTAATATAATTTCACAGAACGCGATGAAACTACTTTTTAGAAAAATATAAAATTTAAGCATAAACTGGATTTATTCTTATACTATGACTAAAAATATTATATGAATGATACAACATTTTATTGAATAAATAATATATAAATTCAATTAATATAATTCACTAATAGTTAATAATTGAAAATATTAAGGTAAAAACACACTACGTTCATAAAAACTATTTTTCATAAAAAATTTCTTTTACTTTCAAATGATTATTTTATTTTTATTTCTAATTTATTGATAAATAAATAATTTATTTTATACATGTGTAAAAAATATACTTATAATAATTTAGTTAATCCTATCCACACCCACTAATTTAACATATATGTTATAAATATATACTATATTACGATTCATTTAGACTTGGGGTTGCATGTACAATAATCTATTTAAGAGATTAAATGTATTTAAAAGAATGATAAAATGCATTTTTTGATAATTTTTTTTTGAACACATTTTCTAAAAAAAATGTAATTTTTATAATAATAATTAAAATTTACTAAGTTAGAAAATTATTTTTAAAAAGTAAATTTCATCATGTAATAATCATATTTAATTTATCTAATAATAACTTTTTTTAAAGTTTTCTAAAAAACATTAATATTTAGGTGAATAGTTAAAATATAGTTTTATTTAAATGGTATGTTTTAATTAACTAATTAAAGATGTAATAATGAACTAATAAATTATTGAGTGGGTAGAGAAATAATTAATAGTATAAATAATCCTTTTAAAAACTATAAATTCAAATTAAAATCATAATAAGTAACTCCTAATGTCAAAAAATATAAAGTATTTCAATAAATTGTTTTATTCAAATTTTTTTCTTTCCTTTTGAATAAAGTAATTAATTCCTTGGTGGAAAGGTTTAAAATTACTTAAATAATTTAATTTTATTCAAGTGTGATTTATAATGTAAAAAATAACACTATTACAAATCTTAATTTGAAAATAACAATTCATTCAATATTTTAACCCTAAAAACCCCTCTCCTCAATTTTAAATACCCCCACTCCCTTCCCTTGGAAAAAAATTTACCATACACTTTTCCAAGAAAAATATATTCAAAATTAAAATTTATTATCTCCATAAAAACCTTAGTGATGTTATGGACTTACACAACTCCAAGATTTCAAGGGTTTAAGGTCTTAGAAAAGAAGCAACTTCATAAACAAGCTAACCACCTCCTTTATTTCTTCTCACTTTTCTCCTTCAATTTTTCAATTATACCACTCAAATAAATACCTAATATTTTAATGTAATATAATTACTATATTAACATGTTATTAATGATATTAATCTACTACTTATTTTTTAAAAATATATATATAATAAATTTGTCTCCTCCGTGTTTAATAATTTCCTGATAATGGTCAGTTAATCACCTATGAGGATGTTGTCAAGTGTTTACATATAATATTCTTCAAGGATAGTTAACATAAATTATATAAAATTTATAGATATTAAATTATATGTATTTTTACTCTTATTTAATTAATTTTACTAGTTTATATATTTCAATGAATCAAAGTTATGGAATAAAAAATGTGATAATTTAAAATAAAACATGACTTTAAGCCATTTTATCTTCTAGAAAAATATAACTAATTAAATTCAAAGGACTATAGTTGATCAATAATTTATGAATTAATATGTTATACTTACTTATTAGTTATTAATTATCATATGGTTATTATACAGGGGTTGTGAATATGATGACACAAAATGGGACCTAAGGTTAGGGGAACTCTCAAACCCAAATTCTATTTTGGGTTTATTTTATCATATTCCATCCTTGCAATATCATTTTATAAAAATTTATTTTAATGCATTTCAATTTTATTTCCCTTTTGTTCCTATAGGTATTTTCATTTTTCTACCTCATTAAAATGGATTCTTATCCACCTTCATGATTTGTGATAAAACCCCTTTTTAGAATCTTTTATTGATTATTCCTATATATATTATTCTTATTTATAAGAAATAAAATCAAATTATTGATAATTATACACTATTATGACTATAATAATGTTTTATATTCTTGTTTTTAAATTCCAATGTCTTCTATTTAACATTTTATTTATTCAATTAATATAGAACACATTACTTCCTCATGGGTAAATATCATGTTTGCAATTGACATAAATTTTCCTTTACATGTGAAATGCATTATTTTGAGAATTATATGATTTGAAATGTGTCCCTAGAATTATATATCACTCCAATCCTTTAGGTAATATGATATATATCTTTATCTTATTTGTATTATACATTAACATGATAGTATATTTGTTCACATTTTATAAAGTTTTGATTTTTACACATATACTTTGGATCAACATGATATTGGCCTTGATCATAATTTATGTATTTGATTTGAACAAAATGTTATGATATTTAATTCTTATGAATATTCCACATTCTATTTCAAATTATAACCTCATGTTTATGATGATGATCCTTTTCTGATGATATTATTATTATGATGCTTATGCTTACTCATGTACTATTTTAATTTATGTCTTATCTTCCTTTACTATATTCTTGACCTTATTGGGATTTTTCCTCACTCTTTCCTTGATGTATGTCCTCAGATAAGTAGATGTAATAATGTGCATATTAAATCTTATAATATGACTATGTTGAAGAAATTAAATAAACTTTAATGTTTTTTGTATTTTTTAAAAGATTAGGGCTGAAGACTCATTTTATTATTAAAGAAACACAAAGACCTATTTTGACTAGGTAGAGGGAGACCATTACATAATCTGAAGGCCCAAGGACATAAAAACACATTTTTTATCCCAGAGGGCCCTTCGGTGAATAGTAATTCTATAGTACCCAGGATACTAGAGTACCTGCTCTAGAGTTCCCTCTACAGTACCTCCACTACTATAGTTTCACCACCGATACAGTCTGCCATTTCTATAGTGTTTCTAAAGGAATGCTACAATACCCCCAAAATTTCATCCATGCTTGGAATCGATCATGGGTCTTTTTGATGCCAAACAAGAGACTTTACCACTTGGGTACAAGCTCGTTGGATTTTAATGTTTTTTTATGATTATGTTGTAAAAACCTAATTTATCCAATATACTAAACCTTTTTATTCAGGATTGTATTATTATGTTTTTATCTTAAAAATTATGTAATAATCATGTATGAAATATGTGGTTCTTTATAGTTGTATCAAATGAAGGTTTAGTTAATTTTGTAGTTAGGTTAGAAAAATATAACATATCATAGACTTAGATATCCTATAGGCGAGACTTTATAATTTATTTATGCATGTGAACAAGTTATTTATAAATTGATTTATTAACATATTTTTGGTTCTAACAATTTATATTTTAGAAGATGGTGGAATCCAAGAAAGACAATGGAAAAAAACCATATAATGGAAAATAAAAAAATGTGTGAACAACATTCCTAATGCAATGGGAGGTGGATTTCAACACCTATTGGAGATACTTAACCACTTGTCCGAGGTTATGAATAATAACCTAAACCATATATATACCCCTAATTGACCGAAAAATAATCAATTATATATTGATTCCTTCATGTTCCAGTGACCACAAAAATTTTGTGGATCTTCAGATTCACTTGTTATAGAATCATGGTTTAACAGCATAGAAAAATCCTTTTCCATTATTCATTGTTCTAAGAAGGAAAAATTTACTCTGGTCATATAATATTTATATAGAGAAGATAATAAATAGTGAAAATTGATTAAAAATATAAATCCAAAGAATGAAGTGGAAGTAATTAAATATTAATAATTTAAAAAGATATTTCATACCAAGTATTTAACTCTATCTCTTCCTATGAAAATGGAGATAGAATTTATTGGGCTTAATAAAAACAAGAACGAATCAATAACATCTTATATGGAAAATTTCACAAGGCTTTATAGTTATACCTCATGTTTTTTAATTAATATTTATAGTCAAATATATATATTATTTCATGTTTTAAAACTATATCTAAAAAATATCAATCTATATGAGACTTTGGAATTTATGAATAAGTGGTTCACTATTACCTCAAAGTATAAATAGAGTTCAGAGAATAGTCCCATGGATATGGAGATAAGAAAAAAAGGACATATTTTTAATATATAGGGGAAAATGATAATGTAGGTAAGAATATCCAACAAACCACGTGTCAAAGATATGGAAAGAAGTACCATGAAAATTTCTTTAAAATAATGAGTAAATGAATCACGTATTAAAGATAAGGGAATCAAGCTCATTAATGTAAAATAGATATAAAGAATCAAATTAATATGATAGATAAAAGGAAGGCGCCGCCAAATTCACCACATATGGTACATAGATTCAATTATAAAGAACTTTGGCACTATGCAATCTAGTGTACAAAACCATGGGTCTCTAAGGTAAATTAGTTATAGAAAACACCTATGCTAAGGGATAAAGGGAATGTTTTCACCATTACTGTGACTGAGGTGGAGAATGAAAATGTAGTAGTACCAAATAAGATTACAATTCAATGAATAATGAAGAAAGATTTATTTGATTCTATTTCAATGAATTCCATTATATCTTATAAGTCTGAAGAACTATTTAATCACCGACTAGATATATAGAAGTATATATATATATAAAGACATATAATGGTTCAATAATTGAAACCCAACAATTGAAATATTCCTTGATTAATGTTTGTGAGAATATTCTTCCAACTAACTTCATAATCCTTTATATGGTGAAATTCTAAACCATACTATGAATAATTTATATCTCATTATATAAAAGTATCATCAACCCTCAATAATAGAAATAAATCCTATATTAATGGTTTGGAAGTATTGATATAGGTCTAAAAACTATTTTATAGCCTACACTAATTTTTTTAAGGGGCGTTGGCTATTCCAGTGATGGTGTAAAACTATATCAACTAGTTTTGGAAAACGTTTGGTATAAATATATACAAATAGTTTTGGAAAACAACTTGTATTTGTTATATTAAAAACCTATACCAATGGTTTTGGAAAACCATTGGTATCGATAATGTAAAAATAAAAAAAATCTTGGTTTTGATCCCATCACATACCATTTATATTCTAATGAATTAAACACTATGCTTAGATGAATTTCATGAACATAATTTGAGAAATATATATATGTATATTGACAATTAATTTAACCTTTGGTGTATTTAATGTTATTTTAAAAAATAATCCATAAAAAATATGGATACCTATACCAATGTTCCTCAAAAACATTGGTATAGATAGCCTAGTTTTTGTGACATATACCAATGGTTTTGGATAAACCATGTGTAAAGGTGGATCTATTCAAAAAGTTTTTAGAAACAATATTGGTATAGATACAATTTCTAGTAGTGTATTAGTAAAAGTAAATGTAATTTCATATCTTGAATCATCATATGCTATTATAAAAATGAAAGGAAGATTATGAATCATATTTAAATAATTCTTCAATGGTGTGGGTGTTGATACCCATTAAAGAAGAATATATTTCTCAAATGATTAAGAGAAATTAAATCATCAACCTTTAGGAAACACTCATTTTAATGGAATATATTATTCCATTATATAATGAATTTATAGTACTTCCCCTAGATCATGTGGTAGAGTTATCAATAAAACTTATATATAGAGCCACAACTATATCCAAGACCCCCTTTAAGATTCTACAATTGATCTAGACATGTTAAAGAAGCAATTACAATAACATTTGGTAAAAGTTTTCATATTACCTATCACATCACCTTATGGTTCTCTAATGATTTTTTCATAAAGGATGGGCCAAGATGACTTTGCATCAACAAATGAGAGATTAACATGAACACCATAAATAACAACTATCTATTATAATGGATTGATGGATTATTTGATAAAATTTGAGGATATTAGTACTTAAGAAAGGTAGATCTTCATTCTGAATATCATTAGTGAAAGGTAAATATAGAATATTTTTAAAATTAAAATTTCTATACAAGATATTTAAACTATGAGTTTATAATTATTAAATTTGAACTTATAAAATCCTTGATAATCTTAATGGACTTGAAGAACGAAGTCTTTATAGAATACATTGATACATTCTTGGTGGTACTTATTGATGATATTATTATATAATTTTATAGTAAATAAGAACATGAAGATAGTTTTGGTATTATGTTGAATAACTTAAGGAGTATTTATATGCTAAGATTAGAAAGTGTGGATTTTGGATGAAGATATTCACATTATTGGGGATTGCGATCATGAGTAAATAAATTTATATTGATTATTTTATAAGAAAGGAAAATGTGGAAGGAACAAGACCCACAAGTGTAAAATATTTTTAAATAAAATGATTCTTTTAATAATTTCTTTGGTTGATTAATCCTGAAAAATTATAAATTAAAAGTTTATTCCTCTAAAAACTTTAAAATTTAAGATCCTAACTACCTAAAACATGATATATAGTTACCAACTATGATATTTACATTAAAAATTTGGAGTCATAGCCTCTATCGAGAGAAGTGATACATATAAACCAATCATAATAGTTAAAAGTATGTATTAACATATAATTTTTTAAACATGTTTGAAAAAATATGGTTATAGTTAATAAAGGTCCATGACTACTCAATTCACTACCTTCCTGAAAAGATGAATGAGGCAACTGATGATCTTAGTGGAAATAAACCTATTTATATATCTATGATGAGTATTGATAAAGACCCTATATTAATTGATATTCCAAGGATATATTAGGAAATAATAAAGGTAGAGAAGAAATCCTACCTCGCTAAAATGATTTCTCATACATCTATGAAATAGAATATCATATGGGCACAAAGGGATTAATTAGAGCTTTAAAATAAGGTGAGAGAAAATAAGTAATGGAAGAATCTTGAATTCAGTATTGAAAAATATGGAGTCATTTAGTTTGAAAAAAATATTCTATATTCAATCATTTATAGAGATAAATAAAGAGACATTGGAGGGTGCATATAGATCATCATTCTCCATCCATCTTGGAAGTACTAAGATGTACCATTATCTTTGAGAGAATATCTGGTGAGACAATATGAAGTAAAATATTATTATGCACACCACAAAGTTCTTGGTATATAAAAAAGTTAAAGTAGAGTGTCATAAGTTCAAGGTAGCGATGAAACCATTACACATACCATTATGGAAAAGGGTGAAAATAACCATGAAATTTATCATGGGTCTTCCAAAAACATCTAAATCAAACAATTCAATATCGGTTTTAGTGGATTGTCTTACTAAGAATAATCACTTCATCATTATTTAGGAATATTTATCATGATATGTTTTTCAATATATATGTAAAATAAGTGGTGAAGATGTATGAGGAAACAATTTAGATTATATCTAATTAATATCCATGGTTTAACTCAATGTTTTATAGTAGTATTTAATATACCCTGAAAACTATGTTGAATTTTAGTATGACCCATTACCCCTAGATTGATGGAAAATATGAATGTACTATTCATGAACTCAAGGACATGTTGATAAATTTATAAATGGAATTTAAAGGACTTTGGTATCAATATCTTCCATTGGTTGAGTTATAATAAAACAATATATTCCACAAAAGTATTTATATGGCCCCATATGGTTCTTTATATGGGAAGAGATGTAGAATTTATACATGTTCAGAAGAAGTTGGGAAATGGAATATTCTTAGAGGAGAACTTGTGTATGAGATGATTGAATAAGTTAATGCCATTTAAAAACACATTAATTTCACTTAGAGTGGAATATAGAGATATGCTAAAAATAATTGAAGAGACTTGAAGATTGACTCTGGAGACAAATATTTCCTTCGAATATTACCTCAGGAGAGAGTCATGAGGTTTATAAAGAAGGGAAATATTATCCATAGGTATATTGAACCCTTTTATATACTTTATCACATAATATATATTTTTTATTGATAATAAATACCGTCAAACCTATCTCAAGTTCATGATCTATTTTATGTATCTCCCTTGATGAATTTTGTACCAAATACTACACATGTACTAAATTTGGAAGTTGTATAACATGAGCAAGACCTCTATTATGAATAGAAACTAGTGAATATATTAGATCACATAGAAATATCTCTATTCAAAAAACAACTCACCTTATCAAAGTACTTTGGAAAAGCCATAATTTCCAATTGAAAATATAGGAACCTAAGGATGCAATGAAATAGAAGTACCCTCATATAATTTCAAGTAAATATATGAGTTGAAATTTCAAGGATGAAATTTCTAAATTGGGGAAGAATTTAATGAACAATACATTTTTATATGGAATTATCCTTTTGAATAAACACTGTGTCACATATAGGAATATAGTATAGTATAAAAGAAATGAACCACATAAAAACAAAAAATAATTTATTATATTAATTTTAAACATTAAATTTAGATAATAAATATACTAAATAAAAATAAAAATAATATAATGGGACAATAAACACAAAAAATAAAATTAAATAACTATAATATGAAAATTTGGATAATTTTTATCTCTTAGAAATATCACACTTGTGAAAAATAATGTAAAAAAGAAATAAAAAATTAGCAATGCAATAAACATTTCAAAAATGAAGAATACATAACCTTGATATTAATTGAACTTAATAATGAATTAAAGGATATATGAGTTATTTTTAAGAAGTATATAACTAATATAACCATTGTAATAGTAAAAATGACTGCTATAAATAGTAAATTGATTTTTGGGAATGGTAACCTAACATTTAGAACTGTTAACTAAATAGAAAAAAAAATAGTAAAATGACATTTAAATGAAATTTATCATGTTTTAATTAAGTAAATATAAATACCATAATGACTGAAAATAAATATTCAAATAAAAAACTCCAATAAAGTATAAGTGCATTTTTTTGATAAAGTGTATTTTATCATATTTTTGTAAGAAAAAAAATACTTTTTAATTTAATAATTAAAACAAACTAAGTAAGAAAATTATTTTTATAAAATAAATTTAATATTTGGAATCATCACATTGAAATTTTATAAATTTAAATTTTTGGAAAATTTCTAAAAAACATCAATTTTTATGTGAAAATTAAAAATATATTTTTTACATAAATGATGTGTTTTAATTAAAACATTAAAGATGTAATATTGAACTAATAAATTATATAATTGGTTTATTAACCAAAAAAATATTTAACAATATAAAAAATAAATTTATAAACAATAAATTTATAAACAATAAATTTAAATTCCAAAGTAAAAAATTAATTTCCAAAGTCTAAAAATATAAAGTATTCTAATATTTTTTCTATTTTATTCTTCTTTACATTTTATTAAACTGACCAATTAAATGTTGTGAGGATTTAAAAGTCCTAAATTAATGAAATTTAATTCAAATATTATTTATAGTTTAAAAAATATCACTATTACAAGTCTTACTTTGGAAATTATAATTTATTCAATTTTTAATCTAAAAATACCCCTCCCATAGAGTATAAATACCACTCTCCCTTAACTTTAAAAACCACTTCCCATCCACTTATCTAAGACTAATATTTAGAAAATTATGATATATTAAACCCCATAATACCCTTCATTAGTTTTTATATTCATTTAACTATAATCCTTCAAGGTGTTAATGCCTTAGCAAAGGAGAAACTTCTTAAACATTTTTTCCTCCTTTTATCTCATGTCAATTTTCTCATACACTTATTCAATTATCCTAGTAAAATATATACCTACACTTAATAAATCATTTAATTATTATGTTAAAATTTTATTAATTTTATTAATCCATTGTAAAAGTTTTATTTAAAATATTTGTATATATTAAACATCTTTTACCTTCCCCTTTAATAGTGTTTTGTTAATGTTCAATAAATTGCCTATGAGGATGATGGGAACAATTTACATATCATTAAATTTATTTATTTTTATAATAAATTATATATAATATATAAATATTTAATTATATGTATTTTTAATTTTTAACTATATTTACTAATGCATAAATGACATTAAATTAACGTTACTAAATAAAAATAAAAAGAGATAATAAAAAAACATATCTTTGATCTGTTATCTATTAAAATGAAATAATAATATTTAGATTAAAATGACTATAATTGATCTGGAATTATAAAAATTAATATAATATATTTATTTATTAGTTTTTAATAAATATAATTTTATTATATTGAAGGTTTGAACATAATGAAACAAAACATAACCTAAGTTTAAAGGAATCTCAAACCCAATTCCTATTTTGGGTTAATATTCTCTCATTATATACTTTCATTACGATTCTTATAAAAATATATTCTAAAATAATTTCTATTTTCTTTCACTTTTTCTTATGGGGATATATATTTTTCTACTTTGATGAAATTCAATCTTATATACCATTTTTATTTTTGATAAATACATTTGTTTGAATTCTCCCATTGAATCTTATTATGTCTATTATTATTTTCTATAAGCAATGTGATCTCTTATCTAATAATTATAGCCTTATATGACCAAAATAATATTTTTCCTTTATCATTTGATTATCTACATGTATTTTCTTTGATATATTATTTATGAAATCACTATAGATCCCATTATTTTACCAGAGATTAATATCAAGTTTATGATTGATGTATGTTTTAATTTCATTATAAAATTCCCAATTTTTAGTATTTTATGATTTCATGGGTGTGATTGGAATTATATATCCTTATAATTAATTATATAGTGTGATATATCTCACGAGATTGTGTTTATTATTCATGAACATGATTTTATCTTCATTCACATTATATGAAGTGATGATTTATAGAGATATGTTATTGTAGACACTATGAAATGTGTTTCATGCACTTGGCTACAATTGAAGATGTATTTCTATGTGTCGCGACTCAAAATGACCCTAACCGGGCTTGAAAAGTTCATGGTGTGCCCAAATTATTCCGCGCAACCTACTTGTGCGCCCAAAATCCTTTTGTTGAAGGTCACTTATTTTCCTTTAAATAGACCCTTGGGGACTCCATTTGTACGAACGATTTTACTTGAAGCCTAATTACTACTCTGGTTGCCCTAGTACTTCATCCCAATATTCCAAAACATTTGAGGTAGTTCTTCAACACCTTGAGTGGAGTATTTAAGGGATGATCATTGGACTTAATTACTTTTAGTGTTTAAAAACCATAACACTTGGGCACCTAAATCGCCCAACCTCTCCAAGTCAAAACTACTTGCGTGCTGCCCATTCCTCTAACATGAACTTGAGTGCCCCACTTCTTGGATCACCTGTGAATACTCTTAAATGCTTGAGCAAGGTCTCACCTAAGTATTACCATACAGGTTGTTCATTTACTAAGTAAACACCAGGTTGCCCAAGCTTACTTGAGTGCCCTTACCGTATTGCACGCCCATACTTGTGTGCCCTTCTCTACTTGGGAACCCCTCCTTGATTTACTTAATTTCTTCAGTCTCTTCAGTCTACAAGCCATAAAGACTTCATCAAATCCATTCATGGAAAGGATTCTTCTTCATTGGCTCCCTTTTTTTAAAGGGATTCTGTTGAGACCTCCACCAAAACCTCCTGACTTATCGAACCTTTGGGAAAGGCACATCATCGTGTCTCCTATTTGAGTTTGTATTTCCACAGTCAGAGGTTTCCCACATTTGTTTCACAATGGGGTTGAGATTCATGGAGTGTTTGTGGGTTTTTATATCTACAGTCACATTAACCTTTCTCCCAGAAACAGTGTTGGGAAGTTCCCGATTTAGAGGAGGGTTGGGTCCTGGCCTCTCCCTTCTCGAAGAGATGACCTGTAACCTCAGGTCTGTGGTAGGGAAGGTATAGTTCATGCCTAATTTTCCTTTTAAAAAATAAAGGAAAAGTCTCCCTTACCCTACCAAGGTCAATTTTAGGGAAACCATCTTGGCATAAGCCCCTAGATTTTCTTGCAAGAGGTGGCATCATTGCTCCTCCTCTCTTCTTCGGTGCCAAAGACTAAAAGGGGATGGGAACATGGATTGTTGTTACCCTTTCCCTCCCCCGTTGCACTTTTTCACCATGGGTAGCCATCCTAGTGTAAGACCATAACCTTTATCCCTTTCTCCTTACATTAGACCCTTGTCCAATGTAAATAAAACAGAGGGAAGGCTCATCTCCTCACCCTCTTCCACGACCGCCTCAACCTTGTTCACCTTGGACTCCATAGGTGCGCTTTATTCCACTAGCGGAGGAGAAATTTTTTTTAAGTATGAATGCTTTTGTTTAATCTTTTACATCCTATTGTTTATCACACTTATCATGACTCGCATGGGCTTAGAGTTTTTTTATAGTTACAACATTTTCACAATCGAATGAACTATGAGAACTATGTTTCCAATTCAAACCAGGATACATAGGGATCCTTTTAGGGCCTGAGCTCACTGGACATCCTTTTCAAGAATCCAACCCTAATTCCTTTAATATAGGCATTATCCTTAGGAATAAAACCCAAATTAAGCCCTAAATAATCAAGGAATAATTTTCAAGAAGTAATCCCAAAATCAATTCTCTCAAAGAACCATACTCTCCTCTGAGACTTATCGAACTACATGGTATTTGATTACCATCCATATGGGATATATAGGAAGCCTCCTTGTGGTTCAAACCCAACACTTCAAATAAACCATGTTCTCCTTGGGCCATATTACCAACAGGTTCTAATCCTACTTAGGAACCCATATTCTTTCCAACGTTCATTGGGATACTTCAGGATAAGTCCCCAACTAAGTTTTTACCAAGAACATTTCACTTAGAGTTCTTTATCACATGACCTTAAAAGGTATGATGTGTCCAATTAAGAGACACCGTACTATGAGGGTTCTGATTACTTTCACAAGGATATGTAGGTAGCTCATTTTTTGGGTACGATCCCAAAATAAAATCAAACCTTCATCTCCCTAGATGAAAATAAATTCCAGAGTGCCCCACTGAGTGGCTTGAAAACCAATATCATCACAACGATGATTAAAAGAATATCTAAGCTGTATATTAGAAGATACCATTGATGGAAAACCTCAAATACATAAAAATATTTCCATTAATGAATAACCTTGAATACATACTGATGATTCTTAATTTTAAACATATTAATAAGTGATTGTAAATTCCAAGGGATACTTATGATATACTTGGTTATTTAAAAAGTATTCAGGAAAATATCTTAAATTAACAAAGAGAGTCCCATTGTAGAAAATAATTCCCCCCAAAAAGGGTGTGATGTGTCCGAACTACCATCCTATCGACCAATTCACGTTCTCAAGTATCTTAAAGTTCAAATTTAACGAATGGTTACCTTTAGAAAGTAGGTACCTTTTGGATAAAGAACTATTGGATGCTTTCATTACCATAAATAAATCCAATGGAAACCGCCTGTAAATAGTGATTCTTAAAACTAGAATAGACATTTCAAGGAACTACGAAACAGTTATACTGAAACATGATACTGGCTTTGTTTATAATTTTTTATATTATTTGACCATAATTTTACGATGTTTAATTATTATACATATCCCAAATTATATTTAAAATAATTACCTCATGTTCATGAGGATTATCCTTTTCTTATGATATGATGATGATGATTATGGTCATAAGTGTATTATTTTGATTCATGTTTCATGTTACTTTCCTATTATTCCTTATCTTACTAGGATTTTAACACCCCATTACTTAATTAATGTCCTAAAGTGATTACATGTACTAAAGATTATAAAATTTAATAAGGGGACTATGTTTAAGGAATTAAATAAATTTAATTTTTTTAATATGATTATGGTATACGTAATTAAATTTCCCATGATACTACACCTTTAAATTATGCATTATATTATTATTATATTTTTTATCTTAAAAATGTTATAATAATAAATTATGAAAGATGAGGTTCACAATACACTCTCACTTTCTCCTTTACTATTCTTAGTTATATTGCTTTGATGGGTTTTATTATTCCCTCCCTTGATGGTCTCTTTATAGATATCAAATTTTACACTCTTTCCTTTTGGTTCTTTATCTTCATCACTTTTTTGTTATATTTGTCTTTTGGTCCTATCATGAATTTTTATTATCCCAATCAATTATTTTTTTCTTGAATTATGTTTTGAATTTATTTTTATTTATCTATTTCATCATGCTTTGGTAGCTCTGGTTGTTCTCTTTGGCAAGGATTTATGATTATGGATCTCTATAGAAGACATAATTTGGATTTATCTCTTCTCTATATATCTAATTCCACATCCTATACCCCGTCGTTTTCATGTGTGGGGGTTTCTATAGGTGTTTTGGGATATGTTTTTTGATCATTTATCTATATCCAAAAAGGTGTGACTTTGTTTTTTCTAATATGTGATTGTGGATCATTGTAGAGCCTATAGTTTAAATTAATATTTTCTATTACCACCTGAGCTATCTCAAAATACCCTATTTTGGTATATATTTTGGGTTTCATGGAGGTTTTGGGATGCGTCAATTGAGTGTTTTACTATGTTCTATGAGGTGTTAATGGCGTGGGATCCATTTTATTCCAAGGGATTTTTTTGGTCCATTATGGTGGTGTTTTGGGGTTTCCATTGGTGTTACTTTCTCTTGAATCTTCTGTTCTTAATAGTCTGGTGAAGGAGGCTCATGGAATTTTACTCTTGATTATAAAAATGATGAATTTTTGAAGATGTTTCTATACATTTGTTCATTGTATTTAGTGGTGTTTATATGGTGTAGGTATTCAGTTCATTCTAGTTGTTTTATTCTCAATGTCCACTTGATATAGGTGTTTCTAGAATTTAAAGATAAGAACACAGGTATACTGTGAATGGAAAAAGATCAATTAAAGGTGATGATGACTATTTTAGTAATTGATGATTTTTTAGTTTATTTTGATATAGTGGTGTATTCAATTTGGTCACATGCGATGGTTATTGTTTCTTTGGTGGTGGATTAATAGTGGTGTTAATTAGGGTTTTCTTGTTGATTTTTTTTATAGTTGGGGTATTATTCGAGGATGGAATAGTGATGGGTTTTAGTGTGCATAGACAGAGGACACAAGATCAAGGTGATGACAATGCATTATCTAAGATCTCAGACTATAACATCTTGGACCTAAATAACTATATTTGGTTATCCAAACATTAAACATTACACAATTTTTTTGATACTAACTATAACAAACAATACATAACCAACCCATAATAATGAGTTTAATATAAATTATTTTAACGTTTTCTATCCCAATGATATTTTAGGTTTATATTTTTATAGAATTAGAAAAACCATTATAAAATAAAGTAAAAAATTCTATTGTTGTACATTTTTCTACAAAAAAATTCCTTAAGTTTAAAATCTTGTTTCATTCATGTAATTTTTTTTTCATTCATGAAGAGTTACCATAAATTGAACTCTAATTTTATTAATGTATATATAAATCCTTAATCCTCATGGGAAAAATTTTAAAATATTTTATGGGACAAAAAAATCTTGATAAGGGATATTAAAATGAAGGAAACCCCTTATTCCTTTGAAAAACATGAAAACCCATAAAAAATTACTTTTTTAGGAAAACAAAATTGATTTCATAATAAAACATAATCAATTATGAAATAAAATATTGATTAAGAAAAACATTAAAACTGAAATAAATTAGAGAAGAAAAAATGAAGGTTTCTTGGGATATTATATTCATCACTTGTGTTCACTTGTGTTTCACCCATATAGAATAAATTATAATCAGTTAATTCCAATCATCATTTATCTAAAGAGCACATAATTATATAATGCATTAGAAGGATATATATCAGTACCACAAAAAATCCTCTTTAATTTATAGGAACTATTAAATGAATATAACTTATAAAATCTTCTATGTTTCAATATAATAATCATTTGAACCCACAATCAAAATCACATTCAATCATATGATAAAATATAATATGGAATATCCTTTTTCTTTTGATAACTGTTTAAAATGAAAATTTTAGCAAAATAATTGGAATTAAATTTTCTTTATAAAAACCTTTAAAAATTGAAGAAGAATATTCATAAAAAATAATGGTCATGATGATTGGAAAAAATTTCATATAGTAAATGTTAAAACACTTTTTTCATAGTTTTTTAAGATAGTAAAAAATTTACCCATATAAAAAACATTGAAAAGATTACTTTTAAAATATTTTTAAAGAAATTAACATATAATAATAAATGAATTAATAATTAATTTCTAGTATAAATAAGAACATACTTGAATTATTTAAAATAACATGTACATGAATGATAAATAATTTAAAATAGTAAAAATAATGTTTTAAAATAAAAATACATTACCTCGAGTCCCAAATCAAGAAGTACCTATTTTATTTTCCTAAATAATAATCTTAAATTACATATGTAATTTATTTAAATAATTTTTAATATATATATATTTATTTTTAATCTTTTCATTTCATTCATTTCTACGATTTTTTAGTTACTAAATTAGTTATGTTCATGTTCAATATTTTAAGGTCATTTTGTTAAAAACAACTTCGGTGTGTAGACCACGATAAAAGAGAACATAAAAACGTCCCATAATATTTTAAAAAAATTAATCAAATTATTAAAAATAATTTATTCATAAAATTTACTTTTATATAAACCATGAAATCTAGTCATGAAAAATAAAATAGGTCGTTTTATGGAGGTGGTAGTCTGTACGTACACATGAGTGAGGTTTTTATTTTCTCAAAGATGGGAGGGAAATAATGTAGATAATATTTTATATTTAAAAATCATTATTATTTTATAAATATCATAATTAGTCTTTTAATCCATTTTTATAATAGGCCATGTGAGATAGCGATGAAAAAAATACATCATCTATGGAGGAGGTAGAATTCACGTACGCACAAAAAATGTTTTAATTTATCAATGGATTAAATGAAAGTAGTGAATTGATGTTTGATTAATATAATAAAATTTAATTATATAAATGATACTGATTTAAATATTTAAATATGGTTATAGAATATTTGGAGAAGGTTTAAGAATATATAAACATAAAAGATCTTTGTTAGAATACATGCCTCTTCCTTGGATAATATCTTTTAAAAAATACATTAAGTTTCTTGGATTGGTATTTTTGGAAGATTAAAAGATATGTGGTAGGAATAAGGTTTATAGTGAGGTATTTTGGTATGTATTTATTGATCTTGGTTGGTCAAAGTGTGTAGAGAAATGAGTAGATTTGAAGTTCTTTTATTTGTGAGAAGAGTGACACTCTTGTAAATTTTTTAAGTTTTAAAATAATATTAATGTATCATTCAAAGAAAAAAATCTCAAAAATGATACATTTAGAGGATTATATATATTTTTCTAAATAGACTAATCCAATAAAATTATAGATAATATTTTGGGACCATATCACATATTTTTATCCCTTTGAACTTGTTTAACCCTCTATCAAGGCGACACACTTTTTTTACTTTGGTAACTTATCTTTATGGAAAAAATTCAATTAACCTCATGAATAAAATTGAAAATTTTAATCCAAAATATATAATCAAATTTCTAAAATTTACTTTCTATAGGTAGTAAAATTAATTTTTTAATAAGTATGCACAACAAAATGAAAAACATTATTTAGAATAATTCATTTTTAGACATAAAAAGTACTTTACAAAAAAATATTGTTTAGTAGTGATTCCCATAACAATTATTGGTTTATGATTAAAAAAATTATAATTATGTGAATTTGAAACAAATCCAAAACATAATGAAATATTGTAATCACATAATAAAAATAAAAGTACCAAATATTGTTTTTCTATTTGAAATAAAACATTACTTAAATATCAAAAAGTCCGAAATAGGTTTATAAATTCAATATAATATGTTTAAATAAATTATTTCACTTAATAAATATATATTTATTCTATTAAATAGGTTTCATAAACATTCAAGTAATTATTATATCATGATAAAATCATAAAAGTGACAGTATTTATAAACTTTGTATTTTTCAATATTCATGTAAAAAAGAAAATATTACTGAGAAATCCCAAAAGATTACCCTAATATAATTTGAACATAGTGAACTCAGAAATGAATTATATTTAATAAAATAAAATAAAATTAGAAATTTATATTTTAAATAAAAACACATAATTCATGGAAATAATTTTAGTTAGAATATACTATTTCTTTTTCGATTGAAAAAATTACTTTAAATTATTATATTGAAAATGAATCCACCAAAATATAATATTGAATATTAATAAGATATGTAATTTATTTATTATTAACATTACATGGGTTTTTACATTCCACATTCAAATAATTTTCATCCTTATAATATTATTTATTGATATATAAGTGAGGATACTTTTCTATCATAGCTTTATCAGATTACCATATTAATTATTCAATCATATATTTCTTCAAAAAATCCTTAACTAGGTGGGTTAAATTATTTAAAAATCCTTTATATATGTGATCAATAATTAAAACATTATTATCCTCATTATAATTATTATCTTCCAACTAAACTACTTTAGGGTTCAAAGCATGAGAAACATTTGGTACATATTTTCTCAACAATGAAGCATGAAACACATCATGTATCTGAGATAAACCCAATGGTAAGGCTGCATGATAAGAAATTGACCCACTTTATCTAGAATTTTCTATTAAATAATAGGCTATATACTTAATTTATCTCTTCTTCTGAAATGCACCACATGTTTCAAAGGTTACATTTTAAGAAAAAACATGGTCTTTTACCTAAAAAAGAAGTCTTTCCTTCAATTATCTTTATAAATTTTTGTGTACACTATGTTATCCTCATATAATGTTAAATCATATTTATTTTTCAACCATATATTCTACTATATCCTCCCTCAACAAATTTCTCTCCTAAATATTATCCCAATATGCTGGTGTCCAACACTGATTTCTATATAATGCCTCAAATGGTTCTATATGTACACTTTAATGAAAACTACTGTTATAAGAAAATCATAATAATAAAATATTATGATTCTAACTTCCCTAGTAGTGTAATGAGAAATAAAAAAGAATATACTATAAATTATAAATCAAATCCTATGGTTCTCAATCATACTGAGAGTGAAAAAATGTCTTGAAACATAACTTATTACCCAAAAAATTCTTTAGTAGTTTCCCAAAAATTAGAAGTGAATCCCGATTCTCGATCATATACAATAGGGAAGAAAACGCAATTTAACCTAAATATCTCTTCAAAATAGAGTACAATAAGATTATTTAAAGACATAGTTCCACAAATAGGTATAAAATTGAAATATTAGTCCAAATATAAATAATAACATAAATCACATTATTACACTAAGATATATTTGGTAATTCCCCCAAGAAATCTATAGATATATTCACCTATTTCCATTCAAGTACTACCAATGGATGAATAATTCCCTTCAATAGTTTTAATTTAGATTTAACTTGTTAACAAAAAAAATATTTCATGGTAAAAATCAACAATATCTTTATCTATTCCTTCCTATAAATAATATATTTGAAGGTATCAATACATCTTAGTAAAACCAGGATAAATGGAATAAATTGATACATGATATCCATTCAAAAATTAATTTTTTAACTTTAAATCACCCAATACAAAAAAACATCTTTCCAAATTTTATGGAACCTTTATTATTAGCTTTAAACATACAAAACATTCCTACACTAACCAATTCTTAATTCATTTTCTAACCATGATCTTCATTTTGATATATCTTTATTCTTTATGAAAAAGATGATTTTATTGATATCTTATACAAATTAGAAAATGTTTTCATTTAAACACATTAAAATCCTAGTTTCATTAAATCATAAAATATTGGAAAATTTTATGAATGTATTATGGTGAATTATGAATTATACATTCAACTACAGGTATCTTATTCCATATGAACTTTACTGGTATGATAACGAGTTATGAAATTATTAACCTTTATCAATTATATCCATATTCATTTCTTTATGTTCAACTATTTTTAAGAGAATAAATATTTTAAATTTTTAAGATTTATATATATATATATATCATATTTGTACCATTAGAGAATATTCCTCTAAAATTTTAAATACAAAAACCACCACAAAAAGATCAAGGTCATGTGTTTGATAATTATTCTCATGGGTTTTCATTTGGCATGAGGCATATGAAATTACCTGATTGTTTTTCATTAAAAAAAACCATGTCCTTTCCAATAAAAATTCAATATAAATAAAAAAACTATTTATTGATTGTAATTACAAAAGCTATAGGATTAACCAATATTATTTATAATTATTTAAAACATTTATCAAAATCCTTTGACCAAAATAATTTAACTCCCTTCTAAGTTAACTTGGTTTGCGAGTTTTCTAACTAAAAAACTTTTTCAAAAAAACACCTGGAATAACCCACTATTTCAAGAAAATTATGAATATAAGTGAAATTATTAAGTAATGTTCATTATTCCACCACTTTAATTTTAGTATGATAAACTATTATTCCATATTTATATATAATATTTCCATGTAGTGAAATCAACTACAACTAAAATGCACATTTTATAAAATTTCCACACAACTTATTTTCATTAAATATATGATGAATAATCCTTATATATTTCTCGAGGGACTCATAAAATTTATAATATACCAAACATCATCAATAAATACTACAATATATTTATCTATAAAACTCCGGTAAAACTCTATTCATAAGATCTATAAATGCAGAGGGTGTATTTATCAACATAAATGGAATAACCATAAAATCATAATCTCCGTAACTATTTTGAAAAGATATTCTAAAAATGTATTCTTCCATTAATTTTAACTAATGATACCTAGACCTGAGTTCAATCTTCAAAAAATATCGGGCATCCTAGTGTTGATCAAACAAATCATTGATATGAGGCAATACATACTTATTATTAGCTTTATAGAACCATTGTTATTTTTAACAATGAAAAGGACCACAAAACAATACTTAATTTTAAAAAATAAAAGGATAAACTTTACCATTGTTGTCAATATAACATGAATTATTATAAATAACATATTTACCTTGAGTTTTAGTAGAAAAATACGTAACGTCTTTCTTTGATAATTTTTTTCAGCTTCCTATAATGTCTCAACTTTAACTTCTACATATTTATTAAAGTCCTTATTGATATTATTCAGATAATTTTTATATTTGTAATACTTTGTATAAATCCTATCCAATTAATTATCCTTTAAAGTATGTTTCTTATAAATATCATTAATCATTTTCCTTACTCTACAACTTTGAAATTTATATTTCTGATCTCATCAATATAAAAATATTTTCTTTTAATACCTTTCTTCAATAGTATGATTTCTTTTTTAATTTTTTTTCTCAAGACATTCTTCCAGTTATGATTTTAACATATGTTCCATGTAAGAAACTTCATCATATTCTTAACCACCACTTGATTTTTCATCAAACTTCCCAATTTGGGCCATAAAATTTCTATTTTTTTCTTGAACCTCTAATTTAGAAAGACTCCATGAGGAAGAGTATTCTTCATATTCCTTATTCAGAAAAATTCTTATTTTCCATCATTGAAATTTTTTATTTTCCTAAAATATTTTTTTATAATATTTTGAATTTTTACCACATTTATTTTTCTTAGGTCTTTGATTTTGATTATTACTCTTATATTTATCACTTTTATTATTTGGAAAATTAACTACAAAATGACTAATTCCTCCACAATTAGAAAATTTTAGTGGAAGATTAAATTTGTACTCACCCTTTCCCTTTTTGATGTGTCTTAAGACAAGTGACATGATTTTCTTATATTCACAATCCTTCAATTATTCATATTTATATTCACTAGAGTCGTATTTTTCTTCTTCTTCAAGATTTAGTTTACTCATGGATTTGAATGCCATTTTTTCCTTAGATTTTTTCTTGAATACTGGATCCTTTATCATCTCATAGACTTCTTCAAAGGCTTAAATATTCAGGTCAAATCTATTTGTAAATTTTATCATTAATTTATAAACAACATTATAATCCTTCATATTTTCTCCAACCCTAAAATATGGATGAAAACTTCATTAACTCTGGTAAAATAATCATAAAAAATCTTGTATTCTTTCAATATGATATCTTTAAATTTATCCATCCAATTTTTAAACTTGACTTCCTTGATCTTGAAGTTACCTTCAAATATGTTTTCATGTTTTTACAATATCTCCTTATATGTTTGAAGTCCCATAACTTTGGTAAAGAATTTATTAGAAAAATATGGTAAAATTTCATTTCCAGATTTTCTTTCAAACTCCATGTTTTTTTTTTCACCAAAAGTCATGGGAGAATATTTTTCAAGAGGAGTAAATACAATAATCACTGTATTGAAAAACTTTAATAATTTCGATAAAAAGAAAACAATTATTCAATTTTTCCATCCATTATTTTTATTTTCATAAAAAACTGGAACACCCCTATAGTTGATTGAATTCAAATTCTTCATCACTACTTTAAAAGGACCCTTCAGAGGTAACATCCTCTGATGCAACTTGAATTATGCAAGAAATAGTTGTACCACTAGGGTGGGGGGGGGGGTGTATTTGTGGTAATATAGTTTTATAATTTCTTTTATTATAAATAAAACTCTTATGAATTGTTAGAGTATAATCCTAATAAAAAAATATTTTTATAGGGTTCCCCCACATGAAGGGTGATTATGTCCTTTCTATGGTTGGGTTGATCTAAGCCAAAAATTCTACACTAAAAAAACACAAATTAAAAGTGGGTTGGTCAATTACCACCCTAACACTAAGATAGATGGTTATCAACTAATTACCAATACAATGTCTTCTAAAAAAAATATTATACTCATTCACACCAGTTTACAAACAAATCCCAACCACTCTGAGAAAGATTCCATGATTCTCCTATAACAAAAAAAATCTTTCTCCTTGAACCACAATGGTATGATAATATAAAACTTCCTCAATGATTATAGTGTCCCTGTAGATTAATATCAATAAACTGAAGAAAACCAATCTTTGGTAAAACTGATTAGAACTGGTACTACTTTTGGTAATATTATTTGAAAAACACAAACTCATAAAAAACATAATTCTTTAAAAAAAGTTATTCTTATTCCTTATAAAATTAAAAATATAGATTTTATTGAATGTAATTATTTCTATTACATATCTGTGTTTGAACAAGTTTTATCTCCATGGATCATTCCACTGTCAAATTACAATATCATTTGTGTGAAACATTTAAACAAATTAAAAATTTTCACTACCTTCCTCCACATTACACAACTAGAAAAAATTCTTCTTCTCATAAAATAGCATCACATGAAATAATCACAAAAAGATGAATTAAAATATATACCTTCTTTCCTTAATAAAAATAATTCATATAAATTCTATGCATGAATCATAATCAAGAATGTGTCTAAAACCTTCACATAATTGATAGTTTGTGAGAATTTCTGATCATGATAATATTACTCTATGAGAGTATTAGTTCACGAGTGTGTTATAAAGTACCTTCATGTGAATACATACTACATCTTTGATCCTCTTCTACTTTTCAAATGTTACTTCTATTTAGTGTATGTTGTTTCTAAATATCATTTGTAAAAAAGTTTCCAAAAATATTAGTTTGAGGAATAATCATGAAACCAGGTAGAATTGCAACTGATCTCAGAGACTCATATCATCTTGCAATCACATAAAATAGATGCTAAGATTGAACTCATAGAACCTGAAATTACAAAACAAACCGCTTGTTCAACTCTTTTCAAATTTTCACTCTCAAGAAAGCTCTCTCAGATGTTAGATAAAACCAACACAAAAAATGAACTATTCAGATGGTATTTATAGATAGAAAAACACTAACTCAGTTTCTCTAAAAATAATGGAGAGCCATTTTAGTTTTTTCTTTATATATTTCTATCTTTGAGTAACATACCGCAAACCATCAATTTCAATGAAGAAATGTTTTCCACAATTTTAGTTTTCTTTTTTTTGATCATCATTTTTTAGAAATAAAAACATATTAACATGATATTTTGATCACATTGGAATTTTCATGATGATTAAACGATGATGTGAAGGATTGGTTTGATTCTTAGGTGACATGGATGCTTGAATATCCCAATGAATAGAACTCCTTTATAGATTTATGGAGAGGACGACGCAATAAGATTTGTTGGAAAACCCAGATAATGATATTAGTGAATTAGATGATAGGAGTTCTTTTAGAGATATAGTAATTTTCAAAATCTGTTCCCACATCGAATCACCCAAAATTATTACACTACCTAATAATACAAGTAAAGACTAAATATGATAGGAAAAACAGTTACCAAAAACCATATATCAACTACTTGCACCACCCTAGTCATTCACACCCCATTTTCTACCATTCCTCCCTGCACGATTTAGTCTCCTCTCATGCGCCTCCCAGAAGAACCTTTTCATAATCTCTTCATTAGTGCTAGCTTAGCCTAGAGATGGAACCTATCCACCTCATCAGTGGTGCAGATACCTAATGTATTATTGGTCAACATTGGCTATATTCTTAATAAACACTCCATATAAAAACTTATCCAAATTCAAATTAAGTTCAAATCCAATCTATCCAACCCACAACAAATCACCAAATCATTATTAAAATTAAACCTTATTTTGCACGAATTCATAAAATTTTGTAGACTTTGTGTTAATAACTAATGAAAAATGTTTTCTAAACTACTGAAAAGTTCTAAAATCATCACACTTAAGGTTGACAATGAATAAAAAATCATCAATGAATCTATAGTTTCTTCAAATATCCTAACTCCAGTAGTCCAGAATTAGTTCTTTCTTTATTACATTGGAATAAGATATAATCAATCATTTCCCAAATGATCAAATAGTTTAGAGTCTTGGTAAAATAGATATATTTTTGGGTATTTCAGTACATCTAAAAACAAAAATTACAACATAGTGAAAGTAAATATTCTATATCCTTGAAATCATTCAGAGATTCCTTCTGCACATCCCAGGGAAGGGAAGAAAAATTTGGGTGATCTAAAATGATCAGTAAGGGTTACATAAAATGGAATATAAATTGAATAAATAATGCATAATAAATATATAAAGGTAAATAATTTAAAATAAATGTCATTTGATCAATAACTTGAGTATAGAAAATAATATGATAGGAATAAATGATAATCAAATAATTCCATACAAATAATCACATGAGCATGAATATAATCCACGTCTATCATAACTAATCAAATAATGACATTGAAATCAATAAATTATTTGTAAATAAATTAAATGATTACTATTGGACATCATGATTTTATACATCATGATATATATATCATCAAGACCTTATGCTAAGACAACTCAGATATATGGGTAAAGACTCATTTAATGTTAGTTTTCTAATTTTTCGCATGAGAACTATCGATGAATCAATTGGATATAAAATTATAGGTCCCAACCATAACTACATTTCCAAATCATTCCCCATATATCTAATGATAAATTTATTTCATGAACAATATGCCCTATAATTAAATTTATATATTGATTAATGAATATGAAATATTAATATTTCTCTAGTCAATTAAATAACTGTCATAGTAAAATATTTTATGTAGAAATAATATATAGTTTAATAAATAAAAATATACATGATAAATAATTTGGGTATTTAAGGGAAATATAATGTCTAGTGATAATATAAAGGAGAATGCTTCAAGAGAATATAATTACCCCAAAATTAAAAAGAGATAACTGATGAACATCAGTTCACTAAGAATATAGATCTTGTAATAAAATCAAATCCTTTAGAAGAATTAAGAGAATAAAATTTAAATATTAAAATAAACTTTTAGAAAATATTTTTCATTCTAAAACCATTGAAACTATTAAAAATAATCTGAATTTTATAAAATGGTTTTGGAAACAGGGAAGTATGTTATCTCCATATATGTTAAAAAACATTATTTTTGAATTTTTATAAAAAAAGTTAAAAATATACCTTTTAAAAAAGTAGAAATATTCCTTTAATTTTTTTGAATGTCAAGTATAGATTATAATATACTTAATAAATAATTTGAGTAAATAAAAGTAATTTAATAAAATAATTTTTAAAAACATGGACACGGAAGAAAAATATATCCGATTAGAAGAGAAATAAATTCATTTTTTCTTTTAATAATTTATTTGCTTGATTCATGTACAAAATAGAGTAAAAGTTAGAATAAAAAATGTAAAATCCTTAAATATATATTTTATAATAAAATTAATGGATCTTATGAAGGATTTAAGATAAGGTTCCTTCAATGAAAATAAAAGTAATCCCAAAATAATATGAGATTGTAAAATAGTTTCTTACCTTTTTGGTAACTTTTAAATTTTAACCCCTTGAAAGAATAGAATTAAATTAAAACATTTATCAATATGAATAAATAGTTATACATTTAAAATACATAAAAGGCATAGTATATACACTATAGAAAAGTGAATAGGTGAACAATAACAAATATGTATCAATGAAGTGTAATTTGAGATGAAATCCCTTAAATGATTATACTGTTGAAGTGAGAATTAATCAATGAATGGATTATATATAAAAAATGTAGATCTATAAAAAATTATAGAAAATAAAAAATAATATAATAAAAATAAATTATATACATAATCTTATAATACCAAACATAATTAATAAGTAATATAACCCAATAAAAAGAAATTGTGTTATGAAACACCTTACAACTTGGTAGATTTCAAGTCAAATCCCCATGAATGAAATAATTCAAATTTAAACACAAAACACCATTAATTTTGAATTATTCATTATATAACATGTAAAAGGGACCATATATATAAATTATATGAAATAAATTAGGTGTATAACAGTAAAATATGCCTCAATAAAGGGAAATTGAGAAAATGTTCTTTACCTCACACTTTCCTTTAGTTGAACATGATTTAGAATTATGCATAATAGTTTTAATCATGATATTGATTTATAAAAAAACCATATTCATATTTAAAATATTATATATGATCCACTTATAACATTTTACCACCCGTACATTAATAATATTTAATTATTTCTATTATTTTAGGTGATAACTTTTTTGTTTTCTCATGCATGTTTTGTCATATATGTTATAGTTTTTGTTCATAGTTTATATATAAATCATCTCCAAAATTATTTTAATGTTATAAATATCATATTTTATTTATTATATAACTTTTTATAATCATTATTGAAATTTTTACATAGAAAATGAATCACATCGCTTTGTGGAGACAATAAACTGTACGTAGACCCGATTGATGATATCATACCATCAATGGGTGAAAGGGTAAGAAAGTGGATGATATATTAATTTTAAAAAATTAATATCATGTAATTTTTTTCATATATATTGATTATTTCAATCATTATTATTATCCATATGACTCTATGATAGAAAATAAATTACATTGGTCCGTGAGGTATTAGTCCACCATACACATGAGTGATGTTATTGTTCCCCATTTGATAGGTTAAGAGATTGATAAATATTATACCATCAACATAATAACATATAAATATATTGGATATATTGGTGTTATTATATGATAATTTTTAAGACATAATTGAAGGTGGAAAAAGAATAAGTATAAACAAGGAGCTCAGTGAAGACGATAACCTTTGCTTAGAAAAACCTCCTTTAGATCTCTTATTAAGGACCAAGGGTTTGTGTTTTGGAAAGAAAAGAAGCTCTATAATGTTTGTAAGGATTTTTGGGAGTTATTTTGGCAGGGTTTCGTTTAGATAAATTAAATTATTGGTGTGAATAAGGGAGGGGGTGGGGTTCCCTTTTATAATTGAGGAGGAGCGACATTTTTGTAAATACTCAAAAATATTCAATAATGAGAAGTATATCTCACAAAAAGATCATAAAAAATTGATAAATAATGGATTATAGGGAAGTTAATTTGAATCCAAATATTAATTTTTTTAAACATGTTATTATCTTATACTCTACGTTTACTTACTTATACTACTTTAGTTTTAACTATGATAATTATTATTTTTATTTACCAATATAAGTTATCCTTTAAGTATAAAAATAAATTATTCTTTATAGATAATTTGGAACAAATGATTCTAAATAATATATAAAAATTAACATATAAAAGACTCAAGTTTTTTTAAAATTAATTTTAATTAAGGTGCATGTAACACATAAAACTTCGTGTAAACCATAACCATGCTAAATAAATTTTATAGTATTTACTAATCATTTTGAAAAAATAAGTTGAATTTGTTAGCTAATATTAATTGTTATTATAAAAAATCAAGTATAAATTTTATTAAATTTAATTCACATAATTATAAAATTTTAATTTAAAATCAGACCCGTAAGGGCGATGAAAATACAGTTTTCCAAAGAAAAAGATTTCTCAAAAACAAGAAGTTTTTATATAAAAATTAAATATGAATTAAATAAAATGAATTAAATTGGTTTAATAACAATATAATAGATCTGATTTTAATTTTAAAATAGATATATAACCAAATTTAACCTTTTAAATTATTTAAAAAAAATCAGTTTTAAATAAAAATCAGTATTTTTCGCTATTCATTGAAAAAAAATAATATTTTCAGAAAAGTATAAAAAATTCAGTCTAAGATATTTTTTAATTTTTTATTTTTAAAAATTAATTTTATTTTTTCAAATAAATTTTCTATAATTGGTAAGTATTAATTTTAATATAATTTCGCAGAACGTGATGAAACCACTTTTTTGGAAAAATATAAATTTTAAGCATAAACTGGATTTATTCTTATACCATGACTAAAAATATTATATGAATGATAAAACATTTTATTGAATAAATAATATATAAATTAAATTAATATAATTCACCAATAGTTAATATTTTAAAATATTAAGATAAAAAAACACTATGTTCATAAAAAATATTTTTCATAAAAATATTTCTTTTAATTTTAAATGATTATTTTATTTTTATTTCTAATTGATTGATAAATAAATAATTTATTTTATACATGTGTAAAAAATATACTTTTAATAATTTAGTTATTCCTATCCATACCAAGTAATTTAACATATATGTTATAAATATATACTATATTACGATTCATTTAGACTCGAGGTTGTATGTACAATAAGCTATTTAAGAGATTAAATGTATTTAAAAGAATGATTAAATGAATTTTTTGATAAATTGTTTTTCAACACATTTTCAAAAAAAAAAATATAGTTTTTATAATAATAATTAAAATTTACTAAGTTAGAAAATTATTTTAAAAAAATAAATTTCATCATGTAATAATCATATTTAATTTGTCTAAGATTTTTTTTAAGTTTTCTAAAAAACATTAATATTTAGGTGAATAGTTCAAATATAGTTTTATTTAAATGGTATGTTTTAATTAACTAATTCAAGATGTAATAATGAACTAATAAATTATAGAGTGAGTAGATAAAAAAATAATTAATATTATAAATAATCCTTTTAAAAACTATAAATTCAAATTAAAATCATAATAAGTAACTCTTAATTTCAAAAAAATGTAAAGTTTTTCAATAAATTGTTTTATTCAATTTTTTTCTTTCCTTTTGAATAAAGTAATTAATTCCTTGTTGGAAAGGTTTAAAAGTAATAAAATAATTTAATTTTATTCAAGTGTAATTTATAATGCAAAAAATAACACTATTACAAGTCTTAATTTAAAAATAATAATTCATTCAATATTTTAACCCTAAAAACCCCTCTCCTCAAGTTTAAATACCCCCACTCCCTTCCCTTCGAAAAACATTTCCCATCCACTTGTACAAGAAAAATATATTCAAAATTACAATTTATTATCCCCATAAAAACCATAGCGATGTTATGGACTTTCACAACTCCAAGATTTCAAGGGTTTAAGGTCCAAGAAAAGAAGAAACTTCATAAACAAGCTAACCACATCCTTTATTTAATCTCACTTTTCTCCTTTAATTTTTCAATTATACCACTCAAATAATTACCAAATATTTTAATGTAATATAATTACTATATTAACATGTTATTAATGATATTAATCTATTACTTATTTTTTAAAAGGATATATATAATACATCTCTCTCCTCCATATTTAATAATGTCTTGATAATGGTCAGTTAATAGCCTATGGGGACGTTGTCAAGTGTTTACTTATAATATTCTTCAAGGATAGTTAACATAAATTATATAAATTATATATATATATATATATATTAAATTATATGTATTTTTATTTCTATGTATTTAATTTTACTAGTTTATATATTTTATTGAATCAAAGTTAGGGAATAAAAAAATGTGATAATTTAAAAGAAAACATGACTTTGAGCCATTTTATCTTCTAGAAAAATATAAATAATTAAATTAAAAGGACTATAGCTGATCAATAATTTATGAATTAATATGTTATACTTATTAGTTATTAATAATAATATGATTATTATACAGGGGTTGTGAATGTGATGAAAAAAATGGGACCTAAGGTTAGGGGAACTCTCAAAACCAAATTCTATTTTGGGTTTATTTTATCATCTTCTAGCCTTGCAATATCATTTTCTAAAAATTTATTTTTAATGCATTTCAATTTTATTTCCCTTTTGTTCCTATAGGGATTTTCATTTTTCTACTTCATTAAAATGGATTCTTATCCACCTTCATGATTTTTGATAAAGACCCTTTTTAAAATCTCTTATTGATTATTCCTATGTGTATTATTCTTATTTATAAGAAATAAAATCACTTTATTGATAATTATACACTATTATGACTATAATAATGTTTTATATTCTTGTTTTTTAAAGGTCAATGTCTAATATTTGACATTTTATTTATTAAATCACTATAGAACACATTACTTACTCATGGGTTAATATCATGTTTGCGATTGATATAAATTTTCCTTTACATGTGAAATGCATTACTTTGAGAATTATATGATTTGAAATGTGTCCCCAGAATTATATATCACTCAAATACTTTAGGTAATGCGATTTATATCTTTATCTTATTTGTATTATACATGAACATGATAGTATATTTGTTCACATTTTATAAAGTGTTTATTTTTACACATATACTTTGGATCAACATGATGTTCGCCTTGATCATAATTTATGTATGTGATTTGAACAAAATGTTATGATAATTCATTATTATGATTATTCCACATTTTATTTCAAATTATACCCTCATGTTTATGATTATGATCCTTTTCTAATGATATTATTATTATGATGTTTATGCTCACTCATGTACTATTTTGATTTATGTCTCATCTTCCTTTACTATATTATTCCCCTTATTAGGATTTTGTCTCACTCTTTGCTTGATGTATGTCCTCAGATAATTACATGTACTAATGTGTATATTAAATCTTATAATATGATTATGTTGAAGAAATTAAATAAACTTTAATGTTTTGTGTATTTTTTAAAATATTAGGGCTGAAGACTCATTTTATTATTAAAGAAACACAAAGACCTATTTTTAATGGGTAGAGGGAGAGCATTATATAGTTGATGGCCCAAGGGAATAAAAGCACATTTTTATCCCAGAGGGCCCTTTGTTGAATAGTAATATTACAGTACCCATGATGCTAGAGTACCTGCTCTACAGTTCCCTCTATAGTACCTCCACTACTATAGTTTCACCACCGCTACAGTCCACCATTTCTATAGTGTTTCTAAAAGAATGCTAAAATACCCCAAAAATTTCATCCATGCTCAGAATCAATCCTAGGTCTTTTTGATGCCAAACAAGAGACTTTACCACATGGGTACATGCTCTTTGGCTTTTAATGTTTTGTTTATGATTATTTTGTCCAAACCTAATTTATCCAATATACTAAACATTTTTATTCAGGATTGTATTATTATGTTTTTATATTAAAACTTATGTAATAATCATGTATGAAATATGTGGTTCTTTATAGTTGTATCAAAGAAAGGTTTAATTAATTTTGTAGTTAGGTTAGAAAAATATAACCTATCATAGACTTAGATATCTTATATGTAAGAATTTATAATTTATTTATGCATGTGAACAAGTTATTTATCAATTAATTTATTAACATATTTTTGGTTCTAACAATTTATATTTTAGAAGATGGTGGAATCCAGGAAAGACAATGACACAAAACCATATAATGGAAAATAAAAAAATGTGTTAATGACATTCCTAATGCAATGGGAGGTGGATTTCAACACCTGTTAGAGATACTTAACCACTTGTCCGAGGTTATGAATAATAAACTAAACCATATATATACCCCAAATTGACCAAAAAATAATCAATTAGACATTGATTCTTTCATGTTCTAGTGACCACAAAAATTTTGTGGATCTTCAGATTCACTTGTTATAGAATCATGGTTTAACTCCATAGAAAAAGCCTTTTCCATTATTCATTGTTCTAAAAAGGAAAATTTTACTCTGGTCATATACTATTTATAAGGAGAAGATAATAAATAGTGGAAATTTATTAAGAATATAAATCCAAAGAATGAATTGGAAGTAATTAAATATTAATAATTTAAAAAGATATTTCATACTAAGTATTTACCTCTATATCTTCCTATGAAAATGGAGACAAAATTATGGGGCTTAATCAAAACAAGAAAAAATCAATAACATCTTATAAAGAAAATTTTACATGACTTTCTAGTTATAACTCATGTTTTTTAATTAGTAATTATAGTGAAATAAATATATTATTTTATGGTTTAAAACTATATCTAAAAAAATATCAATCTATATGAGACTTTGGAATTTATGAAGAAGTGGTTCACTATTCCCTCAAAGTATAAATAGAGTTCAAAGAATAGTCCCATGGATATGGAGTTAAGAAAAGGAGGACATATTTTCAATATGTAGGGTCAAATGATAATGTAGGTAATAATATCCAACAAAACACTTGTCAAAGATGTGGAAAAAAGTTCCATGAAAATTTATTTAAAATAATGAGTAAATGATTCACATATTAAATATCAGGTAATCAAGCTCATGAATTTAAAAGAGATATGAAGATACAAATGAATATGATAGATAAAAGGAAGGCGCCTCAAAATTCACCACCTATGGTTTATAGATTCAATTATAAAGAAATTTGGAACTATGCAATCTAGTGTACAATACCATGGGTCTCTAAGGGATATTAATTATAGAAAACACCTACGCTAAGGGATCACATAAATTTTTACACAGTTACTACAACTAACGTGGAGAATAAAAATGAAGTAGTACCAAGTAAGATTACAATTCAATGAATAATTAAAAAAGATTTATTTGATTCTATTTCAATGCATTCCATTATATCTTATAAGTTTGAAGAACTATTGAATCACCTCCTCAATACATGGAAGTATAGATATATATAAAGACATATAGTGGTACAATCATTGAAACCCAACTGTTGAAATATTCTTTGATTAATGTTTGTGAGAAGATTCTTCCAATGAATCTCATAATCCTTTATATGGTGAAATTTTAAACCATACTATGAATAATTTATATCTCATTATATAAAAGTCTCATAAACCCTCGATAATAGAAAAAATTTTATATTAATGGTTTGGAAGTATTGATATAGGTCAAAAAACTATTTTTATAGCCTATACTAATTATTTTAAGGGGTGTTGGCTATTCCAGTGATGGTGTAAAACTATACCAACTGGTTTTTTAAGACGTTTGGTATAAATATATACCAATAGTTTTGGAAAACAACTAGTATTGGTTATATTAAAAACCTATACCAACGGTTTTGGAAAACCATTAGTATCAGTAATGTAAAAATAAAACGAAGCTTGGTTTTGATCCCAACACATCCCATTAAATTCCAATGACTTAAAAACTATGCTTAGATGAATTTCATGAACATAATTTGAGAAATATATATATGTATATTGACAAGTAATTTAAACTTCAGCGTATTTAATGTTATTTTAAAAAATAATCCATAAAAAATATGGATACCTATACCAATGTTTCTCAAAACCACTGGTATAGATAGCCTAGTTTTTGTGACATATACCAATGGTTTTGGATAAACCATGTGTAAAGGTGGATCTATTCAAAAAAAATTTAGAAAAAATGTTGGCATATGGTCTCTACAAGGGACTTATATGTAAGAACCCAGGTTTTGGAACGGGTCAAAGTCCCAAACCTGTTTAAAATTTTGACTGGTTTCTGAGGAAACTGGAGAAAATGTGAAGTTCTGGAAATTTCTAGACTACACACCGTGTACTTTATGTACATTCTGTGTATGTGTAGGCGAGTGACCGGCCGTTTCCTCGCCGAGTACATGTCATGTGATGACCGTGTAGTAGTTTCTTACTACACGGCGTGTATTTTTGAACACGCCATGTATACCCCCAACTGTGTGAGGCTGTACATGGCGTGTAGGCCTGTTGGCCGGGTAGAACCAGGGGCACGCCGTGTTCCCTTTGAAAACGCCGTGTAGTCTAGCTGTGTATAAGGGAAACACATGGTGTGTGAGTACGTTGCTGAGGAAAGGAAAAAGAACCAAGTACACGCCGTATACCCCTAGGTACACGCTGTGTACCCATGTCGGCAGGTTCGGAAAGTAAGTCGGCGGAATTATCCATTTTATGAACAGTTAAATGAACTATACACAGTGTGTAGTCCTAAAGTACTCGCCACGTAATTTATTTTTTTCGCTTAAAACGGGCAGTAGCCTCGTATTGAGGCATAATATCATACCCTCTCCCCAGATACACGAACTGAGTCGGCCGAACCTTCAATTACTTCCCGGTTCTTCGTCCGAAGTCAGACCCAACCTCGGTTGGATGTGTTGGAACCCCCTCGGTAAGGCCTCGATTCAACTTTGGCCATTTTGTCTGATTTACGTTCTAGAGTGAGTTAGAGGCATTTGAACTATATTGAATCTTTTATAGATTTACTATGTTTTAGACCGAATTGGTAGGTGTTACCGGAGGAGTAGCATCGTGCGAGTCTCAGGTAGGTGGTGCATACTTCATTTTGTGTTTTCGCGGTTTTTTGGGTGATGTGGCCTTCGACGCGTTTTTGGGTATTTTGAGTGGGACCCATTTAATCTGCTCTTTTATATTGAATTGCTTGTTGGACCTATGGGATGCCTTTGGGTAGTCCCTGTTACCAATTTTCATGAGCGGGGCCGGGTGAGGGTCCGTTTCTCGTTGGGGCATTTTGGCCGAGGAACGCCAAAATGGTTTTAATTAAAATACTAATGTGTTAAACTGTTAGTTTAATTTATTAAATTCTGATATAAATTGCTAGAGGCACTCAAGACCTTAGTGCTGGTATGGGACAACACCTTGCATAGTGCAATTCAACTGTTTAGTTTGTTTTGCCTGGTTATGTGTTCTGTTTACATATGTTATATATGCAATTGCTAAATTGCATCTGCTGGACCCATTGGGTTGTGTTGGGCTTAGCCCAGTTACACTTCATTGATGCGAATAACAGGTTGGGGCTTTTATCGAGTTACTTTGGGTGGTTTCGACCACGGGATTGGGCATCATGGACGTCGGATTGAGGCAGTACGACTGTCAGGTTGGGTCATGGCCCGAGTTACTTGGATGACGAGGCCATCATACTTGAGCGACATGGTCGCAGGGACACGAGGTGTCAGATATTTTAGTGGCTTAGGACTATTTTGGTGATTACCGCTCACCCAGGACTTTGAGTAGTGTGCACACAAAGATACTCCGCGATGAGATGGTTTTTATCACTCGTGTCGGTAGAGGCCCCCGCAGTTGTGGTTAGGTTTTCTGGTTGGGGGTGCTTGTCGTAGAAATCCACGTGGGAGGTGAGGAGCCTTCAGGGGATGGGCGTGCATTCAGGACGTCGGTACTTGAGAAACGTGGTGTCAGGAGGCACTTGGTGCCGGGTTAATATTTTTTGGGCGTGCCTTCGGGACGTCAGTACTTGACACACGAGGTGTCAGGAGGCACTTGTTGCTGGGTTACTATTTTTGGGCGTGCCTTCAAGACGTCGGTATTTGAGACACGTGGTGTCAGGAGGCACTTGGTGCCAGGTTACTATTTTTGGGCATGACTTCAGGACGTCGGTACTTGAGACACGAGCTGTTAGGTGGCACATGGTGCCAGGTTACACAACAGAGATTCCGGCATTGGCCGAAGCAGGTGACACTCCATGGTGGCTGTTGAGCACCAGTGGAGTTTGTGTTTATTTGTGCATTTTACTGTTTACTAATTTCCTTGTAAATGTATAACTTCTTAAACACATATATTTGGTACGCACCATTAGGTGGTATCCTACTGAGATTTGTCTCACACCCTGCATAGGCCCTTCGGGGCGCATGCAGATTTTATGGATTTACGTGTAGGAAAGAGGCCATCTTCAGGATCTGGTCTACGTTAGTTGTTGTTTGGAGATGGTATGGACCTTGAGGTCATACCTAGCTGGGGTTTACTTTGTATTGTTTACTTTTTTTGTATCGGCATGCTTACTTGTTGTAGCTACAGTTGGTTAGCCATTGGCGCCCTTTTATATTCAGTTGTGTATAACCTCCTCTGGATGCATGTTTTACTGTTCAGTTTTAGTTACATGTTATTAGCATGATGTTGTGTTTATTTCCACTGTTGTTATTATCTTTACTAGTTCTACTGTTTATCTATATTGATTATGCTTCCGCTCTGCGGGTCTGGTTCGAGTCTGCTGAGTCTTTCTTCCCGCTGCATCTTTACTGTTACACTCGGACTAGTACCCTTAGTATGATCCTCTGAGAGGGTATAGCCTCCCCACTATACCTAATAGACCCTCGCTGCTAGTCATCAGCCTTTGGCGTTCAGGGGAGGTGTGCCTAAGGTAGTGACACCCAACCCGTTCGGCACTGTTCGGGTGGCTGGCCAGGTCCGGGTCATTACAAGTGGTATCAAAGGAGTTTTTGACAGGGATTTAGTAGAAGCATTTTACTGGCTACTAATGAGTTTGTGGCTTCTCGTTTCTTTCTGCTGGTTTTACTATTTGGGATATCGTAGACTAGAGATAGTTTGTTACCGGGACTGGGTTTCTAGCTTGTGCTTGGGTGCCTGCATCCCCAGGTACGAGGGGTGAACTGAGTTACCATGGGTGGGAATTGCTGGTTTCTTTTGCTCAGATTACAGTTGATATGATTTGTACCTCGGTGGCTCATTTGATGTGTGATGTTTGTGATTGTGATATGTGAACCTTGACCTGGTGCGGTAAGGGAGAATTGGACCTTGGCCCGGTATGGAAAGGCCTGGTTGCTTGGCTTTTGATAGGCACATTTTAGGGTATTTCAACTTCATAGTTGCACGTATGATTTGTGAAGTGATAATTCCATGTGAATTAAATATAAAATTCCATGATTTATATTCATTAAAATGTGAATTGGTTAAATTCATGATAGAACTTCTAGTTGTGAAAATGTGTATGCCATGCTTTATATTTTGTAGATTGCATGCTTCAGGATATTTGGGTCTGACTCTTATAAGAGTAGGCAGTTGCTATGGCTGAGGCAGTTTAACTGTCAGGATTGGGCGACTCGGTTGTCGGTTTGAGGAAACATGAGTTGTCGGGACGGGCATGACCCAAGGTACTTTTGATACTTGGCTCTGTTGAGGGCGGGTAATGAGGCCATGAGGGCGGGATGCCGTGGGGCATGGGTTACGGTGAGGGGGAGTAAGGGTAGTTGTTATGCACTACCTTTTACTGCTTTCCTTATCTACGTAGAATATATTGTTATATATATGGGTTGTCTGACCATTTATGGTATTCAGTGGGTTACTTCTTCACGGATCGATGGAGCGTCAGGCAGGACATGATACAATGCCGCAGGATCAGGGTCAGACTTCAGTACAGGCAGAGCACGAGATGCCGGTACAGGCTCAGGGACAGGATCAGGTTCAGGATCTAGTGCAGGTAGGGCAATAACTGGTATTGGAATCGTTCGAGCCGTGGCTTGACGAGAAGCTCCGAGTTAGCCTGGTACGTGTTTTGAAGGAGATTGACAGAGACGCGCAGGGTTCAGAGCCTTCTATGGCGTATCTGATGCGGGAGTTCCAGTCACAGCACCTGCCGCTTTTTCTGGGTGAGGGTGGTCCGCAGGCGGCTGAGAACTGGATAGAGAGTATGCAGATGATTTTTGAGTAGCTCGAGACACCTCCAGGGCGGAGGGTCAAGCTGGCGACTTACATACTGAGAGGACCAGCGAAGCGTTGGTGGGACGTACAGGTACAAGCTCGTAGGCACGAGGGACTGACTTGGAAGGACTTCAAGGATAGGTTCTTTGAGCACTTCTACCCAGAGACACTGAGGGCCGAGAGAGCTCAGGAGTTCTTGAGTCTTCAGCAGGGAGACCTGTTCGTTATGGACTACACAGATACTTTTACTGAGCTATCTCGATTTGCACCTCGTATGGTAAGAGACGACGCAGCTAGGGTGAGGCACTTCGAGTATGGCTTACGACACGCCATTCGGGTCCAGGTGAATATCTTCAGACTGGGTTCCTTCTCTGAGGTGGTGAACCAGGCGCTCATAGCCAAGGGAAACAAGAGAGAAAAGTCTAGCTTGGGTAGGGCGACAGCTTTGGGTGATGGTTCTGATAGCAGGAAGTGGGGACGGGATGAGTTCCAGCAGGGAAATCAGGCTAGGGATTCAGCTAGACCACCTCGTGGTAGTTCTTCGGTGATTTGCTTTCAGTGTGGACAGTTGGGGCATGTTTGGGCTCAGTGCGATAGGCCTCCGAATGAGTGCTGAGCATGTGGACAGGACGGGCATCTGAAGAGGTTTTGTAGGCAGCGTTCTCAAATAGCCGGTAGGCAGAGACCATGACAGACTGTAGCGTCTGGAGTTGGTTCAGGTTCAGTACCCGGAGAGGGTAGTTGGGGTTCAGCTCTACGTGGAGGTCGTGACAGAGATAGTGGGACCCAGTTAAGGGGTCAGTGGCCGGTGACTGGAGAAGCATCAGGAGGTCAGGCGTCAGGTAGCTGTGTTTCAGGCCAGGTACACACCGTGGAGTAGCTAGAGGTTGAGTAGGCTGGTGAGCCGACGACAGTTAGAGGTACACCGCAGTGTGGCCGTGATCTCCATGTCTCCTTTTATCATGACCTGTAGAGTCATGTCTGTTTTGAGTGCACGTGGTGCACAAGATCTATGTGAACTGACTAGATGCTAGTCAGTGGGATTGGCACCATATCGGGTGTGTGATATATTATATATATATGTATGAGATGCGTAGAATCAGGGCATCGAGGATGGGGGTTACTTGAGGTGCCGAGGGCATTGGGGCATCACATATGTGGGTTACTTGAGGTGATGTGGGCATCAGGGCATCGTGGATGTAGGTTACTTGAGGTTCTAGGCACCAGGACCTCGTAGAGGCGGACACCGATGCGCTGCGAGATATGTTGGGAGTACACATGAGTGCCAACGAGGTTTAGGGGTGACAATGCGTCACGGGAGGACTATGAGTCCATAAAATAGGTTAGTAAACCTTGTTTTATTTAAATTTTGTTTGGTTGAGACCGAGTAGGCAATTCCTAAGGTGGGGAGCCCCTTAAGGAATTTAGCTATAACCTTGGGACCGGGGTAGTCTAGGTTGTTTAACTGGGATGGGCATGTTCGGTGCCATCTTTGGGTTTCATTTGGTAGCTCGGGGATGAGCTACGTTAAGGTGGGGAGTTTGTAAGAACCCGGGTTTTGGAACGGGTCAAAATCCTGACCCTGTTTAAATTTTTGACTGGTTTCTGAGGAAACTGGAGAAAATGCGAAGTTCTGGAAATTTCCAGACTACACGCTATGTACTTTAAGTACACGCCGTGTATGTGTAGGTGAGTGACTAGCCATGTGCTCGCCGAGTACATACTGTGTGATGACCGTGTAGTAGTTTATTTTTACACAGCGTGTAGTTTTGAACACGTCATGTATAATCCCGACCGTGTGAGGCCGTACATAGCGTGTAGGCCTGTTGGTCGGGTAGAACTAGGGTCACGCCATGTTCCCTTTGAACACGCCGTGTAGTCTAGTAGTGTATAAGGGAAACACATGGCGTGTGAGTACGTCGACGAGGAAAGGAAGAGGAACCAATTACACGCCGTGTACCCCTAGGTACACTCTGTGTACCCATGTCGGCAGGTTCAGAAATTAAGTCGGTGGAATCAGCCGAATATCCGGGTTACTTTGGGCAGTTTTAACCACAGGATTGGGCGTCATGGATGTCGGCTTGAGGCTGTACAACTGTCAGGTTGGGGCATGGCCCGTGTTACTTGGATGGAGAGGCCATCATACTTGAGCGACATGGTCGCATGGACACAAGGTTTCAGATATTTTGGTGGCTTAGGAAAATTTTGGTGATTACCGCTCACCAGAGACTTTGAGTAGTGTGAGCACAGAGATACTCCGTGATGAGGTGGTTTTGACCACGCGTGTGGGTAGAGTCCCCGTAGTTGTGGTTAGGTTTTCTGGTTGGGGGTGCTTGCTGTAGAAAGCCACATGGGAGGTGAGGAGCCTTCAGGGGATGGGTGTGCCTTCGGGACGTCGGTACTTGAGACACGAGGTGTCAGGAGGCACTTGGTGCCGGGTTACTATGTTTGGGCATGCCTTCGGGACGTCGGTACTAGAGACACGAGGTTTCAAGAGGCACTTGGTGTCAGGTTACTATTTTTGGGGACGTCGGTACTTGAGACATGATTCGGTCTAAAACGTGGTAAATCTACATAAGATTCAATACCGTTAAAACACCTCTAACTCACTCTAGAACGAAAATCATACAAAATGGCCAAAGATGAATCGAGGCCTTACCGAGGGGGTTCCAACGCATCCAAGTGAGGTCAGATCTGACTTCGGATGAAGAATCGGGAAGCAATCGAAGGTTCGTCTAACTTGGTTCGCGTATCTGGGCGGAGGGTATGAGGTTCTGCCTCAATACGAGGCTACTGCCTGTTTTAAGCGAAAAAAGAAAGTACACGGCATGTACTTTAGGACTAAACTCCATTTATAGTTCATTTAACTGTTCATAAAATGGTTGATTCCGCCGACTTACTTTCCGAACCTGCCGACATGGGTACACGGAGTGTACCTAGGGGTACACGGCGTGTACATAGGGGTACATGGCATGTACTTGGTTCCTCTTCCTTTCCTCACCGACGTAATCACATGCCATGTGTTTCCCTTATACACAGCTAGACTACACGGCATGTTCAAAGGGAACATGGCGTGCCCTTGGTTCTACCCATCCAACAGGACTACACGCCATGTACGGCCTCACACGGTCGGGGGTATACACAGCGTGTTCAAAACCACACGCCGTGTAGTAAGAAACTACTACACGATCATCACACAACATGTACTTGGCGAGCACACGACCGGTCACTCACCTACTCATACATGACATGTACTTAAAGTACACGGCGTGTAGTCTGGAAATTTCCAGAACTTCGTATTTTCTCCAGTTTCCTCAGAAACCAGTCAAAAATTTAAACAGGGTCGGGATTTTGACCCGTTCCAAAACCCGGGTTCTTACAAACTCCCCACCTTAACTTAGCTCATCCCCAAGCTACCAAACGAAACCCAGAGATGACACTAAACATGCCCATCCCAGTTAAACAACCTAGACCACCTCGGTCCCAAGGTTCTGGATAAATTCCTCAAGGGGATCCCCACCTTAGGTATTTCTTACTCGGTCTCAACCAAACAAAATTTAAAGCAAACAAGGTTTACTAACCTATTTTCCAGACGCATTGTCCTCCCGTGACACATTGTCACCCCTGCACCTCATTGGTGCTCACATGTACTCCCAACGTATCCCCGCACTGCATCAGTGTCCACCTCTATGAGGTCTTGGTGCCTAGTACCTCAAGTAACCTGCATCCACGATGCCCCAATGCTCACGCCACCTCAAGTAACCCGCATCTGCGATGCCTCGATGCCCTCGGCACCTCAAGTAACCCGCATCCTCGATGCCCCGATGCTACGCATATCATACATATATATAGAATATATCACGCACCTGATATGGTTCCAATCCCACTGACTAGCATCTAGTCAGTACACATTGATCCTGTGCACCACGTGCATTCAAAACAGGCATGCCTCTACAGGTCATGCCAAAAAGGAGACATGGAGATCACGACCACACTGAGGTGTACCTCTAACTGTCATCGGCTCACCAGCCTGCTTAGCCTATGGTAGCTCCACGGCGTGCACCTGGCCTGAAACACGACTACCTGACGCCTGACCTCCCGATGCTGCTCCAATCACCAGCCACTGACCCCTCAACTGGGTCCCACCATCTTTTTCACGAGCTCCGCGCATAGCTAAACCTCGACTACCCTTGCTGGGTACCGAACTCGAACCAACTCCAGACGCTACAGTATGTCCTGGTCCCTACCTACCGGCTATCTGACAATGCTGCCTGCAAAACCTCTCCAAATGCCCGTCCTGTCTACATGCCCGACACTCCTTCGGAGGCCTATCGCACTGAGCCCAAACATTCCCCGATTGTCCACACTGAAAGCAAATCACCGAATAACTACCACGAGGTGGTCTAGCTGAATCCCTGGCCTGACCCGACACCAAGTGCCTCATGACACCTCATGTCTCAAGTACCGACATCCAGAAGCCACGCCCAAAAATAGTAACCCGACACCAAGTGCCTCCTGACACCTCGTGTCTCAAGTACCGACGTCCCGAAGGCACACCCAGAAAATAGTAACCCGGTACCAAGTGCCTCCTAACACCTCATGTCTCAAGTACCGACGTCCCGAAGGCACGCCCATCCCCTGAAGGCTCCTCACCTCCCACGTGGATTTCTATGGAAAGCACCCCCAACCAGAAAACCTAACCACAACTATGGGGGACTCTACCCACACGAGTGTTCAAAACCACCTCATCACAGAGTATCACTGTGTGCACAAATATGTTATATATGAAATTGCTTAATTTCATCTCCTGGACCCCTTGCGTTGTGTTGGGATTGGCACGATTATGCTCGAGTAATGAGAATCATAGGTTGGGGCTTTGCGCGGGTTACTTTGGGTGGTTTTGACCATGGGATTGGGCATCATGGACGTCGGATTGAGGTAGTACGACTGTCAGGTTAGGGAATTGACCAGGTTACTTAGATGGTGAGGCCATCGGACTTGAGCGACATGGTCGCAGGGAAACGAGGTGTCAGATGTTTTGGTGGCCTAGGTACTATTTTGGTGATTACCGCTCACCCGAGACTTTGAGTAGTGTGCACACAGAGATAATCCGTGATGAGGTGGTTTGGACCAATCGTGTGGGTAGAGGCCCCCGTAGTTGCGGTTAGGTTTTCTGATTGGGGGTGCTTGCCGTAGAAAGCCACGTTGGAGGTGAGGAGCCTTCATGGGATGGGCATGCCTTCGGGACGTCGGTACTTGAGACACGAGGTGTTAGGAGGCACTTGGTGTCGGGTAACTATTTTTTGGGCGTGCCTTCGGGATGTCGATACTTGAGACATGAGGTGTCAGGAGGCACTTGGTGCTGGGTTACTATTTTGGGGCAGGCCTTCGGGACATCGGTACGTGAGAAACGAGGTGTCAAGAGGCACTTGGTGCCGGGTTACTATTTTTGGGCATGCCTTCAGGATGTCAGTACTTGAGACATGAGCTATCAGGTGGCACATGGTGCCGGGTTAAGCGACAGAGATTCTGGTGTTGGCCGAAGCAGGTGACACTCCATGGTGGCTGTTGAGAACCAGTGAAGTTTGTGTTTAATTGTGCATTGTACCGTTTATGGATTTTATTAGAAATGCATGACTACTTAAACACTTATATTGGTACACACCGTTGGGTGGTATCCTACTGAGATTTGCCTCACACCCTGCACGGGCCCTTCGGGACGCGTGCAGACTTTATGGATTTACGTGAAGGAAAGAGGACAGCTTCAGGAGCTGGGCTGCGTTAGTTATTGCATGGAGATGGTATGGACCTTGAGGTCATGCCTAGCTGGGTTTAATTTATTTTGTTTACTTTTCTGTATCGGCATGCTTACTTGTTGTAGCTACTGTTTGTTAGTCATTGGTGCCCTTTTAATATTCAGTTGAGTATGACCTGCTTTGGATGAATCATGTGAGTCTCAGGTAGGTGGTGCATACTTCATTTTGTGTTTTCGCGGTTGTTTGGGTGACGCGGCCTTCAACACGTTTTCAGGTATTTTGAGCGGGACCCGTTTAATCTGCTATTTCATATTGAATATCTTATTGGACCTATGGGATGCCTTTGGGTATTCCCTATTACCAGTTTGCGTGAGAGGGGCCAGGTGAGGGGTCGTTGCTCGTCGGGGCATTTTTTCCGGGGAACGACAAAATGGTTTTAATTAAAATATTAATGTGTTAAACTGTTAGTTTAATTTATTAAAGTATGATATAAATTGCTAGAGGCACTCAAGACCTTAGTGCTGGTATGGGACAACACCTTGCATAGTGAAATTCAACTGTTTAGTTTATTTTTCCAGGTTATGTTTTCTGTTTACATATGTTATATATGAAATTTCTTAATTGCATCTGCTGGACCCCTTGGGTTGTGTTGGGCTTGGCCCAGTTACGCTTGAGTGATTCGAATCACAGGTTGGGGCTTTTCCCGGGTTAGTTTGGGTGGTTTTGACCACAGGATTGGGCGTCATGGACGTCGACTTGAGGAAGTACGACTATCAGGTTGGGGTATGGCCCAGGTTACTTGGATGGCGAGACCATCAGACTTGAGAGACATGGTCGCAGGGACACGAGGTGTCAGATATTTTTGTGGCTTAGGACTATTTTGGTGATTACCGCTCACCCGGGACTTTGAGTAGTGTGCACATAGAGATACTCCGTGATGAGGTGGTTTTGACCACTCGTGTGGGTAGAGGCCCCCGTAGTTGCGGTTCGGTTTTCTGGTTGGGGGTACTTGCCGTAGAAAGCCACATGGGAGGCGAGGAGCCTTCAGGGGATGGGCGTGCCTTCGGGACGTCGGTACTTGAGACACGAGGTGTTAGGAGGCACTTGGTACTGAGGTACTATTTTTTGGGCGTGCCTTCGGGATGTCAGTACTTGAGACACGAGGTGTCAGGAGGCACTTGGTACTGGGTTACTATTTTTGGGCGTGCCTTCGGGACGTCGGTACTTGAGACACGAGGTGTTAGGAGGAACCTTGTGCTGGGTTACTATTTTTGGGCTTGCCTTAGGGACGTCGGTACTTGAGACACGAGCTGTCAGGTGGAACATGGTGCCGGGTTACACGACAGAGATTTCGGCGTTGGCCGAAGCAGGGACACTCCATGGTGGCTGTTGAGCACCAGTGGAGTTTGTGTTTATTTGTACATTATACTGTTTAATGCTTTCCTTGTAAATGCATAACTTCTTAAACACATATATTTGGTACGCACCGTTGGGTGGTATCCTACTGAGATTTGTCTCACACCCTGCACGGGCCCTTCGGGATGCGTGCAGATTTTATAGATTTACATGCAGGAAAGAGGCCAGCTTCAGGAGCTGGGCTGCGTTAGTTGTTGCTTGGAGATGGTATGGACCTTGAGGTCATACCTTTCTGGGGTTTACATTGTATTGTTTACTTTTTTTATCGGCATGCTTACTTGTTGTAGCTACTGTTGGTTATCCATTGGCACCCTTTTATATTCAGTTGTGTATGACATGCTCTGGATGCATGTTTTACTGTTCAGTTGTATTTACATGTTATTAGCATGCTATTGTGTTTATTTCCAATACTGTTGTTATCTTTACTGCTTCCGCTGTTTATCTATATTGATTATGCTTCCGCTCTGCGGGTCTGGTTCGAGTCTGTTGAGTCTTTCTTCCCTCGACATCTTTACTATTAAACTCGGACTAGTACCCTTAGTATGATCCTTCGAGAGGGTATAGCCTCTCCACTATACCTAATAGACCCTCACTACTAGTCGGAAGCCTTTGGAGTTCAGGGGAGGTGCGCCTAAGGTAATGACACCCGACCCATTCGGTACTGTTCGGGCGGCTGGCCAGGTTCAGGTCGTTACACTATACCAATGGTTTAGAAAAACCCTCGGTATAGGGTCACTAAAAGGGACCTATACCAACAGTTTTGGAAAAAATCATTAGTATAGGGTCTGTCTAAGGTACATATACAAATTATTATTTCCAAAAAATTTGTATATGATACCTATACAATTTTTTTTCTAAACTACTAGTATAGATTTATTGGTATGGATCCAATTTCTAGTAGTGGATTAGTAAAAGTAAATGTAATTTCATATCTTGAATCATCATATGCTCTAATAAAAATTAAAGTAAGATTATGAATCATATTTAAATAATTATTCAATGGTGTGGGTGTTGATACCCATTAAAGAAGAATATATTTCTCAAATGATTAAGAGAAATTAAATCATCAACCTTGAGGAAACACTCATTTTAATGGAATATATTATTCCATTATATAATGAATTTCTAGTACTTCCCCTAGATCATGTGGTAGAGTTATCAATAAAACTTAGATATAGAGCCACAACTATATCCAAGATCCCCTTTAGGATTCTCCAATTGATCTAGTCATGTTAAAGAAGCAATTACAATAACATTTGGTAAAAGTTTTCATATTACCTATCACATCACCTTATGGTTATCTAATGATTTTTTCATGATGAATGATGGGACAAGATGAATTTGCATCAAAAAATGAGAGATCAACAAGATCACCATAAAGAACAATTATCCATTATAAAGGATTGAAGGATTATTTGATACAATTTGAGGATATTATTACTTACCAAATGTAGATATTCATTCTGAATATCATTAGTGAAAGGTAAATATAGAATATTTTTAAAATAAAACATTCCTTACAAGATATTTAAACTATGAGTTTATAGTGATTAAATTTGAACTTATAAAAGCCTTGATAATATTTATTGACTTGATGAACAAAGTCTTTAGAGAATATTTTGATACATTTTTGGTGGTACTTATTGATGATATTATTATATAATTTTAGAGTAAATAAGAACATGAAGATAGTTTTGGGATTATGTTGAATAATTTATAGAGTATTTATATTCTAAGTTTAGAAATTGTGTATTTTGGATGCAGATATTCACATTATTGGGGCTTGTGATCATGAGTAAATAAATTTATATTGATGATTTTATGAGAAAGGAAAATGTGGAAGGAACAAGACCCCCAAGTGTCATAAAGAGCCATATTTTTCCTAGATTGGCTGGGTACTACTGATGGGTTGTTAAAAAGATTTAAGGAGATCAATAAGTATCTAATCACTACACTTTTATCCACACTTCCCTCAGGTAGAGAATGATATTTTGAAATAAAATGATTCTTTTAATAATTTCATTGTTTGAGTAATCCTAAAAAATTATAAATTAAAAGTTTATTCCTCTAAAAACATTAAAATTTATGAGCCTAACTACTGAAAACATTATATAGAGTTACCAAATATGATATTTACATTAAAAATTTGGAGTCATAGCCTCTATCGAGAGAAGTGCGACATATAAAACAATCATAATAGTTTAAAGTATACATTAACATATAATTTTTTAAACATGTTTGAACAAATATGGTTATATTTAATCAAGGTCCACGACTACTCAATTCACTACCTTCCTGAAAAGATGAATGAGGCAACTGATTCACTTAGTGGAAAGAAACCTATTGATCTATCTATGATGAGTATTGAGAAATACCCTATATTAATTGACATTACAAGGATATATTAGAAAATAATAAAGGTAGAGAAGAAATCCTACCACAGTCAAATGATTTGTCATACATCTATGAAAGAGAATATCATATAGGCACAAAGGGATTATTTAGAGCTTCAAAATATGGTGAGAGAAAATAAGTAAAGGAAGAATCATGAATTCAGTATTGAAAAATATGGAGTCATTTAGTTTGAAAAAATATATTCTATGTTGAATCATTTATAGAGATAAATAAAGAGACATTAGAGGGCGCATATAGATAATCATTCTCCATCCATCTTGGAAGTACTAAGATGTACCATTATCTTTGAGAGAACATCTGGTGAGACAATATGAAGAAATATATTATTAAGCACACCACAAAGTTCTTGGTATATAAAAAAGTTAAAGTAGAGTGTCACAAGTTCAGGGTAGTGATGAAACCATTACACATACCATTATGGAAATGGGAGAAAATAACCATGGAATTTATCATGGGTCTTTTGAAAACATCTAAATCAAATAATTAAATATGGGTTTTAGTGGATTATCTTACTAAGAATTCTCACTTCATCATTATTTAGGAATATTTATCATGATGGGTTTTTAAATATATATGTAAAATAAGTGGTGAGGCTGTATGAGGAAACAATTTAGATTATATCTAATTAATATCCATGGTTTACCTCAAAGTTTTATAGTAGTCCTTAATATACCCTGAAAATTATGTTGAATTTCAGTATGTCCCATTACCCCTATATTGATTGAAAATATGAATGGACTATTCATGAACTCAAGGACATGTTGATAAATTTATAAATCAACTTTAAAGGAGTTTGGGATCAATATCTTCCATTGGTTGAGTTATAATAAAACAATAGATTCCATGAAAGCATTCACATGGCCACATATGGTTCTTTATATGTGAAGAGATGTGGAATTTATAGATATTCAGAAGAAGTTGAGAAATGTAATATTCTTGGAGGAGAACTTTTGTATGAGATGATTGAAAAGGTTAATTCCATTTAAAAACACATTAATTTCAATTAGAGTGGACTATAGAGATATGTTAAAAATAATTTAAGAGAATTGAAGATTGAATCTGGAGACAAAGATTTCATTCGAATATCACCTTAGGATAGAGTCACGAGGCTTATAAAGAAGGGAAATCTTATCCATATGCATATTGAACCCTTTTATATCCTTTATCACATAATATTTATTTTTATAGACAATAAATACCATCAAACCTATCTCAAGTTCATGATCTGTTTTATGTATATCCCTTGATGAATAATGTACCAAATAACACACATGTACTAAATTCAGAAGTTGTATAACAAGAGCATGAACTCTATTATGAATAGAAACTAGTGAATATATTAGACCGCATAGACAAATCTCTATGAAAAAAACAACTAACCTTATCAAATTTATTTAGAAAAACCATAATTTCCAATTGAAAATATAGGAACCTAAGGATGTAATGAAATATAAGTACCCTTATATAATTTCAAGTAAATATATGAGTTGAAATTTCAAGGATAAAATTTCTAAATTGGGGAAGAATTTAATAAATGATACATTTTTATATGGAATTATCCTTTTGAATAAACAGTGTGTCACATATAGGAATATAGTATAGTATAAAAGACATGCACCACATAAAAACCAAAAATAATTTATTATATTAATTTTAAACATTAAATTTAGATAATAAATATACTAAATAAAAGTAAAAATAATATAATGGGACAATAACCACAAAAAAATAAAATTAAATAACTAGAATATGAAAATTTGGATAATTTTTATCTCTTAGAAATATCACACTTGTGAAAAATAATGTAAAAATGAAATAAAAAATTAGCAATGCAATCAAAATTTCAAAAATGAAGAATACATAACCTTGATAGTAATTGAACTGAATAATGAATGAAAGGATATATGAGTTATTTATAAGAAGTATATAACTAATATACCATTGTAATAGTAAAAATGACTACTATAAATAGTAAATTGATTTTTGGGAATGGTGACATAACATTTAGAACTGTTACCTAAATAGAAAAATAGTAAAATGAAATTTAAATGAAATTTAGCATGTTTTAATTAAGTAAATATAAATACCATAATGACTAAAAATAAATATTCAAATAAAAAACTCCAATAAAGTATAAGTTCATTTTTTTGATAAAGTGTATTTTATCATATTTTTGTAAGAAAATAAATACTTCTTAATTTAATAATTAAAAGAAACTAAGTAAGAAAATTATTTTTATAAAATAAATTTAATATTTTGAATCATCACATTGAAATTTTATAAAATTAAAATTTTGTAAATTTTCTAAAAAACCTCAATTTTTATGTGAAAATTAAAAATATAGTTTTTACATAAATGATGTGTTTTAATTACAAATTTAATGATGTAATATTGACCTAATAAATTATATAATTTGTTTATTAATCAAAAAAATATTTAACAAGATAAAAAATACATTTAAAAACAATAAATTTAAATTCCAAAGTGAAAAATTAATTTCTAAAGTCTAAAAATATAAATTATTCTAATATTTTATTTTATTTTATTCTTCTATAAATTTGAATAAACTAACCAATTAAATGTTGTGAGGATTTAAAAGTCCTAAAATAATGAAATTTAATTCAAATATTATTTATAGTTTAAAAAATATCATTATTACAAGTCTTACTTTGGAAATTATAATTTATTCAATTTTTAATCTAAAAATACCCCTCCCATAAAGTATAAATACCACTCTCCCTTAACTTCAAAAACAACTTCCCATCCACTTATCTAAGACTAATCTTTAGAAACTTATGATTTATTAATCCCCCTCATACCCTTCATTATTTTTTAGATTCATTCAACTACAATCCTTCAAGGTGTTAATGCCTTAGCAAAGGAGAAACTTATTAAACATTGTTTCCTCCTTTTCTCTCATCTCAATTTTCTCATAAACTTATTTAATTATCCTATTAAAATATATACCTACACTTAATAAGTCATTTAATTATTATATTAAAATTTTATTAATTTAATAATCAATTGTAAAAATTTTATTTAAAATATTTGTACATATTAAACATATTTTCCCTTACCCTTTAATAGTGCTTCGTTAATGTTCACTTAATTGCCTATGAGGATGATGGGAATAATTTACATATCATTAAATTTATCTATTTTTATAATAAATTATATATAATATATAAATATTTAATTTATATGTAATTTTAATTTTTTTATGTAATTTTACTAATGAATAAATGACATTGAATTAATGTTACTAAATAAAAATAAAAAAAAAGATAAAAAAAACAAATCTTTAATCTGTTATCTCTTAAAATGAAATAATAATAAATAAATTAAAATGACTATAATTGATCAGGAATTATAAAAATTAATATAATATATATATTTTTTTTTTAATAAATATAAATTTATTATATAGGAGGTATGAACACAATGAAACAAAACATAACCTAAGTTTAAAGGAACTCTCAAACCCAATTCCTCTTTTGGGTTTATATTCTCCCATTATATACTTTCATTATGATTCTTATAAAAATTTCTTCTAAAATAATTTCTATTTTCTTTCACTTTTTTCTTCTGGGGATATATATTTTTCTACTTCGATGAAATTCATTATTATCTACCATTTTTATTTTTGATAAAGACATTTTTTTGAATTCTCCCATTGAATCTTATTATGTCTATTATTATTTTCTATAAGAAATGTGATCTCTTATCTGATAATTATACCCTTTTATGACCAAAATAATATTTTCCCTTTATCATTTGATAATCTACATGTATTTTATTTGATATATTATTTATGAAATCACTCTGGAGCCCATTATTTTACCTGGGATTAATATCATTTTTATTATTGATGTATATTTTAATTTCCTTATAAAATGCCCAATTTTTAGTATTTTATGATGTCATGAGTGTGATTGGAATTATATATCCTTATAATTAATTAGATAGTGTGATATATCTCGCGAGATTGTGTTTATTATTCAGGAACATGATTTTATCTTCATTCACATTATATTAAGTGATTATTTGTAGAGATATATTATTGTAGACACCATGAAATTTGTTTCATGCACTTCTATGCAATTGAAGATGTATTTCTATGTGTCGCGACTCAAAATGACCCCAACTGGGCTTGAAAAGTTCATGGTGCGCCCCAATTATTCCATGCAACCTACTTACGTGCCCAAACTCCTTTTGCTGAAGGTCACCTATTTTATTATAAATAGACCCTTGGGGCCCCCATTTGTATGGACGATTTTCCTTGAAGCCTAATTACTACTCTGGATTCCCTAGTACTTCATCCCAATATTCCGAAACTTTTGAGGTAGTTCTTCAACACCTTGAGTGGAGGATTTATGGGATGATCATTAGACTTAAGTCCTTTTAGTGTTTAAAAACCATAACACTTGGGCGCCTAAAGTGCCCAACCTATCCAAGTCATAAATACTTGGGTTCCACCCATTCATCTCACAGGAACTTGAGTGCCCCAATTATTGGATCACCTGTGAATACTCTTAAAGTCTTGAGAAAGGTCTCACCCAAGTATTACCATACAAGTTGTTTATTTCCTAAATGAACATCAGGTCGCCCAATTCTACTTGCACGCCCTTACCGTATTGCACACCCATACTTGTGTGCCCTTCTCTACTTAGGAACCCCTCCTTGATTCACTTAATTTCTTCACTCTCTTCAGTCTAAAAGCCATCGAGACTTCATCAAACCCATTCATGTAAAATCTTCTTCTTCATTGGCACCCTTTTCTGAAAGGGATTCTATTGAGACCTCCAGCAAAACCTCCTGACTTATCAAACCTTAGGGAAAGGAACATCATCATGTCTCCTATTTGGGTTTGTATTTCCACAGTAAGAGGTTTCCCACATTTGTTTTGAAATGGGGTTAGGATTCATGGAGTGTTTGTGGGTTTGTATATCCATAGTCACATTGACCTTTCTCCAATAAATAGTGTTGTGAAGTTTCCGGTTTAGAGGAGGGTTTGGTCCTAGCCTCTCCCTTCTCAAAGAGATGATCTGGAACCTCAGGTCTCTGGTAGGGAAGGTATAGTTCATGCCTACTTTTCCTTTTAAAAAATAAAGGAGAAGTCTCCCTTCCCCTACCAAGATCAATTTTAGGGCAAGAATCTTGGAATAAGCACCTATATTATCTTACAGGAGGTGGAATCATTTCTCCTCCTCTCTTCTTCGGTGCCAAAGACCAAAAGGGGATGGGAACATGGATTATTGTTACCCTTTCCCTCTCCTATTGTGCTTTTTCACCATGGGAAGCCATCCTGGTTAAGCCCCTAACCTTCATCCCTTTATCCATACATTAGAACCTTGTCTAATGTAAATAGAACAGAGGGAAGGCTCATCTCCTTGCTCTCTTCCACGACCACCTCAACCCTATTAACCTTGGAAACCATAGGTGTGCCATCTTCCACTAGCGAAGGATGAATTTTTTTTAAGGGTGAATGGTTTTGTTTAATCTTTTACATCCTCTTGTTTCTCACACTGAGAATGACTCGAATGGTCTTAGATATTTTTTTATGTTTACAAAATTTTCACAGTCGAATGAACTACAATAACTCCGATTCCAATTCAAACCAGGATACAGAGGAATCCTTTTTAGGGCCCGAGATCACTGGACATCCTTTTTAGGAATCCAACCCTAATTCCTTTAATCTGGGAATTATCCTTAGGAATAAGACCCAAATTAAACCCTAAATCATCAAGGAATCATTTTCAAGAAGTAAGCCCAAAATCAATTCTCTCAAAGGACCATACTCTCCTATGAGACTTATCGAACTAGATGGGATTTGATTCCCATCCATATGGGATACGTAGGAAGCATCCTTGAGGTTCAAACCCAAAACTTCAAATAATCCATGTTCTCCTTGGGCCATATTCCCAACAGGGTATAATCCTACATAGGAAACCATATTATTTCCAACTTTTATTGGGCTACTTTAGAATAAGTCCCACACTAAGTTTTGACCAAGAATATTTCACTTATATTTCTTTATCACATGACCTTAAAAGGTATGATGTGTCCAATTAAGAGACACCGTACTATGAGGGTTCTGATTCCTTTCACAAGGATACGTAGGTAGATCATTTTATGGGTACGATACCAAAATAAAATCAAACCTTCATCTCCCTAGATGAAAATAAATTCCAGAGTGCCCCACTGAGTGGCTTGAAAACCAATATCATCACAACTATGATTAAAATAATCTCTAAGCTGTATATTAGAGGATACCATTGATGGAAAACCTCGAATACATACATATATTTCTATTTATGAAGAACTTTGAATGGATATTGATGATTCTTAATTTTAAACATATTAATAAGGGATTGAAAATTCCAAGGGATACTTATGATATACTTGGTGATTTAATAAGGATTCATGAAAATATATTAAATTAACAAAGAGAGTCCCATAGTAGACAATAATTCCCCCCAAAAGGGTGTGATGAGTCCGACATACCATCCTATCGACCAATGCACATTCTTAAGTATGTTAAAGTTCAAACATAACAAACAGTTACCTTTAGAAAGTAGATACCTTTTGGATAAAGAACTATTGGATGTTTTCAGTTCCATAAATAAATCCAATGGAAACCACCTATAAACAGTGATTCTTAAAAATAGAACACACATTTCAAGGAACTATAAAATAGTTATACTGAAACATGATACTGAATTTGTTTATAATTTTTTATATTATTTGACCATAATTTTACGATGTTTAATTATTATATATATCCCAAATTATATTTAAAATAATTACCTCATGTTCATGAGGATTATCCTTTTCTTATGATATGATGAGGATTATTATGGTCACACATGTATTATTTTGATTCATGTTTCATGTTACTTTCCTATTATTCCTTATATTACTTGGATTTTGACACCCCATAACTTAATTAATGTCCTAAAGTGATTACATGTACTAAATATTTTAAAATTTAATAAGGGGGCTATGTTTAAGGAATTAAATAAATTTAATTTTTTTAATATGACTATGGTATACATAATTAATTTTCCCATGATACTACACCTTTAAATTATGCATTATATTATTATTATATTTTTTATCTTAAAAATTTTAAAATAATAAATTATTAAAGATGTGGGTCACAATACTCTCTCACTTTATCCTTTACTATTATTAGTTATATTACTTTGATGGGTTTTCTTATTCCCTCCCTTGATGGTATCTTTATAGATATCAATTTTTCCACTCTTTCCTTTTGGTTCTTTATCTTCATAACTTTGTTGTTATATTTTTCTGTTGGTCCTCTCATGAATTTTTATTATCCTAATCAAGATTTGTTTTTCTTGAATTATGTTTTGAATTTATTTTTATTTATCCATTTCATCATGATTTTGTCGCTCTGGTTGTTCTCTTTGGAAAGGATTTATGATTATGGATCTCTACAGAAGACATAATTTGGATTTCCCTCTTCTCTATATATCTAATTCCACATCCTATACCCCTTATTTTTCAAGTGTGGGGGTTTATATAGGTGTTTTGGGATATGTTTTTTGATCATTTATCTATATCCAAAAAGGTGTGACTTTTTTTTCCAATATGTGATTGTGGATCATTGTAGAGGCTATAGTTTAAATTAATATTTTCTCTTACCACCTGAGATATCTCACAAGACCCTATTTTGGTCTATATGTTGGGTGTCATGGAGGTTTTGGGATGCTTCAATTTAATGTTTTAATGTGTTCTATGAGGTGTTAATGGTGTGGGATTAATTTTATTCTTGGGGATTTGTTTGGTCCTTTATGGTGGTATTTCGGGGTTTCTATTGGTGTTACTTTCTCTTGACTCTTCTATTATTAATGGTCTAGTGAAGGAGTCTCATGGAATTTTACACTTTATTATAAAAATGATGAATTTTTTAAGATGTTTCTATATATGTGTTCATTCTTTTTGGTGTGGTGTTTATATGGTGTAGGTATTCATTTAATTATAGTTGTTTTATGATCAATGTCCACTTGATATAGTTTGTTCTATAATTTAAAGATAAGTTCATAGGTATACTATGAATGGATAAAGATCAATTAAAGGTGATGATGACTATTTTAGTAATTTATGATTTTTTAGTTTATTTTGATACAACAGTGTATTCAATTTGGTAACATGCGGTGGTTATTGTTTCTTTTTTGGTGGATCAATAGTGGTGTTAATTAGAGTTTCCTTGTTGATTTTTTTATAGTTGGGGTATTATTAGAGGATGAAATAGTGATGGGTTTTAGTGTGCATAGACAGAGGACACAGGATCAAGTTGATGATAACGCAACATCTAAGATCTCAAACTATAACATCTTGGACCTAAATACCTATATTTGGTTATCCAAACATTAACCATTAAATTTTTTTGTTGATACTAACTATAACAACCAATACATAACTAGACCATAATAATGAGTTTAAGAGAAATTATTTTAACATTTTCTATTCCAATGATCTTTTAGATTTATATTTTTACAGAATTAGAAAAACCATTATAAAATAAAGTAAAAAATTCCATTGGTGTGCATTTTTTTACAAAAAAAGTACTTAAGTTTAAAATCTTGTTTCATTCATGTACTTTTTTTCTTCATTCATGAAGATTTACCATACATAGAAATCAAATTTTATTAATGTATATATACATCCTTAATCCTTATGAGAAAAATTTTAAAATATTTTATGAGACAAAAAAATCTTGATAAGGGATATTAAAATGAAGGAAACCCCTTTGTCCTTTGAAAAACATGAAAACCCATAAAAAATTACTTTTTTAGGAAAACAACATTGATTTCATAATAAAACATAATCACTTATGAAATAAAATATAGATTAAGAAAAATATTAAAACAGCAATAAATGATAGAAGAAAAAATGAAGGTTTCTTGGGATATTATATTCATCACTTGTGTTCACTTGTGTTTCACCCATATAGAATAACTTATAATCAGTTAATTCCAATCATCATTTATCTAGAGAATACATCATTAACTAATGAATTATAGGGATATATATCAGTACCACCAAAAATCATCTTTAATTTCTAGGAACTTTTAAAAGAATATAACTTATAAAATCTTATACATTTCAGAATAATAATCATTTGAACCCACAATCAAAATCACATTCAATCATCTCATAAAATATAAGATGGAATATCCTTTTTCTTTTGATAACTGTTTAAAATGAAAATTTTACCAAAATAATTGGAATTAAATTTACTTTGTAAAAACCTTTAAAAATTAAAGAGTAATATTCATAAAAAATAATGGTCATGATGATTGGAAAAAATTTCATATAGTAAATATTAAAACACTTTTTTTCACAGCTTTCTAAGATAGTCAATAATTTACCCATATAAAAAACATTGAAAAGATTAATTTTGAAATATTTGTAAATAAATTAACATATAAAAAGAAATTAATTAATAATTCATTTCTAGTATAAATAAGAACATACTTAAATTATTTAAAAGAACATGTACATAGAAGATAAATAATTTAAAATAGTTAAAATAATGTTTTAAAATAAAAATACAATACCATGAGTCCCAAATCAGGATGTACCTATTTTATTTTCCTAAATAATAATATTAAATAATGTATGTAATTTATTTAAATCATTTTTAAAATATATTTATTTATTATTAATCTTTTCATTTCATTCATTGCTACGTTTTTTAGTTAATAAATTAGTTAGGTTCATGTTCAATATTTTAAGGTTATTTTGTTAAAAACAGCTTTGGTGTGTAGACCATGATAAAAGGGAACATAAAAATGTACCATAATATTTTAAAAATAATAATAAAATTATAAAAAATAATTTATTCATCAAATTTACTTTTATATAAACAATGAAATCTAGTCATGAAAAAATGGGTCGTTTTATGGAGGTGGTAGTCTGTACGTACACATGAGTGATGTTTTTATTTTTTCAAAGATGGGAGGGAAATAATGTTGATAATATTTTATATTTAAAAATAATTATTATTTTATAAATATCATAATTACTCTTTTAATCCATTTTTATAATAGGCCATGTGATATAGTGATGACAAAAATACATCATCTATGGAGGCAGTAGAATTCACATACGCACAAAAAATGTTTTAATTTATCAATGGATTAAATGAAAGTAGTTAATTGATGTTTGATTAATATAATAAAATATAATAAAATTTAATTATATAAATTATACTGATTTAAATATTTTAATATGGTTATAGAATATTTGGAGAAGGTTTAAGAATATGTAAACATAAAAGATATTTGTTAGAATATATGCCTCTTCCTTTGATAATATCCTTTAAAAAATACATTAAGGCTTCTTGGATTGATATTTTTGGAAGATTAAAAGATATGTGGTACGAATAAGGGTTATAGTGAGGTATTTGGGTATGTATTTATTGATCTTGTGTGGTCAAAGTGTGTAGATAAGGGAGTAGATTTGAAGTTCTTTTATTGGTGAGAAGAGTTACCCTCTTGTAAATTTTCGAAGTTTTAAAATAATATTAATGTAGCATTCAAAGAAAACAATCTCAAAAATAAAACATTTATAGGATTATATATATTTTTCTAAATACACTAATCTAATAAAATTATAGATAATATTTTGGGACCATATCACATAGTTTTATCCCTTTTAACCTGTTTAACCCTCTATCGAGGTGACTAACTTTTTTTTTACTTTGGTAACTTATTTTTATGAAAAAAATTCAATTAAACTCTTGAATAAAATTGAAAATTTTAATCCCAAATATATAATCATATTTCTAAAATTTAATTTCTATAGGTGGTAAAATTGAATTTTTAATAAGTATGCACAACAAAATGAAAAACATTATTTAGAACAATTCATTTTTAGATATAAAAAGTACTGTACAAAAAATATTTTTTAGTATTGATTCCCATAACATTTATTGTTTTATGATTAAAAAAATGATAATTATGTGACTTTAAAACCAATCCACAACATAATGAAATATTTTAATCACATAATAAAAATAAAATTACCAAATATAGTTTTTCTATTTGAAATAAAACATTACTTAAATATCAAAAAGTCCAAAATAGGTTTCTAAATTCAATATAATATGTTGAAATAGATTATTTAACTTGATAAATATATATTTATTCTATTAAATAGGTTTTATAAACATTAAATTAATTCTTATATCATGATAAAATCATAAAAGTGACAGTATTTTCAAACTTTGTATTTTTCAATATTCACCTAAAAAAGAAAATATTACTGAAAAATACCAAAAGATTACCCTAATATAATTTGAACATGGTGAACTTCAAAATGAATTCCATTTAATAAAATAAAAGAAAATTATAAATTTATATTTTAAATAAAAACACATAATTCATGGAAATAATTTTTGTTAGAATATACTATTTCTTTTTCAATTGAAAAAATTACTTTAAATTATTATAGTGAAAATGAATCCACAAAATTATAATATTGAATATTAATAAGATATGGAATTTATTTATTACTAAAATCACATGGGTTTTCAAATTCCCCCTTTAAATAATTTTCATCCTTATAATATTATTTATTGATACATAAGTGAGGATACTTTTCCCTCATAGTTTTATCAGATTACCATATTACTTATTTAATCATATAGTTCTTCAAAAAAAATCCTTAAATAGGTGGGTTAAATAATTTTAAAATACTTTATATATGTGATCAATAATTAAAACATGATTATCCTCATTAGAATTATTATATTCCAACTAAACTACTTTAGGGTTCAAAGCATGAGAAACATTTGGTACATATTTTCTCAACAACAAAGCATGAAACACATCATGTATCTGAGATTAACCCAATGGTAAGTCTACATGATATTAAATTGAACCAATTTATCTAGAATTTTCTATAAAATAATAGACCGTAGACTTAATTTATCTTTTCTTCCAAAATGCACCACATCTTTCCAAGGTTACATTTTAAGAAAAAACATGGTCCTTTACCTAAAACAGAAGTCTTTCCTTCAGTTATCTTTATAACTTTTTGTGTACACTATGTTGTCCTCATATAATGTTAAATCGTATTTATTTTTCAACCATATCTTCTACTATATCCTCCCTCAACAAATTTATCTCCTTAACATTATCCCAATATGTTGGTGTCCAACACTGATTTCTATATAATGCCTCAAATGGTTCTATGTGTACACTTTAATGAAAACTACTATTATAAGAAAATTATACTAATAAAATATGATGATACTAACTTCCCTAGTAGTGTAATGAGAAATACCAAATCATATCCTATGAATTATGAATAATATCCTATGGTTCTCAATCATGCCGAGAGTAAAAAAATGTCTTGAAACATAACTTATTACCCCAAAAATTCTTTAGTCATTTCCCAAAAATCGTAAGTGAATCTAGGTTCTCGATCATATACAATAGATAAGAAAATGCAATTTAACCTAAATATCTCCTCAAAATAGATTCCAATAAGATTATTTAAATACATAGTTCCACAAATAGGTATAAAATTGAAAGATTAGTAAAAAGATCAATAATAACCTAAATCACATTATTACACTAAGATATATTTGGTAATTCTCCCAAGAAATCTATAGATATATTCACCCATTTCTATTCAGGCACTACCAATGGCTGAATAATTCCCTTCATTAGTTTTAATTTAGATTTAAATTGTTAACAAGAAAAATATTTCATGGAAAAAATCAACAATATCTTTATCTATTCCTTCCTATAAATAATATATTTTAAGGTATCAATATATCTTAGTAAAACCAAGATAAATGGAATCAGTGATACATGAGCTTCATTCAAAAATTCATTTTTTAACTTTAAATAACTCAATACAAAAAACAACTTTCCAAATTTTATGGCACCTTCATTATTAGATTTAAACATAGAAAACAGTCCTTAACTAACCAATTCTTACTTCCTTTTCTAACCATGATCTTCATTTTGATCCATCTTTATTCTTTCTGAAAAATATGATTTTATTGATATTTTATACAAATTAGAAAATGTTTTCATTTATATAACTTAAAATCGTAGTTTCATTAAATAATCAACCATTGGATAATTTTATGAAGGTAATATGGTGAATTATAAATTATACATTCAACTGAAGTTATCTTCTTCCATATGAACTTTACTGGTATGATAAAGAGTTATGAAATTATAATCTGTTATCAGTTATATCCATATTCATTTATTGATGTTCAACTATTTTTAAGAGAATGTATACTTTAAATTTTTATGATCTATATATATATCATATTTGTACCATTATATAATATTCCTCCAAATTTTTAAAGAGGAAAACCACCACAGAAAGATCAAGGTCATGTGTTTGATAATTCTTCTCATGGGTTTTCAATTGGCATAAGGCATATGCAATTACCTGATTGTTTTTCATTAAAAAAACTAAGGCCTTTAAAATAAAAATTCAATATAAATAAAAAAACTATTTATTGATTGTAATTAAGAAAATTAGAGGATTAAACAATATTATTTATAATTCTTTAAAACATTTATCAAAATCCTTTGACCAAAATAATTTAACTCCCTTTCAAGTTAACTTGGTTAGCGAGTTTTCTAACTAAGAAACCTTTAAAAAAACACCTGTAATAACCCACTATTTCCAGAAAATTATGAATATAAGTGAAATTATTAAGTAATGATCATTATTACACCACTTTAATTTTAGTATGATAAACTATTATTCCATATTTATATATAATATTTCTATGCAATTAAATCAACTACAACTAAAATTCAAATTTTCTAAAATTTCCACACAAATTATTTTCATTAAATTTATTATGAATAATACTTATATATTTCTCGAGAAACTCATACCATTTTTAATATACCAAAACATCATCAATAAATACTACAATATATTTATCTAAAAAACTCTGGTAAAACTCTATTCATAAGATCTATAAATGTAGAGGGTGTATTTATCAACATAAATGGAATAACAAAAAAATCATAATCTCCATAACTAGTTTTAAAGGATATTCTAAAAATATATTCTTACATTAATTTTAACTGATGATACCCAGACCTGAGGGCAATCTTCAAAAAATATCAGGCATCCTTGTGTTGATCAAACAAATCATTGATATGAGTCAATACATACTTATTATTATCTTTATAGAACCATTGTTATTTTTAACAATGAAAAGGATCATAAAACAATCCTTAATTTTAAAAAAACAAATTATTACCCCAAGTAGAAGTGTTTAGATGAATTAAAACCATATAAATAATGTCTTATAACTACCTTTTCAACTCTAATTTCTTCAGGGGATCCATTAAAATGTAGGGGTTTTGAAATTAGTTTTGCTTCTAGAGCCAAGTCAATGGTAAATTCAACTTACCAATCAAGAATAATACTTGTAATATCATTAATAAATACATAAATATATTCATTTACCACTGATATATCACTAATTTGAATGAAATAATTCTTATCAAATATATAAACAAGATAAATTTCTCTTCTATACTTAATTAATTTATATGATTCTTGATATGTTATCACAAGTATAAACTCATTATTATATATGAATTGGACCTAATTTTAAAAATTTAGTATAACATCTTTATCTCTTAAATATATCTTAACATGATAAATTTAAATCCTATCCACAACCAAAATAGCATCAAACTATACTATTGGTAAGATAAAAATACTTATTGGAAAAACCATTCCATAGATGATAATAGGAAGAAACCTACAAATTTTTTCTACTATAATACTTCCACTATGTACTTTTACTATGAGTTATATAATTCTTTCTTGAGGTAAAATTTCAATTTTACTTGTAAATTTACAATAAATAAAAGAACATGTATAACCCAAATCAGAGAATACATGATCATAATTTGAGTAAAAAAATAATCACATGTCACCACTTCATTTTATGGTCTAACATCTATTGTTGTAGTAGAAAATGATTTTTTCACATCTTTCTTCATTCAATTATGATTATTCACACCTTTATAAATTTACATTAGATAATCATTTTCATAATGACCCAACTCATTATAATTAAAATATTTTACTAGAAGCTGACTATCTCATTTCCCAATATTGGTATGATCTGAACAACTTTCATTATAGTTAGCATCCAAATGACTAAAATTACCATATAAGAAACATTTAATTGATCCCATTAAATTTTATTAAAAACATATTCTACCAAATTTTGGACATATAGAGGGTTTTACTATAAGTTTACTTATGGATTGTTTATTTATTGACATTTACCTTGATTAATTATTATTATTTATTTCATAAGATACATATGTATTAGAAAAAATCATCTTAAATTTCTTTTCACATCAAACAACTTATTCATAACTTTTTAATTCTAGAGAGGCCACCACTCTTTTTAAACATGGTTTCAAACCTATGTAAAAACTATAAATTTTACTCTCAGGGTATATAATAAAATTCAATGCATTCATATCCATATTAGTAAAATTTTCTCCATAAACGGTAACTGAATATTCTACCATTTTATTCAAATTAATAAATTTAATTTCAATTCTATGTAAAATTACTTTCGAAAAATATTTTTCAAGAAAATGATCTTTAAATATTATCTACTCCATGGTATCGATTTCATTTTTTTCTTGGTATTTTTGACTAAATACTAAAACTAATCGATTTCACCTGAAAAAAGATAACCTATAAGAGTTACATTTTAATGCTATTAGGAATTAAGAAAATAAAAATCGTCTCCCAAGCATTTATCCATCCTTAATATATATCTAGGTATGATGTTAAAAAAAATTATAGAGGGTTCATTTTTGATGAAATGCTCCACTATCAACATGTTCTTCTATTAATAATTCAGTTTCTCTATTTTATGGGTTCCACCATTTATATCTTGTGTTAATTGAGTTAATACAACTACAAATTGCTCAGTTTTAATTCCAAAAATTTGAGGATTCTGATTTAGAATGATATTGTTCTATTGATACCTTTCTATTTTATTCACCCAATTACCTATATAGAAAACCATTATAAAATGTACAGATATTATATGAATCAATATGGAAACCCTAAATTATTATCCTGTAATAATATATTCACAAGTTATTATTATTAATATATATTTTCCAAACATCATATTAACCTATAAACTTATCCAAAACGTTCATTTATACCATCTATAATTCCATAGACTCAAATAATAAGATCTAATTCTAGAAACATTATTCCTTACACATTAACTTTGATACCAACTATAACATCCCATACATAACCAACCTATAATGATGAGTGTAATATCAAGGATTTTGGAGATTTATATATTTCCATGATCTTTTAGGTTTAGAGTTTTAGATGATTAGGAAGGATATTACATAAAAAGTAGACACTTTAGTATAGTTTACATTTCTTCCACAAAAATAAGTTCTTAAGATTAAATTGTTGTCTCATTCATGAATTTTTTAGCAATTCAAGGAAAGTAACCATAAATGGAACTTTAATTTTTTTAATATATATACTTTGAAAACCCATATTTTAATAAACATTATTTCGTGATTTATTACATATAAGTACACTTAATACAATAAAAAATGATCAAAATGTCTAGAGTCCTTGTGAAATTAGTTACATAGCATAAAAAATTACAACAGGAATGAAATAAAATTACTGAAAAATTCCTTAACATGCTCTTAAAATTTCATCATTATTCTAAAACTACACGAGATAACTTGGTGACGTACATAAGAAATGGATGAGATATAAAGATAATTAAGGGAATAAACAAATAATAATGTAAGGAAATGTAGTACATGCGAGACAATAGACATATCAAGGTAACATAAGAGGGGTGAAAATAATAATATGAAAAAATGATTCATGATACAACATGGTATAATAAAATAGACACATGAATGTGAAAAAATGTAAAACACGGCATCAGTAACATAATTAAATGATAAATGAAAATAAAACATAATATAGTGTGCTTATTATAACCTATCGCACACCATACATAAAATATAATGAGATTAAAACATTACCCAATACATTAGAGTGATATATAATTCTAGTCCCACCCTTCACTTTCATATCATGTACATGTATAAGTTTGGAACATAGATCCTAAAAAATAAGGAATATTTCATTGATTTTAATCCCATGATTAAGGAGTGTGACATATATACATTGAATTACTTAATCAATTAATGATAGGTTTATCTAGGTTAATACCTTTGAGTGGATGTGGGAATTCGTATCTACTACAAACAAGTTTACCATGGAAAAGCATAGGATTATTTTGGAAGCATAATGGGGGTATATATTCATTCCTAGAAGGAATAAATGAGAGTGAAATGGGTTTATCATTACTTTAAAATAAAAATAAAATTAATATGGATGTTTGAAAACATCTCTCAACATGAATTATTAGAGAAAAAAATAAATAATTGAAAGAAGGTTCATTAATAAAAATGAGAAGGATTGGATATCTTACCTTGAAAGGGTGATTCTACAAGAATTAGAGGAGATAATTGAGATATTAGGGTAACCTCAGTGGGTATTTATTGAAAAAAATGGAAGATTAATTTCATTCTACAAGGATTTTAAGTGAATATAAATGGGATTTTGGGTTTGTTTATATTGAAAAATAAAGGAGAATTCTTCATTAATTTCTAAACATAGGTTTTGGACACTATATAATAAAGTAATAAAAAACACTAACTTTACAATATTTTTACCATGGATTATTTAAAATTTAAGTGAGTTTTATTATTTTTCAGTTTTATTAATTGACATAATTAAAATAATACCTTTGGTGATGTGGAAGTTGGTCATATTTAGAAATAATTGAATTTAAAACCACATAGTTAGTATATGTTTTAGAAGATCCATTAAGGGTTTATAAAATTAATAAAATAATATAAAAATATAATATTTTAAATGGGAAATATGTATTAGGTCATGGCTATATTTTCTAGAATATATTACATCACTTTTGGGTAATTATGATTTCACAATACAACTGTATGCTCGTCCTCAGAACGACAACATCCTCTCCATCCCATGGGGCTAGGCTTTCGTTCAGATTTCTTCCCCTCTCCTCTTATGTCATGGATCATGCATATCAGAATCCAATTCATTCTTCTTGGTGTCAGCGCAACTTGGTGTGGCATCTTTTGGAATTTTTTTTCACTGGTGAGGCTCCAATAAATCAGCTTGGTGAAGGCCAAGGATTTAGATTTTGCTCGGATCGACACAAATCTCATGAGGTGTGGCATCTTCCAACTTTATCTACAAAGTTGGGTCTCTGGATTCGTCTTGGATTGGCAATGACCTTGCGAGACTTCATCTTCTGACTTTGTCTACTCAGGATAGGCTCCAGCGACTCGGCTTAGTGAAGAAAGAAGTTTCAAATTCTACTCATCTCGATGCTAGACTTACAAGGTGTGGTTTATTCCAGCTTCATCTGCATAAATGTGCTTTTGTATTCTACTTGTATTGGCATTGACCTTGCGTGGTTCTTTCTTCATCTTCCCTGGTCATCGGCTTGATGGAGACTCAATGCGGTCTTGCCGCATCTTACTGGTGGTCCTAGGACCGGGGTCTGCCTCAGAGTGGTAAGGAGGGGGATGAATCTTGTTTTCTTTATAGTTTCATGTGGTTCTTATTCAGGTTTTCTTTAAGTGATTTCTATATATTTTATGTTTTCGGTGAAATGGTGGTTCTGTTAGAATGGTGGTTCTTTTGGAATGCTGTGCGGCGGTTGTTTTGAGTTTGTCACTCCTTGGATTTCCTCTATATATGTGGTCTTCTTGTGTTGGAATCAGATGAGGGTTCGTATGGGGATCTAATATGAGTGGATCTATACCCCAAGTGGAATTTCTAGTTCAGAGTGAGTCAGACCCCCCATTGGATATGTTCCTTTGGTGCGGTGTTGGGTTATCTAGTCCTAGGGGACGATGGCTCGGTTTTGCATTCTTTGGACCGTCTTCCAGCCGCTCTGGTGACTGTAGTGTTGGTATGAGTCTTTTAGAGTGCAGCGGGATTCATCATACCTTGTTGAAGGGTTTATTGTGAACGGTGAAAGGTTTTGTGAAGTTTTGTTCTGTGATTTTACAATGATCCCAATGGAGGGATGAAAATTCAGTCAGATTCAACCACATGGAATAGGTCCCAGAGGAGGATCAATAGATGGTAGTTCATCTTTGCAGAGCTTTACAGATTTGATTGTTTGATAGAGTATAGTATTTTCCATTAGATCAGGAATATTCTTTGACATAGGATACTTTCTTTCTGAATTTCCTTGCAATGATGGAGAGTTTCATCATAACTAAATTCTTGGGTGGGGCAGCTCCATGTTTTTAGTCTGGTTTTACTTTCTTGTCCTTTGGGTTTGTTTTGTATTATGTCCATGATGTCTATGCGGGTTTCCCCTTTATTCCCTTAAAAGGGGGATTTATCATAATAATAAAAAATTGAAGGCCTTCGGGCATTTGAAAAAAATACGAACTGTATATTTATAATGTATTTAATTTTTACCAAAAAAAATTGACTGTCACTGAAAATTATGAACAATTAACCTTTAGATAATATTGACATGATGATTTAAAATTTAATATTTTTTATCAGAATAACTCTCTAAATACGAGAGTGTATATTTTTAAATAAAAAATCCCCATTTATTGAAAAATATATATTTTTTTGACAATAACAGTTTTCTAACCCTTCTAAATTTTTTCTTCAAAAAAGTATATTATCATTAATATTTAATAAATATTAATGAATAATAATATTTTATTAAAATATCATTTATTTTAAAAATTTATGAACTCATAAAAAAGAGGGTCTTGATTGAAACTATATGTAATAGGTTGTTATGCTTTACAGGTACACCTTTGTTCATGCTTTTTTTTGTCATTGTTTGGGTATGTTTGTAGGATTATCAGGGATACAAATAATTTTTTGGGTAAAATGAAAAAAAATTATGGATGTATTTTTTTAGTTAATCGAGTCTAGGTATTAATATGATAATGCCTTTGAGGGGTTCTCCCTATGTTTGGAGAACGTCCGGGGGATTTGGTGTTTTCCTGCTCTGTATTAGTCTGTTTGTTGTTTGATGAGAGATTACATGTCGTGTAAAGGTATTAAATTCCCTATAATGGTCTTTGGGTAGATTATGTGAAATAGGTTTGGGGTTTGAAATTTTTATATGGGGTGTATTTGGTTTACATCATGTAAAGTAAAAAAATTGTATTTTCAGTGATTTCATCCTTCTTGGAGTACATGACATGTAATAGGATGACATTAAATTTAAGTATTGTGTCCTATAGGTTTTATTATCTATTAAGATTATCTATTTTTCTTTCCACCTGCAGCCTTCCCTCTCTCAACCCAGACCTCACCCTAGGAAATTATGGGTGATTCCTTCCCTTGTATATCACTTTATTCGACAATCGATCATCAAGGTTTTGTGGTGCAACACTATGTGTAATAATTCCTTATGGTTCTTCTTTCCTTTGGTTGTAGTTAATGTGTTGGTTGTGTTTAGGTTTCAAATTCTTGACTAGGTGGTGTTTTCTATCGATCCTTTTAATCTCTTGTTGTGCCTTGTATTTTGAAGGCCGATCTTGCAATTTCCAATCACTATTTTTAAAGGAATCTAGATTTATATATTTTTTAGGTATGAATTTATATACTATGGGTTAATTATATTAATTTATTATTGTTATTATTAATTTCCATTGAGTTTTTTTTTGATTTGAATTCATATGTGATTTCAAAGGATTTCTTGAAAAGGAAATTTTTTAAAGGGTTTCTTCTTTGAAAACAGATTTGATTGATTTGGAAATAGGTTTTAAAACACCAAACCGGATTATCATGGACTATAACATGTTTTTGGAAATTGTGGGAATGGTTTTGAAATAAATTATTGGAAATTTTCACATTAAGAACCTTGGATTCATCAGGAAATGGACAAGAGTGGACTTATTGTATGTGACACCCTCTGAGGTAACCTTTGGGATATCGATGGAATGTGGTAGCACTGAATATTTGTTAGATAAAACATTATGAATATTTAGGATCTTCAGTTTCTAGTACATATTCTTATTGTTTAGGTCCCAATATGAGGTTCTTTCATGGATATGTCTTTACCTTCTTAACTCTTTATGTATGGATATGTATACCAATTTTGTTGCTTATATTTTTCATATTTGTGGTTTTTGAATATAAAAAGATTTTATGAAAACCAATAGGAAAATTATTTATAAATGGTCTGGATTTATGAAAATTATTTGTGGAATTGTTTTGTTTTAAAATATTGAACTGTTGTATTATTTATATTATACATTTTATAAACTCTAAGGTGGTATCCTACTAGGATTTTTTCTCACACCATACTTTTGTCTTTGGAAAGTTGTAGATGTTTTATTACAGGATACAAGTAAAGGGAAGGGAATATTATAGAATTTGGATCCTCTTTTATTGCTTCCTTTGGTTCAGAATGGACTGGAGGTGACTATTGGACACATGCGTCTCTTAAGATTCACACTTTTCAAGTTTATACTATTTATATTTTTTTGAATGAATATGGTTTCATCTTTTTATTCTACATAGTACTTTGGTTGTATGTCTTTTTTTGGTAATATCAAGACTTGTTCTATTTATCTTTGTTATACGTATCTGTGATGGGATGGCTTGGGTGTCTGGTCTAGATGACCCATGTTGATCTATTTCAATTTTATATCATAGGAAGACTCATCTTGAAGTGTGTTAACAGTGATAGAGTTTGGTTCTATGTCTTCTGTATAAATTTGTTAGGATGGTTGGAATTTAAATAGTAAGTATAAAAAAGGGGCTTGACTAGCTCACTTCAGTGATTTAAAACAAGTTACTATGGGTGGTCAGAGAATTTTACAAGGTTTGAGACCTAGATTTCTTGTTCATTTGAATGAATTATGTGGGATGTTTTTTTTAAATTGACCTATTCTTTTTTAAGTGATGTTTTTCATTGGTAGAATTCATAATTACTTTAATTTATTTCTGTTTTAAAGGATTAGCTTAGATTTTGAATGCATCCTTAATATTTACAATGTGATAATGATATAATTGGAAACTTTATTATTTTTATTAGTCAATGTATCCATATAGTTATCTTATAAATATGATAGAGAAAGATACAAAATTATTTTGCAGGGGAATTCTCTAGTGGACCCTTCCTTGGTAGAAACTGTTATCCACACCATTCAGACTTTGGGTCAAGTGAGTGTCCGAAAACTAGAATGTGTGGTGGATAATTTCTCCAAGTTGACTAAGAAGAATCCAACCATATTCTATAGTGACAAGGTATTGTAGGAATCTGAGGAGCGGCTTGAGTGCATTGAGGGGATCTTAAACTTCTTGAAGATTCATGAAGACTCTATGGTGGGTTTTGCTATGTATTTGATCAAGGGACCAGGAAGGATATAACGGGAATCTATTGTAAAAGAAAATTTTCATGAGGATATTACTTGGGATTCTATCATAAAAATCATTAACCAGTAGTTTTACCCTGATAGGTTATCTGTAGTGAAGACCAATTAGTTTCTAACCTTATAGTAGGGGGAGAAGACCATTATTGAGTATTCAACCCATTTTTATGAGTTGGTGCATATGGAACTAGATGTTATCACTAATTATTACCTAAAGAATCATAGGATTGTGTTGGGATTGAGGCTAGATATTCATTCAATGTGGATTATTATGTTACTTTCAAACTTTGTGAATGTCATGGACACCGAAACATTTGTTGAGGTAGACATATCTGGAATGATTGGTTTGGGTGGAGCTTCAGTTGGTTCAGTTGTTATCCAGGGTGTACCATATGGATATAAAATGAAGTTCAAGGGTGGTTAGTTTTCTTTAATACAAGTTTTAAGGGCTTCAACGGGGTAGAGATAAGTTATTTTACACCATTGTGGAATTTGAGGTCATACCAAGCCTAACTATAGAGAGGTTCCGAAGACTTTTCATATTTTCAAAGGATATAGATATATGAAATATTTTTTTAATTGGATATTATATAGTAGTACGATAGGATCCACATTCACTAAGGGTTTGCAGGTTCATGCAGATTATTTCAAGGGTGGTGAGTCCTATCCTCAGGTTAAGGTGGGTGTTCTTGTGGCTAAAAAAGCTTAAGGAGGAGATGCAATAGGACATATTTATGTAGTGGAGTATGTACTAGAGGAATGTGAATCATTTCCATCAATATTTTTAGGTGTAATTTTTATTTCATATTCTCTGTGGATATCTTTTTTTATACAAGTTCTACTCATTGTTTCATACTGTTAAAGTTATTTAATGTTTTAGGTTTGTGTTATAAACTTATGTCATACATGTTAGGTCTTTCCACACATTTGGGGAAGAGATATGTACATGGTTTCAAGTGTCCCACATGTTGGATGATGATAGATGAATTTGAGGTTGAGTGGGACTTCTTGGTGCTCAATCTTGAAATATTTGAATTGATTATTAGCATCGATTTGATGATCAATGTTAACACTAAGATATAATGCTGACACCATCGAGTATAATTATTATCTTTTAATTGGGCCACTCATGTTTTTAGGGTTATTGGAACTCTATATTGGGAAGTTCATGGCCTATTTCCCCTTATTCTAAGGTAATCTCATGCTAGTTGTCAGAGATACTTCTTAATACAATTGAACCTTGTTTGGGTGGTCAACTTCCTACAATGGTGTGAGAATTCCTTGATGTCTTTTTGAATGATTTTTATCATTTACCACCCTAGATAGAGGTTTAATTTAATATATAACTACTCCCTAGTATGATTCACATTTTTATTCTATATCATCAAATGAACCCTATAGAGTTGGTGTAATTTAAGGTCTAGATTGAGGACCTAGAGGCTAAAGGATTTATTTTTACTAGCCTATCACCATGGGATTCACCTGTCCTCTTTTCTAAGAAGGAATACTAGAGACTAAATCTTTTTATTGAATATTAGAAGTTAAATTGGTTGACTATAAATAACCAATATCATTTTCTTAGGATTGATGACCTTTTTTACTAGCTCAGAGGGGAATGTTGGTTTTAAAAGATTTATCTTTTGTCAAGGTACCGCCAATTGAGAGTCTAAGAAGGGGATATACTTTAGACAAAATTTAGAATCCAATATGGGAATTTTTAATTTTTGGTTATACCATTCAGTCTGACTAATTCTCCTATAATCTTTATGGATTTAATAAACTGAATCTTTCATTGGTTCTTGGACTCTTTTTGTGTGTGGTGTTAATGGATAATATTTTGGTTTACTCGAACATAGAGGAGGTGAATTTTCAACATTTTGATATCAATATTTAAACCATGAGAGAACATAATCAATATGAAAATATTTCTGAATGTGAGTTTTGGATCCAGAAATTGAATTTTATGGTGAATGAGATATCTGATAGGGGTTTCTCAGTTTACCCTAAAAATATAAAAGTAATTATATCCTTTTAGAATCGCATAAATGTGTTTGAAATCCAGTGTTTCTTAGGTTTAGATGGGTAATATAGGTAGTTTGTTCAAGATTTTTCCTAGATCACGCATACAATGAAAGATTTAACCCATAAGGGTGTAATGTTTTAATGGAACAATAAGTTTCAGAGATATTTTGAGGAGCATTAGGTGAGGTTGACTTTAGCACCAGTTTTCCATGATGCTTTTTGTATGGGTTTGAGATGTGTCTTGATATAGGGGAAACAAGTGGTGTACTATGGCTCATGCCCATTACCCCTCATGATAATAACTACCCTACCCATGATATTGAGTTTCTAGTGGTTATGCAAGAAATCAAAATATGATGACACTATCTCTCTAGGGAGAATTTTTCAATTTATTTTGATCACAAGAGCCTAAAATAATTTTTATTCAAAGGGATATGAACTTGCGACATAGAAGCTAAGTGGAATACCTTAATAATTTTGATTTTGATATTGGATATAATCTTAGAAAAGGGAATGTGGTTCTTGATGTGTTGATTAAAAAAGTACCAACAAAATCCATGAAGGAATCAATTGATGAGTGGTCTATATTGAGATTGTTTACTAAGATGATATTGGGAGTAATAAAGGTTAGTGGATAGGGGTTCTTTGCTTTGATGAAATTTGACTCTTCCTTTAATGAGGGATTTTGACTTGAGAAGGTGGAAAACATAGAGTGAGAATGATTTATTGAAATCTTTTACGGTGGAGAGAAATCAATTGAATGGTCTAGGTATCCCAATGTTGCTTTTTTGGTTCTGTATTAAGTTGGTTTTTCTTTTTTTCCCAGAGGTAGGAGTTGATGGATAGTTGGAACTAGTCTTTTTGGTTCTTGAACCATGGTGCTACCAATATGTATCATAAATTTAGAAATGGATATTGGTGACTAGGGATGTGGTTGTAAATTGTGGGTTTTGTATCATAGTTTCTTACTTGTTAGATAATTAAGGTGAAACTTCAGATACCTAGAGATTTTTTGTATCCCTTACCCATTCCATTATCGAAATGGGATAATATTTTCATATATTTCATCATTGGTTTACCATGTATCCTAGTATAAAGGATTCTATTTGGGTGATCATTGATCTACTTACAAAATAAATGCATTTAATCCCTATCAAGGAGATTAAGAATATGGAATAGATTGGGTATATGTATGCTCGAGATATTATGAGATATCATGGGGTTACCTCTATGGTTATTTCTAACATAGACATGAGGTTCAAATACATGTTCTGGAAAGGATTATAGGAGGTTATGGATTCCCTAGTGAAATCAAGCATGTATTATCCTACACATATGGATGGACAGACTGAGAGGACTATCTAGGTTCTGGGAGATATGAATTGGGATTGTGTGCTTCATTTTGGAGGAACATGGGAAAATCATTTTCCTATGGTTGAGTTTTCCTATAAAAATAGTTATCAATCCTTGATTAATATGGAACAATTTGAGGATTTTTATGGGTGGCCATGTTGATATCCCTTTTGTTAGGTATAACTAGGAGAGCGGTCCATGGTTGGGGAAAGCCTTATTTTGGAGACAATAGAGATGGTGCAGTTGAACTAGAGGAGATTGATCATGACACAAATTCATAAGAAATCATATGAAAACTATAATCTTTAGCCACTAGATTTTGAAATTTGTGATTAGGTTTTTATTAGAATTTAAAATCACTTGGGACATCATTAGTTGGGTAGGAAGTGTAAGTTTTCAATAAGGTTTATGGGCCCATTTAAAATCATTGAGAGACTAGGAAAGGAGTCCTATCGGTTGGAATTGATGTCAAATTTAACTACTATCCATGAGGTATTTTATGTTTACCTATGGGGTAGGTGTTTGCTGGATCCTTACCATGTGATTGTATGGGAGGATGTTGACCTTGAGACTGACACCACTATGGTTGAGTAGCCGGTTTAGATTATGGATCACCAGGACAAAGCACTATATGATAAAATGATTCTTTCGATCTGGGAAATATGGAAGTGCGAACATGATATCCATGAGACGTGGGAGAGAAAATCATTGAAGAGGCATAAGTGGAATTATATTTTTATGGGTATAAGATTCTGAAGACTTTTTGGGGGTGGAAATAATTTATTGTGGGGAGATTGTAACACCCCGTTACACTTTTTAGGTACTACTTTGTTTATGATTTGTTTTTTGTCCTTGTTTGGGTGAGTTTGTTGAATTCTCGAGTATGGAGGGACTTTTCTGAGGAAAATGACTTAAATTTTAGGGATATATGATTTTTTTAATTAATAGAGTCTAGGGATAAATGTTTTAATGTCTTTGAGGGGTAATCTATAAGTTTGGAAAATGTCCTCACTACTTTGGTATTTTTTGCTAATAACTAGGTTTGTTTTGTCTTCTAGGAGATTACAAACCATGTAATGGGATTAAAAACCATTTAATGGTAAATGGGTAGATTCTATGAAATAGTTTCTAGGTGTGAAGGCTTACAAAATGTGTATTTGGTTCATATCATATAAAAGAAATAAAATCATATTTTTGATAAAAAAGTGATGCGTTTTTAGCGATTTCAGCCTTCAGGGAGTACATGACATGTAACTCTCATGTCCTAGTGGTTTTAGGAACTGGCCATCTAATTTATTTTTCATTCCACCTATAACCTTCCCTCTATTAACCTATAACTCACCTAAGGATATTTTGGGTGATTGATTTTTCTTATAGATCACTTTGTTTGGAAATCAAACATCATTGTTATTGCAGTGCACCTATACAAGTAAGTGTTAATTATGGTTCTTATTTCATGTGGTCAAGGTTATTGCTTTGGATATGTTTATGTTTCATATTCATGATCAATTAGTGTTTTCTATAGACCCTTTTTAGTCTCTTATCCTGCATTCTCTTTAGAAGTATGATCTCAAGGTTTCCAATAACAATTTTCAAAGGCAGCGAGGTTTATACTATTTTGCAGTAGGAATTACTATACAATGGGTTGATTCTATGGATTTATTATCATTATTGTAAATTTCCTTTGGGTTTTTCATTTATTTTATGTGATATGTGGTTTCAAAGGATTTTTTTGGAATGGAAAATGTTTTTAAAGGGTGTTTTCTTTGAAAACATTTTTTCTTGATTTTGAAATTGGTTTTCCAACCCAGAAGTAGATTGGATTGGATTTTAAAAGGTTTTATATAATTTTGATCATGTTTTTGATATGAATTTTTTGAAATTGGAACATTGGAACCTTGGGTAATTTGGGAAATGGAAATGGCAGCTTCAATGTGTGTGGCACCACCAGGAGGTAACCTTTGGGATACCAATGGACTTGGAAGGAATTGATATTGGTTAGATACAACATTATGTCTATTTAGTCTCTTTAGTGTCTAGTAATTATTCCTATAGGTCAGCTCCCAATATGATGTGGTTTTTTCATTTATAGTTATTTTTTCACATGATTTTTTATCATGGGTTATTTCACACTGGTTTTATGATGAGGTTGTATCACATAGCTTCACATGATAGGTTATTTCATGGATATGTGTTTACATACTTACCTATTTATGTATGGATATGTATACCTATTTTATCACTTCTAATTGACACATTTTTGGTTTGATAATATAAAATGATTTCATGAAAACAAAAGGGAAAATTATTTACAAATGGTTTGGATTTATAAAAATGCATTGTGAAATTGTTTTTTATGATAGAACTATCGAATTCTTGATATTAGATCTTATATAAACTTTGTTTTGGTATCCTATTAGGAATTTTTCTCACACCCTACTATTTTACTTTGGATAATTGAATATTTTTTATTATAGTATATAGGTAAAGGGAAGGGTATATTGTAGCATGTGAGCTCCTCTTTTATCATTGACTTCAGTTTGGGTTGTCTTGGAGGTGACTATTGGTCACATGGAGACCTATATCCTCTTATGATTCATTCCTTTCTAGTTTATCGTGTTTGGATTGGTTTATATGGATCTGATTGTATCTGTTTCTTCCACATGGTACTCTGGTTGTTTATCTTGTTTTGGTTATGTGAAGGATTATTCCCTTTATCTTTTTTATACCTCACTGTGATGGGTTGTCTTGGATGGTTTGTCTAGTTGAATCTAGTTGGTATGTTACACTATATATTTGAAAAAAACACAATTCATGTTTTTCTACATTAAAACTCAATTTAAATAATATTCGTTATTTAATAATTTATAAAAAAGAATAAATATAATAATTATTCAATTAAATAAAAATATCAAAATTTATATTATTATGGTCTAGATATATATCTCTTTATTACACCAGTGATTTCCGTAAGGGTAAGGTGTGTGATGGTGATATTTTGATTGGGTGGTTCAATGAACATGGTTTGGGTCATGATTTTGATGAGTTTGAACTTATCCTTTATATGATTTCTCTCATGATTAACTTGTTGAATCTATAATTGGGATTGGTCAAGGGGAAATCCTAGTGATGCTATCTCCCTAAAAAATTATGATAAATGAGATTTATGGGGTATGATCCTACTGGTCAAGGCCATTGCTTATTTGGTCCATGTCAACTGGATGTTATCATAATACTTTATATATACTAATAATATGATCTCTTTTTAATGACTACATTATCAATGGTTATGATACTTAATAGTATTATAAATATAAAAGGATGTAATATTCCATAATAACCAACGTAGTACATTTTTTTATATAACTTCATGACTTGATAATTCATTTATTAATTCAAAAATTGAATTTCATTTATAAAAGTTCAGGTCATTACATTATTCCCCCCTTTATAAATTTCATAGTTGAAATTTTTATTTCACATAGAAAACAAAATTAGGGTACTTCTATTTCATCACCTATTCTAGTTCCCATGTTGCTTCCTCAAAATTTTGGTTCCTCCATAACACATTGATCAAGTGAGTTGTCTTATTTTGCACAACCATGTCTCTATAATCTATGATCTTAACCAACTAATCCTCATTTGAAATATCTTTCTCCAATGGTACCACCTCTAGATTCAATACATTTGTGGGGTCTAGTATGTAATTTATCTAGAGAGATACATGGAACACATCATGTACTTAAAATAGTTTAGGTTGTAATGCTAGTAAATAGGCCACCAATCTAATGATATCAAGGATCTAAAATATGCTGATGTGTCTAGGACTAATATTTCCCTTATTTCTAAACCTCATGACTTTCTTCCATGAATATATACAAAGGAACAAATTTTCTCAAACATAAAACTATAGGTTTCATTGATAATCATTTTTATATCTTTTCTGTAAACATTGTACATATTTTGTATGATGCTAAATGGTTTCAACCTTCTTTGTAACATCTTCTAAAATACTAGGTCCTATCATCTACTTATCTATAACTTCATCCCAGCATGTTAGAGTCTAACACCTATTCTTATACAAAGCCACATAAGGTTCCATTTTAATGCTATAATAGAAACTGTTGTTATATGAGAACTCATTTAGGGGAAGGTATTGATTTCAACATCCTTTGAAATTCGTTAAATATGATCTCATCATATCCTATAGAGTTTGAATGATTCTTTCAGACTATCCACCCACTTGGGGGTGATAAGTTGTGTTTTAGCTATGTTATATATCCAATTATTTTTAAGGATTATTCAAGAAAATACATTAAAACATGGTTCTAAATTAGATACAATTGAGATTGGAACTCTATGCAATCTCATCACTTCCCTGATGTATAACTTTGTGAGTTAGTCATGATATAAATATTCTTTGATATTAATGAAATGTGATGAATTTTTAAGGAAATTGACTACCACCTAGATGATATTATTTTATTTAGGGGTCCTAAGTATACCTTTAATTAAATCCATAGTTATGTTATACCTTTTCTACACCGGTATGGGAAATGGTTTCATAATACCCTTAGACTTTTTTTTATTCCAAATTTACTTGTTAGCATACTATGAATTGAGATACAAACTTCCCAATATCCCTCTTCATGTTATCCCACTAGATTTTTTTCTTCAAATATACATACATATATATATATATTATTGATTATAGGATGAATAATGAAGTATGATCTATGTTCATTATCCATAAGTTCCCTCTTCAGTTATGGTTTTAATGGGATATATATACGGGTTCCAAACCTTATACATCCATCTTCAGTAAAGCTGAACTCTAGAATATCCTATACCTTCTTCTGTAGTAACTAACTATCATTGTATTCATCCTTAATCATTTCAATAATATATGTTCGAGTAGTTTTTAGCAAGGTATGATGAAGATACATTTATTATTTCCATTTCCATGTACATGAATATTGGATCCCTTGAAATAATCATCATGGATTGGGTTGTGGGATCCTTTCAACTTAGAGCATATACCAATTTGTTTTATTTCCTAGGATAGTAATTTATTAAAAAAATACTAATCCTTAATGAAATCTAACCACATTTATTGGTTCATATTAATCTCATTTTGTGTGAATATATACTTGAGGTTTTATGATCTATATGTATTTAACACTTTTCACCATAGAGGTAATATCACCTTATCTCCAATGAAAAGATCATTATAGAAAATTATAGATTATGTTTTGGGTAGCTATACTCATAGATATTTAATTAGTGGGAGGAATATTCTATGACTTTTTCATCTTACATGAGTACAAAACACAAGCCCTTTTTGGACACATCACTGTTGATTACAAATCCTTCCCCACTAGTGGGTAATGTCAGAACATGTAAAATTATTAGCCACTTAACTAAAAAAAATTCAACGGCAAGAGGTGGTAATTTTTGTGATTAGCGGGTGTTATAACCCCTTAAAATACATTAGAGAAGGTTATGAGAACCCATACCTAATGTGTCCGCCTCATGTTGTTAGGGGTGGTTTTGATGAAGTGCTTATACACTGAGGAAGAAATTAGTGGTGGTTATTTTAGATGGGGTTTAAATACCCTCTAATTCCACTTGAAATTTTCTAGAAACATTTGAATTAGGGGAATTTATAGATCCCCCTAAATTATCTACCAATTTATGGGTGGTTAAAACCACCCTTAATTATGTTTTGAACACAATTTTGGGGTAGTTTTAAGAACCCCTAATTGATGATAATTTTAGGGGCAGTTTTCAACCATACATAGGTTTTCTTCTTTTTTTCAATCATCACCCTTTCCATCCTTTCCCCTATCACCCCCTTCTTGCCCCCCTATGATTATTGTACCCTCTTATACCCATATGAATCAATTCATGCCACAAGATCCACAACTCTCTGCATGTGGATGTGTACCCAAAACCTCGCTCTCCTAGCATATGACCCAAACCCCTTCCCACCTTATAGATAACCCCCACCCACCAACATAGGCCCCCCAACCCACTACCCACCCTTTCAACCAACCATCACCCACCCCCATGAAAACCCCCTACTGGGGTTTGAACTCAAGTTTTACGAATAGAATGGTTGTGTCCCCTAACACTCAAGCAATTAGTTTTCTAGTTAATTAATGCACATTGTATAATTTATATATATTTGGATTCTTATTCAAATAAATATTATTTTCATAAAATATTTAAATACATTAAATAATATATATATATATATATATATTTATTTATATAAGTTAATGTATACATATATTTATAAATATATATATGAATTTATATAAATTAATGTATTTATAAAAAAATATATTATATTAAATTTAAACATTTATATAAACTATATATTTATACGTGTAATTTTTTATTAATTCATATATTTAAAAACATATACGTATATTAATATAAATATAAATATATATATGTAAATATATTTTTTATATATTTTTATATTTCTATTTATGTTATGTATATACACATATATTTATATAAAATTTTTATACAATTAAATACATGTTTATATATATTATATACATGTTTATGTATATATATATATATATATATGTTTTTATATATTTTATCAATACATTTATATGTATAAATAAATAAATATATATATTATTTTCATAATATTTATATCATATATTTTATATAATATAGTATAATAAAACATAACATAATATTTATATATAGATAAAATTTTACAAATATTTATATATAAATATATGTATAATATATTTATATTTAGATTTATAAATTTATATTATGAATACAGATATATATTTAATATATTAATTTGAATAATTATATGTGTATTCATATAAATATTTTTTTTGTAAATATATATTATATATATATAATGTATTTATATATTTAATAATAGGTATATAATATAATATATACATAATATAATATATACATAATATAATTATATAATATATATACATAATATAATTATATAATATATATATGTAATATAGTAATATATATATATTTATATAATTATTTGTATATATTTTCATTTATATTTTTATATATATTTGTATCTATTTAATGTATTTATATAATGTCTTTATATAACATGTTTGTATTTAAATACATTTATATAATTTATTTTTAATTCATATACACACACATTATATAATTTGATATATTTTAAAAAGAATAAAAAAATTAAAAGGGGTTAAAACCCCTTATATTCATAAAAATTTGTTTCAGTTACGAACTCCCTATAATTAGCTAAATTAGGGAGACTTCACAACCCCCTCCAATTTCTTAAATTATGGAGGTTCAAAACCCCCACTAATTATATGCATGTGTGCATGTAAGTATCATTATATTTTATTATTATTATTTTATAAATTATAAAAACTATAGGGGTTTTTATATGATTTTTAAATAAATTATATTTTTGTATATATTTATATAATATATTTATGATTTTATATTATAACTAATATTATATGAAATAAAATTATATAAAAATTCATATATATTAATGTATAAATTATATAATTATACACATGTATACAAATAAATATGATTAAATACAATCATTTAAATTATTTATATAATATGTTCATAAAATATTTTTAAATACAATTATATATTGTGTTTTTATTATATTTTTGGAACTGGAAAACACATCTATACAATTCACCAAATGCTACGAGACATGATCTTAGAGAAAATATTGTTCCACAGGCTTTGATTTGACTAGTTGTAGACCCCAGATGGAGTTACCAATCAGAAGTTATGGCAGTTCGAAGGCAGACTACTGGAAATGACCATGCAGGGCAATTTTGGGGAAAAGTATGGATTTGCGCGCAAAAATGGAATCTTGAACGCAAAATGGATTTGTGCGCCAAAGTGGAATGGAATTTTATGCACACTGATAATCAAGGATTCACCTATAAAAACAAGTGCACCCCCTTCTTCTAGAGGGCCCCAAGAGGTCGGCCACCGCTCTAATGCACGTAAGTCAGCATCTTCCGTACCTACGCGGAAAACACCCCATATTGCATGAAAAACATCAATTTTGTGCACAAATGTTCCAACATGCCTAATTTTTCTTGCAAACCATCATATCTGTGTGAAAGAAATTCCATTGTTCCCTATTTTGCGTGCACTAATGTTGCACCTATCCAATAGCGCACACACCTTCCCTATTGCATGAAAATATCCCCTATTGCATGAAAATCTCCCATATTGCACACAATTCATTCCCTATTGTGCACACAACTCCCCCATTGTGTTCACATCTCCCATATTGCGCGCACAACTGCCCTATTGCGCGCAAGCCTTCCCTATTGCGCACAACCTATCCTACACATAGTGCATATTATGTGCTATAATATCCAAGCTTGTGCCTATTGGTCTGTACCATGGGGTCTGTTCCCCTATTCAGGATCAGTGCTTGGCTACGGTCCCAGCCCTTCGGGCTAGTTCCTTCACTTTCTTCGCTACCCCCCATGAAAAATGGAGAGTCGCACAACGAACTTTTCACGCTAGGACATCGTCATTTTCCATTACGCCCTTATGCACACCCACCTTCCACCTATGGAATACCATTATATGAGATACTCATCCACACACCATGAAACACCTTGAGTCGACATATTCCTCTTAGTTAATTTCCCTTGTCATGATTTGAGATTCTAATAATCAATTACCCGAGTACATTGAGTCGAGCCATTCCTCGAGTAACTCTTCCACACCCCATCACCTGACTCCTATACCAGGTTGAACCAGAAAGGGATGATCTTGCATAAGTCCCAACACCAACCATTGATTAGTGCCTTATGCCTAATAGTCCAATCTATATGACTTTAAACTATATTACTCCATGTGTGACTAATGTAAGATGTCACTTGCTCCAAACAAGAGATGCCTTATGCACCAAGCATAAGATGCCGATAGTCCTATCTACATGGCTATAAACTTTAGTACTCCCTATGTGACAAATATATGATGCCTCTTGCTCAAAATAAGTGATGCCTTATACTCCAAGCATAAGATTCCAATACTTCTATCTACATTAATATAAACTTTAGTATGCCCTATCATTCAATAATAGGATGCCACTTATTCTAAATAAGAGATGCCTTATGTGATAAGTATAATATGCCTCATTCCATGATTACAGTAGCATAATTTTGAGAGTGTTGGAATCTTTCCGAACATTCCATCACTCCACCTAATGCTTTTCCTGTCCTTCATTTGGATATTCATCCTCTTTCATGTCTAAAGGGACCCCCTAATGGCCTGGTCCCATGCTGCATCGGTTCACCTACCATTCTAGGCCAACATTACGGAATACATTAGATGACACTTTGATTCAGTTCCTGTGTTTCGAATGCAGTCAATAGTCGACCCTCATTTTTTGTCCCAATTTCAGACTAACGTGGTATGGATTTTGTGTTTTGAACATGGTCAACAATTATCCTCCATATTCACACCACCCTCACCACGTTACGAATTTCAGGAATGTGATTCACACTTTTCATATCCCTTTATTTAGACTGATTCAAACACCATTGGTGTTATCCCACTTGTACACTAGTGCATAGGTGTAGGACAAAATTATTTGCCTCAACCTACTAGAAAGTTGGGATGCCTTCTTGGCCAGACATGAGGAAGATATCTTGGGAATCTTCCATGCGTAAGCCCTATTCACCATTTCTTCTCCACAGTGGAACCCAAGAAGCTTCCATGCGTAAGCCCCATTCACTATTTCCACTCCTTAGCATCACTCGGGAAACTTCCATGCGTAAGCCCCATTCACCATTTCCACTCATTAGTGGCACCCGAGTAGATTCTATGTGTAAAACCCATCCACCATCGTCCCTCCTTGTGCACTCCATGTTACGTCCTTACCCTAAGGCACCATTCTCAAGCCCCTTTTATGTGCAACACCCTTGTCCCCTGCACATTTCTCCCGTACGACCCTCCAAGTTTATACGAAGTGATTTCAAGGTCCCTTGGGTAGTGCTTTACATTGTGTTTCATAGATTTATACTTCTTCACGTAGGCACGCTAATGGATATTTCTTGTTCAAATAACCACACTAACAAGGGCCCCTCAATGGATCACTCCATGACACCCCCTCACTAAGGCATTGTCAGTGCCTTCCCTTTAACAAGGGTTAAAGCGTTCCAGTTATGTAAGTCCTAGGGGTGCATAGTGAACCCGCCTCGTCTGAGATATAGAACATTAAACTACAAAGCACCATCGTCCTCAACACATGATGTTAAATTATGGCCTCTCCCCATGCAACAAACGTGGGGTGCCCCGTCTTGGAAATTCTCTACACCCACTCGTCTCCACAAGAGTGAGATCTTACTCACATGGAATGGGATCCTCTTTGCTGGAGCGACGCCTGTCTGCAGTGAAGGGAAACCATCTTGGTGTATTCCCCAAGTATTTCTTACACGAGGTAGCACCCCTGCTCCTCATCTCTTCTTCTGTGCCAAAGAACATATGAGAGATGGACATATGGACTCTCGTTATCCCATCCCTCTCCCTCTGGGGTTTGTCGCCACCGGGCCTTCATCTTGGAGTAAGTACCAATCTCCATCTCCCTGGGCCGCCAACCATGAATAATCCCCTATTTCCTCTTTGGGCCGCTAACAACACATAAGACCCTATTTCTTCTTTAGTCCTTGAACCACTCATATGACCCTATTTCCACTTTGGGACACTAATCACCTGTAAGCCCCATTCCACTTCTAGTAGATTCACCTTTCACGATGTGATCATCATGTATTTTCCACCTCTTGTTTCTCACACCGAGCATGACTCACAAGGGATTAGAGTAAGTAGTGACTATGGAATCCTTTTGGGCCACCTTAGTGTGTAAGACCCAAACCACCATCCGAACGATGTTGACTTTGATCCATGCCAAGGGAAGGTATGTAGGAAGCCTCCCTGAGGTTCAAGCCTAACAACTTCTTGTCCCGACTCATTCATGTAATTTGACCTTTGTCCTTCATGATGTAAAACTTTATCCCTCATCCCAAACTACCTGGACTTTGATCCTTGCCAAGGCAAGGTATGTGGGAAGCCTCTTTGAGGTTAAATCCCAACAGTTACTTATCGTGACCCCTTCACGTAGGTTCACCTCCGTCCCACATGATGTTAAACTATATCCACCATTCTGAACTATGTGGACTTTGATCCTTTCCAAGTCAAGGTACATAGGAAGCCTCTCTAAGGTTCAAGCCCCACACCCATCGGTCCTGACTGATTCTCGTCGGTTTATCCTCATTTTTTCCGATGTTAAAATGTATGCCCCCTTTTTATCCCGTAATACATTAAACTCTACCCATTCGAACTATGTGGACTTTGATCCTTGTATCCTATGCATGGTACATTGGAATCCTCCCTGAGGTTCAATCCCAACACCTACTTGTACCGACCCTTCACGTCAGTTCAAATTCATCCCACATGACATTAAACTGTATCCACTATCCAAACTATGTGGACATTGATACATGTTTCCTAGGAAAGTTACATAGTAAGCCTCCCTGTGGTTCAAGACCAATACCTACTTGTCCTGACACATTCATGTCGGTTCACCTTCATCCAGCACAAAGTTAAACTATATCCACCATCCCAAAATACATGGGTTTTTATTCTTGTATCTTAGGAAAGGTATGTAAGAATCCTCCCTAAGGTCCAACCCTCAATCGACGGTAAGCTGTTGTCAGCCCTCAATCGATGGTAAGCCATTTTCGGCCCCAAATAGAAGTCATTTTCCACGCCAACCAGTGGTAATTCATTGTCAACCCCAATCAATGGTATGCCATTGTCAACCCCAACCAGTGGTAAGCCGTTGGAACCCTAGTCAGCGGTAAGCCATTGAAACCCTAGTCAGTGGTAAGTCATTGTCAACCCCAACCAGTTGTAAGCTGTTATAGTCCGCAATCGATGGTAAGCCATTGTATTCCCCTTTGTTGGGAACCACATCTCTGGTCCACCCCTGGGCGTCTAACCAACTTGGGCTGCTAACCACGCATAATCCCTAGTATATCATTAGGTTATTGTCCTATGAGTACACCCTTACTCTATACCCCCATCTTGAACTACATGGACTTTGATTCCCTTCTACAGGGATATGTAGGAAGCCTCCCTGAGGTTTAAGTCCGTCACTCATGTCTGATTATAGTATCACCCCTTGAGGCCCTGTGCTTCGGTAAGGTCATGTCCCAACATAGATTTTTTGCTTCCTCTGGATCTCATCCATGCGTCCATTTGCATGGGTTGCCTCCCCAAATACCCCATCGCCCCACCGGACTATGTGGACTTTGATTCCCTGACACGAGGATACATAGGATGTCTCTTCAAGGCTCAATCCCAACATCACCATCACCCCCACATTGACTCCATCTCATTATCTATCCACTTTTAGATATCCATATCCATCCTGATTCTTACCCGAGCCACTACATCCCAGTGAGATCATGTCATCCACCTTCTCACTACTCCTAACAACAATCGGGTAACTAACCACGCATTAAACCCAGCATTCGTGATCCCTCATAGGGTTGCACCCATTCAACCCACTCCCATTAGTGTTCGGATCAGTATGATCTATCTCCTCTAGACGTTAAACTTGAGGAATACCCTATGTTAAACATGGGAAGGTGAGGAAAACCTCAGAGACATGACTATGGAATATAATTTCCCACATTTGACGTGGGATTCCTCAGGATTCTACGCCCTCGAGAAGCCCTATCATAAGGGGAAGAAACCCACACACATGAGTGTTCCAGTGTCCAGACATGCCGGTGATGTCCAACATGACTACTCCCTCGACCGAAGGTTGTTTAACTGACTTGAACCCTTGGATTTTCATGATAGAAGCATCTTAATTAACCAGAATCCATGAAGACCTGACACTTGGAAGAGTTTCACAAACAACATCTTGAGTCTGTGAGGGAGACCCAGACTGGGAAAAAAGTTTTAAGGAGGAATCCACTAAAGGAGTAACCGACATCCCCTCATCCCATTTTGATCAAGGAGAAAACGTCCCTAAATAAGTGAAATATGTCTCCTGCCTTTGAGAAGAAGGAATATATGGATACATTTGCGCATCCTTCGAAACAAACGAATGTGCTCCCTAAATAAAGTGTCAGAAACACTCACACACACAAACACATATAGCACCTATAAAATCCAATTAAATATAATATATATAAATATATAAAACCTCTAAAATACAACTAAATATATAACACCTATAAATATTAAATTATCTTTGGTTTTGGTATAATCACCTATAAAATACAATAAAATATTAAAAAATAAATATAAATAATTTAGAGGGGGTTGAGAACCCCTAAAAATTTGATGATTAGAGAGGGTTGTGAATAACCCCTCTAATTTATAGAAAAAAAATAATTTAAAGGTTTCTTCGTATAACCCCCTCTAAATAACTACTTGTAATCTACTATTTTTTAGCACTTCTTTAGTTCCTTAAATAAATCCTCACATTCTTTATTCTAGACAAACTTGACTCCCTTATGCGTAATCTAGGTTAGTGGGATAGAAAATTGTGAGAAGTTTCAAAAAACTTGATGATAGTACCAGGATAATCTAAGGAAACTATATATTTCCACAACAAATATTGGTTTGGTCCATCCTTAGATTGGCTCTATTTTTAAAGGATCCATATATATCCCCTTATTTGTATATTATGCACTAATAAAGTTAACTTATCCAAAAAAACTATTATTTACTATAATTTTCTTATAAACTTTCCTTTTGTAAGGTATTCTGTACAATATTTAAATGTTCACCATGTTCCTCCTTACTTTTGGAGTAAATAAAAATATAATTCATAAAGGAAACCAATTTATTTTTGAGGTAATCCCTAAAAACTATATTCATCAATTCGGTGAAAATATATAGAGAATTACTAAATACAAATGGATTTCCTATGAATTTTTAGTCCCGGTACCTTATATTAAAATAAGTAGATTTGGGGGATATCCTCCTTCTTTACCTTTACGTGATAATATCCTGACCAAATACACACATTTGATAAATACTAGCTTCCACATAGATGATCAGAGAAGTCATAAATCCATGTTAGAAGATACTTTTTATTTATCGTGATCTTTTTGTGCTCATGATAATCAATGCACATACGCATTGACCCATCCTTTTTCTTGATGAAGAGAAATAATGCACCCCATGGTGAAAAACTTGGGCATATAAACTCTTTATCTAGATTCACCTATAATTGTTTCTTCAGCTCTTAAAGTTCAACAATGACTATTCTATAGGGACTATTGGATATTGGAAAATCTTTGGGTATGAGTCTGATTGAGAAATCAACATCACTTCTAGGTGGAAGACCAATAAATTCTTTGGGAAACACATCAGTAAATAACCTTTTAGTGAGAATGTCATAAAGGATGATATTTTTCATATTCCCAATCATTTGAGATAGAAACACATTCTAAATAAGGTAATAATATCTATTCTTGAGATGGTGGTATGAATGAAGATTCATCATCCTCCTTAAACTTGTATATAATTAGAGGATGATTCATGTTACATAGGGTGATTTGTTTCTCCAGAAAATTTATGTTGGATCTATATAAGGTAAGCTAATACATGTCCATAATTACATCAAATCCTGCTAAAGGGAGAATCAAAATGTTTTCTGGGAATTATAGCAAAAAAATATGGATTGGGGATGAGTTATATATTTGGTATAAAATAATTTATCCATTTTCCATATTCACTGATAACTCAACTTACATGTTTTGAGATGGTGTTTTAATAGGTATACAATAATGGATTTGTATGAATGAATGCATATAACCATAGATGACAATAATTCCATTCATAATTTGATTATGGTTCTCTTCATTTAAATCATTTTAAATAAAATTTGGTATTAGAAATTTTAAACTATTATAGACATAAATAAGAAACCATGAACATTAAAGGGATAACTAATATTTGAAATATATCCATTAAACTATGAATTTATATGTTTCAATATATGTTATCCGTGATCTATTTCATGATATAAAATATTATGGGAATTTTTTATTTACTTAATAAAGTTTTTAAGGAGCTTTTTAATTTACCAAATAAAATCCCAAGGAGTGTCAAACTAGGTGTGCTGTAAGGCCCATTTCCATGAAATAGGTAATGATCGAGTCCATATCAATGCATCCCTTTCAAGGTTATTAACCCTATGTACATATATTCTAGATCCAAATCCAATTATAGTATTCATAGAGGGATGTATTTTCTTAGAAACCACTAACTATATAATTTACCAAAATTTAAGGATGTTATATTATGTTTATTCCTATCCCTATGGTTTTTTACTATATATTTATAATACTAATTTTAAAAATAACTTGATTTTCCTCTTATATAGACTATGAAAACCCATATTTTAACACAAAATATTTTAGTATGTATTATATAAAGGTATAATTAATACAATCCAAGAAAGGGAATAAAAAAAATCATAACATAAAGTAAAGTAGTATATGTGATCCAAGAGGCATATCAAGGTAACATAAGAGGGGTGAGTATCATAATATTGAACAATGAGGCATGATATAAGATGATAGCATAATGGAAAAATTTTAATGTGGAAACGACATAAAACATGGAATCATAAACATAATTCAAGGATAACCACTAATAAAATATAAAATTGTGTGCTTAGGATAACCTCCCATGCACCATACAAGGCATCCGATGAGATTAAATCATTACCCAAATCATTGGAGTGATATATAATTCTGGTCCCATCCATAAATTTTATATCATTAACGTGCATAAGTGACATATAGATCATATAACATAAGGTTTCATTTTAGATATTTTATTACTATGATTATGGAGTGTGAGATAATTACATGGAACTACCCAATCATCAATGGATAGATACATCTAGGTGAATACATTTGAGTGGAAATGGGAATGGGTATTCACTAAAAAAAGTTGGAATATAAAATTAAAGGATGATTTTATCAATATAATGGGGATACGTAAAGATTTAGGGATGGGTTAAATGAGGGTGAAAGAGGTCTTTCATCAGTTGGAAATCATAAGGAAAGTATGTGGGATGTGTAAAAACATATCCCAACATGAATAATTATAAAACAAAAATATTATTTAAATAAGGTTCCTAAATAGGCATGGAAAGAGTAGTGTAATGTTACAAGTATTTTTATTGATGATTAATTTGTGTTTGGGTGAGTTTTTATAGAAAAAGAGAGGATAACTCTTTGTTAATTTCCAAAACTAGGTTTTAGAGTCTATATGAAAAAGTAATCAAACCCACAAACTTTCCAATGCTTTTTCCCATAGTTTCTTCCAAAGTGAAGTGGGTTTCATTATTTTAAAACATTATGAACCTATATAATTAACATAATACTCTTGGTGATGTAGAAGTGAGTCATGTTTATAAATAATTGAATTTAAACCCTTAAAATATAATATATGTTTTTCAGGATTCATTAGAAGTTTATAAAATTAAAAAAATAACATCAAAAGAGATAATATTTTAAATGATAAATATTTATTTTTTCATAAATACATTTTATTGAATATTTTATATAAATTTTTGTTTCATTATTATTTCATAATACATACCGTATATTTATACAGTGTTGAATTTTTACCCAAGAATTCAGCTATCTCTGAAAATTATGAAAAATACCCTATTAGATAATTTCTATACATTGATTTCAAAAATAATATTTATTTTAACATAATAAATCTATAAATATGATAATTTATGTTTTTAAATAAAAAATACTAAATAATTGAAATAGTCCTATGTTTTTAATAATAATAGTTTTTTTGGCCCTTATAAAAATTATATTTGTCTTTGTAAAGGTATAATATTATTTGTTTTTAATAAATATTATTTTATAATAATATATTATTAAAATTTCATTTATTTCAAAATTTCATGATTTCAACAAAAGGAGTGTCTTTATTGAAATTATATATTTCCCAAAAATTGAATTTGAGTTTGTTCATATTAAAACCTAATTTTTATCAAACTCATTATTTAATCATTTATAATAAGAAATAAAGATAATCATTATTATATTGAATGAAAGTATAAAAATTCATACTATTATAGTCTAGATACAAAGACCTTTATTACACCAATTAATTCCCTAAGGTTATGGGGTGCAATGATTATATTTTTATGTGGTGGTTCAGGGAACATGGTTTGGGGTGTGGTATCGATGAGCTTGAAATTATCCCAAAAATAGTTTTTCTCATTCTTCAGTTGTTGAATATAGGCTTGGGTTTTTTCATGGAAAAATACAAGTGTTTATGTCTCCCAGAGAATATCTAATAAATGGTCTTCAAATGGTATGATCCTATAAGTCAAGGCCATCACTTCTTCTATTTATGTTAATTGAACTTTATCATGATCCTACATATATACTACTAATACCATCATTTTACAATTTATATATTATCAATGTTTATAATTTTTAATGTTTTTTAAATATTATAGGATATGATTTTTCAAAATAACTAAATTAGTGTATGTGTTTTCCATAACTTCATTACTTGATATTGAATTTATTTTTTCAAAAAGGGAATTTCACTTATAAATTTTTTGGTCATTGCATTATCCACCCCCTTGGAAAAATTTCCATAGGAAATTTTATGTCATAAACTAAAATAAATGAGGTTACATCTATTTAATAAATTGTTCTAGTTCCCATGTAATTTCCTCCAACCTAGGGTTCCACCATAACACTTTGACTAGTTTATTTATCATGTTTTGTAGAACCATGTATCTATGAAGGTGTTGATCCCAACATCCTTCGAAGTACATTGAACATGATCTCAATATATCCCCTATATTTTTAATGGTCATTTAAGAATGAACATTCATATGAGGGTGATAAAAAGTGATAAAGATTATTTTTGTATGCAATTATTACAAAAGGATTATACGAAACCTCATGTTAAACCTCAGTTCTCTGTTAGATACAATGGATAGTGGAACTCCATACAGTATTACCACTTCACTTATGTATATCTTGGTGATTTGGTTAAGGGATAAATATTACAAGATAATAATGAAATGTTCCAACTTTTTATTGTGATCTATTACCACCCAGATAGTGTTAATTCTTTTTGGGGTCCTGGGGAGCCCAACAATGAAATCCATGGTTTGGATTTCCCATTTTTATATTGGTATAAGATATTGTTGAATCAAAACCTTAAAATTATTTCATTCCTCTTAAATTTATTTTAATACCATGAATCTAAATAAAAACTCCACAATCCACCTATTCATTTTATCCCACTAGAAGTTCTACCTCAAATAACTACACATCTTAGTTATCATAGGATTAATAGAGAAGTTTATCTTTGAACATAATCAAGAATTTCCCTCTTCAGTTATAGTTTTATGGGAAACATATCTAGGTTCCAAAAATTATAACTCCATATTCGGTAATGTTTAACTCTGGAATATTTACTACATACTTATGTGGAAACTCATCATATTTTTGGGCCTCCTTGATCCTCTCAAGAATAGATAGAAGAGAAGTTATTTTAGAAAGGTAATATGAATTTCCTTTTACTATTCCCATGTCCATCATTTTCATGTCCATGAATAGTGGATCCCTTACAATCCTCATCTTGGATAAATTCTCATGATCCTTTATACCTAGAGCCTCTTCCACTTTGTTTGCATTGTTAGGAATGAATTTAAAATTAATAATTCTTGATCAGATCTAACCAAATTCATTGGTGCATATTAATATCATTTTGTGTGAATATATAATTGGAGATTTCATGATTCTTATATATGTAATGATTTTATTTTTATAGGTAATTTCACTATATATTCAATGTGAAGATCACTACATACAGTTCTAGATCATGAGTTGGGTAGTTTTTCATAGGATTTCACTTTTTCATCTTTCAAAATTACAAAACCCAAGCCCTCTTTGGATTCATTTATATAGAAACAAATAGTTCCCCACTGGTGGTTAATGTGAGAATATGTGTAGTGATTATCCTATTCTCTAGATCTTAAAATCTTTCATATGATTCATTATTCATGACAAACTTGACTGCCCTTGAAGTATGCTTGGTTAGTGTTCTTGGAAATCATGATAATTTTCTCACAAATCTATGATAATACCCATAAATTCCAAGTAAACTATGGATTTCCATCACAGATGTTGTTCTGGTCTATCCTTAAATTACCAATGTTTTTAGGGGATCTAAAGATAACCCTGTGTTAGTGATAACATACCCCAAGAAAGTTACTTTCTCCAACCAAAAATCACATTCACTATATTTGAATACAAAATTTTCATATTTAAGGAATTTAGTATAGTATTTAAATTCTTCTCATGTTCCCCCTTTATTTTGGAGTAGATAATAATATCTTATATAAATACTACCACATATATATAGAGGTACTCCCTAAAGACTGTATCCATAAATTCCATAAAGATATTTAGTTTATTAGTGAGTCAAAATTGAATTACTCTGAACTCATAGTTCCCATACCTTGTATGAAAATATTTCTTGGGGATATCCACTTTCTTCACCTTTAATTGATAATATATTGACCTAAGATCCACCTTAGAAAAATATTGGGTTTTTCATAGTTGATCGAACAAGTCATCAATCCATGGAAGGAGATAATTTTTTATTATCACAATCATATTGAGCTTAGGATAATCAATGAATAGGTGAATTAATCTATACTTCTTCTTGAAAAAGACGACTGGTTCACCCTTTGGGGAAGCACTTAGGTGTATAAACCCTTTATATATATTCTCAGGTAATTGTTTCTTAAGATCCTAAAGTTCAATAATTACCATTATATATGGAGTCTTGGATATTGAAAAATCTTTGGTTATGAGTTATATTGAAAAATTAACATCAAAACTAGAGGGAAGACCAGGTAATTATTTGAGGAACACATCATTTAATTCCTTTACAATGGGAATGTGTTCAAGGCTGATTTTTTCTCTAAACCTAATCATTTGATCTAGATATGCCTGGTGGAAAGAAAATAGTATCCATCATTGATATGTTGGTTTGAAATAAGATTCATATTCCACCTTACAATTGTATATAATTAGAGGAAAATTCATGATACAAAGGATAATATTTCTTCTCTTAGAAATCTTTGTTGGTTTTATATAAGGAAATACGACCCATACTAATAATTTCATCAAATTCCACTAAATGGAGAATCACAAGGTTTGATGGGAATTTTATACCACCAATATGGATAGGGTAGGAGTTATATAAATGGGATGAAATAATTAACCCATTCATCACCTTCATCAATAACTGAACTTCCATGTTTTGAGGTGGTGTTTGAACAGTTCTATTAAACTTGCATGATATGAAAGAATGTGTAGAACCATGGACGATAATCCTTCATTTCACTATTTTATTTTGGTTATAATAATTCAAATCATCTAATATAGTCTCAAGGATGACAGTTATTATACTATTAAAGACATAAATTGGAAACTGTGAATATTAAAAGGATAAATAATAATTGATATATCCTTTAACTTATGAATTTCTAAGTTTAAATATATGTTATTAGTGTTATATTTATTAATAGAAAATTTGATAGGAATTTATTATTCACTTAATTATGGTTCCTAAGAAGATTTTGAATTTAATAATGAATAACTCATAGGAGTGTCAATATAGGTGTGCACCATTTCCCATTTTCATGCACCAGGTAATGATCGAGTCAAGCTCAATGAACCATTTTTGAGGTTATTAACCCCATGTGTATCTGTTCTAGAGACACATCCACTTGTAGTATCTAGAAATGAATGTATTTTCTTATAAACCAATTAATATATACACTACCAAAAATTATGCAGGTTTTTTTATGTTTAGTATTATCCCTAAAGTGTTTACGAGAGTTTTCTAATCCAAATACAAAAAATAACTAGACCTTTCTATGATACCAACTATGATAACCCATATTTTAATACACTTTATTTTAGGATTAATTACATAAAGGTACACTTAATGAAATTATATAAGAGCATGAATAATATTTTATTTGATAAATTATCCATATAGAATAACAAAATTCAAAAGGAATACAATGTCGTTATTGAAAACTTTCTTAACATTCTCTTAAAATTCCACTATTATTCTAAAACTAAATGGTATAACCTATGGATGCACATAATAAATGGGTGATTCATAAAACCTAGTAAGGTAATAAATAAAGTATAGAATAATTTAAAGAAATACATGTGTTTTAATAGGAATATCAAGGTAATATAAGAGGGGTGATCATCATAATCTTGAACAATGAGGCATGATATAACATGACATCATAAAGGTAACATAACAACGTGGAAACAAATTAAAAAACCAAATAATAAACATAAATCAAAAATAACCACCATGAAAACATAAAATAGTGTTCTTAGGATAACCTTCCATGAACCATACATGTCATCTAATGATATTAAACATTACCCAATGCAATGGAGGGTTATATAATTCCAGGCCCACCAATCACTTTCATATCATGTATGTGCATAAGTGTGCCACATATATCTTACAACATAAGGATATATTTCATTTATTTTTAACCCATGATTAAGGAGTGTGAGATAAATACATGGAATTCCATAATAAATAAAGTATTGGTACATCTAGGGAAATACTTTTCAGTGGAAATGGGAATGGGTATTCACTACAAAAGTTTTTGCTTGGGAAATCACTAGATGATTTTTATAGCATAACGAGGGTACATAAAAATTAATAAAATGTTTAAATGATAGTGAAAGGGGTATATAATCACTTTTAAATCATAATGACGGTAATAGGTATATGTAGAAATATATTCCAACATTAATAATTGAAAAAACCATAATTCAAAGAAGGTTTGTGATTAAAGAGGAGAAGGAGAGTATCCATTGCATTAAGAGGGACAAAATGATTTAGATTAGCTTCTTGAGAGATTGAGGGAAAATTGGAAGGTGTCTAGATATGTAAGGAAATAGTAATATTATGATTCAATTTCTTAAATTATAGAGTAATGGGAGTTTGGTTGTGATTATATTTCAAAAGAGAGGATAATTATTTATTAATTTTACAAACAACGATTTTGGACTGTATATGACAAAGTAATAAAAAACAAAGACCTTCCGATGGTATTTTACCAAGTTTTCTACCAAAGTTACTTTTCATTAATTATTTTAAAATTTTATTAATTGATATCATTAAAAAAATACCCTTGGTGATGTTGAAGTGTGTCATGTTTATCAAGAATTTATTTTAAATACTTAAAATATAGGTTATGTATTGGAGGATTCATTAAGGATTTATAAAATTAATAAAATTAAATTAAAAATATTTTTTTAAATTTCAATTATGTATTTGGTCATGGATACCTTTCATTTCATATATTACAACACTTTCGGTTTATTAGTATGTCATAATATATACCATATATTTATACCATATTTAATTTTTACCAAAAAATTCAACTATCTCTAAAAATTATGAAAAATTCACCATTGGAAAATTTCAACATGATGAATTAAAAATAATATTTATTTTACTAGACTTAAAATATAAATACATGAATTTATATTTTTAAATATAAAATCCCCATTAACTTAAAAATATAGGTTTTTGGATAATAAAAGTTTTCTTTACACTTATAATTTTTTTTGACTTTGTAAAATTATATTATGATTTATATTTAATAATAATATTTTCTAAAAACATAATTTATTTTTTTCACGACCCGTCCCCCGGGGCCTGCATCGTGACTACCCCAAGCCCGCCTTCCATAGGCCAGGGGATGACGACTAGCACCAAAGGCGTATTTCCCTAGAACTGGGAAGGCATTGCCTTTAGAAAACATAAACACACACAACCAGAGAACAAGCGAAAGAAAACACTAAGTAAAGAAGTATAGCAAGTGTGATAAAAGTACAAAGGGGCCTGAAATACAAGCCCAATATAAAGGTATAACTACAAATGAAAGAAAGTACAACTGAAAAGACAAACAGCTGGAAGATGGAAGCAGCTCCTGGATCGTCCTCTGCGTTCCTACATGAAGGGTAGGTACAGATGTCCTCCTCATCACTCCACGCCTTTCGGTCCGCTATGTGTGCCGTCACGCCAAGTGTACACCTCCGGGTAACGTCTAATCCTCGTACACTCTACCTCGATCAGTGCTGTCTATCGTCTGCATCCAACACAACGAGGTGCGGGCATAACTCATGCAGGGGTGAGTATAACGATACTAAGTAGGGACCCCGAGACCCTCAAGGTCTCACAAAATCCTACAAGGATAAACCACAAAGAAATATCTCAACAGATAACCTATACTTAGGTATATGCCCATACATATAAATAAGTTATCAAGTAACCCATCTCAATAAAGAGGAAACACAAAGGTTATTGACTCAGCTCAAACCAGGATTTTCATTATCGAAACCACAACTGCTGGAGAACTCATCCTCTGTCGAATATAGTGGCCCTGTCGAGACTCTGAGGTTCTACTCACTAACCTTAGACTGCTGAGGTACTCCTCCTGTCGAGTACCGCGGGTCTGCTTCTAAACTGGGCGCTCCTCCACTGCGGGTCTACCGTCGAACCAGGTGCTCCCCCTAATAGCCGTTAGAGGTACTCCTCCTGTCGAGTACCACAGGTCTATTTCCAAACCAGGCGCTCCTCCCTCTGTGGTTCTACTGCCAAACCAGGTGCTCCGTCCACTGGGCTAGTCAAATCACTCCGAGTCAAATAAGTCAAGCAGTCGTCAGGTCTACAACTAATAGGTCTCCGCACTCCATATGCTCATCTCCAGGAGGACCCGCTCCACGAGCTACTGGTTGATACTCCAAGTGCCATGAAGTATCCGGTGTAAGTATCTCAAAATACATCCATATCATAGGGGTCTCAATGCAACAAACGACGCGTCAATCGGTCGCCCGGTCTGAGAGTTATTGACATTTCCATTCCAGGGGCCCAGTTGGTTTTTAAGATAAAACCAACCCGACCATATTTCGACTGCATCCAAACCTCAGTTGGATTATGCCAAAAGAACCTTCCCATCAAAAGTTATCCAACGTAGTTGATGGCATGTCAATCGGACGTCTGGTCCTTAAGTTATAAGTGTTTCTACTTCGAGGGCCCGGTTGGTTTCAGGTTCTAACCAACCCGGAAGTACCTAAACTTCACCTAAAACTTGAGTGTAATATATCAAAATGACCTTCTCAATTCAAAGATTTCTACGCAACTGATGGTGCGTCGATCGGAGGTCCGTAGCTCATGTTATGGGAGAATGACCGAAAACTGTCCGAAAAGGGGGGTCTGGGCCCTGTCCGACCCGGCCCAACCCACCTTGGGTCGGCCCGAACCGGGTTGACCTGAATCGGGTCCGGCCCAGCTGGGGGGCGGGGCGCTGGCTCAGCCAACCGGCGCAGCATTAAGCCACGCCTCTTTAATTCCGGAACGACTGATCCTTTTCGGTTCCACCCGCCACCGCCGCCGGACGCCGACACCGCCGACACCTTCTGCGGACCACCGGACGCGCTCCGGTGGTCCATTTCTCCCACCGTTGGTTCCTAATATCATCTCGGGACACGAAATCCACTGAAAAAGCTCCAAATCTCCGTTGTGGCCATGTTTCGTCATCCCCAAACATTCCGCACATCAAGAACGATACGATGATGAGTCCAGAATTGTTTGTTAGTCCGTACCCACCACGTTAGTGGTTCAAATAATCACCCAACAAATAAACGCCCATGCTTGAGAGTATGAATCACATAAATGAAAAATATACAAAAATTCCCCTACCTCGAAAAGACGTCGCACGTCGTCGATTCGTGGAAGACGAACGTTACGATTGTCGTGCGTCGCGGGGGAAGATGAAGTTATTGTCATTCGCCATACACTTCCTCTTCTGAGCTCATGAGTTGGTCCGTTGATGACAAAGAGGAAGACAAAAGAGTAGTCTGAGAAGTCCTGCATCGAAATGGGGTTCTGAGGAAGAAGCCGAGGAAGAAGCGTCGTCGCCGACGTCTTCACGTTCTTCGAGATGTGGAGTGTTCTTCATTGAGAGAAGAACACTATTTTCTATTTCTCTAGAGCTTTCTCTAAAATCTACCAACATAACGAATGCCAAAATAAAATAATAGCCTAAGATATTATTTTATTCTCCCATAATATAACATTTCCATGCACTTCCAAAATGATTCAAATCCTCCCAAAGTAATTAAATCATGGTGTTGTCATATTAATGACCAAGTGGAAGGTGGAGTGTTTAGCAATTAAAGAGGGGAGTTATCAAGAATTAAACAAGGGGTTTAAGGGGAGTTATGGGAAGATGAAGAGTTAAGGCTCGTGTGGGCCCCACCTCAAAAATGTCCTCACATGGGAAGTTATGTGGGTGTGGGCCCCACCATTAACTTCCCCATGTAGGATTTAACTTCCCAAGATATATAAAATTGTTCACAATGATTTTATTTAACTTTTTAATTAAACCCCTAGAATTAACTTTCAACCCGCATAAAACACAACTGCGGTAAAGGTCCCCTTAAGATAATACCGGCGCTATGAGTTCATCAGTGTCCTCAGTTTTCAATTCTGAGCACCGGTTCAAAAGATAGAAAACCCACATGTACGTTTACTGAACGTACCTGAACAAAACTTCAGAAATTGATTCCGGGCACACCGGGCCTCGGAATCAGGTGCCGTCAGAAACTACAGACTCGTAAAAATCCCAAGAATTAGGAAGAAAAATTTCCTTGAAATTTATGGGTCTTTAAAATTCTTAAAAATCATTAATTCATCAAAAGGAGTGTCTTTAGAAAGAATATATATTTTCCAAAAACACACTTCGAGTTTTGTCATATTAAAAACTAAATTTTATAAAACTCATTCTTTTATAATTTATAAAAATGAATAAATATAATCATTAATTTATTTAATGAAAATATGAAACATCATACTATTACGGTCTATATACACATCCCTTTATTATTCTAGTTAATTCCCTAAGGGTAAGGTGTGTGATGGTGAGATTTTCATAGGGTGGTTCAAAAAACCCGATTTAGGTCATGATCCCAATGTCCTTAAACTTCTCCTATAAACAATTTTACTCATGTTTTAGTAGTTGAATATCGAATTAGGATTTTTCAAGGTGAAATTCCAGTGATGATATCTCCCTCATAAGCTCTAATAAATGGGATTCATATGGTACGATCCTTCGGGTTGAGGGCACCGCTTATTCTATCTATGTCAATTAAACTTTATCATTATCCTTTATATATACAACCAATAAGATCATTTTTCAATGAATATATTATAAATATTTATGATTATTAATGGTATCTAAAATTTGAAAAGATATAAAATTCCAAAATAAAAAATGTAGTGCATATGTTATCTATAACTTCATTACCTGATAATGAATTTATTCATTCAAAAAGAGAATTTCATTTATAAAAGTCCTATTCATTACACTTACACATACTTAAACCCTGTGAAAAACATTTAAAAATGTGGTATAAGTATAAAAAATATTAGTAAGGTATATAAAAAATAAATGAAACTTGTTAGTCCTTTGAAAAATATGAGTACCCATAAGAAAGTTTTCCTTTTTCCATAAAGTAAACTTTGATCTCATGATAAAACATAATATATTTTGAAATAAAAATCCGACCAATAGAAACATTAAAACACATAAAAACTATAGAAAACCCATAGAGGTATCTTGTTACATCGTATTCATCATTTTTTATCACCTGTGTTTCACCTGTGTGGAATGAATTATAATTAGTTAGTTTTAATCATCATTTCTCTAGAGAATAAATAATTACCCAATGCATTAGAGGACTATATCCCGAGACCAACCATCATCATATATAATTTAAAAGAACCATTATATTAATAAAAAATATATAATAATTCAATTTTTATTATAAAAATCATTTGAATATATAATCAAAATAACTTTCAATCATCTCATAAAAAATAATATTAAATATCCTTTTATTTTGATAACTCTTTAAAAACAAAGAAATCTCCACAATAATGTGAATATAATTTACTTTATAAAACCATTAAAACATAATGAGGAAAATTCACGATAAATAAATCTAATAATGGAAGGAAAATGTAACACCCTGACCCTAGTTACCAAGATCCAGTGCATTATTTTAAAACATTGGCATCATTACAAGGAATCAAGTCCCGAAGGACTAATCATTTTTGAAGTCTGGGAAAATAGATTACATACATGAACATTACATTACACTTTATAACACAAACCAAAACATAAATAATACTTTGAGAACACCATTAATCCCCTATCTTAACCATGAATATCAATCATAATACACTTCTTATAATCCTGGGAAAACAAAACATAAGAAAGGGGTGAGCTCAAATGCTCAGTAAGGGTAAAAATTTAGCAAAATATATAAACTTTTATAGAAAGATGTATAATAAAAACAACATAATTTTAAACATAAAATTAAACATATCATGGGAAAAAATAAATCAAACATTACCATATAAACATGAACATGAATATTCTACTAGTCAAATAATCACATTTAATAACTAATTTCATAATGAGGGAATGAATAATGCTGGACATCATAACAACATAGTCAAGGCATCGTACCAAGACTAGAAATAAAAATTATGTCAAGGCCTTATGCCAAGACACTAATTTGTCTCATGAGACCAACCGATTCATTGAGGGGATATAGCATGCCCCGCTCATCACTTAGTAATTCCAATTCATTCCTCATATGAAAAGGGTGAAAATAACATAAACATTCATATTAAAACTAGCATACGAAATGTCAATACTTTAACCATAAACCATGAATGGTATAAAAATATCACATCCACATTCAAACATATCATAACTTATTCAATACAATATAAAACATTTTATTATAATTAATCAACCTCAATCAAGAATAATATCTAGTAAAGGATGTCAGCATAGTTGAAAATGATCAGTAAAACTCTTTCAGAGAAATATCCTTTTTTGTGAAATCATTTGAAACTCACAATTTTATAAAGTAATTAATTTAAAATATATTATTTAATCAAAGTATATCATACCACTTTTTTTCTTTTGAAATGAATTAAAATTTTACAAACAATCATGTCCATATAAATAAATCCTTAAAATCATTTTGACAACATGGACATTAATTAAAAACATTTAGAAAAATAAATCATTAAAACATTTTAAATGATGATATTGAAAAAAATTACCTTAAAAAACCATAAAATATTATTTTTAAATCATTTTTATGAATCATGGACATGGATTATAAATATGTCCCAGTAAATACTTACATGTAAACAATCTTGGATAATAATGAGATTAATGAATTAACCCTTACCTTGTAATTTCCTTTGGTCGAGGGTACGTTTAACCTCATTTATAATGACCAGAGTATGTTATTAAATTATACCAGAACCAGATCTATATTCATATTTATTTTATCATACTTTATTCATTTATGACTTCATACTACCCATTTAATAAAAATTTCCTTGTTAAAATAACATTTCGGTTAATAATCACCTTCTTTATCGTACATGTTTTAACTTTTTATTCCTGATCGTATCACTTATATCATGATTTAATTTCTTCCCATATATACAAAATTATTAACGTATTATATATATTCAGAATATAAATATGTATAATATATAGATATATTAAATAAAAAACACCGTTTATGGAGATGGTAGGCCGTACGTATGCATAAACGTTGTTTCCGTTTTCATATCGTATTGAATAGAAGTAAGTGAATGAGATATATGTAAAGACACACAAACATACACACACACACACACATATATATATATTTCTAGTAGAACTATTATGTCATATATTACATACTTATTAATAATATATATTTTTATAATATTAGTTTGATGGTGAACATGGAAATGAATCTCATCGCGTCGTGGAGACGGTAAGCCGTAGGTACGCACGAGCGACAATATCATTATATTGATGGTGAAATAATATGTAATTGGATGGTATATTATATATAAATAATAATTAACATTTTATATTTATTATTTATGTCAATTATACTCATTATCATACCCACCCAAACAATGAAGCATTGAATAACAAACTACACCACAACATGAAGACGGTAAGCCGTACGTACACACATATGATGAATTTTTCATTCATAGAATGGATAGATTAATGAATATGGTTGTATCATTTTTATAATAACATCTTAGTATGTAAAAGGTACTAGAGTTATTAATTTTTTATTGAAATAACCAAGAAATAGAAAGTGGTAGATGAAAATAACTTTGAAAGAGGTGATGAAGTAATTACCTCTTCTTCAGGTTATTGAATTTGATTTGAACAAAAGGGAAAATTAGGAGGGATTTATGATCAAATTAATGGATCTAGAATTAAGTGAGGGTAGTTGGGAGGATATTTGAGTAGATTTTGTCTGATCCAAATGGCTTTGGAGGTGTGAATTTGAGATAAGGGTAAGTACCATTTTATAAGAGAGGTGATGGGCACTTTAGGAAAATCTTGAAATATTAATTTATTATAAAATCATTTTCGGTTTCTAATATCTCCAAATGAATTTATTTTGAGGATAAGGTGGGGATGGGTCAAAATAATCTCAAAAATTAGGTTTTAAACAATTTTAGGTCACCATATTAACCTTTTCTTTTAAATTTAATTCTGTGTTAAATAGTTTTAAATTTACCATGTCTCCATGTATTTTTATTTTACATGGTTAATAAACATACTATAAAATCCCAGTAGAACCTAAAGAGTTTCATTAATTACATATATAACCTTATATATGTCCTTTGTTTCAATATTACATTTTTATATGTATTATATTATTTAGTAATATGGTATTTTTTTAAAAAACTTATTTTTGTCAATTTTGACACTATTTAGTATTTAGTTTTTGTGAAAGTCATAAAATTTTGATTAATTATAAAAAAATACATTTAATCAACTCTAACATGTCATATTCAACTAGAAAATTAGGGTATGACATAAAAACTTTAAAATTATGTTTATTTTAATATTTATAATATTCTTTATTTTATTCTTTCATTAATAAGGAAAATACTACATCATTATTATTTCATAAATAAATATATTTATTTTATGTCTAAAAATTATAAATAAAATAAAATTATGTATTAAATCGTTTTATATTTATAATTAATATTTATAGTCTAAAATATCACATATATAACCCCATATAAAAACTATTTTACAAAAAAGATATATGTTTATGTTACATTTTCCTTAACTTTAAATTAATTTTTATAAAATGTCATTTTCACTTAAAAGTGGCTCCATGGGGTCTAAGAATCGACCCAAGGATACCCATGGTCGGAAATGTATCATTAAATAGGGTTAAGACACATGTTAGGGTAATTTTATATTATTATAATATTATGTTTTTACCCTTATTTATCGAATTTATCCTTTAAACTTGGTAAATAAAATATTTACTTAAGTAACTATTTATAATGTCTAAAAATAGAAGTTACCAATTAACAAAATTTTTACCTCTTGATTCCAAATATGGAATCCATTTTTCAAAATTAAAAACACAGAATTTGTAAAAATTAATTTAAAATTAATTCCCATTGTCAAAACCAAAAAACGGGTTTTTAAGAAGTAAAAGCTATGAAAAGATTGACATGTGTTTATGTAGAATTTAAATGTGAAATTAAATCCAATGACCTAAATTATATTAAATGATAAAAGTATAATCAAATAATACTTCAAAAACAATCAAATATATAATCTAACACTATAAAATTTTTCAATTAAAAAAATTGTTTTCAATTAAAATTTTGTATTTTTCAATATTCATCAAAATATGAAAGTTATCAGAAAAGTACCAAAAATTTATCGAAACTATATTTTTTATGTATATATTATAAATAATAATCTAATTTCATCAAATTGAATATATAAAAGTTTTTAATATTGGATTTAATAAAGGTTCTCCATTAAAAAGCGAAAAAACTGCATTTTTTAAAAATATCCCTTTTATATGAAAAATTGAATTTGTCTTTATATTATGTCTAAGAAACACTTTAGATTAATTTTAAAATTATATGAGATATATAAAATTTAAAATGTGGTTAATAATATTCATAATTGCTTTTTTAAACATCTAGTTTGATAGGTCATGGTGCACTTGAACTCGGTGTTGCGTACATCACACGCTATTGAATTATTTAAAAAGGAAGTGTACCATAGAAGATTGGGGTGTTACATTATCCCCTCCTTTAATAAATTTATTCCTCACAATTTAAACATAAGATTGAAAACTAGGGTTTTGAAATTTCAAAATATCTTAGTTGAAATCGCACATCGAAAAATGGATTAACGAGGACTCTATTTTAAAATAAAGGAATGTAAGTATGAAGGTTTCCAGAAATAACACATACTAGGGTTTGATGTAGGAAAACATGAATATGAAAGAGAAAAAAAACTTTCATGTTCTGAGAGAGAGTGATAGAAAATATTATTAAGAGAAATTTAATAATCAGAAAGCTATAAATATGCGATGATCTAAGAGACCATTTGATCCATCTCAAAATAAGGTGCTAGAAAAACATTTTTGGTATTATGATCTTTTTTCTAGTGTTGTAGAAATAATTTAATTCATAGACTAAAAACAGAAGGAAGCATACTTAATTTACATGTAGTGTCTCATCCTCTACCACAAACTCATCTTTCTCTTCAAAAGATAAAACTCAAAAATATTCTATTTATCTCAATCGTATAAGGTTCCAAATATAAAAATATACCATTTAAATGAAGAAAAATATTTTATAATAACAAGGGACTTCCTGTAGGATAGTGGTAGGCGATAAGGCCTTGTCACACTTTGGTTGTGGGCTCTATTCCCACAGCTTTATCTGACACGACAGTTTTTCGCCTGACCAACAGGTTGTCCTTTTTCTAAAACTATAGTATTATAATATTCCAAAAACAATCTTAAGAAATGTTTTCACCTTAAAGAATAATTTCCGAAGTTTACACTTAATCTATTCAAACCATTAGAGTTATCCAAAATACTTATTTCCAAACTCTCTCTAAAAGGTCTATAAATTTCCAAAATCAATTGTAACATCAGATTCCTCAAATAATGTAATGTTGATATTATTGTCACATAATTATTATCTTCATTATATTAAAACCATGATGAAAAAAAGTATTATAGTAAAATCATTATATATATCACACTCTTCTTATAATGAGGACATAATTCTTGAATCCAAAAACAAAAATACAGTAATTATTCCACTTCAAATGTAGTAACATCATAAGCTTGACCTTGATCCATTTTATTTTTCTGAGCTATACTTCCTTGATGATTTAAAAAATAATTTTCCTAATGTCCCATATATTTACAATTATAACATTACACAACTTCTTCATCCTTATTTGTGTTTTTAATTAATGACCACCATTGATCCGCATCTCCTGAGAGGCAATAATCTGCCATGAAAAACTTTTCCATTTCATTACATCCCAAATAAAGAAATATTTTCTCTAAGGAACTTATCCACTACTTAGATACAAAAGGATTTGTAGTCCCACTGAATGTTAGTGGTTGTTTCCTTATAAAGAGATTTAAAATTGATCCTCCGTGTTGTGGATCATCGTGCTCCATATGGGTAAGGTTATTATTCATAACCAGAGTGATTTGTCCCAGTATGGTTATACACTAAAAAAATGGACACTTTATATGGGGTTATTTTTGACATTAGAAGGCTTAATAACCCCTTCTAAAGACATTAGCGGCGGTTGTGAGGAACCGCCGCTAATGTGGCCGCCTACTTCCATTAGCGACGGTTTTGGGAAACCGCTGGTAAAGGCATGGTGAAATTAGTGGAAGTTACATTAGAAGGGGTTTAAACCCCTTCTAATGTCGAGGTAAATTCCCCAGTACCCTGAACCGCCCCTAGTTAAATGGTTTTAGGGGTGGTTTGAACCGCCCCTAATATAAGGTTACTTTAGAGGCGGTTATGAAAAAATTGCCCCTAAAGATTTTCATTTTTTTTCTGAAGACCCGCCCTTTTTTATTCCCTCCTATTTCTCCAAATTGCCTCAGCGCCCGACCCCTATCTGTCCATCCCGTCCCATGCCTCTCTCCATTCCCGCCCCAGGCACCCCATCCAGCACCTCTTGTAACTGCCCCAGCGCCCAACTCCTATCTCTCCCTCCCGTCCTGTGCCTCCCTCCAGTTCCTGCCCTAGTGCCCGCCCCCAATGCCCCACCAATGCCTCCCCCCAGCGATTCCAGTTCCACAACGAGTGAGCTCTCTAGTTCCGCGGACCCCTCTCACAACCTTCCTCTGATTTATACAAAATATGTAGCACCATAGAATCGAACCGGTGACCACCTCGTATCGATACCACAATAATTAAACCAGCATACCACTAAGGCAAATAATTTTTATTATTTAAAATACACATGGTTTTATTTAAATGTATTTGGATCTTTATTATAATAAATATTATCAGTGTAATATATTTAAACCTTTTAAATAATAATATATATATTATTTATTATAATTATTTGTATAGTCGATTTTATATATTCTAAATTATATATTTATATATAACCTAAATATAGTACACAATTATATATGTATATATTGTACTTATATTTGTGTGTGTGTGTAATAAAAATAATAATATAATTTATTATTATTTTTATTACATCTATTTTTTAATCTATAAAAATTATAAGTTGGTTTTATAAATACTATGCATTTATTTTATGATTTATATCAAACATATATTATATTAAATACGTTTGTATTATAAATTTATGTAAATTATTTATATACTTAAATTCATATTTATATTATATATATAAAGAATTTATATATATAAGTATTTATATAATAAATTTATATAAGGTCTTTAAAAATATATTTATATAATGTCTTTCAATACATATATTTATTATTATTGATATTAATATATATATTTATTTGTATAAACTGTATAATATTATATAGAATTAATATATTATTATTATTATATAGAATACAATTTATAAAAATATTAATATTATATGTAATTAATATTATGTTATATTATATATAATTAATATTATATTATATATAATTAATATTATATTATATAGAATTAATATTATATTGTATAAAATTAATATTATATTATATAGAATTAATATTTTATTATATAGAATTAATATTATATTATATATAATTAATAGTATATTATATATAATTAATAGTATATTATATATAATTAATATTATATTATATATAATTAATATTATATTATATATAATTAATATTATATTATATATAATTAATATTTTATGAAATACAATTTTATATTATATATAATTAATATGTATATTATATAAAATCAATATTATATGAAATAAAATTTATACAAAAATATACTTAATTTTATATGAAATACAATTTTTTATTATATGAAATTAACATTATATAAAATACAATTTATAAAAATATTTATATAATGTATTTCAATACATAGATTTATTATTATGTACATTAATATATATTAGTATTTCAATAAATATAATTCTATAATATTGTTTACATTAATATAAATTTATTTTTATAAATTCTATTTCATATAATATTAATTTTACAAAATATAAATGCATAAACCTATTATATAAAAATATATTTATTATTATTATTATATAATTTATAAAAACTAAAAGCTTGAGTGTTTATATGATATATTTTTTAAATAAATTATATTTATGTATATATTTATATAATATGTTTATGATTTTATATTATAAATAATTGATATTATAAATAATTTATAATTTATACAAATAAATATATATTAATTTTCATAATATTATAAAATTATATTTATGTATACATATATATTTATTTGAATACATTCATATTGATATTTTATATAATAGGTTCATATAATGTATTTAAATATATTTTTATATTGTGTTTTAATTTTATATATATATATATATATAATGGGAGTTTCTTTTTTTTAAAAAGTGGGGGTTCACAACCCCTTTAATCTCTTAAATTAGAGGAGGTTTTGATCGTCCTCTAAATTAAAGACATTATAAGGGGTTTTTGAACCCCTTCTAAATTAAAGGCATTAGAGGGGGTTTTCAACCCCCTCTAATTTAATGACATTTGAGGGGGTTAAGACCCCCATTTAATTTGAGACATTAGAAGGGGTTTTGAACCCCCTATAATTTAATACATTGGAGGGGGTTTTAAAACCCCTCTAAAATCCAACTATATATTAAAAAATAATGTTAACAAATTTAGAGGTGGTTCAAAACCACCTCTAATTTAAGATATTTAGGGGCTCTATAACCCCTTATGTATTCGATGATTAGAAAGGGTTGTATATAATCCCTAAAAAAATTAAAAAACAAATTTAGAGGGGGTTCATAACCCCCTCTAAATTTGACGATTAGAGGGGGTTGTGCAGAACCCCCTCTAATTATATAGAAAATGAAATTAGAGGGGGTTGTGCATAACCCCCTCTAAATAACCCCTCTAATGTACTGATTTTTTTGTAGTGATAAGATGATCAACACTAGTTGAATCACCATCTATACTACAATTATCTTGAGTAGTAGAGAAATACATATTTGGATTATGTGCGTTGATACTGTTTCCATTCCTTCCACTAGGCACTATTTCTAGACAATGTCATACACTATGTTAATTTATGCATCACAATGCATAATTCCAAACTTGTAAAATACTTAACATACATTGAAAAATTTATGAATATAATCCATAATCATAAAAAGGTTTTTTTTCGGGGATGTATTTACTCATAAATCCTTCTTGATGGTTTGTAAAGAAAATGCGAATTATCCTAAGCATATCCCCCAATAGTGTCAAACCAAGTGCGTAGTAAGACCCGTTGTTGTGTACCAGGATACCCTAGTTCAAGATTGAAACTCCATGTCGGAGTTTTCAATCCTAGGTACATCTGTTCTAGAACCACATCCACTTGTAGTATCTAAACATGAATATATTTCTTAGAAAACCCACATAATCCCTACTTTACTAAAATTCTACGGGGTTCTTCTATACTTATCCGCAAAGTCAATCATAGGGTTATGATCCCTAATCTAAGTGTTCTAAATCTATTTCCAAGGTTGTTTCTAAACTTACTCTAATACAAACTGTAACTCCCTGACCACAGTTACCCAGAGCTGGTGCATTATTTTAATACATTGACATGATTACAAGGAATTGCATCCTGAAGGACTGATCAGTTTAGTAGTCTTGGAAAATAGATTAAATACATGAACATTACATTAAACTTTCTAACATAAAACACAACATAAATAATACTTCGAGAACACCATTAATACTCTAGCTTAACCTTTTATATCAATCATAATACACTTCTTAGAATCCTGGTAAAACAAAACATAAGAAATGGGTGAGCTCAGATGCTCAATAAGGGTAAATAATTTAACAGAGGCTGTAAACTATTAATTAAATATGTGTAATAAAAAAAATAGAATTTTAAACATAAAATTGAACATAATATGAAAAAATAAATAAAAAATTACCATATAAACATGCACATGGATATTCTACTTATCAAATAATCACATGTAATAACTAATTTCAAAATGAGGGAATGCATAATATTGGACATCATAACCACATAGTGAAGGCCTCATGACAAGACTAAAAATAAATATTTTTTCAAGGACTTTTGCCAAGAAACTAATTTGTCTCATGATACCTACCAATGCACTAAGGGGCTATATCGATCCCCGCCCGTCACTTACTATGTCCAATGCATTCCTAATATGAAAAGGGCGAAACACAACATAAACACTCGTATTAAAACTAGAATACAAAATTTTAATAATTTAACCATAAACCATGAATGGTATAAAAATAGAACATCCCTAGTCAAACATATCATAACTCATTCAATACACTATGGAATATTTTACTATAATTAATCAACCTCACTCAAGAATAATATCCAGTAAAGGATGTCGATATAGTTTAAAATGATCAGTTAAACTCTTTGAGAGAAATATCCCTTTTTGTTAAAAGTCACACATTTATAATTGAAGTCATTTAAAAGAGATTTTTAAATCAAATTGTCCCATAAAACTTTGAAACTATTGAAAGTAATTAACATTTTATAACATTCATGTTCTTATAAATAAATCCTTAAAATCATTTTGAAAACCTGGACATTAATTAAAAATATTTACAAAAATAAATCATTAAAACATTTAAAATGATGATATTTAAAAATATTCCCTTCCGAAAAACCTTAAAATAATTATTTTTAAAACATTTTTATGAAACATGGACATGGATTATAAATATTTCCTCTTAAATACTTACACATAAAAAATATCATATAATAACGAGATTAATGAATTAACCCTTATCTTGTACTTTCCTTTGGTCAAGAGTACATTTAACCTCTTGTATAATGACCTTTGTTTGTTATAAATTTATATCAAAACCATATTCATATTTATGATATAATACTTGATTCATTTATGACTTTATACTACCCATTTAAAAATAATATCCATGTTAAAATATCATTTCAGGTAATAATCGTTTTCTTTATCGTACATGTTTTAACTTGTTATTCTTGACCGTATCAATTATATAATGATTTAATTGCTTCCAGAATATAAAAAATTATTTATGTATTATATATATTCTGAATATAAATATTTATAATAGATACATATATGAAATGGAAAACATCATTTATGGAGACGGTAGGTCGTACGTACGCATAAACGCTGTTTCCGTTTTCATATCTATTGAATGGAATTAAGTGAATGTGATATATGTATATATATACAATAGAATTATTATTTCATATGTTACATACTTATTAATAATATATATTTTTATAATCTTCATTTAATGGTGAACGTGGAAATGAATCTCATCACGTCGTGGAGACGGTAAATCCTACATACGCACGAGCGACAATATCATTATATTTATGATGAAATCATATGTAATTGGATGGTATATTATATATAAATAATCATTAAAATTTTATATTTATTATTTACATCAATTATAATCATTATTATACCCATCCAAATAATGAAGCGTTGAATAACAAACTACGCCACGACGTGGAGACGGTAAGTCGCACGCATGCACATATGGTGAATTTGTCATTAATAGGATAGATAAAATAATGAATATGGTTGTACCATATTTAAAATAAAATATAATTATGTATAAGGTACTATATTTATTATTTTGGTATGTAAAAAACCAAGAAAGAGGAAGTGGAAGAAGAAAAGAACTTTGAAAGAGGTGATGAAGTAATTACCTCTTCTTCGGGTTCTTCCTTTTGATTTGAACAAAAGGGAACCTCAGGTTGGATTTATGATCAAAGTAAGGCCTCTAGGATAAATTTAGGGTAGTTTGGAAAATATTTTAGTAGGTTTTGGACGATATAAATGGCTTTGGATGTGTGAATTTCAGAGAAGGGGAAGTACCCTTTTATAAGAGAGGTGAGGGGCACTTTAGGAAAATCTTGAAATATTAATTTATTATAAAATATTTTTAGGTTTATAATTGATAAAAATGGATTTATTTATTGACTGAGGTGTGTATGGGTTGAAATAATCTCGTACAATAGGTTTTAAAAAATTTTAGGTCAAAATATTTACCTTATCTTTTAGATTTAATTCTTGGTTAAATAGTTTATCATTTACCATGTCTCCTTGTATTTTTATATTACATGGTTAATTAACTTACTATAAAATTACAAGAGAACGTAAAGTGGTTCCTTAATGACATATATAACTTTATTTATGTACTTTGGACTAATCTTAGAATTTTAGGAATATTATATCATTTTATAATATGGTATTTGTTTTAAAAACTAATTAATGTCAATTTTGACACAATTTAGTATTTGGTTTTGGTAAAAGTAATAGAATCTTGATTACTTCTAAAAAAATATATTCAATCAACAATAAAATATGATATTAATCGAGAAAATTTGTGCACGACATCAAAACTTTCAAATTATGTTTATTTTAATATTTATAATATCATTTATTGGATTCTTCCATTAATAAGGAAATTAATGCATCATTATTGTGTCATAAATAAATATATTTATTTTATGTTTAAAAATTATAAATAAAATACCATAATTTAGGAACTCTTTTTATATTTCTAATTAATATTTATAGTAGAAAAAATCACTTATATAACCCCATACAAAAACATTTTTACTAAAAAATATATGTTTATGTTACATTTTCTTCAACTTTAAATTAATTTTTATAAAGTGTCATTTTCACTTAAAAGTGGGTCCAAGGGGTCCAGAAATCAACCCAAGGATGCCCATGGTTGGAAATTTATCCTCCAGTAGATTTAAGACATGTGTTATTATAATATAATATAGTTATAATATTATTTTTTTACCCTTATTTACCAGATTTATCTTTTAACCATGGTAAATAAAATATTTACTGAAGATACTATTCATAATGTCTAAAAATAAAAGTTGCCTATTTAGAAACATTGGAACCTATGATTCCAAATATGGAATAAATTTTTCCAAATTAAAAATACATACTTTTTAGAATTTAATTTAAAATTAATTACCGTTTTCAAAACCAAAAAGTTGGTTTTTAAGAAGTAAAAACTATCAAAAGATTGAGATGTGTTTATATATAATTTAAATGTGAAATTACATCCAATGAACTAAATTATAATAAATTATAAAAATATAATGTAATTGTACATTAAAACCACTAAAATTTATAATTTAACATTATAAATAATTTCAATTAAAAAAGTTGTTTTCAATTAAAATTTAGTATTTTTCACTATTCATCAAAATAAGAAAGTTATCAGAAAAGTAACAAAAACTTATCCAAACTAAATTTTTATGTATTTATTATAAATAAGAATTTAATTTTATAAAATTTAATAAATAAAAGTGTCGAATATTGGATTTAAAAAGGGTTCTCCATTAAAAGGAGGAAAAACTACATTTTTTGAAAAATAATTCTTTTATATAAAAAATTGAATTTGTCCTTATATTATGTTTAAGAAACAAAATAGATTAATGTTAAAATTATATGGGATATATAAAATTAAAAATGTTGTTAAAACTATTCATAATTACTTTTTAAATGGTTGGTTTTATAGGTCATGGTGTGCTTGAACTTGGTGTTGCGTACATCACACACTATTAAATTATTTAAAAAGGAAGTGTACCATGGAATCTTGAGGTGTTACAGAAAAGGAGGTCATGTAGTGAATTAAAAAAAATATTATTTTGAAACCTTTATAATAAAGTAAAAAAATATACTTATATGAAAAATGATAAAAAGATTCCGTTGAAAACCGTTGTAAAGAAAGTCAACAATAGAGAAAAAATTAAACAATATTTAATTTTTTGTATAAATGAGAACTATACTAAAACATTTAAAATAATTTCGATATAGAGGAGAAATAATTTAAAAAATTTATAACCAAATTTTATAAGAAAATACATTACCTCAAGTCCCGACTCACCAAGCAAATATTTTAATTTCTAGAATAAAAAAAATCATATTAATTATTTACATTCTTCAGAAACTTTTCCATGTTTGATAATTTATTATTAATACTTTTATTGTATTTATTACCATTTTTTATTTAGTTACTAAATTTTTTGAGTTCACATCAGACATTTTGGGGTCATTTGGCCTAAAAATTATTTGGTGTGTTGACCAGGCTAAACTGGGTTATAAAATGTGTTAATTATATTAAATAAATATTATAAAATATTTATTAATTAAATAAACTTTCTAATAATACAAGTAATGTGGTCCTGAAAAATAAAATATTTTTCTTCATAGAGGTGGGAGTACAATCATACACAAAAGTCATGTTTTCATTTTTCAATGGATGTGAGGGAAATAAAATAGATAATAAATTATCTTTAAAGAATAATAATTATATTATAAATATCATAGTTATTCGTTTAATTATTATTTATAACCAACTATATGAGGAAGTGATGAAAATGAAATACTTCATCTATGGAGGTAGTAGTCCACATGTACGCATGAAAAAAAATTCATTTTTCTATAGATGGAAATAAAGTATATAATGATTATTATATTAACACAATAACATTTTAGTATAGTAATTATATTTATTTCCTTATTTTAACATGGTTAGAAAATATTTTTATAAGGTTTGAGCAGAAAAACATGAAAGAGTTTGGTTAGAACATCTATCTATTCTTTAGATAATCTCCTTTGAAAAACACCTTAAGGATTATCTGATTTGTATTTTGGGAAGAATGGATTATCTAGGACATGGATATGGGCGTTAGTGAGGTATTTGGGAAGGTTTGGGTTGATCTAAGGTTTTCAAATCATGTGGATAAGTGAATATTAGAGGGGAAGTTTATAGGTCAGAGTAGTGATACTCTTGTAAATATTCAATGTTTTAAAATAATATTAATGTCTCATTTTAAAAAAATTGGTCCAAAATGAATTTTTAGGATGATATATATTCAGTTGAAATAAACTCATCCAATATGATTATAGATAATATTTACAGGCCTTATCTCAAAGTTTTAAACCTTTTACCTTATTTAACCCTCTACCGAGGTGACTAACCTTTTACCTGTAATGTCCCGAGTCCGGAGCCCCTCCACTGGTGACCCGTACCCGGTTCGCCACATGAACTCAAGCGCGTTTCCCCGAATGCCAGAGGCTTCCAACTAGCAGTGAGGGCCTAGGTGAGTCGGTGGGGAAACTATGCCCTCATTCGGTAAGGTATACGAGGTAAGAAAACAACAACAAACAACGGAAGCAACAAACAACATGCATAACAACAGAAACCAAACAGTGGAAGAAAAGTATATATATAACTATAATGAAAACGATGCAGCAGGTACAAGTATCTAAGGAAAAAAACAAACACAACAACGTGCTGAAATACAACTGATACCAAGTGAAAAAGAAAGACAAAGTAAGCTCCTCAGCATCGCGAGCCACGGCTCGGTCCCATGCTCCCCCGCTCCTGGTGCAGTCAAGATCCTGAAGTAGAAGGGTTCTTGACCTTATCTATACCTGTAGCAACATAGTCTATTTGGGCCCAAAAGCATGGCCCAAATAGGGTGTGAGATACAATCCCAGTAGGCAACCACCCAAAGATCTGTGCCTAAAAGTCAACGAATACATGGCAGTACTAAAACAAGAAGCAGTAAACAGAAAAGCACAACAACTACATTCCACAGTTCTAACAAGCATAGCACACAAGTAAGCAGCCAGCAACAAAAATTAAACAGGTAACCCTCTGGGTAGCTCTCACAGTCTAACCCCTATGGTTCAATCTCTAAGTACTAGCAACCCTTTGGGAGGCACACAATGTCTCGCCCCTCTAGTTCAACTACGTAATTAAGCAGACTCTCTAGGGAAGCACTCACCGTCAATTCCCCCTATAGTCTCGTATCGTGCTAAAGGCTCTCTGGGGAAGCACTCAACGTCAATTCCCCCTGTGGCCCGCGTCGTAGTTAAAGGCACTCTGGAGAATCCCTTCCACCAATTCTCCACTTGGTCCCGCATCGTGATTAAAAAGAAACTCTGGAGAAGCCCTTCCGCCAATTCTCTCTTTGGTCTACTACTCTAGGTTCTCACAGTCCTGAGTATAACTAAACATGCTCAACGCGTGTGTATCGTCCAAGTAAACCTCAAGAACTACTTGGCTAACAACTAAGGTTCAACAAAAAAAGTAAGACAACAGTCCACAATCCTACAACTAGGCATGACAAAGAAAACTGTGCACAACAAAAAGATCTAATCACAAGCAATAACCTCTACTAAAGCAATCAAAAAAAGCATGCAAGCAGCAAGGGCAAAACAGGAAACACGCAATACCCCGTTCAAGGGTATTGGTGGAATTTGCACATAATATTCATCAAATTTCAACCGAAAGGCACAAACCACCTACCTCGATCCTCGGAGATCGATATACATGAACCTTGATGACAGATTACCCTTAGAACGACGTAGATCTGAGAAAACGCACAAAACGTTCATCCCATGATAACTTGGAAACGAGGAGGAATCAAGAAACAAGGCTAAAGCAGAAGGAAGAACTCACCGCTGCGATTCCAACACAACTTCCCGTGCTCGAATCAGAGAACGGACAGTGAGGCAGGAATTCGTTGAAGATCCGACCGTACGGTCACTCCCAGACGGTCGAAAACTGAATAAGAAGGTGAATATGGGGGTTAGACACGACCCCGGTCCGTTTAATGAAAAAAAAGAAAGTACAGGGCGTGTACTTCTTGAGTACACAGCGTGTACTTAGAATTTTCCATACTCCAAAATAACCAGACTCCACCTCAGCCTTACACACCATGTGTGTGGCCCGGACATGGCCAGCACACGACTTCGAGCCGGGGAAAGAGTACACGGAGTGTACTCAAAAAGTACATGGCGTGTACTTCTGAAATTTCTAGAAAATTAATTTTTCTCAAAAACTCCAGAAAAAAGGAAAAACATACCTGAAAAGAGATCTGGGTTCTTACAAACTTCCCCCTTAAAGAAATTCGTCCCCGAATTTCCCTAAGGAGGCAGAGAAGGAGAAACCCCGATCAGATCCGGCCACTGCGATCGTACATCGACCTCCCTCTCCCAGGTCTCATCCTATACTCGCCTGTGCTTCCATAGCACTCGTACCAAAGGAACAGACTCACCGCGGAGAACCTTCGTACTACGATAGACAATCCGGATAGGATGCTCCTCAAACGACACATCCGCTTGAAGCTCGAATTCCTCGGACTGAAAGATGTGAGATGGGTTTGAAAAGTAGCGTCAGAGTTGAGAGACTTGGAAGACGTCGTGCATGGACCGATACCTCTGAGGTAGCTGAAACCGATAGGCAACCGGCCCCACTCTCTCCAAGACCTCAAAAGGCCCGACGTACCACGGTGAAAGCTTACCCTGTCTCCGAATCCTCTTGTTCCCCAACCTCGGTGCGACACGTAGGAAAACATTATCACCGACCTTGAACTCCAGAGGTCGTCTCCGCTGATCAGCATAAGACTTCTGTTGAGACTGCACTGTATCCATCCTCTTCCGAATCAGCTCTATCTGCTCTGAAGTCTCTTGAACAAGACGAGGTCCAAGCAAAGCTGCCTCTCCTGCCTCTAGCCAATATAAGGGTGATCAGCAGGGCCTACCATACAAAGTCTCGTATGGCGCCATCTGAATGGTCGCCTGGAAACTGTTGTTGTAGGAAAACTCCACCAGAGGAATACGCTTCTCCCAAGAACCGCTAAATTCAAGGATGCAAGGTCGGAACATATCCTCAAGCACCTGGATCGTGCTCTCGGACTGGCCGTCAGTCTGGGGATGGTAAGATGTATTCAAAAGTACCTGTGTACCAAAGGCCTTCTGAAGTCCCTACCAGAACCGAGAGGTAAAGCGCGCATCTCTGTATGAAACAATAGAGCACAGAACTCCGTGCAGAAGAATGATCTCTCTGATGTAAAGTCATCCCAGATCATCGACACTAAAGGTCTCCTTGATCGGTAAGAAGTGAGCAACCTTCGTAAGTCTGTTGACGACAGCCCAAACAGCATCGTTCCCTCAGGGTGATCTCGTCAACCCGGCCACGAAGTCCATCGAAACATCATTCCACTTCCACTCCAGAATGGGTAACTACTGTAAAAGGCATGCTGGTCGCTGATGCTCTGCTTTCACCTACTGACAAGTAGGAAATCTCAAGACAAAACCAGCAACATCCTTCTTCATACCAGGCCACCAGCATTGGCGATGAAGGTCCCGATACATCTTGGTGATGCCAGGATGAACTGCCCAAACAGAGGAGTGGAAATCCCATATCAGCTCCTCGCGTATGTCTGCTGGCACCCATACGCGTCCCTGGAAGAACAAGATCTCATCCTCACCCACTGTCCATCTAGGAAGAGGGTCCCCTCTTGACACACTCTCCCGCAGGACTAAGCCTTCTGAGTCTAATAGCTGCCACATCCGTACCCGATCAAGTAGCGTGGAGGTAACAGCTACAGAAGATAGAAAAGTCTATCCCTGTCTGTCATGCATCTCTATATGCATCTCAGAGAATAGATCCATCAGCTGCCACTCACTACTGTCCTCCTGAACTTCCTGAATTTGAGTTCTCCTGCTCAACGCATCAACCACGGTGTTGCCCTTTCCCGGCGTATAGGCGAGCTCGAAATAAAAAGACTGAAGATACTCGACCCACCTATGCTGCCTCAGATTCAGATCACGCTGAGTGAAGATATACTTAAGACTCTTGTAGTCAGTCAATACCACAAAGTGATCTCCCAGAAGATAGTGTCTCCAACAGCGCAAGGCATGAACAATAACTGCCAACTCCAGATCGTGCGTAGGGTAGTTCCTCTCATGTGGCCTCAACTGCCGAGACCCATACGCAACGACTCCATCTCCTTGCATAAGCACAGCTCCCAGACCGATACCTGAAGAGTCACAGTAAACAGTGTAGCTCCTACCTGGCTCTGGTAAGACTAGTATCGGTACTGACGTCAACCTCCCTTTCAGCTCCTGAAAGGCTGACTCACAAGAATCTAACCATAAGAACTTCGCCCCCTTCTTGGTCAGACCTTTCAAAGGTGATGCTAGATAAGAAAAGTCCTGAATGAAGCATCTGTAGTATCCAGCCGGCCCTAGGAAACTCCGTACCTCAAAGATGTTCTTTGGATGCTCCCAGGAAACTACAACTCTCACTTTCTCTGGGTCCACTGATACTCCTGCCTCTGAGATGACATGACCCAAGAAGTAAATCTGATCCATCCAGAAGTGGCAGTTTGAGATTTTAGCATAAAGACGATGCTCTCTCAGTGTACTCAAAATGATCTCAAGATGTGTGGCACGGTCGTGTTGAGTGTGAGAGTACACCAAGATATCATCCATTAAGACCACAACAAAGGAGTCCAAGTAAGGATGGAACACTCGGTTCATGAGTGCCATGAAAACTACCGGCATGTTCGTGAGGCCGAACGGAATGACTGTATACTCATATAGACCATACCTTCTCCTGAAGGTTCTCAGAGGAATATATGATGGTCTAACGCGCAACTGATGATAACCGGACCTCAAGTCGATCTTCGAGAACACTCGGGCTCCTTGAATCTAATCTAAAAGGTCATCGATCCGCGGAAAGGGATATCGGTTCTTGACCGTCAACTGGTTCAGCTTCCGATAATCCACACAAAGCCAAAGGGTACCGTCTGCCTTCTTCGCAAATAGAACAAGCGAACCCCAAGGAGAAGTACTGGGTTGAATGAAACCCTTAGCCTGTAGCTCCTCCAACTGCTTCTTGAGCTCCTGCAACTCAGGTGTGGTCATCCTATATGGAGGAATGGACACCGGTGCCGCTCCTGGCATGAGCTCAATAGATAAGTCTACCTCACGCTCCGGAGGAAAACCTGAAAAGTCCTCTGGAAAGAAATCCATGAAGCGATCCACCACTGGAGGAAAGTCCAACTGGGGAGTCCCCTGATCATCTAGATAAAGACTAGCAACTTGGGTTGTCACCCCTCCTAATCCAAGATGCTCGAGTCCCGCCCGACTCGCCCGAACATCCCATTCGCCTCTATGAAGAAAAGATTCACCTTCTGGTGAAATGAAACTGACTCTGTGGTGATAACAGTCAATGACTACTTGAAAGGGAATCAACCAGTCCATGATGAGAATGACATCATAGCCTGTCATCTCCAGGACATAGAGATCCCATAAGAAGTGATACTCTGCAACCTAGAGAGGGCACTCTCTACACTGGCGTACACTAGATGTCCTTGTCCCCAAGGGTGTGTCTAGTTTCAACGAGTTAGCAGAAGAAAAGATACAGAGTCCAAGGATCTCTGCAACAGCAATAGAGATAAAGCTATATGTATCACCAGTATTGAAAAGGGATGAAGATAAAACTGAGGCTACTAAAACCGTACCTCGAACAGTAGAAGGGATGGGATCTTGCTCATGATAAGTCTGCTCCACGGAGAAAGAATGGACTGCACCGCGGCCCTGTGCCCCTGGCTGAACACTCTGAGCTGAACCACCCTATTGGTGCTGAGGAAATGGTGGCTGGCCGCCACGGCCTCGACCTCCACCTCAGCCCGAACGACCGGAAGAACTCAAGTTCCCCGACTGGTGAGAAACTGGCAGTGCTGCTCCTGAACGAGGAGTCATGGAAGAACCCCGATCACCTGCTGCTGGTGAGAAAACCTGGCAGAAACGCTGATGGTGACGCATCTTGCCGAAAAATCGGCACTCCACTGGGTCCCTTTGGCACTGCGGCCTCGTGTACCCTATTCGGCCACACTAATATCATGTCACCTGGCTGCCTGATGATGCGTCTCGCTTCCTCGAATCACCGCGCGTAGGCTCCCAACGGCGCTTCTTGCTGTCATCCAAAGGAAAGCTAGCTCTGGAAGCAGAACCGCCCTGGCTCGCAGCTCCAGAGTCTCTCAGATTGCGTTCTGCAATCAGTTCCTGGTTGACGATGGAAGTAATGGAAGTCAGCTGAAAGATGTTCACCTGCGAGCGGATCTCCCTCCTAAGTCCTTCCTCAAACTTCCTCGCCAAGAACACCCCACTCCCATCCCGAAGGGGTGTAAAATTCTGTAGCTCTGTGAAACGAGAGGAATAATCCATGACAGATAGAGTACCCTACTCTAAGCTCATGAACTCCTGGGCTCGATCAGCCCTCAGGGTCTCCGGTAGAAGTAGTCGTAGAACACACACTAGAACTCCTCCCAAGTCATAGCCTACTGATGACCCGCCTGTGAGATCACATCCCACCACCTCTTGGCGGAGTCTCGGAGAATGTAGGTGGCGAGCTTGACCCGCCTCTCTGGAGGCATCTCCAGATGCTCAAATATAGTTAGCATGGATTCCAGCCATGACTCTACAGCCTGAGGTCCTCCCTCCCCCGAGAACGTGGGAGGATGCTGCTACTGAAAGACCTGCGTCAAGTCTGCCATAGATGAGGCAGGAGTCGGTGCTCCCTGGAAGGCTTGCATCATCCTCATGAAACCTTCCCTGAACTGCGCATCAGTGCCTACAACTGGTAAGACAACCGGTGCCAAGGCTGGCTCGGCTGGGGGATCGATAGAAAGTTCTCGATCAGCCCTGTCTGGCGTCTGATCACTTCCTGACGACAGACGTACGACCGGAGGACGTCTCGAATGCATAGCTCTGAAAGATCAAAAGCACACCTTAGATCAAGAAACAAGGACAGAGAACACAAGAGTAAAAAACGGGAATAGGGGAATAAAAACACACAAGATTGCAAAACACAACTACACGTCGTGTATAAAACTACACGACGTGTCTTTTGAAACAATTGACATGGGCGTGTACCCCTGCCCTACAAGTCGTGTACACTACAAACTACACGGCGTGTTGACCCCCACACACGGTGTGTACTTGAAAACTACTCCCCTGCCCGAGTCTCCTTACACGGCTAACCCACACGGTCCAACTCAACCTGAGACTACACGGTGTGTTCGAAACAAACACGAGGTGCACTGGACAAGGCTTCGACGGTCTGTGTGGTTGAGTACACGACCGTCTACACGGCGTGCTCCGAACAAACACGGCGTGTGGAAAGGAAGGTTACACTGGCCCGTGTTGGTCGTGACACGGCCGGGTACCTGGACTGGACTACACGGCGTGTTCCCTATGGACACGGCGTGTTCTACCCGAGCTTCCCCGACCCGTGTTGTTAGTGAAACTGCCGGGTACACGGCTCTAAACTCACACAGCGTGTACCAATGGTACACGGTGTGTTCCAGAAGTTACTCCCATGACACCATGTTCTACTCACACAGTCAGTGACACGACCTGAAAACTACACGGTGTGTATCTAAAAAGTACACGCCGTGTATTCTGGGTTTTCTGGGCAGTAGCTCAGAAACTGCGCAGAATTCCAGAAACACTAAAAACAATGGAAAGGATGCCAATTTCCAATCTGTGAGGGCCCATAACACCTCAAGAACCAAAATTTGGTGATCATTTTAAGCAAGAAACAGAACAATAGTTTTCTAACATAGCAACATAGAATCTATCAAGCAACTATCACAACAGAATGCATAATCTACACAAAGTCTATCACAACAGCATGTAATCGCTAATGCACCCTAGATGGCATGGAAAGAATGCATGAAATGTGATTTCTACAAGTACCTATATGATGCATGAGATGGAATACCCTCATCTTATCGGGTTGCGACAAAAATAGAACCGAAATATCAAAACAATAACCGCACAAGTCATGTGAATCACTCTAGGTGAAAACATATCAACCATAAAACTCAAAACCAGCAAACTGTAATTAACGAGGTAGTATGGCCTTTCCCTGTACACGGGTTAGCTACTCCCGAGCACAGCTTAATACCAAGTACTGAATCTGTCCTATCCCTGGATAAAGTCTCTAAATAATAAAGCAAGAGAAAAGAAATCCTCTGATACCACTTTGTAACGTCCCGAGTTCGGAGCCCCTCCACTGGTGCCCCATACCCGGTTCGCCACATGACCTCAAGCACGTTTCCCCGAACGCCAAAGGCTTACGACAAGTAGCGAGGGCCTTGGTGATTCGGTGGGGAAACTATACCCTCATTCGGTAAGGTATACGAGGTAAGAAAACAACAACAAACAACGGAAGAAACAAACAACATGCATAAAAACAGAAACCAAATAGTGGAAGCAAAGTATATATATAACTATGATGACAATGATGCGGCAGGTACAAGTATCTAAGGAAAACATCAAACACAACAACGTACTGAAATACAACTGAAACCAAGTGCAAAAGAAAGACAAAGTAATATCCTCAGTATCGCGAGCCACGACTCGGTCCCATGCTCCCCCTCTCCTGGTGCAGTCAAGATCCTGAAGTAGAAGGGCACTTGCCCTTATATCTACCTACAACAACATAGTCTTCTTGGGCCCAAAAGCATGACCCAAACAGGGTGCGAGATACAATCCCAGTAGGCAACCACCCAAAGATCTGTGCCTAACAGTCAGCGAATACATGGCAGTACTAAAACAAGATGTAAACAGAAAATCACAACAACTACATTCCACAGTTCTAACAAGCATAACACACAAGTATGCAGCCAACAAAAAAAAGTAAACACGTAACCCTCTAGGTAGCTCTCACAGTCTAATCCCTATAGTTCAACCGATAAGTACTAGCAACCCTCTAGGAGGAACACACTGTCTCACCCCTCTGGTTCAGCTACGTAATTAAGCAGAATCTCTAGGGAAGCACTCACCGTCAATTCCCCCTATAGTCTCGTATCGTGTTAAAGTCTCTCTGGGGAAGCACTCAACGTCAATTCCTCTTGTGGCCCGTGTCGTAGTTAAAGACACTCCGGAGAATCCCTTCTTTCAATTCTCCACTTGGTCCCGCATCGTGATTAAAAAGACACTCTGGAGAAGCCCTTCCGTCAATTCTCCCTTTGGTCTACTACTCTAGGTTCTCACAGTCCTGAGTATAACTAAAAATTCTCAACGTGTGTGTATCGTCCAAGTAAACCTCAAGAACTACTTGGCTAACAACTAAGGATCAAAAGAAAAAGTAAGAAAAAAGTCCACAATCATACAAATAGGCACAACAAAGCACACTGTGCACAAAAAAAGGCTCTAATCACAAGCAATAACCTCTACTAAAGAAATCAAGCAAAGCAGGCAAGCAGAAAGGGCAAAACAGGAAACACGCAATACCCCGTTCAAGGGTATTGGTGGAATTTGCACATAATATTCATCAACTTTCAACCGAAAGGCACAAACCACCTACCTCGATACTAGGATATCGATATATGTAAACCTCGATGACAGATTCCCCTTAGCATGACATAGATCAGAGAAAATGCACAAAACGTTCATCCCACGATAACTTGGAAACGACGAGGAATCAAGAAACAAGGCTAAAGAAGAAGGAAGAACTCACCGCTGCGATTCCAACGCAACTGACCGTGCTCGAATCAGAGAACGGACGATGAGGCGGGAATCCGTCAAAGATCCGGCCGTACGGTCACTCCCGGATGGTCGAAAACTGAAGAAGAAAGTGAATATGGGGGTTAGACGTGACCCCGGTCCGTTTAATGAAAAACAAAATAAAGTACACGGCGTGTAATTTTGGAGTACATGGCGTGTAATTAGAATTTTCTGTACTCCGAAATAACCGGCCTCCACCTCAGCCTTACACACCGTGTGTGTGGCCCGGACACGGACATCACACGGCTTTGAGCCGGGGAAAGATTACACGGCCTGTACTTAGAAAGTACACGGCGTGTACTTCTGAAATTTCCAGAAAAATCATTTTTCTCAAAAACTCCAGAAAAAAGGAAAAACATACCTAAAAAGAGATCCGGGTTCTTACATTACCATATTAACTTATTTTTATGAAAAAAAATGAAACTAAACTCATTACTAAATTTAAAATTTTTTATCTCAAATATGTAATAGTTTCTAGAAAAATTAACTTTTAAAGATAAATATTACTTTATAAAAAAATCTTCGATAGTATTGATTCCTATGAATTTGTTGGTTTATGATTAAAAAAATGAGACTCATGTGAATTTTAAACCAATCCATAATAAAATGTATACTTTTAATTACATATTAAAAATAAATATATTAAAAATAGTTTTTTATTAGAAATAAAAAATTACTTAGATGTCTAAATATCCAACATAGGTTTATAAATTTGATATGATATTTTTAAATGATTTATTTCACTTATTAAATATATATTTATTCTAGTAAGTAGATTTCTTAAACATTAAATTTATTCTTATATCATAATAATTTCATAAAAGTGACAATGTTTGTAAAATATGTATTTTTTTCACTATGAAGCTAAAAACTAAAATATTTTTTTTGAAAAATCATAAAAGTTCATCCGAAGATAATTTTAATAAGATGAACTCAAAAAATGTAGTCCATTTAAACAGATTAAAAAAAATAAATTTGACTTTTAAATAAAACTATATAATTCATACAATATTATTTAATTAGAATAAAGTATTTCATTTTTGATTGAAAAATTATATCAAAATATTATAGTCAAAATGACTCCTTAAAAATCTAATCATGAATGATAGTATGGCATGAAATTGATTTATTATTTACATTACTAGGGTTATCACACATACCATTTTATTCTTTCTTGTCCTATATGGTATCTCTATTTCTTATAGTTTAATATTTAATATTATATTTGGTTGTGATATTGTTTTTGAAATTTGAGTCCTTTAATTATGGGGAATTTGAAATTATCATGAATTTTAAAATTTTAAGGTTCCCACTCAACATAAATTATCTTATTAAAAATATATAAATTTGTATTTTATAAGTTTAAGTGAAACTAAAATAAAAAATGGTTTTTTATCTATAATAATAATGCTAAAAAAATTCTAGGTTGTATATATTTATCTTCAACAGTGAACAATTTAACATTGTGTTGATGGACCAAGTCATAATTGATCCTCTTAGAAAATAAAATTTATTGAATATAAAATTTCAATATAATTTATATATTATGAATTTTACATCTAAATAAAATTTTGAAAGAAAATATTCTTCATAAGGATAAAAAAACCATGATAAGTAATTCATTCAAAATATGTTAAAACCTTTTTTATTAATTTTAAATTTAATTATATTGGATTAAATTTAAAAATGTATAAATAATTTATGATAACTTTATTTACAGATCAATTTTTATCAAGTATAGTAAAATAATGATCATCTCTCAGTACTATAGTGAACTCAACCTTAGTAACTTAGAACCGATATCTACTTTATTACGTTGAAGAAAGATACACAGAATCAAATCCTGAAGGACTGAATAGTTTCGCAGTCTCTATAAACTAGACACATAATTAAAATTATTATTATAACTAAAAACATAAAATTCCCAAAGTATTTTATTTGAGAATGTCATTATTCCTCAATGTGTGCACCTGTATATCAATCCAAAAACACTTCATGATATATTAGGGAAAATGAAACATAAGAAAGGGTGATCTCATATTATTATTAAGGGTAAGAATACACATAATCTTTAAATAGATAAGGAATAATATATATATCGAGGTAAATAAATGAAACACATTCTATTTAATCAATATCTTGAGTATAATATGATGATAATAAATTATGATAAAATAATTACATATAAATAATCACATGATATTGAAAACATAAACATGGATATTTTAATAATTAAAAAATCACATAAAATATCAATAATTGAATTCATAATTATGGAATGAATAATTTCATACATCTAAAACATACCATTGAGGCCTTAATCCAATACATATAAATAAATGGGTAAGGCCTTGGCCAAATCCCAATATATTTTGTCTCATGAGACCCACTGATGCATCGAGGAGATATAACAGGCCCCACCCATCAATTACTAGCTATATTTTACTCCTCATATGAAAGGGGTGAAACATAATCAACATAAAAATTATTATTAAAAAACTAACATATGAAATGTTAATACTTACCCCAATTAACAAACATAATCATAAACCATCTAGAGTTAATTGATGAATAGTAATAAAATTTTACATATCCAGTCAAAATAATCATAAACCATCTAAAGAAATAATAAGGATGGAATAAATACAAAATATCTTCAATGGATCGTAAGTAAAATAAAGGGTTTATATAATTGATGAATATAAATACAATAAAAATATACTTAAAAACATTTTTGAAAATAATAACCAATGAATTTTTGAAAATCACCTTTTAAAACAAAAAGCTAACAATAAAATTTGAAAATAATTTTCATTGAAATTATTATTTTTAAAATTTTAAAATAAACATTAAAACATTTATTGTTCATGTTGGTGGATAAATATGTTCATGTCATACTTATTAAAGAAATATTCTCTTCATAGTTTTTTAATAAAATACAAATAATCAATGTTTTTAAAATGACATGAAGATTCCATTCAAAACATTTTATAAAAAGTAAAAATAGATTAAAATGTATTTAAAAATAATTATGAAAATTTTAAAACATTTTTTAAATCATTTTTATAAAAAAATTTTTTAATGAAAAAGGATTCCTAATCAAAGAGAAAAATAAAGTCAGATTTTATTTAAAACATTTTCAAAATCATTTCAAGTACCAAAGAGTAAAAAACATGGCACTATTACTTTAAAAATTTCATAAATAAACTTTTTTGAATAAAATATATTTATTTTAAGATATAAATATCAAATAAATTCTCCAATGTATATTTAAAGATAAAAAATCCCAAATAATGATGTGATTGTGAAATAAGACCTTACCACCTTGTTAACTTCTAAATCATAAGCCCCATAAAAAATGACATAAAATGAAACTTTAAATACCATTAATATAAATAAATTCATTATATATAATATCAATGGTGTATTATATACACCCCAAAAAGGAAATAAGTGGTGAATATGACATATTTCTCATGGAAGTAAAAATGAGGTGGGAAACCCTTACCTCAGGTTAGACTTCTTTCTTACATATTTGTACCTCCTTTATAATGGTTTTAAGAATGTTATTAATTTATAGAAGATCCATAATCACATTTAGAATATCATATATTATTTTATTATAATATGTTACCACAATTTTTTTAATAATACTTCATTATTTTCATTTTTGTGTGTGTTAAGAGCCTTGTTTCCTCAAATGTATTTTGTTATAAAAGTTACCATTATTATGAGTAGAATATATATATATATATATATTTCATATAAATAATAATAATAATAATGTTATAAATATCATATTTACTCAGTATATACATTTTTAAAACCATTTATTAATGTTGGATATAGAAAATGAATTGCATCAGTTTGTGGAGATTGTAGATCGTACGTACGCACAAGCGATGATATCATTCCATTAGTGAGTGAAAGGGAAAGAAGGTTGGTGATATATTAATTTTAAAAAACAAATACTATCATATATATCACATATATTTATTAATTTTATTCCTATTAAATTCCATTTAAATCATAAGTGAAAAATGAATCACATCACTTCGCTAGGCGGTAGTCCGTCATACACACGAGCAGTGATATCGAATTTGAAATGGAATGGAACATAAAAAGGTATATGTGGTATTAACATTAAATAAGTATAATAATATCAGAAATATAATATACAAGAGGTAAATCCATAATTAAATATACCATTTAAAGGTGGTGGTGGAAAACGAACACATCAGTTCATGAGGTGGTAGTCCTACATACACACGATTGATGATTTTGTTTCCCATTTGATGGAAGTGGAGATGGATAATTATTATTACATGAAAATAATTAAATATAATTATATGGGAGATAATAATGTTTTTATATTTTAAGTGTTGAGACACAATTTATGGTGGATAAAGGATAAATAAAATTAAAGAAATTTTTTAAGAAAATTAGATTCTCTAAGAGAAACCTCTATTGGATATCCTCTTAATGACCATAAGGATAGTCTTTTGGGATGAAAATATTTTCTAGAATATGTATGAGTATTTTTGGTAGATATTTCTCTAGGTTTTTTTATATTTAAATGGATTTAGGTGCGTAAAATAGTAGCGGGGGGGGGGGGGGGGGTAGTTCCCTTTTATAAGTGGGGAAAAGGAAACCTCTTGAAAATTACTTTGAAATTTCCTAAAATAATAAAAAATGATAAATTCATTCACATAAAATAAGCTTCAAAATAACCTTATGTTCTAATTTTTTATTTTATAAGGTGAAAAATTGTCCATACAATAATTGTTTTGACAATATTTAGGCTATTTTCACCCCAACCTTCTCAGTTTAACCCCTAGTAAACCGATTTTACCATAACCGTGGAAATTAATTTTTACTATTTTCACTATTCATTTTTTGTAAAAAATATATTGAAATTATTTGAAAATATAAATTATTATTATTCAAAATATGGAACCTATTTTTTAAAACTAAATTTACAAAATTTTAAGAATTAAATTTATAATTATACCCACAAATGCGAAAAAAAGGGTTTTTAAAGATAAAAGTTTCATAAGTATAAATGTTTTTAATATCAAAAATTAAATATGAAATTATTTTCATTTACCTAAATTAGTAAAATTAAAATATAATTTATCTAATTCTATTTTAGAACTAATTTAAAATATAATTTAACTTTATATATAATATTAACTATATGGTATTTTTTAGTAAATATCTAAATTTTTACTATTCATCAAAAAATAAAACATTTTAGAAAAATAACAAAAATTAACTTTAAGTTAATTTTGATATGATGATTTCAAAAATGAATTTTATTTTTTTCAAATAAATTTTATATATTTTTTTAAAAAAATTAATGATAAATTATGTGGAAAAAGCATGACAAATTGCCTTTTAGAAAAATAAAACTTTTTAGAAAACATTTCTTTTACTATCAAATAATAAATAATAAATTTATAATCAATATATAACCATTGAATTTTTTATACAAGTGTAAATCATACATTTTTCTTAATTTAGTTATTATTATTCATATCTTCCAACTTAATGACTAGGTTATAATGATCATGTTTAAATAATTATATTTTAATAGAGTATCATATTTCATATAAAACCAATTTTGTGTGCATCACATGATATAAAAGAGATTGAATTTATTTAAAAGTAAATGTATCATAAAGTAGAGTTATTTTATATTTTCTTATAAGCTTTATTTTTTTGTGTCATACAAACTATCAAAAAATATTTCACTCTTTTAAAAAATATCAAGGTATTACACTCTCACCCCAAAATAAATTGCATCCTCACAATATAATCTTGATCTTGATAATCAAGGGTCTGATATTTGAAAATTCATTTGTTGAAAACCCACATCATAAAATGGTTTAATCAAACATCCTCTTGATAAGATATAAATGGAATTATAAATTTATTATAGAATAACAGAGAACTAAGTTTTTTACCCAGGAGAGTATTGGTGGAATATGAAGATATGGGATTAGAAGAAAAGAATTAATAATTATAAATAGTGAGAGAGGTAATTAATCACAAGAAAAATAATTATTATTGGAAATTTATAGTCCTCAAAACCATTAATATGTAATTATTTAGAAGACCATAGGTTCAACATAACTTAAGGTATTATGATAACATTTTATTTAATATCCTTTTCATAGAGTTTAGGAATTACTTTATGACAATGACTAGGAATATATGAAAAATATACTTACATGATATATTTTAATTTTATAGGAAAAATTTCACATTTTGGATATTCTTTTATCATTTTACACTTCATTTATTACTATAATAAATGAATATCCAAGTTTATTTTTTTATTTTTGAAGAACTAAAATTAACTTTTAATTGATCATAAGATCCATAAAAGAGTGAAAATTCTTTCTATATGTTTATAAATATTTTAGAAAATCAATATGGTTATTATAATTTATCCAATACAATACATTAATATATAAACTTAAACACTAACACTACTGGTTCAAAATTAATATTTATCAATTAAATTGTTTAACTAAAAACAATGTTATATTAACCAGAACATCATGATGATCAATGGTATGTGATAAACCCTTATTGTCCTTCAGTTGTGAGTTGAATCCTCATGGCCTTTTTAGACGAGACTAGTTTTCACCCAGCATGTGGGTTGTCCTTTTATCAAAAGCATATCAATATAATCCCTATAATGTTACTGAATTGTAATATCCCATAATTACATCAACATTGAAGATTAGGTAAACTTTAAAGGTTACCAATACCTTCATAAGAAAATATATGTCATTATTATGTTAATATCGAGAACCGGTTAAGTGTTATCATCCCTCAATCATGTATTTTCCAAAAAATTCTTTCCATTGAATCACTTTACATGGTACCATTCAACAAATGGTTTCAAATCTGTAAATAAATACTATTTAAATAAAATATTTATACATTTCATAATTATTATAACCAGAATATCATTAATTAAAATACTCATATAAGATAATTCTTGAATCAAAACACAAGAACATTAATCATTCCACTTTTTCGATAGTAATAGCATAAACATGACATTGACCCCTCAGCTTATTTTGAGATAGATTCCCTTGATGTTTTGGTAATTCATTTGAGTAAATCCTTTTCCTTTTAATCATGTAACAAGGTGCTTCTATCCACAAGTATCTAATGTGGGAAAACTATTCTTTCCCTAGTTCCATTCATCTGTTTTTCACTACCATCCTCTTTATCTCTTGATTCCTTTCGAATCCATATGAATTAGATAATTATTTCTCTATATTGATATCATATGATTCTGTATCATCGTATGATGAGAAATTTTTGGAGACTAGTTCCCTTTAGAGGATTCTCTGTATACCATCAATTAAATGGTCAATCTTTCACTTTGGATTACGTTTGTAGTCTATAAGATACCTTGCTTATCATGTAAATTTATCTTCATATTCAGAAATATTTTCCTCTTCTTTCTATCATAGACTCAAGAAATGGGTTTCCATATTCGTATATTTCTCATGAAGAAAATATTTTTCCTCAAAGAGTACCTTAAAATACTTTCACTCCATGATTTTTATTTCCCCCTCCTCAGTATTTTCAATTAATGACCAAAATTGATCTATTTCTCATGATATATAATAAAATACAATGAAAAATTTCTCCCATTCACTACTTCCCATAGATAGATATATCTTCTCTAAGGAACTTATCCATTTCTCAGCTAAAAATTGATTTTTTGTCCCATTGAATAATGGAGTTTGCTGGCACATGAATAAGTCTATCATTATTATAGCACACAGTGGATCAAAATTCTTCTTCATACTGGAAAAGTTAATTCTCATAACCTAAGTCATCTACACCAATATGGTAATAAATTGATTAGTTATAGCTACTTCTCCAACTCCTGCTTCCTTATCTTGACTATGAGGTAAATCTCTACATGGAACCATGTGCATTGATATGGTTCTCATTCCTTCTATTAGGAACTATTTGTAAACAATATAATACTATATATTAGATCATATAATTATTACACATTATTTATAATACCTAAACTAGTGAATACACTTAACATAAATTTCAAATTTTATGCATATATAATCTCGTAATCATTAACATGGTTTATTTGGGAAAGTTTCCAAATCATAAAAATATTTTCAAAACCATTACAATGGTTTGTGAAGAAACTGTCAATTTTCCTTAGCATATCCCTTAGGAGTGTCAAACTAGGTGTGCAGTAAGGCGCATTTCCATGCACCCGGTGATGATTGGGTCAATCCCAATACACCATTTTTAGATTTATTACCCTTAGGTACATATATGTGATGCACCCAAAATGCATCATTAATTTCTATAGGTGTGGTTCAAATTACAAATTTATAGTCCCAAATAGTAATAACTACAAAGGAACAGTATAGAAGAAGTGTGGGGTCGAACCCATAGAGAGTGAGGAACAAAACTATAAATTTTTTTAACTAATGGTTAGGTCATTAAAATTTGAGATTGATTTAATTAAAATAATGATGATATTAATATAAATTAAGTAAAAATAGAGAAACAGAAGAAAGAGGAATCAGTTTCCATGGGTGGTTTTTCTAAAAATAATTCATGACTGAACTTGCAAAAAAATAATTCTCAATGGATACACAATTGATCATATTTAATTGATAGAGATATGACCAAATCCTACAAATATGGCCTATAATCTCAATTCATGGTGGTATAATGAATTAAAATAATTATAGTTCATTAAGATAAAATTGAATTTATGGAAGAAAAATCTCATTCAGTGGTCATGAATTAATTATCTTAATCTTGTTGGTTTTTGTCCATTATTAAACACAATTTATCCATTATTTAATAAAGTATATGATAATAATGAGTCTTAACATGATACTAAATTAATATAATCATTGTGAAAGTGAATAATGAAATACAACACTTTTATACAAACCCATTTCAACTTATTCGGCTCTCCCCTATGGATTTAGCCAATCAATATTCGGTGATCAAACACAATGAATAAACCATATTCCATTAGGAAGATAATATAAAAGATAGAATGAGAAGGAAAAAAGAAGAAAATAGATATTGGAGATAAACAAGACAAAATCCAATAATTAACTAAAATAAATAAAAACAAAACATACATAAAATCTATCTATAAAAAAATATGGGTTGAAACACTATGAAAGCCTCTAGATGGTAGCTACTTAAGCATCTAATGGAATGGATAAATCTCATGGTAGTAAATCATATTTATAATAAAAGTCATCATCTAACCTCATTCAGTAGAAAACAAACTTTAATGGCCACTATAGGTCAAAATAAATCATAAAATACCATGGGATGATCCAATATATATCTTCATTTTTTGCTGTATTGGGGAAGTACACGATGTGTAATGTAAATTCACGTTGTGTAATACTGATCCAAGATTTTCTATACAGAAATTTAATCTGCACATAACTCACATGAATCACATAAGAGATTTGGATTTTTGACTCATTGCATGTTGTGTAACTAGATGTCATGTCATGAAATATTGATTCATGGCTTTCTTGATGGTTTGATTCACATCTTGCATCATGTGGTGAAATGAAACTAAACATCATGTAATGATGTTACACAGTGTGTAAAATGAAATTGAAACATCATAGTCAATGTTTCACCATGATTATTCAATTTTGTGCCTTTGGAAGTGCTCCATGATTATCCTCAACATCCAGTGTCATGCCACATCACTTCACTAATGGCACGAAGTGTCATTTTATTCCCCAATTTCTATGTTTTCCTTGGTATTAATCCAAATGTTAATCCTTCATAAGAATTTTCAAAACATTAATATCTGGCACATATATTCTATTAGGTCAATTAATATTTAATGATTTCATAAATAAAAATCCATCAAAATATGTTTCAAAATAGAGATATCAATATACTCTAACCATATACACATAAAGTATCTATAAAGGGATATATTTCTTGGAAAAACCACATTATATATTCCTTAAAAAAATATAGGGTATTCTTCTATTCTTATCCTTAATTTCTATCATATGGTTATATTCCCTAATATATGTTTTCATAAATATAGTTCCCATGGTTTCTACTAAACTTCCTCTAATACGAACTGTAGCGACCCAAACCCCAGTTGTCCAGAGATAGTGTATAATTTATTATATTGGTATAAGATATAAGGGAAACAAATACTAAAGGATCATATAGTTTACTAGTCATGGTAAACTAGATACATGCTTTATATTATTTTTACAATTGAAAACATAAAATACACACCTTATTTTCTTTTATAACATGATTATTCCTTATAGCATATCCATATATATATTAATAAAAATCACTTCCTGGTATCATTGGGAAAATAAAACCTAAGAATTAGGTTATCTTAGATGCTCATTAAGGGTAAAAATATATAATAATCTATGAATAATGAAGTAATAATCAACATGGAAAGGTAGATAACTAAAACCCATTCCATTTAATCAATAGCATGAGCATAATATGATACGAATAGATGCTGGTCAAATATTTGCAAATAAATAATCACCTGAGCATGAAAAAAACCATGAATATTATAACTAATTGAATAATCACATGGAATTTGAAAAAAATGAATTAATAATGATGGAATTAATAATGAAAAACACCTAAAACATACTGTTGAGGACTTTTTCCAGGAAATATAAATAAATTGTTGAGGCCTCATCCAAAACCCAATATAGTTTGTCTCATGATACCTACTTATGCATCGAGGGTATAAAATATTCCCCTCCTATAACATACTAATTCAAATGAATTTTCATTTGAAAGGGTTGAAATATAATCAACATAAAAATTCATTTTGAGAAAATAAGATACAAAATGTTAATAGTTACCCCAATCAATAAACATAATCATAAACCATCAAGAGTAATTTTTTTTAATGGTATTAAAATTATACATTCCTAGTTAAAATGATCATAAATCATATAATAAAAATAATAAGGATGATATCAATATAAAATATTATCATTTTATAGTATTTAAAATAGAGGGTTTATGTCATTTATTAATATAATGAACGTGAAAAGATCCTTAGAAACATTTTTGAGAAAAATAAACCTTGCATTATGAAAATAACATTTCAAAAAAACGTTCACCAACTATTTTGAAAACAATTTTCATTGAAAACAACCTTTTTATATTTTTAAAATATGTATTAAAACATTTTTGTTCATAATAGTGTAAAATTATGTCCATGTCATATACGTTAAACAAATATTCTTTTCACATTTTTGGTAAAATACAAACAAGAATTGTTTTGAAAATGAAATAAATATTCCTTTCAATTTTTTTTATAAAAAGTAAAAATGGGTAAACCTTTTTTTATAAATAATTTTTAAAATTTTTTAAACATTTTTGAAATCATTTTTTTTGTAAAACATGGATTTTTAGGAAAAATGATTTCCGACTAAAGAGAAAAATAATGTTGGATATTATTAAAAACATTTTTTCAATCACATTAAGTACCAAAGAGTAAAAAATGGTACTATTAACTAAAAGATATCTTGAATAACTATATGTTATGAATATATATTTATTTAAAGATATAAATATCCAATAATTACCCTAAGGTAGACATAAACTTGAATAAGTTTGAATAATTATGCAATTGTGAAATAAACCCTTACCACTTTGGTAATCTCTAAATTATAAGCCTCATAAAATAAATGACATAAAATAAAACTTTAAATACTATTAATAATAATAAATTTATGATATAAAATATTAAAAGAGTATTATGTACACCACACAAAGTAAATAAGTCGTGAATATTCCATATGTCTCATAGAAGTAAAAGTGAGATGGGAAACCCTTACGTCAAGCCCAATTTCCTTCATCAGTGTTTGTAACTCTTGTATAATGTTTTTAAAAATATTATTAATCTATTAAATAATAAAAATAATGTTTATAATAACATATATTATACTATTATGACAATTTACCACCCATTTGTTAATAATATTTCATTATTTTCATTGTTTCACGTGTTAATTTCATTGTTTTCTCATGCACATATTTTTAATAAAAATTTTATATTACTGTGAATAGGATACATATATATATATATATTTATATCATATCCATATTTATAATAATGTTATAAATATCATATTTACTAAGTAGATACTTTTTTATAACTATTTATGAATGTTTGTCATGGGAAATGAATCGCATGGCTTCATGGAGCTGGTAGGTCGTACGTACGCACAAGCGACCAAATCAATCCCTTAAAAAGTTAAATGGTAATGAAGTGGGTGATACATTAATTTTTCAAAATAAAAATAAAATAATATATATAAAATATATTCATTAACTTTATCCTTATTACCTACCATGAAATGCAAAAGTTCAAAATAAATCACATCGCTTCACGAGGAAGTAGTTCACCACACACACAAGTGATGTTATCATATTTGAAATGGAATGGAATATAAAAATTTATATGTGATATTAAAATTGAATAAGTATAATAATATAATAAATATTATTTACATTTTTTAAATCTATCATTATATCCATACTTGAAATGTGGTGATGAAAAATGAACTACATCGGTTCACGAGGCTGTAGTCTGTCGGACACACGATTGATTATTTATTTTCCCATTTGATGGAAGTGAAGATGGATAAATATTATTCCATAAAAATAATAAAATATAATTATATGTTATTTGATTTTTTTTTATTATATCATATGGGTTAAGACATAATTTAAGGTTGTAAAATAAGAAAGAAAATGAAAGATCCTGGTTAAGATAATTTCCTTCTCTAAGAGAAACCACCTTTTGATCTCCTCTCAAAGACGATTGGGATGGTATTATGGGAGGAAAAGAGGATCTATAATCTATATCTGTATGTTTGTGAGATATTTTTTATGAATTTTTTTGAGCTAAATGTCTTGAGGTTTTTGAGTAAGGGAGGGGAAGGAGTGCCCTTTTATATACGGGGAAAACCTCTTAGGAATTACATATAAATTTACCAAAATGATCCAAAATGATAAATTAATTCACATGAAAAAAGATTCTATGTAACCTTAGTTTTTAATTTTGGATAGTATAATATGTAAATATAGATATACAATAAAATGTTGATAGGTTTTTATGTCATTTTATTCCTTATCTTCTTGGTTTGACCCCACAATAAACCTATTTTACCTTAATCGTGGTAATAAATTTTTACAGTTTTCACAATTCACATTGATAAAAAAAATTAGTTGAAATTATTAGATAATAAAAATTATTCTTATTCTAAATAACTAATCCATTATTTTAATTCAATTCACAGATGTGGAATAATTCAATTTAAAATTAAACACATAGACATGATGAAGAAGTGAAGTTTCAAATAGAAAATCACTACAAGAGAAAAGGGATATTGCCATAATTCAAAACTATGGAAATAGGCCCCAAAACCGTGACCATAGGCTATGACCATGGTTTTGGCCAAACGTGGTCGTTATCACTGTGGAAGTAGGTCCCGACTTATTGCCACAGTTTTGAAAACCGTGGCACTAGGCCTCCACTGGCCACTGTGGAGGTTGACCTATAGCCACGATTTAAACTATGGCTATAGGTTGATATTACCATAGTTTTAATTGTGGCTATAGCCTTGGAAAACAGTCGTAATAGCCTAAATTAAAAATTCCCCTAGCAGGTTTCGATCCCTACACCTCCACTTTGCAATCCAGTTCACTTACCACTACACCGCGCCATAATTCGGGTATATATATGTATTATGATATATATATATATATATATATATTAATAAAAAATGTGGGAATAACATCAAAACAGTGGAGGTATGGATTCCCACCAAATTGTTGGCAGGAATTTTTATTCCCGTGAAAGTGCGGGAACCCTATAGCCACAGTTTTAAAGAACTGTGGCTATAGAGATTCAAAAAAATTAGCCTATCACCATGGTTTTTCAAACCATGGCCATAAGACACAAAACTATGGCTATAAGCCATAGAAAATAAGCCTCTAGCCATAGTTTTAAAACCGTGGCTATACGCCATAGAACCGTGGCTACAGATCCATAGAAGTAACTTCATTTTCTAGTTGTGAATTCTAATAATTATAGAATATTTTAATATCATAATTAATATGAAATTGATACCATTGATATAAATTAGTTAAATTGAAATATTATTTAACTAATTTTACTTTATAACTAAATCAAAATATAAATAAACTTTTAAAATAATTTAAATGAAAATAAAAATTTTATTAAAAATTGGTATTTTTTACTATTCATCGAAAAATTATACATTTAAAAAAAATCTTGATAAAGGATGACTAAAAAATATTTTAGAATAATAAAGTTTTTTAGAAAACATTTATTTAACTTTCAAATGATTATTATTTTATTACTAATTAATAGATAACCATTGAATTTATTTTACACATGTTTAAACCATAAATGTTTCATAATTTTGTTATAAATATTCATTCCCACCAATTTAACAGCTAGGTTGTAATGATTACATTTAAATTATACTATTTTAAAAGAGTATTATTTGTTTGTTGAAACCTGATGTTGCATACATTGCAAACAGTCAAAGAGATTGAATTTATTTAAACATAAATGTATCATAATGTATCTAGATGTTATATTATCTTTTAATATTGGGGTTTTGTGTCATAAATGACATTAAACATGATGTCTATATTTTAAAAAATGTTATGGTGTTACAATTGCAATTTTTATCTACTAATTTTTCCTTTTCATTAAGGTCCAACATACACATGGTACTTTCCCTAGTAATGATAAAAAAAGATTTTCTTAAACTAAAATATTTAATAAGTTTTATGTTATATGATAAAAATATTAACTAAGGATAAACCTTGATGTGAAGGCATTGACAATGTCATGGTTTTTGCTAGAGTAAAACACGTTGTAGTGAACATCACCATGTCATGATTTTGTGAATGACAATGTATGTGTTATATGAAAATGCATGTCAATTGATTGTTTCTCCCACTATAAGTTATACTTATTAGTTTTAACATGATTTAATAATATTTAATTAGTTTCAATAAATCAGAATTTATATTCAAACATTAAATAATAGATAAAAAAATAAATTTCATTTCGTAAACAATTATAACATTTAAAAAAATTCTAATTATAGAAAAATATATTTGAGATATTTGAAAGTTTTAGGAGTTCCCTTAGAGACCTATATTAAGAGTTATGGCCCTTGTGAAATTGTTTTATAATGTCTATATAAAACATGATTTAGGAAATTTTAAACCAAATTTATTATATCTATTGAGTAAATAAGGTTTCCTTATGACTTTTCCATTTTCCTATGTTTTGAAAATCACAAACACTATATTTTAAGGAAAATTATATTTTCCTATGGATTATTTTCATAAGGAAAATTTTCCTTCTTTAAGGAAATTTTTATCCTTACCATTACTTTTATTGTTTCATTTTATAAACTCTCTAAATCAAACCCATTTTATTACTAAGTCTAAAATTCAGATTCTTATATAAGACATCAGAGTATTATAATTCCTTGGATATAGAGTGTTCTGTTTTTAGACATCGAATTCTTTGAAATTTAGACTCCGAATTCTCTGAATTTTAGATTCCAAATTCTTTGAAATTCATACCACAAATACCTCAGAATTTAGATTCTGAATTTCTTAGAATTCAGACTTTGAATTCCTCATAATTCACAATCCAAATTCTTTATAATATAGACTCCAAATTCCTAATAATTCCTTAGAATTCAGATTCTGAATTCATTGAAATCCAGACTCTGAAATATCTAGAATTTAGATTCTGAATTCTTCGTAAAATAGAATCTGAATATTCATGTATTATAGAATCTAAATTTTTATTTTCTTAGACTTTGAATTATATTTTTCTTTAGACTCAAATATATAGTTTTTGTTAAGTAACTTTATATTCCTAATAGTAGTTATTGTTATGAAACAATGTCATACAATTTGTTTCTAACTAACCATTGTATGAGTGACATGTGTATAAGTCCCTATGAGATTCAAGAAAAATATGACCATTGGAGGAGGAGACTGACCATTAGATAAGTGACTATAAATAGGGGATCATTCAAATGAGATCAATATATGTTAATCACTCTAGAGATTTAATGCCGTTGAAGTGATTTCTAGATAGAGAGACTCTCATGCTTTGTGCGGTTCTGAACATCTTGTTCAGATTTCTTCATGTGACTCCAATTATTGATGATTACAATCAAGGGATTCTGTGGATCGGAAGACATAGGTACCGAATACCTTAAAGTTCAAGGACTTCCAGGGATAGGAAGATAGAGGTTACAACTACCTTAATGCTCGAGGGCTTGTGGGGATAGCAAGACATATTCCAATATTCCTATCAAGGGATTACTTTAGTGTGGGTAATATAGAATTTATTGAAAGTATAAATCAAGGTACATTTATCCAAGGTTGTTGGATACCCTTCTCTTTAGGTTAAAAGGTTTCATACTTGTTACTTGTTTTGTTTCAAGTTTATTTCTTCTATATTTTTTATAAAGGAAGAAAGTATAACCTTCTTATACTTTTATATTATTTTCTGTACTCTGACAAGTATGATTATATATGCTTTAAGGTAGAATCTTTTCCTTGTAAACCATCATAAAGTTTCATTTTTGGAACCATATTTTTGGAACCTAGAAATATTGTCTTATAGAACTCATTTTGGGTTTGTGAATTTACATTGTTTTACTTTGTTAAATATAGTTTTCCTTAAGGTTAAAAACAAAAGTTTTTAAACTTACAATTCACCCCCTCTTGTAATTGATCATCGACATATACTATTTTGATCCTACAATTGGTATCAGAGGAGATCTTTGAAATAATTCTATTTAGATATAATTTTTCTTGCTCAAGTTTTCATTGTTCTAAATTTTTCTTGATTAACTTTTCTTTCTTAAGTTTTGTTTGATATTTTTATATTTTTTTACAAACTTTTTTTATTAACAAATTTTTGTGAAAAGATATTTTCTTATAGAATGGAAGGAATGAATTTATATTCTATTGAAAATATTAACCCTACCAAACCACCTATTTTATGGTAATGATTATGAGTACTAGAGAGATATAATGAATAATTTTTTTTATTAATACTAGAGTGGAAAACTTTTTCATGCTTACTAGGGATTATAAAATCCAATAAAAGAAAGTCAAAACCTTCACCAACCGAGATAAATAAAAATATCAGCTAAATTACAAGGTACTTAATATTTGTTTTGTTCAATGGCCAAGAATATATATAGTCAAATTTCTTCTTGTGAAGCTTCCAACTGCATCTGGAAGAAACTTGAAGTTACATGTTTTGGTACATCTAAAGTTATAGAAACTAGAAGAGCTATGATTAGAGCTGAATATCATGGATTATTATTTATTTATGGAGAACCAGTATGCAAGGTTAAAAAAAGGTTTATGACTATCATAAAAAACTTAAAATCTATGAGAGAGAAAGGTCTTACTAATGAATCCCCTGTAGACATGATTATAGATATTATACCTAATGAGTGGGAATATAAAAGAACAACTATTGATGAGAATTGAAAAGTGTCTCAAATTACACTTGATGAGATTTTTGGAACTCTTATTCAACATGAGACAAGAATGAAAAGAGATGCTGATATAAATAAGAAGAATAATGGCAATGGAATTTTGAGCCTTTACTTTTACTAAAGTCAAGACTCTAGAAAGGGTTACAAGATCTAACTATAAAAAATTCATTATTCTATCTTAATCAAATGAAAGTGAAAAACCTGATAATGAGATAGATAGTATTTCTTAAAGGATGAACAAGATAGTTGGAAAGAAATAATTTCTTTATAGATATAAGAAGAAATAAATAAAGGGTAAGAAAGACTCGGAAGTCACTTGCTATGAATGAAAAAGAGTAGGGAATATAAGGTCAGATTGTCCTATTCTTAAGAAAAAGGACAGGAAGAAAAAACATTCTGAGAAGAATAGGAAGAAGTATCACAATTCTAAGGCTAAGAAGGTCTTGAAGTATAATTACACCTGGAGTTCTAGTGGTGGCGACTCATGTGATGATTATTCATATTATGAATCTTCTAGTCATAAGAATCTTGGTCCACTAGCCAGACTACCCATTTAAAATTGTTGTCCAATGGCCAAGGTACAAAATACCAAATCTATCACCAATGTATCTTTGAATTGAAATTATAATAATGATAAATATTATGAATCTTCCACATCATAAGATAATTCTTACCTTCTTTTGAAAAAGTGCCTAGATTTGATAAACTTCTTGAGAAGGAAAATTCTAATCTCAAGAAAAGCCATGATAAGAAAAATTCTAGAATTTATATTTTAAATAAATATGTATCAGATATTTTTAATGATCTTTATAAGAAATTTTTTTATTTTGGAAGTGTTTCTAAAAACATTAAGGAAGTTAATTATAAGAAGGATAAACTTTATTAGGATATTGAAAATGAAAATTCTAAGAAAAATATTTTATAGTATAACTCTAGTTATTGTAACACCCTTGGTAAATAAAGAATATGACATTTTCATATTTATCCATATTTGTGAACAAAATATTAATATGACTTTAAAGGGGGTGCTATGTCCGATGGCGTACCCAACACGAACAACGAGTTTTTTAGGAATCTTACGTTGCACTCTAATAATAAAATAATATTATTTTAAATAGAAGTTAACATGTAGCCGTTGTATTGGCGGGAATGGATAGCAAGAACTAAAATATGAATATATATGTTTTTTTAAATGTTTTTACATCTATCCAAAGGCTTAAAATACGGAAAGAATTCAATTTTAGGCTTTTATAACCTAATTTTCACTAAAGGTTCACTTATCGCCTTCTGATGACGAACTATCATTAAATATAGTTTTGATCACTCTTATACATTCTTTTTGACCAAATAAAACTCTTCTTTAGAATCGGGACATTAAATTTTACTTTGTGTAAATTTTTGGTATTTTTCTGATAAAGTTCTTTTTTTTAATGAATAGTGTAAAATGTTGTATTTTAATTCAAAACCTCTTTTTAATATAATTTATTTATATGATTAGATTATCTTTTGAATTGGTTTTAATGTGAAATTAGAATATATTATTACCATTAAATCCAATAGTGGTCGTTGGAATTAATTTCACTTTGAAATCGGACTTAAACTAGTATCAATCTTTTGATACTTATTGTTTCATAAAAACACGCTATTTGCTCTGACATCGGGAATTAATTATTAAATTAATTAATGTGACTTATATGTTTTGAATTTTGTAAAATAGACTTCATTTTTGAATTCGGAATATCAAATATAGCTTAGGGTGAATTTTTGGTAATTTTCTGAAAAACATCAATTTTTGATGAATAGTGAAACCACTAAGTGGTACTTATAAAGACTGATTTTCCGTTTAAATGAAATTTTGCCATCATTTTGTTTTGAATTTCAAAAATCCGACATAAATGGTTGTCATTAAGAAGTAAAATGCGGTTCAATGGGATAAAAATAATTTTTTGGTGAATAGTAACTTATTAAGTTCTTAATCGCGATTAGTGGTAATTAGGGTAGTTTAAGGTATAAATAATGATTTAATAATATGAAATGACCTAGACACATGTACCAACCTTATTGGTTGTGTCACGGCCGACCAAGACAAGCCATGGGTCAACTTGGGGACCCCATGGAGACACTTTGGTTGGGAAATGACATAAATAACTTTTATTTAATGTAAAAGTAAAAATGACACAAACATAATATGTTTTACGAAAACAATTTTTATATGGGGTTATAAAGATCCGATTTTTGATTATAAATAGTAACTGGAAAGATAAAAAGATTTCCTACATCATAGTAGTTTTTTTATAATTTTTAGACATTAAATAAATTAAATTATTTATGACATAATAATGATGCACCGATGACATCATTATTTGACGATTTAAATAAAATGGAAAGATAATGTAAAATCTATGAAATAAACATGTCCAAAACCAATTGGATGAGTGGATTTCGAACCCATATCACCTTATCAACGAATTCTATCAATGTGGGACTTTTTAAAACCGAAACACATTTTCAAATAAAGTAATATTTCTTTACTTTCCAAAAGTGCCCCTCCTCTCTACTTATAAAAGGCCCCCAACTCTACCTCATTTAACACACTCCCAAAACCTTTGGCTCGGCCAACCCCTGCCCATTTACTCCCTCCACATTCCTCTATTCATCCTAGAGGATTCCCTTTGGGCAGAATCCTTTCAAAGGAAGCCTTTAGGATCAAATCAAAAGGAGTTACACTTTTAAAGGTAATTCATTCTCTCATGTTCATTTGATTTATTTTGCTTCTCCAACCCCCTAAACTCTTTTTATTTATTTCTTTTGTAACAACACTAGTATCTTCAATATACTAGGATGTTGTTATAAGATTTATTCTAGCTAAACTCTCGCACAACTACATCAAATGGTTAAAGAACATACGGTTTCCGTGGATGGCGAAATTCTGCCTCCTGAAACGATGATTGTTCAATACTCATTTAACACCTTCAAGGGTGGCCATTATGATGTCAATATTTTTAATATGATATATAATACGTTTATTGTTTCTTTAAGCTTCTTTATTTTTCATTTTGGGCATACCTTTATGGTTTCCATTATGGGTAAACACGATATCTTCATTTAAGGAAGTGCGGACTACCGCCCCCTCAAAGTGATGTGATTCGTTAATGTCATATGTGGGACGTGTAAAGGATGGATTTAAAGTTATTATATATGATGTTATACTGTAATTATAATATACCTCTATATCATTATTATTTATTTCCATTAAAGTATGAGATAGAAATGAAAGTAGCGTTCATGCGTACGTACGGCTTACCGTCTCCATGAACGGTGCATTTCATTTCTTATCCCCAAATGTAATGTACTATTAAAAGTACATGTATATAATGGATATATATAATTAATAATATATCTAAATGATGAATATAATTCTGGAATTAAAATATACATACCTCTGATTTAGTTTTAATTCCATTAATATGACAAAGAAATGAAAGTAGCGTTCATGCGTACGTACGGCTTATCGTCTCCATGAACGGTGCATTTCATTTCTTTCCTCTAAATGATTATGTGATTTTATAAATACATGTATATTCTGGATATATATGATATATATGATATCCAAATCAGGAATTTCATTTTTGGATATGAAGAACCTTTGACCACACAAACAACATGTAATTGTAAGAAGTCCACTTTCGACTTAAGAACCAAATATCGAAAAAACAAACATGATTAACTTAAATGATTAAATAATGTTTATAACATGGTAATAAGTGATATAAAAGGAATAATGAACTTTAAAAATGTTCTTAAGGAAGTATAAATTAACTCAAGTTTATTATTCAGGAGATTAAAGAACGATCGAGTCAAGTCGGACCCGAGGTAAGGGATCCTACACCTCTCTTTCTTTTTAAGTACACTCTTTTATGTTATTCCTTTTAAAGCTCATCTTTATTGTTATTGGGATGTTCTTTTATATTAATCTTACTTTAATTTTTATGTTCATGTGATGAGAGACCCTATTCTCTCTCATTAATCCATTTTGGAAGTTTTGAGTGGCGCCGATAGGCTGTCGAATTTTCGTAAGAGGTCTAACCTCTCTCTTTCTTTTAAAGTACTCTCCTTTATGTCACTTCTTTTAAGCTCCTATTTGTTATGTTGGGGGATGTTATTTTATATTCCTCTTTCTGTAAACATTATTTTGATGTAATGAGAGTCCCTATTTCCTCTTATCAATCCATTTTGGAAGTTTTAAGTGGCGCCGTTAGGCTGCCGAGTTTTCGTAAGAGATTTTTTCATCTCACTTTTATTCCCGTGAGATTTATGCTACATTTGCCACAATTTCTATTTAGTGGTTTATGTACTGCCCACTATTACAATCCTATTGTAATATAATTCCATTTATGGGTATTTACATATTCATTGTATGACACTTCTCCAATGGGGTGTACTTTTCAAAAGTTACCCAAGTCGGTAAGGGAACCTTTCACCCTCATTTTTTTTAAAAGACTTCTTTTGTTGGGTATTTTAATTTACATATTGTTATGTTGGGATATGTTCTCATATATCCTTATTGATGTAAATTTTATGTCCAAGTGATTAGATACCTTTTTTTATCTCTCATCAACTCATTTTGATGTGACGCCGTTAGGCTGTCAAGGGAACTTCTTAACCCAATTTCGATTTCTTTGGGTTCAACATGTTGTTATTGAATATGTAATCCTTTGAATATGTGTGAATGAACTTTGATTATTTTACACTTAATATCCACTTATATTTGGTGTATTCATTTTTCACACATAATTATGTAATTGATTTATCCTTAAACCAAGGATACCGTCTTTGTAAGGGACTTCGTCTCAATCTCCTTTCATTGAGGCATATTTCGTTTTATACACAACTTTCTTTTATACGGTGTATAAACCCCTTTGACTTTTACTTTTATACAAAAGGAATCTTTTTCTACAAAGCGTTTTACAAAATGACAAAAAGGAATGTTTCTTTTAACGTACGCGGCGACAATGACCTTTTCCGCCGCCACACGTATTATTTGGTCTTTGGCTTTCTCAACAAGCCGTAATGTTTTTAGAATAAAATAAATACCATATACTCTTTTATGTATTTTGGTATTGAAAATGGTTTTGAAAAATGATTCTATTATGTCAATATATTTATGATATATTGTGATTGAAATGTGGAAATGTTATCATTCCTTTATATTGGTTTTATGTTTTATGATTTTATATTGGTACTTGGACATTTTAACGGGTGGTTACGTTATAAACCATATGACGGGTGGTGCCGTGAATACCAGGATGGGTGGTTACGTTATAACCTCCAATGCATTGGGTATGGAAGTCGGCCATATGGCTATTCCATTAAGTATGTATGGAAATTGGCCGTATGGCTATTCCATTAAGTGATATGTGTGGAAGTCGACCGTATGGTTATTCCACTTAAGTATGTTTATGTCCCAAGTTACCTTTATATATGTTATGTGTTCTTTATATGGGTTTTATTGTAATCCTCTGGTTACAAAAAGGTATGTAATGATACTTTTTTTTCAGTGAAAAGTTTTTACTACTTCATGAAGGTGAAAAGTATTACATTGATAAAGTATTCATGATTTACTTGTTGTTTTGAAAAACTAACAGTTTTCATTCTTTGTGTATCCCTTACTGAGCTTCTTATGCTCATCCCAAGTTTTTGAAATGTTTTTCACAGGACATAGCGTGGGATAGGGTCAAGGATGGGATCAAGGGAAATTCATGCTACCTAAAACATGGAACTATACATGTTTCTTTTAAAGAGTTTTTATTTTATGGAAATTTAGTAGAAGCGACTACTTTGTAATCTTTTGAGATGTAATAGTTATTTCCTAATTCTCTAAAACTCTAAACCTGAAAAGATCCTCAATGTGAATTACTCATTTAATTCAATATTAAGTAAGGTTTAAGGCTGGGGCCTTATAGTTGGTATCAGAGGGAGGTTTAGATAACTTTATAGGTTTGGGTATTCTTTAAGCATAAGTGACATTACCATAATGGTTAGGATTTCAGAAAGAGTCTTATTTTTAGATAAAGTGAATGAGTAAGTATTTCTTAGTGTTTACCTTCCTCATTAGTACATGATGGTTTTGTTGATATACTCACACTGAACTTTTTGGTTTTAGTAAATAGCTGGATCTAGCAGGCACCAAAGTGACAATGGGTTTGAAGGAAACTGTGGTGGTTCTCTGATTAAGATACTGGATGAGATGGGGGATTCAATGAGGAATCTCATGGATGTTCTAAACCAACTATCAAGGAGTTATGATCAACCACTTCAAACTTGGTTAGTTCTCTAATGCATCATATACGAGATGGCCAACTCGATGTGGAAATTCAGGTAATAATTATTAAGGTAACCATTAGGGTTTATATGATCCTTACTTTTGAGGTAATTATGGGTTATTATATGATATGATGGAAAATGAAGGGCATGAGATAAACTTGAGGTTAAAATATGTTATGATTATTCTTGAAGATTTTATCTCATTTTGGGGAATGTTTTAAGAATTATATAGTTTTGGAAAAAGGACAACACGTAGACCGTGTGACATCCCGTTGCATCGGACAAAGCTGCGGGAATCGAACCCACAACCAATGTGCGACTGGTATTTATCACCTACCACTGGACTACGTGAAGTCCCTGGTTAGTTTGACCGATTATTTTTAGTTATATGATTTTATGAATTAAGAGTAAGTTGATTTTGGGTTATTTATGAAAATGATTAACCTATCATGGAGGATATGTGACTAGGTTAATTACTTTTCAATACGAGACTTTAGGAGCAACTGATGTTGTTTAGAGATGAATGTTACGATTTATCTTGGTAGACTATGCGACTAAATCCTTCAAAAATTTGGGTTTCAATCTTAGATTGGTTTACTTTGAAGAATTTTATGGACAAATTGTTTATCTAATGGTCCTCGTTGAACTTTGGTTTTTGTTTGACAAATCTTGGAGGTTAAGAATAGATTTTGTTTTTTATAAAGGGTTATCATTTTCTAGATTATCTGACCTTGTACTAACCTTTTTGGTTTTGGTTTTGGTTAAAGCCTAAAGACATGGGATGTATATAGTTATCTTTTGTGGATTAGGTGATTCTCTAGAAGTTGATTATAGTACTCTTAATGCGAACAAGTCTCCCTAAATACTCGTCTTTTGGAAAAAATATGAGTTTGATTAAGGAATCTAGTAAAAGTTGAAAGTCAACATGATAAGTGATTATGTTTCCTTATGAATAAATTCCTCAATAAAAAGTAACTTAAAACAAAAATGTTGTCTATTAACTTTTCCTACTGGGGAACCCAACACCGTTTAACCCATCACAAGTTTGTGATTTTCTCATTGTTAACTTTCTCCTAAACATGTTTTCTATCACTCTCCATCAGAACATGACCCTATGTTTTCTCCTACATGTCCATGTTTTCCTACTTGGAATCCTAGTATGGGTTAACTCGGGTGACCTTTGTACTTATCTTTCTTTATTTTAAAGTGTTTGTTTTACCGACTTTTGTTCCGATGTGGGACTTTCAAGGATGTTTCCAAGCACAATTTTAAAAATTGCGAGGACGCAATTCCCAAAAGGGGGGAAGGATGTAACACCCCAGGTAAATAAAGAATATGACATTTTCATATTTATCCATATTTGTGAACAAAATATTAATATGACTTTAAAGGGGATGCTATGTCCGATGGCGTACCCAACACGCAACAACGAGTTTTTTAGGAATCTTATGTTGCACTCTAATAATAAAATAATATTATTTTAAATGGAAGTTAACATGTAGCTGTTGTATTGGCGGGAATGGATAGAAATAACTAAAATATGAATATATATGTTTTTTTAATTGTTTTTACATCTATCCAAAGGCTTAAAATACGGAAAGAATTCAATTTTAGGCTTTTATAACCTAATTTTCACTAAAGGTTCACTTATCGCCTTCTAATGACGAACTGTCATTAAATATAGTTTTGATCACTCTTATACATTCTTTTGGACCAAATAAAACTCTTCTTTAGAATCGGGACATTAAATTTTACTCTGTGTAAATTTTTTGGTATTTTTCTGATAAAGTTCTTTTTTTTAATGAATAGTGTAAAATGTTGTATTTTAATTCAAAAAAACTTTTTAATATAATTTATTTATATGATTAGATTATCTTTTGAATTGGTTTTAATGTGAAATTAGAATATATTTTTACCATTAAATCCAATAGTGGTCGTTGGAATTAATTTCACTTTGAAATCGGACTTAAACTAGTATCAATCTTTTGATACTTATTGTTTCATAAAAACACGCTATTTGCTCATTATTAAATTAATTAATGTGACTTATATGTTTTGAATTTTGTAAAATAGACTTCATTTTTGAAATCGGAATATCAAATATAGCTTAGGGTGAAGTTTTGGTAATTTTCTGAAAAACTTCAATTTTTGATGAATAGTGAAACCACTAAGTGGTACTTATAAAGACTGATTTTCCGTTTAAATGAAATTTTGCCATCATTGTGTTTTGAATTTCAAAAATCCGACATACATGGTTGTCATTAAGAAGTAAAATGTGTTTCAATGGGATAAAAATAATTTTTTAGTGAATAGTAACTTATTAAGTTATTAATCGCGATTAGTGGTAATTATGGTAGTTTAAGGTATAAATAATGATTTAATAATATGAAATGACCTGGACACATGTTCCAACCTTATTGGTTGTGTCATGGCCGACCAAGACAATCCATGGGTAAACTTGGGGACCCCATGGAGACACTTTGGTTGGAAAATGACATAAATAACTTTTTATTTAATGTAAAAGTAAAAATGACACAAACATAATATGTTTTACGAAAACAATTTTTATATGGGGTTATAAAGATCCGATTTTTGATTATAAATAGTAATTGGAAAGCTAAAAAGATTTCCTACATCATAGTAGTTTTTTTATAATTTTTAGACATTATATAAATTAAATTATTTATGACATAATAATGATGCAGCGATGACATCATTATTTGACGATTTAAATAAAATGGAAAGATAATGTAAAATCTATGAACTACACATGTCCAAAACCAATTGGATGAGTGTATTTCGAACCCTTATCACCTTAGAAACGAATTCTATCAATGTGGGACCTTTTAAAACCGAAACACATTTTCAAATAAAGTAATATTTCTTTACTTTCCAAAAGTGCCCCTCCTCTCCTCTTATAAAAGGCCCCCACCTCTACCTCATTTCACACACTCCTCAAGCCTTTGGCTCGGCCAACCCCTGCCCATTTACTCCCTCCACATTCCTCTTTTCATCCTAGAGGATTACCTTTGGGCAGAATCCTTTCAAAGGAATCCTTTTGGCTCAAATCAAAAGGAGTTACACTTTTAAAGGTAATTCATTCTCTCATGTTCATTTGATTTATTTTTCTTCTCCAACCCCCTAAACTCTTTTTATTTATTTCTTTTGTAACAACACCAGTATCTTGAATATACTAGGATGTTGTTATAAGATTTATTCGAGCTACACTCTCACACAACTACATCAAATGGTTAAAGAACATACGGTTTCCGTGGATGGCGAAATTCTGCCTCCCGAAACGATGATTGTTCAATACTCATTTAACACCTTCAAGGGTGGCCATTATGATGTCACTATTTTTAATATGATATATAATACGTTTATTGTTTCTTTAAGCTTCTGTATTTTTCATTTTGGGCATACCTTTATGGTTTCCATTATGGGTAAACACGATATCTTCATTTAAGGAAGTGCGGACTACCGCCCCCTCAAAGTGATGTGATTCGTTAATGCCATATGTGGGACGTGTAAAGGATGGATTTAAAGTTATTATATATGATGTTATACTGTAATTATAATATACCTCTATATCATTATTATTTATTTCCATTAATGTATGAGATAGAAATGAAAGTAGCGTTCATGCGTACGTACGGCTTACCGTCTCTATGAACGGTGCATTTCATTTCTTATCCCCAAATGTAATGTACTATTAAAATTACATGTATATAATGGATATATATAATTAATGATATATCTAAATGATGAATATAATTCTTGAATTAAAATATACATACCTCTCATTTAGTTTTAATTCCATTAATATGACAAAGAAATGAAAGTAGCGTTCATGCGTACGTACGGCTTACCGTCTCCATGAACGGTGCATTTCATTTCTTTCCTCTAAATGATTATGTGATTTTATAAATACATGTATATTCTGGATATATATGATATATATGATATCCAAATCAGGAATTTCATTTTTGTATATGAAGAACCTTTGACCACACGAACAACATGTAATTGTAAGAAGTCCACTTTCGACTTAAGAACCAAATATCGACAAAACAAACATGATTAACTTAAATGATTAAATAATGTTTATAACATGGTAATAAGTGATATAAAAGGAATAATGAACTTTAAAAAGGTTCTTAAGGAATTATAAGTTAACTCAAGTTTATTATTCAGGAGATTAAAGAACGATCGAGTCAAGTCGGACCCGATGTAAGGGATCCTACACCTCTCTTTCTTTTTAAGTACACTCTTTTATGTTATTCCTTTTAAAGCTCATATTTATTGTTATTGGGATGTTATTTTATATTAATCTTACTTTAATTTTTATGTTCATGTGATGAGAGACCCTATTCTCTCTCATTAATCCATTTTGGAAGTTTTGAGTGGCGCCGGTAGGCTGTCGAATTTTCGTAAGAGGTCTAACCTCTCTCTTTATTTTAAAGTACTCTCCTTTATGTCACTTCTTTTAAGCTCCTATTTGTTATGTTGGGGGATGTTCTTTTATATTCCTCTTTCTATAAAAATTATTTTTATGTAATGAGAGACCCTATATTCTCTCATCAATCCATTTTGGAAGTTTTAAGTGGCGCCGTTAGGCTGCCGAGTTTTCGTAAGAGATTTTTTTCATCTCACTTTTATTCCCGTGAGATTTATGCTACATTTGCCACAATTTCCATTTAGTGGTTTATGTTCTGCCCACTATTACAATACTATTGTTATATAATTCCATTTATGGGTATTTACATATTCATTGTATGACACTTCTCCAATGGGGTGTACTTTTCAAAAGTTACCCAAGTCGGTAAGGGAACCTTTCACCCTCCTTTTTTTAAAAGACTTCTTTTGTTGGGTCTTTTAATTTACATATTTTTATGTTGGGATATATTCCCATATATCCTTATTGATGTAAATTTTATGTCCAAGTGATGAGATACCTTTTTTTATCTCTCATCAACTAATTTTGATGTGACGCCGTTAGGCTGTCAAGGGAACTTCTTAACCCAATTTCGATTTCTTTGGGTTCAACATGTTGTTATTGAATATGTAATCCTTTGAATATGTGTGAATGACCTTTGATTATTTTACACTTAATATCCACTTATATTTGGTGTATTCATTTGTCACACATAATTATGTAATTGATTTATCCTTAAACCAAGGATACCGTCTTTGTAAGGGACTTCGTCTCAATCTCCTTTCATTGAGGCATATTTCGTTTTATACACAACTTTCTTTTATACGGTGTATAAACCCCTTTGACTTTTACTTTTATACAAAAGGAATCTTTTTCTACAAAGCGTTTTACAAAACGACAAAAAGGAATGTTTCTTTTAACGTACGCGACGACAATGACCTTTTCCGCCGCCGCACGTATTATTTGGTCTTTGGCTTTCTCAACAAGCCGTAATGTTTTTAGAATAAAATAAATACCATATACTCTTTTATGTATTTTGGTATTGAAAATGGTTTTGAAAAAGGATTCTATTATGTCAATATATTTATGATATATTGTGATTGAAATGTGGAAATGTTATCATTACTTTATATTGGTTTTATGTTTTATGATTTTATATTGGTACTTGGACATTTTAAAGGGTGGTTACGTTATAAACCATATGACGGGTGGTGCCGTGAATACCAGGATGGGTGGTTACGTTATAACCTCCAATGCATTGGGTATGGAAGTCGGCCGTATGGCTATTCCATTAAGTATGTATGGAAATTGGCCGTATGGCTATTCCATTAAGTGATATGTGTGGAAGTCGACCGTATGGTTATTCCACTTAAGTATGTTTATGTCCCAAGTTACCTTTATATATGTTATGTGTTCTTTATATGGGTTTTATGGTAATCCTCTGGTTACAAAAAGGTAAGTAATGATACTTTTTTTTCAGTGAAAAGTTTTTACTACTTCATGAAGGTGAAAAGTATTACATTGATAAAGTATTCATGATTTACTTGTATTTTTGAAAAACTAACAGTTTTCATTCTTTGTGTATCCCTTACTGAGCTTCTTATGCTCATCCCAAGTTTTTTAAATGTTTTTCACCGGACATAGCGTGGGATAGGGTCAAGGATGGGATCAAGGGAAAATCATGCTACCTAAAACATGGAACTATACATGTTTCTTTTAAAGAGTTTTTATTTTATGGAAATTTAGTAGAAGCGACTACTTTGTAATCTTTTGAGATGTAATAGTTATTTCCTAATTCTCTAAAACTCTAAACCTGAAAAGATCCTCAATGTGAATTACTCATTTAATTCAATATTAAGTAAGGTTTAAGGCTGGGGCCTTATAGTTATAAACCAAATGTTTTTTAGGATAAAAGCTTGATTATTAAACTGATGTCAGAAATATTTCCCTTAAGGAAATTCATGTCAAACTTTACCTATGGTAAGGAAATTTTTGACAAGATGTATTCCCAAATTTGACCATTAACATATCGTTTTGGATTTGGTTATACCTATTCTAAACCAGGTTTTAGTAATGACTATTTTGTTCCTCAAAGTGATCCATTTTTTACTAAATGTCAATGTGATGGACATTGGGTGAAAAATTGTTCTTAAAATAAAACCCAGTCTTTAGGTTTTCATAAAGCTTACTTTTCTAAGAAAATGTGGATTCCTAATTTTTTTTTGAAATTTTCAGATCCAAGAAGATTTAGATTCCAAAATTCCAACTCTTTTATTCTCAAGAAAATAAGGAAATTACCAGTAAAAATACATTGTACATGAATAGTGGATGTTCTTAGCATATGACTGGTAACAAAAACTTCTTTGAAAAGGTTATCAAGATGAAAGGAGGAAAAATACCTTTTGGAGATAATTCTCAAGGATAAATTATTGGTATAAGTAACATTGTTCTTCTTGGAAAATCATTGATTTCAAATATTTTATTTTTTAGGGGTCTTAAGAATAACCTCATTAGTATAATTCAATTATGTTATGAAGGTTACCTTGTGAATTTTAGGAAAGATAAGTTCTTAGTACACAATTACAGGGAAGAGTTTATTCTTTCTACCCATAGGTAAGAGAATGTATACACACTAAACATAGAAGACCTTATGAGACAAGATATAACTTGTATCAGTGAAATGGAAGACCAATCTTGGTTATGGAATAGATGTTTAGGACACTGTAACCTTAGGAACCTATGAAAAATATCGAGGAAGAGACATGTTAAGGATCTACCAGATCATAGATTTGATTCTTCAAAAGTTTTTGATCCTTGTCAATGTGTAAAGAAACATAAATAATGATTTAAATTTATTGGTAAAGTCTCAACTTCTAATGCATTACAGTTAGTGCATAATGGTATTTTTGGTCCAACACAAACTGGAAGTATTGGAGAAAAATATTAGGTATTTGTCTTAGTTGATGATTATAATAGATTTACGTGGTTTTATTTTCTGGAAAATAAATCTGAATCTTTTTTATATTTTAAATATTTTAGATCCCAAGTTAAAAATGAGAAAAACCTTCCATTGATAACTATTCATAGTGATCATAGAGGAGAATTTAAAAATTCAGATTTTGAAACAATTTGTAGTAAATAAGGCATTACTCATAACTTCTTGGCTCAAAGAAATCCTCAATAGAATGGTGTTGTTGAAATAAGAAATCACATTCTTCAAGAGATAACTAGAACCATGTTGAGCTAATATACTATATCCAAAAAAATTTGGGCTAAATATGTAAGTACGACTTTCTATACTATAAATCATGTTTTGATTTGACCTTTTCTTAACAAAACCCCTTAAGAATTATGGAATGGCAGAAAACATAGACTTTCCTACTTCAAGGTATTTGGTTAAAAAGTCTTCATTCTGAATACTCAAGATAATTTACATAATTTTTCACCAAAATATGATGAAGGAAATTTTCTAGGCTACTCCATAACTTCAAAGGCTTATATATTTTTTAATAAAAACACTTGTACTATTGAAGAAATAGTGCATGTTAAATTTAATGAAACTGATAATTTTGTTTTTAAACAAACCCAACCTACATCTTAAGATGTGTTTTTAAAAACTGATTTTCAACCCTTGATAGAAGATTATTATGATAAGGAAAATGTTCAAAAAAATATTTCAGAATCATTTACCACAGAATATTTACCACCATATGATGATGAAAAGGTTTTAGAAAACCCAAATCTGTCATTTCTTAAGAATATTCCTAGTGATAGTATCATTGCTGATTCAAATAATCCTGTAAGGACTTGAAGTTCCTTAAGAAATGAAGTAGAACATCTATCATTACTTTTCCAATTATAACCAAAAATCATTATTGAATCTTTAGTTTATGATGAGAAAATTAAATCCATGAAAGAAGATATAAATGAATTTGAAAGGAATAAAGTCTATACATTGGTTAAAATTCCTAAGGAAACCTCTATTATTTGAGTAAAATGGGTTTTCCAAAATAAGTGTGATGAAAATGGAATCAATATGAGAAATAAAGATAGATTAGTTACTAAAGGATACAATCAACAAGAAAGAATAGACTATGAAGAAACCTATTCTCTTGTAGCTAGACTTGAATATATTTGCATTTTACTTTCATTTGATGTATTATTTAATTTTAAATTTTTTTCAAATGGATGTAAAGTGTTATTTACTTAATTGATATGTTCAAGAATAAGTTTTTGTCGAACAAAATCTTGTTTATGAAGACAAAAAATACCTTGAAAATGTTTTTAAACTTACCAAATCTTTATATGGACATAAAAAAGCCCCTAGATCCAGGTATGATAGACATACACAATTTTTTTTTACAAAACAACTATATTAAGGGATCTGCCGATCCATATATTTTTATAAATAAAGATAAGAAAAATGTTTTCATTGTTCAAATTTATGTTGATGACATTATATTTGGTTCAACTCAGCAATACTTAAATTATTTTTTTGAAAATCTAATGAAATATAAGTTTGAAATTAGTATGATGGGTGAATTAACATTTTAATAGGTTTTCAAATTTCTCAAAAACCAGAAGGAACTTATATATCCCAACATAATTAAATTAGATACCTTCCTAAAAAGTATGGATATGACAACACTAAAAGTATAAGTATTCTAATCGGTTCCTCAAATTCTCTTTATCTTGATGAAGTTGGAATACCAGTAGATCAAACATCATTTAGAGGTATAATAGGAAGTTTACTATACTTGATATCTAGTCATCCAGAATTAATGTTTTAAGTGTGATTATGTGATATATATCAATACAATCCTAAGGAATCTCATTTAAAATAAGTGAAAATTATTTTTCTCTATTTAAAAGGGAACCATGGATTTAGGACTCTTTTATACTTTTGGAAATGATTTTGTTTTATAATGTTTTTTGGATGCTGATGTTGGTGGATGTAGAATGGATAGGAAAAGTACATCTAGAACATTTCATTTATTTGGATATTCATTAGTTTCTTGGTCATGGAAAAAGAAACACTTAGTAGCACTTTCCACTACTAAAGCTTAATATATAGAAGCTGGAAGTTTTTGTGCTCAAGTGTTGTGGATGAAACACACACCCACAAACTATGACATGAGTTTTACTAAAACACAAATAATGTATGATAATACCAGGGTCATTTCCTTAAGCAAAAACCCTAAACATCACTCCCATGAAAAACACATAGAGATTAGGAATCACTTTCTTAGGGATCACTCACTTAAAGGAGATATCGTTCTTCAATTTCTCAGAATGCAAGATCAATTTGTTGATATTTTCAAAAAATCATTACCATCCGATATATTTGAATACATTAAAAAAAGATAGGAATGATAAACATAAGGTAATATTCCATACAAACTTTTTGATGAAACCTATCTCCTCACATTAAGAAACTCTTTTTCATAGGGGGAGTATAATTTCTTGATTAATCAATTTTTTTTCGTAATCAAAATTTTTTGTAGTCAATTTTCTTCGTAATCCATTATTTTAGTCAAATTTTCTTTGATAAACCAAATTTTATTTTGAAACTAAAAATTCCAGAACCTAATTTTTTTTTACTTGCTAAAATTTTCTAATTTCAAAAACTTCCTTTTATTAAAATTTTCTAGAATCTAAAATTTATTCAAGATGAATTTTCCTTATTAATAGAAACTTTCTTATAAATATAGAAGGTATGTTTCCTTACTTATGTTTTACTAATTGGTTTTTTTCTTATTGGTATTTTCTTCTCATTTTAATCAAATTTCTCAGATTTATTTTTTTAAATCCTAATTTCTTACTTTAAAACCTCAAAAAATCAAAACCTATCAAAATTCATCTTTGGATTTCATATCAACCGTAAAATATTATCAAGTTTGTTTCAACCATTATATCAATATAGGAATATGAACTATCACCTGAACGCCTATATAAAGGTCCCTTAATGGTTTTACCACATCAGTTTTCAAGCTCTCACATGCTGAAGCTTTGCCGCTCTCCTAAGAGTCATTCTGAATTTTCTAGTTTTCTGAAATACAAATGTCTTTAGAAGCATCCCCTTAGAAGAAAATTTCATCAGCTATGGAAATTTATAAATGGAAGATCTAAAAGGAGAGGTTATTAGTCTTGAAGTTTTTCCCTAAGTATGATTCTATTATTTTGAAGAATATCAAGCTGAATGGCTGGGAGAGTCTGTGTGTATCAAAACCAAATACACATGATCCGGTTTATTCGGAGTTACTGGAAAAATTTTATGATACCGTTAGTTTTTTTGTTCATGATGGGAAAGATAAATTTTCATTTAAGAGTTATCGGAAAACTTATTCCATTTCCTTTAGCTTGGATGAAAACATTATAGGAATTATGTATGAAGGGGAAGCTAATTTATACACCCACAATCTAACAGATATATCATGAAGTTTTGATAAGGATAAGGACATAGTGTGCCTTGGTTTATTAGGGGTAAAGACACTAAATATTAATCATCTCTATAATAATTTTTTGATTCTAGAGTTATGTGTTCAAGGATTTCTCATTCCGATAAAAGGTGATAAGGATACCTTAAAAAAGAGTGATATCTACAATCTGTATTTTCTGGTGAACCTTAGAAAGATTAATCTGGTGAAGTATGTCTTGATTAAAATTATAAATATCAAGAATGGGTCCCTAAAATCGAAAATAATTATGTATCTGGTTATTCTTTCCAAAGCCATAGTTCTTTGTCTATATTATTTCAAAATTCCACTCATTTCTAAGTAAAGAAATTTCAAGGTTATATTGTTGAGTGTTGATATACTGAGACAGATAAAGGTTGGATTTAACAACAAGTCCGAAGAATCTTATGACTTGTATGAAATTGAGATCTAAACCTTTTCTAAGAATCCAGAAGTAGTTGAGACTTCCAAGAATGGTTACAAGAAGAGAAAGATAATGGAACTAGAAGTAAAATAAAAATCTCCTACAGTCTAGGAATCCTAATCAGCACCTCCAAAACACAAGAATAAAAAGAATTATCTGGATGATGTTTTTTCTATTTGGATAGAAGATAAAAAAAATAAGAAATAAGGAGAGCCTATATTTTTATAGCCTTCTGAGGAAAAAACATTGAAGATTAAGGCTGATGAGGAGTATAAAAAACAAGAAAAAGAGAAGAAGATAAAGAATAAGATATCTAAAGTTAAAATAATTCAAACTTTTGTCAAAGATATCGAAAAAGTCTCTGAACAAATCAAGGTACCAAAATCGTTTTTACAAGAATCACTTCCAGTGACTCCGAGAATGAAAATGGTCATTCTGGAAACCGATGAAGGAGAATAAATTGTGAAGGAAGAGGAAGTGGAAGAAGAATAATAGGAAGGAAGTGATGATACTGATGATATGATAAGAAAAGTTTAAGAATATCATGAGAAGGAGATTCCTTCAGATAAATTGTTGATCCAGACTTCCTAGGACAAATATTCTAAACTTGTTACCCTTATAAAATAAGAAGGGGGTCTAGAATAAGTAAAAAAACCATTAGTAAATGAGACAAGAAACAGTGAACTGATTCAACCAGAGGATTTAGTGGTAGATTCTGAAAAGAAAAAGGTTGAGGAAGATAAGATAGTACAACTATCAGATAGTGAACATGAATCCCCAAAGGCTGCTGAGATCATTCTGATATATGATAAAGGAGAAAAGGTGTTAGATGACACACATAAGAAGGTCATGGTGGATAAAAAATATGTTTGTGGACCTTCTAAAAGAAATAATGATGAGATAGAGAAAGAATCCTCACTAACAAGGGAATCTGATTCCGAATCTTCTTCTATGGGTCATGTTTTGTGGTCCAATCCCTAAAGAAATTCATTAATACAATTATTTTATTTCAAAGTATTGAATCAATATTTTAGATACTTTAACATTCATTTAAAAAGAAATTTGATTATGTTTCCATGATTATGGATAAATTTTTCCGGCCTGAGTCTGATTTTAAATTGTTCTACATCAAGTATGATGCTCACAGGAAGTCGTGAAAGGGAATCAATAAATTGTCTAAGAATACAATTGAAGAGATGAAAATATTTGATGAAATTCAAGATAATTTGAAGGATTCTTTTTATACCAAAGATATAAAGATCAAGGATCTTACTACACATTTCAATAAGAAACTCAAGCTTGAACAAATAGCTCGGAAGCAAGAGGACAAGGATCTGAATGGGAAACTTAATTAAGTTGATTGGAATCTCTAAAGGGAAAGAGATCTCAAAATTTAGTTAGAAGAAAATTTTAGTAAGCAGTAAGAGATTTTGAAGACTCAGGAAGAAATTCTTAAGGCTTTTGAAGAAAAGATAAAAGCTTTGGAGAAGAAAAATGAAGATCATGATCAACTACTCAAATATTTTTAAGAGGATCACAAGGAGATTAAAAATCATAATACCATTTTCAAGAAGGTTATACTTAAGGAAAAAGAAGGATTATTTTTTCCTTAACTACAATATTTTGTTGTATTACCTTTCTTGTACAAATTTTTCCAATCATATTGAAAATTTCGGTTGTTCTGCATGTGTTTTTTTGTATTGTACTAATATTTTAGGTACCATTTTTTCCATTCCCTTTATTAATTTTTTAAAATCACAAAGGTGGAGCAAGGAATGTTAAAAATAATACTAAGTAAATAAGAGAATTTCACAAGGATGGTGGAGTCTATCTAAGGGGGAGTTTGATCAAATAATATTTGCTTATGAAAGAAAAAGAAAAATCTCTTTAAGGAAGTCAAGAAAATGATCCTTAGGGATTTTAAAACCTAAGGGGGAGTTAGTCATATTCACCATGATTCATAAGTAAATGGAGATAAGTTTTTATTATATGTTCATAAAGGAAAATTCTAAGTTCTTATATTCTTTTTTGTAAGGATTTTTGTGCTTTCCCAAAGGGGGAGATTATTAAGTCAATAAGGTTTCCTTATGACTTTTCTATTTATCTATGTTTTGAAATAAAAAAAAAACATTATTTAAAAGAAAATTAGATTTTACCTAAGGATTATTTTCATAAGAAAAATTTTCCTTCTCTAAGCAAATTTTTACCCTTACCATTATTTTTCTTTTTTTTATTTTACAAACTCTCCAAATAAAATCCATTTTATAACTAAGTCTAAAATTTGGATTCTTATGTAAAACCTTGAAATCATTTAATTTATTAGATATAGACGGAATGGCCCAAAGGACTTCCTTTTTTTTGATTTTTGATAACCCCCCTTTCAAGGGATGAGGGGGAACCCTTACAAGGCCCATAGGCTTAAGATATTACATGGCCCATAGGCTTAAGAGACATTACATGACAAAAAGGCCTTAGGGAATTCAACCAGACTATAACTGCAAGGAACTGCCCCTCCCTAGAAATCTGAATCATGATGGTAACCCTCCACCTTTGCATGGTCGGCTAGTTAAACTTCTCGTACAAGAAAAATATAGTCCTGATGATAGTGTCATACCCTCTCATTCTTCCAAATCCATTGGTTCTTCTCTGGTGAGTGTTCCTACTCTGAATCCTCCTCTAGGGATACTTCTTTTTTGTCAAATCTATCTAGAAAAACTATACTAATCAAGTGGTCTGAAGGCCTTGAGGTGGCCCGAAGGGATTAAAGGTGGCCCAATGTCCTTACTGACCTGAAGGCCTGGGTGGCCCAAAGGCCTTAAAGACTCCAATCCCAAACTGGTGGCCCAGGGTAAATATTTCCAACAAATATTGTACCAAACTGTACCTGCTACAGTAACTTCTACAATACCCACACAGTACTTGCTACAATACTTCTACAGTACCTGATAATAATGCTTCCTCCTAGTTTTGAACCTGGGTCTCATGGATGCAATTAGAGAGACCTCACCAACTAAGTTGAGGATCATGTGCTGGATATAGAGTGTTCTGTTTTCAGACTCCCAATTATCTGAAATTCAGACTCTGAATTCTCTGAAATTTAGACTCTAAATTCTTGGAGATTCAAATTTCATATTCTCTAAAATTTAGACTCCCAATTCCTCAGAATATAGACTATGAATTCCTCAAAATTCGGACTCCTAATTCCTTATAATTTGTACTTAGAATTCCTCAGAATTCATACTTCAAATTATTTATAATGTAGACTCTAAATCCCTCACAATTTAGTCTCTAAATTCCTTAGAATTCAGATTCTGAATTCATTGAAATTCAGACTCCAAAATCTATAGAATTTAGATTCTGAATTCTTTGTAAAACAGAATCTGAATATCCATGTATTATATAATTTGAATGATTATTTTCTTAGAATATGAATTCTATTTTTTCATAGACTCCAAAAAATATATTTGGTTATGTAAGTTCATTTTCATAAGACTTGTTATTGTTATGAAATAATGTCATACAATTTGTTTCTAACTAACTGTTGTTTGAGTGATACATGTATAAGTCCATCTAAGATTCAATAAAAAATATGACCATTGGAGGAGGGATCCAACCATTGGATAAGTTTCTATAAATAAGATATCATTAAAATGAGCTCAATATATGTTAATCACTCTAGATATTGAATACTGTTGAAGTGATTTATAGAGAGAGATACTCTCATGCTTTGTGCGGTTCTGAACATCTTGTTCAGATTGCTTCATGCGAATTCGATTATTGCTGAGTACAATCAGAGGCTCCTGGGGATAGGAAGATAAAGATACCGACTACCTTAAAGTTCGAGGACTTCCATGGATAGGAAGAAAAAGGTTCCAACTACCTTAAATCTCAAGGGATTATGGGGATAATAAGACATATTCTGATATTCCTATCGAGGGATTAACCTAGTGTGGATAAGATAGACTTTCGTGAAAGTATATATCAGGGGACCTTTATCCAATGTTGTGGGATACCCTTCTCTTTGTGTTAAAAGATTTCATATTTGTTACTTGTTTTGTTTCAAGTTTATTTCAACTATATTTTTATAATGGAAGAACTTATAACCTTCTTATACTTTAATATTCTTTTATGTACTCTGATAAGTAAGATTCTATATGCTTTAAGGGAGAATCTTTTCCTAATAAAATTTCATTAAGTTTCATTTCCAGAACCATATTTATAGAACCTAGCAAGTTTGTATTATATAAATTTTTAGGGTTTTGGAATTTACCTTGTTTAACATTGTTAAACATAGTTTTCCTTAAGGTTAAAAACAAGAGTTTTTAAACATACAAATCACACCCTCTTATAATTGAGCATCTATGTATACTATTTCGATCCTACAATATCACCCTTATCTTTAACTTTAATAACCCAATAGACCATGTGACATAAAGAAATACTTATTAAGTATTGGGAAATTCAAACAACCTTTATATTATCCTTATGGGATGGATATAATTTTTTTCAAAGAGATCTTAATCAAACATTGGTGAACCCATAAATTCTATGAGGATTTTTTGAATGTCCAATAGAGATCCTATCTTGATAATATATAAATAAGGAGAATTCAATCCACTATCATCAACATTTGAAGAAAAAAAGACATAATTATAGTAATGATAATAAGGGATTATATTCATTAAATGAAGATGAAGGAAAATGATTAACCAAGTGTTTGATAATTATACAAAGTTGGTGAATTATATAATTTATCATTATAGAGACAAAGGTTTCACACACCCAGACTACGAAAACACCCTTAGATGATGACATATTGGATATATATGTGTGAATATGAATCAACAGAGTATCAAAATGAAAGAAAATTTTTATTAGAGTTCCTTTGATCCACACTAGTGATCATACACCAAGGAATGAAGATTTCTAAAAAAATTCACCCTATCCAGTGATATGGGAGTGAGAATCTACCATTATAAGTAGGCCAAATATTCTCCCCTTAAATGTTCGATGTGATAGGTGTGTGACTCGAGGTCGCTTGACTTGAGATTCACAGGAACTAGGATGATGATGATGTTTTTAAAAGTTGTAATTTTAATTGAATGAAGCATTTTGTTTGAAATGTATGGTTTCCCACTTATCCTTAAAGCGGATTTTTTGGAAATGAAAAAATAATCAATTTGGATTAGGTGTGTTAAGATTTTAAATGAAGACACATAAGAAGATGACATGAATTGAGTATTGAAGTACATAAAGCTCCATTAAATGATTTTTATATAAAATATAAATTATAAAATGGTTCTTTTATTAAGAGTTTATAATGTGGTGTGTAAATATTACACCTTGTTCTTGAACATGAATAAAGATCATGGAAATTATGATGGGGATGTTTGGATTGCATACATTATTCCATAATATGGACATTACAAATGAGAATAAATCCCCATAAATAGTATCTATCTACTATTCATCATTTTAGCTTTTTATTGAATAATGGAGAGAATGAGAGTTATTAACGGATGATGTATTCTACAATTATAATAATACAAAATACATGAAGTATTATAAAAATGACTCTTGATATTGTTTAATTATTGGAATAAAAATTATTTATCATATGAGGTTTAATTGATGATCAAATAAAGTGAAGTGTCTACCAAATCTATAAATATTTTTTTGGTTATGATGGATATCCAATCAGGAAAATTAATCATGGTTCTAATATGTTACCTCACATAGTATGATCAAAATAAGAATCACATTCCAAGGGTTATACTCTTGTAACTCTTGATATACTAACATGTGTTGAGTTGGAATAAGAGGAAATGGACAAAGAAAATTGATATTTCATTATTAAAAAAATATTATGTAAAATAGTATATATAAATAATTATTAACATGAGATTTAATTCATACATTATTATGAATAATCTTCACATGATGGGAATTCATTAATAAAAAGACTTATATAAGGATATATGACATCATTGAATGTCAAAGAGAATAAATTTCAATATGAATTTAAGGTTTATAACATATTTTATTGTGGTATTAAGTATATTGGATCACTTAAAGATATACATTGATGGTTTTTGGATTCTAAATTAATAAGAAACAATTGATGAAACAAATATTCTATAGAGAGAGTTTTTTTATGAAAAAAATTATTTTTTTTATAATTTTTAATACTGATAATGATTTGAAATTAACTATAGAAATGTGTCTACAAAATTTAGATTTACAAATCAAGTTGAATCACCAAAATTAGTGGTCTTAGTAAAAATTTAGGTATTATTTACTAAAATAAATTTTTTATTAATTTTACATTGGATGATTCACTGAATTCTTGTGGTAACCCAACTATATTTCAGTGGTAGCTATATAAAGTCACCCAAAAATATGCCCAACTTGAGACATTTTATATCTTTGATGAATAAATTAATCACTACATGATATTTTTGTTAAATGGGTTAATGAAAATCCATTTTTTACTTCTAAAGGACACCTAATACATTAATAAATCTTAAAGGGGTGGGAGATCATTGACCCATGATAGTAAAGATTATATGTTACTATTTTTTAGTGGTCCAGGACTATTTTATATATTCTATATTTTGTATCCACAGATTTGTTAATGTGAAAGAGCCTAAAATGAACTGATATTCAGAGATAGACTATCAAGATGGTTAAGGAATGAGTGTAATAAATTTTTAAAAATCTATCAATATTCAAAGAAGAAGAGGGGATAATTTATTTAGGTATATATATTACTCTCTGTTTTATGTTAAATACTATAATGTTATGATTATGATATCTTCCACCACTATTGGATATTGTTTTAGAACTGAACTTAGATTGATAAATAAGGATAGATTAATTGTCTTAATCAATGAAAATCATCATACACCTGAGAATAAGAAAAATAAGAAGGGGTAAATTATAGTGTGCTATCAAGTACTATAAAATTCACTATTGAAGAAGAATTAATGAGCGTGTTTATCCTTATTGAATATTTATGTTCTCTCATAAAAAGAATATGTGTGTGAAATGATGTACATGTTCTAATGATCATTCCCAATCTAATTTATTAGAGTTAAACTCTTTCATTCTCTATTTTATCTATGTTTGATTCAATCTGAATAAATGGTTAGATATTTTATAAAAATTTGTTTCAATTATTTGTTTCCAATATTTTGTGCAATGTTTTTTCCAATTTAAACCTTACCCTGGTATTATATATACTTCCATTTTTTGGATAAATGTTTTTAATATACATAGAATATGAAAATAAATAATTTTTTCAAATCTGTGATGTTTTCTATGATAAATAGTTGTGTATTTTAAAAATTCATCAAATCATGCCATGGTTTATAAACCTTGTCATGGATTGTGTTGATTTTATAAAATTACATCATTGGTTAACAAAAATGAGCATGAAAATAATTTTCATAAACCAGAGCATCATAACAATATTATTTCACATCATGCTTTTAGCTTAAAATGATTATGGATTATATGATAATGATATTTCTATTTGAAAATCATGACATATCTAAAAAATTTCAATGTGGTTTTAAAAGTGTGATTTTTGAAGGCTCTAACATAAATAGATTGACTTCAGAAAAAATGTAATATACTATTTGAAAATAAATATTATATGAGAAGAATCATGACACGATTTATAGTAAAATCTCATGTAGATTTATCTTTTATAAATAATTATTTTTACTAAAACTATAAAAAACCTTCACTAGGGAATGTATCATACCAAAAATTGTTTTAGTGGATGTGATCTAGGATCAAAGTGTATTTACATGGTTTATTTATTTATAATGTATTTATAAATTATCAAATGAGAGAAAAAATAAAATAATTAATAATATTTTATGAAATATTTAGAAATGATAAAAATGAAATATATGATATTTAAATAATAAATTTTATGTTAAATCACAATGATGAAAGATTATTTTATATAAGGCATGGTGTAATGGATAACCTAAAAAGTTAGGTAACCAAATCCCTATATGATCTATATATCACACTCATTTTGGAAACCCTAACAAGTAGGATACTTGAGGGATTGAATATGGATAATACATATAATGGATCTGGGTAAGGGTTTTTACACTCAACTATCCAAAATACATATATGATACGATTAATGTGATGGTATAACCAAATAACTAAATTTGTAGAGGAACAAAAACTGGACTCAAAGTTAAGTAAAATATATATCTTTGATAATTAAGGGATATGATATAACTTAAATAGGGTTATCCTTTATGTGGGAGAATATTTAATCAAATCAATTAATAAATTATTCTAAAACATGAAACTCATTTAATAAAAGATTTTTTGGTATATTAAATGGTATAATCATCATTAAAATTGAATTTATAACCAGATCATGAAAATGAGAATATTAATAGAATACATGTTTTATATTTATATAGAAACATAATAATGGGTCTTATGAAAGAAGTGAAATTTTATGTGTTAGAGCAACCCCTTATTGAACAACGGATTGGTGAAGCTATTTGACATAAGGTTATGTATACCTATAAAAATAATAACAAATATTAACTTTAATATTTGAAACTAATTATTTAGATGTAAAATAAAAAAATAATATCAGTCTTTATTTTTATAATCAATATGATTGGGTACATAAATGACTTAGAGAGATTGAAGTTACTTTTAAGTATGGATCTAGCTACAAACTTTATTCTATAATCATCACCATAATGGTTTTAAAAACGTATTATTAATTACCATATGAATGATTTCAATAAAATTTTAAATGATCTCCTTGATATATTGAGGATAAATAAGTGGGAAATGGGAGGTCGAGGATTTGGTACTTTGATTATATTACAAAAGGGTAAACTTTTAAGTCGTAAGATGAATATTGGAAGGATTAATATTTAAACATGGTATTTGAAACCTAAGGGAGGTTCCAAGAAGTGGGTTAAATGTTTGAATCATAGAAAGGCTAACCAATAGAGAAAAAATTACCTTAAATATATGAAGGGTTATTAAAAAAATATGTGCAGAGTCCACATCTCGAATTAATGTTATATAAATCAAATTTTTGAAATGTTTTAACTTAGTTAAATAGAATGGTATACATCTATTCTCTTTATATCCACCATGGGTACTGGTTTTTTTGGTCGTGGTTGTTCCCTCCTCCTTTCCAGCTTTGCCTCAGTTTTCTTCCCCTATATCTCCACCAGTGATGGTGCCTTTGAGATCCTTCAAGGAGAATAATTTTAGTTTTTTCTTCTTGTTTTATAGGGATTATGTTTCAGCTATTCCATGGATTCCAATCTTGTTGCCTATGGTTTTTGTTCTTGATGGTGCACCTTTTATTTCCCTCTTGGTGGTGGATATGGAAACACCCTTCATTTTCCATAAATGGAACCTCATTTACATGTTTAGTGTGGATTGACCATAACCATCATTTTTAAGAGTTTTGTTTCTTAGTGGCATATAATATATCTACTAGACACATCAAACCTAAATAAAAGATTCAATAGCTACCATATGAAATCTCATGAGTATTTTGTAAAGGATTGACCACATGAAGGTAGAATCTATTGTTCTTGGTGGTTTATTTTACTTAGGTGGTTATATATTTCCATGATGGGAAGGAATATCCTTCCATGATTGTGTGGGTAAGTCTTCTGGGGCTTCTACTTTTGTTTTTTAGTCCCTCACTACTTAAGAGTATTAAGGATTTCTTGGGGTGTTTTATCTATAATTATAAGGATTCCTTGTGAATAGAGAAGACTATGTCTTCCCACATTTGTGTGGAGTTGAATCTCTCCAAACAATAGCTATAATTCTTGGAACTTTGTTTAGGTTACTCATTTTCTTGGAATAAAAATGTCATATTCCAATCCAAGATTGACTATTTTAGTAAATTTTTCCATTAGGGACATTAGTTATCCAACTGCAAGTTCAAAAATCTAGGTTGTAAAGTCTCTCTTTTAGATCAGGCTATTCCACATTTTCCTCCATATCCGGTCCTTATTTAGAGACTATTGAAAGGGAAGGATCCAATGGTTTTGATTTGTATTTCCTTTGAGATTGGTGAACATCAGGAATGATTTTTATGAAATATTTTCAACGATACTTTGGATCCAGCGGGGGAAAGATATTATTGCGGGGTTCCATACTTATATGGATTATCATTCTATTACAAGTATTGAGCTGAGAGGTGGGGGTATATTCTATATTCAAATTTTTTCTTCTCCTTCGGATGATCTTTCTTTGTAGTGTTGTTCATCTCATGAGGATTTGGTTATAGCTACGGATGCTCAAGATTCTATTTTTTCACCAAATTGGGTAATATTTATGCTCATGTAGATTTTTAGCCTATTCCAGTGGATATTGTTTTTATGGTGGTTCGGTTTTTTATGGATGTTTAGAGGTTAGTATAGAGCCCCCTCTTTCATAACCACTCAAGGAAGAGGTATAGGGTTTTATTTACACAAATTACATTTAGGTTATATTAGATCAAGGTGAGTATGTTATGGGTTTGGGCTCACTAGATACTATGGGTTGTGGTTTTAAAACTCTAGTATATCTTATGAGTAGTGTGGTTACCAGTTCTAAAGTGACATATTATTTTCTCTTCAAGTTGATTCCTTCTATGGTTCTCAACTAATTAGGACCAACTATCCCTTCAATACCTTTTAAATTTGATCTTTCTTAGTGTGGAATTATTTGGGAATCATGACTTAAGAGAATTGTGATTTTATTGCGAATGATTTTCACTCTAACCATCTCTCTATAGTGCATATTCTAGAGCCAAAATAGAAAGTTGATAAAATTTATAAATTCAGGTGCCAACTTATTGGTATGAACATCTTGCATGACAATACAATTAATTATTATATTTTTATATTCTCGAATAACTCTTTATTGGTTATAAATATGGATTATTTTGAGAATAATATTAATATTATGGGCAGTGTTAACAATGTTTCATTTTTTTATAAAAAATGTGACCCTGCAGAGAGGAAGTTCTTTAGAAAAGACTATCCAATTATTTAATATAGAAGCATTGGATTGGTTTTTGGGTGGTTTTTATAATGATATATTAGTTAATTATGAAAATATATAAGGTGTTATATTTCTAAGGAAAACTATGAAATACTTTAAATATTTTGTAGCCTTCAGTAATTTTTTGTATGTGGGTTCTACTGGGGAAAAGTATAAATGGAGTAATAATAAAAGAGGGAACCATTGTATTTAGAGGCAATTAGAATTGTACTTCATGAATATGCCAGGAATATACTTATTTTAATATGCTCAAGTTTATTATCTCCCTAGAGTTTTATCAGATCATTCACCTATCCTAGTAAAGTTGGGGTCTAGTATTAGAATATTTAATCAGTTTATTTTTGTGAGCAAGTGAGTTCAGAATTATAGAATATTACATACAGTTAACTCATCATAGAATAATCCCATTAAATACCATTTATGTGATCTTATTGATGATAATATTAGAAATATCAAAGAGGATCTTTTGATATGGGAAGAGGGATCGTGTAATATTCATGATAGTGTCAAATATCCCAAAAAATAAATATGTCAGATTGATCCCAGTCTTTAGGAATAGTGGGATGAAGATTCCATTAATCATCTTGTGTTGAAAAAGGAAATATTTTCAATAAAATTATTGGTTTTTTGAAAGGGAATAAAGGGATATATCAAAGGTTCTTTGGCTAAATAAGGGAGATAAAAACACTATAAATTTTCATGATTTTATAAAATAAATTGAATTTTATAGAAACTAAAACATGAAGTTTGAGGATGGTACATTTTTTTAGTAGGAAAAAGATTAGTTATTGGGTTAGGATATTTTGGTAAACTCAATCCATGACATGAAATAGAGCTATCTGAGAGATAGTGAAAGATGGGTTTTTTTGAAATATTCCCAAGATGTTTGGGGATGTTGAGAATGCATGTTTGATGATAATTCTAGGTGAATATAGAATTAAGGATTTTTTCTTTTGATTTTGATCAGTAAACCTAGACCAGATGGTTTTAAAGGGGCCCTGTAAAATTCAGTATGGTTTATCATCAATTATAATATTATTGAAATTTTTTAGGATGGGGGGTTATATGTCTAGGAAGGAGTTTCCTAACACCATTGTTATCATTCCAAAATTGAAGGATAATTACTAAAAACATTCTATTTAAAATCACACAAATAGGAATTTAATAATGCAAAAAGGTACTGTTAATCATAGCACAGATAAAAGGGGGCCTTTTCCTATGTTAAAAAAACACTGATAAATGAGCCCCTTTATTAGTGCTCTTTTAGCACAAATAAAGTCATAGTTGGAAGAAATGTTCTCTTAATATACCTAGACACCCAAAAAAACCTGTAATTTCAAACAATGTTATATACAACCTATAATTTAAAACAATGATATATAAAACATATAATTTCAAATAATGCTATATAAAATTAATTTAAGTCATGAAGAAAAAAAATCTCTACCAATTATATATATAAAAACACTACTATTTACATTTCAAACAATATTTTATTTAATTATATTTACAATTATCAAACAAACATTTTAAAACATAAATAGTTCCACTTTTGGGGCCTATAATCCCATATCAAAAATTTCCACCCATGGTATCGATTGCCAGAAAAATCATCTCAACCTAAGAAAAAGATTCATATTATATAGGAAAACAATTATTATGTTTGTGATAATATAGAGAAATAAATTAAACATTAATATAAAATAATATATTAATAAATTTTCAATATTTAATAAAAAAGTCACATTTAGAGTTATACTGGTCACACCATGTGTTATATTGAGTTGTGGTTGGTAACTAAACGTCATGAATGGTTGATGGATCATTGTCCTAAAATATAAAAAAATTGAATGTATTTTCTCGATTTTATGTATGTCACTAGTTCTTTTACTATTTTTTTTGATTTTAATTAATGATGGATTTGGAGTTGTACTAGTCACACTGTGTGTCATATTGAGGTGTGTCTGATTCTTACATATCAAAAATTACTGATGGACCATTTTACTAAAGTATCAAAATAATCCAAATGTGTTTTCCTAGTTTTCAGTATGTTAGTTGTTTTTTTTACTAAAATGCCTTTTCAAATTAGAAACACAAATTATGAGTCATACTGGTCTCATGATGAATCATTTTGATTTGATACAACTTCATAAATATTAAAAATGTATTATTAATCATTTTCCTAAATTATCAAGACAATCAGAGTTTGTTTGATTTTTTTTCAGAGAGTGACATGTTTTGAACTAAAATGTTAATTTCAAACTGATAATAGACACTTTTCATAATATCGGTCACACCATTAGTTTGATTCAGGTGTGGATGATTCCTATACATCAAAAAATTAATCATGGATCATTTTCCCAAATTATCAAAATAATCTGAATGTGTTTTCTCAGTTTTCAGTATGTCACTTGTTCTTTTATAATTAAATTAATGTCAATTTTATATAAATAGACACACTTGAAGTCATACCGGTCACATTGTGAATTGTATTGAGGTGAGTTTGAGTATTGACCATAAAAAATGACTCATGTATTATTTTAAAAAATATAAAAATAATTTGAATGACTTTTATCAGTTTTTAGTAGGTCAATTGTTCTTTTTTACTTAAATTAATGTCAATTTTAAATAAAAAGACACACTTGGTGTCATATCAGTCACACATGGTATCATATTGAGGTGAAGTTTACACCAAAATGTCATAAATGACTCATGGATTGATGTACTAAAATATCAAAATAATCATAATGCATTTTCTCAATTCTTAGTATGTTTCTTGTTGTTTTTACTTAAATTGATGTCAATTTTAAATAAAAAATACACACTTGGAGTCATACTAGTCAAACCGTGCATCTTATTGAGGTGCGTTTGATTCATAAACATAAAAAATGACAAATATATAGTTTTATTAATTATCAAAACAATACTAAGGTTTTTTCTTAGTTTTTAGTATGCCAATTGTGTTTTTTATTAAAATATTATTTCAAACAAAAAACCTACATTATGACTCATACCAGTTACATAATTCATCTGTTTGATGTGTGAATACTTTATAAACATCACAATTTATTTATGAATCGTATTCCAAAATTATCAAGAAAATAAGAGTGTGTTTTCTTGGTTTTCAGTGAGTGACATGTTTTAAAATAAAATGCCAATTTTAAACTGATTATAGACTCTTTTATTCATAATGGTAACAACATAAGTCAGATTAAGTTGGGTTTTATTTATACACATCAAAAATTACTCATGAACCATTTTAATAAAGTATCAAAACGATCCAAATGTGTTTGATTGGTTTTTAGTATGTCACCTTTTCTTTTTTACTTAAATTAATATCAATTTTAAATAAAAAGACACACTTAGAGTCTTACCGATCACAAAATACATTGTATTGATGCGTGGTTGACTTCTACATGTCACAAATGAGTCATGGATCATTTTACTAAAATATAATAACAATAAAATTCATTTTCGTAGTTTTCAGTATGTCACTTTTTCTTTTTTTCTTAAATTAATGTCAATTTTAAATAAATAGACACACTTGGATTCATACTAGTCAAACTGTGCATCATATTGAGTAGTGAATGACTCCTCCAAGTCAAAAATGACTCATGGATTATTTTCCAAAAATATGAAAACAATCTAAATGTGTTTTCTCAGTTTTAAATATGTCACTTGTTGTTTTTACATAAATTAATGTCAATTTTAAATTAAAAGGGATAATTTGAGTTATAATGGCCACACTGAGCATCATATATAGGTTTGGATTATTCCTATATCTAAAAAATGAATTATAGATTATTTTACTGAAGTATAAAAATAATTTTAATGCGTTTTTTCGGTTTTCATTATGCTAGTTTTGTTTTTTACTAAAATGTTATTTCAAACTGGAAACACACATTTTGAGTCATACCGATCACATCATGTTTCAATTTTACATTAGAATACTTCATACATATCACAAATTACATATTAATCTCTTTCTTAAATTTTGAATATAATCAGAGTGAATTTGGTTTGTTTTTAGTGAGTGACTCATTTTGAACTAAAATGTCAAATTTAAACAAATAACAGACAATTTTAATCATACCGACACCACCATGCATTGGATTGAGTTGTGGTTGATTCTTACACATAAAAAATGACTCATGAATCATTTTACTAATGTATCAAAACAATCAGAATTTGTTTTCTCAGTTTTCATTGTGTCAATTGTTGTTTTTTCTAAATTTAATGTCAATTTAATAAAAAAATACACACTTAACGTCATACCAGCCACACCATGCATCGAATTGAGGTGAAGTTGATTCCTACACATAATAAATGACTTATAATTTTTTTAATAAAGCATAAAAATAATATAAATGAATTTTCTCAGTTTTTAGTATGTCACTTTTTTTTACTAAAAGTAATGTCAATTTTAAATAAAAAGACTTTGAGTGATACGAGTCACTTATTCTTTTTGCACGATTCTTAATTGGTCAGTTGCTCTGATAGAAACTAAATTTACCAAGACATTTCATACATAGATATCATATATTAGTAGAATAATATTCCATATATAAAATAATGATCCATGCCATAACAATTGAGGTTTACTACTTTTAGAAATATGGAAACAAAAAGAACTTGTTCCTAAGAGTCTATCGTTAAGTTATTATTTACTAGAAAACTTCTTAGACATATCATTTCTAAAACCATTATTAATAAACTAAGGATATGAAAAATATTAAAGGGCGATATTAGATGCACAATAAGTATAAAAAAGGGAGATATTAATGATCATTTCAGGATAACATGAGAATTCAAATGTTAGAAGGTGATATTAACATTAGAAATTCATACTCTTCATATCCTAGATAATAATCAAAAGTCATTGATACCTCTTCAGGGATTATATTTTTTCATGGAATATGATCTCTCTCATAAATTTACAAACATAAAAACCATAATATTTCCATTGGTTTGTTTCAGAAACTATAGAAAATTTGATGTAGAACAAGTAATTTGTTTATATATATGTTTGGATAGTGAAATATTACTATATATAACCTGATACATTTCCATTCATAGAACTTATATTGTTCTTAGTGATTAACCCATGGCCTCATTACTTGATTATAAAAATGATGATACATCACCATATCATAACATAATCCTCATTAAAAGATAATATAAATTATATAAATTTATGTTTAGTTCTAAAACTTTGGATGTAGGTTTTTAAAATTTGAAAAATTCCATAATTTTTGTACGTTTTGTTGGATATCCATGCATTGAATGTAAGAAATAAATCTTTTGAGTATCCAAATTTACCCCAACGACCATCCAATGCTGCCTAAAAACAAAAAAAATGATCAAGTAAAGAAAGAAATAAAATTATATTTTATAGGATTAAATTTTTGAGTTTTACCACACTATCGTTGGTATTAAATATATTCTATCATAATAAATTTTAAATTTAAATGATTAATCTAGACCAACAACTATTTCATCCATTTCTTAGTATCTATCTTTGGTTGTTCTGTAGAGTTGATGTGAGGATTAATGTATCCAAAAAAATTTTCTTGGGAAAATAACATCAATTTTCTTTCATATATATCACTTCCAAAAATATGATATGTATTTATTCATAATTGACATATTATATCAACATTTGAAAAATCAAATCATGAAATCATTCATCATGTATACATTTACAACTGAGCCACCTAGCCAATCATAGTTGAGTATTTCACTTACATTATAAACACCAATGAAGTATTTAACTTCTACTGTATACATATTTTCTTCTAAATCAACTGTGTGACTACTACAATCTTTTAACTATATATCCACATGAACCTTTAATGCTAGAAAATGTGGATATAGAACAAGATGGGTAATAGTAAATTTGGTACATATTTTTGATCACATGGTCAATCCTTTAGATGATTTTGAGTTGGTCTTTCATTTCACCCCTTCCCTTGGTCCGTCTTTAATAAAATTTATCGGTTGAGAAATTTTTTCATTAATTATTAAAGGTTTATCTTGAAAATTAAATTGAAAATGAATACCTTATTATTGATATGTTCTTTTACAAGACTCAATGGCTATGTGATGAATGTTCCGACATCATTTTTGACCACATATATATCTTATTCATCAATTGGAACATATAACTCAGTGATCGGCTCATGGGATATTCTAATCGACACTCTTACATGATCCTTTGGAAGTGGTTGGTTGTGTAGCTTGTTATTTTGGAAATTGAACACTGTAACCATCACTACAAGGTGATGGGTGGTTATTGATAGATATAAATCACATTCATTATATCCCTATAAAGTATCATTATAGGAAAGGTATCCATGTATATCTGAGTCACATTTCACAGAAATAATTATTAGAACATTGATTACCTTGGCTAAGACAACTCTTTGAGGGGAATGCCTCACCTCAAAGCTGGGGTGGGGTGGGGGATCTTTACAAATTGGGTGTTCATTATTTTTTCCTTCTCTTTACTTCCCCCATAAAAGTTCCCATCATCTCTCTCCATTATTGGAATCATTCTTCAAGGGTAGATATATTTTGTCTCATTAGTTTTATTTCTTCACTTTGATCCTCCTCCTCCTCCAAATATATTCATGGTGTCACCCCAAAACTCGCACCTCTGGAATGGCCATACTGTTCTTCCCACTTCAAGGCCACCAATAGAATGTGTTAAACCAATATATGTTCTATTGATTCCAATGAATATGTCAGATTGAAAATATAGAAAAATAAGTGATCATTTTTATGTAATATGAATTTAAATCAAAAAATTATTATTATGTAATAATTACATATGTTTCCCACACTTTTTTTAATTTTAATATATTAGTATCCTATCCTTATTTACACATGACTACTTCCATAACACATGGAATGGGATAAAAGTGTCTTTGTGTTTGGAATCATTAATGTACATTTAAAAAGTGTAACATAATTATGGTGTTGTTTCAGGTCACATAAAAGTATTATAATAGATTTAAAATATGTACCATTTTTTTCAATTGAAGCATACCCCATATTTGATTTACGGTAGGGGTATGTTGGTTTGGCTGCACATTCCTTATTTATAGCACTCGGTTGTTGATTCATAAATAAAAAGTTTTCAATTAAAGTGATGAATACACGTATCATCAAACAAAATATTACTAGCCATAATGTAGCTGAAAAGAAACATCGACACAATGGCTAGTAAACACATCAAGTGATTATTGGGTTATCACATGTGCAAAAATAAGGTGTGAGTGAAGGTTTATTTTCCCTTTATAATCTTTTAGATTATTTCTCATTAGAATAGTTTTAAATCCTCTATGAATTCTTAAAACAAGAATTAATACATATTTATTAAAGGATTCATCCATTGTAAATGAACTCTACAATGGATGATGAGGAGGAATTCAAAATTTCATTATTTTATTTTTAGTAAAATAAATAAATGATATCATAATGTTATCATAATCTCTTCCACATTAGTGACTTTAGTGTGGTCACAACATGGGGCCATGAATCTACATCAATTGACATGCGTTGCTGAGTGACAATTACAATGTAACTAATGAACCTGGCCTTTTGGGGTTAACATGCTCGCCCCATGCATTACATTCAACCTTGTATTTGATGCCTTTGATTTTTGGCTTAATAATTTTTTAACATTGTCAAACTACAAAAATATTATTTTTTCTGTATCCTAGGGCCTTTTTCACCTACCATTTCCCTAGATTCAATATTTTAAATATGTTCCTCAAGATAAGTAGCATTGGATTGTGGATATAGTCATTGTACCTCTACATTGGGAGTAGCAGTAGGTTGAGAAACCCATTGTACCTTAGGATTGGGAGCTCCAACATGTTTAAAATGTCATTGTTCCTCTGAACTGTGAAAAATAGTAGGTCGAGATACCTTTTGTTCCTCTAGATTGGGAGTAATGACACATGCATAAGTAATTGTATGTATAAGTGTTTAAAATTTAATTTAGATTACATAAATTTAGTACTGAATGAATAGTAACATGAGGTAACATGATGTATATTAAAAAATGTATATATAACCTAATTATTGTACTCTCCTTTTCTATTTTAAAGGTTAAGGGATTTGACCTCTCCATCGACTGTCCAAATCCCTTCATTGTCATCTCCTCTAACATAAAAATCAACTTCTATATTGGGACCACTGTGAAATGATTGTGACATCCCAAGGAAAGGGTTATCCTTAGTTTAATTTTCATCTAACCCTTCAATGGTTTTGGTCAATAGCAAAATAATTAACCAATTTTGGTTTGTGGGATCTAGAACATTAAATACTTGTACTGCCTTTGATTCCATTATAAACAGTTCCTCTTTGTACCCTTCCTTACTGAAATAAAATTTCATAAAACCCAATTCATCCATTTTAATAGCACTTCTATTATCAAACCACTAGTATTTAAAAATAAGCACTTGGAATGTTGTATAATCCAACTCCCATATTTGTGTGATGATACCAAAGTATGACATATTTGCATAAATTGGATTTCTATCCTTGGTACCAGAAACATTCATTGCTTCTTCCATATGTGTAAATCAACTATTTTCATGGTACTATCTTCATAAAATTCATTTGTATATAATGTATAACCATTAATTACATAACTATTGTAAGATAATACACACACACTTGGTCCTCTGACAAGCCATCAAGTTCATTCTAAAATTGAATATGTATTTTCATTTGACTACTTAAAAATATGGTCCTGAAACCATCCTATAAAATATTTATTATGTGTATTTGATGTCCATATTTCATTCCTTGATGAATTAAAATGTGTAAGAATTTTGTTTTTTGGTTTCAACACATGGGGAAACCATCAAATTGTTATACAAAATGTAAATGTGGGTGTGCTCATGATCTGTAATATTGATTGTGATAACATATGTTCTAGAAAATCCTTCACTATCTATTTGTCCAATGTGATATGATTTTTGTATAATAATGATTTCTTCAATAGATATGCATTCAGTACATAATTAAACAACTTCTTCAAAAATACATCACTCTTTAATATAAACCTTTGATCGACTTTGATTTTTGACATACCCTTTCAAAATCTTCATATAATGTTCAATGGGCTACATCCATCTATAGTGTATTAAAACACATAGTCAAATATCTATTACCAAGAGAACAATAAAATGATATATCATATCAAAGAATGATAGCATGAAGAAGATTTCCAACTCATATAATATGATGCCAATTTACCTTTCTATAGTAATAAATTTCACTAGGTCTATAAATTTACTACATATAGCTTTGAATAAGAAATAGATATTGGTTGATGTATGATGAAAATTAATAATAAAATGAAAAATAATGATATAGTAATTAGATATTGCATCAAAACATGGAAGTCATGTGATTTCAAACCCTTTAACTTTAAATCAGTCATTAACATGATGTTCTTGATATTTGATGAATACCTCTATGTAACCTTTACATAATTCAAGAAGTTTAAAAACTGGTATATCTCCCATCTGGAAAGAGTGTAAGTAGTTAGAGGATGAAAAGTTAATCTTCACCCTTCACTGGTGCCAACTCTTCTCATATTCCCATGTAAACTATGTCAAAACTTGCCTTAATTCTATCATTTGTTTTTCCAAGTGCATTTAGAAATGTAGAGATGAAACTATCTCATACATTTTTTCGACATGTATAACATAAATAAAATTTCTAATGTACAAAAACTTCAAGTATAATAATTCAAAAAAATGTTCTCTTTTTTCAAATGGATTTTATATGATTTCTCAAAAATAGTTTACCAAAACCAGTGTCCACATGTTTTACTTTACAAACAGTTGATCACCTATTAGTGAAGATGGTGTTGTACATTTTTCTGAACTTCTATCGAATGATTTCATCCAATATCAGTACTTATGTTGTTAGGTTAGAAATCAATGATGTACTAGAAAATGTTTTTCGATGAATGTTTCAACCTAATTGATTATATATATATATTTTTTTCAAATAGGACATCCTTAAGTTCCATTAATGTTATTTTATGAAAAAATTCTATAAGCATGAAAATAATTTATCATCTTTTACAAGATGGATCTAAATGTGAAATTTTCATTTCTATAAGAATCATACAACAAAACACATGAATCCCACAATATCTTCAAATCCTTGATCAATGGATCCAAATAAGCATCAATATCATTACTTAGTTGTTTTGGTCTAGATATAAGAATATGTAACATGATTTATTTTAATTTCATGCATAACTATGGTGAGAAATTATAATTTACCAACATTACCAGCCATGTACTATGAGTGTTTCTTGGAAATCTAAAAGAATTCACTCCATATTTAGATAATATAAGACGACGGTTTATCGGATCATTTCAAAATTCAGGATACTCCTCATCAATTCTGTTCCACTAATAAGAGTCTTATGAGTGACATATTTTCCCACATTTAATTCTTATATATGTGTGCCATGTAAATTTCCATGAAGTCACCTCACTTACATTTAGGCTCATAAACCATAGAATTTTTGGAAAGTACCATAAAACTTTTGTAAGACCAGATTTATCTTTCTTATATCGAGAAGTAAAAAACAATGGGCATTCTATAAGTGATTTATATTCCTTAAAAAATAGTATAAAATCATTTGGGAATATATAAATTCTTTTAGATATCATACCCATCATGCGTAACATTTTTTTGGCGTTGTATGTTTGGCTTGAGAGCTAATTATCTTCCAGAAGCATGTCAATCAAGAGAGCAAGTAGTTCCATAAAACTGGAATCACTCCATCTATTGCCTACTTTCAAATTATACAGATTTAGTATGGATGAAAATGCTTTATATTCAGTGTAACCATCATACAATGGAATCTTTTCATCACTCTTTAACATCTCAAACAATTTTGGGTAATCATGTAGTTCATCTTCAATTTTTCTTTATCATTTCTTCAATATGATCTTCATTATAATTCACATCTATAATCACATCCTCAATATGGTATTCTTCATTATCCACACTTTTAATTATATTAGATGATGTATAAAACATAGTTGTATCTCATCCATTAGCTATGTTTACTTTTTCCCCATGTTTATTCCAAAATTTATAACTTTGATCTATTCTATAATAGATCAATAATTATTCGATCTCATTTAGATTAATTTTTCATAAATAACAACAATGTAAACACGAAAAAAGGATTTGTAAATGGTCATATGACTGATATTTTAAAAACTTGATGAACTCTTTCACTCCATATTCATGCTATATTGTCATACGATTGGAATCTATCCATTATTTATTCATATCCATCAAATTTGATTTGGAAATATTAATATTTAATAAAATATATACACAAAATTTTGATATAAAAATTAACCAAGGCTAAAAAAATGTTATAAACATTAAATATATTTCTATATTTATCCCCAATATCAAGTTTCCAAAACAAGAGTCCTTCATTTGGGATCTTAGAGATAAATAAATCTTCAGCTATTCTAGCATTTCTTTCATTGGTCTAACTAAGATAAATTCATCCACATAAAGAAGTAAAATTAAAAAACCTCATCATACTACACCTTCATATAGTAGAACTTATTTACATTACACTACATGGACATTAATTATACCATGAAAGCATTGAATCTCCAGTTACATTGTCTTAGTGCATACTTAATCCCACAAAAACTTCATTTGAGACTAGAACTGAACATTATTTTCCATTTAGCATGAAACCTTTCAGTTGGTCTTTGTAGATATATTTATCTGAATCTCCCTGACAGAATATAATCATGACAACAATTTGTTCTAGAAATAAACCTTCAATAGAAAACAAGCCGAGAACCATTGGAATTATTATATGCTTTACCGTAAGAGATAAAATCTAACCAAAATATCATATTTCTAATTGTTGAAATATAGTTACAACTATAGACACCTTTCACGATTTCCTATCATCCACTTTATCCTTTAGATGATAAATCTAATTGTTCAATAAATCCCTCTTTCATGTTTCCAATTATATTATCTGCAATATATCAAAATCATAGAGGGAGTTCAATTATTCCTATATTTTTTATTACACTACAATGAGGCCGATAGTCGACCTATGTTGAATCCTAAAAAAATAGAAAACCCACCCGACTTACCCACACATTACCCAATAAGAACACTCATATAGACTAAAAAAACCATACAACTAGTGGAAACTAGCTAGTGTGTAAGAAAACTAGTGTAGTATACATCTGGATATGTTTCTTAATTTATAGGGTTTCCATGCTTCCAAATAAGTATAAGTGAGAAATAAAAAGCCAATGATCATCAAATGAACAAATATAACATAATTAGTAAATCACATGTCAAATTTAACACCCCCATAATTAGGATACCATTTTCAAATCCATTAATAAGTGTCAATCATTAAATATTTTTAATTAATCACATCCCCATGAGGGAAATGTCCTAAATACACATATCAATCAAGGCCCCCTAATTTAAACAGTATGAGTGATGTTGGATGCAAATTAGGTTTAGGAGTTGCAATGGGGTTAAACATTAATTCACCTTTTATGATAGTGATGTCACGATGGATATCATATGGGTTGGATAGATTTTATAACATTACCTTTCCATGGTCTTATAATCAACCTACTTATCATCCCTATATAATGAATTTGTTTTCTTAATTCTATAAAATTATAAAATTAAAATATTATGGGAAAACCAAATTTCATATTTCCTTTGAGAAATATTTATAAAATCATATTTGAAATCCCATTAAAAAACTACCCATTTACACAAATTACTCTTTCAAATAACAAAATCTTTTTAAAATAAACTGATCAATTTTAAGCACTCTTTCACAGAACCAAAATTAAATTTTTAAAGAATTCAAGTAAAATTCACGAACCAATAGTCTTAATCATTTATAATGAGCCAAAACCCCCTATATTTTAAAAATTTTCATTTAAAATCCAAAACAAACCTTTTTAAAATGAAACCATCATTTAATATGCTTTCAAAACATTTACATCCCTTTATGAAATCCAATAAAGGGAGTTGACAAACACCTAGCATGAAACCTAAGTTCATACTATGTATTTAAATCATTTTAAAGCTATTTAAAACCAAAAAACTGTTTTTTAACACTTATAATTTTCTAAGAAACATTTCAAAACACTTATATCATTTTAAAAGATATAATTAGGCATTTCCAAAAAGAAAAAAATCCCAAGAGAGTCACTTTATAAAAGATACCTGAATAAAAAATAACCAACATTTAAAAAAATATAATGATATAAAAGGTTTACACATGATCCAAAATATAAAGGTTATCCAAATATAAATTTATTTTCAAGAGAGGCACTTTATAGTAAATATCTTATAATAACACAAAATAAATATTTTCTCTTTATACCCTATGGTGACCTCTACATCCCATTATCATTATATTTATAACAAGTGACTATGGAACACCACTATAAAAATGTGACCATTTCATTTTTTTGAATCATAGAAAACAAATTATATATAAGCACCAATGTGTATATGTATGGTATGAGAAATGATCCTAGTAGGATATCGTCAAAGATTTTATACCATTAATTTTTTAAGACAAACAAAAAAATTCTAGTTTTAGGGAAATATTTTTTTTTTCATTTAGTAATTTCAAATGACTCATAAGACATGTAGAATTCCTATTAGTTGGTATTTACTTGGGACCATTATTCTTAGAGATCACCAAGTGTGATCTTCATGAGAAGATTTATCAATTTCATATGAGACTCCATCACCCGATAGTCAACCATCATCTATGTCATGTAAGATAGATGTATCTAGACTATATGATATATTGATTTAATAATATCTTTATATAATATCAATGTTATCATTATAGTGGGAAACTATTATAACCTATTAATGTGAATTATATTACAAGGACATTAAAAAATTAATGTTATATAGAATAATAATCACTATGTGATATAAATATATATTCATATTTTGGAAATTGAAAGTACAATCTTAGTTATATCTATAGTACCAGCTCTAACATCAATTATTCAAATAAATTTATTTAGGAATTTAAAATAAAAATATTCCATCATTTCGTAGGTCAGATAATTTTATGGGTCACTCTATGAATCAATTTAAGGTCTTTGACCATAAATAAATTATGAAAAGTGAGTTTATGGAGCATATAGATTGAAATGAAAAAGTGAGGTTGGAAGAATGTAACAAATGTGCATATGAATAAAACAAACATAATATGAAGTGATATCATGTTATTGAGTTTAGGACTAGTTTATGGGGAATGTTACAACATCACTGAAGTTGAGTAAATATGCATTTATATTCATAGAAACTCAAAATAAATATGTTATTGAAATTCTATAGGATGAAAATAGTTGTAGGAGATCTCAATATGCTAGTTACTTTTCATAAAAGATGGGAATTATAATTTTAAAGGTTTATTCAGTTTAAAAGGGGAAATTACCTTTTTCTAAAACCTCTCCTATTAAGAATTTCAATAATGATGTTGTGTAAAATATATAATATATAGATGTTTTAAAGGATTTATATGATACTGATATGGCTGTTAAATCAATGACACTCTATTTTTAAGTATTCAAAGAAATTTACTTCAAATAAATATAATATATAAATATACCAAAGTTAGACAGAATCTATCTATATATTAGGTATTCATAATAATGTGGAAAAAATGGCATGCCCCTTCAACAGAACTAGTAGGGTTTGAAAACGGTGGAGTCGATGATTAAAACATCAACAAATATTGCTGAGGGGTTCACTATAGAGGTGTGGTTCATGGTGGATGTGGTTTATCAGTAAAGGAGGGTTCTTGGTGGAGGAGGGTTCATGGGGGAAGAGTGTTCACAGCGTATGAGGTTTTGTGGTGGAGAGGGTTCATGGTGGAGGAGGGTTCACGGTGGAGGAGAGTTTCACAAAAGAAGGTGGGGTTTGGCATGAAAAGAGGGTGGGTCCGCGGCGAATGTGGGTTCGTAGTGGAGGTGGGTTCATGGTGGAGGAGGGTTTCACGACAGAAGAGGAGGGATTCAATATGAAGGAAGAGGTTTCAGAGATAGAGGAGGGGTCTATGGCAGGAGAGGTGAGGTCAGGGCACAGTAAGAGGCGGAGTTGGAGCAGAGGTTGGCTTCTGTGAGAGTTTGAGGTGTGTGATCGAAGAAGCCGACTGTTAGGGTTCATTTATAAAACCAGGTGAAGATTTTTTCGGTGCTAGTTAAAAAGAATTGATAAAGATATGTTTTATCAATGATAAAATATAAAGTGTTGATAAGACATGCCTTTATCAACACTTTTTTAGTGATGATAAAGACCAATCTTTATCCGCGATAAAAAATGTTGATAAAGATATAATGTTAATAATTTATTTATATTAATATATATATTTATAAAATGATATATATGATATATATAAATATATAAATTTATAATTATAACTACAAATAAATATATTTATTTTCAATTATAAAATTATAATAAATATATTAAATATATGTGTTAATTAAATTATAAATATAATAAATATATTTTCTATAATTTGATTATTATTTAAATAAATAAATAAATATTTATTTACCTTTTTAATTGAAAATAAATATATATATTCATTTAAATAATTTTAAAATTTTAAGACATATTAATTATATCTATAATCTTATAAATATACATAATTAATATATTTATTATATATATTTATATGATTATAAATATAATAAGAATATTTATTATAAATATTTGTATTTATTTAGAATTTTAATTATAACTATTTTTATTTATTTTTAAAAATATTTGTATAAAAATATATACAATTAATATATTTATTATAATTTCATAATTATTTAAATATATCTATATTTATTTATAATTATATTATATTTGATGCTTGAGGGTACAATTGCATTAAACACAAACACACACACACATGACACATAAATGGGTCTAAAATGCAGGTCATAGCCCCCTAAGGGATAACCCATCCAACTAGCCGATTTATTACATAATATATTTTTGACCTGAAGGCCCAGTGGACATAATGCCCATTACATGGCCCGTAGGCCCGAATTGTTTTCCTAAGGCCCATTATGAAAATAGTAACCTATATTCTATAGTACCACCATTGATACAATACTCTCTACAGTACCCGCCACTACTACATTGTCGCATGCTACTGCTACAGTACCACTACAGTCCCGCCGCTGGTGCAGTTCCCACAATCAGTGCCTGCTGCCGCTACACTGCCACCGATCAACAGTTCTAGTGCTACTACACACACACATAGAGATATTTATTTATTTATAATTAAAACTATAAATAAATATAATTATAAATATTTGTATATAATTATATTTATATATATAACTATAATAGATGTATTTATTGTAATTTTATATATATTTTTAAATATATATATAGTTATAGTTATAATTAAAAATAAATATATTTAAAAATATTATATATATAATTAAATATTTATAACTATAAATATAATAAATATATTTATTATTTAAATATATTTATTTTAATTTTACATGTATTTTTTAGAACATTATAAATTCATGGGTATAACATGAATGAATCATATACCTAGTAAAGCATAGATAATAAAAAAGAGTCATCACATTTGGACATCATGAATAATAAAAAGGGAGTAATGTATAAATGAACATTCCTGATGAATACATAACAAATATGCATATTAATTATACTCACACATCAATATATTTATTAACCAAATTCATTAGAAATATATATTTATTTGTTTATAATTATAATTATAAATTTATATTTTTAAATTGTATTCATATATAATTATAAATATAATAAATATAATAATTATAAAAAATATATTAATTATTTAATGAAGTTTATTATAATCTTATAATTATTTAAATATATATTTATTTTATTATAATCTTAGAAATACTTTTTTTTCAAACATTATATATATATTTTAATTGTTAAAAAATATATATTAATTATAAACATGCATTTTTTATTTAATGTTTACAAATAAAAATCATTTATGAATATAAATATAATAATTTTATATAAAATAATAATATTTTTTATTAAAAACTTTTAACAGTGTTAATAATAGAACTGGTAAAGGCCCCACTTTTACCAGAACTTTTTGTTTAGTGCTGATAAAAGTCGGCACATCCCTTACCTAGATCTATGGTAGTGGATCCAATTTGTTTTTGGAAAATAGTGTCTCATTTCTCTCTATAATTTTACCTATATGGTCTTTACTAGCTTAATTAATAGTAAGCTTCCTCTTACGACACCCAAAATTATTTCTAAGGAAGAACATGTGTTTATCAAGAATAAAAGCACACAAGAGGATAGAGGGCTCGATAAAGAGATGTGGAAAAAATATCTAGGAAGACGGTTGGATCCAATATGATGGTTACAGTTTATATGGAAATGTGTATGATAGGTTTTAATGGAATTTCATTGTTAAAGTGTTGAAAATAATTGGTTTCTTTAAAGGGTTATGTGATCTAGTTTTTTATTTTTATTCATCACCTTATTTTTTTGTTGCTATTAAGGGTAGTTAGTTTTTATTTTTCAAATATTTTTGGGGACTTTATCAAGGTATTCCTATTTCACATTTTATTTTTGTTATGGCTCAAGATTTGTTAAGCAGGAACCTCCTGAAAAACTCTTACGGAAGGGAATATATTTCTATTTAAAGGCAAGCATGAATTTTCCTGAGTGTCTTACCTCTAGTTTTCAGATGATATTATTTTCTTATTCAATAGTTATTATAAATTTCTTTAGGGGTCTAACAACATTATGGATGATTATAGTAAATATAGTGGGAAAAGGATTAATAAGGAAAAAAGAAATGTCTATTTTCCCAATGCCATTACCAAACATAGAGTTAATAATATTTTGGAGAGGTTGGGTATTGTACAGAGGTTATTTCTAATGGAATACTTGGGAACCCTTATCACTCTAGTTAGAACTAAGGTCTATCATTTTTATTATTTGGCGAACCATATTATAAACCATGTTGATAACTTAAAGAGTATATTTTCATCTTTCATTGGAAGGATTACCATGGTGAATAATGCTCTCTCCTCAATTACCATGCATGTTGTGTCAATGCTTTGGGATCCCAAAGAGATTATCAAATCTATTGAAAGAATCTTGAATATTTTTCTATTAGATTCTTATAGTGATGGGGCATACCACAGGTCCAGGTGGGGAATTATGACCAAGAAAACCGAGGAGGGGGAATTAATTTGAGAAATCTGAAGGACTCCTTCTTCTGTCTCCAGGACAAGCTTCTATGGGATATTCTAAAAGGGTGTTCACTTTGGGCTAGATTCATGCGGTCCAAATCATATTTAAGTATTTCTCCCACCTATTAACTACATGGAAATACCTTTAATATTTGGAGGTTTATGAAAGACCACTTACTTATCCTTATGGTATATAAGAGATGGATTATAGGTTGGAGTGAGTTTAGCTTCTGGAGAGATAATTTGGTTGGGAACCTATTGTTCTTTCTAGGATGTCCAATCCATGATTTATTACTCTGGGAGGCCTGGTTTTCCCATGGTTCATTTAGCCGGACCAAAGTGACGATCAAAAATATTTTTTATAATAGCATTTATTTATCTTAAGAGGATAAACATTGTGTTTTTGTTCCATATGCATCTTGTTCATTTAAGGTGGAATACCTTCATTGTATGTTATATGTAAATCATGATGTATAGGATTTATTTGAGAGGTTTTGACGTACTGATATTCAAATCAAGTATAAATTTATCACATTTCACATCTATAACCATGAATTTCCCATTGGAAGTGAGGTAAAAAGGTATTTAGTTAGCCTCAAGATGTAGTTATTTTATATATTTTAAATCTGAAATTGCATCTCATCTTTTCATCAAATGTGAATGGGAGGCATTCATGTGGAATATGTTAGGTGTTTTTCTAAGAATCAAAATTCATTAATAAAATGTTCATTATTTTTCAGAATAGTGTCTTGATGGAACTAGAAGAGTTGGTGATTTTTAATGTCATGTCTACCTTTTATAGTAGGATTATAGATTATTTAGGAGGTTCAAAATAGTGTGATATATAATTAATGACACAAATAATTTATTGGTATAAAATTTATAGTCCTATTTGTTATTTTGGATCTCGTTGTCCTTATCAAGTGGAAGGAAATAAATTTAATTCTTAGATCCACCCATGAAGTAGAATTATCCTCTTATATAATCAATTAGTGGTTGTAATAATTATGTGTGATGGAATATAACCAAATGTGGCTGAAAGTTAAATACTAATGGGTCTTGAGAGTTAGGAATTATGAGAGTAGGTGGGTTGGTTTGGAATTTATTGGGTTTTATGGAGATGGAATTATTTTCCTTTTATAGTAATAGAAATTCTCTTATTGTTGAGGCTAAGGATTGTATAATTTACCCTCTCATTTGTAGGATTTAAACCAATTGTATATAGGAGGTTGATATAGATTCCCATTTTGAAAAAATAACTTACAGGTTGGGTTGATTCTCATTAATATATTACATATCCTATTATATCATGAAATGCCTTAATGAATAATCTTGTGCTTATAAAACATTCTTGGCATGAGGTAAACATAACACTAGATATTCTGGAATCTCGGGGGGTCACATAAGGATACTGTCATTATTTATTATTTTTAATGGATCACTTCTTAATGATTTAATGAGCATTATAAAAGAATATTCCTTGGGGATCCACCATTTTCGATCACCCTGATTTTTGGGTGGTCCTTTTAATAAAATTTCATATTTTTGGTTGTTAATAAAAAACAATCATCCATAATATTACCGCAATATGTGTCTATCCGGGTTATAATACAACTATCAAAACAAATCTTATTCTGTAACAAAATATGAACCCAATATTATTTTTATAAAAGTATTTAATCAAATGTATGATCACCTAATTTGTTGATTATATATAATAAATAAGTCAAAATAAACAAAAGAATATAGAAGCAAATAAAACTACTAAAAATACTTTTTTGGATATTTTTACACACATATATAACTTATCCTTGGTCTATATTGTTATATAAAATATAGGATCACCATTGAACATTGATTTTTCAAAAGAAGAGTGTAATGGAAAAAAATAAAATAAAATTATGAAGAAGAATAAGAATACCAGATTTATGTGGTTCAATAATAATCTCTATGTCCACAGAGGAGTTGAAAAAATTAACTATATCTAGGAGAAATATTACAGGGAAAAAACTTAGAGTATTGAAACTCTTGTTAAAAATAATTCCACAAAGAAATGTAGTGTTATAGTAACCAGGATTCATGAAATTTCAAATCTATAAAGTTGTTCCATTGTGCTATAGTAATATTGGAATTAATTAAATGGAACTACATTAACCATGTTAGCTTTACCAATCATCTCTATTGTAGGAACCATGTTGAAGTACATATTTCTATAGTTCCACTATCGATGTCTCTAATATGATCTATGGATTGGTGTAAAATATGGTCCTCATGCATTTGGCCCAAATTCATCTACTGTAATGACCTCCAATATTCCAAAAATATCACACTTGGAGCCTGATCCAGAAAACTATCCTTCTTCTATGGTTCCATCTCTAAACAACTTAGATTATCTGAACTTCTCATATTCTTTAGGCACTAATGGAAACTTTCCTAAAAAATCTAAAATTTGAAGTTATATATTCTTGAAATATAAGATACTTTCCCATAAAATATTCAATTTCAAGTTGAAAATGCATAAAAAACCATCCCCTTTACCTTCCATGATCCCATAATGTTTTCCATATTATACATTTCATCTTCCATTCATAAATTCACCCCAAAATATGTAAAAATGTGTCCCAACACTTCAATCGCCATCAGATTATATAAAAAACCAACCTAGGTTGATATTTAATGTATCTTATAATGGCTCACCATAAGGTATAGATAAATTAAATGACCATAACATGTATCTTGTATAATAGAAAAGAGATAAACAATCAATGTATTCCATAGAAGAAAATATACCTAACCATGACACATACAAACCAATACAAAATTATAATATGGAAAAAAAATTCTATACCAAACACAACACCCATCTCCATTTTAATGTCTGTCACCACCATCTTAACCCACAATAAAGGAAATAATAACCAAGTGAAGTTGGTGAGATTTTTGATTACCATCGATTTACCTATATCCTACAAAACCAAATATTCATACTCCCAAATAAATATAAATTTTGTGATCAAAATTCCTAGTAGTTAACCACTGTGAATCTATAAAATTTCAATCAGTATGATTATTTTTATTTCAAGATTTATAAAAAAATCAAATTTATAATGTAATTTCCATTTAAAACACTTTTTAAAAAATATCATTTGGTTTTATTTTGAAAATAATATATATTAAAATCTATTATAATATGAATACAAACATGAGTGATAAATAGAGTGAAATAATGAAACCATTCTTGAGATAAACATGTGATTGATCAAAGAATAAACCTTACCATCAAGAATAAATACAAGAACAATTTGGGCTCTAGCCTATGAGAATACGTACTAGGTCAAACAAAGGAACACTTACCCAACATAAAATGATTCCTACTAACATCAAGTCATGCCCCAATCTTTTGGTATCAAGCCTATAAAAAACATAAAACAACCTAATTGATACCTAACCCCTAGGAGTGCCACATACATCAATCTTTGTATATGTCCATAACTTAACAAACCCAAAGTTCTGAGGTTCTAGGTTTTTCAAAAAATATTTGAGTAAAACGTTATCACAATTTTATAAAACATATTCAGATAAAAATAATCACCACTACCAGGATTGAAAATCGATTTTAGATTCAAAATCATATTTGAGGCATTTCACTGAATACATGATGTGAAAAAACTATATTTAAAATAAATACCCCTTTTAAATCCATTTCCAAGCCAACAAGGATATATTAACATAAAAAAACCATCAATGTTTTCAAATCAATAAATTTCACAAGAAAAACTAAATAAATTTACAATATTTTCAAGTAATTCATGTGACCAAACCATTTTATAGAGACAACAACATTTCCAATAGAAAAAACCTAGTTTCCCTTGAAAATAGATATAAGAATTTAATAGATTGGGTCTTCACAAGACTAGATTAATAATAAAAATAATCAATTGCCCATAAAACTCGGTAAATCATGGAATAATATCACATTTGGGTTCCAACTGATCAAGGGGAAGAGGGATAGAATATAGATCAAGATAAAAGATGAGAAATTGAGAGTAAATTCAAACACACCATGATGTGATCCACCCAAATTGATCAAGAATCTTCAGGAAATAACTGGAAATTCCTCTAGAGAATAAAAGGGTGGTTGGTTCAATCAAATAATTTAACAAGAGGATTTAATAATTAAAAAAACTTAAGAATATGGGTTATTTTACCTTTTAAAAATTTCAACATTGTTTACATAGTTAGGCTACAGGGTTACACAAACCGTGCACTAACCTTGCAATAACTACTGTCCCTTGAAAACTAAAACACATGGTTACTTGGGAGTAGAAACTAGGTCTGAAAAAGTATGATCAAACCATCAAAATAACCACTAAAACCAATAGATCCATATTTTATGGTTACTACATGATTTCTAAAAACAATGTGTAGACCGTGTGCCTGGTATGTATTCCCCAAAACTAAAAATTTTCATCCCCCAACTTGTAAAATTCTTTTAAAGATAAAAATATATAAACTAGTCTCATAAATATATATATCTATGACCTATAAGGTGTCACAATTATCCCCACCATGCCTTTTTATGTCCCTATAAAGCAACCAAGATTCCATACTCCCAAAAAGAGAAGGCCACTACTGCCTCAATAGTGATTCAAGTTCCCACATCTTATAGATATCTAACCCATACTAACATATTTCATGGTCTAAGAGAACTTATTTACCCCACGAAAACATATCATAGATACCCATAATATGATTTGAATACTCAACCACTGATGATTTAGGATAAAGATCAATATCCTCCCACCCTATCACATAGGAAGGATTTTGTTGATTCCTTCTCAATTATGAAAGAAAAAACAAATAATGAATTTATGTTAAGAGAGATGAAAATTCCAACTGATAAGGAACGTTTCCAAGACGTTCAATTATCTTGAAAGGGATAAGAAACCTCGGTACCATCTTTCCACATCTTCCAAAATGGTAATGTCCCAAATGAGGTAAATTTTTTAGAAAAACTCAATCACTGACCTCAAACTACAATGAGTGATGAAGATGGTCTATATAGTATTTCTAGTGATTTTGAGATGTTTCTAACCACTTTAAAATAAAATACATGAATTTTCATCATCTCATGAATAAGGTTAAGTCAAACTAAATACTACTCTCCCAAATCCTCTTAGTATAAAAGAGAACTACATGGATACCCATACAACACTTTAATGGAAAAAATTTTAATTGATGGATTATAACTATTATTAAATGAAAACTTGACCAAAGGTAATTTATTTTCCCATGAACCTATAAAATAAAAAATGAAAGCCTAATGTTTATCGTTAAGAATACGAATGGATCACACATTCTTGTAATCTATCAGAGGGTGGTACACCGTGATTTACTTAAATTGGGCACCCATTTCATCTTAGAAATAATTCTAAAACTAGGAGATAAATCATGGATCCATATCATAAAGAACCACATAATTCACACCATTGAGGTTCATAACCTTTAGAATATATAGGTGACATAGGTCTTCCACCTTCTTCATCTCTATAATAAGTAAAAAATATGATTTCATAATTTGATCAATAATAACCAAAATCACATCACTCCCAATAGGATTTCTTGGAAAAAATACAATATTTACGTGGATATCTCATCCCAAAACTACAATGAAATGGGTAAAGGATGAAACTAATTATAATGTCTCTCATTTTCTTCCATAATTTTCTAAAAATTAAGGCATCATGACACAAGGTTTGGAATCGAATGCCTCATCCCCAAACACCAATATTGACATCTCAAATCATGATACATATTATGGGTCCTAGGCTGTATAAACTATCTAGATGGATTTACTCTATCGATCAACACTTACCTTAAAGATATTAGAATGACTAGACTTCCTCATTAATAATGAGATAACATCAGGACACCAAGACTAGACACCTATGGTCTCCCCAACATATAGGATTTCAATAAAATGATGAAAATTGTTGTTTTTTTATTTCCGAAGATGAATCCAAAAATCAAGTGATGAATCAACTTTTAAATAACTAGAGAACACCATCCCATTAGACTCTTCCACATCCAAGTTCATCTTAGTAAACAAACTCATCAAAGACCACCCCTCTATTGATTACTTCAAGGATTGAGTTGGTTACTTCCCACTCAATACACCAGAGAACACATTCCCTTTTCTATGTGTATAAGAAATATCTAAATAAATGTTCTAAAGATATTAACTAATCATCTTTATTATAAATTCAATTATCTCTAAGTGAAAATATATTTTAAGATCTTATTATATGAATAAATTTTAAACCTCTCATGAAAGTGATAGTGACACCATGTTTTGAGGGCATGCATAATTGTATCCAATTTGAAATCATGGGTAAGATAATTATTCTCAAGAGTATATAATTAGAAGGATCCATAGGCCACCACCAGTTTCTTATATCTTATAATTCCTCATAATCATGTACCTGGGGTATTATAGAATATTTCATAGCCCAAACTGGGTTCTATATGAATCATCACCAGATTCAATGTAAATCTCATCTTTAGTTCCACATATTATCTTTGACAATTTAAATTCTATTTGAACTTGAAAAAAATATTGGTAAAGTCTTTAATAATAGACATAAGATCAGAGAAATCCTAAATTAAATGAATTTAATCACCAGACAATCCCAAAAAGTCTCCAAATATTGAACACATTTTTGGGTTGATCCCAAGACATCATTTGTTGGATAATTTTAGGATTCACTAATATGACCCTATTTTATATAACATATACCAAAAAATGAACCTCTTGGATCTAAAGCAGTAAATTATAAATATTTAAATACATATGATGTTCATTTAGTGTTATGATAATAATATCAAAATGATCATATTTTTATTCATTTTCCTTGGAAGTATTGAAAATATCAACCAAAAATAATAATAAAAATGATTCTTAGAATCGATGAAAGATCTAATTCATCAAATCCATAAAAATCACATGAATGTTAATAATACCAAATTAAATAACCGAATAATCATAATATATATACCTAATTATTAAGGTTTTATTAGGAATATAAACCTATTATAATGTTAACTTATATTACCATGAATGATGATCAAGAACTAGAAAATCCAACACAATCTCATGGTCATCGATTATGATCAAACACTCAGAAAGATTGAAACCATAACATTTACTCCTTCCAAAGAGAGTGGAAAGTTTCATCATGAATGGAATAAGTTATAATAATAAACCCAACATATTAATAAACTTTGAAGATATAAAATAATGATATGCACATGTGTTAAACAAATATTGAATAATAAAGAAAAAATAAAGATTGTACCTCTCATATTTCTCATCCTATATTCATATCCTCTACTACATACTAAAATACATAAATATTTCCAGACTTATCTTCCCATTGGGATTTCTTTTCTTCATCAGTATCAATATTGGTATGAAGATGAGATATAACACCCATTTTTATATAAAAACGATCTTATGGGACTTTAGTAAAAGTGGAAAAAACAATAATACTTTAGGTAATTATTCAAAACATACATAAGGTGATTGTATTTTTCAAAATGATATAAAGTCTTGGGTGCTACCATAAAATTGGGCTTCATATAGAAAGACATCCCACACTAATAGAGAATCATCTAGTGTTAACCCAAGGAATCACCTAAAATATATCCTAATGTGAAATGAGAAAAATTATTGTGATTCATTTTTTTGACATGATGATACACTATAGATATCCCTACTATAACCAAATCTACACCTCTGATAATATTCTAAACTAAGTCTTCCTTGGCCACAATTTCATTATCAACCACCTAATAAAAGGTAGACACACACAAGAGAGTCATCATTAATAGATTATCAATCCTCAAACCATCTCAAACGATTGAGCATTAAGCTATCCATTAGAAATAATCTCATGTGATAAATGAACTAAATTGGAAAAAGGAGTAGAATAATCTATAATAGATCATTACCCATTCTCCTTAGTCAAAAATTCAGAATCATTTTTCACACATTATTTTTCAGGATAAAACTATTGATTGAAGTCCTTCTTAACAGTGGTCCAAAAAATATCCTCCAATAAATTAGTTTTCTTGATAAATTACAACAATTTACTTCCTTGTACTTCAATAATATAGATGTATAAACCCACCTTTGTGTCACTTAAAGCCTTTAAGAAGTGTAAAATTATTTTGATTTGTTCAGACCACTCTCAGGGCTCTTAGGTTCCTTTGTCACCATGAAAGATATATAGATTCTATTTGGTAAATTTCAAACCATGGTCCACCATTAATTTTTAGTTTCCATTACCCTTTTAACCTAGATTCTAGAATGTTTGGATAATTGCTTCCACCAATAAATATTATATAGGAGGACTCAACTGTAGAACATGTCTCATAGATTCCTCTCTTAGATTTATAAAAACTTTTCTAAGAGGAACTATCTATCCAGAATAACTAATAATACCTAATTATTATATAAATAAACAACTAAATCAAAATAAAACTTCAATAATATTCATTAATGTCTTTAAAAGATAAGGATTTAAGGCATAAGCGTATTCTAATAATGTAAAAAAATAATGAAATATTTGATTTCTCAAAATAAACCCTAAATATTAGCTTCATTTAAATAACCAAAAACCAATCTCAAAGCTTAAGGAAAACCCCATAAACACCCAAGGTAACTTGGAGTTATATAAGAAAGTGATATGGCCCAACACCAATACATACAAACCACATATGTTATGATGACCGTAAATTTTGTCTACCATAATCCCCAAACAAAACATAGGTAGTTTCATCACAATTATTGATGGGTATTACCTTTGAAACCATTTTACAATGAACCAACCTAGGTTAGTAAGACATGTATCCCAATATGGCTTGTCATCAGGTAGAGATTATAATAATGAAAAAACATGTCTCATCTATAAAATATTATAGATAAACAATAAATTTACATTTTGAAAAAAAATATACACCACCGTAAGACTTATAAACCAAGATAAAATATTAAAATTGAAACAAGAAAATCTATGAATAGAGATCAAACCACATATCCATGTGAATTTCCATCATAGACATTACAATCCACTACAAAGGCAACAATGAGAAGTCTGTGAGCTACATGACACCCTTAAATTTACCTATATACTATATAACCAATTTGAATACACATAAAGAAATATGTAGGGTGTGAGAAAAATTCATAGTATAATACCATCATGGATTTAAATTTTTTTTATCACCATAAAAATATTAGTTATAGTTTATAAAAAAACATGTTTATAAATAAATTTTGTTTGAAAACACTTTTCAAAAAATATCATTTTTTTTCTTTAAAAAATAATCCATATTAAAAGATACAAGAATATAAATATAAACATGAGTGATACATATAAGTATGTAATCAAACAATACATGAGATAAATAGTGAGTGATCAAAGCATAAACCATTCCATTAAGAATAAAACAAAGCACATGTTTGGTTATATCCCATGGGAATACATACTAAGACACAAAAGAAAAATAAGTTAGAATAACATGATTTCTACAAATATTGAGTCCTACCATAGTCTACTGGTATTAATATTTCCCAAAAGTTTCAACATCATAATGTATACTTAACCCCTAGTGGTTCCATAGACACAAAAGTTTGTATAAGTCCATAACCCAATGCACCCAAGGTTCCCATGTTCATTGTTTTCACAAAAATACTTGTAAAACTTGCACAAAATATTATAAAACATTTTCACATGTGAATCGTGTAACACCATTATATTTTATTAATTTATATTTGGTTAAATAAATTTAATTTCTTCGATATCTTTCATTACACACAACATCGAGTTTTAACGAACCATGAAATGTTATGAATATTATTAATTAAAAATGGTCGTAATAAACTAGAAGTTGAAATCAATGGAAGGAATAAGAATAATAATATTTTCAAAATTAATTACAATGGTTTTATATAAGTAAAAAATATTGATAAAAAAGTACCTAATCTTTAGTAGTCCTTATATGCTTTAAAAATACTTTTTTTTCTCAAAAAATAGTTTTTATTGATTCTTTTGAAAAAACAATGAAATTAATTTTTTACACGTCCAAAAAATTTATATGAAAGAATTAAATTCAGTTTTTTAATAAAAAAAATTCAATTTTATCTTTGGGTAAATTCTTTATAATTTTCCTAAAATATTAGTTTTTCAATAAATAGTGAAAATATTGATTTTTATTAAAACCACCTTTTTGTTTAATGAATTTACAAAGTTACATATTGTTTAATTTTTTTAAATAGTAAAATTAATAAAATTATGTTTATGTTAAACCAATTTTGTTCATTTTAATTAAATTCATTTTATCATTTCATATTAACACATTCTATACAGATGAGAATTTTCTCTTTGGAAAATAGTTTTCCCCACATTTGTGGGATTAGTATTAAATTATAATTTTCCACTTCTATGAATGAAATTTGTCAAAATATATTCTATATTTTAAATCATAATAATTAATATTTTATAATAATTTTATAATAATTTTTTGTAAAAATGAATATTAAAAATATTAAAAATTTATTAATGCGGTTAAGGATAAAATGGGTTTATTAGGGGGTTAAACTAAAAAGAGATAGGGTAAAATAACCTAAAAACTTTTCCAAATAAACTTTTATAGATTTTTTTTGACCTTATATCGTGTAAGGTTTTATAATGACCCATTTATTTATCCTTTTATAAGGTTTAAAACGTGGTTAAATGTTTAAAAAAAATTCCAAGTGTGTCCTCTCTCCCACTAATAAAATGTCACCTGTATCCACTCCTATTAAAATTTCCAAAACACATTGGTTAAAAAAATAATTTTAAAAATAAATTACATAAATCTATACCCAAATCTTAGTGGTCTTATTTTGATTATTAAACCCTCCTTGGAAGGATTTTGGTGATAACCTTAGGAGGTTATCCGAAGAATAGGTATCATTCATAACCGATCATTTTATTTTAATTATTATTCCACATCATTAAAATATTATTAAAATATTATGATATAATAAAATAAATATATCCCATATATTGAAATATTATTATTTCAATGGAATAACCTAAACCTATCTAATCTTCTATCAAATGGGAAATGAAACCGTCAATTATATATACAAGAAACTACTGCCTCACAAAACGATATAATTTTTTTCCATCACTATATATCATGAAGGGATATAATGATGGATTTAAATTCTATATTTGATATTAATAGAATAATTATACTTTTAAAATTATAATATTACATATAACTTCATACATTATATTATTTTAGAACATAATAATGTCACACATGTGTATGCCAGACTACCGGCTCATGAAGCGAAGTGATTTTTTTTCACATACACTTTACATAAAAGGAAATTAGGAAAATTTTTAAAAATATATATTATATATTTGAAATAATGATTAATATTTAAATTTGATATATTATTTTACTTCCTTTTTTTTCATCTGTTGAGAAAATGCTAAAAATGTTAATGCTTGCATATGGTCAACCGTCTATATGAATGGTGTAATTCATTTCCTACCTCTATATTTTATGGATTATTATATATAAATATATAATGAATATATATTATATTTAAATAATGGGTAAATTTTTTGATATTATGTAACCATGGTCAAAGTAAAATAACCCAATATACCAAACCAAAATAGACATGAAAAATGAAGTAGTTATTACACAAAATGTGATTATAACAAGGGATTGTTAATAAATGGGTAATAAAATTTCACAAGTAAATAATATGTGGTAATATATATATATATATATATAATTATGGGTTTTTAATTTATTTATAATAAAACTATATTTATTATAAATAAGTTTTAAATTTGTATCAAGTAATTTGAGACTTAAGGTAAGGTATTGTCACCTCAATTTTATTTCTATGGGATAAATGATGTATTCACCACTTTTTATTTTGTGTGGTATTTATTATGACCATGAATGTATTTTATGATTATTATTATGAAAATTATGGTTATTTATAAAGACATATAAATTTATTTCTTTCATGGGGATTACGATTCAAAAGTTACCAATGTGGTAAGGGTCTGGTGTTACAATATCATTGTTTATCGGGATTATTTATGATTATGAATTTATTGATGAAATATTATAATCTAAATCTCAATAAATTCATGAATTTATAAATCCTTTAGTTTTTTAGAGAATAAATGAATTAATTTCATTTAAAACTCTTTAAGTACACAAGATTGTAAAATAATGTTTTTAAAGAAAAAATGACTTTACTTCTCCCTTCGGTCAAAACTAATTTTTCTTCCATGTCCATGTTTTTTTGAAAATGTTTTCTATAAAAAATTTGAAATTATAAAATGTTTATTTAAATAAATATTTAGCCCTATTTTACTTTTTAAAAAGTTTTTTGAAAGGAAACTCCTTTTTATTTTATGAATAAGTCACTTTTAACTTTTACTAAAAATTTGAAAGTAATCATTATTATCATGGTTTATTTACCATAGTATCATCTTTATAGGATATACATTAAGAAAGTGGTTAGGCTTCATGGGGTACGACTCTCTATTGTGTATAACTGGGATCTGAGGTTTACCTTGAATTTTTAGAAAAATATTCAAAATGTTCAGTATACGAAGTTATGTTTTAGCACATCTTATTATCCTCATATATATGGTAACTCCAAGATACAAATTAAAACTCAATATTATGTGTTGAGATATTGTTATTTGTATTTAAAAGGTGGTTGGGATCAACACCTTCATTTAGTTTAGTTTTCTTACAAAAAAAGCATTCACTTGATCGTTCAGATAGATTTTTTATGAATACATATATGAAAATAAGCATATAAATCCAACATGATGGGTTAAATTTGGATAAATAAAGATATTGGGACCTAAGATATATGGGTAAATGGTATATAAATTTAGAGTAATTAAAAAAAACATAATTTAAGCTCATATTTAATAGAAAACATGTACTTAAAACCATCAATGTGATATAGAGTTTGATGTTGTTGAGAAGGTCTTCCTTTGAACTTCTTCATGGAAGATGGTTATGAGATTAAAAGATAAAATAAAGTTGATACATAGTTATATTTTCCATTTTGAGATTCTTGATTGAGAATGAACTATTTCTTATCACTTGGCACATCCAATGAACCTCTATGAATTCCACGATGCCTTCCATGTATCTCTTATAAGGTAATATATACCAAATTCATCCATATAAGGAACTTATAATTAATATCGTTAGATCAGGAAATTTCTTATAAAGAAAATATTATGAATACTTTGGATCATATATAGAAATTTATATGAAATAACACCACTCACCTGGTCAAGGGTCTATAGCGAAACCACCAACTTGAAGAAGCTACGTGGGAACCTGAGGATATGATAAGGAAACATTATCTTTAATTGTTTATATCAGAGTGAATTTTTTTATGTTATAATTAATATTAAGGGAGGAATAAAGAAATAACTTGATATTTTATGAAATATTTTTTAAAAAATAAAGTTAATTTCTTCGATAACATCTATTTCATTCAACAATGAGTTCTAACGAACCATGATATACTATTAATATTATTTTTTGAACCTAATAATTATAACCAAGAAATTAAACTTGATAGTATCAAAAATAATAAGCATATTTTTCAAATTAATTATACTGGTTTTATAATAATAAAACATATTGATAAAAAATTCATATATTTTAGTAATGTTTTTATATGATTCAAAAATAATTTTTTCTCAAAAACTAAATTTTATTGATTTTTGTGAAAAAATAATAAAATTATTTTTGAATATTTTATAAAATTTATTTGAAAAAATAACATCAAATTTGGAATTAAAAATTCAAAATTTGCTTAGTTTTAATTTCTGATAAGTTTCTGAAAAAATTATTTTTTCAGCTAATAGTGAAAAATATTGATTTTTATTATAAAAAACCATTTCATTTAAATCTTTTTTAAAGTTACATATTGTTTAAAAATGTTTTTAAAGTAAATTTAGTTCAATTATTTTATTATTAAAAAAATTTAGTTCATTTTAATTCACTTTATTTTGACATTTGATATTAAATTTTTCTATACTTATGAAAAGTTTCTCTGTGGAAAAACACTTTTCCATCATATCTACAAGTTTAATTTTAAATTAAATTGAACCACTTATATAAATAAAATATATAAAAATGAGTTCTATATTTTTAAAAATAATAATTAATTATATATAAGATGTTCAACTTATTTTTTTGGTCCGAATTAATTGTAAAAATAAAATACAAATTAATTACCATAATTAAAGTTAAAATGAGTTTACGGTATGTTAAACTTAAAAGATAAAGGGTAAAATGACATATTTTATATTATAAAATCTCAATTAATGTAAATTTGATAAAAATATCACATATAATATTCAAAAATTATTATTTTTACCCCTTTTTATGTTTAAAACATGACTCCACCTATTTATTTTCAAACATTTGAAGTGTGTACTCTCCCACAATTATAAAAGTGAACCCATCTCCTCTCCTCTTCCCAATTATAAAACCATTTGGTTTATAAAATACCTATCCAAATCAATTCTAAAATTTGATCTGTGTATCCTATATTTTGTATTATAATTAAAAAACCCTCTTAAGAAGGCTTTTTGTGCTAACCTAAGGGGGTTGTCTGAAGAAGTGGTATCGTTCCTAACAAAATGTTTTTATATTATTTCATCTTCCACCTCCTAAAAATATTACTAAAATATTATTATATAATATAATAAATATATTCAATATAATGATATGTTATTATTTTAATATTATAGTCTATATATATCTCCTCTTCAATCAAATGGGAAAAAACCATCGACCGTGTGTATGATGGACTATAACCTCACAAACTGATGTAATTCATTTCCATCATCGTATATCAAGAAAGGATATAACTAAATAATAAAATAATATATATATATTATATTTATAACATAATTATACTTCTAGAATTATAATATCACATATACCTTCTTACTTTCCATTTTGTGGGAATACGATAATGCTACTCATGTGTACGGTAGACACCCAACTCACGAAGTGATGTGATTCATTTTTCACTTATGATTTATATGATTGGAAATAAAGATAAATTTCATTAATATATGTGGCATATATTAAATAATAATGACTCTATAATTATTATATATTATTTAACTTCTTTTCCTTCCATCTGTTGTGAAAATAGAAAAAAAATTCATGCGTATGCATGACCTACCATCTCCATGAATGATGTAATTCATTTTCTTCACTAAATATTATTGATTAATATAAATAAATATTTAATTAATATATAATATATTTATATCATGGTTAAATATATATATTATTCTACCACTTTCAAAGTAAAAGGAAAAAAATACCAAACCAAAACATACCTGAAAAATGAATCAGTTATTGGTCAAAACATGATTTTAATAAGAAAATTTTAATACATTGGTAGTAAAATATTATAAGTAAATCATATATGGTACAATAAAAATAATTATGGTTCTTTAATATATTTATAGTAAACATATATTTATTATATAGGTGGTTTAAATGTGTATGAAGGAAATCAATACTTAAGGTAAGATATTTTCATCTCACTTTTATTTCTATTAGACACATGTCATATTCACCACTTGTTTTTTTATGTTGTGCATATTTTAAAAATAAATTAATTTTATGATTCTATTTATGAAAACTATGTGGATTTAAATATCCATCTAATTTTTTTTATTTCATGGGGATTATGATTCAAAAGTACCTAAAGGGGTAAATATTTGATGTTACAATCTCATTTTTATTATTTATTATTATGATTCCAATGATGAAATCATATGATATATCTCTCAAAAAGTTAAATAATTTTATTACCCTATGATTTATTATAGAGAATACATTTTTTCATTTAATTTTACAATAATTAATTACTCAATATTATGAAAAAATTCTTAATAAAAATCAACATTATTTCTATCTTCGCTTGAAAATCATTTTTCTTCCATGTTAATGTTTTCTAAAAAATATTTAAAGAATGGTTTAAAAATTATATAATCATTTTTTAAATAATTTTTTACCAATTATTTATTTTTTAAAAATGGTTTCAAATGAATTTTCTTATCACTTTCTAAACAATGAACATTTTACATTTAAAGATAATGTGAAATGAATCTTTATTTTAACATGTATAGAATGAATGGTATTTTACGCCATTATGATCACTTAATAATTTAAGAATTCCTTTTAAATTTTCCATGATTATTTTAAAATAAAATATTTTCCTTAATATTTGGTAAATTTGGATATTTTAAGTAGTGTTTTCAAAATTTAAACAATATTTTTATCAAGAATTATTTTGTGATATTTTTATAGAATTTTTATTCATCAATGACAAAAACATTTGGCATTTATTATGTTTTATTGGGGATGTGATTCAATTTCAACATAATTATTTTTTCTTTTGATGGTTTATGATTATAATAAAAATATGTTTTTAAACCTACTTTATTTACATGGGTAATGCAATGATGAATTGATGAGATGATTATGAAATCCATTTCCATTATATGGGTTTTGATATGATAGGATGTTTATGAAAAGAATTTTGTTTCTATGGGATATGATTTGATGAATGTTTTATGATCCTTTGGAATAAAAATATATGTATTATGTGATGGGTGGGGCCTACATATCCCTCCAATTCATTGAGTAATGATTAATGTTCTATGAGTTCAAAGGTTATACAGGAAGTTATCCTAAGCCTGAAAAAGATGGTACACCAAAGGTTATCATAGGAACAAAAAGGTGGGTACATGAGAGGTTATTCCAAGCAAAAAATAGTGTATATAAGAGGTTATAACATGATATAATAAGGTTCCTGGGTGTTTATCCCAAGCCTAATATGTTATGAATGTCTTGGTGAATAACCTAGAAATAACATCTTCTATGCTTATATGTATGCCTCAAATCTATGTCTTATGGAAATGTTACATTCTCAAGGATCCAATTCATTGATTCCTTTCTGATTTATGTATTATTAACTACCAATATTTTTTCCATGACTCAATTTTATAAACAATGATATGCAAGGTATAGTTTTAAAATGTTATTCTTTTGTTTTCATACCCTTATTCTCATGTTATGTTGATATCTCCCATGGTTACCCTTACTAAGCATCTAAACTCACCCTTTCATATGTTTCCTTTCCCTAAGTTATGAATAATGGTTTTAAGTAGGGTAAGTCTATGAATTTTATTATGTGGGAATATCTTTATGGGATATGTTTAATATCTTTCACGAAATAATAAGATTGTGTATCTAGTTTCCAAAGACACTAAACCTTTAGATTCCTTAGGTGTGTATGGGTGAGATGTATTTAATATTAATCTATTAAGTTTTAATATAAATGTATGAAAATACTAGGTTGTTATAAAACATCACATCTTCCATGATTTCAAATCCATTATAGAGTCAAAACCATATTTGAGGCATTTTATTGACCAGATGATGTTTATAAAACAATTTTTAAATAAATACACATTTTAAAACCATTTTACAAGACAATAAAGATGAATTTACAAAAATTAGACCTCATCAGTTTCAAATCAATCAATTTCCTAGGCCAATCCAATAAATTTATAGGAACATAATGTAATTCATTATATAAATCCATTTTATAGAGATTTCTACCTTTCTAAGGGAGAAATCCATGTGGCCTTCAAAAATAGAGATTAGAAACAAATAGATTATGTCCTCAAAATTGTAGATATTTATAAAAAAACAACAATAATTCTTAAAAGACTCTATATATAGTAATTATATCCCATTTATATTCTTTATAATCAAGTGGTATAGATATCATGAATTGATCTAGATAAAAGAGGTTAATCGAGAGGAAATCTGGACATACCTCAAAGATATCAACTCAAATTGATCAATAATCACAAATTCATTGATATAAAATTAGTATAAAGTGTCAATGAGGGGATTTTTAAAGATAATAAAGGATTAAAATGATATCTAACATAAAAATGATCAAGGTAATAGAGGTAATTTTCTATTTTAAAATGCATATATTAGGTTACATGGTTAGAACACACTATTAGACAAACAAAAAATTAACCATGATATAGTAATTTTCTGTTGAAAACCAAAGTGATTGGTTACCAAATAATTTTTAGAAGGATAGAAAAACCATGAACCAACCATTAAAATCACCATTAAAACTAACATATCTATATCTCAGGGATACCACACAGTTACTACTGAACATGTGAAGACCGTGTGCCAATTCTATTTTCTGTAAAAATCTAATTTTTTTAACACTAAATCCCAAAATCATTTTGAACCTAAAATAGATAAAATAGAATCATAAATATAAATACCTATGACCTGGATATATTCATATATTCATTAAAATTTATTTTATATTATTAGTTCCCAAAATTAGTTGCAATGTAATCAACCCATCCTTTATTATGACTCTAATAAAATGTCACTTCTACTAAATATTATTCATCCAAACATGAAACTCTACTTTCTTTGCATTATGTATAAAATTTTCATTATTATAGTGAAATACATTTTCCTATATTTTTTATAACTCCTCCAAGACGTTTATCAACTAAACTATCTCTTTCTTAGCATTTGTTACAATGATGTACTCTACCACTATGGTAGATAACGCCACCACCTTATTAAATTCATATTTCTAGCTCATTGTTTCTCCACCACAAGAAATCATATAACCTATGGTGGTCCTCATATTTTTGATATCACCTCTATTTTTTTTATCCACACACCCCTATAATGAATTTACTTTCCTAAAACACATATATACTTCATTTATTACATTTTAATACCTTGGTATCTAGTTGAAATCTTCACAATGTTTCTTTCCAGGTTTATCGATGTACCTACACAAAAATCCAAATGAATAAGTAATATCAGTTCAAGTAAAGACCATGGAATACATTGATCTTTCTTTAGTTGATTCATAAGGGACCTTTTTTTATACACAACCTCTTTTTTCATCTTTAGTGATTACACCTTTGAAAATTTAAAACATCTTTACAAGGGAATATAAACTAAATTTTCATCAATAATACTAAATTTTCTCAAACAAATTTAATATGGTCATCCTATAATAACCTCATAGTTCTAGATATATATCTATATTTCTATAAATCCCTAAAAAATTATTAGCTTCTATAATATTTTTCATCCCACAGTCCTCCACCAAGTGACCTTTTAACTCATCCATCCTCTACATATATGATCCTATAATGATAATGTCATCTGTATACGAAATAAAAATAATCAAACAATCACTAAAATACACAAAACAACTCCATTGATCTATTTTACTCCCTTTATATGTATTTAAATTATTATTCCACATCCTGGGTGACTACTTCAACACATATAAACCTTTCTAGAGTTTTCAATTGAAGTCTACCCTTCCTAACTTAAATAAACCTTATAGATTCTTTATATAAATTTCCTAAAAAAATATCCATTAAGGGATGTATTATTTAAATAAATATGATCAATATGTAATTACTCTGATGTAAAAATATTAAGAACCTCTTGGATAATTAAAGCTTCATTGAAGGAGATAAAATTTTAGTAAAATCTTGACCTTTCTTTTACCATAGTAATCTTCCATAACCTACTATACCAATTTCTTCTATGATGAGTTTTTTATTTATATAAATGGAGTTAAATCCAAAGTATTTTTTTTCATTAAATGAAGAAATATCTTATTTATAGCCATCTCCCATTGGATCGAGTCCTTTAACTAAATTTCCTATTTAAAGCATTATGTATCTCTACTTTTAATATATAAAAATAATGTAAGTATGATAATTACCTTTGAATATGTATACTAACCCTTGTCGATCTTCTTAACACCACATAAGAAGTAGGATATACTAATTCAACTATAATATAGTCATGATCACCTTTCATCCCTATTTTCTCCTGATACCCTGATTTTTTATTTCCATTGTCCACTTTAACATCATGACGATCCTTAAATGTGATACTTTTATTAAATATCACATATTGGATTATAATGATATTATTTTTCTCATAATATAAATATTTATACCCAAAATCCTCTATACTAATAAACATGATTTGTCCTTAGCATCATGATTTTCCATTATATCACAATCTATATGTACATATGGAAAAAACTAAAGACTCATCAGTGAGAGTGTTTTACCTCATATCCTGAGATGATAACCTCATGTATACATTATCCCATTGATATATATGGACTCTTGTTCATGAGATATGTTTCCATATTCAATTCCTCTTCCCAGGAGTTCATAGTTAACCCTAATTATAACATCATACTCCTAACACATAAATTCAATACCTTATTCATCCTTTCATCCATACCATTATATTATAGTGTAGCTGAAATAATATTCAACCACAAAATTATATTATTATCATATAATTCTCTAAACTCTTTAATATCATAATATCTTATGTTATTAGAGATCAAGAATCAAAACCTTGATCCTGACTCATTGTATACCAAATTATTCCACTTTTAAAACATTGTAAATGAATAAAATATTATTTTAAAAATTAAACCCATACCATCCTTATTATTTTTTCGATATATTTCATATAATATAGTGACCCTCAAAGTGAATATACTAGTGTAGGACCCAAGAAATAGGATTATAAAGGTTTATATTTCTAAACATTGGTTTTATTCTTCAATTTATAAAATATACATTCTTCTACATTCTATATATTCATTATTCAAATAAGTAAAATTCCATTAATTTTGGATTTAATAAATTTCCTTTTTTTGAAGGACCTTTATACCCTTATCACCCATGTATCCTAACCTATAATTCCAATTCTATTAATCCACAATATAATATTTTTTGTAAGTATTTCTATTCATTTTTTTGATATTATATAGGGTCACATTGTTTACTTCACATGATATGACCATAAATCCATTAATAATTTTATACGCTCAACTTGTGAAAATGGTGGTAAATATATCATAATCAAGTTAACTAATAGAAATAATATATATTCATAGTCAAGGATATATCACACATTCTATAGAATGATAAATAATCCACTATTGGTTTTTATTCATGAATTACACTTTCTTATAATTTTCAAGGTTTCATCATCGAAAAAATATTACTTAAAAAAATTTCTAGAAATATAATTATTATATAATCAATTATCATATTTAAAATAAAAATATGCCCCAATTTATAACATTAGAGACTACATAGGGCTATACACATTCACAAAAAAATCATCATTGGATCCTTAAACTGTCGTGTTTAATGCATTGGTTTGGGGCACCTTTTATTTGTATTTTCACTCTTTTTTGATGTTTTATTTCTTCCGACAATTCCAGTAGGTCTAGAGATACCACTTTTCCTTGTATTGATTATTTACTATTGATTTTGATAAACCTCTATGAATATATCATTGCATATATCTACCTGTTTATTCCATGTGAATAGTATAATCTAATAATTTTTCTTACTCTCTTCTATGAATATCCTCATAGAGGATTATATCTCCCACATCATTCAACTTCAAATATGTATTCCTGGATGATCTACTCATGGTTTTTGCATTAGAATTCTAGATATCAAGTAATAATGATATTAAAACCAATGCAAAAACGTTACAATCTAGTATAATTCCTTTGGTGGTGGTGTTTAATTCCTTGATGTGGATAGTAACAAGATTCCCTCCACTCATCTTAATATTTATAAAAATTCAAATCACATGCACCATTTTCTATGAATTTGGATTATCATATATATTTGTGATTCCTTTCATCAAACCATATGTATTATTCTATTTTATGATATAGAATTACATGTTTCTTACAAACATAATGTGAACAACTCCCAGAACCTTTGGATCCTTTGAATCAAATTTGTTCTTATCTATCTCAATTAATTTCACTCCCAAATAAAGTAAGTGTATATTTTTATAATAAATATAATATTCAATCTATATCCTCTATTAAATGAATTTATATTCATAAAAATGATCAATCTTAATTTTTTTTATTATATTTACACTGTTCAATTTGATAAATCTTACTTTGTTATTCCAGACTCAGGATTTGATAAAATTTGTTATAGAAATACTAAGAGAACAAACAATTGTTTATTTTACATTATAATAGTAATAGGGAACAATATAAAAAATAAATAATAAGAGTAATAAAATAATATTAACATTGTTTGAAAGAAATATTATAGGGAAAAAACTTAGTGTACTAAAACCCTATATTGAGATAAACTCATAAAGAAACAAAATGATCTGTAATTCCACATTTCTATAATAGTAAATTTGTACAATTGGTCCAATGTTATATAATAATAGTTTTAGTAGGTACATGGAACTATAGTAACGTTGTTTTAGTCATTATTTAGCTCTATTATAATGACTATGTTGGAGTCTACATTTATATAGTACCACCGTCGTGGTTGAATCATGATAGTTACAGAATTTTCTATAGTACAAGCGGTAAGATTTTTTTCCAACTTCATCAGATAGATTAGGCTCCACCATTACAACACATTGGGAGATTTTCCTTACCTAAATCATGAATTTTACAGTTTGAATACATAAAAATATTCATTTGTAAGGGGTAAGACATATACTCATTAGGAAAATATTAAATATGTCCCTAAATAAATTAAATATATATGGGTACATTAAAAATATGATGTGATAGTAAAAATATAAACATAGCACTTGTCGAATATCTGAATTTTAACAAGAAAACTAGATGAGAGACCAAACCTACCTCAACTAGTGCCAATATGAGATAGATACTCTATTGTATGATCACAACATAAGTATAGTGGGTATAAGAATCATCTATATAGAACCACAAAATCTTATAAAGATAATTATTTATCATAAAATCCAACCAATTTATTCACATAAACATGAAAAATAATAATTCATCATATTATCGAACTTACCTATATTCAATGTTCTACATGTACTTGGGGGGTGGAAATAATTCCCAACTCCTTTTATGATACTATTTTTTTAGTCAGATACATGATTAACCATGTATTAATATACAATTTTTAATGACATCCCATCTAACCTATATATCAGAAAGGTAGTTAGTTTGTCTGTTCATTTAAACATTCATAATAATAAATATATGTTAGTGTCCCAACCAACCTTTCACTATTGATTTATCAAGGTTGACACTTCAACTAACCTTTTATAATAAAGGAAATGGGTTATAAATCCACCCATATATTTCTCATTTAAATCCTTTAAGTTATAAATTACATGAGCCTTTACCTTTTATAGTTAATAAGTAAGACCCATATCAACACTCACAGTATCCATTCAATACCATCATCCAAAGGCTAAGACTCATCGACTACCAATGACACATTCTATCATTAAGGACTATTTTCTCCATATATAAAGTATTAAGGCTACCCTTTTATCTTAGAAAACCCTAGGTCACATATCAAGGATAAAAAATTGAATCCATAATAAGAAACACCACTTATGGGATATAATTTTAATGTTACACAATTCCTTCCTATATGAAATATCCATTAACGATTATATAATTAAATAATAAAACTCGAGAGATCTATTATGACTTTAAAGTACCTCATTATTATAAATAATTGATAAATTCTACCTTAATCAGAATAAATTATAAAATCTAACATAAACCCAAATTTATGGATTTAATATGAATAATAGGAAAAAATTAGAGAAATCATTAATAGAAGGGAGTATATAGTTATACTCACTAATAGAGATCCAACTCGATAAACATCACTAGAATCATATATCGGAAAGAAGCTGTATCACAACTGTAAGGGAGAAAATAGAGGGAGGGGGAGTGAAGTCCATATAATTAAAAAATGTGGAATGATGATATTTATATTAAAATATAATCTATTTATTAATGAAATTGGGTTTTTAAATGTACTGAAGAGTATAGAGTATTCAGTGCACCCTCATCAGGTACTTAGCAGCAACCATATGCCTGCCAAGTGGCCACTGACCATCTAGTGGATAACATAGATCTATTGCCTTCCTAACTTTTTATTACTGGGTACTTTGTATCCAACCACTGGGTACCTAATGGTATCAACATTTCATTAAATTATTATTACCACTTACCACTTTTCACTAAATTTGGTTCCCAAACTCTACTAATTCCAAAACCCAATTCCACTAGTGTTACTCCCTAGCAAAAAAAAAACAATTTTTTCCCAAACCAGGGGTTCCACATTAACTCATGCATGTATACCCATAAAAAATATGATATAAAATAATGGTGATAGTTTATAATAAACACTATAGGATATACTCTTGGAATAATCACATAAAATTAAAAATAAATAGATGAATTAATAAAAACATCAAATTAAATGAATGTTTTTATAGTAGATAACCTACAATAAATAGAAAATATCAATAATACATAATAGGATGATACCAATTCATATCATACATACATAGAATCAAAAGGATCACATACTATGTTGATTATATAAAAGTAACTCAAAATAAAAATACAGATGTAGATTCAACTATAAGAACCCAGTTCCCACCTCAAACTGGTCTGTCAAGCCCCATCCATATACTATAGCTAAGGAACATATATGGATTTTCATATAAATGTGAAACATGTAGATCTACAAAAAAAACTATGGTGAAGGTGTAGGATGTGATAAATAAATCATAGTAGGACCTGAACAACTATGTAAAGACTCGTAAAATTCAATGGATTTTTCTTTATTTTCTTTGGTATTTTAGAAGAATGCAGTTTCTAATGGCACCTGAGTCTAAGGCCTGGTGAGCCGGGAATATTTTTTCCGAAGTTTAGCTCGGGTACGCTCAGTGAACGAATGAGCGGGTTTTTTCTAACTTTTGATCCAGTCTTCGGAATCGAAATCCAAGGACACCGATGGAACCGCAACACCGGTAATTTCTTAGGAACACCTTTTCCGGAGTTGCGTTTGCTCAGGAAGAGTTGTTAAAAATTAGGGAAATAAAATGTTAGGTAAAATAAATTATGTGCAATTTATTTTATCCTTGTTAGTTTAATTCTCTCAGGGGAAGTTATTGGTGGGGCCCACTGTAACATCCCAGGTAATTAAAGAATAAAGAATTTTCATATTTATTAATATTTACGAATTAAATATTAATTTTAATTAAAAGGGGTTTCTACATTCGATAGCGTACTCGATACGCAACAATGAGTTTCTTTGAAAACTTACGTTGCACACAAGTAATAAAATACTATTATTTTAAATGTTAGTTAACAAGTAGCTATTGTAATGGCAGTAATGGATAGAAATAACTAAAATATGATTATATATGTTTTTAAATGTTTTTACATTTACCCAATAAAATATAAAGGCTTAAAATACGGAAAGAGTTCAATTTTAGGCATTTATACCCTAATTTTCCCTAAGGGTTCACTTATCACCTTTTGATGGAGAACCGTCATTAAATATAGTTTTGATCAATATTATAAATTCTATTGGACCAAAAATAACTCTTCTTTAGAATTGGGACATCAAAATTTACTTTGTGTAAATTTTTGGTACCTTTCCGATAAAGTTCATTTTTTAATGAATAGTGTAAAATGTTGTATTTTAATTCAAACCTCTTTTTAATCTAATTTATTTATATGATCAGATTATCTTTTGAATTGGTTTTAAAGTGAAATTAAAAAATATTTTTATCATTAAATCCAATAGTGGTCGTTGGAATTAATTTCACTTTGAAATCGGACTTAAACTAGTGTCAATCTTTTGATACTTATTGTTTCATAAAAACACGCTATTTGCTATGAGAGTGGGAATTAATTATTAAATTAATTAATGTTACTTATATGTTATTAATTTTTTAAAATAGACTTCATTTTTTAATTCGTAATATCAAATATAGCTTAGGGCGAATTTTTGGTAATTTTCTGAAAAACTTCAAATTTTGATGAATAGTGAAACCACTAAGTGGTACTTATAAAAAACTTATTTTCCGTTTAAATGAAATTTTTCCATCATTGTGTTTTGATTTTCAAAAATCTGACATACATGGTTGTCATTAAGAAGTAAAATGTGGTTCAATAAGATTAAAATAATTTTTTGGTGAATAGTAACTTATTAAGTTTTCAATCGCGATTAGTGGTAATTAGTGTAGTTTAAGGTAAAAATAATGTTTTAATAATATGATATGAGCTTGAAACATGTCCTACCCTCATTGGATGTGTCATGGACGACCAAGACAAGCCATGGGTCAACTTGGGGACCCCATGGAGCCACTTTGGTTGGGAAATGACATAAATAACTTTTTATTTAATGTGAAAGTAAAAATGACACAAACATAATATGTTTTACGAAAACAATTTTTACATGGGGTTATAAAGATAAGATGTTTGATTATAAATTATCATTGGAAATCTAAAAAGATTTCATACATCATAGTATTTTTTTAATAATTTTTAGACTTTAAATAAATTAAATTATTAATGACATCATGATGATGCAGCGATGACTTCATTATTTAACGATTTAAATAAAATGGAAAGATAATCTAATATCTAAAACCTACACATTTCCAGAACCTATTGGATGGGAATATTTCGAAGCCTTATCATCTTATCTTCGAAATATATCAATGTGGGACCTTAGAAATTCGAAACACTTTTGAAAATAAAATAATAGTTTCATGATTTCTAAAAGTGCCCCTCCTCTCCTCTTATAAAAGGCCCCCACCTCTACCTCATTTCACACACTCCTCAAGCCTTTGGATCGGCCATACCCTTCCCATTTACTCTCTCCAAATCCCTCTCCTCATCCTAGAGGATTCCCTTTGTGCAGAATCCTTTCAAAGGAAGCCTTTAGGCTAAAATCAAAAGGAGTTACACTTTTAAAGGTAATTCATTCTCTCTTGTTCATTTGTTTTATTTTGCTTCTCCAACCCCCTAAACTCTTTTTATTTACTTCTTTTGTAACAACAACAGTATCTTCAATATACTAGGATTTTGTTATAATATTTACTCAAGCTACACTCTCACACAACTACATCAAATGGTTAAAGAACATACGGTTTCCGTGGATGGCGAAATTCTGCCCCCCGAAACGATGATTGTTCAATACTCATTTAACACCTTCAAAGGTGGCCATTATGATGTCACTATTTTTATATATGATATATAATATATTTATTATTTCCTTAAGCTTCTGTATTTTTCATTTATGGCATACCATTATTGTTTCCATTATGGGTAAACACGATATCTTCATTTTAGGAAGTGCGGACTACCACCCCTGAAAGTGATTTGATTCGTTAATACCATATGTGGTATGTGTAAAGGATAAAGTTAATGATATTATATATGTTATTATACTGGAATTATAATATACTCTTATATCATTATGATTCCATTCTATAAAATACGAAATAGAAATGAAAGTAGCGTTCATGCGTACGTACCGCTTACCATCTCCATGAACGGTGCATTTCATTTCTTACCTCTAAATGATTATGTAATATTATAAATACATGTATATGCTGGATATATATGATATATATGATATACAAATCAGGAATGTCATTCTGGATATAAAGAACCTTTGACCACACGAACAACATGTAATTGTAAGAAGTCCACTTTCGACTTAAGAACCAAATATTGACAAAACAAACATTATTAACTTAAATGGTTACATAATGTTTATAACATGGCAATAAGTGATATAAAAGGAATAATGATCTTTAAAAATGTTCTTAATCAAGTATAAATTAACTCAAGTTTATTATTCTGGACGTTAAAGAACGATTGAGTCAAGTCGGACCCGAGGTAAGGGACTTCGTCTCAATCTCCTTTCATTGAGGCATATTTCGTTTTATACACAACTTTATTTTATACGGTGTATAAACCCCTTTGACTTTTACTTTTATACAAAAGGAATCTTTTTCTACAAAGCATTTTACTAAACGAAAAAAAAGAATGTTTTTTAACGTACGCGGTGACAACGACCTTTTCCGACACCGCGAGTATTATTTGGTCTTTGGCTTCCTCAACAAACCGTAATGTTTTTAAAATAAAATAAATACCATATACTCTTTTATGTATTTTGGTATTGAAAATGGTTTTGATAAATGATTCTATTATGATATATTTGGATTGAAATGTGGAAATTTTATCATTCCTTTATAATGGTTTTATGTTTTATGATTTTATATTGATACTTGGACATTTGACGGGTGGTTACATGATAAACCATATGACGGGTGGTGCCGTGAATACCAGGACGGGTGGTTAGGTTATAACCTCCAATGCATTATGTATGGAAGTCGGCCGTATGGATATTCCATTTAAGTATGTATGGAAATTGGCTGTATGGAAATTCCATTAAATGATATGTGTGGAAGTCGACCGTATGGTTATTCCACTTAAGTATGTTTATGTCCCAAGTTACCTTTATATATGTTATGTGTTCTTTATATGGGTTTTATGGTAATCCTTTGGTTAAAAAAAGGTAAGTAATGATACTTTATTCAGTGAAGAGTTTTTACTACTTCATGAAGGTGAAGGTATTACTTTGATAGAGTATACATGGTTTACTTGATGTTTGAAAAACTAACAGTTTTCATTCTTTGTGTATCCCTTACTGAGCTTTTTATGCTCACCCCAAGTTTTTTTTTGAAAGGTTTTTCACAGGACTTAATGTGGAATAAGGTCAAGGATGGGATCAAGGGAATGTCATGCTATATAAAACATGGAACTAGACATGTTTCTTTTAAGACTTTTTTTTATTATGGAAACTTAGTAGAAGTGAATACTTTGTAATCTTTTGAGATGTAATAGTTATGTTATAATTCTCTAAAACTCTAAACCTGAAAAGATCCTCAACGTGAATTATTCATTTAATTCAATATTAAGTAAGATTTAAGGTCGGGGCCTTATAGTTGGTATCAGAGGTCGGTTTAGACAACTTTAGGAGTTAGAAAAGTGTTTAATTATAATATGATTGAAATGATATAGCATTTATGGATTACCATGTTGCTTCGCCTAAGATATTTCTGTGTTCAGAATGGTTTTCCACAGAGGAAACAAAGAAACTATGTTGGGATGACATCAGGAGGAAGACAACCTTCCAAATCAGCAACCTGAGATGGTCGGAATCGGAACTGAACAGTTTTTTGCAGTGATGGAACAATTGACTCAGGATATAAATGGTGGTGGTATCCATGCACGAGTTCAGCCAGATCAACCGCAGAGGAACATGTCAGTGGTGAAACATTTCATGAGGCAACATCCCCCATCATTCAGAGGATCATCTGACCCTATGCTAGCTAAAGGGTGGATTAAATCACTGGAGAAGATTTTCGATGTCATGGGGTGTTCATAAAATCAAAAGTTTAGTCTTGCTATTTACCGTTTGGAGGGTGAGGCAGATTAGTGGTGGTCTATGGTTAAAAATATTAGGGACGCCGATGAGATTGATTCTCTTGACTGGGATGAATTCAAAGGTATGTTTCTTGAGAAGTATTTTCCTAAGTCTGTTCGACTTAGGATGGAAAATCAATTCTTGGAATTGAGGCAAGAGGAAGACTCAGTGGCCGCCTATGAAGAAAGGTTCACTCGATTGGAAAGGTATGCTCCAAATTTTATCCGAGACCTTGATAGTAAAATCAATCATTTTTACTCAGGATTAAAGCCAAAATATTGAAGGGAATTAGCTTCTCGTGAGTTTAAAAGTTATGAAAAACTTGTTCGATGTGCTGAGAAGGTGGAAATGGAGTTTGCCGATGACCAAGTGTTCTATAACAACTAGCAGAAGAAGAGACCGAGGTGGCAGGAGAAAGATAAGAATTATTCAAAAAAGTCTGATGGTAAGAAAACTAAGTTTCTAGTTTGTGATAAATGTGGAAAAAGGCATGCTGGGGAATGTCTTCTGAATTCTGGAAAGTGCTACCGATGTGGTAAGATGGGACATAAGGCTCGTGATTGCACTGAAAAGGATCAAGGTGAAGGTAAGACCAAATTTGATTTACAGTTAGTGAAATGTTATAAGTGCAATGAGATGGGTCACTATGAAAACGAGTGTCTGACAAAGAGCTTGAGTGATGGGAAGCAGTTAGACTACAAGCAGAAAGGGGTGGTGAAATCTTTTGCAACTACTTCGGCAGACGTCGGGCCATAAAATGAAGTTGTATCAGCTCCAGGGAGCTCAGTATTTTTCGAAGATTGACTTGAGGTCGGGGTACCATCAGTTGAAAGTAAAAGAAGCAGACATTCTGAAGACTGCGTTCCGTACTAGATATGGCCATTATGAATTTGTAGTAATGCCTTTTGGGCTAACCAATGCACCTTATGTATTCATGGACTTAATGAATAGAATTTTCTATGAGTTCTTGGATAAGAATGTGATGATTGTTTTCAGGAACTGAAAAGAAGATTGGTGAATGCTCTAGTTTTGGCACTACCTTCCAGGAATGGTGAGTTTGTTATATACAGTGATGCTTCATTGAAAGGACTTGGTTGCATCCTAATGCATAATGATCAGGTAATTGCTTATGCTTCACGACAGTTAAAGACTCATGAGGTAAATTACCCTACACATGATCTGGAATTAGCTGCTGTTGTTTTCACTTAAAAAATTTGGAGGCATCATTTGTATGGAGTAAAGTGTGAAATATATACTGATCACAAAAGTTTAAAGTATATATTCACTCAGAAAGAATTGAACATGAGACAAAGGATATGGCTATAATTAATCAAGGATTATGATTGTACAATTCATTACCATCCGGGAAAAGCAAATAAAGTGGCTAATGCTTTGAGTCGAAAAAGTAATGCTTCATTAGCAATGTTGCATTTGGAACGTGATCCTTTGGTTATAGATTTGATGAACTTTGGCATAGAAGTTGTTGGTATAGGATGTTCTTCTATTTTGTTTCAGGTATCAGTGAAATCTTCTCTATCAGACAGAATCAAACAAGCACAGAAGCGAGAGAGTGAGTTGAAGAAAAAGGTAGAGCTGGTTCAGAAAGGTAAGTTTCCTGAATTCAACATTGATAATGATTGTGTTTTGAGGTTTGGGAAGAGATTATGTGTGCCTTGTGATTCACAGTTGATGAATGAGTTGTTATGTGAGGCTCATAGTTCCCCGTTTTCAGTTCATCCTGGCAGTACTAAGATTTACAGAGATCTGCAGGAGTATTACTGGTGGGATGGAATGAAAAGAGATATTGCTGATTTTACTGTGAAGTGTTTGACATGTCAACAGGTTAAAGCAGAGCGACAGTTACCGAAAGGGATGCTTCAGCTTTTACCAATGCCAGAGTGGAAATGGGAGAATATATCCATGGACTTTGTTGTTGGATTACCGAAGACATCTCGAGGTAATAATGCAATCTGGGTTATTGTTGATCGCTTGACTAAATCTACTCATTTCCTTGCCATACGAGATACTTTTTCCCTGGATCAACTTTCCCGTTTGTATCTTAAAGAGATAGTCAGGTTACATGGAGTTCCTCTCTCCATTGTATCTGATCGTGATCCCAGGTTCACTTCTAACTTTTGGAAAGGCCTTCAGAAGTCGTTGGGTACTGAATTAAATTTTAGTACAGCTTTTCATCCTCAATCAGATGGGAAGTCAGAACAAACAATTCAGACCTTGGAGGATATGCTACGAGCTTGTTCGATGGATTATCAGGGAAGTTGGGACCAACATCTTTCTTTGGTTTAGTTTTCTTATAATAACAGCTTTCATTCCAGTATACAGATGGCACCATTTGAGGCATTATATGGGAAGCGGTGTCGAACTCCAGCATGTTGGGATGAATTGGGTGAAAGGAAGCTGATGGGACCAGAATTGGTAGAAGAGATGGCAGAAAAAGTTCAGTTGATTCAGAAGCACATGAGAACAGCTCAGAGCAGGCAGAAGAGTTATGCGGATAACCAGAGGAAGGATCTATCTTTCGAGGTAGGTGATCATGTTTTTCTCAAGGTTTCTCCTTGGAAAAGTGTGATGAGATTTGGTAAGAAAGGAAAGCTGAGTCCAAGGTTTATTGGACCAAATGAAATTCTGGAGAAAGTTGGATCAATTTCTTACCGAGTGGCTTTACCTCCGATTTTATCTCAGGTACACAATGTTTTTCATGTTTCAATGTTGAGGAAGTATATGCCAGATCCATATCATGTTTTGAGTCCAGAGGTAGTTCAGCTGGAGGAGAACCTATCTTATGAAGAACAACCAGTCCAGATTCTTGACCACAGGGAGCAGGTGTTACGGAATAAGGTGATTCATCAGGTAAAGGTTTTGTGGAAAAACCATGTGATTGAAGAGGCAATGTGGGAATCTGAAAATGCTACGAGGGATAAATACCCCCCCTTATTTTGATAAGTGAATAAAATTGCGAGGACGCAATTCCCAAAAGCGGGGAAGGATGTAACATGACAGGTAATTAAAGAATAAAGAATTTTCATATTTATTAATATTTACGAATTAAATATTAATTTTAATTAAAAGGGGTTTCTACGTTCGATAGCGTACTCGATACACAACGATGAGTTTCTTTGAAAACTTACGTTGCACACAAGTAATAAAATAATATTATTTTAAATGTTAGTTAACAAGTAGCTGTTGTACTGGCGGGAATGGATAGAAATAACTAAAATATGATTATATATGTTTTTAAATGTTTTTATATTTACCCAATAAAAGATAAAGGCTTAAAATACGGAAAGAGTTCAATTTTAGGCATTTATACCCTAATTTCCACTAAGGGTTCACTTATCACCTTTTGACGGCGAACCATCATTAAATATAGTTTTGATCAATCTTATAAATTCTATTGGACCAAAAATAACTCTTCTTTAGAATCGGGACATCAAAATTTACATTGTGTAGATTTTTGGTACCTTTCCGATAAAGTTCATTTTTTAATGAATAGTGTAAAATGTTGTATTTTAATTCAAAACCTCTTTTTAATCTAATTTATTTATATGATTAGATTATCTTTTTAATTGGTTTTAAAGTGAAATTAGAAAATATTTTTACCATTAAATCCAATAGTGGTTGTTGGAATTAATTTCACTTTGAAATCGGACTTAAACTAGTGTCAATCTTTTGATACTTATTGTTTCATAAAAACACGCTATTTGCTCTGACAGCGGGAATTAATTATTAAAATAATTAATCTGACTTATATGTTTTGAATTTTGTAAAATAGACTTCATTTTTGAATTCGTAATATCAAATATAGCTTAGGGTGAATTTTTGGTAATTTTCTGAAAAACATCAAATTTTGATGAATAGTGAAACCACTAAGTGGTACTTATAAAAAACTGATTTTCCGTTTAAATGAAATTTTTCCATCATTGTGTTTTGATTTTCAAAAATCTGACATACATGGTTGTCATTAAGAAGTAAAATTTGGTTCAATGAGATTAAAATAATTTTTTGGTGAATAGTAACTTATTAAGTTTTTAATCGCGATTAGTGGTAATTAGTGTAGTTTAAGGTAAAAATAATGTTTTAATAATATTAGATGATCTTGAAACATGTCCTACCCTCATTGAATGTGTCATGGCCGACCAAGAAAAGCCATGGGTCAACTTGGGGACCCCATGGAGCCACTTTGGTTGGGAAATGACATAAATAACTTTTTATTTAATGTAAAAGTAAAAATGACACAAACATAATATGTTTTACAAAAACATTTTTTACATGGGGTTATAAAGATCATATGTTTTATTATAAATTTTCATTTGAAAGATAAAAAGATTTCCTACATCATAGTATTTTTTTTATAATTTTTAGAATTTAAATAAATTAAATTATTTATGACATCATGATGATGTAGCGATGACTTCATTATTTAACGATTTAAATAAAATAGAAAGATAATGTAAAATCTAAAACCTACACATGTCCAAAACCTATTTGATGGAAATATTTCAAAGCCTTATCATCTTATCTTCGAAATATATCAATGTGGGACCTTAGAAATTCGAAACACTTTTGAAAATAAAATAATAGTTTCATGATTTCTAAAAGTGCCCCTCCTCTCCTCTTATAAAAAGCCCCCACATCTACCTCATTTCACACACTCCTCAAGCCTTTGGCTCAGAAATCCCCTTCCCATTTACTCTCTACACACCCCTATCCTCATCCTAGAGGATTCCCTTTGGGAAGAATCCTTTCAAAGGAAGCCTTTAGGCTCAAATCAAAAGGAGTTACACTTTTAAAGGTAATTCATTCTCTCTTGTTCATTTGTTTTATTTTGCTTCTCCAACCCCCTAAACTCTTTTTATTTACTTCTTTTGTAACAACACCAGTATCTTCAATATACTAGGATGTTGTTATAAGATTTATTCGAGCTACACTCTTACACAACTACATCAAATGGTTAAAGAACATACGGTTTCCGTGGATGGCGAAATTCTGCCTCCCGAAACGATGATTGTTCAATACTCATTTAACACCTTCAAAGGTGGCCATTATAATGTCACTATTTTTATATATGATATATAATATGTTTATTCTTTCCTTAATCTTATGTATTTTTCATTTATGGAATACCATTATTGTTTCCATTATGGGTAAACACGATATCTTCATTTTAGGAAGTACGGACTACCGCCCCCTGAAAGTGATTTGATTCGTGAATACCATATGTGGGATGTGTAAAGGATAAAGTTAATGATATTATATATGTTATTATACTAGAATTATAATATACTCTTATATCATTATGATTCCATTCTATAAAATACGAAATAGAAATGAAAGTAGCGTTCATGCGTACGTACGGCTTACCGTCTCCATGAACAGTGCATTTCATTTCTTACCTCTAAATGATAATGTAATATTATAAATACATGTATATGCTGGATATATATGATAGATATGATATCCAAATCAGGAATGTAATTCTGGATATAAATAACCTTTGACCACACGAACAACATGTAATTGTAAGAAGTCCACTTTCGACTTAAGAACCAAATATTGACAAAACAAACATTATTAACTTAAATGGTTACATAATGTTTATAACATGGAAATAAGTGATATAAAAGGAATAATGAACTTTAAAAAGGTTCTTAATCAAGTATAAATTAACTCAAGTTTATTATTCAGGACGTTAAAGAACGATCGAGTCAAGTCGGACCCGAGGTAAGGGACTTCGTCTCAATCTCCTTTCATTGAGGCATATTTCGTTTTATGCACAACTTTATTTTATACGGTGTATAAACCCCTTTGAATTTTAATTTTATACAAAAGGAATATTTTTCTACAAAGTGTTTTACTAAACGACAAAAAGGAATGTTTTTTAACGTACGCGGTGACAACGACCTTTTCCGCCCCCGCGAGTATTATTTGGTCTTTGGATTCCTCAACAAGCCGTAATGTTTTTAAAATAAAATAAATACCATATACTCTTTTATGTATTTTGGTATTGAAAATGGTTATGATAAATGATTCTATTATGATATATTGGGATTGAAATGTGGAAATGTTGTCATTCCTTTATATTGGTTTTATGTTTTATGATTTTATATTAGTACTTGGACATTTAACGGGTGGTTACGTGATAAACCATACGGGTGGTGTCGTGAATACTAGGACGGGTGGTTACGTTATAACCTCCAATGCATTGGGTATGGAAGTCGGCCGTATGGCTATTACATTTAAGTATGTATGGAAATTGGTCTTACGACTATTCCATTAAGTGATATGTGTGGATGTCGACCGAATGGTTATTTCACTTAAGTATGTTTATGTCCCAAGTTAACTTTATATATGTTATGTGTTCTTTATATGGGTTTTATGGTAATACTTTGGTTACAAAAAGGTAATTAATGATACTTTATTCAGTGAAGAGTTTTTACTACTTCATGAAGGTGAAGGTATTACTTTGATAGTGTATACATGGTTTACTTGATGTTTGAAAAACTAACAGTTTTCATTCTTTGTGTATCCCTTACTGAGCTTTTTATGCTCACCCCAAGTTTTTTTTGAAATGTTTTTCACAGGACTTAATGTGGAATAATTTCAAGGATGGGATCAAGGGAATGTCATGCTATATAAAACATGGAACTAGACATGTTTCTTTTAAGAGTTTTTTTTATTATGGAAACTTAGTAGAAGTGACTACTTTGTAATCTTTTGAGATGTAATAGTTATGTTCTAATTCTCTAAAACTCTAAACCTGAAAAGATCCTCAATGTGAATTATTCATTTAGTTCAATATTAAGTAATGTTTATGGTCGGGGCCTTATACCCACAACCACCCAACTTCCCATGAGAGGTTATGAGGGCGGTGGGGCCCACACGAACCCCACCCCTTCATATTCCCTAACCCCTTAAACTCTCCATTTAATATGACAACATATGTTTAATTAATTAAGTTGTTTTTTTTTTGAATTTTGTATTTTTGAAATACATGGCTTGAGTAATAAAATAAGAAGTGTCTTATTTTATTTGGGTTGGATCTTGTTGTGTTGTGTTTTTGGGAGAGTTCTAGTTTTTGAATAGTTTCATCATTCCACGAAGAACTCCATCATCTTCCTTGAAGAACGCGAAGAACACCATTGCGCCTTCCTTTGTTCTACTTCTCGCGTCAAAGGAAGGGAGACACCGTTCCTCCTTGGATGATCTCCGTCAACGTTTATAGAACTCTCTTCCGCGATGCCTTCTTCCGCGACGTCCCTTCCTCGTGACGAATCAACAACGCTTGAGGTAGGGGTTAATTGTTTTTGTTCGTGAATACTTTCATCGCCGTTCTTCGTTCTCTAATTGGGCCTCCTGTTATCGCAATAAAAGGAGGAGGTCAGACCGCACGAACATGGCCTACTCTCCTCCCCCCTTGATGCTTGATTTTTTTTGCGGCACGAGCAAGGCAACGCGGTGCCGTTGCACCGCGCAGAAATAATAAAGAATGGGCGGAGAAGTGCGTGGCCGTCGCGCCGTGCTGGAGAACCTCGAAGAGGCCGCGGCCGGAGCGGGGCCGCGGCAGAGGGGTGCAGAGCTGTCACGCCGTGCCGATCAGACAAGGCTGTGGCCTATGGCCGCAGTGGTGCGGGAAGCGGCGACCGGAACCACCGGCCGCCAGAGCATGGAGGCGGGACTCACAGGGGGGTCCTGCGGTGACTCACTGGCCGACCAAGCCAGCCGGTTACCATGAAGGCCGGGGGTATTAACCCCCGGCTGGCCAAAATAGGGCCCCCCCCCACGTGGGGGCTGCGATTCTTCAATCAGGGGGGTAGCGCGCCCCCACTATTCCGCCCAGCTCGGCACCGGCTGAGCTGGCCACGCAGGCCGCCCGAGCGCGCTAGGCCAGGCCGGGCCAGCCGGGCCGGGCTGTGCCCAAATGGACCGGACCCAGACCCAGGTCGGGTCGACCCAGTTCGGGCCGACCCAGTGGGTCTCGGGCCGGGCCCAAAACCCCCATTTTCGGATCTATTTCAGTCTTTTCCCCATATCTTGGGTTACAGACCTCCGATCGACCCACTGTCAGCTGTGATGTGATCCTTGTATCGAGACGGTCACTTTGGTATATTACACTCAAGGTTTTGGAGAACTTTGGGTTCAGCCAAGTTGGTTCAAACACGAAACCAATCGGGCCCTCGGAGTGGAAACACTTATAACTTAAGCTTCGGACGTCCGATTGTCATGCCATTGACTTTTTTGGATTCCTCTTAGTGAGACAGACCTTTTGGCTTACTCCGCTTGAGGTTTGGACGCAGTTGGAGTGCGGTCGGATTGGTTTTGACATAAAAACCAACCGGGCCCCTGGAACAAAAAGGCCAATAACTCTCAGACCAGGCATCCAATTGATGCGTCGTCTGTCACGTTGAGTTCCTTTCGACGATACAAAACTTTGGGGTACATCAACTCCAGACTTCGTTTTAGTCGATGTATCATCCCCTCGGCTCATGGAGCGGACCCTCCCGAAACGAGCTTGCTGTGTGTGAAAACCCTAGAGCTACCTGCAACTATGACGACAATGACGACTGTACAGAAATCCTCCATGAGTTCGACAGCGAAGACTACAACACTCAACGATCCTGTGTGGATTAGTGCCTACCGATCCTGTGTGGGCCAGCGCTCAGTGGTCCTGTGTGGGCAAGCACATACCGATCCTGTGTGGGTCAGATCCTGTGTGGGTCATTGCGGGGGTTAGTACCTATCGATCCGGTGTGGTTCATTGCAGGGGTTAGTACCTATCGATCCTGTGTGGGTCCGACGGCTTAGATGAATCAATGGCTACATCTAATCATCTCTATCATCTTACGAAGAAGTATTCCTGTGTGAGATGAGTCTTGACTTTCAATCTCTATCTTTGATAAGATTGTCTTGATATCCTGTGTGGATTACGTTGTGCTTTCCTGTGTGGATTGGGTTGTGAATTCCTATGTGGAATGGGTTATGTTTTCCTGTGTGGACTGGGTTGTACTTGGGATTGAGTGTTGGAGCTGATCTGGAATTGACGACTTAGGTATATGTATGGGCATATACTTAAGTAGTGTTGGATGTTACTTCGTGATTGTATATTTCCTTTGTGGATTATCCTTTTTGGATTTTGGGAGTCCTTCAGGGGTCTCGGGGTCCCTACTGAGTAGCTTATACTCACCCCGGCACGGGCTATGCCCGCACTACGTTGTGTTGGATGCAGACGACAGACATCGCTGATCGTGGTGGAGTCTTGTGGAGCAAGTCGGTACCTGTAGGTGGACCACTGGGTGGGACGTACACAGAGCGGACGGTAAGACCCATGGAGCTGAGGAGGCTATCTGTACCCACACTTCAAGTGGGACTTCCAGTGGACGACTCGACGTTGTGCCTTTACTTTTCAGTTGCTGTACTTTCTTTCCAGTTGTACTTTACTTTCAGTTTGGGTTTGTATTCTGCCCCACTTACTTTTCTGCACTTATTATTGTACCCAGTTTTACTTAGTGTTTACTTCTTCTTGCCTACCCTGTGGTGTTTGTTTACTTTACAAAGGCAATGCCTTTCCTTTTTATCGGGAATTACGCCTTGGTGCTAGTCGTCATCCCCTAGCCTATGGAAGACGGGCTTGGGGTAGTCACGACATGGGCCCTGAGGACGGGTCGTGACACACTATGAACCATAGATATGTCACAATATACATTATGTGTATTCATAAAAATAAACAAACATAAAAGAATATATGTTATATATTTGTGTGATAACTAGGCCACCAAGAAACCTAACCTCTCATACATAAGTCCATATTGGAATAAGTAATTACCTAATATTGTAGATATATCTCAGACGACATGGAAGTTGTATTGAGGATGGTGTAATGAAACTGAACTTCTATATAAAACAAAAAATCCCATATCACTTAGGTTATATCAAATAATCAAGTGAAACCAAAATCCAATTATTTAGTATGACCTATTCTACACCATCTCATTCAACTTTGGGTCTCATAATCACATCGCGTATCAACACCCTCTCATTAAGTGTGACTTATTACAATATCCTTCCACGCATGATTAAGAATCATAACAACATATCATAAGCATACCCTTTAACTTAGGGTAACCAATGATAATTCCATCTCACCCAGGGTGAGGCCTCATGTCAAATACTAGAATAAAACACTCATACTAATGCAAATTAATTTATGATGGACCTCATATAAAGTGATCATTAACTAAGAGGGTGATGAAATAGTGAATTCACTTATTTCATTTTTATCATTTCAAAACATATTAATGTGAAAGATATGATAACTATACTCAAAACACACAAACATAAAGTCATAAATATAAGAGTTTAAATATATTTTTAAAATGTTCACTACTCAAAATAAGAATTCATATCCTTGGAATAATCTGGTAAAACCTATGATCACACATTCACCTAGAATCACCATGTGGATTATAAATAGGAAAGGATTAACCTTGAACTCATCATAAAAAGTGTGCCTCCCGACTAGTGTAATTTTAATCAATAGAACCAATGATATATAATATTAATTTTAATAATAATAGATACTTCTACTGAGATTTAATTTTATCAAGTTACCAATGTTCTTATTCATATTCTTCCTCTTCTTCTTCTTACTCTTTTACTCACACAGAAGAAATCACTCTTATATAATTTCCTCTATTTATATACAACTATTTAAATTCTATATTACCTTTTAAAAATAGAAAATAATATATTCTCTATTTATTTATTTGGAATTTTGAATTATAATTAGTAGATATAAATTACTCCAACTAATATTTATTATTCTTCAACCTCCTAGCCTATCTAGAAATTCTATCCACACTTAGATGTAGTTAAAATACTTAAATATTCAAGTTGGGGAATCTTTTCAAGGAAAAAATGATCCAAATATTAAAAACCTTGATTTTAGACTCTGGAATAAATCACAACATTATTTCTCTATTGCGATATGATTAACTAGTTTTCCTCCATCTACTTATCAAACTATGTCTCCATTTCCAGTGAGTTTAACTTCTTGGAAATGCAAGGTTTCTCTTATTTGACACTCTAATGGTGTGATTATATTCATTATAGATAAAGGTTTTTCTTTATCCAAAAATAGTGAAAACATGAAAACTTTTGACTTTACATCTTGGAGTGTAATCTATGCCGTGAAAGACCAATTCATAACATCATTATATTTATTCTTGAATCAAAGTTTAAACCATTTGGATGTAGAATGATTTTTTCTTTTTCCAGTATATTTTATTATTTATATAGATTTTTTTTAATTAATCACATCATAGATATATTCAAACAGAAAAATAATTGTGAAATGATGAAAATAAATCATCATGACTAAACTCAACCTATCCAGAAAGGAATCTTACTTAGATATTATCTCAGTAGGTTAAATATAATGTATATTTTATTCTCAATTGAATAAATATTATGTTAACTCCACTATGGAATGATGATATATGTTATGGATTGATATAATCTAAAACTCAATAATCTTTTATAAACTACAACATCTTAACCCTAAAATTAATTCATCAGTATTTATATTTCCAAACAGCCTTTAGCTCACATGAACCATTATTTTATGTGATATCAAACATGATTTATGTATTGGAAAAAAAATATTATAGACAAACCATATTCACTTCTCCTAAACATATTCTAAAATATTTAATATCATAAAATCAACCATTGGGTATTAATTATTTACTTAGAGGCACATTAAAATCTTATCTCTATATATTTTAAAACAATCCCTCGGTCAAAACAACCCCCTTTGGATTTTACTATCATCCATTGAATATAAATAAGTTTTTGAAATCAACACACTTACTAATGTTTTAACATTTAATAATACCAAACTTAAATGAGTTTAGTTGATGCAGGAGATTATGAAATTGAATAGTAATATACTGTTGTCCATAAAAGTGACTTATATCCACTTATCACAGCTCTTGATGCCAACTAAGAAAAAAATATTTATAAAGAACTTCTTCTACTTACATATTTTTTTTTTCAATTAACCTATGTACATAAAGTTCCAATGATCAAAACATTTTTTAATATTTCGAATTCTATGATCAATCATTCTCTCTCATAGGTACTAATTTCACATGTTTCCTAATTGAAAAACTCTCACTAAATATGATCTCCCAATAAGGAAATATATATTCTTTTAATCGATGTTGTTCTTCTAATACTTTGTGGTAATGAATGAGTAATAATATATTTATTTTTCTTTATCCACCTTTGTCAAAATATATCAAAATAATAAGTAATAGAGGTGATGGTATCACCATAAATTTTTCTTAAGTGGATTTATCATTAAATTATGAAATAATTCTCCCTGGAGTGGTTAGTGAACACATCTAAAATCTATAACTTCATAAGAAAAAACGAAAAATTCATCTTTCCTTGATACAAAAAATAATTAATGAAGTGATATTTTATATTAGTGTTATTTTATCATGAATGTTAAACACAATTTATTTAAATATTTATATCACTTTAATTATCACATCCCATGTGCATTGAAAACATCAAATCCACATTAAGATCCTCTAATTGAGTCATCATGAACATAAATTGGGTGTTCGTTGGAGTTTTAGATACATAATCCCTACCAATAGTATTAAAGGTATCCAATTGTTTTTCTTTTTGTTTTATTACATTCACTTATCTCTAAGAAAGAAAACACCATCTTATGTTGATTTTCTATCAATAAAATTTCTAGATAACTTCACATCAATATTTCCAAAGAAATCAAGATTTCATTTTAAATCATATTTAAAAACATAATTCAACATGATTTGGATGTATCTGATAATCTACAAAGATTACATAAGATTCCATTATTTAGGTTCACCTTGAATCTTGGAACATCATGAAATAACATTAACCAAATTCAATCTAGATTTTATCAACTAGAGAAAGCACCCAATAAATTTTCAGAAATCTCTCAAATGAATGTCATTTCAATCTTTATCCTATAATAGATTGGTTCCTACTAAAATTAGTGTAGAAACTAGTTTTGAATCATCTATTTTTAATTTCTTCAAAATTTCTCAATAATACTTATTTTGAGATAAGAAAATATGATCCTTCTCTTGAAAAAATTTAAAACCTAATAAATACCCCATTTCTCTAATCATAAATAACTCAAATAGATTCTTCATTTCCAAATAAAACTCAATAAAAAAACATTCTTCATTTCCAATAAAGATAATATCATCAAAATATTAAAAAATTATTAGATATACATATTAATATTATTTGATGAAAAGGTTTTTTCTACACTTAACTTTATAAAACTCAACACCTTAAAGCATGAATCTATCTTTGAGAACCTTGATTTTAGGAATTTATTAAGACATAAAATACCTTTTTCAACTTTCAAACACATTCATTATTTTATCTGAGAAAGATTCCATCAATTTTCTCAATATACACTTCCACTTTCAATACCACACTGAGGAAGGTTAGATTATCATCCATTTAAAAGATCATGAATTTCCATTGTGTTTTAATGGTAGTAAAATAATTAAAGGTATCAATCATATAAATTGGTTTTATTGTCATATCAAAATCAATTACTTATATCTATAAATAGACTTTTCACACATGTTTTCCTTGTTTCTCATTACCTCTCTTCTTTCATTCAATTTTTTATGAAACACCAACTTTTATCCTATGAAATTTATATTAGTTGGTTTGGGTACTAAATACGAAGTATCATTCTTATCAATATGATATAACTCATCATTAATAAAACTGATCCAATATTGATTCTCTAATTATTATATTATATTATTCGGTACAACTGGATATTATAAAGATACATGAGTTTTATTCCACAAAGTTCTCATAGTTTGAATAAATTATCCTTGATCTCAAATAATATTAAATAAATATTCATATTTTATAATACTTACATGATTAGAGAAATATTTTTCTTAATCACATGAATTGGCTTATTCATCATCTTTAAATTTTTCTTCTTTTGAATTTATATCCTTTTTAGAAACCAAATCCTTTATATTAAACAATTATATCTCATCTTGTTTACCTGTGGAACATACATCATGATATGTGACTTAATTAATTGAGTGTTCTACCACTTTAATATCCGTAATATCCACATTATTCATTTTTATAATGGTTATAGAAATGATATCATCTTATATTCTGAGGATAATCAAGTAAGATACCTTAAAATCCAATTCAAACTTCTATATATTTTCACCTTTCACATTGATAATACAAGGGATTCAAAATAAAGTATTTAAATCATGTTGTTTTCTAATAATGCATATCATATGGATCCATAACATAATTGGGTAAGAAAAAATAATGGTTTTGAATATGAACTACTATATTAATGTTTTTATTCTATAAAAATTGATATTTACCATAGTATACCAACATGGTGAGAGATATTTCCACCAAAATTTAGTTCTTCCTTTCAGCCACACCTTTTTGGTTTGGGGTATATGGTTTTTTTAATTCCTGGAAAACATCAAAATTTTGAAGATATTATTTAAAATTTCTACTTGTATATTCAATACCATTATCCATACACAACTTATTTAAGGAGGATTTACAATCATTTTCTTCACTTAATTTAAAATTCCTAATAATATTCAAGTACTTAGTATTATTTATCATAAAAATAATAATTTTTATATGATTGAATTATTCAATAAAGAAAATAAAATACTCATCTATATTTGTCAATGTTTTCTTCATTTTACAACAAATATCTTAATGAATGAGCTCCAATGTTTGAGATGTTTGAATCTCCACTGTGTGAATAATTGACAATCTTTCCTCTTATGAACGTAGAGATGATCCAATATATATATATATATATATATATATATTTGTGTACCTATATATATCTATATCTTTTTAATAAAAACTTCTAGAACATTATTTTCTTGGGTAAGATTAATCATATTTATTTGATCAATAAGGCCAAGTCTTCGATTCCACAACCAATTTTACTCCTTCAAGTTTGAGTTCCATGAGTTTTCAGTATCACCAACATAAAACATGTTTCTACATGTTAATTATCCAATGATAAATATAAATAATTAATTTATTCTATTAAAATAATAATAATTTATTGAAATACAACTTCATTTCCTTCAACACATAATTGATATACACTAAAAAAAGTTAGTTTTTGACCCATAAATGAATAAAGTGTTCTTTGAATTCATATTTTATTCTATAATAAATACCAAACCAATTATATATATTATGAGTAAACCATAATTTCAAAAATTCATCAATATTTCTTGAACATTTAAACATATTTAAATAGTCTGAAATAACTTATAATATGTAAAAAATATTAAATATTCAATATCCCTAGAGTTTTTTAAGATGATTTGAGTTCAAATTCAATAACTAATTTATTATACATTACTTTTTGTTTCTTATTATGATACATACAAGTGTTAAAAATAACACTCAATTAATAAATTAGTATGTTTATATTATATTCATAAAAGTTACCCAATTGGTCACATAATCCAATTTTTTTTCCAATGATTGAAATTTATTTTTCAACTTTCTATCCATAATTTTTCAATTGTTTATAAAATATTATCTTTTTTAGGTAAAATCATCCTAAATATCTACCTCCCATTTACTATAGTAATTAATAAAAATTTATAATTTAAAAAACATTCTTTCTATATGCAAAAATCCTCCACAATACCAACAACAACCCAAAATGAGTACTTCCCATTAAACTCTTCTTGTTTCCTATAAGCCAAATCCTTTCATTCTTCCACATTTTTACTATAAAACCCAATTATATTGTTTTAAATAAAATTATGGTAGAATAAAAACACTCTCATATTCATTCCTGGATTCTCTTAATAATTTTTCTAAACACCATTTTTAGTATATTTCTTCTTAAAGTTTTACTTCCATTTACTTTTATATTTCTAAGAACTATCTTGTTTTATAAAAATTATACCTCTTTAATAATTTTATTTACATAAAAATTTTAAATTATCCTCTAATCTAATTTTTATTCAACTTCATGAATATAATTATAATATTTGGATTTGAAATTGTTTAATTCTTTATCTACTTATATCATTTTTTTAGAAAATTTCAAGCACTTTATCCCTTTATTTAAATTTTTATTCTTTGAAAATATTTCATTTTTTCTCTTTAATGAGTAACTTATTTAGGTTTATAAGTTCATTCATAAACACTAAAACATTTTAAAAATGTTTGGTGTTATTGTTTGTTGATTATTTCTTGTCTTTCCTTTGATCCTTATTTTCTGTATCTAGCCATGAAATATTTGAAATACGTTACATTTTTTCACTATTTAGAATGAACCCCATTTTAGTTCCCTCCTCATTTCTATCATTTATATTATGATGATAGGTAATATTTTATTTCTTCATATTTTCAAGTATCATTATTTAACAAAATTCATTAGAAGTCTTAACTTCTTAGTCATCTTAACTTCTATAATTATATTCATACGTAGATAAAAACTTCTCCTTTTCAATTTATAAATATTCTTACCTTTAGAATTAGAAGAAATCTTTGATTTGTCAAATATTGATGATTTATTCATTAAGTAACTCCTTTCATTCTCATCCTCATCTTAACACTCTTCATATTCTTTAATTATTTTAAATATTTCTTCAAAATTTCTAATAAATCTATAATTTAATCACTTTAATGGTAAATTTACATGATATTTTTCTTTTCTTATCCTCAAGCTTCTTGAAATGAATAACATAAGTTTGTTAAATTTCATCTCATTATATTTTTATTAACCATAATATTTCTTTCCTATGTCAAATATTATTATCCTTTCGTACTTAGAATATTTAAGGGATGATTCTCTATCATCCTTACTCATCTTCTTAGAATTTTTTTTATCATTTCATAACCAAATAATTTACTCAATGGATTAACTAATTGAAGTATTATAGGATCATTATCATTAAGTTAAAATACCTTTACATCAAATATATCTTGAAATATACATAGTATATTCTCATCAATCATAGAATCCTCTAGATTCTCTATGAAACCTATGATTTGACACACAACTTCATTAATTATAGTGAAGAATTCAAACACTTTTATCATCATCTATATTTCTATTTTCAAAATTTAATCTCAAAATTATTATCTTAACTTTACTAAATTTTTCATTTCCTTTATAGATATTTTCCAATTTATTCCAAATTACCTTTATTTTATAGATCCTTTAACTTTGAGGAGATCCATTTCTAAAAAGATATGAAAGGATGGGATTTTTGAGCATGAACATCATTCACCAAATATTTTTATATAATAATTTCATTGTAAAACCTTCATCATGAGGAAAAAACTATCGATGATATTGAAGAATACATCCATACGGATTAACATAGATAATGGTAGGATCCTATCTTTATAAATATTATAATTCTTCCCTTTAAGATAGGAAATCCCCATATTGTTCACTGAATTAATATTTCCTATGGTCATAATAAAAATTTATATCTATAATATTCAAAAATAGAGGAATATAAAACCTTCAAACACTAAATAGTTTATTATATTTAAAGGAAACCTGAATGTTTTTATACAAGTTATAAGGTACCTTATTGATAGATATAATTCTTAAGAGGGAGGTTAAATCAGTGAGTTCATTTATTTTTATGTTTCACCTTAAAAACATCTAAACTAATTTGAATTCATTAATATATCATTTTAGAAAAACTAAAAACACTTTAAGTAACAAATATAATAGGAAAAACATTTTTCTATAAGGTTCACTACTTATAATGAGAAACTACATCATAGGAATGATCTAGTAAAACCCATGATCACACATTCCACTTGAATAACCATGTGTATTACATAGTAGTATGTATTATTCTTTAACTTGTTATACAAAATATGTGTCTCACCTTTTGTAATATTCTCCAACAAAATAGTAATATAGAATAATAATTTTATTTACTTTAAGGGTCTTAAAACCAGGTATACTTTCATAAAGTCAGATTTTTACTCTTCCTCTTCTTCATCTTCTTATTACTATTCCAATTCCACAAGTACAATAACAAGAAATATTTTAACATTCCAACTGTTTTTTTATAACTATATATATTATCTCATATTACTATAAAAAACATGATTCTACTGATATTAATTTTGAATTTTGAATTCAATTTCAACTATATAATTTCCTCTAACAACTCTCAATTCTTCTTCAGCCTTTAGATTTACCCAAAACTTTTATCTACCTATATATATATATAGTTTTACAAATTAATTATTTAAAATGGAGTTTCCTATGAAGAAATAAATGATCTACATCATGAAATCCATGAATTATAGACTCTGGTATAAATCAAAGATTGATTTCTCCATTATGGTGTGATCGGATAGTTTTACTCCAACTAATTCTCAAACCACTTCTCTCTTTTTTAAGATTTTAATTTTTTAATGGTGAAAGTTTTATCTTTCTTAATTATCTCAAAGAATGATTATACTCTTTATGGTGAAAGGGTTTTCTTCCATAAAAATAGCAAAAACATTAAAAATCCCAGATTTAAATCCACTATGGATTTTATATCTTGATATACTAGTTTATAACATCATAATATGTGTTATTAAATAACCATGAAAACATTTCAGATATGTTGATATTTATTATTCTACAAGAATATTTTACATCTTACATAACATGATTTAAATTCAACACATTATAGATTTATTCTCAATAAACATGAATTGTATTGTGATGAAAACACTCATGACATGACCAAACTTAGTCTCACCATGAATCAATATTATAGAGTCTATCTTAGTATGGATAATCTTATATAAATTTCATTCCCATTTGAATAAATGTTCAGTACTCTATATTGCGGTGTGATAATATATTTTATGAAGTGATTTAACTTACAACTCTAGAATCTATTTCAAATTTCGGTACGTAAACTCCAAAAATCTTTCATCAATCTATAGAATTCCAAACACCTTTCATCTCACATGAAACTCCATTTTATATGATTCTGAACATAATTTATATATTTAAAACAATGTAAAACACAAAACCATATTCACTTAGTATCCTCTCAATTTATTCTTAAATACATAATTTCAATAAATTACCCCTAGGTCTCAATAACATTGCTAAGGATACATTAACTCCATATATCAATATCTTATAATACCAACTATTGGTCCTAATAGACGCATACCAAGTCTCTTTATCAAGGTAATAAAAATTCCCAAAACATACAATAACCTTGAAATCATATCAACTAGACCTAAACTAGCCATTAACCAATACCCAGTGCACTACTAGAGGATATCCTGAAACAAATCTCATCATCAATAACCTTGACCCATATCATTATACAAAACCACTCCAAGAATATACCATAGATAAGAAACACTTCTTGAGGTTTCAGAATCCCAAAGGGTACTTTTTAATTATAACCCATCTCATTGGAATTCTTTTCATTACCCAAGAAAAACATTCTTATTAGGTGTTACCTAATGCCTAAAGACACAAAGAACTCAAAACAGTGTTCCCACCAATACAAGTAGCACCTATAATGACACCCATTAAGTATAAACTAACTAAAGTGAACTATAAATAAAAACCCTTAACAATGCACTAACTAAAGTATACATGGATACCCTTTAAGGATAAATCCATTATACAACCAATACCTCTCTTGGAGGAGATACTTTAAACCCACAAGAACTATATCACCATCCCTCAATCCCAAATAAGGGGTCCCAAGGTCCACAATCCACCACTAACACCACCTAAAAATAAATCTTCTTGTATTCTACTGACCAGAACCCCCACCCAAGGTCATACCCTCATGATATAACATAGAAAATCTCATCTATACCTTACATAATAAACTTGTGTTAAATTATACAAACCCAAACCACTAAATGATCCTTTAAACCCAATTGGATGTCACTCTACTTGGAAATATAGTCTTTTATCCCTTATATGGTATCCAAACCATGCATGATATACTAAAATCACACCCAATAGGCTTTGACCTTACCTATCACATCTGTCAGTGCTCACCCACCAACCTTACCAAAATTATTGAACTCAAAACTCTAAGAAAGTTCATTCATATCACATATATCATTTTAAATATAATGAAATATGAAAGGACCCACCTACCTCAATCTTATAGGAGTTGAATCATCTGATATCGTGATTCAGTTCGACCTCATTCTCTTAAAATAATTAATTTAGAAACAGAAGACCTAAAATGTAATTTATACAAAAATATTAGAGAAATATATGAAACAAGGAGAGAGAACCTAGGTCTTACCATAGCTTCCCCATGGGAGACCTCTTACTTTATAATCTTTGACAATTCTATAAATGACGAGCCTCTGAGATCATTTTGAAAGGGAAGTGGGAAAGGGGGAGTTAGTGAAGTGCTAGGGTGATATTTTGGAACCGAGTGATGAAAAAGGGGCATGCCCTCTTATGATATATAATAATTTTAAAGAAAATATTATAAAACAACATAGATTTCTACTGGGTACCTGATTGGGCTCTACTGGGTACCCAGTTGAATTTAATGGTCTACCTTTCTTTTGGGGGTTACAATGAGAACTCAATTGAAAATAAATGGGTACCGAATGGGTATGAATATTAGAGAAACATGTATGAAACCCATTTGACCCATTATTTATTTCCATGAACACCACCCAAACACTCAAACATGCATCAAAACATTCCCTATGGATGTCATGATTCTCAAATCCCTAATTTGAATCATAATTATCAAAACACTCATTTTTGGAAACTCAAAATCAAAATTCCCCTGAAATTATTCATCCTATAATGATGAGAGCCATTATAAACTCTCCACCATGGGTTTATCATCCCTAAGAATCATCTATAATGATCTCCTAACACTAGATCCATCTAAAAATCCCAAAACTATTGATTATATTTGGTTCTGGATTGAATTCCATAAAATCATCCATTTTACCAATCTAGCCACACCTACATCATTCTGAATTCTTCTTGTCCTATCCTCAACATATATCAAAAATTTACAAAATGATATATCCAGTACAAAAATCTTCTTGTTATACTTAATTACACATGAATGAACTAGTTGACTCTCTCATGAATTTACTTTTTGAAAAAATATACTATCCCATCAAGATATCGACTATAATAATGAACATGATTCACCAAACTAATTAACATCATAAAATCAAATCATCACCCCATAAAATCTTCACCATAATATCAATAGAGAATTAAATCACTATTTTATACACACACTATCCCAAAACAACCACTTTCCCATACATAATAATGGGACTTTCTCATAGATGACCCTATAATAACTATCCAAATCCCCAATATTTATATCATACTCCCCCCTAGGCACTAAAATATCTATCACCCTTCCTAGGTACCCAATTTTACTCATTAGTTCCTAAATGAACTGACAGAATTAGAAATTATGGATAAATTACTAAATTTGGTTTAGTCTCGAGACCCATCAACACAAACTATACCCCAATCATCATATAGGTACCAACACCATCAATTAATTGGCTAATCTCAATTTCCCACAACCCAGTACCGACCACCGCTCCTTGGAATATAGGTCCAAACAAAATGTCCAATAGTGTATCATCCTAACACTAGTAGCCTAAAGTCGGTGTATACATTATTAATTAGGTATAAGATTCAATGAATCACATTCTGAATGAAAAAAATGGTTTACTAGTCCTGGTAATCCATATACATAATTGAAATTCATGTTACATTTTAAAACATAAAAAAATCTTTAATAATTCCACTATTCCCCTTAGCCTATCAATGCATATTAAACACACTATATATCCTAGTATCATGGGGAAAATAAAACATAATTAAAGGTTGAGATTAGATGATTAGTATGGTTAATAATATAGTTCAATCTATCAATAAATAAGGAAATATAAATATTGAAAGGTAAATAACTAAAAAACATTCCATTTAATCAATAACATTTTCATAATATAGATGGAATGAAAGATGATAAAAAAATTCCATATAAATATTCACATGATCATTAAAATTGACTATGGATATTATAACTAATTGAAGAATCATAAGGAATATCAATAATATAAATCATAATTATGTAATTCATAATATAGTACATCTAGAACACACCATTGAGGTTTGGTTCAAGACATCTAATACCATCGAGGATTATTCTACGAAATCTAATATTGTTGAGGACAATTCCTAGAAATATAATACCATTGAGGCTTATAATAAGAAAAATATCTAAATGGGTAATGCCTCAACCAAAACCATATCATGTTTTTCTAATGAGACCTACCAACACATTCAAGGGTTAGATAGGGCCTTGTATATCACTTACATGGTCAAATGCATTCCTCATATAAAAGGGGTGAAACATAATTCACATAAATATTTATATTAAAAATAGAATACAAAATGTAAATAATTTCCCCTACTAATTAACATAATTATAAATCATCAAATGTAAAGTGAATGGTGTCAATATAGTACATCTTTAGTAAAACTAATCATAAAACATCTATAGAAATAATTAGGATGGTATCATTGGAGTATATCCCCATTAAATCATAGGTGATATAAAATAATGTCTTATTAGATGTATTTTTTTTGAAAGATAACTTGGGACACTTCTTGAGGAAAATAACCTTTATTTTAAAATTAAACTTTTTAATATAAAACTAGGAAATTCATAAAATATTGTAAAAATACTTTTCATGAAAATAATTTATCAAAACTAATAATTTACTTCATATTTGAAAAAAATAGTTAAAAATAATATTTTTAAACTATCAATGGAAGAATCAGAGAAATTATGGTCATGGTGGAGGGTAATTCTATGCATATTGTATAAGTTAAAAAGAACACTTCTTTTATACTACAAAAGGTTATAAAAGTGCCTTATTCATAAAAAAATATAAATATTTTTTTCAAAACATTTTGTAAAAAAATTAAACCGTGGGTAAAAATTTCTTTGATAAATCATTTCAAGAATTTTGAAACATTTTTAATACATTTTTCAAAAACACGAGTTTGGAAGAAATATGATTTTCCACCAAATAGATAAATAAAGTCATATTTTCTTAAAAACATTTTAATAATAATTTTAAGCACTAAAGAGAGGTAAAATGATAATTTTACTTGATAATGTTCATAAATAACCAGAGTATAATAAAAAATAATGATTTTAATATAGAAAAATTAAATATTTCTCCTAGGGGATACCTAAATGAAAAAAATCAGGAAAAATGATGAGATTGTGAAATAAAATCTTAAAACTTTGGTAACCTTGGAATCATAATAACTATAAATAAATAAATTGAAATGAAACTTTAAATACCATGAATATAAATTAATTCATGATATAAAATAAAAAAGGGCAGCATATACATCACATAATAGAAATAAGTGGTGAATTTAGCGTATGCCACATAGAAGTAAATGTGAGATGAGAAACCATTAACTTGAATTGCCTCATCACATATGTTCTTTACCAAACTAAATAATAAAATTATGCTAATAATTTACTTTTTTAATTACCATTTTAAACTGTAATAATCCTTTTATTTAACTCACCCAACCAGTCCATCTAGAATCAAATATTCTTACCATTTATTAAAAATAAAATAAAAAGTAGACATGAGATATATGGGGTGAAATAAAGGGGGATTCCCTCATCCAAGGAACAACAGGGTTACATATCATAGTATAAAAAATATTTTTAATAATCATAGTCATTATTAGTTTCCCACTTAGATTTTAGAATTACCATGATTGAAAATCTTAAGGATCTCTGTATTATTTCTTCCTAACACCATAGAGGATGATATGGTATTCATGATTCTTGGCAGGTTAGAGTATTCCTTCCACAGACTTCTTTTAGTATCAAAAGATGTCAAACCCTCAATATCAGTCACATTTTAATTTCCATATATGATAATATCCTTTAATTAAGTATAAATACTTTTCAAAGCCTTAAGGGGAGTGATATCACTGACCATTTCATAATCAGAGGCATTCCCCCATTTATTTGATATTGTTTAAGAAGTGAACATGTTCTAGGTTTTAAGATCATACTGGTGACTTAAAAAATCCATTGGATTACCTTTTGTTTGGGTTTGAGAATAAAATACCCCAGGTAGGATATTCTCCCTCTCTTTTACCGACCCGACTCCATGATGAAACCTAGATTCAACATCAGTTGGGGGAGCCCAAATTCAACATCACATGGCTTATGTTTCAAAAAATGACTTTGGTAGGTTGACTATGGTCAAAATGTTTATTATTTAAACATATCTATAATAATAGTCCAAAAATAATTATCATATTTCTACATCAATTAAACTTTTATAACTAATCATTTAATATTCTTATGAAAAATTTATTATGTTATAATCACGGAGATGATAGGCCATATGTACGCATGAATAACGTTTACATTTTTATATGATAATTATGGAAATAAGTTAGGTAGTGTTTAATATTTATATAATGATAATAATATCATATATATACCATATTTTTTAACTAAATACACTTATATATAGTATCCATGTGGCGTGGTGATGAAAATAGGGCCACATCACTTCGTAAAGGCTGTAGTTGACACGTACACAAGAGACGTTATCATTTTTAGTAAAAGAAGTAAATTAATATATATTTTATTTAATAATGATAAATATTTAATTAATATCATTATAATATCATGTATTTCACATATATTCATTAAATTTATCATTTCCATATTCTATAAAAAGCGTTAGTGAAAGATGAATCATATCACATTCTAAGGTAGTAGTCCGCTATTCACATGAGCGACATAATCATATATTATATGAAATGGAATGTAAAAAAGTAATATATTATATAATTATTATATTTTTATAAATTTTCATCATAAATAATTTAAATTAAAAGTCAGTTTTTGATTAAAATCCAATATTTTTCACTATTCATTTAAAAATGAAACTTTTCACAAAAAATACCAAAAATTATCCCTAAGATAATTATAATATTTCAATTAAAAATAGAATTATTTTTTAATATAATTTTTCTATGAGTGTTAATAATTAACTAAAGACTATCTGTGAAAAATGTGAATAAACTGTCTCATAGAAAAATACAATTTTTAGAAAAAATTCTTTTTCTTTCAAATGGTTCAAATTTTATCTCTAATAAAAAGATATATATTTTATTTATTTTTATATGTGTAAACCATATAATTTTAATAAATTAGTTAGTAATATTAATACCCACGAATTAAACATCCAAGTTATTATGGTAATATAAAGTACTTTGTTTCATTCAATCCATGTGCTACATGTATTGGAAGTTTTAAAAAAGCATAGATTTATTTAGAAAAGTAAATATATCATAAATTATAAGGATGTTAAATTCATATATATTCTTATTTATGGATTTCTTACATGATATTGAATATGATATTCATATTTGGAAATAATGGGTTGTTACATTCTACCCCATTAAATAAATTTTGTCCTCGCAACTTAATCATGATCTTGATAATCAAGGGTTTTTCATTTGAAAATAACCTTCTCAAAATCCCACATCATGGGAAGGGTTAGTAAAAAAATCCTCTTGATAATAGAGTATGGTATTTTCTAAGGCTATCTAGAATAATCACTTATCTTGGTTTCTAAGTAAGAGAACAAAGGTGTGAAATGAAAACATAGACATGGAATAGAATAATAAATCCAAATTATTAATAGAGAGTTATGGAGACCATTGATCATAAGAATTTGAGTAATCTGGATAAGGTTAATGAATAAAAAACCATAAATAAGTGAAGAGTTAAGGGGTCATTTTTTTCATTATAAATGAATGTATAAAGATAATTTTTTTTCAATATCCTCTCCTAATATTGATGAATTTTTTACAAACTATGAATATAAGTAAATATACTTAATTGATATTTCTATATTTCATGAGAAAAATTTCATCCTTTAGTTGCGTTTCAATCAATTTCAAATTCATCACTTACTCTGAGAAATGAATTTCTTTTTTTTATGACTAAATCACTAAAATTCACTTTTAATGGATTGTAAGATCCATAATAAGATGATAATTAATTCCTTTTACATATAGTTATTTATAAAACAAAATCGTTCATATAAGTTATCCAATATGATTAAATCTTTATATGGTGAAGTAATACATTAATCTACAAAATCTCTTCTCATGTTAAACATAAAACATTTCCTAAATGGTTAACCTAATAAACCTACCAAAATATTAAGATACAAAACTTTAAAAATACTGTTACTGAATATCCAAAATGAACTTATCAATAATATAGACAACATAAACTAGATCGCAATCATCACGTACCAAAAATGTGAATACCACAATCATGTATTCTCTTGAAACATGGTAATAACCAAAATTACCATAAATACTAAATGAAAAAAAATTCATTCTTACTTATTCCTTATGTAAAAAAATAATTTTGGATATATTCCACAAATCCAAAAAAAATTTAAACTCGATCAAGGATAGAATAAACCACTTTTTCAAACAAATCATTAATTAGTTCCAAGGTATTTTGTAATACGCAATTTATTTTATCCATATAAATGATCTATTTATCTCAACATCATTATATCAACATGAAGAACATATTAAGGGTTATTTTTCCTTCAATCATGTGTTTTCCATGAATTTCAACATTACAATGAGTCATTTTTCTTTTTCAATGTCACCATTCAACATATGCTTTGAAATAATTAATGAAAAATTATCAAATTATAATCCTTATAAATTTTGAGAATATTATTAATATAATACTTTTACAAAATATTTATTTGATCCAAATACACAAGAATATTAATCATTCAACTTTTTCTTTAGTAATAGAATAAGATTGACCTTGACCAATTAGCTTCTATTGAGGTATTTTCCATTGATACTTGGGGAATTCATTAGAATATTCCCCATATCCTTACAGTGGATATATATCACATTTGAAGAATATTTCTTACAATTTTAATCAGGAGAATTATGGCCTATTTTCTCCACACATGAATCAAAATCCTTTTCCTATTAATCATATACCAAGGTGTTTACTTCCACAAGCATCTCATGATGGAAAACCATTCTTTCCATTCTTCCCAATTATCCATATTTTTAATTTTCATCATTTTCTTCTCCTTTTTCACTTGTAATATATAATATATAGATAATTATTTATCTATATTATTTTTACATGATACTATGTCCTCATATAATAAGAATTTTTTGAAGAACATTTCCCTTTGAAATATTGACTTAATATCATAAAAAATGATCTTTCTTACTCTTTGGATTATGTTCATTGATGCGGTTCACATTACTTACTCTATGAACTATATATAAATAATGGTATACACTATGTTTGATAATAAAATTATGAAACATAATGTATAATTAAAAAACTAATGAAACACATAACATAAATTGATAATTTTATGTATGGCTAATCTCATAATCATAAACATAGTTTCTTTGAAGATATAATTATTTTAAAACCCTTCATAGTTATTTTTAATGAAATTTTGAATTATCCTAAGTATATACTCTAGGAGTGTCAAATTATGTTCGTTGTAAGATTCATTGTTTTGCACTAGGTTATGATCAGGTCAATCTTAATGCACCCTTTTTTTGAGTTATTTATAATAGATACCTCTATTTGAGAACCACATCCACATATATTATCTAGACATACAAAACATTTGGATGTTATTCTATACTTATTATCAAAATTTATCATAGGGTTATATTCCCAAATCTATTTTTTCCTAACTTTAGTTCCCAAGGTTTCTATTAAACTTACTCTAATACAAACTATAGTGTCCCAACCATTGTATCGTATAGATGATGTTTAATATATTAAATTGACATAAAATACAAGGAACTGAATCTTGAAGGACCAAATTTTTTAATATTCTTGGTAAACTTGACACATACATGAAATTTACATTACATTTTAAAATATAAAATTCCCAAATATTTTATTTGAGAATTACTCTATTCCCCTTAGCGTGTCCATACATATTAATTACAACTTCTTGGTAATCATGGGAAAATAAAACATAATAAATGGGTGATTTTAGATTCTCACTAAGGGTAAACGTACAACAGAATCTATGAATAAATAAGGCATGATCAATATAGATAGGAAATAAATGAAACACAATCCATTTAGTCGATAGATAGGGCCTAATATTAAAGAAAAAGTATTATTAAATAATATAATATAAATAATCACAATAGCTCAAAGCCTGACCATGAATATTTTAACTAATATAATAATCATATGTAATATCAATAACTGAATTTATAATGATGGAATTCATAATGATTGAAATCTAGAACATACCATCTATGATTTTCCCAAGACATCTAATACCATTTAGGCTTGTTCCATGACATCTAATATGATCAAGTCTTGGTCCAATACATCTATATAAATTGGTAAGGCCTTAGAAAAAACAATATATAGTTTGTCTTATGAGACTTAACGATGCATCGAGGGTCTATAACAGGCCCCTACCATCACATTCAAGGTCCAATTAATTCCTCATATTAAAGGGGTAACACATAATGCACATAAAAATTAATATTTAATACACAATATGAAATTTAAATATATTCCCTAATCAATAAACATAACAATGAACCATTAAGAGAAAAGTGAATGGTATCAATATAGTACATCACCAGTCAAAATAATTATAAACCATCCAAATAAATAAAAAGGATGATATCATTATAGAATATCCCCATTAAAGTGTAATTCAAATAAAAGAATATATTCTTAAAAGAGAAAATTATTATGGAATATCACATGGAACATTTCTTTAAGAAAATAACCATTCTTTAAAAATGTTTTTTTTAATTTCAAAATAATAAATTTTGTAAAATATTGCGAAAACCCTTTTCATTGAAAATAAATGTTAAAAACAAAAAATATATATTAGTAGGGAAAAAATTTCATTAATATGAACCTTGTAAAAATGTAACTTAATCTTCAGATAAATGACCATGATGAAGGTGGGTAATTCTATACAGTCTATTTATGTTAAAACTAGCATTCCCTTTGCAATGTAAAAAGGTTTGAAAAGCACCACATTCAGAAAAAGAAAAGAATATTCCATTAAAATTATTTAGTAAAAATTTTTAAACATGGTTAAAAATGTCTTTAATAAATTATTTTTGGAATGTTAAAACATTTTTAAAAAACATATTTTTGGAAGAAAAAGGATTTTAGATCGAAGGGAAAAAAAATTTGTACTTTTTTAAAAACATTTTCTTAATAAATTTAAGTACTAAAGAGAGTAAAAATTGTAATATTACTTGAAACCATTCATGAATAACTATAGAATAGGAAAATATATTGATTTTATGATGTAAATATTAAATATTTCCCCTAAGGGAGACTTAATAAAAAACAATCTTGAATAATTATGAGATTGTGAAAAACTCATTACCACTTTGGTAACTTTTGAATCATAATACCTTTGAAAGAAATAAACTTAAATGAAAATTTAAATACCACTAAAATATAATAATCATTTTATAACATAAAAAATTATATTTTATACACCGCATAATAGAAATAAGTGGTGAATATGGTGTATGTATTATAGAAGTAAAAGTGAGAGGAGAAACCCTTACCTTGAGTTTGACTAATAACTTATGTTATTTATCTTCCTTAATAATAAACTAATGTTAATTATTAACATTATTAGTAAAAAAATTTAAGTTTATTATTATTTTTATTTAACTTATTACTGTCTTATATATGATTACTTAGTCAATTAATTTTATGTCTAATGTTTTGAGGATATTTGGTTTATGTGTCAAAAAAACTTTTGTATCTTGAATATGGTCAAATAGGTTATTGTTTAAAAATATATAAAATACTAATAATTAAATAAGTATAATATTTATATATAAATTTATCTTTTGAAACCAATCATGAAATAATTTTATGAAAAATGAATTACATTACTATCACAGAGATGATATGTTGTAAGTACGCATGAGTAACGTTTCCATTTGTCAATGATCGTTATGGAATGAAGGTATGTAATATTTTATATTTATATAATGATAATAGTACCATATATATTGAATATTATTTCATTAAATATAATTATATATATCATCCATTTGGTGTGGTGATGAAAAGAGATTCACATTGCTTCATGAAGACGATAGTCCCCACGTACATGAGCGATGTTATCATTTTTCAGTGTAAGAAAGAAATTAAAATATTATACTTCATAATGATAAATCTATCACTAATACCATACTAATATCTTTTATATAATATATATTAATTAAATTCATGGTTATCACCTTCTACGTAAAATTTCAATGGAAGAAAAATGACATCACTTCGTGAGGTGATAGTCGACTGTACACACAAGTGATATTATCATATCCACTAAGAAATGGAAAGTAAAAAAGGTATATATATGATATAATGGGTACATTGGTATAATAATTTTATAAATATAATATTTATACTTTATATCCATCATCATATCCAACCATGATAGGTGTAAAGAGAAAAAATGAATGGCACCGATTCATGATGCTGTAGTAAATTGTATGCAGAAATAATGATTTAGTAACCCATTTGATGGAAATGGGGTCGGTTGTTGGTTATTAAAATTAGAATAAAAAAATATAATTATACTTTTTATAATTAAGTTATTTTATAATAAATTTTTAATAATATTTTAAGGATTAGGGTGATGAAATAAAATAAAAATGCTCATTGAAGAATGTTACCACTTGTTTGGGTATCCTACTTAAGGTTTGTAGCAAAGGATTACTAGGATGGAATTATGACCAAAATAAGGATTATAGGATTATAGAAGAAAATAAAAGATGTGATTTTGGAAGTTCATTTGCAAACCAAAATTGGATTTAAGGTGTTAAGAAGAGAGGGGTAGATGTGGCCTTTTATAAGTGTGGTGAGTGGCACAGTTGTAATTTTTTTGAAAAAAAAGTCTTACCCACGTTTTTCAAAAGATAAAAGGGAAAAAAGGAACTATTATAAAGAAATATATATTATAGGTTCTAAATGTATACATAAAATAGATTTTAGACTAGTATTTTGGCCATTTTAACCCTTCTCTTTTTAGTTTTAACTCAGTAAATCAATTTTTACCTTAATAATAATAATAATTATTTACCGTTATCAGTTTTTACTTTTGTTAAAAATTATTTTAATCCCATTAGGAAATATAAATTATTATTATTCCAAATATTGAAATTATTTTTCCAAATTCTATTTACTTAAGTGTAAAAAATTAATTTAAAATTAATCTTACTCACTCGATGAGAAAACAAGTTTTCAATGAGAAATGTTCAAAACTTTACAATGTTTTTTGTTTCAAAATTAAATTTGAAAATGATTAAAATGACATAAATTAGAATAATATATTTATAATATAAGAAATTTTACTTCAAAAACAGTTCACAATATTATTTAACATTGTAAATATTTTAAATGGTAATGAATTTTTCAATTAAAATTCAGTATTTATCACTATTCATTAAAAAATGAAACTTTTCATAAAAATACCAAAAATTAACCCTAAGATAATTTTAATATTTTTATTTAAAAAACTAATTTTATTTTTTAATATAAATATCCCAATATTTGAAAAATTTTATTATAAATTATGTGTTCAAAGAATGATTAAACCATCTTATAGAAAAATTCCGTTTTCCAAAAACATTTCTCTTCCTTTAAAATAGTTATAATTTTATCTATAATCAATAGATATAAATTTTATTTATTTTATATATGTGTAAACAAAATATGTTTTATAATTTAGGGATTAGTATTCATACCCACCAATTTAATTTCCAGGTTATAATGGTGATATAATTTATCATGTTTCATTAAAACCTCATGTTGTATTCATTTCATGCTATCAAAGAGATTGAATTTATTTTTTAAAAATAAATATATAAAAAAGTATCAGGAGGGTATATTCAATTATAATCTTATTTTTTCAGGTAGTACATGATATCAAATAATATATTCATAATTTAAAATCTCAGGGTGTTACAAGTAAGATGATTCCCCCATGAGATTATCCATACTGTTCCCCCCTTAGGAACATCCCACATAGATACAAAAATTCCATATCTATTTTTTCACATGATTCTTGCTCATAAAAACCCAACATAATTAACCCCCATGGTCTGCTTCTAGGTCCTATGATGTCTAGTTTTCCTGAATACCCCTTACTATCTCAAATGACCCTTTGTCACCATCACCGACCATTGACACATTTTTGTCCCTATGAATATACCCCACTTAGCCCATAGAACCAATATTCTCAACCATGGAACAAAACACCATCCCTTCTTGAACATCCCATATAACTATATGGATTTGAAATTATTTCACTTAGAACATGAATAACACAACACTATAATCGTACTACGATCTAACTACCATGAGCTTCAAATATTTACAACACACTTTCACTAATGGTGGTTTCACCAGGTACTACACTTTGGAGTAATTCCACAAGAAATTTACCATTAACTATAGATTACATAGGATGATATACTCAACCAATAGACATAACTTAGTAAAAATTCTGTACCCTCAAGGATTCTTGAACCATTGTAACCAAAATTACAAGGTATTCAAAATATTATTCCTTAAGAATTTCATGTTATCCTACCCCTCAATATCCCCATGACCCATATAATTCTCACAAATATAAGAAATATCAATTTTAATTTTCCCATAATAAGTCCCAAATTTGTTTTTTTAGGTTGAATTTATAGCATGAACCCTTCATTAACCCATTCCTAGAATTCCATTGCATCTGATATAAAGAACCAACCATGATTTCACTCATAACATAACTATGTCCATGCCGAAAAACCAAAATACTTATCCCCTTATAAATCATTAATTTACTATATATAAATATTTTATCAAATATTCCTACAACCTATGTCATGTCCTCCAATTACCCTAACACAATAGAAATAAAACCACTCAATTTCCTTATGATATGGAGGAACTACCAATTCAAAATAAACTACTAATTGGTATAAACATCCACACTACCCGACTATTAACACGAATTATACACAACCATTCATATCTCTAAATCCCAAAAAAATTCACCTAGAAAACCATCACCCTAAAGGATAACTACCTGATACACCACCCCATGACACTAGTTGGTTTACATCCAAAACAAAATTTCACCTATAAATAACACAACTAAAATCAAAGTCTACTACCTACTCACTCTATAGAGGGTTGTAACACTATTATAAGGAAATAAAACCTAACAACTAAACATAATTGATGGTGTACATCAAAAAAAACATTCTAATCCAATATATCACATCCTAGAAAAACCTTTTCCTATACCAACTAATTTGAGGGATTTTATTATCTAAACCTACTATCTAGAGGGTTATCATCCACCATAAGATTTATTGTGAAGTAAATAAAAAATAATAATACATAAAAACCACCACTCTATATTTAGTTAATTAGATCATCAATATTAAGTTATTTGGGAAAACATTTAATAAGTTAATTTTGGTTGTTTAATTATCTAAAACTCATTTTTCAAACCATTTATCATATTTACTAAAAATTGTTTTCCAAAACTATTTTTCTCTTAAAAAACATATAGGTAGAAATTAATGAACATAACTTGGTATCCCTATAATATTATTATTATTTTGGATCTCACGCACTCTTGATACCCCAAACAAATAGTAAAATAATAATTATGATCTTATCTTGTTACATCATAATTTTATAAAATATTAAATATTATAACAAAAAGAAATGATAAACAAAATAATACCACATTTAATGTGGGCTTCGACTATACAGGTTTAAATGATTCATATGAATGATGTTCATCGCAAGATCCAACCAATCCTTTATCCATATACCACATCCCCATATAGTATTACAATAAAAAAAATACTTAGATACCATTTTGTAATGTATCATCCTAGAAAATAACCTATCGACTCATATCGGGGGAACCATAAGACCAAAGGCATACCTCCCCATATGCAAAGGATTTTGACTTGGGATTAATTTCTATAGGAAACATTAGAATACTATACTTTAATCACCATCACATAAAATAACAAATAAATATATGAATAAATAGAATCAATAGTTTAATTCTGAGGATTTATAACGAATATACAACTATCAATTATAAATAATATCAATATATTGTAATATGATGATAAAAAACATAATAATACATACATAAATCACAAAAACACATATTAATTTGATAAAATAAAAATAAAAATTAATAAAAATATATTTGGAGACTCAACTATATAGAACCCACGTATCACCTTGGATAAGTCTTCAAAACACCTTTCGACCACATTAGTCATGTCTTCTATCTGACCTGTCACATGGAAATGAAATATAGTGATCTATACATGGACCGGGGTAACTTTTTATGGTGTGAGAAATAAATATCAACAAGGAAAAAAAAACAAGGTTCCTAAAATATGTCACAATTTGAATTATGTGTTTGAGTGGAAATAAAAAAATACACAAGAATACATTTTAGGTTTTCATATAACAACTAGACCACACTGATACCTAGTCCCACTTACATCAGCCCATGCTGGAAGAAAGAGTTACATGGTACCAAATATCCATATATAATATCATGGAAGCCTTATTAATGATGGAAAAATGAAACTAGTACCCTATAAATTATTACCAATCCCCAACCACTCAAGGTATAAACCATAATTGATTCAAAACCAACAACATATCATTTAGGGTGACCCATACTGCACCATATCACTTAGGGCCAAGTCTCACAATCTCAGAATACATCAATAAACTCTCGCTTATAGTAATTTATTTTATAACCCTCTCACTCAGGGTTAGGACTCATAAAAAAACCTCACAATAGTGGCATATCCCTTAAGGTGACTTATTATAATATCATACAACTCTGGGTTGAACCTTTTAATAACATCTTGTAACCACACCCACTCATTTTGGGTGACTTGTGTTAGTTCCCTCTCACTTAGGTAAAGGTATCATACCACATCCTACACCAATAGCCTCTCACTCAGGGTGAGGCCTCATACCAAGTCTCATCGTCAAGGTAAAACACATGTTTCGGCCATACGATAATGTAGTAAGAATAATAAACCTAGCCCTCATCTTGATACTAACCCATAACCAGTTTATTAGTAGAGGATGTCCCCCAACACAACTCATCATTGACTTACATGACTCATCTCACTATACCTATCCACATCATGTACAACTTGAAAACAAATAATACTTCTCGAGTATTCATAAGCCCATATTCTACCACGTAATTGTAATCCAACTCAACAACCATAATCAGTAATACCCATGACCAATATCCCTCTTAGGTATTTCATGACCCTTGAGGTCGCAAGGAACTCACATACTCTTTACCACTAACATCATTAATAGCTACCATGATACTATAATGTGTATCAAAGCCATATTAATTCTTCCTATACATACTATGGTTTATGCCACTAAGCTCTCTAAGGGGCTGCCACACCTAACCCATATTGGTGAATAGCTTCTAGAAGACTACATAATTCAATCCAATAACCCACCAAGGAATAAAAAATTATGAAACATGACATAACCAACACATCAAACCATATAAAGTTTATACCATAACTATAACACATCAAGTATAAATTAACTTCACTATAAATGGAAACCCCTTAAGTTTCAAGCCTTCACATAACCAATAAATCTATCTTAAGAGAGAATTTAATCCCAAAATAACCACAACACTATCCCTCATCATCTAATGAGGGAACCTAAGGTTCGTAAGGCACACCCAAAACCACACCCATACATATCAACTATCTTCCCACTTACCAAAACCAAAACATAAGGTCCTCACAATATATGACACTAAATACCCACTCATACAACCCCCAAATAGGTTATTTGTGTTCAATTTTGTGAACCTAAACAACTGAAAGGTTTTTTATACCCAACTAAATGTACTTTAATTTGATATCTAAGATTTTAGGCCTCTCAAAGGCCTCAAAACCATGCACGATATACTAAATTCACACCTAAGAGGATTTACCCTAGCCTATCAGACCTTTCAAATCTCACCTAACCCCCTTTATTGAACTCTAGTACCTAAAACCACAATCACACGCATGAAAATCATTTATAAGTAGATTAAATATCCCAAAAAAAGAGAGGAACCCCTAACTTAATTATTATAAGAGTTGACTTGTCTGATATATGGACTCAGTTTGACCTCATTTTCCTAAAATCAATAATTCAAAAAATAGGACCTAAAATTGATTTTTTGATGAAATAGTAGGGAAACACATGAAAGAAGAAGATATAACCTATACATTACCTTATCCTAACTGAGGGAAACCTTCTTATTTAGATGGGTCATTTATTTTGTAGAAGATGAGCATCTGGGATCCTTTGAAAGAGGAAGTGGGAGAGGGGGAAATATGGGATGAGGGAGACTGGGGCACTGGTCTTGAGAAACAACCAAAGGGGGAGGGGCCCACCACTTAATAAAAATAATAAATTTTAAAAAAATATTAAAAAAGGACCTATATTTTTTCGGGGTACCCAATTTGGGTCCCTTGAGTACCTGGTGGAACCCCAGGGGATACCCTGCTTCCATAGTTCACAACATGTACTTAGTTTACCCAAAACAGGTAGTTAGTGGGTCTGTTTCTTAAAGAAACAAGCCTCACACCAGTCTAACCCCTTACGAATTCCCCAAAGCACAACTCAAACATCTGAACACATGTTGAAACATCCCCTAAGGATGCCCCAACTCTCAGAATCCCAATCTGAATCCAAATTCTAAAAACAACCATACATTAACACTCAAAATCGTAATTCCCATTAAATTATCTAACTCATAATATTGTAGTTCAGTATAACTATAACCTCTCTGAGTTCAATAATAATACAAATAATAAACCCCAAATCTTGACTCTAATTTTCTATGGGTTAGTGATGAGCATAAGTCTCACAATGAGAGGCGTTACCCTCTTGAGAACAAAATGAAATATTATAAAATAAATGAAAACCCCTAAATCATGAATACTAAATAATCCATGATAAACCAATGTTATAATAAATTTTTAATGTTAAAATTTCATAAAATATAACTAAAATTCATGAAAACCATAATTTTTCTATAAAAAACACTAAATCAAAACAATTAAATAAAACCTAAACAACTTTCATACCTCAGGGGTATTGAAAAAAATCCCATACATCAAGATCCATTTATGCACCTTAATAATTAAGCTACATATACCTAACAACTCAATTGAAACAACCCTAAAATACTATATGTAGAAGTATCATTTATCAAAAAATAATACTCAGTAGGATATCTCATCCGGTCAAACAACCAAGTTAAAATTGGTCATTCATAATAATAAAAGAAGTAAAATCATAATAAATTATCATTTACATACCAACCAAATAATCTAAATTTAAACTAGTGAAAATATCCACTAGATAATTTTCATATCCTTATGTATTATCATAAACTATGGCCAAGTAACTTACATTTCAGAAGTTTAAATACCATTATCAATATGTTTAATTTACCAGAGTATTTTATTACCAAACTCACTACTAAAATTAATCACCAAATAAAAATGTATGTATAGTATAACAAATGACATAAAAATATATAAGGTACCTTGTAAAGCAACTCTCCCCAACCCATCCACTAAAATTCTTGATACTTCACATCATGGAGAACATTAACCTCATTCCTTCATCCCCATGACCACATCTACCACATATAACCATCATAAAGGGAATCAATCTCATTCCCTCAACCCCATGATCTTCTCAACCACATATATAAATCATAACTACATCCATTGATAGGGATGGGAGTAGGTCTACTATTTTTTATCACACTAGCCCACTCGCTTAGTGTGTGTTGTTCCATGATAGAGAAATACACACTCAATTGTTTGTTGTGTAGAGATTTATAATCCAATATCATGAAATAACCATAAATACAATGTAAAATAATTCACATAGTCCCTTGCACATGATTGAGATACTAACAGAAGTCATCATCATAAAATTTGTAGAACCACCATTGAAAAATAATGGTCTTCCCACCATAAACATCTTCTTTACATAATCTACATAATAATTTTCCATCTCACATTAGTTACAAGGTCAAGGTACATATACCAATAATCTTTATATTTCTCTCCACCCAGGAATCACCTATAGGGGGACAATATACATTCCATCATAATAAGTAATCCACATTTCCATCACATTAATGTAATGAGGAGTAAAACTCACTTCAAAAAGTGAACCTGGACGCATTTTGATTTTTCATTTAAGCATGTTTATAAATATAGATAAATAATTTTACAACATTTCATAAAAATATAGGTAATTTTGGGATACAAAATTTTCTATTGATTTTGTGAAACACTGGTGAATGGATTATCAATTAACCATGTTTTCACTAAACATGGGTGATAAAATATTCATATTTTTAAATATGTTTGATTTTTTGAATATTAAAAAAATACTTGAAAAATATATACTTTTGGACCCTATTCTTCGATGTGGCTGATTGGACCACTACCCACCACCCACCACCCACCACTGCCACTAAACATTAATCCCCTCCACTATGAACCTATGATTGCACAAGATCCCTTTATATTCTCATGTGCACCCCAAACAACCACCCAAATGTTATTCACTTGTAAGAAGAAACAATAGTCATTCGAGATTTGAACTCAAAATACAAATCCTATGAACCCAACACCCGAGTATTTAAAAATAATACTATGTTATATTTATACATAAACTAAAAAAATATATATTTATGAATATATATAAAACTATATATCTATATTCATGTATATTCATGTATATATATAAGACTTAATATATTTAGATATATAAAACCTAATATTTTTTTTATTTATATAAAAATAAAAAAAATATGTTTATATTTGTATACATGTGTGTGTAAATATATACACAAAATTAGTAATTTTTAATATTATTAAATATATTTACACACACACATTAATATATAAATCTATTATAATTTATATTATTACATATATTTATATATTTATAAATTTATATACTAATATACATTTAATATATTAATATATATATGTGTGTGCTATAAAATAATTATACTTTTACGTTTATATATTAACTAATATGTTAACACACATTCACACACACACACACATATATTAATATATTTAAATGTACACATTTATAGGTATAATTATATTAATTTATATGTATATATATAAATATATTAATATATATGTGTGTGTGTGTGAATTAATCTAAGTAAACTTATATATCTTTATATTCATATATTAATTATAGATTATTTAGTTATTATTAATTAATTATAATTATTTTTTAATTCATGTGTGCATTTATATGTATGTATACATGTATGTATTAATTAATATATTAATATACACATATTTATATTTAATTATTATGTTAATATACATATATTAATTTATTAATTAATTTTTTAATATACATATATTAATATATTAATTAATATGTTATTATACACACACATATATAAATATATACATTTATAAGTATATTTACATTATTTTATATATATATATAAATATATTTATATTTTTGTGTGTGTTAATTAATATCAATATTCTTATATATATATTAATTAAAAATATATGTTTTTATATGTTATATATTTATACGTGTTTTAATATATATAATTACATGTTACATATATATTTATTATAGGTAGAGATGATTACTATCAACCAAACAAAATCACACACACAAGCACCCTAATGGGTCAAGTCTCATCCTTTTCCACAAGTAATGAAAACAACCAACTAGACATATTTTATTACAATACATGGTCTGAAGTCCTAGAGGCACACATGCCTTAGAACATGGGTGAATCGAAGTCTATGTGGCCCAATGGATTATTATATGGTTTCTTTAGAATCAACACATGGTTTCAAGTCATGCCACCAGTATTACACCAAGCCGCCCCTTGTGAGTAGTTATCACATTGTGTTACTAGACACAGAGTTGTGTTGCCTCCCTAATAAGCATCATTACATCATTTTGTTCTAACGTAGCTTTCTAGGGAACCCATTTATCCCATATCAATGATCTATATAGGAATATGACTATATTATAGATTTTATCACACTCATCTCACATTCAAACTTCTCACCCAGTACTGCCTACGTGGTGCCCCACTGCATGACCTTCCCATACCACCACTCCATTAGATTAGATTTATTATTCTTATAGTCATGGGTCCTAACACTCATCTATTACACATAAAAAATATATAGGGATGGATGGTTTGTTAATAAACATCGACCCACAAATACCTCTTTTATGGTCACCCACCTGGTGGTGCCTGTGTGTTGTCATGTTGCATCACTGGACTGGTCCACCAATCCATTTAACTAGTCCCACCATATAACTAGATACCCACTGATTATGACTTTGAGACACTATGGCCTGATTACCATTGATGGGAAGGAGGCCATATTGCTCGTAGGTCCAATTTTGTAGCCCGAAAGTCCAATTCTAGTGAATAGTACCACTCCTATAGTACCACAATAGTGTCTTCAATAGTACTACTACAGTAACTTCGGAAATTATCCCCCACCCAGATTTGATCATGAATTTCAGATGTATGATTACAAGGTGTTTACCACTCGATCACCACCTCAAATGATATTATATATATATATGTGTGTGTGTTTTATCATATGTTATGTGTTAATATATATTTTATATAGTAATATATATAAATTATTATATTTTTAATATATATATATATTAATATATAAATTAACATAAATATATAAAACATAATATAAATAAATATAAATATAAATATATATATATATTAATAAAAATTTATTCAATTATTATTAATTTATTATAATTATGTTTTAACTTTTCGGTTTATATGTTTATATGTATGTGTGTGTGTGATAATATATTAACACAAACACACACATATTAGTATGTAATCTGATATACATACCATAATATTAATATTTTATAATTAATGAATTAACTAATAATATATATGAATTTATATATTTAATATCAATTATTTATTAATAATAATCATTTAGTAATTAGTTATAAAGTTTATTACAATGTTTCTTTAAATCATAATTAATAATAATTAAATTAATTATAAATCTATATACATATTTTTTAATGTTATGTAATACTATTATATATATGTGTGTTATCTAAATGCATCTCTATCTCTATATATGTATGTATGTATGTATGTATGTATGAATGAATGTGTGTGTGTGTAATGTAATATAATAGTCTTATATAATATAGAAAATAACATATATGAATAACACACACACACATATATTATTCATATGTTATTTTTAATATTATATATATGTGTGTGTGCATGCATGTGTGGACACACACATATACATGTATATATATGCATATATATATATATATATTTAATATATATATATATATATATATGTTATTACAGGTTGAGGATGTGACCCCTTTTAATTGAAAAAAAATTCTCTTTAAAATAGGGTTGCGAGGTAACCCTTACATGAGATGGAGGCTCATAGACTCATTGAACCAATGAAAAATGTCTCGAAGTCCAAATATTCCAAATACAAAAACATGGTATAAAGTCTCATAGTGAGAAGAATACCACATTTCATGTCACCAGTCAAATGACACACTGCTACTTTGCGTGGAGTCATTGCCACAAGATTCCAGTCTTAAAATTGAATTGAACCCCCCTCGCTCCATGAAATGTTTCATCATGATTGACCATCTTAATAAGGGAGGGAAACCCCAAAATGGAAAATGGGAGGAGGGAAAATGATGGATACCATCACACCCATCACTCTTTTGATCCACCGACCCAATGACGCATGTGTGGCCTCACTTACATCACCTGCTTGATGCACTCCATCTTAAAACTAGTATCACATGAGATATTCACATATAAAGGTCCCCCATATCCCTCCATGGTGGAGGATGGATCGATGATGATAATCAACACAACTATCTCTCAAACCAATGTTGTCGTCCTAGTAGTTTCACTGCACAATCAACCTGACATGTCGAATCATTAGCCTGATTCCATTCAAGCTGTCATCTACCCACAAGAAATAATTTGAAGGTATGAAGTCCCAAAGAGAAAAATGAAATGACCATAAGGCCCGTAACCAAGAGAAAAATCCCAAGATAGAAACACGACATCTATTGCAACACTGGGCTGCCACGAACCTCGAAAAAAATACTCACTGATGACACCATCCTTCCTTGATCGTCATCACTACAAATCCCCATAAACAACATTTCCATCATCATTGATTTCACTGACTTCCTTGACCACAATCAATATTAATCCTCAATGAAATCAGTCATATCCATAAATTTATGCTTAAACTAATCCATTCTATTTCCCTCTAACCCACTGTTGTCATTGGTCTCTACTCTTAGACTAGTGTCCATCAATGATGTCACCACCGTCACAAAATTTAACTACCAAAAAAAACCATGCTACCCCATTTCATATCCCCCATTGAAATAACTCTGCCAACCACTACTTAGGTACCCTCAATATTTTACTGCCGGATGACCCATAATAGATCCAAGGAAGAGACGTTCATCACCATCGATGGTAAACTCGAGCCGCTAGGGACCATATCTAGACATTGCTCTAAACTAGAGCCTCAAATGACTATTGTATGTGAAACCTTGATCCATAACCAAGGCCTAGAGACCATATCCAAAGGGGAAAAGATACTGTACACCACTTTTAATGATCTATGACAATAAATCTGAAGAGGTTTCTGAGAGAACAAAAGAAGACCAGATAAAATCGAGGAGCTAGACAAAAAACGAGGCAAAGATAAATAAAAGAAGTTAGAGTGGAGAAATGGGATAAAGAGGAAGAATTAGCACCAATGAAGGTCAGTAGATAAGATATCCATGAAGAAAAACCTAGGAGGCTCCCTAGAGCATAGACCCTCCCAAGAGCACCCCAACATATATATATATATAAATTAATATATTTGTATATGTGTGTGTGTGTATATATATATAAATTTTTATAAGTAAATTTATAACAATATATATATAACTTAGATTAATATAAAATTAATAATTTGTGATTTTTTAAAACATGGATAAACGCCTGATTTTTTATAGTGACTCTCCAAGTCAATCCTCTATAGTTAATCTAGTTGTTCAATGACATGTTAAATTAGTGTCCGAAGTAAATTTATTATCTTTTCACGGTTATTTAACTATCACTATGTAATTCCTCTCAAGGATACACACTTTGTGTATGTTATCCTATTATAATATAGAAAAATAAAGAGTATGTATATCATAATCTATACAATATCATCATAGAACAATTCCCAATCATAGGTTTCATGATATACTTCATAATACACTATTACACGTAATCAATATATGAAAGTAAAATTCATAACTACATATATCTCAAGTCATACCCAGTGGAATTTAACATTGTCAATATAAGGATTATAAAAGCATTGAATCACTGATCTACTTGTTATTCCACATTAACTCTTTACAATTTCAAATTCTGAATTACTTGTCCCATATTAATCATCAATGTTTCATCACCACTCACCATTGTTAACATTATCCTTAAACACTCAGATCATGATGGGTAATTACTCCACACAAGAGATTATAATTATAAAAATGATCGTGAATTTGACCCAAATCTCCCCATGTTTCATGATTATCCTTAGAGTCACCAAATCATCCATGAACACACTCACATAAAAAATTTTACTTAGTAAAATTTTCATCTTAGGAAATTTAAATCACTTAGTAGAGGGAACCATTGTGATCAAATCATAAAAATGTGTCAGTTGGGTGAATCTAAAATAATTTTCATAGATAGGGTTGTCGACAGTTGTTATGTCTAATGTTTTATAGTACATAAAACTCCCCCCTCAATTATCTCTTTTGACTAGAAAATTTCCCCATTGAGATCTACAAGGAAGATTAATATAATTTATTGGTCAAAATGGATAAATTTTAAAAATACACATGTTATTGATTTTTTTGAGACGAAGATGTCATGTGACTTCTTAGAGAGACTATTCCATGGTCTAAAATTACCATTCAAATATTATTCTTGAATAGTTTATCTTGATGATAAGATTGTAGTATCGAAGAAGGATTATGGACCAACTTAACATAGAAATGTTATTAATGAGTTGAGATTCTAGAATCAAAATAATAATAATAATTATTATTATTATATTAATAATAAAAAGTTATAATTAATATTAAATTTAAACTAACTCTTTTTTATTATACCTTTTCCCATCTTTATTTAATATCAATATCTGTTTTTGGGTTTTGGTTTTATTTTTTTATATCAATAATGTTCTCTCATTTCCCCCATGAACAAACCAAAGGAGGATCGAACCCCAGGCTCCCACTCATTAATAATTTTCTCTTTTTTTTATTAAAAAACACTTTGTAGTCATTTTCTTGTTAATGGGTGATCACGATGTAGGTGGGGGAGGCTCGAAAAAAATATTAGTGTTTTTTAAAGAATATGGGTTGGGGTTTATTTGATTTTGGTATATGGGGCGAGAATGCATCCAAAGAATTGAAACAGGATAGCCTCCACACTAAGAATCAAAAATATTGATGCCTTCGGTATGATGGATACATGCATCAAATGAATTGACTCCAATCGTTCAAATATTGAATGATGGGAGTCAAATGAATTGAAACCAAGTGCCATGGCCCACCTATAAAACCAACCACATAATTTTTCATTCAAAAAATACTCAAAAAATAATCTTCTCTGGTATTCACTCTTAAAGCTCACCGGTAAGGTTTTTTTTTTCATCCAGTCTTTATATTTCTGAATTTTTAAAATTGTTATTTTTTTGAGTTGTATAGTATATTTTTATATTTTTTGGGTAGTGTGAAATACAATATAAAATTAGTTTAAATACATTTAAAATTATTTTTTATAATTATAACTGATTTTGTTTATTAAATGCTTAATATTTAACTATTTATTTAATTTATTATTTAAAAGAATTTATTTACTAAATCTAATAATTAAAAATTTATTAATTATATAATAAATATAAATCATTATTTTATAATAAAAATATGAAATAATTAACTGAAAATCAATAAATAATTATCAATAACATAATAATTAATAATATTATATTACATATTTAATTAACTAATTATTAATAATTTTAGTTATTTATTACTAATTATTAATTATTAATTTTCGACAACTATTACCTAGAAATTAATAATTAATAATTAAATGTAATGAGTAATAATTAATATTGTTTTAATTAAATAAATATTTCTAAAAATAACTATTGATTAATTAATTAATACTTAATAATTATTAATATGTGATACTAATTTTATACTAATTAATAATTAATAATTAGTTAATATTAATTAAAAATAATCATTACATATTACTTATAATTAAAAAATTGTACACTATATTTAATAATTAAAATTTAATTAGTTAAAAAATAATTATTAATCATTAATTTGTGAAAATAACATTAAATAATTAACTAACAACTAATTAATAATTATCAATAAAATAGTTATTAATAATATTATATTACATGTTTAATTAACTAATTATTAATTTTTTTTAATAAATAACAAATGTTAATTAAATTTTAATACATAATAAATAATAAATAATTATTTATTAAAAATAATTATTGATAAAAAATAATTATTTATTAAATAAGTAAATATTTATAATTATTAATTTTTAATACTAATATAATCTTAATTAATAATTAATTAATAATTATAGTTAGTTAATTTCAAATTTATAATACAAATAATTAATAAATATTAGTTAATTTATAATCATTACTTATTAATTAAAAATTATTAGTTATTTTATTTTTGTTAAAAATTTATAATTTTGATAGTTATTTATTTATAATTAGTATTAATATTTAAATTAATTTTAAAAATGTGTACTAGAAAACATTAGTGAAGAGTAAGTAGTTTGACACTCCTAAGGGATTTTCTTTGAATGATCCACTTTTCCTTTAGTCCAATAAATAACTGACATCATTACTTGTAGCTAGAATACTCAAAGTATTGGAGTGCAATTTCATAGTAATGACATCCATATGTTGATACTACAAGTGGATACAGGCTCTAGAAATGATACACCTATGGGTAGTAACCCAGAAAGGCCCTTATTGCGTATTAACTCAATCATCACTCGATGCAAAATAAAGTGGCCTAAATGTGAAATCCATTTAACAATCTAGTGGGATTTTCATTTAATGACTCACTTTCACTTTATTCCACTAAATAATTAATATATTTAGGCACCATTACATAGAATACTAAGAGTATAAGAGTGAATGATCCAAGCAATGAAATCCCTATTTGGATACTAGATGTGAATGTAGGATATGGAATAGATGTACCATGGGGTAGTAACCCTATAAGGGACATATTTTGTATTAACTCAATCATTACCAAGTTCATGAAAAAGTTTTCTAACCGCACACCTGGTTTGTACTCCTAGGGGTTTTATTTGAATGATTCAATTTCTCTTTAGTCCACTAAATAATTAATGTCATTAGTCATATTACTTAAAATACTCATAGTATAAGAGTGAGATTTACTAGAAATGATATCTTTATCTGGATACGATAATTGGATGTAGGCTTTAGAACATATTCACCTCTGGTAAGTAACCTTGAAGGTTGTGCATCGGGTATTAACTCAATCATCACCCGATGCATGAAAAATAGGTATAACTACTCATATAGTTTGACACACTTGAGGTGTTTTCATTATATAATTCAATTTACCATTAGTTCATTAAATAATTATTATCATTAGACACATTTATTAGATTAATTATAGTATAAGAACATTATTTATTAGAAATAACATCCCTATTTGGATACTATAAGAGGATATCAAATTTTAAACAAATATTCCTAGGGGAAGTAACCCTTTAAGGGATGAATTGGGTATTAAATCAATCGTTACCATAGTGAATGAGAAAGAGGCCTAAATACACAACCTAGTTTGACACTCATAGGGGATTTTCTTTGAAATATTCAATTTATATTTAGTGAAATAAATAATTAATATATTAATAACCATTACTTATTCAAAAAGGATCTGGTCATGCCTTTGGTAACCAAAAACCTATGAACATGAAAATACTATTAAAAAGTATAGACAACAAAAAAACATGTGATACATGGTTAAAAAGTGGAAGGAATTAACAGAACCCAATTATTACCATGATATAATCCTAAAACAAGTTTACAATGATCAAAAGTTCGTAGAAAGACCATTATTCATTTTTTGTGCTGAGTTCCACTGCTTCGAGATCGACTCAGATTCTTTGAGATTCATCCTATCCTCTAGTTGGTGCGGGGCGGGGGATACCATGCTGTATCATTATCACTCATAGAATCTTTCATTAAGTGAATATTTTCTTGAAGGTTTTACTTCCCAATATTGGAGGGACACTCCATCTCATTTCCAACATTTCATGGATGAGTTAGCTTCATTTCATCAACATTATCCCTAAGGAGGACATTCTCTAGTTTAACTTATGTGGTGGATATGGAAATATCCACATTGATTCCATTTATTGTTTAGGAGACCCAATAATTTACACACCATACTTCCCCAAACCCTCAAGGTATATCCTGAAAAAATATAGGTTGTTAGTAGAGTCAAGTATTGAAAAGAAGTAACCTTTCATTTTTTTGTCTACCAAAAAAGTTCTCAAATGAGTTTCTTTATGAATGGGGATGAATTCCTAGTGTTTCAAAAATATATTAATAATATCTTTCAAATTTAGTTTTAAATACATCCTTGAATTTAGGAGACATCATATCATCAGTTTTTGAGGGTCGTATCATAGCCAACTCTTATTGTTCATTAGATAGAGGTGGATAGTGGTGTTTCCAAATAGGATCAAGACTATTGGGGGGGGGAGGGGAGGTGAATCATTGGTTCTTTTTTTATTTTATATAAATAATTCTTAACTTATTTATTAAACGTTCATAACCTCTAAATGTTATCAATGTTATGATCTACTCAACTTTACCTTATCAACTACACCTTTTTTATACAAAAAATATTAATATAAAGGATCACATGATATTTACAAGGTTTGGTACCAAGAAATACTTTTTTTCATTTTGGATAGTACAATTAACATTGATTATTTCAATTTTGAAATTTTAGAATATAAAGGAACATGTAATAAAAAACTATACAATACCAGAAGAAAATATCCTATTGTAGTTGGTTATACCTCCAAATTATCCTTTTCAATATCCACTTTCCCAAAACTGGTTATACAACTCACCAATGAAATCAATGCATTTTAGAAACTAGTATATATCCATAGTTCCACTTTAGAATATATTCACATCATCCACAAGTAATTTGAATCAAAATTTAACTGTGTATAATATTAATGAAATTAAAAAATTCTCTAAGGAACTAATTTGTCTTGAAACATTATCTAGATACTCTATCAAAAAACATCCTAAAAAAATCAATCTTATTTTTCTTAGTAGGTTAACCTCTTCTTGATTGTCTCAGTACAATTTGACTTTCTCAGATTATCCTTTTTCTATTCCTTCATCAATTGAGTAGAAACTCAATTGGTAGCTCATGATTCCTCTATCCGTTGGAACTCGTTTTGATGAACCTTGATTTGATGGATATCGTTTTGATAGGATAACTCCAATGGACTTCATCTGATGAATTTTTTTCATTAAAGAGTGATTTGATGACTGGATTGAGCCTCACTCCAATAATCTTCCTTAGCTTCAACATGAAAAAGAATGTCTGGTTGGGAACTCAATACTTATTCCACAATTTTTAGAGCTCTAGCACACATGAATAGTTTAATTTATAAAAGTAATAATTTATTGTTCCATTCTTTTATAGAAACCCCAAATTGGAAATCACAAGATGAAGAATTAATTTTATTACTCAATGAAATTAAGAAATCCAAGATTTCTCATTCATTTAGGTCTTCATCTTTGAATTCTTACTATTCTCAATATTTTTGGGAGATTAAAAAATATTATCAAATATTATAGAATCATCATACCTCTTCAAGTTTACAAAAATTATTCTATCTGATTCTCCAATCATATTTTTCATTCTGATTATTCATTACAATGAAGATGTATGAAAAACTTAAGATTACCCACTACAATGACCTATTGTAAACACTAAAATTATTCTCATACATATGATTCGTATTAACAACGAAACACTTTCTTAAAAATTGAGAGTTTTCTATAGAATTGAAAAAAATTCTTCTTTAATAATTTTCAAAAAATCACACATCAGATATATCTTCAGTGTATCTCTCATTTTCTTCAATTCTTTAGAATAATGATCCTATGTATGATGAAGTTTATTATCTGATGAATTTATTGGTGTCATCATGCATCTGATAGATCGGTATCTGATTTACTCTGATGAACATTTTCAACAATTGTGTGATGAGTCTATACATATTAATTTGGATATCATCAATACTTTTTTTGTTTTTCTCATGACCTAATAGAAATATAGTTCAACCTGATAACTATAGTTGACTACATTGTTGATCATAATCCATTTGATCGATATCTGAATCCATACGATGGATAATCACTTCTAATAAAATTAACATTCTCAAACATTCCACCTCAAATATACAAAAGGAACTAAAATATAAAATAAATCGGTGGAAGATTCCATTACGATGGATTGATGTTGGAAGTGACTTCTTTACTTTAGTAAGATCAATATTCCCAGCTTTTAATATTGTCACATCGATATTTCACATAATAATGATCTACATACGTCTATGTATAGTTTTCCTTACACTAATAAAGAATATTAATAATAATTTATATTGTATTCTCCTCTCTTCAAATAACTCCAGTTTGTATCATGACCTTCTTTATGATATATGTGAAATCCCTAATAAAAAAGCATCATCTTATTTACATTGGAATGTTCTATGACTTCTCATTTGTTTCATCGCGTTCTTTATTTCCATCTAAGACTCATTATTATGTTTTGGAAATGTTGAATAATTCCTATTATCTGAGTATTATTATTTGTTGATGGGGTGGGTTTGATGTTTTGTGTTTCCTTTTGTGATGTAAATCCAATTTTCTATGTCTGGTGTATCTTCATTGTTAGTATGATGGTAAGTCTGATGAGGTGTATTCAGAAAAAAACTCCACATTTTCTTAACTTCATCCATATATCATCTATTGACAATGAATACAAAAAAAACTCAACTTGAGCCTAACAATATCCCCCTTTGGGTTTGTTGTGAATACCCATTTAAAAACAATACCACTTTTAGTTCTATTATAGTATTTGTTTCCCAATTTTTATTCTCTCCATTTATTTATTTCTCTACCTATCTTTTATATACCCCTTTAATTTTCTCTCCCACTTATTGATAATCATATTCAAATGGGCCATCATGAAAATTTTCACCCTTATTGACAAATGATCTCACTTATGAGCAATGTAACTTTTCATCTAAAAATATTGAAAATCTTATTTAGGAGAACATAAGTATCACATGAGTTTCTTAACAATGATCCTTCAAATAAACATCTCCATGTAAAATGGGTGATCCTAGTGTAGAAGAAAACAATGTATAATCAAGGTAGTCAATGTTTTCCATAACAAAACATTCATATAATACATTTACATGTCTCTTTCAAAATTATAATTTTTGAGGAAATTACTGAGATGGTTTTTTAAGATAATAATAACCTACAACAATGTTAACAAAAAAATTAGAAAGTTATGGTGTATAAATTACACTTTTAGAAACTCTTATTTTGTAACCTAATTGATTTATTTTTTAATAGAAGTAAGAGACTCAACAATATCTTATTTATTATTCCAAATCATTCTATTCGCTACATGTTAGTAAAAATACACAAATTTTTATTTGGAATAAGGAGGAGCATCAATAGTTCCTTAGAAAAGAAATTTGGATTGAGAGTCCTCTCTCAGTCTAATTTTTTTTCTACTTATTATATTTTTAATTGGATTTATTCTCTTCCTTCTTTCAATCCTTATATGATTTTTTAATAAGTTTCTTTCTTATAAACATATTCTTATGATAAGGATGTAAACTTATTTTCTTATTTACTAATTTTTTATAGTGATTTTGTAACAAATATTTCATGCCTTGCACTTGGGCCAGTAATATAGTCGTACAACTTTTAGTAACATGTCGTTCTTTCTCACACCTTTCGTACCATTTTCAAAAAATTTAAATCACCATTTTTTGACAAAATTTTATAATTTTTTTCTCAACATCAAAAACTTTATTCTTCACCTTTTCTTCAGCTGATATTTTTTATTCTTACAACTTTCTTCCCATAGAAACTTGTTATAGATAAATAACTAAGAGGTCGTTCTTTTCTTGATCACCTTTTTTTCTCTAATTTCTTAGCATACCCAGCTTTCTCCATATCTTGAGTTTCATTTTTCAATTCCACATAATTTTTTAGGAAAATCTTATCTTCTTTTATCTTCATATAACCCCTTTGATTCATACATATTAATTTGTCGAGGCAAGTTATACCTCCATGAATAATATTTGTGTCCAAACACTCCACAACACTAATAATGACTTCTAAATCTTTCATTTTTGGTCTGATAGTGAAATTTTTCAGAACATTTTTTTGTTCTCTATTCAAAAATATAGGACCACTTTTTTTATAAGGATAATTTTTTGAAGAATCTATATGTTTCTTGGTAAAATATGTTCTCTAAAAACGTTCTTTTATAAACTTTTGTTTTCATCTTCTTTAAAAGTTTCACCTTTAACATCAACTACCATAGTGTAGTTTTCTATCAACTTTATTATCTCATTTTATGTTGTAAGAGGAATTGATTTAATTTTAGACAAGTATTATTCTTTCTCATATAAAAAAAATTTCAGAAAATCTACATTCTTTTAAGATTCATCTATCTTTATCTTGTTATGCTTATTTTAATCTACATGTGTAGATTCTTTCATATCAAGGATCCTATTTCAAGTTAATTTTCATCATGTATTTTCAATTTTATTTAAAGACAACCAATATTGGTATTCTATGATCTAATAAAATTGTGATTTGTATCCTATTTCTTCAACCAATCACCATTCTCAAAAGTTATATCTTTAACGTATTTCTATAAATTCCTTATTTCCTTCCTGATTTCCATATTCTACTCAATTTCTTTTTCCAAAATTGTTTTAAGAATCCATTAAAATTCTGTAATATCTTCATAATCATCATCACTTTCTAAAGAATTACATACATTTTTAACTTGAGAAATAATGTTGATTAGATGATCTGATTCATATCCATATGAGGAATCGTTCATCTTTATTCTTCTTAGATAAATTTTCTTCTTCTTATCATAAGGAAATATGCCCTTATGTTTCTTCTACTTTAGTATCTGATATTTATTATCATACTCTTTAGACTCATACTCTTAAACTTTATTCCTTGGAATATTATGTGTAAAATGTATATTCCCTTATCAATTCCAACATTTGAGAGTTTTACTTTTAAATTTTATATTATTGTATTTCATAATAAGGAAAGAAACATTTATGTTGAAATAATCTACTTCTTACTATTCCTCTGAATCATTTGATTCTTCTTCTTCTTCTTTATATTTGCTTTCCCCTTTTAACAAATCTTCTAAAGAAATTTATCCATCATAAAGTTTCTTTAAAGTAGGACATTTTCTCATCTCATATACCATAGGAATATTCTTAAGTTCATGCAAGGATAAATTATCATGATCTTATTTGTTTGATACATTAGAATCAAATATATCTTTAAAGTTTCTCGTAGGTTTATTAACAAATATAGAGTCTTCCATATTCTCACCAAAATATCAAATTTTACTTATAATATCATTTACCATTGTAAAGTAACTATCAACAATTACATTATAATATATTTTAAAATCCTTGAATCAAATTACCTGGATTTGTAACATAGCTTATTTATCATTATCATTCAATTCATAGATTATTCTAAACTTATCCCAAATTTTCATAACTGTTGAAAACCCCAAAATCATTACATAAATATCATCAGTAAGATCCATTAAAAAATAATTCTTGGATTTTCCATCAGATTCTATACTTATCTTATTAGTATCTGTCATCATAGTTTCATTAATGGGAGGAAATATCACTATTGATTCATCTCTAACTATCAAGAAAAGTGAAAAAATACGTGGTAAAATCTTATTCTTCAATATGTGTTGGTCTTTTACATTAAATTTAAAAACACCCCTTTAATTAATGGAATTGAAATTATCGATTCTCATAGATGGATCTTCTAGAGGGAACCTCTTATGATACCAATTGTTTTTCCCAAATAGGATCAAGACCACTGAGGAGGGGGGGGGGGTGAATCAGTGGTTCATTTTTCCTTTATAAGAAATTTTCTTAACTTCTTTTATAAACTTTATTAAACTCTTAAAATTGTTAATTTTCTGATATACTTAATCATAAATTATCAACCTCACCTTTCATATGAAAAAAAATATAAAGAGAAAAAAATATATGATATTTACAAGGTTTGGTATAAAGACTAAGCCCTTTCCATGTTGGATAGTCCCACCAACATGTATTCTTTCACTATATTATTTCCAGAATAAAATGGAACAAGTATTGAAAAATTATACCATCCCATTAGAAAGTTTCCTATTATAGTTTGTTATACCCCCAACTATCCTTTTCAGTATCCACTTGTAAAGACCCAAAAATTATGTATAATTTTTTTAATTATATGGAATTATTACGAGACTACACAAATTAACGGTATGGGATTCTGAGGCCTGGAGAGTCCAGAATGTAATTTTAAACTTTTTTAAGGTATGTTTAGTAAAAGTGTGGGATAGATTCTCTATCTTTTGAACTAGTGCTTGGATAAAAAATCTGAGGGCACCGTTGAATTCGTAGTTCTGAGATTAAATAAGGTGAAGCTTAACATTGACTAGACAGGATTGAATGAAAATGTTAATTTTGGAAATTTCAGAAAAATAATAATAAAATAAGTAAAAGTTATTTTATCGCAGATTTAGTCATTCATTAAATGAAAGTCATTAAATGACCTGTTACACTGGTTGTGTAACCACAATGCTTGTGTAATTAATGGGTTCATTAATTAACCAAATTAATGAATCTAATATGAAAATCATTAATTCTAAGTGTCAATCAATCCATTAGTGGGGGGGGGGGGATTTAATAAACATGGGAGAAATCTTTGATGAAGCGCCATCGATGAATTACCCCAATAAAGAATGGGGTTTTGAAAACACTCCTTGAGGAATCGATCCAGATGTCAATGAGCGATGATGAACATCAAACTATAACACACACATATATTCTTTTTGTTATTCCGCAAGAGTTTCCAACAAAATCAATGAAGTGTAATTAATCTTTTCTAAGTGTTTAAAGATTCATCATACCTCATTCTTGACAAATTATGACGAACATAGATCAACTGACTAATGGGTATATTCACAGTTCATGGGAACTTTCAAGAGTTTATTATGGGGAATTGACTTCGGTTTTATCATTATATTGTGTTCAATAATTTTTTTCCATGTTACAGCGCTAATGCAGGGGGAGTGGGCTAAATCGAACAAGTCTCAGACCCTCTGCTGATCTTTTTTTTTTGTGTTCGTTCTACGAGGAAGATCAATGAACATATCAGCAATGTGATTTCGAAGTCCATAGAGAAAGAAGAATCTCGGGAGGCCTGTAGGAATAGATAAGATGAAGAATGTACCACTGGTTCATGTCAAGTGATCTGGAGAATATTGTTTTTGGCCTCCATCACCGAAAGAGGCAGCCGACGATGACAGTGGCGACATGTTGTGGCGCGTCGTGGAGGACGCGGTGTTAGACATAGAGATACCGTGGAGGAGGAGCCACATATCCGGCTATGGAATTAGGAAGACCCAAGCTCATGAGTCCTACCGTTTACCGGTCCACACATAACAGTTAGATGATGCGGCGACGGACTGGCGCTGCTGTTGGAGGACCCGAACAGACCACATCCATTCGGGGTAGTGCGGACCACGCCTGGCTGGTGGGATGCTCCCGACAGGGTGGGCCCAGCGGGATGGTTTGGATCAGGTCTATTTGGGATCGGGTTGGGTCAGGCTAGATGGGACTGGGTCGGGTCATCACAGATCAAGATTGGATGGGTCGGTCTGACCGGGTCGGACTGGACCCAGACCCAACCGACCCAGTTTTGCTTAAACATCCATAACTTCTAAATCAGACGTCCGATTGACGAACCGTATAAGGAATTGGAATGATTGGGACAAGGTGATACTTTTTAGTTTCTTAAATTGGGTTTTGGAAGAAGTAAGATTATGGAGGGGCTGGATTGGACTCAAATCCAACAATGCCCTATTTTCCTATTTTTCCAATAACTTACAGACATGACATCTGATTGACACGCCGTCTGTCACATTGGAACCTTTATGACATGGACGTCCTTTGGGTTATTTTATTATGGAACTTTGTGGTCATTTAATTATGACATATAGATTTAGGAGAAGAAACTACAGAACTCATGCGTATTAAGTGCAGGAATCCAGTGGTTGGCTGTAAAGTGAAGAGTGACCCTTCATAGATCAGCAAGAGAGTGACCCTACCTAGATCAGAAGTAACACGAACCTCCATGGATAGACATGAGTATGACCCATCATGGATCGATGGTACCGTGAAATTCCACGGATTGACATCACAGCGAACCTCCGTGGATTAGCAGTAGCGCCACTCGATGTGGACTAGACATAGAGCGACCCGTTGTGGATATATGACAGAGCAACTCTTTGTGGATCAGTAGTAGAGAGACCCTTTGTAGATCAATAGTAGGAAAACCCTTATCAAATCATTTTCTGAGCCACTCAATAGAATAAAATGATCTATCTTAAGACTAATCATATTCATTCTTGTTCTCTAAGTTGTATACCTTGTGTGAGTTGTCTTTTATGTAGTGATTTGTGATTGAGATCATGCTTTGTGGGTTTTCCTTTGTGGAATTATGAGAGACCTACAGGGGTATCGAGGTCAATACTAATTATTTTTATACTCAACCCTACATAGGATTCACCCACACATTGTTGGGTCTTATCCAGATGATGGAAATCTTGAATAAGACTCGAGGAGCCAGGGGTTGATTGTTCTCAAAGGTGATTGACAGATGTGGTGTGCAGTAGTGATGAAAGGAGATGAGTTTTACTTACCCTTCAGGTAGGATCGTTGGTGGATGATCTCTTAAGACTTTTTTCCTCTTTGTTTCACTTTATTTCCAGTTGTTCTTGTATACAAGCCCCTTTACATTTAGTACATACTTTTACTCTCAGTGGCGGTTTTTAGAAGTTGTTATACTTTCCCTTTTTTCATTGTGTTTTACTTGTATGGAATGTGTTCTAGTATGTGTCTGTATAGGTTTAAAGGGAATTCCTTCCATTTTTGGGTTATTCCTTTCTGATGCTAGTCGCCAACCACTGGCTTATAGAATGTGGGCATGGGGTAGTCATGACATGAGCCCTGGGGGATGGGTCATGAAGAAGTGGTTTCTAAAGGAGGATCTACCAAAAGAACTAAGACTCAAAGATTTTAAATGGGAAAATAAAGCTATGTGTTTTGAGTATAGTTTTCCGTTCAGGGATTCCAATTATTTCCAGCAGATGATGTATCCATACACCAAGACCCTGAATTCTGATTTTTGACTCATTACATGAAAACACTAATTGCATGTGTTTTGAAATGTTTTTCTTTTGATCTATTTTGAGTCAGATCACCAGGTATATCTTATTTACCATGGAACATCTATTTATTTATAGGATACTATCACATAGGTAGCCAGACATGATTCTAGTGAGAGATCATGGTGAAGGCCCACAATGCGATGAGATGTCGGTGCCATGTCCTCTTAAAATGATAGTACTTTCGGGTGGTGTACCAACAGTACCACTACCCCTAGGGCAGTAGTTTCTACCATCCCCACCAGCGGACCATACACACCGACTGACCACAATTCACGAGTTCCAGAGACAGTTGCCTCCAAGGTTTTGAGGTCTGATAGATCTTCAGGTAGTTAAGGACTGGATGGAGGCTGTCGAATGATTTTTCCACTTGGTTGAGAAACCAGAATACCAGAAAGTGATCCTAGCAGTTAGACTCTTCCATGGCACCGTAGGGAGATGGTGGAGCCTGATGATTAAATTTCATGATGAGATGGCCCTCAACTGTTTGGACTTCAGGAGCCTCTTCAGGGTAGATTTTATACCAGAAACTCTATGCTCTGTGCGTATTTAGGAGATACTATACTTATAACAAGGAATCCTAATAGTAGCCCAATGCTCGGTGAGATTTAAAAACCTCTCTTTCTACTCCAAAAACATAGTATGAGACCATTTATTTAGGGCCCAAATGATTGATCGGGGTCTCAGACTGGAGATCACAGTGTCAAGGATATTGATCAATATACCGACGCATGCTGGAGTGCTAGAGAGAGAACTTTTGGTGGAGAGAATCCTATATGAGAAGGCAGCGACAGTGAGAACCACCACTGGACGACAGACATCTTATAAATCTGTAGTTGTAATTAGTCATATGATGTAGAGGCCCAAGTGGGACATACCTTCTAGAGGATGACTTCATGATGTAAGGTTGGAGGTGAGGAGCTCACGGGGTAGAGGAGGTCAGTAGAGAATCAGATTGTGCTACTCGTGTGGTGGGAAGGTTCGCCTGGCTCGCGACTGCCTAACCCGTTGTACCCAAAATCAATAGATGTTCAAGGGAAATATAAGGAAGAGGCATAGATTAGAGAGATGAGGACCACAGGGTGGAAGAAGTGGTAGAGGATCAGGCTGTGCAGTAGGTGGCGGGTGATGATTTGAAGTTCTACTGCCAGCACCTCTAGGTGGTCCACCCCGACCTCAGGGAACAGATGGTCATGGACGTTCTCAGCTTCATGAAGCTGATGCCTACAATCACGACACTCCAGAGATGATATGAGGTATGATATAGGTATACTACACAATATTTGCAGTTCTTGTAGACATAGGTACCAGTCACTCTTTTTTTGACATGGATCACGTTCAGAGCTCAGAGATTATGGTGGAGCTGTTGGCTCAATCCTTGTGATTAGAGACTCATACAGAATAGTATTCAACGATTACGCATAGCTGATGGTAGTGTGAGATTAATCTAGGAGGTGAGAGATTTGGCCGGGATCTCTTAGTAGCAGCATCGAGTCCTTACGAATTAATCTTGGGTATCGACTGGTTAACCACATTCTATTCCCACATCAACTACTTTAGGTGCAATGTGCGGTGTGTCCACAAGGATGGGACCAGTTTTTCCTTCACTGGTGAGAAGGAAAACTTTGTAGCACAATATATACTTTTTTAGAAGAGGGTGAAGCCGATGACTCATCAGTTGGCTATCCTCTCCCTCAGTGTAGTGCTGAAAGGAACCCGAGTTATCCTATAGTGGTGGACCAGTATACTGATGTCTTTCCTGATGATGTTACAGAACGACCTCATCATAGAGAGGTTGACTTCTACATCAACCTGTACCTTGAGATGACACCGATATCTACACCAACATATCAAATGGATCTTGCAGAGCTTCGTGAGTTGAGGGTATAATAGGATGAATTACAGAGGAAGGGGTTCATAAGGCCCCATGTTTCTCCATGGGAAGCCCCAATTTTTTTTACCAAGAATTCAAATGGGAGATTGAGGCTTTGCATGGTCTATCGGTGCATAAAACAGGTGACCATGAAGAAAAAGTATCCTCTGTCGAGGATTGATGATCTATTCGACCAGCTGAAGGGAGGTCAATGGTTTTCAAAGATAGACCTTAGATCAGGTTATCATCAGCTTCAGGTACGGGATGTGGACATACTGAAGACAAACATCAAATGCCGATATGGCCACTAATAATTCTTGGCTATGCCTTTCTATGTGACCAATGTGCTTGAAGTCTTCATAGGACTCATGAGTAGGATCTTCCAACCTTACCTCGATCGCTTTGTGGTGGTCTTCATTGATGATACCTTGGTGTACTCAACGTCAGAGGAGGAGCACACCACCCATCTGCAGATAGTTCTGGATACACTCTGAGAGCACCGACTTTATGGTAAGCTCTCGAAGTGCTAGTTCTAGATATGAGAGTTCTAGAGTGTATCTAGTGGATATAGAGGATCGATAAGAGTAGGTCCTATGAGGGTGGTCGATTCATCTGGTTCGAGTTCGGTGGCAGCACAGGAACCTCCAGGAGATCACAATGGAGTAGGAGGCTCATATTTTTTCTCAGTTTCCCCATGTGTTTTCTTGGATTTTTTTTGTGGATTTTAAGGAAATAAATACCTATGTTGGGGAGAATGTAAATACCTAGATATTTCGTATATATGTTTTAATTATATAGAATTATTACGAGACCACAAAAATTGATGGCACGTGATTCTGAGGCCTGGAGAGCCCAGAACATAATTTTGAACTGTTTTTATGGTATGTTTAGTAAATGTACGGGCAATATTTTATATATTTTGAACTGGTGTATGGATTAAAAATATTAGGTCACCATTAAATTTTCAGCACCGAGATTGGATAAGGTGAAGATTAACTTCAACCGACAATGGTCGGACAAAAAATTTAATTTTTGGACTTTCAGAAAAATAATAATAAAAGGAAAAAAACTTATTTTATTATTTATACACTGCTGATTGATGCTTGGGGGGGGGACCAAAAAGTTAGTTTTTCATTAAATTATGGTCATTAAATGACCTATTACACTGGTTCTGTAGCTGCAACACACATATAATTAATGGGTTCATAAATGTACCACATTAATGAACCTAATGTGAAACTCTTTAATTCTAAGTGTTAATCAATCCATTGGTGGAGGGGGATTTGACAACCATGGTAGAAATATTTGATGAAGCGCCGATGATGACTTCCTCCAATGAAGAATAGTGTTTTGATGATGCCCTTTTGAGGAATCGAACTAGAGGTCGACGAGTGATGAAGAACGTCAAACAATAGTGCACACATATCTTCTTCTCCTTCTTCTGAAAGAGTTTCCAACCAAATTAAGGTAGGTGAATTAATATTTTCTAAGTTTTTTAAGATTCATCATATATTGTTCTTGACAAATTATGACGAATGCAGATCAACCAACTAAAGGGTAGATCCACGGTTCATGAAAACTTGAAGGAGTTTATTATGAAGAATTGATTCAGGTTTAGTCATTATATTATGTTGAACTATTACTTTCCATATTGTAAAAATAATGCAAAGGACATGGGCCGAACTGAACAAGGCCCAGACCCTCCGCCAAACTTGTTCTTGGGGAATTCTTTGAGGAGGATCAATGAATGTATCAACAATGTTATTTCAAGGTACACACAGGGAAGGCGGCATCCTAGGAGGCCCGTAGGCATAAACATGATGAAGAACGAGCCATAAAAGTGGGTCTGATTGTCCGACGAACATTCTCTCGGGCCGCTGGCGCCAGCGGCAGTGTGGGGCGGTGCCGACCGCGTGCCAGTCAGATGGTGGGGCAGCGTGGCAGCGCACCGAGGAGGAGGTAGTGATAGCCATCAGGCTACCGCAAATCCGACTATGATGGTAGGGGGAGCCGTGCTTATGGGTCCCACATGGGATTGGTCCACGCAGACCAGTAAGATGAAGCAGCGCCAAGTTGGTGTCGCTGTTTGAGGACCCAAACGGACCACATCCATTCGGGGTAGTGCAGATCGTGCTTGGATTGTGGGTAGTGCCTAGTGGGCTGGGTCAAACCCATGATGGGTCGGGTCGACTAGGACTAGGTCGGGTCATCCCAGACCAAGGACATGATGGGTAGGTCCGATCGAGTCAAACCAGACCCGGACCCAACCGACCCAGTTTCACTTAAACATCTATAACTTCTATACCAGACGTTTGATTGACAAGCCTTATACGACATTAGAATCCTTGGGAAGATGTGGTCATTTTGAGTTACTTCACTTGGGGTTTGGTAGAAGTTGGAATATGGCTGGGTTGGATCGGACTTGAATCTGACTAGAATCTATTTACCTTTTTGCCTATAACTTATAGAACGAGTGTACAATTGATGTGCCATCTGTTTAGTTGGAACCCTTATGGCCTAGATTTACCTAGGGTTACTTTATTGTGGGAATTTTTGGTGGTTTAAGTATGACTGATGGATTGGGGAGGAGAAATTATGAAACTCAATCGTACTAAGTGCAGGAATCCAGTGACTGGATGTCAAGTGAAGAGCGGTCCTCCATAGATCGGCAAGAGAGAGACCCTCTATGGATCATCAGTAATGCAACCCTATGTGTATAGACATGAGTACAAACCTCTGTGGATATATGGTAGAGTGACCATCCATGGATCGACATGAGAGCGAACCTCCGTGGATTGGTAGTAGCGCGACCTGACGTGGACTAGCCGTAGAGCGACTCGTCGTGGATCTGTGATAGAGTGAACCTCTGTGGATTGGTAGTAGTGTGACCTGACGTGGACTAGTAGTAGATCGAACCATCATGGATTTGAGATAGAGGGAACCTTTGTGGATCCATTGTAGAAAGACCCTTTGTGGATTAGTAGCACTACAACCCTTATTAGATCAGTAGCCAAGCCACGACATAGATAAAAATGATTTCACTTAAGATTAATTGTCTTCATTCATGTTCTCTAAGTTGTATACCTTGTGTGAGATGTCCTTTAATTATGGCTTTGTGATTGAGATCATGCTTTGTGTCTTTTCCGTTATGGAATTCTGAGAGACCTTCAGGGGTCTCAGGGTCCCTAATGAGTATTGTTATACTCACCCATGCATGAGAATTTCCCACACCTTGTTGTCTCCTGTGAAGATGAAAGACAACTTGATTTAGACTTGAGGTACTAGGGCATGACGGTGCTTAGAGGTGATTGACAGAAGTGGTGAGCGGTAGTGACAGAAATCAATGAGCTGTACCTACCATTCAGGTAGGATCTTTGGTGGATGATATCTGAAGCACATTTTTCCCATTTTACTGTACATTCTTTCCAGTTGGGTTTGTATATTGGCCCCTTTACATTCAGTACTTACTTTTACTCTCAGTGGTGGTTTTTGGCAGTGGTTATACTTTCCATTTTTCTATTGTGTTTTACTTGTATGTAGTGTGTACTAGTTTGTGTATGTACAGGTTTAAAGGAAATGCATTCCATTTTTGGGTTATGTCTTTCTGATGCTAGTCGCCAACCCATGGCCTATGGAAGGTGGGCATGGGGTAGTCATAGCATGGGACCCGGGGGATGGGTTGTGATACCACTTTCCCACATCTAATTATACACCCTAAAAATTAATCAACCATTTTCAAAAACATGTATATATACTCAATTACAAGAGTTATTTCCTTCTCCATCATACATAATTTCCTATTTTCAAACACTTTTAAGGTGAAAGTGATAACCCTCACAAATTACCAGTTTCAGCAGAAAAGAAACTACAGATTTGTTAAAGAATCACTTGAGTTGATTAGAACCAATCTCTACAAACAATATCCAAGTTATAGAATTCACTTCCTCTATAAGTAAGATGAATCAAACATTACATGATTACAATATTCAAGAACATGAACAATACTATAAGGTACTTATTGGTCTTGAAACATTATATAAAACTCTTTCTAGTAAACTTCCTTAGAAAAATTTAGTACGATATGCCTTAGTCAGGTAACCATTGTCTGATGGTATCCATTCGATTGGCCTCAATCTGTTTTTCCTTCTTCTCTCATTTATTTAATAGAGTATAAACTCAATTATAAGTAAAAGGTTCCTCTATCATATGGAACATGGTCTAATGATACTTTCTTCGATTGATGTTGCTCTTATGGGATCATTCTTAAAGAAAGTTCTTCGATGAAACATCGTCTTGTGGAACATGTTCTGATGATCGGATTGAACCTCACTCAGATAATCTTCCTCAGATTCAACATGAAAACAAAGCTGATTGGGAACTCAATAATTCTTCTACAATTTTAGCATCTCTAGTGCACATGAATTGTTAAAGATAACAGAGTGAAAATGATCAATTCTCTCCTTGTATAGGCACCCCATAAGTTTAAAGGTGGAAAAAAGAATTCTTTTTCATGATCAAAGAAATTTAAAAATCCAATATTTTTTATTAATTTATGTCTTCAAATTTAACTTCTTCAACTCTTCCAAATACATCTGGGAACTTATTGAATATTCTCTAATCCTCATACTTCTTCATGTTTACAAATATTTTTCAGTCCAATTCTCCAGTCCAATTATTCATTTTGATTCTTCATTAAGATGAAGACATATGAAAACTGAACTCAACCTATTATGATGACCTCTTGTAAACACTTAAATTATTCTCATACAGATACATCTTATTAATTGAAAAAACATGTTGAAACATTTATATAATTATGTATCATTAAATAACATCCATTATCAATGTAAAAACCCGATATATTATGATAAGTATTCTTTTTAATTTATTTGATGTCATGTGTTTTATGCTACAACAAGATTATCATGCACTATACGCAACATTGTATTAGCTTATAGTATACGCAACACTAATCTTGGATCATGTTACACACAATTTCAAGTTTGTTTGATAGTAGTTATTCTTCAAAACATTGAGTATATATATATATTCAATGAATTAATGAAATATGGTTGGATTTTGTTATATGCAAAAACTAAGGAGTCATGCACTACACGCAACCCTAACTGGGCTTGCATTAAACACAATCACGACCTTCCTCGATAGCATGTGTTGTACGCAATACTGGGTTTTACTAAACAACGATATGGTATTAAAATATTACTAAAACTAGTCGTTATGAATAGTAATAACCACTTTATGAAATTTTATAAATTTTATTTTTCAAAATGGACTTCATTTTTGGTTTTGGAATATCAAAATTATCCTAAGGTGAAATTTTGGTATTTTTCTGAAAACTTTCAATTTTTGATGAATAGTGAAAACACTGGGTTACTATTTTAAAACCGACATTTTATTTAAATTTATTTTAGGTAAAAATTGATAAATAATAACTATATATGTTCAATGTAATTCATTGGATTCATTTTATAATAATTTTAGATATATAAAATTTTATTGAACTTTTGATCGTCTTTTACCCACCTCCTAGGAGAATTTTCAAATTTACATAAAATATAATTTTACCACTTTTTTGAATGGAATTTAAAAATCCGAGAGACATGGTTGATGTCAGTAAGTAAAATGTGGTTCAATGAGATGAAAATAATTTTTGGAGAATAGTAAATGTTTACTTTTATTTACCACAGTTAAAAGTAAATAGGGTAATTAAGGGTAAAAATGATATTATTATTACACTAACACATTTTCTAATTCTATTGGATAAGTGTAATTTGACCAAAAACAGCCTTAGGAATACAATATGACCATTTAGGTCCACTTGGATTAGATTAGGACATTTATTATTAATTTATTTAAAGAAGGGTTAAAATAGTTAAAATCAAAGTTTAATAACTAAATCATTTTTAATATAGGGTTATACATAAGATAAATTATACAATAAATATTAATTATAAATATAAAAAGATTTCCTACATAATGGTATTTTATTTTTAATTTTTAAACATTAACTAATTTAATTTATTTATGACACAATGATGATGCAGTAATTATCATATTAATGAAATATTGACATAATTGATGTTATAAAAACCCAAATAAATGTAATTTGAGACTTTTTATGAATTAAACTAATTTTCTAGGTTAATATGACATGTTAGTATTGATTAAGTTAAATGTTTTATAACTAATCATTCTGTTATGATTTTCACAAAAATCAATTACCAAATAGTGTCAAAATTGACATAAAATAGTTTTTAACAAATATTATATTATTATTTGTTATTTTATTACTAAAAATCTATGGTTAGTCCAAATGACTTAGATAAGGTTATATATATTAATAATAAACAACTTGGGGTTCGTTTGGCTTGTTATAGTAAGTTTATTAACCTTATAGTGTAAGAAAACAAGAAGACACTGTAAAAGAAAAATTATTTAACTTAAAGTTAAATATAAATGATAAGGTTAAAATAGAACCCTAAGCTTGTATAAATTCTATTAGATGATATTATTTAGACCCATAACCACCTTAGATTCAAAATAAATCAATTTGGAGCTATTAAAAACCGAATATGACTTTATAATAAAATAATATTTTGAGTTTTTCCAAATGTGTCCCTCTCCTCCCTTATAAAAGGACACCTCATCCCTCTCTTCCTCACACCACATTGAGCCTTAAATCTCGGAAAAACCCTGCCAAATTCTCTTCTACACTTCCCTAGAAACATCATAGAGGTCCTAGTCTTCTTCAAAGACCAATCTTAGTGCCCTAAAAGGAGGTCTCAAAGAGGCGCTTCAAAGAGGAGGTAATGTCCGTTACCGATTCTTTCAAGTTTATTTATTCTTCCAATTATTATTATTTAGTTGTTTCATTATGAAGTAATAACATTAGTATAAATAATATAATGATATTTTATTATAATTATGAAACAAACCTATTTCACCATATATCCATCCTACGGAAAATGAAATCACCGCGCGTGCGTACGTACGTAATACCGTCTCCACGCCATGGTGTAATCTATTTTACCACCACCACCTTACTTGGATGGGTATAATGGTGCAAATAATAAATATATATGATTATTTTAAAGTGGTATTGATTCTGAAATAGTATACATACACTCCAATACAATTCCACGATCATGGGAATGATATCATCGCTCGTGCGTACGTACGAAATACCGTCTCCACGAACATGATGAGATTCATTTTCCATGATTAACCATTCAAGAATGATTATAAAAAATATATAATGAATAATAATGAAATATATGACATAATTAATCTACTGGATTTATGTATATATATATATATATATATATATTTCATATACTTACTTCCATTCAATTCAATAAGGAAACGAAAACAGCGTTCATGCGTACGTACGGCCTACCGTCTCCATGAATGGTGTATTTAATTCCTTTTATCGATCTATAATATATATGTATATGATGAATATATATTATATATAAATCATTTCTTACATTCTTGAATTATGTAAATCAGTATATAAGTAATAATATCAAGAACGACAAGTCGAAACACATACGATAAATGAAATGATTTTACCCGAAACGCTGCTTTAACATTAAATTTACAAAAGAACGGGTAATATAAAGTCATAAGTGAAACACAGATGATATCATAACAATGAATATGATTATGTAATAAGTCAATTACATTATTTAAATCCTTATACAAGAGGTTCGGATCCATACGAAGCATATCGAACCTAAGGTAAGGGATAACTTTTCCAATCTCGTTCTTCTCCGAGATTGTTTATTCGTAAGTATTTAATGGGGTTATTATTCTCATCCATGTCCATGTTTCCTAAAAATGGTTTCATGTATGTTTAATGTCCTTTTTACCCATTTTTTACTTTTACTACATGGTATGTATGGAATCTTTCTTTTACGAGGTACTTTTTGACTTTTCCAGAAAACGTACGAGAAGAATGTTTTTTAACTTATACGGTATGAAAGGATTTTTACGGTTTTATAAAGCCTTATTTTCATGAAGCTTCCTCCAAAATATTTCATGACTATTTTAAACAAAATCTTTTTCTTTTAAAATTTCATGACATTTTGTGAAAAGAAATTGATTTTGAAGAAGAAAGGATGTTTTCCTCAAGAATTCATTTCAAGTGTTTTATCAAAACAATTTTCCATATAAAATGACATTATTTCATATGTGTATGTTTCAAGTATCATGTCTCTATGATTTAAATGGTTTCAATTTTCTTATTATGAAGTGATGTCTATTTCTTTTATATGGATTATGTGATGATGGGATGTTGTTTATGAAACCCATTTTATTTGCTGGGTTATTATGAAGAATGTATGTTTATTTTGTGGCACAAGTAAGAATAATTTCATTATGATATGGGTGGGACCTATATCTCCCTCCAATGCATTGGTTAAATATTTATATCTCATGAGATAGACATGACTGGAACGAAAAGTTAAACCGGTTTCGTAATATAGGACAGGAATGAGGAGTGAACTCGATTCAGAAAGGGACTTTGTCCACTAAGATGGTCTTGGCAGCAATGCCTTGGCTACTATGGAAATCAAAACACGTGCTTAATGGTTGCCACAATTACATGTTTTTTTCCCATGCTATTTTAACATTCTTAATGTTTCTTTATGATCTATGCCTTACGTACTTCCATGTTTTATGTCATTGATCAAGCTTTTGATGTTTAAACATTATGTTCATGTTTTTAAGTTCAAATGTATATGATTTGTTTTATTTTATCCATGCTTACCCTTAATGAGCATTTGAGATCACCCATTATATGTTTTCTTTTCCCCAGGATTTAAAGAAAGGTCTTAGGTAAGAAAACAAAAGGGGAAGATCTTTATGGGAGATGTTGAAGATCTTCCACCACTATTAGAAGATTACGTTTCGAGTTTCCAAAGACACTAAACTATTACGGTCCTTGTGTGTCTGTTTTTGTTATGTATTAAGTATTCCGCAAAAGTAATGTAATTTCCATGTACGTAAAGTTTCGGGTCTCTACAGTTGGTATTAAAGGAAAGGTTTAGTTAACCTTTGGAAACTAGGATGCGAAAACTTTAGTGAGATCCCGAGAGATATTTCTAAGGTTTGTCTAGGGATGTCCCTAAGGATAAGTATATGTATAGGATATAGTCCTAGAAATACAGTAACGATCTTATAATCTAACCTATGATGTTAGATATTGAGGGTACTCCCTCTTTACTATGTTGTTTTCCCTAGCATGATTTTTTCCCTCACACTATTCTTTTTGGGTTTTAGAAAATGGCTGGAAACAGGAAGATTCACGATAATGGAGGATATAACGGACAATGGAATGATATTCTTCATGAGAAACCAAATGAAACGGGATTTGGAAGTCCAAACATCGTTATTATGCCTAATCAGAAATCTCATAATATGATCAATAATCTCAACTTTGGTAAGTTTCCCGACACAAATAATAAGAGAAATATGGAGTTTCATGATGATCATATAGGAAAGAAAGTTCAATTTCCCTCATGTAAATCACGTGGGAAGAGGAATCAGGGAGATTGTTTCAAAGGAACTGGAAGATGCTTTGGGTGTGGAAAAGAAGGGAACAAATCCAGTAAGTGCAAATGAAAAGGTTCAATTAATACTATGGACAAGGATAATGGTATTGCTACGATATAAACAATGATTAGATGTTTTAAATGTTGAATGTATGGGCATTATGCAAACCAATTCCCTAAGGGAAAATCTCATGAAGAAAATAAGCATGGTCATATGAGTAGTATTTATGTGAATGATGATGAAGAGACTATAAATGAAATATGAGATGAAAGAAATGATGAAGCTCAGTTAGTGGTTTAAGAAGCTAGTGGAATGATTGTATGTTTATAAAGAATAATGTATGGTACTATGGAATAAAGAATCATCTAAGGATTGTTACACTATTGTTTTTCCTAAAGTATTTGAAAGTATATGATGAATGGTACCGGTAACCATGGAAGGTTATTCAGATATTTTTGGAAAGTAGATGATATGCGTATAATGAAGGGATAATAAGATAATGAGATGTTTGATTGTATTCATGAGCTCATGACTGATATAAGGACTAAGTGATATTATGGTTTGAGTATATAGAATTTTTGGGATTTTGGTATGTAGAAAGAGTTACCTTTTGACAGTATTCATGTTTTTACTAAGGTTCTATGGTAATTTATGTTTCAAGAGAATATATGACTAAGGTATTCATGTGTTTGGAATACAACCAATAAGATAAATCTTATGATATATATGGGATAAATGATTGTATTCACATTCTTGGTAGACAACCTTTCTTGTAATTGTTTTCTTTATACTATGAGATTGGACTGAAGTATTTTAGATAAGCCTAAAGTCTAGAATGGATTATGTTGGAAATAAGTTATTATTTTTTAAGGATAGATATTTTTTCGATATTATTGATGGGATGTAATAGTAATGTAGTTTTAGAAAAAGGACAACCTACAGGACGGTCGACAACCCATCGCGTCGGACAAGGATGTGGGAATTGAACCCACAACCGAAGTGCGACAGGCCTTTATCGCCTACCAATGGCCTATAAGAAGTCAATGTTTAGTAGAAACCAGTTTAATTATATTAAGCAGTATGATATATGATGTATAAGTCCATTTTAGGAACCATATATGATTAATCTCACTATAGATGAACTTATGTATTTTTGATATATTTTTCTAACTTTTTGTTTGAGACAGATGAAATGACCCATCATTCTATCACATGATATGATAACACTTCACGAATGACAAATTCAACTTCATTTCTTTAAGAGATGAAGTGGAAATTGTCCATGGAACGACCAACGGTGAGACTATACCAAAATCAAGAAAGTATTTCTTCTAATTCCAATTTCTTCAACTTTAGGGTAATCATCTTGAAAACCAAAAATGTTGTCCTAGTGCCCTTATATTGGATGAATAAGATGGTACCTTAGATCATCAAAAATTTATGGCTCTGTGATTGTTGGATTTTTCATAGCCATTTTCTCTACCACTCTCTATCAGAACTTTATGGTTAGATTTTTCTTCCATATCCATATTTTCACCTATGTTCTCCTATATGGAAACCCAGTGATGAGTTACTTTGGGTAATCATTACGTTTCATACTTTAGTTTTTAAAATCAAGTTTTAGTATTTATTTTTTACGATGTGGGTTTCTATGAATAGTAAATGATTTATAACCCCGAGGAATTTTGAGGGAGAAATTCATTTTAAGGGGGGTAGAATGTAACAACCTGATATATTAAGATAAGTATTATTTTTAATTTATTTTATGTCATGTGTTTTATGCTACAAAAATAATATATTGCGCTATACGCAACACCTTATTAGCTTGCAGTATATGCAACACTAATCTTGGATCGTGTTACACACAATTTCAAGTATGTTTGATAGTAGTTATTCTACGCCACATTGAGTATATATATATATATATTCAATGTATTTATGAAATATGGTTGGATTTTGTTATACACAAAAACAAAGGAGTCGTGAACTACACGCAACCCTGACTTGGGTTGCATTACACGCAATCACGACATTCCTTGATAGCGTGTGTTGTACGCAATACCAGGTTTTACTAAACAACGATATGCTATTAAAATATTACTAAAACTAGCCGTTATGAATAGTAATAACCACTTTTTGAAATTTTATAAATTTTATTTTTCAAAATGGACTTCATTTTTGGTTTCAGAATATCAAAATTAACCTAGGGTGAAATTTTGGTATTTTTCTGAAAGCTTTCAATTTTTGATGAATAGTGAAAACACTAGGTTACTATTTAAAACCAGACTTTTTATTTAAATAATTATTTATTTTATTTAAATTTATTTTAGGTCAAAATTGATACATAATACCTATAAAAGTTCAATGTAATTCATTGGAATTATTTTATAATAATTTTAGATATATAAAATTTTATTGAACTTTTGACCGTCTTTTACCCACCTCCTAGGAGAATTTTCAAATTTACATAAAACTTAATTTTACCGCTTTTTTGAATGGAATTTCAAAAATCCGAGAGACATGGTTTATGTCAGTAAGTAAAATGTGGTTCAATGAGATGAAAATAATTTTTGGTGAATAGTAACTTTTTACTTTTATTTACCACGGTTAAAAGTAAATAGGGTAATTAAGGGTAAAAATGATATTATTATTACCCTAACACATGTCCTAATTCTATTGGATAAGTGTAATTCGACCAAGAACAACCTTAGGAATAAAATATGACCATTTAGGCCCACTTGGATTAGATTAGGACATTTATTATTAATTTATTTAAAGAAGGGTTAAAATAGTTAAAATCAAAGTTTAATAACTAAATCCTTTTTAATATAGTGTTATACATATGATAAATTCAACTATAAATATTCAATAGAAATATAAAAAGATTTCCTACATAATGGTATTTTATTTGTAATTTTTACTCATTAACTAATTTAATTTATTTATGACACAATGATGATGTAGTAATTATCTTATTAATGAAATATTGACAAAATTGATGTTATAAATACCCAAATAAATGTAATTTGAGACTTTTTATGAATTACACTAATTTTATAGGTCAAAATAAAATGTTAGTATTGATTAAGTTAACTTTTTTCGAACTAATCATTCTGTTATGATTTTCACAAAAATCAAGTACCAAATAGTGCCAAATTGACATAAAACAGTTTTTAACAAATATTATATTATTAATTGTTATTTTATTCCTACAAATCTAAGGTTCGGCCAAATGACTTATATAAGGTTATATATATTAATAATAAACAACTTGGGGTTCTTTTGGCTTGTTATAGTAAGTTTATTAACCTTATAGTGTAAGAAAACAAGAAGACACAGTAAAAGAAAAATTATTTAACTTAAAGTTAAATCTAAATGATATTGTTAAATTGAACCCTAAACTTGTCTAAATTATATTGTATGAGAGTATTTCGACCCATCCCCACCTTATATTCTAATTAAATCAATTTGGAGCTATTAAAACCCGAATATGACTTTATAATAAAATAATATTTTGAGTTTTTCCAAATGTGCCCCTCTCCTCCCTTATAAAAGGACACCTCATCCCTCTCTTCCTCACACCACTTTGAGCCTTCAATCTCGGATAAACCCTTCCAAATTCTCTTCTACACTTCCCTAGAAACATCATAGAGGTCCTGGTATTCTTCAAAGACCAATCTTAGTGCCCTAAAAGGAGGTCTCAAAGAGGCGCTTCAAAGAGGAGGTAATGTCCGTTACCGATTCTTTCAACTTTATTTCTTCTTCAACTTCTTCTTCTTTTGTTGTTTCATTATGAAGTAATAACATCATTATCACTAATATAATGATATGTAATTATAATTATGAAACAACCTTATTTCACCATCTATCCATCCTACAGAAAACGAAATCACCGCGCGTGCATACGTATGGAATACCGTCTCCACGCCGTGGTGTAATCTATTTTCCCACCACCACCATACTTGGATGGGTATAATGGTGAAACTAAATAATTATATATTATTATTTTAAAGTGTTATTGATTCTGAAATAGTATACATACACTCCAATACAATTCCATGATCATGGGAATGATATCATTACTCGTGCATACGAACGGAATACCATCTCCACGAACACGATGATTTTCATTTTCAATGATTAACCATTAAAGAATGATTATAAAGTATATATAATGAATAATAATGAAATATATGACATAATGAAGCTACTGGATTCATGTATACATATATATATATATATATATATATATATATATATATATATATTTCATCTACTTACTTCCATTCAATTCAATAAGGAAAAGTAAACAGCGTTCATGCGTACGTACTGCCTACCATCTCCATGAACGGTGTATTTCATTCCTTTTATCGATCTATAATATATATGTATATGATGAATATATATTATATATAAATCATGTTTTACATTATGGAATTATGTAAATCTGGATATAAGTAATAATATCAAGAACGACAAGTCGAAACACATATGATAAATGAAATGATTTTACCCGAAACGTTGCTTTAACATGGAATTTACAAAAGAATGGGTAATATAAAGTCATAAGTGAAACATATATGATATAATAAAAATTAATATGATTATGTAATAAGTAAATGACATTATTTAAATCATTATACAGGAGTTTTGGATCTAAACGAAGCACATCAGACCTAAGGTAAGGGATAACTTTTCCAACCTCATTCTTATCCGAGATTGTTTATTCGTAAGTATTTACGGGGGTTATTGTTCTCATCCATGTCCATGTTTCCTAAAAATGGTTTCATGTATGTTTAATGTCCTTTTACCCATTTTTTACTTTTACTATATGGTATGTATGGAATCTTTCTTTTACGAGGTACTTTTTGACTTTTCTGGAAAAAGTACGAGAAGAATGTTTTTTTTAACTTATACGGCATGAAAGGATTTTTACGGTTTTATAAAGCCTTATTTTAATGAAGATTCCTCCAAAATATTTCATGACTATTTCAAACAAAATCTTTTTCTTTTGAAATTTCATGACGTTTTGTAAAAAGAAATTGATTTTGAAGAAGAAAGGATATTTTCCTCAAGAATTCATTTCAAGTGTTTTATCAAAACAATTTTCCATCTAAAATGACATTATTTCATATGTGTATGTTTCAAGTATCATGTCTCTATGATTTACATGGTTTCACTTTTCTTATTATGAAATGATATCCATTTCTTTTGTATGGATTATGTGATGATGGGATGATGTTTATGAAACCCATTTTATTTGTTGGGTTGTTATGAAGAATGTATGTTTATTTTGTGGCACAAGTAAGAATGATTTCATTATGAGATGGGTGGGACCTATATCTCCCTCCAATGCATTGGGTAAAGATTTATATCTCATGAGATAGAAATGGCTGGAACAACAAGTTAAACCGGTTCAGTAATATAGGACTGGAATGAGGAGTGAACTCAATTCAGAAAGGGACTTTATCCACTGAGATGGTCACGGCAGCAATGCCTTGGATACTATGGAAATCATAACATGTGATTAATAGTTTCCACAATTACATTTTTTATTCCCATTCTATTCTAACATTCTTAATGTTTCTTTATGATCTATGCCTTACGTACTTCCATGTTTTATGTCATTGCTCAAGCTTTTGATGTTTAAACATTATGTTCATGTTTTTAAGTTCAAATGTATATGATTTGTTTTATTTTATCCATGCTTACCCTTACTGAGCATTTGAGATCACTCTTTATTTGTTTTCTTTTCCCCAAGATTTAAAGAAAGGTTTTAGGTAAGAAAACAAAAGGGGAAGATCTTTATGGGAGATGTTGAAGATCTTCCTCCACGATTAGAAGATTACATTCTGAGTTTCCAAAACACTAAACTATTATGGTCCTTTTGTGTCTATTTTTGTTATGTATTAAGTATTCCACAAAAGTAATGTAATGTCCATGTACGTCAAGCTTCAGGTCCCTAACATCAATACCTCAGAAGCAAGAACACATTAGAAACATCTTAAAATTATTTATCCTTTTCTTAAATTCCTCAAACCTATGATACTATCTTCAATGAAGTTTTTTAACCAATGAATTTATCAGTTTCTTCATGTGTCTGATGGATCAGTCTCTTCTTTACTACAATGAACATTGTCAGTTCCAGTCAGATGAGTCTACACCATTTCTTGAGAGACTATCAATAAATTTGTTCGTTTTCTCTTTAACCAATCTAAATACAATTAATCCTAATGAAAATGGGTGACTACATTTTTTCTATCATCATCCAATTGATCAGTCTCTAAATCATTATGATCGATCATCCTTTCTAATAATACAAACATTGTTAAACATTCTACCTATGATATAAAAAATGTGACAACAAAATAAATTTAATCGGTGTTAGAATCCATTACGATGGATTAGTTTCGATAGTAACTTCTTTACTATAATAAGATCAATCTTCCAGACTTATTATATTATCACACTGATGATTCTCATACTGATAATATACATCCTTCTATGTCTGGTGTTCCTCACATAAATAAGTAGTAGACATAATATTTCACATCATATTGTTATCTATTCCATGAACTTCATCATGTATCATGTCTTTATTTCTGATTTATGAGGATTCTATAAGAATAAAAGAATCATAAAATTTACATAGTAAAGTTATGTGACTTCCCATGTGTTCCAACAACTTATGTATTTATAGAGAAGCCTTATTTCAATGTTTTGGAATTGGTGACTCATGTCGATGGTCTGGGTGAAATTATTATACTGATGGGATGGGTCAATGTTTTGAGTCTCCTTTTATGTTGTGCATCTGATTCTCTATGTCTAGGGAATCATTCTTATCAGTCCAATGGTTAGTACAATGGTCAGTATGATGAGGAGTTTCTGGAAACCAAACTCCAACTTTTCGCAACATCAACCATATATCATCTATTTACAAAAAAATACAACCAAAAATCATCTAGGTCCTAACATATAGACAATATACCTAGATTAGGTGATGAATGGTCACCTGTCTCTACTAGAACCACATCACCTAGGACTATTTGAGTTGAAATATCATCAACCTAATCACCTACTCTCTCAAAAAAATACAATGTATCTTTTATGAAAACCAATGGACACAGGTTGGTCCTGAGGGTTAATAGTCAGACCATATATGGATATAGATTTATTCAAAAAACTATCTGAGAAAGAAGAGTTAACATTATATGGATAGGGTTTTTTCCTAATCATTTTCAGTAATATAGTTCATAAAATATATGGAAGGAGATACTTTTAATGCCTTTTTATTTTTGTGAGATTTAACTTGAAAGGAAGACTTTACATTTAAATTACCAGTATAAAGGTAGTTATCCCATATTATATCAACAAATTCAATAACATCCTCAGAATCAGATGACACATACTGATTCTTTCTCACCTGATGAGAGGCTTGGTATTTTTATCCCCCAACCATTATTACTCCCTCATTAATATTTCCTAATGAATGAAATATGAAAACATCATCTTTGTGCAACATGTTGGAAGTGCCATCCATATCTAGAGGATATTCTTTATCATGATCCCCAATATCAGTTTCATTGAGACAAAAAACATTGAAATAAAATGAAGTTGAAATTAAATCATGAACCAAATTCAATTTGGTGGTAGAGAATACATCATAAAAAATAATATTGAATTAGAGGATCCCTATTATCACACACAACCCTATAGGATCTAGTGACTAGTGAATTCCCCTTCTCATGTGGAAGGGGAGAAGAATCAACCTCTCTACCCTGGACTTCACTACCTATCACTCTTTCCATTCCATCATTCCCTCCTTGTAAATTAAGAGAATCATGGTAACTATTCTTCCTAACCATGAGTGTTGTGTTCTTGTCCATTAAATAATTTTTCCCATCAATTATGGGTAGCATGATCTTATAATTATCAATAATAAGACCATATTTATTATAGTTATATCACAAAAAAACTCTATTGAAATTATATATTATATTTCTAATGAATAATAAATTGAAAAAATTGAAGCACATGTTCATACTCAATGGAAAGGGAAAATTTAAATTCAACAATAACCAAATACACTGTTTCAATAAGAATTTAACTCAAATCAAAAACATCAAAAATGAAGGCATATTTTTTACACCCGATCATATTGGTATCTTTATCAAATTTAATTAGGGTTACAATAGACAAGGATACATTCCAATGAATTCATAGGTTAAAAAAACGAATTCATTCCTTTTACTCAAATTTTTGTTTGTGCAATAAAATTCCTAGCCTGAAATGGGTCAAACCTTGGGTCTCAGTCATGAAATCATAGGACCCCTATCTTGATATTGACAAAACTTTAGCACTATGCCCTTAATTTGCGCTCTAGAGAAGGGAAATTAATATGTAAATAACTCATACCAATCAAAATAATGTTCCATTCATAAAATTCCCATACATGGACGAAATGCTTCCTCATATCTTAAATTTTCGAGAAATTGTTACTTGATTGTTGGGTTAGATGAAAAACAATGGAATACTTGCAAGACTCTATCTACTCATCAAGGAACATAGGGTTCTATTCAATAAGAGAAGTATCAAAATTTATCAAAATTCATATGTGGATGCACATAGAATGTTTTGAAAGACCATTTTACATTGATTTGAATGAAGAAAAATTCAATTAGATTGACAAATAGAATAGGATTTTGATAAATTCTTTCAAAGAGGGGAACAAACATAAAGGAGTATGTGAAGACTTGGTACAAGATGGAAATCTAATTCTTGGATCCCATTAAGGAAAAATAAGATTTGGAGGTCACCTTCAATGAATGATGACTATTCAAGTTAAAGCATTCTATCTTCTTTAAATTATTTTGGAAGGTCCTATTAATTTCAAATGATGTTTGATGTTTTCTATATTTTGAACCTTGTTATTTCCCCACATTATTTCTTAAAAGTTATTTCTCAAATAAAAAAATGGTTATTTGGATAATGTTGAGTAATTTTTGACTCTATCTAAAGACAATGAAATAATATATCACAGGTGGTAGAATCTATATGTGACGCATTCGTAGCCTTTAGAACATCATGATTCACTCGATATATTTTGAAGACCAATAAACATGATTAAATCCCATAAATACATGATCTACTTCTTATGTGGGTGAATTCACACTTCACAATGTATGACTAACATCTACTTTCTTCAAATCCAAAAAAAACGTTTTTTTGGATCAAATTATGTTTTTGAGATTGGAATCATCAAAGTAGATTACCCTAATCACCATGGTCATTGAGAGAGAATTTCCCAATCCCTTGAATTTAAATGCATTAGAATAATCATAGTATATGATTGATATTTCAGGGCACAAACATATATAATTTAAAGATATTTTTTAGTAAAAAACTTATCCAATTATTGATGATGATGATTGGGAAGATTTATTATAATGGGTTAAGGAATAATTTGAGGGAAAAATTATGGAGTTTTTTATCCCTATATCTACTAAAAAAGATGTTCTAAAAGAAGTGAAAGGTGATCTATGATGGACTAAAGATTCATTGTCAAATCCTCAAGCATCATTATCTCATAGATATATTGATGTTTTTATGGGTATTCCTTCACATAAGGTTGATCCTCATTCATAAAAATATTGTAGAAACATTGATGTTTTTAGGGATATTCCTCCACATGAAGTTGATTTGATGGCCAAATTTTTTGAGTATGATAAACATTCATAACAAAATGAAGATGATGAAAATACAGAACCAGATAAAAATATTGAACATCCAGATATGATCCATGTGTTTTCACACTAACCATTGAATCATCTTCCACCACTTGAATCATGTTTGATATAAGGTGGGACTCAGTTAACATAATTTTACTGGTCAATCATCACTCCTAGCATATAAGGTATTATTCATGTCATATATTGAGGGTTTTATGATCAAGTTATATACATTAAGATTCTTTGATAGCAAATAATCTATGAAGATACTGATCAAACAATATCACATTGAGAGAAATTACATTTATGTCATGGAGGAATACAAGATAGATCTTTATATGATTATATTCTAATAGTTTGATTTTGATTTTGAAATTCATCTTTGAGCAATAGTTGATTACTATTAAAACTATTGGTGAGTCTCAAGATTTACTCCACACTTATCTATGAACCAAAACCTATCATTGTGTCCCACAACCATACAAGCTATTTTTTTAATAATTATTATTGAAATGATATGATATAGTCAAGATAGTATAGTAGTTTTTCTAAAAGGGAAAATAAAATTACTTTATAGGTATTAAATTTCCTTTTGGAAGGAATGGGATGAATGGAAAAAGGCCATCATTGTAAAGACCCATAAATTTCAAGGATTTTTTTTTCTTATTTTCTTTGGAATTTTACGAGTGAGCGGTTTCGGGCGGCACCTGATTCTGAGGCCTGGTGTGCCTGAAATCAATTTTTGATGTTTATCTCGGGTACGTTCAGTGAACGAATGAGCGGGTTTTCCTAAATTTTTTACCGGTACTCGGAATCGAAATCCGATGGCACTGATGAAACCACAATGCCAGTAATTTCTTAGGAACACCTTTTTTGATGGTGCATTTTCTCGGGAGGAGTTGTTAGAAAATGTGAAGAATAAAAATATAATTGTATAACAATTATATTTTTATTACACTAAAGATGGTTTAAGTGTTATGGGAAAGGAAGATGTGAGGAAGTTGTGGTGGGGCACACACGATCCCACAAATCCTTAAATTTCCTAACACCCCATTAAAAACCCCTAACTTAAATGTGCAACTCATCCTCCCCCCTCTTAATTGAAAGTCAACTCTCTTATTAAATTATTTGATTAATTTATTCAATGTATTTAATTAAGATTTGAATTTTGAATTCACGTCTTGGGATTAATAAAATAAGGGCGAACCTTATTTTATATGGGGGATTTGTGGGGTGAGAAGAATTGGGGAGAAAATACACTAGCCTTGGGAATATTTATCTTCTTCGTTGGAGAATGCGAGGAACGCCAAGACTTCGACGAAGAACGCCGTCGCCACAAGGAGAGATCGACATGCCGTCTCATCTCCTCTCCGTAGCCGGTGTGCGACACTTTCCACGAAGAACGATGATGCACCTTCCTTCATTATTCTTCTCACGTCAAAGTAAGGGAGAAGCTGCTCCTCCTCGGACATTCTCTATCGACATATACGGAGCTTCACCCCGCGATGTCATTTCCGCGACAATCTTCTTTCGAAAACTACTTCAAGGTAGGGGTATTAAGTTCAAATTTAATGAATTAAATTTGTGCCCCATGTTATCATTTTAATGATAGGAGGTCGGACCCCCTGAACACGGCCAATCCTCCACCCCCTGCGTTGATGTCCACCGTTGCGGTTTGGGACGAAGGCGGCGTGGTGCAACAGCACCGCATGAGAACGAGGAGTATCACCACGACATAGGAGGGCAGCACCGTCGCGCCACACCGTTGAGGCCGAAAGAGGCCACGGCCGGAGCGGGGACGTGGAGGAGGGGCGCGGGGCTATCGCGCGGCGCCGGTTGGACCAAGGCCGCGACCTTTGGCTGCTGCGGAGCAGGGGAGGGCGGCCGGAGCTGCCGGCGCTCAGGAGGCGGGACCAATCGGTCCCGCGCGGCGCAACCGGCCGGCCGGACCCAAAACAATCGGGGGATCGAACCTCCGATCAGCACATGGTTGACCCTCGGGTCCGCCATTTCGAAGCAGGGGGGCAGCGCACCCCCCCCCCCCCCCCCACATCTGCTTAGCACGCGGGCGCCCAGGTCGGATCGGCCGCGCCGGGCCTGACTGCACGCGCCGGGCCGGGCCGCATCGGCTGGGCTGGGCCGGGTCGTGCCCAACTGGGCCGGACCCAGAACCGGGTCGGGTCGACCTAGTTCGGGCCGACCCAGGGGGTATTGGGCCGGGTCAGACCGGGCCCAAACCCCCTGATTTCGGACAGATCTGTTCAAATTCCCATAACCTGGGCTACAGACCTCCGATTGATGCACCGTTAGTTGTGATGCAATCCTTGGATCGAGATGGTCGTTTTAGTATATTACAATCAAGTTTTCATAGAACTTTGTGTATGGACGGGTTGGTTCGAACATGAAACCAACCGGGCCTTCGGAGTAGAAACGCATATAACTTGAGCTCCGGACGTCCGATTGATATGCCGTCAACTTTTTTGGTTTCCTCTTAGTGAGGTGGACCTTTTGGATTACTCTGATTGAGGTTTGGACGCAGTTGGAGTACTGTCAGGTTGGTTTTGACTGAAAAACCAACAGGGCCCTTGGAACGAAAAAGCCAATAACTCTCAGACCGGGAGTCCGATTGACGCGCCGTCTGTCACGTTGAGTTCCTTTTGTCGAGACAGAACTTTGGGGTACATCAACTCCGGAATATGTGTCAGTTGATGTATCGACCCCCTTGGCTCATGGAGCGGACCCTCCCGGAATCGAGCATGCTGTGCGCGAGAACCCTAGAGCTGGCTGCGACTGCGACGATGATGACGACTATACTGAAATACTCCGTGGGTTCAGCAGCGATGACGACCATACTGGAATCCTCCATGGGTTCGATGGAAATGACTACTGTTCTTGTATCCTTTATGGGTCTGATAGTACCCGACTACTGTTATTGTATCCTACGTGGGTCCGGCAGTATTCGACTCTGTACTTGTATCCTATGTGGGTCTGGCAGAGTATCGTGTCTTGTATCTTTTGTGGGTCCGACAGTTTATCCGGTCTTATATCCTACGTGGGTCGGATAGATTAGATGAATCAGTGGCTACATCTGATCATCTCTATCGTCTTACGAAGAAGTATACACGTGTGAGATGAGTCTTGACTTTCAATCAATATCTTGGATATGATTGTGTTTCTATCAAATGTGGATTGGGTTGTGTTATCCTATGTGGATTGGATTGTGCTATCCTATGTGGACTAGATCGAAATTGTGCTCGGATGTTGAATCTGAACTGGAATTGATGACTTAGGTATATGTATGGGCATATACCTAAGTAAAGTTGGTTGTTACATCGTGATTGTATCTTTCCTTTGTGGATTATCATTTTTGAATTCTGGGAGACCTTTGGGGGTCTCAGGGTCCCTACTGAGTAGCGTATACTCACCCCTACATGGGCTATGACCACACTACATTTTGTTGGATGCAGACGACGGACAATGCTAATCGTGGTTAAAGCTTGTGGAGCAAGTTGGTACCTAGAGGTGGACCACTGGGCGGGACATACACGGAGCGGATGGATGGACCCGAGGAGCTGAGGAGGCTATCTGTACCCACCCTTCAGGTGGGTTTTTCAGTGGACGGCTCGGCGTTGCTGCTTTATTTTTCAGTTGCTGTACTCTATTTTCAGTTGTACATTACTTTCAGTTGGGTTTGTATTCTGACCCATACTTTCCAGCACTTACAGTTGTACCCCTTTTACATAGTGTTTACTTCAGCTTACTTACTCTGTGGTGTTTGTTTACTTTATAAAGGAAATTCCTTCCCTTTTTATCAGGATTTACGCCTTTGGTTCTAGTCGCCAACCCTTGGCCTATGGAAGGAGGGCTTGGGGTAGTCACGACACGGGCCCCCAGGACGGGTCGTGAAAAATTGGTATCAGAGGAGTTCGGGTCTACCGTAGAACTCAGAACTCTGATCTTTCTTCTATATGAAGCAATAATGTTAAGGTTATGGAGTGTAGTTATCAGTCCAGGGAGTCCAGTGTTGGTGCGGCGGAGACGTATCCATACACCAGGACCCTGACTTCTGATTTCCAACTCAGTACATGAAAACATTGATTTCATGTGTGTTTCAAATGTTTTCTTTGTGATTAATTTGTGTTATCTCACTAGGTATACTGTATTGACCATGGTGCACCTGTCTCTTTTCAGGATGGCCCCACGATAATAGCCATCTAGGGTTCAGAGCTTTGTACGAGATGACAGCACACCGAGCGACGGGGCCTCGATGCAGGGCCCTTTTACAGCAGAGGCATCGGTGGTACCTCTACCCGTCGAGCCACTGATGTCACCAGCCCCAGCCGCTGAGAGTGCACGTATACTTAGTGCACTGCACAAGTTTCAGCATCAGAGACCTCCCAGGTTTTGCAGGGAGACGGACCCTCAGGCAGCTAAGGATTGGCTGGAGGCTGTTGTACGAGTTTTAAGGTTAGTGGGGACACTAGCTTTCCTCAGGGTGATCCTTGCACCGAGTCTCAAGCACGCGGCAACAGGCAGATGGTGGAGCCTGATGCTCCAAGTTCACAACATGGCATCTCTCATTTGGACAGACTTTGAGATCCTTTTATGCTCAGAGTTCATCCGAGCCACCCTCAGTGCGGTGTGAATTCAGGAGCTACTATAGCTGCGGCATGGTAGCATGACGGTAGCCCAGTACTCGGCGAGATTTACTAATCTCTCGTGCTATTCCATGGACATGGTACATGACCCATTCTTCTGGGCCCGGACCTTCGAGCAGGGACTGAGGAATGAGATCAGGGCATCGATGATCTCCCTGAGAATTCTGACTCAGGAAGGATTACTAGAGCGATCCTTTCTGATAGAGAGCTTTCTTGCTGAGTCTACACCAGTAGCGAGACCTACCGCAGGGTGGCACGTAGCAGAGTCTTCTGCAATTGGCAGTCGACGGATGTCAAAGGGGTCCAGGAGGACCAAACCATCAGGCGAACGACCTCAGGATTCTAGCTCAGAGGTGCAAGGCACACGGTGCAGAGCCAGTCTTACGAGGAGCAGACAGTGCTACGCATGCTGCGGGCAGGACCACATGGCTCTGACTGCCCGACCCACCGTGTAGAGGAGCAGAAGACGGTTGAGGTACCACCCAGGTAGAGGCAGAGGGTCGACCGTGGCGATCTGCAGGGAGCAGGCGGACGAGGCAGAGGAGCTAGCCGAGCAGAAGGTGGTGGGAAGCGCTTTGAGGCTTTACCACCAACACCACCACCAGGAGGTCCACCCCGACCACATGGAGCTGGCGGGCCGAGGCAGGCTCAGCTTCAGGCAGCGGAGGCCTATGACCATGGCGCACCAGAGATGATTCGAGGGACTATCTGTGTCTACTCCACCCTTGCTGCAGTTCTTATAGACACATGAACGAGTCATTCTTTCATTGCCACTGCCCTTGTTCGGAGCTCGGAGATTCCGATGGAGCCGTTGGCTCGATCCTTACGGCTAGAGACTCCTACGGGAGAAGACTCTACGATTACGCTCTGGTTCCGGCAGTGTGAGCTTACTCTATGAGGCGAGAGCTTTGGCTGGGATCTTCTTGTAGCGGCGTCGAAGCCTTATGACGTCATCATGGGCATGGATTGGTTATCTACAGTCCATGCTCATATTAACTGTATTAGGCGTAAGGTGAGGTGTGTTATCACCGATGGGAGTAGGTTCACCTTCACTGGTGAGAAGGGAGCCTTTGCAGTACAGGATGGACTCACACATAGAAGAGGACAACCGATCACTCATGAGTTGTCTAGCCTCATCCTAGGATCTGTTGATGTGTGGAGTCTGAGTTTTCCTGTAGTGGTGGATCAGTATGCGGACTTTTTTCTTGACGACGTTCCAGGACTACCTCCTCGTAGAGAGTTAGACTTTTATATTGAACTATACCCTGGGATAGCCCCGATATCCACTCCAGCATATCGGATGGCTCCCGCCAAGCTTAGAGAGCTACGGGTATAGCTGGAGGACTTGCAGGGGAAGGGATTCATTCAACCCAGTGTTTCACCCTTGGATTCCCCGATATTGTTCGCCAAGAAGGTGGACGAGATCTTGCGACTGTGTGTTGATTACCATCTCCTGAACCAGGTGACCGTAAGGAACAAGTATCCACTACCAATGATTGATGACCACTTCGATCAGCTCAAGGGAGCGCGGTGGTTCTCTAAGATAGACCTCAGGTCAGGATATCATCAGCTCAGAGTTCGGGATGAGGACGTGCAGAAAACAGCCTTCAGATGTCGGTATGGACACTATGAATTCTTGGTTATGCACTTCGGCGTAAGCAATGCTCTATCAGTGTTCATGAGCCTCATGAATAGAATCTTCCAGCCTTACCTCGATCGATTTGTCATGGTCTTCATCGATGACATTTTGATATACTTGACCACTGAGGAGGAGCACTCCTACCACTTGCGGGTTGTACTGGACACACTCTGAGAGCACCAGCTTTATGGTAAGCTCTCGAAGTGTCAGTTCTGGATAAGTGAGGTCCACTTCTTGGGAAACGTCATCTCTAAGGCGGGAGTTGTGGTGGATCCGGTGAAGATCGATGCAGTGCTAGATTGGGATCCACCCAGGAGCGTGACAGAGGTGCGGAGTTTCCTAGGACTGGCTGGATACTACCGGAGGTTTGTGCCAGACTTCTCTAGAGTTGCAGCACCAATTTTAGCTTTGATGAATATGGGGAAACCCTTCGTGTGGTCAGAAAGATGTCAGTAGAGCTTCCAGGAGTTGAGACATAGATTGACCAGTGAACCCATCTTGAGGCTACCGGAGGAGGGAGTAGGGTATGTAGTCTACTACGATGCATCATGGACCGGACTCGGGTGTGTCCTGATGTAGGAGTAGGCAGTGATCTCTTATGGATCATGACAGTTTAGGCAGCACGAGCAGAACTACGCTACCCATGACCTGGAGTTAGCAGCAGTGGTCTTTTCCTTGAAGATGTGGTGGTACTATCTGATGGGCGAGCACTTTAAATTCTATTATGACCACCATAGTTTCAGGTACATCTTCTTGCAGAAGGAACTAAACCTGAGACAACGGCGATGACTCGATTTCCTCCAGAACTATGACTTTGAGATAGTCTATACTCTTGGAAAGGGGAACGTAGTAGTCGATGCTCTCAGCAGGAGGACGGGCATTCAACTACTTGGGGAGGCGACATAGCAGCTAGCCGCTTTGCAGATATCCTTCATGGATAGGGATGGAGCAGACTTTCTTCAGTCACTCACAGTCACTCCTCCATTACTACAGCGGGTCAGAGAGGCACAACATGGGGACGTTGAGTGTGAGACGCGGCATGCATAGATATCCTCAGGACAGGCACCTAATGGATTCTCTGTAGGAGGAGAGCACGACGTCCTTTTCAGAGGATGTACCATGGTTTCAGCTGCTTTATAGGAGGAGGTGCTGAGAGAGTTTCACACTTCCCCTTTAACGGTACATCCCGTGGTAGAAAAGATGTACCAGGATCTCAGATGATAGCACTGGTGGCCGGGTAATAAGAAGGTTGTGGTAGAGTTCGTTTCTCGATGCCTTACCTGTCAAAAGGTGAAGGCAGAGCACTAGGTACCAGCAGGCTTGGTACATCCCTTGGAGGTCCCGGAGTGGAATTGGGACGGGATATCTATGTATTTCATGATTGGACTTCCACGTACTTCCAGAGGTCACGACTCCAGTTGGGTGATTGTCGACCGACTTACCAGGTCGGCCCACTTCTTACACATCAAAGAGCAGGGATCAGTGGAGATCTTGGGATGCCTCTACATCCAGGAGATCATATGAATTCATGGTGTGCCATCATCTATCATCTCCGATTGAGATGCATGCTTTACTTCCTTGCTTTAGAAGGGGTTACAGGAGGCATTCGGGACGCAGCTACGTCTAAGCACCACCGTTCACCCTCAGATGGATGGTCAGACAGAGAGGACCATTCATACTCTTGAGAACATGCTCCATGCATGTGTCCTCGACTTTGGTCACAGCTGGGAGGACCACCTACCATTGATGGAGTTTTCGTACAACAACAGTTACCACTCCACCATCTGGATGGCACCATACGAGGCATTATACGACTGACCTTGCAGATCACCTCTGTGCTAGACTGACCCTGGGGAGTCAGCACTTGTGGGACCAGAGATGGTCCAGGCCATGACAGAAAAGATCCAGGTCATCCAGAAGTGGATGAGGACAGCTCAGAGAAGGCATAAGTCTTATGCAAATAGGAGGTAGAGACCACTGGAGTTCGAGGATGGAGACCACGTTTTCTTGCGGGTCTCACCTCGACATGGATTGTGGAGATTTGGCCAGGGCAGAAAGTTATCTCCACACTTCATATGACCATTCCAGGTTCAAGGAATTTTTTTTTATTTTCTTTGGAATTTTACGAGTGTGCGGTTTCTGGGGGCACTTGATTCCGAGGCCCGGTGTGCCCGTAATAAATTTTCAAAGTTTAGCTCGGGTATGTTCCATGAACGAACAAGCGGGTTTTCCTAACTTTTGAACTGGTGCTCGGAATCGAAATTCGAGGGAACCGATGAAACCACAGAGCCGATAATTTCTTTGGAACACCTTTTCCCATGGTACGTTTTCTCAGGAGGAGTTGTTAGAAAATGTGAAGAATAAAAATATAATTGTATAACAATTATATTTTTATTACACTACATATGGTTTAAATGTTATAGGAAAGGAAGATGAGAGGAAGTTGGGGTGGGGCCCACACGAGCCCCCAACTCCTTAAATTTCCTAACACCCCATTAAACCCCCCCTTGCTTAAATGTTTAACTCATCCTCTCCCCCTCTTAATTGCAAGTCAACTCTCTTATTAAATTATTTGATTATGTTATTAAATGTATTTCATTAAGAGTTGAATTTGGAATTCGTGGCTTGGGATTAATAAAATAAGGGTGAACCTTATTTTATTTGGGGGATTTGTGGTCTGAGAAGAATTGGGGAGAAAATACACTAGACTTGGGAATCTTCATCTTCTTCGTTGGAGAACGCGAGGAACGCCAAGACTTTGATGAAGAACGCCATTGCCACGACATGCCGTCTCATCTCCTCTCCGTAGCCGGTGTGCGGCGCTTTCCCCAAAGAATGACGACGCACCTTCCTTCGTTCTTCTTGTCATGTAAAAGGAAGGGGGGCGCCGCTCCTCCTCGGACGTTCTCCGTCGACATATACAGAGCTTTACCCCGCGACACCATTTCTGCGATAATCTTCTTTCGACAACTACTTCAAGGTAGGGGTCTTAAGTTCAAATTTAATGAATTAAATTTGTGCTTTGCTTTGTCGAAGTTGTTTTATGTTATTCGGGCCACCTGTTATAATTTTAATGGGAGGAGGTTGGACTGCATGAACACGGCCGATCTTCCTCCCCCTTTGTTGATGTCCACCATTGCAGTTTGGGACGAAGGCGACGTCGTGCAATGGCACCATGCAGGAATGAAGAGTATCACTGCGGTGTAGGAGCGCGGTGCCATTGTGCCGCGCCGTTGAGGTCGAAAGAGGCCAAGGCCGGAGCGGTTCCGCGGAAGAACGATGTCGTGCCATCGCGCCGCGCTGGAGAACCATGGAGGGCTGTGGCCGGGGTAGGCTGCGGCGGAGGGGCGCGACACCGTCTCGCCACGACCGTCGGACCAAGGCGGTGGCCTTTGGCCGCAGCGGAGTAGGGGGGGGGGGGGGGGTGGACGAAACCACCGACCGCCGGTGCTCAGAAGGCGGGACCAACCGGTCTTGCGCGGTGTAACCGGCCGGCTGTTATGGCCGACCAGACCTGAGAAAATAGGGGGATTGAACCTCTGGTCAGCACAGGGCGGACCCTTGGGTCCGCCTTTTCGAAGCAAGGGGGGCAGTGCACCCCCCGCATCTGCTCAGCACGCGGGCACCTCGGCTGGGCCGCCCGCGCCGGGTCGGGCCGCCCGCGCCGTGCCGGTCCCCAGCGTTGGGCTGGGCCGCACCGGCCAGGCCGGGCCGTGCCCAACTGGGCCGGACCCGGACCCGGGTTGGGTCGACCTGGTTCGGTCCGACCCAGGGGTAGTGGGCCGGGTCAGACCGGGCCCAAACCCCCTAATTTAGGACATATCTGTTCAAATTGCCCATAACTTGGGCTACAGACCTCTAATTGACGCACCTTCAGTTGCGATGCGATCCTTGGATCGAGGTGGTCGTTTAAGTATATTAAAATCAAGGTTTTAGAGAACTTTTGGTATGACCGAGTTGGTTCGAACACGAAACCAACCGGGCCTTCGGAGCGGAAACGTTTATAACTTGAGCTTCGGACGTCCGATTGACGTGCCGTTGACTTTGTTGGTTTCCTCTTAGTGAGGTGGACCTTTTGGCTTACTCTGATCAAGGTTTGGATGTAGTTGGAGTACGGTTGGGTTGTTTTTGACTTAAAAACCAACCGGGCCCCTAGAACGAAAAATCAAATAACTCTCAGACCGGGCATCCGATTGACGCGCCGTCTGTCACGTTGAGTTCCTTTTGTTGGGACAGAACTTTGGGGTACATCAACTCCGGACTATGTGTCAGTTGATGTATCGACCCCCTTGGCTCGTGGAGTGGACCCTCCTGGAATCGAGCATGCTGTGTGCGGGAACCCTAGAGCTGGCTGCGACTGCAACGATGATGACGAGTGTACTGAAATCCTCCATGGGTTCGGCAGTGGTGATGAATATACTGGAATCCTGTATGGGTTCGACAACAATGACTACTATTATTGTATCCTTTGTGGGTCCGACAGTACGTGACTACTTTTCTTGTATCCTATGTGGGTTCGTCAGTATTCGACTCTGTAGTTGTATCCTATGTGGGTCTGGCAGAGTAGCATCTCTTGTATCCTTTGTGGGTCCGACGACTTAGCGGGTCTTGTATCCTACGTGGGTCCGATATCTTAGATGAATCAGTGGCTAAATCTAATCATCTCTATTGTCTTACGAAGAAGTATACCCCTGTGAGATGAGTCTTTACTTTCAATCAATATCTTCGATATGATTGTTTTGCTATCCTGTGTGGATTGGGTTGTGTTATCCTGTGTGGATTTGAATATGCTATCCTGTGTGGAATAGATCAAACTTGGGCTTGGATGTTGAAGCCGAACTGGAATTGATGACTTAGGTATATGTATGGGCATATAACTAAGTAGAGTTGGTTGTTACTTCGTGATTGTATCTTTCCTTTGTGAATTATCCTTTGTGGATTCTGGGAGACCTTCGGGGGTCTCAGGGTCCCTACTGAGCATCATATACTCACCCCTGCTTGGGCTATTCCCGCACTACGTTGTGTTGGATGCAGATGATGGACAACACTGATCGTGGTTGAGGCTTGTGGAGCAAGTCGGTACCTGGAGGTGGACCACTGGGCGGGACGTACATGGAGCGGACGGCTGGACCCGGGGAGGTGAAGAGGCTATCTGTACCCACCCTTCACGTGGGATTTCCAGTGGACGGATCGACGTTGTTGCTTTACTTTTTAGTTGCTGTACATTCTTTTCAGTTGTACTTTACTTTCATCTGGATTTGTATTTTGACCCATTTACTTTCCAGCTCTTACAGTTGTACCTAGTTTACTAAGTGTTTACTTCATCTAAATTAATCTGTGGTGTTTGTTTACTTTATAAAGGCAATGCCTTCCCTTTTTATCGGGATTTACTCCTTTGGTGCTAGTCACCATACCCTGACCTATGGAAGGTGGGCTTGGGGTAGTCATGGCACGGGCCCCCAGGACGGGTGGTGACAATCATGAAAGTATATTTGAACCATGATGAATTGTATTGAGTTTTACCACAAATTATGCAGTTGTTGTTTCATAAAAATGAAGTTTTTTTAGAATTAAATATAGTTGAATATGTTAGCCATTAGACCCAATATTATTGGTCAAATGTGGTCTTTGATAGATTATTTTGGAAATTCTTTCCTTTAGTGGATTATTTTAGACATTGTAAATGATTTATCAATATTGATGGAATATTTCTGTATGGAAAATATTGTATAATGTTATATATTTTTTCCATATAGAATGGAAATTATTATCATTTTTCAGTATGATTTTCTATTTCTGAGAAGGATATATTCTTATCTTAGAGATGGTTCTTTGATTTTCTTTGTTAATTTATGTTCAATGATGGAGTAATATGTTTGATTCCTGATCAATATTGAGTGATCAACAAAAGTTTTAGTCTCAGGGTCTTGAATAGAGAACACTATATAATTACCATCGATATTATATTAGAAACATTTCAAGAAATGTGAAAAATTAGTTCAAAGATCATTCCATGAAGAAATAAATCACCAAGATTTCAATATATGTGCTTTTACTGTTGTAATAACCATTTATGATAAAGAGAAAACCTGTGATTTTATTCACTCTAATTTTATTTAAAATAAAAACCCTAATGGAAAATTATAAAGGAACATTTCAAATGCATTCACCAAACCAATCATGAAATATATTACTACATGTTGAAAATGAAAAAGGATAAATACTCATTATCATATTATGATGGAAGAAGATACTGCCACATGATGAACAACATTGTAGAATGAATTAATGGAATATTAAAGGGAGTTCAGAAACTTCATATCACTGGTAATCAAGAATATAAAATTCCACATTAATGGATTATTAATATATAATATTATTTTACAATTAAATTTCATTTCTAGTTCAAAAAATATTTTATCATACAATGAAATATTTGTTGGAAAGTGGAAAACTAGATGAAGAGGGTCTAAGAATAGGGTTGAATATGGGCACCAATTTCAATGGGAGATTTATATACTTCTTTATGAGTCCACCACATTTCATGTTAGTTAATTTTACTACACTAATAATATATTTAAGGCCATTAAGTATCATGATCCTTTGATGGGAAATTATGGTCATGTTTTTAAGGTTTTACTGATGAAAAATGACTATGATTTTAGTAAATTCTAAGCATTATAGGATCCTTGCACACAATTGATTGCATCATGTTATTATGTACGATTATATTGGGGGAAATATTTCAATATAGTGGGTAAATTTAAGAGTCTTAATGACTACTAAAATTATTTATGGATGACTATAGGTGGATATCATAACTTTAGTGTACCGATTGATGCCCCTATGCTTCTTCCAAATATGACATGTTGAGACCAAATGATTGGACAAATTAAACCCATATTTAGAATGATATAGATTGTCCTAAAAAAAATCATCACAAAGGTGTGGTTTAAGTATGTAATAAGGTCACACCCACAAAAATTTCCCTATACATATAGGTAATTAATCCAACAAAATCGATTTTTTATTTAACTTTATGTATATTACAGTATTTGTGGCCAAATATTTTAATATATCAATACAAAAATACTTCATTTTCCTTTATTATTGAATATATATTTTGAGTTTTCATGATATTATTCTTCAATACATGGTTCATTCCATAAATATCATTAATTATTGAAATGAAAATAAATTCACTAAGCATCATTATAGTAATATCATAGAATAATCAAAGTGATATTGTTATATAATTTAGCATGAGAAGTTAGATTCTGAATGTTATATGTATATTAGATCTATACATAATAATAATTTTTAATAATTTAAGGAATTCTCGGTTTTATTCTTTGTATAAGGATTTATTATGATTATTAGACAATGAAAAATTATATAAGAGATCTTAATAAGTTAGAGAAATATGTGCTAAAAATTATTCCTGAAATATGTATTTCTATGTCTCTATACTTCTAGAATTTTCTCATTCAACATCACTCTATATCCTTAAATAATTAAAAAAAAATTGAGACCAAGAAAGACTAAATTTTCCATCTACTCAAAGTACTATAAAAGACAGAGACAGAGAGAAGAGGACCTTTTTGATCAACTGAAATTCAATCAGTTATTTTTCAACATCAAAAATCAATACTATTTCTCACTATTTGGCGTGAGAATTTTAATTGGGATATTCTGTAATCATATTATTATGTAAATAACTAAATTTTCAAGTCACAATGTAATATATAGTTAAAATTAATGTATGTTACTACCAAGTGTAAAACAAAATAATTATCCAAATGTTATATTTATAGATGGATGAAAATAGCTTACATGCACATTAAAATCATGTCTCATGTGAGGTGATAGATAAATAACTTATAAAATATATTTTAATCTATGGATATCATAATTTCAACCATGTGGAACCTATGGAACTCCTTGTTCTATACCTCAATTTTTTTGGGATTTTATGGAGTCTCCACGAGTGACTTTAAAAGTAATAATCATTACATGATTGAAGAATTGGTTGAGATATAGTGAATAAGGACACACACTATTGATCCTTGAGGGGGATATGATAGTTACCAAAGTGGAAATATGGTACATATTTTTTCTACCAATCAATAAGGAGGTGGTTATAGGAACCGGTATGGGAGATTGATGTGACATTGTAAATCAATTATTATAGATTGATTTCATCTTCATACCAAATATCTTTTAGAGTTCTTGAATGTGTATGTAAGGGATAGATTTGAAATTTTAAGTGATTCATGATGATGATGAGGGGACAGTTATATAGAACACAAGTGCATATATTATGTAGGTGATTGGAGGCACATTTTATGTTGACTACTCACTGATGTTACTAAACATGATGTGATTATCCTTATAATAGGATTTATATAGGACAAATAAATTCAATTAGGGGTCAAATATATTATCATATCTATATATATTCCTTAGAAATGCATATTTAGCAGATCTGTAACTGATTACTAGATATATGGTTCTCATACATGAATGGGAATGAGCGTATTTTCCATGAATCACTCCTTGAGTTGTCTCCCCACATCGCCATATCATTTTAAATTATTGTACTTGATGATGTTGGTATGTTTATATAATTTATTAGAGTGGTTTTAAATTTTTTTTAATAGTATTATTAAAAACTAATTATAAACTACTTATTTGTTCTAGGTGGAGTCAGGCCCATCTTTATGAACATACATCGAGGCATAGTGTGCATAGATTTTGGATGATTTTTGACGCTCTAAGACCATATGATATAAGTTAAATATTAATTTTACTTAATAAATATTATATTTCTATTAATTATATATGTTATTATAATGATAACTTAGTTTTATTTTCATCATAATTTATGATTTTTTAGTTTTCAATGTTGGTTTGGTGGGTTCCATATACTAAACTCATCTTGGAGTCACTACAATTATATTTCATAACATTTATTGGAGACCATAGAGTAATAGTTCCAATAATTCATTTCCATATCATTATGTGGAACTAGATAGACCTTGTCAAAAGATAGTTTGGGTGCATGCATAATATCTTTATTGTGCCACAACAGATTGCTGTATTGCACACTATTACTCTCACAAGTAGGCTGTTGACTGATTGGTGGAGCTATCATGCTAAGTACATTAAGTTTTGGGACATTCATGGTTGGTATAGTATACATTAGAGAATAAATCCTATAATATTACTATAGTATTTTGATTAGAGAGATTACACATATTAGTACTTGAATGACACTATCATGTACCTTATGAATCATATAGTTTTCCTCTATAAGATGGTATGTTTATTAAATTTTTTAGATTATTTTATTTTAAAATTTTTATATATTATATTCTTTATTTATATCCAGTGGGGATAGAGAAGGATACATTTTTTTTGATCATGAGGATATGAAATTTTTCAGTCAGCATGTTATTCATAGAGATTTTTGGCTCTTAGAGAACCTATGCATTCTTTATATGATATCATTTAGGGTAAGGTGACACTAAATTATCTATATCCACATGATCATGTAGATGAATATGATGATTCTTATGTGCCTATTGTGATTTTTGAGGTTGATTACCCACTATAGACACCTCCAAAAAGAGGAAAAAGATAGTTATCTAGATGAGAGAAGAGGTGAGGATGAGGCCAGAGATGCCCGAGAGTGGATCCTTCACTGATATAGGAAAAGGTTACTACAGAGTATATATACAATCCTATAAAAAATGTAGAGGATCTGATACAATAGTTAGGGGATCTAGTGAATCCCATAATTGGATCTCTATATGGATGAGACCTATATATGATATGAGAGTTTTTATAGTGATCTAGCTACACATTATCCTTCAGTAACAGAAATGTATCTGTACCATGCCTGTCACCTGTAATGGACCCTAATAGGTCCCCATACTTCTTTCTATATAAATAAAATTATGATGTCAAAAATTCCCATAATTTAGTACATTATAGAATCATCTACTTTGTAGGAGTATGAGAAGGAACCATCACCGTAACATTTTGAGGTTCCCGCATAAGTAATGGAGTATTAGATAGAGGTATTAGTGTCACAGACATATGTTGACCCTTTGGAGGAAGAATAATTTCTTAAAGAGAAACCCACTCCTATAGTTGGAACACAAGAGCTACGTAAATGTTACACATAGTGTGGGTGTGAGGTTATAACATTAGGTTATGGAATATGAAATATACATCATTGATTTTTTATATTTTAAATAAGGTTACATATAAAAATATATAATTTTTTAAATAATTAAAAGTCTATGATATGAGGGAAATTTACGATGGCTATGAAAACCAAATCATATTTGGTGGAAGGATTTTCGTAACTCCATTGTGTCCTATACAAGCATATTACAATTATGTTCGGACATATAAAGAATATAAAAATTGAATATAAATGACAGAAGTTAAATATGGGAAATGTAAAAAATTGATATTGAGAAAAATTTAACATTTATACTTTTCATAGTGGTGAAAATTAATTTAGTTATTATTTTATCTCTTTTTTTACTCTAATTAAAATTTTTATGAGTTTTGGTAAGGGTACAAGGTTTTATGAGAAATGTTCAGAGCCCAAAGTTATATTTTTTGAAAGAATAGGATGAGGCACACAGTTGGAACACAATTTGTAGTAAACATGTGGTAAAATTGTGGAACATCAAGAGGATTGGTACATGTTAAAAAACTGAGTAATGGTTGCTAAAAAACTGTGAGAAATTGTGGATACTTGTTACAGAGCTAAAAGGAATGGTAAGTGCACGATTTGTTAGACCATTTTCCTAACTGTGTGAGGGAGTATGGATTGGGATAGAAAGGAAAAACACGCCATGCATAGTTTGTTAAAATGTGTTCATAGGAAAGAAAGAGGGAGTTTTATATGGGTAGTGGTGGTAGATGGTTGGTGTAAAATTTTCCCAACCATGTGGACAAACTGTGAGACCTTTAAAAGTGATTGAAATTACCATTTTCCATTTTTTATTTAACATTAACTCATCTTTATTCTTCTTTAATTCAACAATAGTAGGATCCTACTCTATTGAGATCTTATAATTCTACCTCAATATAGAATTTGAGTCTCCTACCTATCATGATGTCTAATTGATGTGTCGTTTTTCACATTAGATTTCCATATGAAAGTCCTCATTACTATTCTTTATTTCCTTATTTAATCTCACCCTATTGAATTCTAAATATGTGAGAGATAATATGACCTATTTTCAAGGTATTTATTTATTTATCTAAATTTTAATATTCTAACCAAGGTTAGAGCTTGATACTAGATGATTAGTCCCCTACCATATAAGGCAATGGGTCTATCTATTTTTTCTAAAAAATTTGGTGTTTATATTATAAATGGTCATAGCTCATGTTGGAATTTCCATGTGTTGATCCTTAATTGTTAAATTAATCAAATAAATTGATATTAGATTAAGATAGCAGTCCTTGAGACCCTTACTCCATCATTAAAAGCTGTCTACATCAAGGAAAACTACCTATTAAGGTGTGTTTCTCTTATGTTCATAACTATATGGAATTAAAATAATTCTTATAATTTAATTACATGAATTGTGAATTGATAAATTCTCAACTTATACTCTTGGTGTTATCGATGGTTTCGGACCTCAACACATGCCAACCATTATAATGGAGTATTTAAAATGTCTATAAATGCTATTTCTTAATGAGTACTTAAACATACTTTTGAAGCATGTTGAATTTTCAAACATAAATGAGACATTTAAATTGAATTAGATTAAATGGTATGACACCATGATTGACCCTTAAGATTGATTATGTAATTGAACCACATTATAAGGAATGTTATGCTTATACCTTATAAATTAAATGGGTAAATTTGATAAATGGATAATAAATGGTTTAACAATGTATCCTAACACTTGTTTAATTATAAATTATGACCATGCATACCATTATGATTGTGGATAGTTGATTATTATTACTGGGTATAGCATTCTCCATTGTTGATTTGGAAATTATTAGATAAGTTCTCCAATAAAACACTTCTCCTTGGTCTGTAATATTGTATATGGTGATCTTGTACTCAAAAAGGGGGTTGTACATGTCATTTATTCTCCTTGTTTTGTATTATTGGACATGATTCTCTCTATCTTGGGATATGATGTCAGACATTGAGATCCAAATCCTTGTATTAGGTGCGTTATAGAGACCCAGACATCACATGAATTGACATAATATAGATATTATTACACCCTATACTAATGCCACATAGAATGTGTTTCTAAGGCTAAGAAAGAACAAATTATTGTGACATGTTAAGGGTACACCCATTTGGACTTATACTCGATTGTTAAGTCATACTTGTTGTGGAAACTTATAGTTTCCTTATCAGATTATTTTTTGGAGATGCATTTTCCATATTCTATGGACCCCAATATTAGTTTTAAATACTCACACACTTATATATTATTTTATATCATGTGTTTAGAGGTATTTTGTATTACATTGAATCAGGTAGCATCATACAGGTGTCCCATGGGGAACCTAGACCAACATGGTTTATTTATATACAATTTTTATACATTATGATTGTAAACTAATCAATATATATTCATGAAATTTATAGTTATAGAAATAATTGGTGGTGGTATAAAGAGTTTATCTTACACTCTATTCAAGACATTTATTAGTACAAAATAGAATTTATCCTTATTCCAAAATTCGAGTTTAGAGTTGGTTTAAACCATTTCTAAATCATTATGTGACAGTTTTGAAAAAATGATGCAGAATCATGTTAATTCAAACTCATGCATAATAACAATAGTTTTACTATAACCCTAATTCATAAATTTAATCATATTTTTTATTCATTCTCTTAATAAAATTTCATTCTCTATACGAATTTTTATTCTTTTCTACACCAGGTATTTTTAGTTTTGACCATTTATAATAATTTTATAATATTGGTGTATATATTCATTATTATTCCAAATTTCACCATTAAAGGTTCATTATAATTACTATAATATATTAATTATAATAAATTATGTTGTTTAAAATTCCATTAATTAGTGTTTTATTCCTTCACATTGAATATTAAATCAATAATAAGCATGTTTTGGTGATTTTTGACAAATGGATGGTGTTTTATTAATTGATGAATTATAAATTGATATGAAATATTTATAATTAAAAAATAAATAATTGTTTATATATTTATATCCCATTATACCATTTAATAAATTTTTATATTCATCTATGACATAATTGTTTATTATTGTTCATCTAAGATGTCAAACCGACCCAAACATGAACCTAACATGATTAAGGGATGATTTTAAGATGTTTTAGTTGTAATATCATTATACCAAAAGAATAATTATATTATGTCATGATTATTAGTTGTATATATTAAAATTATAAGGAATTACAATAATAAGGAACAGATAAGAAAATATTACATAATTTGAATAAACAGTTATCCTCTAAGTATGATTATTTTAAATGATTAAATTAATGATGATCATTTTTTTGATCATATCATTAACATGATATCTAATTTTTAATAATAGAACCAAAATGATATCATAAAAATCACATTAATAATTTAATACCATTCTTATATACATCCTTATAAGGTAGTGAAGGAAAACTACACACATTACCTAAGGGAGGTGGTAGTATGCACAACGTATGAACAATCAGTTTTTTATTAATTAATGGGTTATATGAATAAATAATATTAATAACAATAATATAGTAAAATTAAATTATATAAATTATTATAATATCATCAAATTAGTGTTTCTATAATAAAATTTAATGAAGATAATTAACAAGAAAATTTAGTTGAAAATACTCAAAATAGAGAATTCATTTTTTAGATGAAGTCTACTTCAGTTTGAATGGAGTATAATAAATATGATTATCTAGGGGATTATGTTCGTGATATAGGGTTCTAGGAAGAGTAAAATTGAAAATTTTCATGGATAAATTCAAATGATATTTGTGTCTTGAAGTGGTTAATATTTCACCCTTTTATAAGTGAAGGAAAGGGTAGTTTTGGAAGTAACTCAATACATTTTCAATAATATAAGGCTAATATTCCGGTGTTAAAGAAAAAAATGGACAAAATCTAAGATGGAAATAATTATTGGTATAAAATCACCCCAACCACTCCTTTTTTTAGACATCTTTGAGTGTTTAATGATTTTTTATTTTATAATTAAAAATTCTAAAATAATTTTATTAATTAAAATTCTTAAATATGTAAAAAGTAATTTTTAAAATAAACACACTTAGTCACATAAAATTAATTTTTTAGAGAAATAACGTTTTAAAAATTGATTTAATTTATAATATAAAATTATAATGGATAATTATTTTGTAATGTCACAAAATTTTATAATGGAAATTCCATTTTGAATGAATAAATATCTTATTAAATAATGTACTTATAGAAAAAACATGCACTACTTTGGTTATTTTGGACATTTGTAAAATATTTTTAGTCAGATTTAAAGGATAGTTAAGCTTCTTAAGCATTGATAATATAGTTGTTCTATAGTGACTATTAATATTACTATGTATTAAATGTTATGATTTATTATTATTGACATAATTGAATGAATTAATGGTCTCGAACAGTAGGATCATATCATATGAATCCATATTATCAGAGCTTCTAATGGATATGGAATCATTGAGATTTTCCCTTGACCAAGATCAAGCTAATATTCAATAAAATATTCTTATAAATAAAAATATATAATATATGTTCAATCTTATAGAGATCACATCCCCAACCATGTTTGACAAACCACCCCAAGAAAGCACCACAATCACACGTCTTACCCATAGGGTGTACACTGGTGTAATAAGGGGTTATGTATCTAGACCCAAGTAATATTATTTATTATACATTCTCTTTAATGAAATAATCATTATATTTTTCCCATTTTATTATTAATTTTTAAATTATTATATAATGATATTTTGATATGAGGAAATCCAAATTATATTTTTGGGAAATATATAGTTTCAACTAAATACCCTTTTTGATAAATTAAATAATTTTTCAAATAAATATTACTTTCCTTAAACATAATTATTAAATAATATCTACACATATATATATATGATAATATAATTTAATTACGCCCAATGAAATTTTTATAAAGGTGAGAAATATATTAGTACTATAAAAACAATTTTTTTCCAATAAATAAGTGATTTTGTTTCAAATTATAAATAATAACCTATAGAAAAATAATTTTTTAAGATAGATATTTTTTTTGAAATCATCATGTCAAAAGTATCCAATGGTTAATATTTCATAATTTTTAAGACAGTTGAATTTTTGGGTAAAAATTAAATGCTGTATAAATATATGGTATCTATTATGATATAATAATATCTAAAGTGTGATGTAATAAATACTATAAAGGGAATCCATGATCAAATATATATTTACAGTTTTAAATAATGTTTTAAAGTTATTTTATATATTTTATAAACCTTTAATTAATTCTTCATAACCTATATTATATTTTGAAGTTTTAAAAAAATTATTTATGAATATGAATCTTTTACATATCACCAATGGTATTATTTTAGTACATTTTATTATTTTTTATATAAAATATTAAAAACTAATACTATTATTATTAAAAAATGAGAAAAAAGCATGTGATTTTTTTATTTTTTTAATATATATAGTCCAAAAACTATGTTTAGAAATTAATAATAAATTCCCCACTCTTTTACTATAAATACCCAACCAAGCTACCACTCCTCTTCACTGAAAAAATTGATAAATAATTTACTCTATATATCCATCTCTAAATCCCTCACAATGGTTTCTTAATATCATAAGAATATCCTATAAATATTTTAAAAGAACCCTCTCAAGGTAAGGAATCTATATCTCAAATTTTTCTTTTCGAGCACATTGTTTGTATTTATCATTTTGAATCTCAATTTATTATGTTTTAATTCCTTTATAAATATCCCTTTACATTCAAATTTATGTTCAAATAATGAGATAATATTTATCACCACTCTTAGTAACCTTTACCTAAGCTGTTACTATACCGAAGTAAGGGACTCTCTTCCTCCTCCTCTTTATTCAACTACTTTCTTTGTATAATTCCTTTTTATTCCTAATTATGCTTAGACACATATGTTTTTACACATACTAGTAATGTCACTATGATTACCAATTATTTATAGAACACCTTTCACTCTTTTTAAACACTTTTATAAACCTTTATAGACACCTATAATGCTACTGAAATTTTCCAATGATTTTTTATGCCAAAACTTTTGTTGTGTATACGGAACACCATTTACACTCAAGGGTATTAAACTAGATTTAACTACAATTAACAGAACGGGTATTCCAATATATGTAATTGAAACTGCTTAATAATGGGATTAAATGTGATGAAATACATTTGTATGTTGTATGATCTATGTGATACACAAATTCATATACATGATATGAATATAATGGGTGGTCCCATAATAATATATCCATAAAATGAATTGGGAAAGATTTTTACCTAATGAGATACCATGTATGGGGAATATAAAATTATCCTACGCCTGTAATGTCATAATTTATTGATGGTTTTACTTGAATTATACTTATGATGTCATGATTTATATTGTTGCTTATTTCTTATGTTTCATTGATGTTATAATATAATATCATGATTCGATGTTCTTGTTTATGATTCTAATAATTTTATGAAATATTGATATTAATCTTGACTCACATTTACTAATTTCATTATATTATAGTTTTATTATTCCCTTACCTATTTTTATATATCGCCTCTTTCTATTTTATGTCCTTAGGTTATTCCATAGTGTTTTAGAAGATAAAATGAATTTAAGGGAATCTTATAGGGTTTTAAAAAAATATTATTGTATAATAATTTAATGTTAATGTTATATGTATATAAGTTCTCAAAGAAACTATGACTATCTATATTTCATGACTATATTATGTAGTCGTTTATGTAATAAATCATGAAATAATGTTTATAAAAAAAATGGTTTGTCAGGGTTGGTATTACGAAAAAGTCTAGTTATTTTTGGTGATTAAGATTATAAAAACATAGTGAAAGCCTTAGTGAAAATAAAAAACACATGAAAACAGCCTTACATTTTTGTAAATTATAGAGTAAGGGGTTACTAGAAAGAATCCATATATGGATACTATTGGTGTAATTGGATCTATCTTAATTGTACCTAGTTGTAATAACCCCAAAACATCACATTGAGTATGAACCTGATCTTAAAATAATTCAAAACAAAGAAGTATTGATACACATCTATTTCTATAGTCCCTAGGTATATGATTTGGTAAATTCAAAATCCTCTTATAAACCATTATGAATATAGAAAAAAAATTTGTGAAATTTTATTTTAAGAAATAGACCATGGATAACATAGATTGAAACCTAAAAATTAATAGGTTAAGAAATTTATATCATTTATGATTTATCCCAAAAATGTTCATATTTTAACATTTATGTGACTAATATTTTAAAAAATTTCATCTCAAAGTCAGTTTTTTTAGTGTAGTTGATTTTAACATAAATAGAATAGTGAAATCTATCCTTATAATCAATTCATGAACTTCAACTAAATTATGTGACTATAATTATATGCATTCATTCATATCACGCATGTTCAGTAGAACTATTTAAACACCGTATTGAAACACATGGTGGAGTTATTGGTGAAAATGAAAAATGTGGAAATTATTGAATCCTAAATAAATAACTTCTTCACTTCCCATATTTAGACGATTAATTTCCCCAAAAAATCTTATGACACTCCATTTTGGATAATTTGATGAAATAATGGGAATGTATTGTCTTTCATTTTATATAGACAACATAAATTACATAGAGAAATAAATTACCATCCGTATTAAGAATCTTCCTTTGATTCTATACATTCTTAATGAGGGGGATAAATCTCATTTGGTATCATCATCTCAAGAATGTATATAATTTTCTTATAATAATGTTTATATATTTCAAATGATTGAGATTAAGGAAAATATCATACATGTTGAAATTACCATTGTAAGAGAATAAAGTGATGTGTTTCCCAAATAACTTCATTGTCATCCTCCAAGATGAGAAGTTTAGTTATCAATCAAAATTGTACGTAGAAATTTTCTAATATCCAAAAATCCATATATAATGGACAGTGTACAACTTGAAGATCTTAAGAATAAATTATAAGAGAATCTAGAAAAAGGTTTTATAGACCAAAATTCTTCATTGTGGGGTTCACAAGTATTTTTCATTAGAAATAATGTTGGGTCAATGAACCCCTACATTGATTATCACGATCTCAATAAGTTTATGATAAATAAAACGTATCCTCTACCATATATTAAAAGTTTTTTCAATCATATATGCGGTTCTCAATATTTCTATAATGTGGTTATCTGGTTAGGATTTTATCAAGTAAATGTGATAGAGGATGATGTCTCTATGATCACTTTTAATTCATGTTATGGGAATTATAAGTTCATAGTGATACTATTTAGACTGTAGAATTATCCAGAAATCATCATGGAATTAATAAATAGAGTCTCTATGGATTAACTCAACAAATGTTTTGTAGTATTTATAGAAACTATTCTTATATATATGAGAAGAAATGAGAGTAATGGTGATCTTTGAATATTATACTAAATACACAGTGAAAGGAAAATTTATATATAAAGTATAATATATGTGATTTTTTGATGGATAATGTAACATTCCTATTTAATTTTATCACCAAAAAAGAAATATCTGTAGATCAATCGAAAACAGAGGCAATTAATGGATATCATAGAATAATACTCATGATGGAGATCCATAGTTTCCTTGGGTACAATCATTGATTTGTGAGAAAATTCTCATGATTTTCAAGACCACTAACCAATAGAACTGAGAAGGAGTGATGTTTTTCTAGAATAATGGCTGATAAGAGATCTTTAACGTAAAAAATAAGAGGCTATTAACTTTAAATTTTATCATATTTTCCACCAATGGGAGTGAAAGTATATAACTATTTTCAATTAAATATCAATGAGAAAACTACACAACCAATGATATGGAATTGGCTTTAGTGATATTCACATTAATGATTTGGTGGAATTATATCTATAAGTTGAAGTGTCACATAAATAAATATCATAAACTTCACAATTATATATTCAAAAAAAAATATCTGAATACGCACCAATGAAGGTGGTCAGAGGTGATTAATGATTATTATTTTTCAATCAATTTCTATCCTTGGAAGGCGAACAAAGTGGAAGATGCTCTGAGTAGAAAGTATCCCACAACCCTATGTTTGATAAAGATCTAAATGGATCTAATATTCTTTTACATGTAAAGGATTTAAATGGGAATAATAAAAGTATATTCATCCCTAATTTATAAAATAAGTGCTCAATTATTTATTTTTGAGAGGATCAATGAGAGGTAAAAGATAATGAGAAGCTATAAAGAAAGGTAGTGAATACTCCAGAGTTCAAATTTGATTAATATAGATTTGTAAGGTTTGTATCATTGGTATGATTACCATAAAAACTAGAGAAAAAGTGGGAACTTATATATGATACACATATCTTATCTGTTACTATTAATATAGGATGAAATATGATGTATTGATATCTGAAGCAAAAAATTGTAGGGATAACATGAAGTGGAAGACTACATAATTTGTATCTTTATTCTTGGAATGCTAATAAGTAAAGGTTGAATGATATAAGTATAAGGGTAAGATGATAAAATTTCCTATATAAGTATGGAAATTAGAAAACATAAAAATGTATTTTATCATAGGACTCCCAAGGATATCTAATGGAAATAACGCCATCATGGTGGTAGTCGATCACCTTAAAAGGTCATTGCATTTATTTTTAATCAAACAAGATTTCTCCACTGATAAACTCACTACGATATACACAATGAAAGTGATAAGACTAAATGGAGTAATAGTCTCTATTATATATGATTAAGATATTTGGTTTAACTCAAGGTTCATGAAAATCATTTAATAATCACCATATAAATGGTTATGTTTCAAAACTACTCATCCCTCTGATAGATGCATATACTTAAAGAAATATTCAAAATATAGAGGATACATGTAGATATTTTTCAGTGTATTTCCAAGGTTTTTGGGATCATTACCTTCCACTAGTGGAGTTATCATAAAACAATAATTTCTATTCTATCATTAAAATTGAACCTTGTGAGTCTCTGTATGGGAATACATCTCATTATCCATCATGCTGGGATGAATTTGGAGAGAAGAATCTTATGGGACATGATTTTATCCAAAAGGTGATATAGAAGGTTAAAACCAATAAAATTCATATAAAATTGACATAACATAAAAATAAAATTTATACATACTATTATTTATGATATATATAGTTCGAGTTCATAGATAAGGTTTCCTTTTATATATCATCTTCGAAGATATCCATAAGGTTTGGGAAGAAGGGAAATATTATTCGAACATATATAAGCCCCTTTATGATTCATGATATCATAATAGATATGAACTATAGATTATAAATCAAATCTTACCAATCTCAAGAAAATAATTTTTTCCATGTATCACTCTTTAGGATGTAACACCCTACGTTTTCAAAAGGGAAAACTATATTCAATAGCTTATATAACACCCAACACTGAACCCAAATAAGCCATGATTATTTAAATATGATAGTTATAACCTAGTTATTAAATTATTATATATTAAAAAGATTAAATAAATTATGATATATGTATATATATATATGTAATGGTTCTACTTAATATAAATTTTTTGAGAAATTCTTGGAAATTAATCACCCAATTATTAATAAGGCATTTTATTCTTTAAAAAATATTTTTTTCTTCAAAAACGACTTTCATTGGTTTTTGTGAGAAAATATTATAATTAATTTATATAAATTTTATAAAATAAATTTTTTAAATTGATATTAATTTTTTAAATAATAATATCAACAATAATCTAGCATTAAATTTTGGTATTTTTTTAGAAAATATTTATTTTTCATTGAATAATGGAAAATAACAATTTTTGTAAATTTATCATATATTTTTAATAAATAAAGAAATTTAAAAGAAAATTTTTTATTTTACTTTTAACTAAATTTAAAATATGTATTATTTAGTTATATTTAAAAAATTAATTAAATTTAAATCATATTTATAGAAGATTTTAGTATAAGTCTATTCTTAAACATAAAAATGCATTTTTCAAAACTATTTTTATGTGCATAATGATTCTCTATTTAAATTAATTTAAATAACCCATAAATAAGAATTATTTATATTAAATTTGTATATTATATATCTATATTTTTGAATTTAAATCCATATAATTTTGGTTTATATTCATACAGAAAATATAATATCATATTTTCATTGAAAAATACATTTTTCAAAAAACTAAGTTTTATCACGCTTGGAGGTTTAATTTTAAATTAAATTTGGAAAATTATTTGAATTTCATTTAATAAAATTTATTGAATATTTTTTTATCATATTAATTTATATTATATAATAATTCCAACTTAATTTTCTTTCATAATGAATAGTAAAAACAATAAAACAAATTCCATAGTAAAAAATCAACATAGTAAAATTGATTAACCATAGAGATAATGAGGAAAAAATGTTTGAAAAATGTTTATTTTAGTTTTATATGTGTGTTTTAGACTTATATAAGCTACACTCCTTTATTTTTCAAAATTTTAGGCACTTTTCTAGAGAATTACTGGTAATTATTGAATAGTTTTGGGTATTTGAAAATATTTCACTCCTCCTCAATTTTAATTGGTCACCCCCTAAAATCTATTTTTTACACTTATAAATCATTTTTTTCAGAAATATCCTTCCCAAATAAACTCTTTAATTCTCTCCCCATGTCCTAGAATCCTTATTTTATCAAAAAGGAAATATAAGAGTACATTATGTACAATCTTAAAGAGGTGGTCTGATGAAGAGGTATCATTCTTAACCAAGAATATTTTTTTTATTTATTTTTCAAAATACATAAAATATTAATAAACCATTTTGATATAATTTCACCAATATATACCATAAAAAATTATGTCATTATTTTAATTTACTACCCTAAATTCATATTATGTTCATTCAAATGGGAAACGAAATTGTTGACCATGTGTAGGGTGATCTACTACCTTGTGAACCAATTTGATTAGTTATCCATCATCACCTCTAAAAGATTTAAATGATGATGAATTTAATTTTTATATATAATATTTATGCAATATTTATAATTATGTAAATTTAATATACCATTTAACTTATTACCTCAATATCAATTGAAAAATGATATCATTGTTAATGTGTACGGAAGACTACCGGCTCACGAAGTGATGTGATTCATTTTTATTACCATATAACATGGATGGAATATTTAAGTTTATTTAATTAAATAATATTATATTTATGATATAATTATAATTATTTTATGAATAAATTAAACATAATCTCTATCCATCAACATTTTTGAAAAATGGAAATTTTACTCATGTGTATGTTCGGCTTTCCATCTCCCTGATTGTAACGTAGTTCATTTTTATAACCATCCTTCATTGTTGGTTATAAAATTATAATTTAGTTTTAAAAATAAGAATTATTTCAGGATTATTATTTTTTATATGATGAATTAATAATCTATTTGACCTTATTCAACATACCAAATTGATTTTTGACATATGAGATGAACATCATCAAAACTACCGACGTGGACCTAAATGATTCAGTAATTTAATAAGACATGGTAATTAATAAAATAAATGGAATAATAATCTCAATAGAGTTTCTTAAGAAATTAAATATTTAATAAAAGTTTATTATTTAGTAAGATAAATAATACATGTAATGAATATAGATCGAGGTAAGAGATCTCTCTAAGCCACCATTTCTTTTGGTTTATGACCATTATCTCTATAACTAACCATATTATTTTCTTTAATGTTATATAATGATATATATATATATATATATAACTATCCCATTCTCCCTTCTATTAAATGTGTAATACATTCCTTATGTTTATTTCTCAAATTAATTATTTAAGAAACCTCGTTTTATTATGATATGAGAAAATATTGTGCAACCCATTTTATTTCTATGAGTAATTATTATGTTTATAACCTATGATTGATGTAATTATATTAAAAAAATATGCATGTACATAAAACGAATGTGACTAGTCATCCAAGAATTATATAAACCCATAATGCATTAGGTGATGTTTTAGTCCCATGGTACATCATGTATTGGTTTATGGAGTGAACTTAATCTCTTATGGGACTTAGTACACTAGGTGATATTGTCTTAGTAGTTACTGTTGATTTATTTTTATGTCATATTTTATGTTTCATACAAATTTCCTATGTTACAATGATCTTATGATAGCATGTTAATTATGTTATTCTTCAATGTGATTAATCATGATCCTTCTTTTTTATTATATCATGTTATACCTTTGAATCACATGTTTTGTTTCCTTATCATGTTTATCCTTAAACTAGGATTTTTAGCTCACTCTATTTATTTTATATATTCCCAAAGCTATCATTTTTAGTTATAGAAGATAAAACGGATTTAGGATCTCATTATAAAGAATAAAATTAGTATTTTATGTTTTATTTTCTTTTTGATGAATTATGAACCTAGTATTCCAAATAAAATAGGACTTAGGATATTTTGTGTTATAATAATTTGATATTTTTGTTCAAGAATCATGAAATAATATCTGTAACGGGAATTGTTCAATATTGTTTATATCAGAGGATATCCTTATAATTTTTGGGGGTTTAGATTCGAAAACTCTAGTGAAAAAATTAGGGATAAGGCTAAACCTAGGAAATCATCCCTGAATTTTAGTAAAATATTGAGTAAGTGGTTTTCAAGAAAATACATCCTTGTCTAGATAATATAAGTGGATGTGTCTCTGACATAGTTATACCTAGGGATAATAACCTTAGAAAGAGTGCATTGAGATATAATAGACCATCTCTTGGTGCAAGAAAAATATCCTTTATGCACACATGGTTTGATACTCTAAGGGGATATTCATTGGTAAATATATAAGATCTTTATGACTTTTTATGAAGGGAAAAAATGATCATAAGATTTTATATTAATAAAACAGACCATGGATAACATATATTATATCCTAAAAATTAATAAGTTAAGGAATATATGTCATTTATTCATTATTTATTTAAGGTTCATGGTTTTCCATTTATGTGTTTAATAGTTTAAAAAAATCATCCTTAATTATCCATTTTTTTAGTCAATGACCGGAAATAGGAGGAATCATGTTAACAACCAAATTGAGGGGAAATTTTTTGATTTCCCAAACGAGATTCCCAAATATATGGGAAAACGAGTCTAAAAATTCATGATAACACTTTCTCAGAAAAACCATGTTTTGAACCAAAACATGAATTGGGAGGAACACATGAAACCCCCCAAGAAATATAAATTTAAAATTGAGACCCTTATATAACATATTCTTCCAACTTTCTGTGGTTCATTCATCCCTTTAATCAGGGAATAATGGATCAAAAATATTGAAAACAATTCTCTAACCTTAAATTATCTAAGAAATAGAAGGTTTCATTAGATATTTATCATATGTAAGTAGAAGTAGATCAATAGTGGATGTTGATAAAAATAGGATACTTGATGAAGAAATTGAAGAGACAAAGTATAGGTAATTTTGGAAAATATTTTTCATTAAATATTTTCCTCACACTCTCTGACTTAAAATGGAGAGGGATTTACTTATCCTTAATAAAATGGATGATGAATCCATCAGGGCGTATGAAGTAAGATTCACAATACTTGCACGATATGCATCTGAAATTATTATATCCACCAAAAGTAAAGTTCACTACTTCTTTGGCGGGATGAAAACAAGTGTATGAAAAGATCTGGTAATTCAAGACTTCAATAGTTATGATGAATTTTTTTTTTCTGTTCCCCCAATTCCAAAATAAAAATTAAGGATTCTCAAGATTCTTATGGCGATAATAAGCAAAAAATATATTATAATTATTGTGGTATGATGGAGAAATAAAATGGTGGAAAAATTTACAATATAGACCTTTAAAATTTTTTTGGAAAATTCAACCTATAAATTTTATGAATGAGAATAAGTTTTTTTAGGTGTAGTAAGGAAGGGAACCATGCTAGTGATAACCGATGAGAGAAACCCACCTATTTGATTAATTAAATGAATTATTAATCCAACCCTCTGCCTATTTTCTAATTTTTAAACTATAAGTAATGAAGACACAATGCAAACCAATGCACTAAGCCAAGGGTTTTCGATGAAAACTGAAGACAATAACCTCCAAGGCCTAGGGAGAAAGGGAAAGATAATTCCATCCCAACTATATTGTTGAATATCAGAAATTAAGTGGTTATAAGTATGATAGTTATTCATTTAAGTGCATAAAATGTAATTTTTGATTCTTGTTCTATGAATTCATTCATATCATAGAAGTTTAGTGGAACTATTCAAGAACTAATTTAAAAAATGGAAGTTGAATTATCAATAATGAAAATGAATATTTCAATTATTAAATACAAATAATTAACTATTCCATGTACATATCTTTTGCGTAAAACTTCCTAGTAAACCTTTTGATACTCCCTTTAGTACGATTTTATGTAATTATATGAATGTATTGGATTTCATCATATAGATACAAACTAATATTTTGAGAGAAGGAAATAACCCTCTGTATTTTGAATCTTCCTCCAATTCTATACAAGTAAAAGTAACTGGATGAATCTAATTTAGCATAATCATATGAAGTATGCATATTATTTCCTTATAATCAGGAATATCTACCCCGAATGATTGAGACAAAGGAGAGAATCATGCTTGGAGACGTGATTATTATGAAGGATTTTAATGATTTATTACTTGAAGAGTTAGCCAATCCTCTTAAACAATTGGTTGATTTATCCATCAGACTTATACCTGTTTTTATACTCATATTAATGTCCCCTTAAAAAATGGCCACCATTGAGTTAAGGTTATGAAAATTAAATTACAATAGAATATTGAAAATAGTTTTATACATGTAATTACATTATAATGGGGTGAATTAGTTCGCTTCATCAAGAATAAGGATTTGTAAATAAGTATCTAAATTAATTATGATGAACTCAATAAAAAATCACGACAAAGAAAATGTATCCCTAACATGGATAGAATACTTTTTCGATCAACTATGAGAGGCTCAACATTTCTCTAAGGTGAACCTTCAGTTGGGATACCACCAATTAAGGGTAACTAAGAATGATATTCCCAAAAATGTCTTTCGAACAAGGTATAGACACTATAAGTTCATACTCATTACTTTGAGACTCATTAATACTCATGTAATATTAATATAATTAATGAGTAATTTCTTTATATAATACCTCAATAAATTTTGGTAGTCATTATAGATTATATTCTATAATACTCTAAAAGAAAGGAGGAGAATGAGAAATATTTGAATATTCTGATAAAGGCTTTGTTAAAGGATAAGATATATGAAAATTAAAAAATGTGAGTTCCCGATAAAGGAAGTATAATTATTAGTAAAAAATTCCAAAGGTAAAACAATATATGTGGACCCTTCGATGATAAAGGTTGTTGAGGAGTAGGACATACTAGCATCTGTAATAGAGACTCATTGTTTTATTAGACTAACTGGGCATTACCAATGATTTTTACGTAACATCTCACAATTTTCAAAGCCACTATCCAATCAAACTTATAAGGAAGTAATATTTTTTATACTAGAGAATATAATGAGATCTTCAAGGTGTTGAAAAAGTGGTTTATTATTGCACTAGTACGCATACTTCCCTCATGCGGGGACCATTTTTTGGTATATAGCGATTCTACGAAGAAGATTTTGGGCGGATTACTAATTAATAAAGACAAAGTGACAACCTATGCCTCATTTTAGTTTAATTTTAATGAGTATAACTATCCAAAACATGATCTGGAGTTGGATTCAACGATCTTTTCATTGATAATCTGAAGACATTATCTATATGGGGAGAAGTGTGAAATATATATTTTTTAACAGAGACTCAAATTTATTTTCTTAGAGAAGAATCATAAAATTAACTATTGAATATGGTTAAATATATTGAAATACAATCACTACTCAATCCATTACCATCCTATAAAATAAAACAACATGCCATATTCTCTAAGTCGAAAGGATCTATCAATTTTATCAATGATGAGAATCGAGAAGGACCCAATCCTATTATACTTGAAAGGGATATATATATAAGAATAATAAAAGAATATTTATATTATATTGATCAAATAAAATCTCAAAAACCCATTCTTGATATGATTAAGGATGCCTAGAAAGGTGAGGTGGTGTTATAGATAGAGGTATCGAATATTCTGAAGTTCAATTTTCCAAAGATGGAGTTATAAGGTATTGAACCTAGATATTTGTCCCATGAAAACTAGAGATGAAGAGGGAGATTTTTTATTTTACATATATATCTCATATTTCTCTATTAATTTTGGAATCACTATGATTTATAGAAATCTGAATAAAATATTCTAGTGGGATAACATGAAAAGGGAGATTGAGGAAGTTTTATCTCGATGTTTGGTATGATAAAAATTCAAGGTTTAATGAATTAAGTCTACGGGTATGATGTGATAATTTACTATACAAATATATAAAAGTAAAAAATAACCATGTATTTAATAATAGGAATCCCTAGTATTCCTATAGGAAATAACATCATTTTGATGGCATTTGATAACTATTTGTTTTTGAAAATTTCATTTCAATGAAGAAATATTTCTTTCTTGATAAACTAACTAAGATATATATAATAGAATTGGTAATATTATATGGAATTCCAGTCTCTTTTATATCTATTTGGGATCATATGTTTACCTCAAGGTTCTGGAGAATCCTTCACCAAAAATTGGATGTAGAACTCAGATTCAGTACTACTTATCACCCTGAAAATTATAGTTATTCTTAGAGAGACAACAAAAATCTAGAGTATATGATGAGATATTATTCAATAGATTTATAAGGATTTTGAGACCAGTTCCTTCCCCTTATATAGTTCTCATATAACAATAGATTCCATTATAGTATTCAAATAGAAACCTATGAGGCAATATATGGGAAGCAGTGTCTAAATTTTATAATTTAGGATTCTTTTGGAGAGTGGAAGATGATGGGACCTGATCTTTTCCAAGATGTGATAGAGAAAATTCAAACCATTCGTAATTATATGAAATTTGTAAAAAATATATAGAAAATATATGTACACAATCTGAAATAAGATCCAAACATTGAGGTCTGAGATACGGTGTTCCTTTATATTTCACCATAGAATAACTTCATGTTGTTTGGGAAGAATAGAAAGATTATTCCAAGATACATTGACCCATTTAATATCCTTTATATCATCAAATCAATGGTCTACTGAATTGAACTCCTATATAACATATCTCAAGAAGATTATGTATTATATGTATCTCTTTGAAGGAAGTAGATACTAGAATCCTCACATGTACATAATACAGAGGTGGTACCATTGAATAAAATCCTTTCATATGAGGAGTAGTCGATGATAATATTAAATATTAGTGAAAAATGTTCTATGAATTAATACAACTCACATGGTCAAAGTGCCCTGGAGAAATCAAAAGTTTGAATAAGAAAAATGGGAACCAACAAAGGTGATGATGTAGAAGTAACCTTATAAGGACCCATCCTTAATCATTACATAATCTAGAAAATTATTTTAGAATTAACATTCTTACATTCCCAAATATCTTTTTAGTTGAGAGTATTAGAGAATTTTGACATAATTCATAAATATAAAACCATAAGCATACAAAGTGGTTACTACTAAAAAATATCCACTTCTTCCATAATATTTTTTTTAATAAAACATGAAATATTTTCATGAAAAATATTCACAACATTCATCTTGGATTCCCCTTATCTCTTACCCATCCTAAAACACTGTGAATTTTTTTAAAACATAGGTTGAGCACGAAAATATCATAATTTGACATAAAAAATAAGAAAAGAAACTATTAGTCCCTAAATACTTATAATCATACTAAATCATATTTATAAAGACCTAATTATCACCCATAAAGTATCATAAACTTTGTAAGAATGGGATACTTCTATAAAACATAGAAAACATAAATAAATACATAAAGGTATATTGAGGAATTGTATTAATTATATTTTAACCCTAATTGACACCATATGATTTTTAACCCGTATGAATACCTTATAATTTCACCCTCATGTCTACCTTATGATGTAAATATCACGACTACCTTATGGTGTAACCATCACAGTTACACCTGTTTTAACCATTAGGGTCAACTTACAACAGAAACATGCCCAATGAAGTAGATGGAGATATAGGTCCCACCCTTATGGAAAAAAATTCCCAAGAACCATATAATAATAATATAACATGAATAATTTCATCATAAAAACATTACTCTTGAATTTTATAAAAATATAGATTTAAAAGAGGATTTTTTAAGAAAAGGCCCTTACCTTGGGTTTGACTTCCTTCCAAAATTTTCAAACATCATGTATAATGGTTTAAAGAGTGTTATTGATTTATTATAAAACTATATTCAAATTTATAATGCATTATATAATATATTTAAAACATATTTCTACCCACTTATTGATAATATTCAGTTAGTTTTAATATTTTTGGTGCATTTATTTTAAGGTTTCTATAGTTTGTTCATTATGTGGTTTCTTTTCGAATAAAAGAGAAGCTATAAAAGTGGAAACAAATGGTATTAAGATGTTTTCATAATTTTAAATCAAATAAATATTTATTTTTTCTGATATGAGGATGATTCATTAGATAAAACCTTAATGAAAATGATTTAATTTATTTTGGCAGTTTTTATCACCATCATGAACTTATATCATTTTTTAATATAATATTTATATATTAGTTATATGACATTATATAACTTATTATATGTATAATAAAATATTATTTAACTATAATAATTGTTTTATCACCAGCCATAAAGATGGTAAAAGAAAATGAAAACACATTATCCACAATGATGGTAAATCGACTCATCGAAGACAATGTTTTCATTTTTCAGAATTTCAAGAGAAGATAAGAGGTTTGATGATGGATATTCCATTAAAAAGAATAAAATTCCAGTTTATGTATGATACTGGAGTTATCATATCACTTTTATGAGGAGAGGTGAGGAGAAAATAAGAAAATAAATGATAAAAAATGAAATGAAATTTAAAAGAAAATCGAAGAGTATTTTAATTCTTGAACTTCTCCTTGAAAATTATTTAAGGCCCTTGGTTTTGGACATTTTGTAATACCAATAGGTATTCAAAATGGGGAATAGGATTGTAAATTTAATTTTTCAGAAATTAAACAATTTACAAGGCATTGGAGGTTTGAGACGAGGGGTGATCTTTACAGTGGAGGAGAGGGGTGTTTTCTCATTATTTTATTCATTAGTTTATCATTTTGGATAAGAATATGAATAGATTGATAATTATAAAAAATATATATTAAAATAATGAATTATATTTTGAGACTATGGGCTTAAATTATCAACATATCATTGATGACTCAACAATTCATGTATTTTTTAAATACCATAAATTACTATATTTTACTATTAATCAAAAATTCAGCTATTCTAGAAAATTTCCAAAAATTATCCCAAACTATTTTTTACATGTAGAATTTAAAACTAGACACCATTTATTGAAAATATTTTTCTAAATATGAGAAATTTAATTTTTAATTAAAATTATTACTTATTTAAAAAATACTGATTTTAAAATTATAACTGATTTTATGAAACATTGATATATTAATTAAGGTATCATAAAATTATATTATAATCATAATAAAACAAAATATTTATTTTTGAATACATTTTATGAAAATATATTTTATTTAAAAATGTTATTTTAGTTATGAAATTGTGAACATACACTTTTGTTTTATAAAAATACAAAAACACAATTTATCATTTTTAAAATGTTTATTTACTTATTTCATGAAATAATTACATCATATTTTCTATTATAATACACATTAATTTAATTTATAGTTTCATAGACGAGGTTAATATTATATTTTTATAGGTTCCTTAATTTTTGTAAATACAACTTTTTTCATTATGAATTTATATCGAATTTAAATATTTTATTCGAGAATGAAAAAAAAAATATTTTATAGGTGCTTGGGTTGTTACATTATCCCATCATTCTGAAAATTGCGACTTGAAATTTTTATTTACATATTAAATAAATAAGGATACCTTTCCATCATAACATTTTAAAATACACATGTTTCTTCTTCAACCATGTGGTTTCCCCACAAAAACATAACTTAGTGAATTTCCTTATTCTAACATAATTTATATATATAATAAAGAATCCAAATAGAAATTTATTTATAAGAAAGGATCCATTATAGATGAATTCATTCAAGGACGAAAATGTTAAAAACATTGTGTACCTGAGGTAAAATTAGAGGAAAATCTACTCAGTATGAAACTGGTCCAACTTTCTCTAGGATTTAATAAGGTCTAATGAATCTTGGACTTAACTTTTCCTTATTACCAATGTTCATAACAGTTTTACAAGGATATATATTAAGGAAAAAAATATCACCTTCCTCAAAAGAAAAGTCTTTACTCCTGTTATCTGCATAACTTTTCTTCCTACTCTAATTTTTCCTCATGTGTTTCTAGATCATATTTACTTTCTTATCCACTACCTATACTAATTTTTGTCCCATAAAATTATTTTCCCAAACTTGATCCCAAAATTCTATAGTTTGACACAACTTTCCAAATAATTCCTCAAAATTTGACATCCTTATACTGAAATGAAAACTATTATTATCTGAAAAATCATCTAAAGTATGATGTTGATCCCAAATTACACATTAACCCATTGAAAAAGTAGGTAACCTATCTTGAAATGTCTAAATTGGTTTCTCATTATTTCAATCATATTGAGGATTAAAGGTTGTGATGAAATTTAATGCAGTTCCAAATTACTTCTAAAGGCCTCTCCAAAATTTAAAAGTGAACCTGGGATCATAGGAATATACTATAGAGAGTGTAACTCCAAGTAACATGACAGTCACTTTGAGGTAAAGTTAAGAAATCTAATATAGATAATTAGTTACTTGAATTGGAATGAAATGTCAAATTTTATTTATTCAATTAACAATAACCCCAATTTCATTGCTACCTCAATAAGTCCTTAGTGGTCCCACCACAAAATCCATGGATATATTTTCCCATTTTTATTCTCACATTGGAAAAGGCTAAAACATCCCCTTTTTTAGTTTTCGTTCTACTTTAACCTATTAGGAAGTAAAACATTTCATGGTTAAATTAGAAATATATATTTTTGTTCCATCCCATCAGCAATAATTATGAATTTATCTTTACATCTTTCTTCCCTCAGGATGAACTAAAAATAGACAACTATGAGCTTCAATTAATAATTATTTCTTTAGATAAAAATCAAAATCCACACATAATATATTTCTAAATAACAAGATACAATAATTATCAACACTAAATTCATGGAACTCACCTTCCTTATCCAATTTTACATTTTTCTATAACTCATTGTATTCCTTATGTGATTTCTTAATTCTTTCTAAGAGATAAAACTACACTAATACATGAAAAAAATAGAGGAATTTCTTGTAACAACAACTTCCAATATAGAATTCATCAAATCCTAAACCAAGTGATCATTTTACAAATGAAACATTTTTAATGATGCATGATGTTTTCGACTCAAGGAATCCACTAAATTTTTTTCTTTTATAGGATGGTAATTGATTTTGCAGTCAAAATACTTTATCATTTCTAGCTATCTTCTTCATAACATGTTCAACTAATTCTGAGTAAATATATACTTCAAAATTTTATGGTCAGTATATATTTATCATTTGGCTCCACGTAAATGATGTCGCCATATTTTCAAAGTGAAAACCACAGCTTCTAATTTCATATTATGTTTGGGATAATTTAACTCATGTGTTTTATCTCTGTTGAAACATAAAAAATTTCATGATCATTCTATATCGAAACACAACCAAGTACCTTTAATTAAGCATCTTTATAGATTAAAAACTCTCCATTTTTGGAAGGTAGATCTAAAATTGGTGAATTCACCAATCTTATTTTCAATTACTGAATAGAAACATCCCAATATACAGTCCAAATAAATTTAACTCCTTTTGTGTTATCTTAGTTATTGTGCTAGATAACCATGTAATGTTTTTAAAATACCATCGATAATAACCTGACAATCCAAAAAAATATAAAACTCTATAACATTTTTTGTTCATGGCCATTCATGAAACACTTTTGTTTTAGTGGGTTCAAGTGTTATTCTATAATTACTTTCAATGTTCCCATGAAAATAAATTTTTTGTAACCAAAAATCATATTGTCCAAAATTTCCTGTATCATATATTTTTTTTATGTGTATGAAGAATATTGCTTATTTTTTTTCATAATCCTGATAATTTTTTGAAATAACCAAAACATCATCAATAAAAACAAGAAAAAACTTATCCAAATATTCATGGATATTTCTATCTATTTGATACATTAATACAATAATGGAATTTTTGAATACAAAGGGCATAAAAAAACTCATAATTCCTATATCTAGTTCAAAACACTATATTTGTAATTTCATCCTCCTTAAAAATTACCTTATGCTTCTAGAATCTCAAGTCAATATTGGAAAAATACTGATCTCCCTAGAGTTCATAAAATAAGTGATAGATATGAGGGGGTAGATACATACTAATAAAAGTAATGATATTAAAATATATATAATAAATGAAAATACTCATTGAACCATATTTATTTTTAACAATCAAAATAGGATCACCCCATGGTGAAGTGATAGGATAAATGAAGCCTTTATTAAAAAAATCATGAAACTCCTTTTTCAATTCGATAAGTTTCACTTGATCTATTTAATAAGGGAGTTTTGAAATTGACTTATCATTAGAAACTAATTAAATGGTAAATTCAACTTTCAAATCAAGTATAACACTGATAAACTCATCATAAAAAACATCCAGGTATTTATTTACCATCATCACATCATTAATATGAAAAGTTCCCTTGTTTCCAACAATTTGTGAAAGATAACTTCCATTTCCATCTTTTAACAATTTCTATTCTTCTTGATATGTTATCAATGGAATCATTTCATTGTTTATACAAAATGAAACTCTTTCTGAAAAAAAAAACTTCTTTATCTAACCAATCAATCTTAACATGATAAATAGAAATCAAATGCATACCCAGAATAAACTCAAACTCTACTAAGTGGAAAACAACAAGGTTTGAAGGTAATTTCTTTACAAAAAAAAAGATGATTATGATAATTCTTTTTACTTAACATTTCCCCTTATTTTTTTTACCATAAGTTCCTGTTTTATTTCTTAAGGTGAAATTTCTAACTTACCTGAAAATTTATCAGAAATAATGGAATGTGTATCCCCTATCAAACAAGACATTAGAAAAATATTATTAAACAAAAAATGTACCTAATATCAATTCATTGGATGGCCCAACATCTAATTACATAGTTTCAAAGGATTTCACTAAAACTTTATACTTATAATCTAGCTACATTCTGTCATTTAGATCTTTCTTTGGAGAGTTATTTATATAATTCTCCAACTCATCACATTTTAAACACATTAATGTTTTCTTATCATAATTGGACTTATGATCATTTTCATTTTAGTCCGGTCTATATTTACAAACCCACCACATCTAAAACACTTCCTAGATTTGTTAAGACATTACCCAAGGCGCTTTTTTACCACACTTTCCACAAACTGGAAACTATAATTTCTTACCTTAATATTTATTTTATTGATTCTTACCTATTTCCTACAGTATATAACATTAATTTTTCTTATTTTGGAAGAACACATGATCATTAGAAAACTCCCTATATACCCTCTAAGTATATTAGACAAGATTATAATAACCTTTGAATTCAGAAGTGTTAAATTACCTTCGATATATTGGATTCAATTAAGAGAAAAACAATTGATTTTACTATAAAGATACTAAATAATATTTAGAGAATACCTTCTCAATGGAGTGGAGTTTTATTCAGACACATCCACTGAATAAGATGATATTTGTTTTAATTACATTCATTTATTTTACATCCTAAATTGAAACACCTTAGTAAAATATTTTTTTGAGGAAAATATTTTTAAATTGTTCCCACTACAAGGAATCAATGTCATCGTTATCCTTGATATTCTTAACCATTGACCACCACTGGCCATCTTTACCTTAAAAAAGATAAAAATATATAACCATTTAATTCTTTGACCCCCCATGACATCAAATATCTTTCCAAGGTATTTAATACCCTTTTTAGCCACTACTAGGTGAGAAGATCCAATGAAATCACGAGTCTTTTCCTCATAAAATGTTTTACTATCCTCATATAACTTTTTAGTAGATATGGTTATTCTATTTGATGGATTCCAAATCCATCCATGTTCTACATAAACTAAGCTATTACTATCTAAAATTTTTTTGTTTCAATTCCCACCATTCCATGTTGTGGATTCAAAAATATATTTTCCACTCTGTGCCTTCCTACTTCACCATCCCTGTTTCTTCTACAAAAAACCATCATGAACAGACATATAATAGATGAAGAAACATGGTAATCATTAAATATTATATCATTTTAAATTAATAATTTATGATAGTCTATTAACATCATCTTAACTCCTAAATTGTTTCTAAACTATTCTATGATAAAAATTATAAGGACCCAACCTTAAACATTACATGATCTAGTAATTTTATTTATAAATAACTTACTTAAATTACCAATGATATTTTTAGTTTATAGTTTTATATAATTAATAAAAAATTCATATACATCCACCCACAAGAATACAATCTGGGTACTAGTAAAATAATATCCATTTATTCGATAATACTATTGTTTTTAATAAAACATGAAATCTTTCCTTTAAAAACATTCACAATATTTAGATTATCTTATTTTTTTCTCTTACCCATCCTTAAACCTAGTGAAAAACATTTTAAAACAATGGACAAAAAAAATCAGTAAGGGTCATAAAAAGAAGGAAATAAACTATTAGTACATGAATAAATATCAAAATATAAACTCTTTTTCACAAAGACATACTTCTCACCCATAAAGTATCATATAATTAATTTATAAAAACAAGGGTTTTACATAAAGCATAGAAAACATAAATAAAAAATAAATGTAACTTTGGGGATTACATACCAATGATTTTATCCCTCATGAATACCATATAATTATTAATTATCATTTCTACCTTACAATGTAACCCTCACGACTACCTTATGATGTAACCCTCATGACTACCACTTGGTTTAACAATCACAATCACAATTGGAATAAAAATTATGAACAAATTATAACATAAATATTCTCAATGGATTAGAGGGATATTAATGTCCCACCCTTCATCATAATCAATGACCAAGAACTATAACATAAAAAAACATCAATACTTTCATCATTAAAACATTCCTCTTGAATTCAGTAAAAATTAAACTTTTAAATAGGATCATTAATGAAAATTCCCTTACATTGGGTTTGAATTATTTAAAAAATTTATAAAACTCATCTATAATGGTTTGATGAGTACTATTAATCTGTTACATAACCATATTCATATTTATTATACCCTGTATGATCTTTTTAATACATCTTATCTCCAATTTACTAATAATATTTTGTAATTTTTATTGTTTTGTGTGTGTTTACTTCATGGTTGAGTCATTATGGGTTTCCTTTTATAATAAAAGAAAAACTCCATAAGTGAAAGAAATGGTATTGAAATATTTCTATAATTTTAAATCGTACAATTTTATTTTCTGTTATGAGGATTATTCATTAGATAAAACATTGATGAAAAAGATTTAATTTATTTTGAAGGTTTTTATGACCATCACAAACATATATCAATATAAAGTTTATATATTAGTTCCAAAAAATTATTTAACTTATAATATGTATAATAAAATAATTTTTAACCATAATAATTGTTTTATGACCAACATTTTTTATGGTAAAATAAAATAAAAACACATCATCCATGATGATGGTAAATCGACTCATCACGAACAATGTTTTAATTTATTTAGAATAAATGGAGAAGAGGAGAGGTTTCATGATGGATAATCCATTAAAAATAAAATAATATTATATTTAAGATACTTATTTTATCATTTTACTTGGATGTGGGGAGGTTAAGAGATAATAATAACAGAAAATAATATAAATTTAAAACAAAATGAAAGGGGATTTTACCTCTTGAACATCTTCTCCTTGAGAACATATTTAAGGATATTGGTTTTGTAATTTAGGTGACACCATAAGTTCTTGGACATGGGTAATAGTTTACGTATATTATTGGGATTAAATTAAACATGAAACAAGGCTTTAGAGGTTTGAGGAGAAGAGGTGGTATTTATAGTGGCTGAGAGAAGTGTTTTCTCATTATTTTATTCATTATTTTATTATTTTGGCTCAAGAATATGAGTAGTTAGAGAATTATCACTATAAATATGAAACTAATAAAGGATAGTTTGATATTATAGGTTAAAATTATCCATACATCATCTATGACCCAATAAGTATTGTATTGTTTTTAAATATAATAAATTATCAGGTATTGTTATTCAATAAAAAATAAACTATTTGGAAAAAATATAAAAATTCACTCTAACCATTTCTTGACATGTATAATTAAAAAAATAGACTCTATTTTCAGATAATAATTTTATATATATGACAAATTTAATTTTCAATTAAAATAACCATTTATTCAAAAAATAACGATTTTAAAATTATAATTGATTTTATGAAACTTTGAAAAATTAATTAAAATCTCATAAAATTAAATACAATCATAATAGAAAATATATATATAATTTGGAAAACATTTTAATTAAAAAAATTTAAATAAAAACGTTTGTTTTATAAAAATACCAACACTTAATTTATGATTTTGAAAACATTTATTTACTTATACAACGAAATTATTATATCGTATTTTAAATTTTAAGACAAATAAATTTTATTTAAACTGTTATAGGTGAGGTTAATATTATATTTGTATATATTCTTTAATTTATATATATACCACTTATTTCATCATAAATTTATAATGAATTTAAATATTTAATTCCAGAATGAAAAAAAATTAATTTATAAGTACCTAGGTTGTTTCAACCCTCACCAATTTTTACCTTAGTATGTAACATCAAATTTCAAGGGACTAATTAATTATGGGGTGAATAATTTATTATTATTATTTTTTAAAAGGAAAAATTATTTTCGATAGTGTATGCAACACGTGACATAGAACCCAAATGAGTCATGATTATTTTAATATAAACGTTATAATATAGCCATTAAATTTGAATGTATGAATAGTATTAAATAATTTCTTAAATATATATTTTTTTTAACACGATATAAATTTATGGAAAAATTCTTAGTAAATAATCACTCATTTTTTAGTGAATCATTTTATTCTTTAAAAAATAAGTTTTGTTTAAAAATTATTTGTATTGATTTTTATAAGAAAATATTGTAAATAGTTTCAATAAATTATATAAAATATATTTGATAAATGAAATTATTTTTTTAAATCAACATAATAAAATTAATATATTGTGAAATATTGGGATTTTTCAAATAATATAGCTATTTTAATGAATAATAGAAAATATTGATTTTTGTAAAATTGTATTTTATTTTTAATAAATTAAGTAATCTAGAAGTCCCATAATTATTTTAAATTGATTAAAAAATAAAAATAAATATTATTTAGTAATATTTAATAAAATTTAATACAATTAAATAATATTTAAACCGAATTATAGTATAAGTTTATTCTTAGGGTTAATTACGCAATTATTATTTTGAAAATAGTTTTAAAGTGAAAAATGTTTCTCTACTTTAATTCATTAAAAAAACCATAATTTGAAATTATTTTAATTGTGTTTATAAGTTATATATCGATAATATTTTCTTTAAATCCATATAAATTGTTTTTTTATTCATATAGTTAATATAAGATCATTTTTTCCCTGAAAAATGCATTTTTTTCTGAAAACTGATTTTCTTCACGCTTATGGATTTTATTTTAAATTAAATTATTCTAATTTTTTAATTTTAATTTTATAAGTATAATAAATATTTATATTTATCATAATATAGGATCATCTTTTCCCTCCATGGGCCACACCCTCCATTGGCCTCACCCCTCCGTGGGTCCGGCCGTGCCAGCCTAGCGGGCCGCACCCTCCGCGGGCCTATCCGTGCCCCCTCTAGGGAATGTCAGACCATATCCCAGTGGGCCGAGCCCACCACACCCCTGCCCAGCAAGTCCAAACCCAGGCCGGGTCGGGCCGGGTCAGACCAGACCCATAGCCTTCCTGGCCCAATTTCGCTAAAAGAGCCATCACATGTGAATCAGGCGTCTGTTTAATGAACCATCTGCGATGCTGGGATACATGGTGCAAGACAGTACTTTTGGTATACTCCACTTGAGTTTGGAGAAACTTGGAGTATGGTTGGGTTGGATCTAACCCAAATCCAACTGGGATATCGGTACTAAAACACATATAAGTCACAGACCAGACGTCCGATTGACGCGCCGTCAGTCGCATTAGAACCCTTACAACATGGAGGTCCTTTGTAATACTTCTTGAAGGTTGAGATATGAACAATGTCTTGAGGATTAGATCCTCCTGGAACCAAGAATGCTTAGTGTGGGAATCCCATGGCTGGCTGTAACGTGATGAAAAAATATCGATCTTGTGTGGGTCAACATATATCGATCCTGTGTGGGTCTATGCCTAGTGATCCTGTGTGGGTCAGTATCTATCGATCCTGTGTGGGTCAATACCTAGCGATCCTATGTGGGTCAGCATCTATCAATCATGTGTGGGTCATCCCATAGAGATCCTATGTGGGTCAGCATCTATCGATCCTGTGTGGGTCAGCAGCAGAGCCTCTCGATAGAATTAGATGATATAGATTTACAACTAATCATCTATACTTATGTACTTAAATTATATAACTGGTGTGATCTGAGTCTTTACCTTTGTGGTAATTTTACCTTCGTGGTGTTACCCTTATAGTACTTTTACCTTCACGGTGTCACCTTTGTGGTACTTGTACCTTCTTGGTGTTACCTTTGAGGTACTTTTACCTTCGTGGTGTTACCTTTGTGGTACTTTTTCCTTCACGGTGGCACCTTTGTGGTATTTGTACCTTCTTAAGGTTAACTTTGTGGTATTTTTACCTTTTTGTGTTACCTTCGTGGTGTTACCTTTGTATTATTCTTCCTTCATGGATCAGTTGTTGAAATGACTTAAAGGTTGGAGACTTATGTTTTCTCATGTATGATATGAGTATTTTTCTGATGACTTAGGTATATGTATGGGAATATGCCTAAGTAGAGTTGACCACTACAGCTTTGTACTTTGTTATTGAGGTATTTCTTAGTGTTTATTTCTTTTGGGAACTCTGGGAGACCTTTAGGGGTCTTAGGGTCCCTTATGTGTATTTTTATACTCACCCCTACATGGCTACACCCACACCTTTTTGTGTCTTGTGTAGACGAATGATAATGTTGATCGAGGCTAAGGGTTCTAGGACTGGAGAATGCTCTGGGGTGGACAATTTTATGAGACATCCCATAGTGACTACTGATTTTGAGTTGCACCTACCCTTTAGGTAGGATCCTTGGTTGACGTTCTATGAGCTATTTTTATCCTTTAAGTTGTACCTGTACCATTAAGTTGAGCTTGTATTCTGGACCCTTTACTTTCAGTAAACTTTTTACTAAAGTAGATTACTTCGTGGTTTCTTCTTACTATGTTGTTGGATTGTGTGTTTGTTCAGGCTTAAAGTCAATTCCTTCCTGTTGTAGGGATATACCTTTCTGGTGCTAGTATCCATCCCCTGACCTATGGAATGGGGGCTTAGGATATTCACAGGACGGGGCCCAGGGGGTGGGTCATGAAAAAGTGGTACCAGAGGAGTCGTTTCTACCGAAGAACTAGGACATTAATCCTTTCTATGTGGCAACAATGTTAAGTATTATGAGTATGGTTTTCAGTTTGGGGAATCTAGTGTTGGTTCGGTGCCCGACATATCCAAACACCAAAACCCTAAATTATGATTTCTAACTCAGTGTATGAAAACACTGATTGTGTGTTCTTGGAAAAGTCTTTTTATGATTTCTTTGAGTCATCTCACCTGGTATAACTAATTGAACGTGGAACACTATTTTTCTTTCTAGATGTCACCACGTAGACAGCCAGCCAGGATTCCCAAGAGAGTACATGATGATGGCCCACTGGGCGATGAGGCTATAGTGTAGGGACCTCTTATAGTGTCAGCACCTTTGGGTGGTGTACCAGCAGCACCACTACCCATTGGGTAACAGTTTCCACAAGCCCCACTAGTAGAGGGTGCACAATAACAGAGCATGCTACCTGAGTTTTAGTGGTAGTGGCCTCTGAGGTACCTAGGTGAGACGGATCCTCATGTAGATGAGTAATGGATGGAGGCTGTGGCATGACGTTTTTTCTAAGTTGGGACACCAACTGATCTGATGGTGATCCTAGCTGCCATCCTTTTCGAGAGAGCAGCTGGGAGATGGTGGAGTCTGACACTCCAGTTACACGAAAAGGTGAACCTTTCCTAGGCGGACTTAGAGGGCCTTTTCAGGGATTATTTCATCCTAGAGACTCTACGCTCAGTGCGTATACATGAGTTTCTGCAATTAAAGTAGGGAAGAATGACCATGTCCCAGTACTCGGCGAGGTTCGCCGATCTCTCACATAACTCCGCCGACATGGTACTAAACCCTTTCATTATATCCCGGACCTTTGATCAGGGTCTCCAACTGGAGATCATTGCATCGATGTTATCACTTGGAATTATGACACAGGCTGGGGTGCTAGAGAGAGAACTATTGGTGAAGAGATTCCATGTTGAGAAGGCACCGACAACGAGAGACACCACCGAACGTCAGGTAGTGGAGTCATCTAGAGCAGGTAATATACAAATGATAAAGGGGACCAAGAAGGCCATACCTTATGTGGGAGACCATAGGATACAAGGTCGATGGTGCAAGGCTCTCAGGAAAAATGAGGACATACAAGGATCAGGCTGTGATACTCGTGCGGCAGGTAGAGTCACATGGATTGCGATTGCCCGACTCACTGTACGGACGACCAACAGATGGTCGAGGGAGCACCGAGGCAGATGAAAAAGTTTGATCAAGGAGGTATGTAGGGTGGTGGACAAGGAAGAGGAGCCAGTCATTTAACAAGTGGTGGGCGGTGATTCGAGGTTCTACTTCCACCACCTCTAGGTGGTCCACCCTGACCACTGGGAGTAGGAGGACAGAGACGAGCTTAGCTCCAGACAGCTGAGGCCTACGACCACTGCATTCTAAAGGTGATTAGAGGTACGATCTGTGTCTAATAAACCTTATATTATGTCCTTATAAACATAGGTTCCAGTCACTCTTTCATTTCCATGGCTCTTGTTCGGAGCTCAGAGATTCTGGTGGAGCCGTTGGCTCGATCCTTACAATTAGAGACTCCTACGGGGGAAGATTAGACGATTACACACTGGTTCCTGTGGTGTGAGCTTACTCTAAGAGGAAATAGTTTTGGCTGTGATCTTCTAGTAGTTTCGCCGAGTCTATACAACGTTATCTGGGGTATGGATAGGCTATCCATAGTCCAGCTCAGATTGACTATATTAAGCATAAAGTGAAGTGTTTCCACGATGATGGGACTAGGTTTTCCTTCATTGGTGATAAGGGAGCCATTTTAGCATAGGGAAGACTTTTCTGGAGGAGGGTGCATCTGATCACACATTAGTTGTCTAGCATTACCGTTGGAGTAGTTGATATTGAGAGTCCGAAATATCCTATAGTGGTAGAACAATACACCGATGTCTTTCCTGATGATGTTCTAGGAAAACCTCCACGTAGAGATGTATACTTTTACATCGACCTGTACCCCGGGATAACACTGATATCTACATCATCATATCAGATGGTTCATGCAGATCTTTGTGAGTCAGGGGTACAGTTAGAGGTCTTTCAGAAGAAGGGGGTCATAAGGCCTAGTTTTTCTCTATGAAAATCCATGATTTTGTTCACCAAGAAGGAATATGGGAGTTTGAGACTCTGTGTAGACTATCAGCGCCTGAACTAGTTGACCTTGAAGTACAGGTATCCACTTCCAAGGATTGATGATATCTTTGATCATTTGATGGGATCTCGATGATTTTTGATGATATACCTCATTTCAGGCTATCACCAGATCAGGGTATGAGAATAGGATGTGAAGAAGAGGGCCTTTAGATGTTGGTATTGACACTATGAGTTCTTGGTTATGACATTAAGCATGAAAAATTCCCCTATAATGTTCATGAGACTCATGAACAGGATCTTCCTGCCATACTTCAATCACTTTGTGGTGGACTTCATCGAAAACATCTTGGCGTACTCAGCAACAGAGGAGGAGCATGCCTATCAACTGCAAATAGTTCTGGATACACTCCGAGAGAACCAGCTTTGTGGTAATATCTCAAAGTTCTAGTTGTTGATATGAGATGTCCACTTTCTAGGACATGTTATCTTAGAGGATAGAGTTGCAGTGTATCCGTTAAAAATAGAGGATGTGCTTGAATGGGAGCCACCCATGAGTGTGACTGAGGTGCATAGTTTCCTAGGTTTGGTGGGGTATTATCGGAGATTCGTTCCTGAATTTTCCAGAGTTGTAGCACCCTTGGAAGCATTGAAAATGAAAGGACTCCCTTCATGTTGATGGATAGATGCTAGTAGATTTTTTAGGAGCTGAATTAGAGACTGAAGAGTGACCCCATCTTGAGGATACTAGAAGAGGGTGGTGGGTATGAATTCTATTGTGATGCATCGGGGACTGTACTGGGATGTGTCCTGATACAGGAGTGAGTAGTGATCACATATGGTTCTCGATAGTCAATACAACATGAGAAGAACTATGCTATCTATGACCTGGAGTAAGCAACAGTGCTCTTCACCTTGAATAATTGGAGACATTACTTGATGTGCGAACGTTTTATAGTCTACTCTAATCACAAGTGTCTCAGGTATATCTTCTCATATAATGAACTAAACCTGAGAAAATGACATCAGTTATAGTTCCTCTAGGACTATGAATTTGAGATAGTCTATACTCCAAGGAAGGGGAACATAGTGGTAGATGCACTCAGCAGAAGGCTTGGTCTACAGTTGCTGAGTGAGGCGATAAAGCATTTAGTAGCGTTGCAGATATCCTTTGTGGATAGTGATGGAGAAACTTACCTCCAATCCATCACTGTAACTCCCTCACTTATTTATAAGTTTTGGGAGGCACAACGTGGGGACATTGACTGCGAGGATCGACGTGCTCAGATATCTTCAGAACAGGCACCTGATGGATTTTCTGAAGTTGGTGAGCATGTCATCTTAGTCAGAGGATGCACCATGGTCCCAGTGGTGCTACGGGAGGAGGTTTTGAGGGAGTTCCATACGTCCCCTCTAGAGGTACATCCTAGCGTGGAGAAGATATACCAGGACCTACAACAATAGCACTGGTGGCCATGGATGAAGAAAGAAGTGGTAGTGTTTGTATCACGATGCCTCACTTTTCAACAATTGAAGGTTGAGCATCAGGTTCTATCAGGCTTAGCGCATCCACTAGAGGTGCCTGAGTGGAATTGGGATGGTATCTACATGAACTTTGTGACAGGGCTACCACAAATGTTTAGGGGACATGATTCCATCTGGGTGGTTGTTGACCGACTCACCAAGTCGGTCTACTTCCCACCTATCCAAGAGTTGGGATCAGTATAGGGTATGTGACAACTCTTCATATAGAAGATTATACCACTTCATAGGATTCCATAGATGACCGTCTCTGACCGTGATTCATGTTTTACATTCTGATTGTGGAATGGATTACAAGAGGCGTTCGAGACTCAGTTAAGTTTTAACACCGCCTTTCACCCTCAAACGGATGGTCAGACGTTGTAGACCATATAGACACTTGAGGACATGATTTATGCTTGATTCCTAGATTTTGGCCATAGTTGGGAGGATCAATTTCCCTTAGTGTAGTTTTTTACAACAACAGCTGTTACTCCACCATTGGTATGGAGACATTTGAGGCCTTATATGGTCGACCTTGCAGATCACCTTTATGCTGGACAGACCCATGGGAGTCTGCACTTATGGTTCCATAGATGGTACGAGCTATGACTGAGAAGGTGCAGATCATCCAGGAGTAGATGAAGACTGCACAGAGCAGGCATAACTCTAATGCTGATAGGAGACAAAGACCTTTGTAGTTCGCAGATGGAGACCATGTCTTCTAATAGGCCTCATCTCGATGAGATTTTTGAAGATTTGGCTAGGGTAGAAAGTTATCTTTGAGGTTCATCGGACCTTTTCATGTTCTCATTAGAGTTGGCGAGGTGGCATATTGCCTGGCTCTTCCCTCACAGATGCACCAGGTGAATGTCATTTTCCAAGTTTCCTAGCTATGTAGGTATGTTCATGATCCATCACACGTCATCGACTGTGGTGAGCTGTACATTGATGATGGAGATACATTTATAGAGGATCTAGTGGAGATTGAGGATCGAAAGGAGTAGGTCCTTCATGAATGATCGATACCTCTGGTGCACGTTCACTGGTAGCACATGAACCTCTAAGAGAGAACATGGGAGCGGGTGGCTCAGATTTGTGCTCAGTACCCCCAATTTTTTTCCTTAGCCTATGTTGTGGATTTCAGGGATGAAAATCCCTAAGGTGAGGAGAATATAAAGACCTGAATTTTCCATGTTATTTATTTAATTATATTAAATTATTACGAGTCTGCGAAAATTTATGGCACGTGATTCCGAGGCCCGGTGTGTCTGGAATGAATTTATGAAATTTTCTTAATTTATATTTAGTAAACACACAAGTGGAATTTTCTAACTTTTGAACTAGTGTTCAAATAAAAAATCTGAGCTCACCATTAAATCCATAGCACCAGGGTTCTCTTAAGGAAGGATTCACTACAACCATAGTAGGGAGAGAAAAAAATTTATATTTGGTACATTTAAAAGAATAATAAAATAACTTTGTTATTTTATTTTTATTTTTATTTTTCTTCCAATGGACAAGAGGCGGTGGTAGGACCAACAAAGTGTCAAGCAAGTAAATGACTTGAATCCCCAATTCTTTGTAACAACACCATTGGGATTATAGAGGTTCCAAAATTAATTTAACCCCATTAATTCAACAGGTGTTACTCACCCTCCACCTATCATATTTATATAGAGCTTGGCGAGGATTATTGGAATGGATTCAACATACGGAGAAGCTCTGGAAAAGTATCGCAACACCAATCACTTGGAGGAAAAAACCTGTTCCAGCAAGCAGTGATGGGAACCACCGAATCACGAACTGATGAACACTGACTCTACTTCAAACATGGAGGTTCTCCAATGATCTTGAGGTAGTGTTTATTTCTTATCTAAATTCAATAGATGTTGAAGAATTATACTACCCTCTTGATATCAAGCTAACACGGAGGGATCATGACAAACAAACAAGGCTTGAAACCTATGATACTTGTTTTACCAACTTGTTCTTCATGGGATATTTTTTGAATTGGATGGATTTTGGAACAGAGAGACATGTAGTGAAGAGGGTGTTCTGAGTGGTTCGTTGGCACCTTCAGATGGAAAGACGGACCATCGGAGCTCACCCGGTTACGCGCTGAAGACTTCCAGAAACCGGTTCAAATGGAGAAGGTGATGGAGGTGGCTGGAACCAACCAGCCATGAAGGATTCCACTTTCCATCACATGCCATAGAAGGAGGAAGACACAGATTTTTAGCTGCGGCGATCGAGTAGGGTGTCCGACATCGGTCGGCGGTGAAGGCGGTTCGGCATGCTATCACGCGCCACTGGAGGTGGACGCGGCATGAAACCACGACAGTAGAGTGGACCACCTCATGTAGGACACATGGAGACCAGGAGGCACCATGTGGTGCTCCCACTTCACAAACTTAATTTCTACGGTCGTTTGAGCAAACTGTGGGGAGTCGCTCCCCCCCTCGCCAGCTAGGGTGGACCCCAACCAGCGGGCTGCGTCCTTCACAGGATAGGCCGTGCGATCCCAGTGGACTGCACCCCACAATGGGTTAGGATGCATGGGACCAATGGGCCACACCCTCTGTGGGTCATGCCCCTCTGCTAGTCGGGCTATGCGATCCCAGCAGGTCGGGCCCTCCGCGGGCCGGGACACCCGAGCCCAGAGGTCCGCACCCTCCGGGGGCCTCGCAACACCCCCCTTGTGGGATGGGACACACCCCTTACGAGTTGGCCCACATCACCTTAGGGTTTGGGCAAGACTGTGTCCCAGCCAAGCCAGGCTAGACCCAAACCGGGTCAGGCCGGGTCGGACCGAACCTAGACCCTTTGAAGCCCAGTTTTGCTAAAAGAGCCATCACTTGTGAACCAAGCGTCCATTTAACAAATCGTCTGTGGGGATGGGATATTTGGAGAAATATGTTCCTTTTGGTATACTTCACTTGAGTTTTGTATAATTTTTGAGTATGGCCACGTTGGATTGAACCCAAATCCAACTAGGCCCTTGGTACTAAAATACTTATAATTCACAGACCAGACGTCCGATTGTCACGTCGTCTGTCACATGAGAAACCTGATGACATGGCCATACTTCGGGATACTTCTTCATGGAAATTTATGGGGTTTGAGATATAAAAAATGGATTGAGGAGAAGATCCTCCCATAACCAAGTGTTCTTAGTGTGAGAATATTGTGGTTTGCTGTAACGTGAAGAAAGAACCTAGATCCTGTGTAGGTCAGCATCTATTGATCTTGTGTTGGTCAGCACCATGCGATCCTGTGTGGGTCAGCATATACCAATCCTATGTGGGCTAGCGGCTAGATATATTGCGTGGGTCAGCATCTATATTTCTTTTTTGGGTCAGTTCCTAGCTATCTTAAGTGGGTTAGCATATATCGATCATATGTGGGTCAACATCATAGCCTCTCGATAGAATCAGATGATTTGATTTACGACTAATCATATGTACTTCTGTACTTAAGTTATAAACCTAGTGTGAGATGTGTCTTTACCTTTTTGTTACTTTTACCTTCATGGTGTTACCTTCATGGTGTTACCTTTGTGGTACTTTTACCTTCGTTGTGTCACCTTTGTGGTACTTTTACCTTCGTGGTGTTACCTTCATGGTGTTAACTTTGTGATAACTTTAGCTTGGTGGTGTTATCTTCATGGTGTTTCCTTTGTGGTATTCTTCCTTCATTGATTAGTTGTGAAAATGACTTAAAAGTTGGAGCCTTATCTTTCCTTATGTATGAGATGCGTATTTTTCTGATTACTTAGGTATATGTATGGGCATATAGCTAAGTAGAGTTGATGAATAATGATTCGTGCTTTGTAATTGAGGTCTTGCTTTGTGGTTATTAATTTGTAAAACTCTAGGAGAACTTTGGGGGTCTCAGGGTCCCTAATGAGTATTGTTATACTCACCCCATCACGGGCTATGCCCGCACCTTGTTGTGTCTTGTGAAGATGATGACAAAGTTAATCGAGGCTAAGAGTACTAGGATTGTACGGTGTTTAGAGGTGTACCATTTTAAGTGAAGTTCCATAATGACTACTGATCATGAGCTATACCTACCCTTCATGTAGGATCCTCAATGGACATTCCAAGAGCTATTTTTATCCTTTAAATTGTACTTGTACCGTTCAGTTGGTCCTGTATTCCAGACCCTTTACATTTAGTGCACTTTTTACTACAACAGTTTAATTCAGGGTTACTTCTTGTTATGTTCTTGGATTGTGTGTTTGTATAGTTTTATAGGAAATGACTTGAAATCATAGGGATACCCCTTTTTGGTGCTAGTCTCCAGCCCTGGCCTATAGAAGGCGGGCTTGGGGTAGTCACGACATGGGCCCCGGGGGACAGTTCGTGAAAAAGTGATTTCAGAGGATTTGATTATACCAAAGAACTAGGACTCTGATCTTTTCTATGTGGAAATACTATTATGTATTATGAGTGTTGTTTTCAGTTTTAGGAATCTAGTTTTGGTGTGGTGTCCAACGTATCCATACACCAGGGCCCTGAATTCTGATTTCCAATTCAGTGCACTAAAACACTGATTGCGTGTGTTTTGAGAATTATTTCTTATGATTTTTTGAGTTAGCTCACCAGGTATAAATAATTAACCATGAAACACTTGTTTTCTTTCTGGATGCCGCCACTTAGATATCCATCTAGGATTCCTGAGATAGTACATGATGATGTCCCACTAAGCGACAGGTCCTCGGTGTATAGCCCTCTTACGATGTTAGCACCTTCGGATGGTATACCAGCAGCACCACTACCCATTGGGATACCATTTCCACCATCCCCACTAGCAGAGTGTGCACGCTGACTGAGCACTTTTCATGAGTTTCATCGGTATAGGCCTCCGATGATTTGAGGCAAGACAGATCCACATGCGACTGAGGACTGGATGGAGGCAATGGAAAGAGTTTTTCTATTAGTTAGAAAATGAACTGATCTAATGGTGATCCTAGCCACCTAAATTTTCTATGGAGTTTCTGGGAGATGGTAGAGTCTGAAACTCCTGTTACATGACAGGGTGAACCTCACTTGGGAGAAATTCAAGGGCCTTTTCATGGCAGAGTTTGTCCCAACGACTCTACCCTTAGTGCTTATACAGGAGCTGCTACACTTGCAACAGGGAGGCATGACCATGGCCCAGTACTCAGAGATGTTCATTGATATCTCCCTCTACTCAAATGAAATGGTACGAGACCCTTCCTTCAAGGCCCAGACCTTTGAGTAGGGTCTCTGAAGAAAGATCAGAGCATTGATCATATCGTTCAGCATTCCCATGTAGGTTGGGGTGCTAGAGAGAGCACTTTTGTTGGAGAGATTCCTCGATGAGAAGGAACTGATAGCGAGAGCCACCACTATATTTCAGGCAGTGGATTCATCTATAGTAGGCAGTATATGGATGATGTAGAGGCCCAAAAGGGACAGAACATCTGCTGGGAAACCTCAGGATATAGGGTTGGTGGTGTGGGGCTCTCGGGACAGAGGAGGACAATAGAGGAGTAGTCAATGCTACTTGTGACGTGGGTAGGGTCACATGGCTCGTGATTTCATGAACCGCTATACGAAATACCGTAAGACAGTTGAGGGGACACCGGCGTAGAGGTAGCGGTTCGAACGAAGAATTCCATAGGGCAATAGACGTGGAAGAATAGCTATACGTGCAGCAGACGGTGGACGGTGATTTGAGGTTCTATATCCACCACCTCCAGGTGGTCCACCCTGACCACATGGGGCATGAGAAAAGGGATGATCTCAATTTGAGGTAGATGAAGCCTATGACCACGACGTTCCAGAGATGATTAGAGGTACGATCTGTGTTTCCTCCACCCTATTTGCATTACTTATAGACACAAGTGTCAGACACTCTTTCATTTCCATAGCTCTCGTTCAGAGCTCAAAGATTCTAGTGGAGTCGTTGGATCAATCCTTGCAATTAAAGGATCCTACTAAAGAAGATTCAACGATTATACACTGGTGCCAGTAGTGTGAGATTACTCTAAGAGGTAAGAGATTCTATTTGGATCTTCTATTAGTGGCTTCGTGGCCTTACGAAATCATCTTGGGTATGGACTGGCTATCCACAATCCATGCTCAGATTAACTATGTTAGGTGTAAAGTGCAGTGTGTCTGCAAGTATGGGACTAGGTTTTCCTTCACTGGTGAGAAGGGAACCTTTGTAGCACATGATATAATTTACTAGAGGATGGTGCATCCGATCACACATTAGTTGTCTAGGCTTACCCTTGGAGTAGTTGATGTTGAGATTTTGAGCTATCATGTTGTTTTGGACCAGTATGTTGATGTCTTTCCTAATGTTGTTCTGGGTCTACCTCCACGCAGGGAGGTATACTTTTACATCAACTTGTACCCTGGGATGACACTGATATCTACACCATCATACTGGATGGCTACCATAGATCTTCGTGAGTTACGGGTATAGATAGAGGACTTGCAGAGTAAGGGGTTCATAAGGACCAACGATTCTCCATGGGATGCCCCAATTTTGTTCGCCAATAAGGCATATTAAAGTTTTAGACTATGTGGGGACTATCGGTTCCTGAACCAGGTGACCATGAAGAACAAGTATCCACTTCCAAGGATTGATGATATCTTGGACCAGTTAAAGGGAGCTCGAGGGTTTTCAAAGATATAACTCAGATATGGCTATCATTAGCTCAGGGTATGAGATGAGGATGTGAAGAAGATGGCCTTAAAATGTCTGTATGGCCACAAAGAGTTCTTCTTTATTCCATTCAGCATGAGAAACACCCCTATAGTGTTCATGGGACTCATGAATTGGATCTACCTGCCATACCTCGATCACTTTCGGTGTGACTCAACGAAGGAGGAGGATAATTCCTATCATCTATTGATAGTTCTGGATACACTCTGATAACACCAGCTTTATGATCATCTCTCGAATTTCTAGTTCTGGATATGAGGGGTCCACTTCCTTGGACACGTTATCTCGGAGGCTGGAGTTGTAGTGGGTCTGGTGAAGATAGAGGTTGTGCTTTCTAGGGAGCCACCTAGTAGTGTGACCAAGGTGTGGAGTTTCCTAGGGTTGGCTGGGTATTACCAGAGATTCATGGTTGACTATTCCAGATTTGCGACACCCTTTTCAGCATTTACAATGAAGAGAAAACCCTTTATGTGGATGGTGAGATTACAACATAATTTTCAGGAGCTGAGGTAGAGACAGACGAGTGCCCCCATCTTATGGCTACCAGAAGAGAGAGTTGGGTATGTAGTCTACTACAATGAATCAGAGACCGTACATGGATGTTTCTTGATACAGGAGTGAACAATGATCGCGTATGATCCTCGACAGCTGATACAGCATGAGTAGGATAATGATACCCTTGACCTGGAGTTTGCAGTAGTGGTATTCTCCTTTATGACATGACAACATTACTTTATGAGTGAAATTTTTATAGTCTAATCTTATCATAGAAGTATCAGGTATATCTTCTCATTAAAGGACCTAAACCTGAGACAAAGATGTTGGCTAGAGTTCCCCCTGGAATATGAATTTGATATAGTCTACACTCCTGGTAAGGGGAACATAGTGGCAGACACACTCTACAGGAGGTCTAGTCTGCAATTTCTAAGTGAGGCGACTGAGGAGCTAGTGTCATTGCAGATATCCATTGTGGATAGAGATGGAGAATCTTACCTCCAGTCTATGACTATCACTTCCCCACTTATATAGTATGTTCAGTAGGCACAACTTGGTGACATTGACTGTGAGGCTTGACATGCTCAGATGTCTTCAGGACATGTACCTGATGGATTTTTTGAAGGTGGTGAGCACGTCATCCTCTTCAGAGGGTCACCATGGTCTTGATGGTGCTACTGGAGGAGGTGATGAGGTAGTTCCATACGTCCCCTCTAGTGTTACATCATGGTGTGGTGAAGATGTACCAAGACATACGGTGTCTGTACTGTTAGTTAGTGATGATGAAAATAGTGGAAGAGTTTGTTTCATGATTCCTCACTTGTCAGCATGTGAAGGCCGAGCATTAGGTTCCATCAGGCTTAGCATAGCCACTAGAGGTACCAAAGTGGAAGTGGGATGGTATCTCCATGGAATTTGTGAAAGGAATACTAAGGATGTCTAGGGGACATGATTCCATATGGGTGATCATTGACCGACTCACTATGTCGGACCACTTCCTACCTATCCAATAGAAAAGATCAATAGAGGGCTTGGGATTACTATACGTACAAGAGATTGTACGAATTCATGGGGAGCCATCGATGATCATCTCTGACCATGATGAACTCTTTACATCCCAATTGTGGATGGGGTTATAGGAGGCGTTCAAGACTCAAATATGTTGGTGCACCACCTTTCATCCTCAGATGGATGGTCAGACGAAGTGGACCATAAAGACACACGAGGACATGCTTCGTGCTTGCGTCCTAGTTTTTTGTCGTAGTTGGGAGGATGAATTTACCTTGGTGGAGTTTTCTTACAACAATAGTTATCACTCCACCATCATTATGGCACCATTCAAGGCCTTATACGGTCGACCTTGCAGATCAACTCTATGCTAGATAGACCTAGGGGAGTCATCAATTATGGGTCCGAAGATGGTACAGGCTACAACCGAGAAGGTGTAGATCATCCAGGAGAAGATGAAGACTTACCAGAGAAGGAAACTGTCTTATGCTGACAAGATATTGAGAAATTTGGAGTTTGATAATGGAGACCATGTCTTCCTATGGGTCTCACCTCGATGATGTTTACAGAGATTTGGTCGGGGTAGCAAGCTATCACTAAGGTTCATCAGACCTTTTCAGGTTCTCAGCAGAGTTGATGAGGTATTGTATCTCCTATCTCTTCTCCCATAGTTGCACTGGGTGCATGCCGTTTCCAACATTTCACAACTGAGGAGGTACGTGAATGATATATCACAAGTCATCGATTGGGGCGAGCATGACATTGATGATGGGGCGACGTTTACGGAGGATCCAATGGATATTGAGGATCCACAGGAGTGAGTCCTTCATGGATGATCAATTCCTCTAGTGTGTGTTTGCTGGCATCACGAGAACCTTCAGGAGAGCACATGTGAGTGAGAGGCTCAGATTTGTGCTTAGTGCCCCCATTTTTTTCCTTAGTCTATGTTGTGGCTTTCGGGGATGAAAATCCCTAAGGTGGAAAGAATGTAAAGACCCAGATTTTCAATGTAATTTTTTTTAATTTTATAGAATTACTACTAGTCTGAAAAAAATGACGATGCATGATTCTAAGTCCAGGTTTATATGGCATGAATTTTTGAACATTTTTATGGTACGTTCAGTAAACGCAAGAGTGAAGTTTTATAACTTTTTAATCGGTGCTCAGATTAAAAGACCGAAGGAACTGTTTAATATGTTGTGTCGGGATTCGCTTAATGAAGGCATCACTACAACTACAGTAGGTCGGGAGAAAAATTTAGATTTTAGACATTTAAAATAATAATTAAATAACATTGTTATTTTATTTTTATTTTTATTTTTCCTCCAACGGTCATGCGGCAATGGAGAGACCAACGACATATCAAGCCATTAAATGGATTGACTCATCAATTATTTGTAACAACACTGTTTTAAGTAGGAAGGTTACTTAATTAATTGAACCCCATTAACTCCACATGGGTTACTCACCCTCCCCTCCCCTATTTATATAGATCTTGGGGACAAGTATTGTCATGACTTCACCAAGTGATGAAGCTCTGGAAAAGTACCACGATTTCAATCACATGGAGGATGGAACCATTTCCAGCAAGCAGTGATGAGTGCCACCAAATCACGAATAGACGAACATCGAATCTTCCTCAAACACGGAGGTTCTCCAAAGATCTTGAGGTAGATTTTATTTATTTTATAAATTCAAGTGTTATTGAATCGTTATACTACCCTCTTGATATAAAGCTAACGCGGAGGGCGTGAGGAAACTAAAAAAGGCCCGAACCCTTTACTACTTGTTTTACCAAAGTGTTATTCATGGTCTTTTTTTCGGATTGGATGGATTTCTGAACGAAGAGACAAGCAGTGAAGTATGTGTTCTGAGTGGTCCGTCGACACCTTAAGATGGAAATATGGGCCACTAGAGCTCACCCAGTTACCCATAGAAGACCGGTGCTAGAGGGGGTCATGGATCGAAGTTGCAGCGGTGGAGGGACCCACATCTTGATGGTACCATGGTGACCGGGAAACGCCAGGTGGCACCGATGCTTCACAAACCGAACAGCTATGACCATTCGGGAAAACCGGGGGGAGCCACTCCCCCCTCCATGCCAGCTAGGGCGGACCCTAGCAAGCGGGCCACACCCTCCACCGGTTGTTCCACACAAGCCCAGCGGACCGTGCCCCACCACCGACTAGGCCGCATGATCCCAATAGGTTTCACCCTCCCTGGTCTGGGCCACACAAGCCCAGTGGGTCGTGCCCCTCTGTGGGTTAGGCCGTGCCAACACAACAGGCCACGCCCTCTGTGGGATGGGTCGCAGGTCCCCATCAGGCCTAGCCCTCCGCAGGACGAACCACACCCCCCTAAGGGTCGAGCTGGACCACATCCCAGTGGGTAGATCCTGCTGCAGCCCAGTATAGCCTGGCCGGACCCAAATCTGGTCGGGCCAGGTCAGACCGGAACTAGACCCTTCCAAGACCAGTCTCACTAATAGAGCCATCACTTGTGAACCAAGCATCTGTTTGACGAACCGTATGCAGCGCTGAGATCCATATAGGAGGATGGTCTTTTTGGTATAATCCAATTGAGTTTTGTAGAATGTTGGAGTATGACTAGGTTGGATCTAACCCAAATCCAAATGGTCCCTCGCACTAAAACAATTATAAGTCATAGACTGAGCGTCCGATTGACGTGCTATCTGTCTCATTGGAAACCTTATGACATGGAGGTCCTTTGGGATACTTATTAGAGGATCTTCTTGGTGTTGGATATAAGACCAATGGATTGAGGAGCAGATCCTCCTAGAACCAAGCATGCATAGTGCATGAATCTTGTGGTTGGATGTAATGTGTATAAAGAACATTGATCATGTGCGGGTAATCATTTATCGATCCTATGCGGGTCAGGTCCTATAGATCTTGTGTGGGTCAGCATCTACCGATCCTGTGTGGGTTAGCTCCTAGATATCCTATGTGGGTCAGCATCTATCGATTCTATGTGTGTTAGCACCTAGAGATCCTATGTGGGTCAACATCTATCGATCTTATGTGGGTCAGCAGCAGAGCCTCCCGATTGAATCAGATAATCTAGATTTATGACTAATCATCTGTACCTCTACACTTAAGTTATATACCTGGTGTGAGATAATTCATTACCTTTGTGTAACTTTTACCTTCATGGTGTTACCTTCGTGGTGTTACCTTTGTGGTACTTTTACCTTCGTGGTGTCACCATTGTGGTACTTTGACCTTCTTGGTATTACCATTGTGGTTTGCCTTTGTGGTACTTTTACCCTCGTGGTGTTACCCTCATGGTGTTACCATCATGGTGTTCTTAATTCATGGACCATTTGTGCAAATGGATTAAAAGTTGGAGCCTTATGTTTCCTCATGTAGGAGATGATTATTTTTATTGGCTTAGGTATATGTATGGTCATATACCTATGTAGAGTTGATGACTACTCCTTCATGATTTGTGATTGAGTTCTTCCTTTGTGGTAATTCCTTTGTTGAACTCTGGGAGACCTTCAGGGGTATTGGGGTCCCAACTGAGTATTGTTGTACTCACCCCTACATGGGCTACGCCCGCACCTTGCTATGTATTGTGCAGAAGAAGAACATCGTTAATCAGGGATGAGGGTGCCAGGACTGGACGGTGCTCAGAGGAGGAAAATTTGACATGACGTTCGATAGTGACTACTAATTGTGAGCTTTAACTACCCTTCATGTTAGATCCTCAGTGGATGTTCTAGGAGCTATTTTTCTCCTTTCAGTTGTACTTGTACCTTTCAGTTGGGATTTAATTTCGGTACCTTTTATTTCAGTACACTTTTTACTACAACAGTTTACTTCTTGGTTTCTTCTTGTTGTGTTCTTGGATTGTGCATTTGTATAGGTTTTAAGGCAATGCCTTCACATTATAGGGATACTCCATTCCGGTGCTAGTCCCCAGCCCTTGGCCTATGGAATTCGGGATTGGGGTTGTCACGACACGGGACCCGAGGGATGGGTTGTGACATAAATCAACTTAATGTTATTATTCAGGAACAACAAGGAACAAACGAGACAAGTCAAACTCAAGGTAAGGGAACCTTTCACCATCCTCTTTTAGTCAAAGACTTATTTTATGATGTGTCTTTTAATTTCAATTTTCAAATGTTGGGATATGTTCTATTATATTCTTATTTTTGTATATTTTATGTCTATGTGATGAGAGACCCTTTACTCTCTCATCAAATAATTTTTGAATTTTTATTTGACGCCGTTAGGCTTTAAAATTTTCATAAGATAACTTCTTAACCTAATTTCCATTCTTTGGGTTAATCTTTGACTTATAATTATGTAATGCTAGGATTATATAAGAAACAAATTTTTATTCCCAATATTGTATTTGTATATTACCTATGTGTACTTATAGTGAATACACATAATCAATCTATTTTATTTACAAAATGATATTTGTAAGGGACTACGTCTTAATCAACTTTCATTGAGGCATATCTTGATATTGTGCACCATTATTATCCTATAAAGTGTATATGCAACCCTTTTGGATTTTATATCATGAATTTATATATTATCAAGATATCTAAATATTTTTTGATGTCATCATCCAATTATTTTAATTAAGGTTTTTCTCATGTTTTATGAGACTCTTTAACTAAAACATCATTTTAAAAGTTTTAAAGATTTCTTATACTAAATCTTTCTCATAAATTTCTGTGTTTTCAAAATGGTTTTGAGGATTTATTTAAATGAACATTAATCTTTTAAAATGAAATGACTTTAAAAGTTTCAAAGTGTTATGGTACACGAAACGCAAGGCTGATTGTCGCCTATCGACCGGTCAAAGTTCTGGTGCTCTGCTAATGTGTATAGCATCACTCGAGTCGAATCCTCAGTGATGATAATTTGTAATAGTCGTTTGTTTTTAGTTGATTGTATTTTGATTAGGGGGGTTTGTTTCGAGAGCTTAATTGAAATGATTGATTGAATATAATTGATTTAACAACTTGATAAATATTGGGGTGAGTTCATTATTAGGGAGTTAAGCTTGTGATATCATTGAGCTTTGCTTTATATTTCATTTAAATTAACTCCCACTTCACAAGTTGACGTCGATTAGAATTCCTAAGTGTTAAAGCTTTAATCCAAGCCTTAAATTAACAAGGATTATAAAATCAATCATTACTTGTTTATGGTAGTTTATTTATGGTTACAATAATCCATTGAAACCACATTCTAAACAAAAGATGTCATTAATCCATGACATATTAAGTCCAACATACACAATGTTAAATTAACGAATACTCATCGAGAAAATACTCTCAATCACTTAACATCCCTAAATTTTGACTCACCCCAATGAGATATTTACTCATCCATTTGGGTGTTTAATATTATGGTTATAATAATTATGATGATAAATTAAGAATAGAAGAAAAAGAAAGGGATTAGAAAAGAGTGGTACGTCCAACACACACACACAAACAATGATGATAATTAAAAACAGATTTTTGATTTAATGAGGAAGCAAAATAAGGGAAGGAGATTAAAATATATTTAAACTATTTTAAGAACATAAAAATTAAACTACATAAGGAGGATGAGAATAAGAGAAATTAAAGAAGAAACTTGAATTAAAACCGAATTACAAACAAAGAGACTTACAAGATTACAAAAACGAAGAACACGAAATTAAGTGAAAACAAAGAGAAGAGGAAAGGTCTCTCAAGTGAAAAATTGAGTATCTAAGGTTCTCCCAAGACTTTTTCAAGGCTTTGGTCGTGCCAATATAATCTACACTCTTCTGAAATGCTAACCCCTCTCAAGGAGAGAAGGGGAGAGTATTTATAGCCTAAGGAGTTGACTGTTTGCATTCCCAATATGTCCCTCCACTTTCATCGCCAATTTGGCTTTTCAGAGAGCCGAATATACAAATATCTCCTTCTTCAAAGTTTTAGATAATAAAGTTGGTCGAATAATCTCAAAATTTGGATTCATTTGGACTTAAGGATAAAAAGTTATGGCCGGTTGATTATACAAAGTAAAACTATCCATTTCAATCCAGTATTTTTGAAGTCCAAAATGCGATAGGGTTTTTGAATATGAAGATGCCTTCAAATTTACATGATTTTTTCAAAAACGTTGGCAACCTATATTTCCTCTTTCACACCAAAAAATATCAGCTCAATTGGATGCTTAAATCATGAGATATGTCATGCATATTATACTAATTTTAATTCTCATTTAGAATGGTGGGATGGATTTTAAAGCTTCATTTGGGCCCCTTTTTTTGGAGTTGGGCAATGAAATTTGTATCCAAGACTCCTTACATTGTCCCCAGAATTATGGTGTAGAATTAATGTTTTTGGACTTCTGGACTGAGCCCAGTAAATCAATGTTCAAGGCTGGTCCAGTTTGTTCACAGATTCTTTGGTCTTGTTTGTGAGGACCATATGACCCTTCAAATGGACGAATTGGCTCATGGTACCTTCTAATGAAATGATTTATATTTAAATTAGAATCCTAAAAAACAAAAAACAAACAATTTAGATCATTATAGTGATAGTTATTATTAAAACATTAAACTAACTCAATTGGACCACTTCTAAAAATGCTCAAAAATTATACTTAATATTAAAACATTAATATTGCACACAAATTATGCACATTTTATATAAAATAAGTAACATGGGTATATAATAAGTCATGAAAATATTAATAACATCAGTACACTTTGATTAAAAAAATATTATTCTTAAACATTTTAAATACATTTTTTAAATGAATTGATTATGTCAATATCTTGAACATATATATTGTTTTTTCAATGGGGAAATGTTACATTTCCATTATGCTTGTATTATATATTATGATTAAGTTATGGTTCTTGGGAATTATTTATGAATACAGGTGGTTCTGTGATGAACCTAGGGAGGATATTGTAGAGACCCGAAGCCTGATGTACATGGACATTACATTACTTTTGCGGAATACTTCATACATAACAAAAACAGACACACAAGGACCGTAATAGTTTAGTGTACTTGGAAACTTGGAACGTAATTTTCTAATCATGGTGAAAGATCTTCAACATCTCCCATAAACATCTTCCACTATTTTTTTCCTTACCTAAAACCTTTATTTCGATCCAGGGGGGAAATAAAACATAAAAAGGGTGAGCTCAAATGCTCAGTAAGGGTAAGAATGGATAAAATAAAACATATCATATACATTTGATCTTAAAAACATGAACATAATATTTAAACATCAAAATCTTGATCAACGAAATAAAACATTGAAGTACATAAGGAATAGATCATAATGAAACATAAACCATGATAAAATAGCATGGGAATAAAACATGTAATTGTGGCATCCATTAAGCACATGTAATGATTTCCATAGTAGCCAAGGCATTGCTGCCAAGACCATCTTAGTGGACAAAGTCCCTTTCTGAATCGAGTTCACTCCTCGTTTCAGTCCTGTAACACTGAACCAGATTAACTTACTGTTCCAGACATGTCTATCTCATGAGATATAAATCTTTAACCAATGCATTGGAGGTAGATATAGGTCCCACCCATCTCATAATTAAATCATTCTTACTTGTGCCACAAAATAAACATACATCATTCATAATAACCCAACAAATAAAATGGGTTTCATAAACATCATCCCATCATCACATAATCCGTATAAAAGAAATGGATATAATTTCAAAATAAGAAAAGTGAAACCATGTAAATCATAGATACATGATACTTGAAACATACACTTGTGAAATAATGTCATCTTAGATGAAAATGGTTTTGATAAAACACTTGAAATGAATTCTTGAGGAAAATATCCTTTTTTCTTCAAAATCATTTTCTTTTCACAAAATGTGATGGAATTTTAAAAGAAATGGGTTTTGTTGAAAATATTCCTGAAATATTTTGGAGGAATATTCATGAAAATAAGGCGTTATAAAACCGTAAAAATCCGTTCGTGTTGTATAAGTTAAAAAAACATTCTTCTCGTACTTTTGCCGGAAAAGTAAAAAAGTACCTCGTAAGAGAAAGATTCCATACATACCATGTAGTAAAATTCAAAAATGGGTAAAGTGGACATTAAACATACATGAAACCATTTTTAGGAAACATGGACATTGATGATAACAATAACCCCAGTAAATACTTACGTATAAGCAATATGGGATAAAAAAAATGAGATTTGAAAAATTATCCCTTACCTTAGGTCCGATATGCTTCGTACGTATCTGAAACTCCTATATAATGATTTAAATAATGTCATTGACTTATTAAATAATCATATTAATTGTTATGATATCATATATGTTTCACTTATGACTTTATATTACCCGTTCTTTTGTAAATTCCATGTTCAAGCAGTGTTTTGGGTAAAATCATTTTATTTATCGTATGTGTTTCGACTTGTCGTTCTTGATATTATTACTTATATCATTATTTACATAATTCCATAATGTAAAAAATGATTTATATATAATATATATTCATCATATATATATATATATATTATAGATTGATAAAAGGAATGAAATACACCGTTCATGGAGACGGTAGGTCGTACGTACGAATGAACGTTGTTTTCGTTTCCCTTTTGAATTGAATGGAATTAAGTAAACGACATACATATATATATATATACATAAATATAGTATCATTATTATGTCATATATTTCATTATTATTCATTATATATATACTTTATAATCATTCATGAATGGTTAACATGGAGAGTGAATCTCATCGCGTCGTGGAGACGGTAGTCCGTACATACGCACGAGCGATGATATCATTCCCAAGATAGTGGAATTGTATTAAAGTATATGTATAATATTAAATAATCAATATAAATTTAAAATAATCATATATATTCATTACTTTCACCATTATACCCATCCATGTAAGGTGATGGTGGAAAATATATTACACCACGACGTGGAGACGGTATTCCGTACGTACGCACGCACGGTGATTTCGTTTTCCGTTGGATGGATAGATGGTGAAATATGGTTGTTTCATAATTATAATAACATATAAGTATTTTATTTATACTGATTTTATTACCTCATAATGAAAAAACTAAAAAATAAGAAGTGGAAGAAGAAATAATGTTGAAAGAATCGGTAATGGACATTACCTCTTCTTTAAAGTGCCTCTTTGAGACCTCCTCTTAGGGCACTAAAATTGGTCTTTGAAGAATACCAGGACCTCTAGGATGTTTATAGGGAAGTGGAGAAGAGAATTTTACAGGGTTTGGCAGAGCTTTAAGGCTCAAAGTGGTGTGAGGAACAGAGGGAGGAGGTGCCCTTTTATAAGGGAGGAGAGGGGCACCTTTGGAATAACTAAAACTATTATTTTATTATAAAGTAAAATTCAGTTTTTAATAGCTCAAAATTGATATATTTCGAAGATAAGGTGGGTATGGGTCGAAATACTCTCATTCAATATAATTTAGTCAAGATTAAGTCATTATATTAACCTTATCTTTTAGTTTTAACTCTTAGTTAATTAGATTGAAATTTACCATGTCACTTTGTATTTTTATATTATATAGTTAATAAACTTACCATATACATCCAAGAGACCCCAAAGTGGTCCATTAATTATACACCTATCATTATATAAGTATATTGGACTATCCTTAGATTTTTAGGAATATAATAACAATTAATAATATAATATTTGTTTTAAAAACTATTTTATGTCAATTTTGACACTATTTGGTAATTGATTTTTGTGAAAATCATAACATAATGATTAGTTAGATAAAAATTAATTAAATCAATAATAACATGTCATATTAACATATAAAAGTATTGTAATTTATAAAAAGTCTCAAATTACATTTTTTTTGGGTATTTATAACATCAATTATGTCAATATTTCATTAATAGGATAATTACTGCATCATCATTGTATCATAAATAAATTACATTATTTTAAGTCTAAAAATTAAAAATAAAATACCATTACGTTGGAAATCTTTTTATATTTATAATGAATATTTATAGTCTAATTTATCTTATGTATAACCCTATATTAAAAATTATTTAGTTATTAAACAATGATTTTAACTATTTTAACCCTTCTTTAAATAAATTGATAATAAATGTCCTAATCTAATCCAAGTGGGCCTAAATGGTCATATTTTTTATCCTAAGGTTGTTTTTGGTCGAATTAAACTTATCCAATAGAATTAGGACATGTGTTAGGTTAATAATAATAACACATTTACCCATAATTACCCTATTTACTTTTAACCGTGGTAAAAAAAGTAAAAAGTTACTATTCACTAAAAATTATTTTTATCACATTGAACCACATTTTAGTCCTTGATATTAACCGTGTCTCTTGAATTTTTGAAATTACACTCACAGAAGCGGTAAAATTAAGTTTTATGAAAAATTCATTTTTTTTAACTACCACCTAGTGGTTTCACTATTCATCAAAAAAAATGAAATTTCCAGAAAAATACAAAAAATTAGGCCTAATATATATTTGATATTATGAATTAAAAAATGATGTCTATTTTATCAAATTCAAAACATATCAGTTACATTAACGAATTTAAAAATTAATTCCCGTCGTCAAAACAAATAGCGTGTTTTTAAGAGATAATAACTATCAAAAGATTGACACTTGTTTATATCTGGTTTAAATGTGAAATTACATCCAATGACAAAAATTGTATTAAACTATAAAAATATATTCTAAATATAATTTAAAACCACTCAAATTAATAATTTATCACTATTAATTAATTCGATTAAAAAAGTTGTTTTTAATTAAAATTTTAGTAATTTTCACTATTCATCAGAATATGAAAGTTATCCGAAAAGTACCAAAATATCACCCTAAGCTAATTTCGATATTCCGAATCCAAAAATGAAGTCTGTTTTGAAAGATAAAATTTATAAAATTTCAAAAAGTGGGTATTACTATTCATAACGGCTAGTTCATAATAATATTATAATAATATCTCATTTAGTGAAACTCGGTATTGCGTTCTACACACGCTATCGTGGAAGGTCGCAATTGCGTGCAATGCAAGCCAAGTCAGGGATGTGTGTAGTGAAAGATACTTTTGGTGTATCATACAACATAAGACATTAATAAAATTAAAAAGAATATTTTTCATAAATTCTCGGGGTGTTATAGATAAGACCAAGATCGCTCTCCAATACATTGGGTAACGTGATGGAGTTAAATGTCAATATTTCTCCTAAGAGATTTAGGGAATATACCATTATGGGTATTCCAAACACAACTCTAAACGTATCTGTGAAAGCTATAATGTAAGTATGTTATAGAATCTACAAGTTACCTTTATGATTTATGATTTTTATGTGTTATTCATAAATCTTTTGATTTCATGAGGTATGTTAAAGAGCTTTTGTTTTATGATTGAAAAGTATTATTTCACTGATTGTATGTATTGATGGAAAAATGTTTTATTTCCTTATTTTATAACCCTTACTGAGATTTTTATTCTCATCCCAAGTTCTTGAATTGTTTTTCACAGGGTATAAGGAATGGAAATAGAAAGGAATAATTCAAGAATATTTATATCAAGTAAAAAATTCTTGTTTTATTTAAGGACTTTTATTATTATGAATGAAATTGGGTAGATTAGAAGTGTCTACTTTTTAATATTTTGATATGTAATGTAATATTTACAACCTAATTCTCTAAAACTCTAAACCTGAAAAGACTATAAATTTGAATTCTTGAATTAACTCAAGATTATGTAATGTTTAAGGATGGGGCCTTATAATTTCTATCGTACGTAGGATTAGACAACTTTAGGGATTAGGAGTTTTCTTAGACACATGGTTAGTCTCTTTATCTACTCTTTAAGTTAAATACTTTTTTAAACTTTTTCAGATCAAGGAAATTCTATTCTAAATGGAAGGAGGATGATCTCAAATGATATTCCAATCTATTCTTGATGGCTTTCTTGAAATAATTATTTCAAACTCATGTCTAGATGATTCTGAAACATTTTCTAACATACAACTCACTTGCAAGAAATTGTTTGAGATATCAAACACCTCTAGTATATCTCAATGCCATCATGGATCACCGTTTGTATTTAATAAAATAACATTTCTCAATATTCTCATATTTTAAAGAAAGGTAAATATTATCAAATCATTTTCAAATATTTTACCGTATCACATGATTTTGAAGAATATTATGATTTTGGAAAAGATGCTGAAGATGGAGACCCTTGAACAACCTATTTATTTTTTTAAATTATAGTCATTCAGAACATACTTATGGTATTTTAAAAGGAGAATTTATTGAATGTTTCAAATCACACTCATTTTGACTATTTTATAAAAATCATGTTTTATCATATGGTTTGAAATTATACGTCATACAAGATTATTTTATGAAAATAATTTTCTTTGAACACGCATATGACCAAAGTTGTACGAGGTGTATTTTTATAAAGGAAGTAGATGATTTTGAAGGATATCTAAATAATTGTTGCAATGCATATACCATCTATCTACGTGAACAAGATAACGATGAAAATAGGTGGACACTGTGATCAAGGTTCAAAGTTCTTTCTTTGGGAATATTTTTATTTTATGGAGGTAAAAAATGTCAATATATATAAGACTTCAGGAATTAAGATATTGAGGTCATTATGAGTTGGGATTAAAATGAGAGGTATAAGACAACCATTGAGGTTAAATAATTTTAGGGTTATTTTGAGTTTTATAAAAAAGGGAATGCATTGTTTCTTATGTGAAAAGAGCAGAAGAATGGCTTGGAATGCACCCCATGCGCTGCCTGGTTTTTGAAAATTTTTGTTCGTTATGGTGCATGAGGATAGGTCCCCACTGAAGGCACCGATAATGTCCTTCATTCCAGGTGATGTTGCAGTGGGTGTTGTGGTGCCGTCGGTGCCCTCCTTTTCTCCCCCTCTGAGTCGGCAGTAAGGGTGTTCTTTTAGGGATGTGCTGTGTGGCTTCTTCGAAGAACCCCGAAGGCCCTGCTTCCCAGACGTCAGGATGGTCTCTCTATTGGTGTCATGGTAGGTCAACTGTATCTCGTTGGAGGTTCCCCCTTCGGTGTTTGAGGAGGCTATTTCCTGCCTTCAGTGGATCCTTGTGGCCTGTTTTGGGATAGAGAAGCCATCCTTTTATGTGTTTTGGCGTTTTGTGGAATCCCGGGACCTGCTTGGTCCAACATGGATCTCAGCGGTGAATCATAATTTCTTCTATCTGATCCTGGAATCCGAGGTGGATTTCATGCAAGATTGGTGTAAAGCTCCTAAGTTCTTTGGGAGATGGAGTTTTAATCTGTCGAGATGGTCGATGGAGGCCCACAGGGGGAAGGATATTTCCAGTGTTGCGGTATGGATCAACCTCCCAAGTCTCCTGTTACCTTTTCAGAACAGATCATTTCTTAAGGCCATTGGTGACTCCTTTGGGGGGTTTCTGTGTGCGGAAGATCGCACATGATTTGGTGAGGATCTGATGGTGGGTCAAATCTGCATGGAACTTGATCTCACTCTTCCGATTCCGGACAGGATTGTTTGTCGGTGAAGGATTCGGTGGCTTGGAGCTAAGATGTTGTTTTCCTGGTGATTCCTAGGTTCTGATCCTCATACCTATTGCATGGTTACTATATGAAAAATTATAGGAAGCAAAGGCCAGGTGGTCACTGCCAGTCCCTTAGGGATCCCTCGTGTGAAGAACCCCCCCTCTCGTGGGTTGGGTGCGAGGATCCGGTTCAGGTGGCAGTTCAGTATTTTCCAGTGGCTCCAGCTCTAGTGGTTCTTCCCCCACCTCCTCCTGATTGTTCTCCTTCCCCTTGTTGGGAGTTATTTCCCTATGCACCTCATGTTGTCTCAAGGCCCCCAGATCTCTTTGCCTATTTCTTTAGCCCTCAGTGGATTTTTACATAAGGATGCTTGTTGGAAAGGTTCTTGTCATTCCTGGTTCCTTTCCCTGGGATTCTGGTGAGGCTATCTCAAAGTCTAGAACCATTACCTGGAGCTTTGGGGTTGTAGATTTTTTGTGTGGCCTATTATCTCTGTAGGCAGGTTTCTTGCAGGCAGGACGAAGCTTGCAAGGTTGAGGCTAGCGTTGTAGGTGGTCCAGCAAAATGGCCTAGCATTCAAATCCCTTCTACCCTTTCCCCTCCAGTCTTGATGAGTGGTAATACTCTTGAACCCCTTGCCCATAACACCACCAGACTCTTCCTCCCATGTGAGGAGTCCAAGAGTATGGACAAGATCAATAATGAGTCATCTTAGGGAGGGTTCTTCCTCTCAAAACAAGGAGACTTCAGTGCCTGGGGCCAAAACCAGGAAACCCTCTGTTTAATGTTACCCATGATCATTTGGACTTCCTGTGGCCTTGGGGAATGAGTGAAAACTAATTTCATTGCTTCAGAGGTCAAGAAGAATAAGTCCTACCTCGTTGTAGTCATCAAACATAAACATAGTCCGGATAGGATTAAGGAGTTCTACCTCAAAGCCAAGATGCAGGATTCTATGCATGCAGATCATATCAACTGACATATCTATCTTTTTTTGGAACATGGAGATCTCGATGGGTTTTATTCAATTGGGAGAGAATTTTATCAGTACAAAGGCATCTATGGGCTTGAACAACTTCTTTGTTTCTTTTTTTTATGGAAGTTGTGAGGAACGGGGAAGGGAACAACTTTGGAAAGATCTTCATGGCTTTGATCCGGAGGGGCTTTCGTGGCTTTTGGTGGGGGAATTCAATGTCATCATGGATCATGATGAGAAGAAAGGGAGGGGGATTTCCCACAGAGGTCTTTCTTGGTGATTACCCAGTTCATAGTGGGGAAGGGGCTTATGGATTTGGGATACTTTGTGGATAGATACACATGGTGTAACAATCATAGGGGAAGCAGGCAGTGCTGGAGTAGGCTTGATCGTTGTTTGGACAAAATTAATGTTATCAATGAGTTTCTGAATGCCATGGTAACACATTTAGTTCACCGAATTTCTGATCACTCTCCACTCTTGGTGTCTTTGTCCCCCAGGAAGGATTCTCAGGAACATTTCAAATTCTTTCAGTAATGGTCTCGAATTCCTAGATATAAGCAATCTGTTAGGGAGCTATTGGGCGAGCCGACTCATGGGCACACTTGGGTAGCTCTCCACAATATGCTATGATAGAAGAAACATGGGCTGCAGGCATGGGACAAGAATTTTCCCCTGATAGACCATGACATGGAGGCCCTCAAGAATAATATCGATAGTTTGGAAGCTAGTTTAGAGGATGTATGGAGTGACTCAATGTTTGAGGATATCTTCACTAAGAAGAGCCTTTGGGATGAAATGATACTTAAACATGAGCGTATGGATCGAGAGAGATCTAGGATTAAATGGTTGCATGATGGGGATAGGAACTCGGCATTTTTCAATGCTTGCATTAAGGAGAAAAGGCAGCTGATCAAACCAAATATCCTGCTTGAGAATGGATCCTACAAGGATGATAGGGACTTGGTGGGGATTATGGCACATGATTTCTACAAGGAACTTCTAGCGGAACAAAATCCAAGATTGGATGAAGTTTATCCTAATGGTAGTGCTGAGATCTAGGATGATATTCCCTCCCTTATATCCAATGATGATAATCAGGGTCTTGAGAGGAAACCTGATGAGGAGGAAATTTACCTGGCCATGATGAATCCCAATCTTGAGAGTGAGATGTGTCCTGACTGGTTCTCACGATCATTCTACAGGGGTATGTGGGATGTGATTAAGGGTGATATTATTACTTCTATCCAGGACTTCTTCCATGGAGGATCCATTCCACAGGTTGCAAGTGAAACTACCCTGGTTCTCATACAAAAAATTATGTATCCCTCTACTCTTATTCATTACAGGCTTGTGAGCATGTGTAATTTTCCATACAAGATCCTTTCAAGTATTATTAATCTGATGTTTTCTAGGTGTATCTCGGGGTGGGTGTTCATTGAACAACATGGATTCATGAAGGGCCAGTCTATCCAAGGTGTGATTGCCTTGTCACAGGAGATATTGAAGGTCATAAACATTAAAACACATGGATCCACCTTGGTGATCAAATTAGATATGAATAAGGCATATGATCAGATTGAATGGAGTATAATTAACCATGTGCTTACAGACATGGGGTTCTCTCCCCTGGCCTTGGATCTCATCTTCAAGTGTTTCAGCTTGCTATGGATGGTAGTTTCATTTATGGGAAAGACTCATGGATTCTTCAAGTCAACTAGAGGACTTTTCCAGGGGGACCCTCTGTCACTAATCATTTTCATCCATGCATAGGACACTCTTTACCATCTCATCAACCAAAGCCTGTATACTAGCGGAGTTATCCTTTTTCATAGGAGGTTGAACCTCCCTTCTATCTCCCACTTGATGTTCACAGATGGCACTATTATCTTCATTAATGGGTAAGGGGATCTATTCATGGTATTAAGAATGTCCTTGATGAGTATTCCTACTAGAGTGGCCAGATCATCAGTAGCTCCAAAAGAAACCTGAACATTTTTAACAAGTCTGCTGCTAGTAGGGCCTCTTCCTTGTGTAGTCGGATGGCCATGCAACGTTGATCCATTCCCATGGAGTAACAAGGAACACCAATTTCACCAGGTAGACTCTAAGTTCATGACTTTTATTACATCATGAGTATGATTACGTGTCATGTTCTTAACTGGTAGAATATATTTTTATCTTTCGATGGAAGGATTGCTTTGGTGAATAGTGTTCTATCGGCCATCCCCATACATGCTTTTTCTTCTACAAATGTAACAAAAGGAGTTATAAATACCATTGAAAAAATTCTAGAAAATTTCATATGGGATGCTCTTTCAGAGGGGAAGAGGCATTGGGTTTCTTGGGATAGGATGTCACGACCTATCCATGATGGAGGAATTATTATTAGGAGTCTCAATAGTACGCTTCACTATATGCATGCTAAACTTGCATGGGAAATTATTGAGAAAAGAACACTTTGGGGGAGGATCATGTCCAGAAACTGTGAAGGGAATGAGGGGAAAATATGTAGCAATGCTTATCCCTTCTAGGATAAGATCTAACCTCTCATACAAGGCCTGCACCTTCACTCTCGCTGGGTGGTGGGAAAGAAGGATATTTCTTTTTGGCATTGGAATTGGGCAGGCTCTACTTTCAGTTTCCCCAGCTATCCTACTCCCATGATCTCTTTTATGAAGGAAAGGCTATACCACAGGTTTACCAAGGATATCCTGGACGATGAAGAACATGAACTCTTTAAGTAAATTCCAATCAATAATGAACCTGATAGGTGTGTGTTCACTCAATCCACTTCACGGACTTTCACGACCAGGGATTTCCATAGGCTTCTGTCCTCACAAGACCTTTAAGGCAAGTGGAATGATGTGGTTTTGTGGAGTAATATACCATAAAAGTATAACTTACTCACCTGGAGAGTTCAAAATATTTCATTGGCTACTGATGATAATATTAAGAAGGTGACTATTTATTTTGTCTCAAGGTGTTACTGTTGTAATAACCCGAGGGAGGAGAGTATGAATTATCTATTTTTTGAATGTGATTGGGCACAAGATATTTGGATGTTTTTTGATATTTTTACTGAATTTTCCTCCATGGAGAATAGTAATGGTTTGTTTATAGAAATATGGTTTAACAGAACTTATGATAAGGACCCTGAAAGGGCGGCGTTGTCTATTGTGCTAAGTGGTGGTTGCTGGTGCTTGTGGAAGGCCATGAACTAGGCCAGGAACGAATGGGTCCTCACTTCAGTGCATGCCATAATTGTGAGAATGAGGTACTTACTATTGGACATGGTTTCGCTTATCAGCAACTGGCAGGAAGTGCCCTTGCTGAGTAGGTTGCTGGTCAGCCTTCCCCTGGTTCAGTTATCTAACGACAGATTACAAGGGTAGTAGATTTTTGGAACCCTCAAGAGATAGGCTACAAACTAAATAGGGATGGGTCATTCCTTGGGAGGGATATGCATGGAGGAGGAGTGGTTCACGATTCTGGGGGGAGGGCGGTTATAGAATTCCCTAATTTCTATGGTAAGGGGTCAGCTCTTCAAGCTGAGGCTGGAGATTTATTCACTGGGCTCACATTGTGTAGACAGGAGAGGCTGGACATTGCTCATGATAAGATTGATTCCCTGATCCTCCATGACTCCTTTCTTGTCAAAGGGGCCACCCCTGGTCTGTTTTGTACACCGTCAGAATGTGGATAGGTCGTTTTAATAGTTGTATTCATGTAACCCACACAAGACGGGAGGGTAACAAGGTAGCTAATCACCTTGCTTCATTGGATCTCCGGGGTCCAATCAACACATGTCTTCTCAACACAAATTGTTTGAATCATGAGACTATTTATTTGATTAGAGTTGATGCCCTCAGCTTGCACTACTTTAGCCCCCCTAAACATGGGGCGACCATGTTTCTATGACTCCTTATTTTTTCTGTTTGACTTATTTCTATTGAATAAAAATATGATGTTGGAGGGTTAAAAAAGGGATAACAAGAGAGATGGGTGACAACCCATTGTGTCCTACAAAGCCATAGGAATCTAACCCACAGACGAAGGGAAATAAGGGCGCATCGCCTACCAATGGCCTATGTGAATCCACTGGTTAGTATGACTTATTCTTTTTAGTAAAATTATTGTATTGATCAAGAATAAGTTGATTTGGGATATTATGTTTTATAAAATAGATATCCTTAGTATAAGAAGATGATTTGGTGATTAAGTGATAAAGGTTATTTTGGAAGATGTTTTCTCTTTTGGGAACACTATATGCCTAAGGAAAATAGAATACTATGGGATTTAATTTAATAAGTAATGTTAGAATTATATTTTGGAAGAATTTATGTTTTTATTATGAAAATATAGTGATTTGGGTTATTTATGGAAGTGATTAACCTATCATAGAGAATATATGATTAGGTTAATTACTTTTTAGTATGAGACTTTAAGAGTAGCCGGTGTTATTTGGAGATAAATGTTAATTTTTTTCTCGAAGACTATGTGATAAAATCCTTATGAATTTTTGTTTCAAAATTACTTTGGATTAATTTGAAGAATTTTATGAACATTTGTTTATTGAATGGTCTTTGTCGAACATTGGGTATTTTTTTTTGAATTTTAGATATTAAGAGTAGTATTTATTTTTATAAGGTATTATCCTATTTGTGGATTATCTGCTCTTGTACTAACCATTTTTATTTTGGTTAGTGTCTAAAGATAGAGGAAATATATATTTCATTTTTTTGGATAATTTTATTCTCTAGAAGTTATTTCCAGAACTTTAGATGTGACCAAGTCATCTTAAATTCTTATCATTTGGAGAAAATATGAGTTATGGTACAAATTTTAATAAAGGATGAAACACTACTTTTCAAGTATGTATATTTCCTTATGATTTTAATCTATGTGGTAATAAAATTCATAAAATCTAAGAAAATAATCTTGAAGATAAAATGTTATAAACTTTCTTTTAACATCATACTTTTACCCAACCACAAATTTATGGTATTGTGTTGGTTAACTTTCCATGATCAAGTTATCTATCACACTTTATTAATATATGAGAGTTAGATTCTCTTCCATATCCATGTTTTCTTACATGGAATCCTAGTATGTGCTATCTCGGGTGATCTTTGAACTTATATTTCTTTCTTTTAATGTGATATTTTTATTTACTATTTTTCAGATGTGGTACATTCAATGAAATTTCCAAGCCCAATTTTAAAATTATGAGGATACAATTTCCAAAAGGGGGAAGGATGTAACGACCCAGGTATTTATAGAATAATAATTTTTCATATCTATTAATATTTATGAATAAGTTATTAATTTTATGTTAAATAGTAATCTTTGTTTGATACCATAATAAAAACGCAACAATGAGTTTCTTTGAAATCCTATGTTACACACAACTTTGAGTTATACTAAAAAATAATATAATAAAAAATATTATTTTAAATGGTAGTTAACACAAATATGTTGTAATGATGGGAATGAAAATAACTAAATAAATTATGATTACACATGTTTTTTTAAATTTTTACATTTATCTAAAAAAATTATAGGCTTAAAATAAGAATGAACGCGATTTTAATCACCAAATACTCTAATATTCTATAAAAGGTCGAGTTACCACCTTTTGAGGGAGAACCCTTTTTAAATATAGTTTTTTTCACTTTTATATGTTCAATTTGAAAGAATATACTTATTATTTAGAATTGGGACATCAAAATTTAATTTGGGTAAATTATTGGTATTTTTCTGATAAAGTTCATTTTTTATATGAAGAGTGAAAAATACTACATTTTAAGTCAAAACTATATTTTCATCTAATTTATTTATACCGTTAGATTATCTTTTTTATTGGTTTTAAAGTGTAATTGGATCATAATTTTATTATTTAATATAATTTTGGTCATTTTAAGAAATTTCATTTTTAAATTGGACATAAATTCATGTTAATCTTTTGGTAGTTTTTACTTCTTAAAAACATGATTTTTAGTTTTGACAACGGGAATTAATTTTAAATTAATTTTTCAACTTTTGTGTTCTGAATTTGGAAAAATGGATTCCATATTTGAAATCAGTATGTCCAAATTGTATAAATATGTAACTTTTATTTTTAGACATTATGAATAGTAACTTCAGTAAATATTTTATTTACCATGGTCAAAGGGTAAATTTGGTAAATAAGGGTTAAAAATAATATTATAATAATATTAAATTACTCTAACTCATGTAATAACACTATTTTATGATATATTTATGACCATGGGTATCCTTGGGTCTATTTTAGGACCCCATGGAGCCACCTTGGTGTAAAAATGAAATTTAATTATTTTAATTTAATGTTAAGGAAAATATAACCTAAACATGTATCTTTAAGTAAAACAATTTTTATATGGGGTTATATAAGTGATCTCTTCAACTGTAAATAGTAATTATAAATATAAAATTATTTCCTACATCATTGTATTTTATTTATAATTTTCAGTTATTAAATAAATAAATTTAATTATGACACAATCTTGATACAATGATTGCTTAATTAATAAAATATTCAAATAAATGATATTATAAATGTTAGCATAAAAGTAATTTTGTTTTTTTATGTCATCCACAATTTTTTTGGATTATATTTACATGTTATATTTTTATTAATGATGTTTATTATAAGTAATCAAATTATTTTGTATTTAAAAAAAAATCAAGATATGAATAGTGTCAAAATTGACATAATTCATATTTTAAAATATAAAATATTTTATTACATATTATAAAATTATAAAAAAAATAATATTTGTCCAAATAGTTATAATAAGTCAAAACTTTTATTATTGGCTCTTTAATTGGATATTATTCATGTTTTGTTAACTATTTTGATTCCCAATGTGTTACATTCTTGATAAAATGGTAAGAGTAAAAAGGGTTAAATAAAAAAGATACGAATTAAAAAATATCCAAACCTTATCTAATTCTTATTGGCTGATTTTATTTCTACTTAAATTCATATTTTATTATAAATAAATTAATTTGGACTCATTTATAATCAAAATATAATTTATAATAAAATAATAATTCAAGATATTCCTTAAGTGCCCCTCATTCCTCTTATAAAAGGTCACCACCTATGTAAAGACCCGTAAATTTCAAGGAAATTTTTTTTTCTTATTTTTCTTTAGAATTTTACAAGAGTGCAGTTTCTGACAACACTTGATTATGAGGCCTGGTGTGCCCGGAATCATTTTCTGAAGTTTGGCTCGGCTACGTTCAGTGAACGGACGAGCGAGTTTTTCTAACTTTTGAACCAGTACCCGGAATCGAATTCTGAGGGCACTGATGAAATCGCAGCACCGATATTCGCTTAGAAACACCTCTTCCGGAGTTGTGTTTGCTCGGGTGTGGTTTTTAATTTTCGGGCTTAAAGTTAAGAAATAAAATAATTTTTCGACAACATTATTTTATTTCACTTAAGCCACTTGGAAGCCACTTGAAGCCACATAAAGGCGACTTGAACTAAGTTGAACCGGATAGGATGCTATCCAGAAATATCCTACCCCCTTTGTAGGATATTTGTGAGGTGGGGCCCACACAAGCCCCACCGTTTCATTTCGCTAAGTAACGCACCCGTGAAAACCCGTCATTATGAAAGTCAACTGACGCGTTTTCTAAATTCTTAACAGACCATTTAATTGGGCAGTTTATTTCGTAAATTAAATGAGCTGCTTATTTTGTTGAATTAATTCAACAAATTGACGGGTCGTTACTTACCCTTTTTCGTGTGTTGGCATAATAATAAAATAAGACCAACCTTTTTCTTTTGGAGGATTACTCGTTGAGAAAGGATCCTTGAACCTTTAGCCTCCGTCGCAAAGAACGCGAAGAACGCGAAGAACGCCGAACCCAGAAATCGACAACGCGACGCCGTGATCCGCGACGCCGACAACGTTCTTCTGTGACGTCTCTTCCTCCATGACGGGTCTTCGATCAGCTGCTTGAGTTCGCCGACTCAACGCCGTGTTCCGTGACGATGCGACGCCTTCCCGCGACGATGCGATGATCCCCCCTCTTCCGCGACAAGCAATTCAGCGAAGAACGCTCACGCGCGATGACTCCGAGGTAGGGATTTTATATTTTGGATTACCCCTCTTTACATTCCCGTGAACGTTCCTTAAAAATTAAAGAACCGGTTTCAAATGAACAATGTTATTTTTTTTAAAATTGTCGGTTCATGTGTTGAACATTTTTTTTCCTCCCATTGCTTTTATCTAACGCGGAGGGTGCGGGTCAAACGAACACGGCCCGGCAACCCTTTGCCGTTCTTCGTGTTTTGCGGATTTGGCGGGCGACGGCAAAATATGATACAAGGGAAATTTGATGATCCTTCAGTAAAGAACCGAACCCGGGAGGAACAACGGCACAGACGGGAAGGAAAACGGGCCACCGGAGGGACTCCGGCGGCCCGCGGAAGCCGGCGGTGGCGCCGGCGGCCGGAGGCGGCGGCACCCCACGGGTGCCGCGGGGTTGTTATGTGGCACCTCGCCGGTGTCCAGGGCGACACCCCGCGGGTGCCGTGGGGTTGTCACGCGGCACCCCGCGGGTGCCGCGGGGTTGTCACGCGGCGCGTCCGGCTGTCTGGCCGACACCCTGCGGGTGTCGCGGGGGTGTCACGCGGGGCGGCGGCTTTCCCCCGCGTCGGCCGCTCGGCCGCTCGGCCGAGCCGAGCCGGACCGGCCCTGTCCGAGCCGGGCCGGGACAACCGGGTCAGACCCGACCCCGTTCGGGCCAACCAGGGGGGGGGTCGGGCTGGGTCCCCCCAGGCCCGGACCCCCCGTCTTTGGACGACTTTCGTTCAAACGCCCGTAACATGAGCTACGGGCCTCCAAACGACTCGCCGTCAGCGGCAATGCAATCCTTGGAGCGAGACGGTCGTTTCGGTTTATCGCACTCAAGGTTTTGGAATACTTTGGGTTTGGCCGGGTTGGTTCGTACACGAAACCAACCGGGCTCTCGGAGCGGAAACGCTCATATCTTGAGCTACGGACGTCCGATTGGCGTGCCGTCAGCTTTGTTGAATTCCTCTATCTGAGACGGATCTTTTGGCTTACTCCGCTCGAGGTTGGGATGCCGTCAGAGTGTGGTCGGGTTGGTTCGCTCACGAATCCAACCGGGCTCCTGGAACGAAAAAGCCAATAACTCACAGAACGGGCGTCTGATTGACGCGTCGTCTGTCTCATTGCTTTCCTCTGGATGACACGGAACTTTTGGCATCCTCCACCCGAGTTCTGGATGCAGTTGGATAGTGGCCGGGTTGGATCGCACCAAAATCCAACCGGGCCCCTGGAACGGAAAAGCTGATACCTTTCAGACAGAACGTCCATTTGACAAACCGTCAGCGGCGTTGGTGATCTCGTTGAGAAACGGTCCTCCTGAGTATACCCCATGAGAGTTCGGGGTACAGTTTGGGTATGGCCGGTTTGGTTCGCACACGAAACCAACTGGGCCCCTGGGACGAAAAGGCTAATAACTCACAGACCGGGCGTCCGATTGACGCGCCGTCTGTTGTGTTGAGACCCATATGACGAGGTGGTCCTTTGAGATACTTCCTTGCGGGACTTTGTGATACTTGGAGTATCGACCAGTAGCTCGTGGAGCGGACCCTCCCGGAGATGAGCGGGCGGAGCACGGAGACCGTGTAGCTGACTGAGACCCGATGACTGCTGATCGAACGACTAGGTGTGTTACAGAGGTGCGCTTGGTTGTAGCGGTAGACCCACGACAGAGGTGAGCTTGGTTGTAGCGGCACATGGGAGCACTTGTTTGTAGCGGCAGACCCACGACAGAGGTGCGCTTGGTTGTAGCGGCACATGGGAGCGCTTGGTTGTAGAGGCAAACTCACGACAGAGGTGCGCTTGGTTGTAGCGGCACATGGGAGCGCTTGGTTGTAGCGGCAGACCCACGACAGAGGTGCGCTTGGTTGTAGCGGCACATGGGAGCGCTTGGTTGTAGCGGCAGACCCACGACAGAGGTGCGCTTGGTTGTAGCGGCACATGGGAGCGCTTGGTTGTAGCGGCAGACCCACGACAATGGTGCGCTTGGTTGTTGCGGCACATGGGAACGCTTGGTGGTAGCGGCTGGCCCGCAATACTCGATAGGTGGAGTACTACAATAGTCTTAAGTTAGTGAGCAGTACCTCGGAGTTGTGGCAGGACCACTGTACACTCCAGAGACGGAGCTCTTCAGCAGTTACGGTTTCGATGATGAAAATCCTGGTTTGAGATGAGACTTTTGACCTTGTGTTTGCCTCATGATTGAGATGGGTTACTTGATAACTTAGGTATATGTATGGGCATATATCTAAGTAGAGGTTATCTGTTGAGATCTTCTTGTGGTTATCCTTGTTGTTTTTAGTGAGACCTTGAGGGTCTCGGGGTCCCTACTGAGTATCGTTATACTCACCCATGCACGGGCTATGCCTGCACTACGTTGTGTTGGTTGCAGACGACGGACAGCGTTGATCGTGGCTGAGGCTTGCAGAGCAGGACGATACCTGGAGGTGGACCACTGGGCGGGACATGCTCGGAGCGGACGGCGGGACCCGAGGAGCATTGGAGCTATCTGTACCCACCCTTCAGGTGGGATTTCCAGTGGACAGCTCGGTGTAGCGGCTTTTACTTTATAGTTTCTGTTTTCCCTTTCGAGTTTTACTTTACTTCCAGTTGGGTTTGTATACTGGCCCATTTACTTTTCCGCACTTCAGTTGTACTCTGTTTTTACTTAGTGTTTACTTTTCCGCTTGCTTACTCTGTGGTGCTTGTTTACTTTAAAAAGGCAATGCCTTCCCTTTTTACCGGGATTTACGCCTTGGTGCTAGTCGCCAGCCCCTGGCCTATGGAAGGCGGGCTTGGGGTAGTCACGGCACGGGCCCCGAGGACGGGTCATGACAAATTGGTATCAGAGGTGGTCGGTTCTACCGCAGACTCTGATCTTTCTTTCTGTGAAGCAATAGTGTTAAGGGTACCGAGTGTGGTTTTCAGTTCAGGGATTCCAGTGTTGGTGCGGGCGGCCGACATATCCATACACCAGGACCCTGGCAACTGATTTTTGACTTTGTGCACGAAAACATTGTTTGCGTGTGTGTTTTCAAAGGTTTCCCCTTAAAACAGCTCAAACCAGGTCATCTCACCAGGTATAATCATTTGACCGTGTTACATTGTTTCTTTCAGGATGCCTTTTCTCGGACGACCAGCTAGAGCCCAGAGGGATGTGCGTGCTGACAGCCTGTCGAGTGACGAGGCTTCGGTACAGGGCCCTCTTGTAGTTGAGGCACCAGCGGAGGCGCCAGCGGTACTACCATACGTTGGGCCACCGATTCCACCAGCCCCAGTAGTAGGCGATGCCCGCTACTTGAGCGCACTGCATGAGTTCCAGCGCCAGAGGCTACCCAGGTTCGGGGGAGAGACGGACCCGCAGGCGGCTAAGGATTGGCTGGAGGCTGTGGTGGGAGTCTTCAGGCTAGTGGGGACGCCATCAGACTTCATGGTGACCTTTGCTGCCAGCCTTCTTCAGACAGCAGCAGGCAGGTGGTGGAGCCACTTGTTCCAGTTTTGCGATAGGATGGCTTTCACATGGGAAGACTTCGAGACCTTCTTCAGGGTGGAGTTTGTGCCAGTAGCTCTACACCCCGAGCGTGTTCAGGAGCTACTGCCTTTGCCACATGTTTTTCGATCAGGAGCCAAGTCATCTGTGGGCAGTAGACAAATGATGCAGAGGTCCAGGAGGACCAGACCAGCAGTTGGGCGATCTCAGGTTTTAGGACTGGTGGTGCGGGGCACCCAGGGTGGGGTCAGATCCAGGCGTGCCAGAAGCAGACTGTGTTACTCATGCGGTGGAAAGGGGCACCAGGCACGTGACTGTCCGACTCCTCGTACAGTTGATCCATAGGCTTTTGAGGAGCCACCGAGGCAGAGGCAGCGATGAATGCTTGAGCAACAGTAGAGCAGTGGGCAAGGCAGTAGAGCTCCTGGAGCAGGTGGACATGAGCGGAACTGGTGGATACGTCTCTTGTACTTCTAGTTCCATGTTGATGTTGTTTTTGTGTCTTTGTACCATGATCTGCAAAAAAATAAAGACACTTATCTTGTGATGTTTACTTCCCTATCCTCTCTTGTGTTGTTACTAAGAGGTTCTGGTTTAGACCGTTGACTTGACCCTCACTTGAGAAGTATCTACTGGAGGAGACCTAGTTACCACACACTGATGCCGACAATATGACTCAACCCTTGGAGGCGAGAGTAACGGTTGGATCTCTTTGTAGTAGCGTCGAGGCCTTACGACGTCATCCTTGGTATGGGTTAGTATTATCCATGTTGGGTTTGACAGTATTAGGCAAAGAACGTGGTTCATCCAGGGGATGAGACCAGATTTCTCTTATCGGCAAGGAAGAAATCATAGCAGCTCTAGTGGGACCAGAGGTGGTCCGGGCCACGATAGAGAAGGTCCAGGTGAGCACATGGGAGCGGAAGGCTCAGATGCGTGCTCAGTACCGCCTTTGTATCCCTAGTTTGTGTTGAAGCTTTACGGGGACGTAAAGACCTGTGGTGGGAGTAATGTAAAGACCCGTAAATTTCAAGGAATTTTTTTTTCTTATTTTTCTTTGGAATTTTACAAGAGCGCAGTTTCTGACGGCACTTGATTCCGAGGCCTGGTGTGCCCGAAATCATTTTCCGAAGTTTGGCTCAGCTACGTTCAGTGAACGGACGAGAGAGTTTTTCTAGCTTTTGAACCGGTGCCCGGAATCGAATTCTGAGGGCACCGATGAAATCGCAGCGCCGGTATTCTCTTAGAAACGCCTCTTCCGGAGTTGTGTTTGCTCGGGTGTGGTTTTTAATTTTCGGGCTTAAAGTTAAGAAATAAAATAATTTTTCAACAACTTTATTTTATTTCACTTAAGCCACTTGGAAGCCACTTGAAGCCACTTAAAGGCGGGTTGAACTGAGTTGAACCGGATAGGATGCTATCAAGAAATATCCTACCCCTTTGTAGGATATTTGGGAGGTGGGGCCCGCACGAGCCCCGCCGTTTCTTTTCGTTAAGTAACGCACCCGCAAAAACCCGTCATTATGAAAGTCAACTGACGCGTTTTCTAAATTCTTAATAGACCATTTAATTGGGCGGTTTATTTAATAAATTAAATGAGTTGTTTCTTTTGTTGAATTAAAATCAACGAATTGATGGGTCGTTACTTACCCTTTTTTGTGTATTGGCATAATAATAAAATAAGACCAACCATTTTCTTTTGGAGGATTACTCGTTGAGAAAGGATCCTTGAACCTTCAGCCTCCTTCGCGAAGAACGCGAAGAACGCGAAGAACGCCGAACCCGGAAATCGACGACGCGACGCCGTGATCTGCGACGCCGACAACGTTCTTCTGCGACGTTTCTTCCTCCGCGACGGGTCTTCGATCGGCTGCTTGAGTTCGCCGACTCAACGCCATGTTCCGTGACGATGCGACGCCTTCCCGCGACGACGCGACGATCCCCCATCTTCCGCGACAAGCAATTCCGCGAAGAACGCTCACGCGCGACAACTCCGAGGTAGGGATTTTATATTTTGGATTACCCCTCTTTACATTCCCGTGAACGTTCCTTAAAAATTAAAGAACCGGTTTAAAATGAACAATTTTATTTTTTTAAAATTGTCGGTTCATGTGTTGAACATTTTTTTCCTCCCATTGCTTTTATCTAACGCGGAGGGTGCGGGTCAAACGAACATGGCCCGGGAACCCTCCGCCGTTCTTCGTGTTTTGCGGAATTGGCTGGTGACGGCAAAATATGATGCAAGGGCAATTTGATGATCCCGCAGTAAAGAACCGAACCCGGGAGGAACAACGGTGCAGACGGGAAGGAAAACGGGCCACCAGAGCGACTCCGGAGGCCCACGGAAGCCGGTGGTGGCGCGGGTCGCCGGCGCGGCGGCGCTGGAGGCCGGAGGCAGCGGCACCCCGCGGGTGTCCAGGGCGACACCCCGCGGGTGCCGTGGGGTTGTCACGCAGCACCCCGCGGGTGTCCAGGGCGACACCCCGCGGGTGCCGTGGGGTTGTCACGCGGCACCCCGCGGGTGTCTAGGGCGGCACCCCAAGGGTGCCGCGGGGTTGTCACGCGGTGCGTCCGGCTGTCTGGCCGACACCCCGCGGGTGCCGCGGGGGTGTCACGCGGGGCAGCGGCTTTCCCCCGCGTCGGCCGCTCGGCCGCTCGGCCGAGCCGAGCTGGATCGTCCCTGGCCGCGCCGGGCCGGGCCAACCGGGTCGGACCCGACCCGGTTCGGGCCAACCAGGGGGGGTCGGGCTGGGTCGCCCCGGGCCCGGACCCCTCGTCTTCGGACGACTTTCGTTCAAACGCCCGTAACGTGAGCTACGGGCCTCCAAACGACTCGCCGTCAGCGGAAACGCAATCCTTGGAGCGAGACGGTCGTTTCGGTTTATCGCACTCAAGGTTTCGGAATACTTTGGGTTCGGCCGGGTTGGTTCGTACACGAAACCAACCAGGCCCTCGGAGCAGAAACACTCATATCTTGAGCTACGGACGTCCGATTGGCATGTCGTCAGCTTTGTTGAATTCCTCTAGGTGAGACGGATCTTTTGGCTTACTCCGCTCGAGGTTGGGATTCCGTCAGAGTGCGGTCGGGTTGGTTCGCTCACGAATCCAACCAGGCTCCTGGAACGAAAAAGCCAATAACTCACAGACCAGGCGTCCGATTGACGCGCCGTCTGTCTCATTGCTTTCCACTTGATGAGAAAGAACTTTTGCCATCCTCCTCCCGAGTTTTGGATGCAGTTGGATAGTGTCCGGGTTGGATCACACCGAAATCCAACCGGACCCCTGGAACGGAAAAGCTGATACCTTTTAGACAGAACGTCCGTTTGACGAACCGTCAGCGGCGTTGGTGATCTCGTTGAGAAAAGGTCCTTCTGAGTATACCCCATGATAGTTCGGGGTACAGTTTGGGTACGGCCGGGTTGGTTCGCACACGAAACCAACTGGGCCCCTGGGACGAAAAGGCTAATAACTCACAGACCGGGCGTCCGATTGACGCACCGTCTGTTGCGTTGAGACCCATATGACGAGGTTGTACTTTGAGATACTTCCTTGAGGGACTTTGTGATACTTGGAGTATCGACCAGTAGTTCGTGGAGCGGACCCTCCAGGAGACGATCGGGCGGAGCACGGAGACCGTGTAGCTGACTGAGACCCGATGACTGCTGATCGAACGACTCGGTGTGTTACAGAGGTGCGCTTGGTTGTAGCGGCAGACCCACGATAGAGGTGCGATTGGTTGTAGTGGCACATGGGAGCGCTTGTTTGTAGCGGCAGACCCACGACAGAGGTGCGCTTGGTTGTAGCGGCACATGGGAGCGCTTGGTTGTAGCGGCACACCCACGACAGAGGTGCGCTTGGTTGTAGCGGCCCATGGGAGCGCTTGGTTGTAGCGGAAGACCCACGAAAGAGGTGCGCTTGGTTGTAGCGGCACATGGGAGCGCTTGATTGTAGCGGCAGACCCACGACAGAGGTGCGCTTGGTTGTAGCGGCACATGGGAGCGCTTGGTTGTAGCGGCAGACCCACAACAGTGGTGCGCTTGGTTGTAGCGGCACATGGGAACGCTTGGTGGCAGCGGCTGGCCCGCAATACTCGATAGGTGGAGTACTAAAACAGTCTTAAGTTAGTGAGCAGTACCTCGGAGTTGTGACAGGACCACTGTACACTCCAGAGACGGAGCTCTTCAGCAGTTACGGTTTCGATGATGAAAATCCTGGTTTGAGATGAGACTTTTGACCTTGTGTTTGCCTCATGATTGAGATGGGTTACTTGATGACTTAGGTATATGTATGAGCATATATCTAAGTAGAGGTTATCTGTTGAGATCTTCTTTTGGTTATCCTTGTTGGTTTTAGTGAGACCTTGAGGGTCTCGGGGTCCCTACTGAGTATCGTTATACTCACCCCTGCACGGGCTATGCCCGCACTACGTTGTGTTGGTTGCAGACGACAGAAAACGTTGATCGTGGATGAGGCTTGCAGAGCAGGACGATACCTGGAGGTGGACCACAGGGCGGGACGTGCTCGGAGCGGACGGCGGGACCCGAGGAGCATTGGAGCTATCTGTACCCACCCTTCAGGTGGGATTTCCAGTGGACAGCTCGGTGTAGCGGCTTTTATTTTACAGTTTCTGTTTTCCCTTTCGAGTTGTACTTTACTTTCAGTTGGGTTTGTATACTAGCCCATTTACTTTTCCGCACTTGAGTTGTACTCTGTTTTTACTTAGTGTTTACTTTTCCTCTTGCTTACTCTGTGGTGCTTGTTTACTTTACAAAGGCAATGCCTTCCCTTTTTATCGGGATTTACGCCTTGGTGATAGTCGCCAGCCCCTGGCCTATGGAAGGAGGGCTTGGGGTAGTCACGGCACGGGCCCCGAGGACGGGTCATGACAAATTGGTATCAGAGGTGGTCGGTTCTACCGCAGACTCTGATCTTTCTTTCTGTGAAGCAATAGTGTTAAGGGTACCGAGTGTGGTTTTAAGTTCAGGGAGTCCAGTGTTGGTGTGGGAGGCCGACCTATCAATACACCAGGACCCTGGAAACTGATTTTCGACTTTATGAACGAAAACACTGTTTGCGTGTGTGTTTTCAAAGGTTTCCCCTTAAAACAGCTCAAACCAGGTCAGCTCACCAGGTATAATCGTTTGATCGTGTTACGTTGTTTCTTTCAGGATGCCTTTTCTTGGACGACCAGCTAGAGCCCAGAGGGATGTGCGTGCTGACAGCTTGTCGAGTGATGAGGCTTCGGTATAGGGCCCTCTTGTAGTTGAGGCACCAGCGGAGGCGCCAATGGTACTACCATACGTTGGGCCACCGATGCCACCAGCCCCAGCAGTAGGCGATGCCCACTATTTGAGCGCACTGCATGAGTTCCAGCGCCAGAGGCCACCCAGGTTCGGGGGAGAGACGGACCCGTAGGCGGCTGAGGATTGGCTGGAGGCTGTGGTGGGAGTCTTCAGGCTAGTGGGGATGCCATCAGACTTCATGGTGACCTTTGCTTCCAGCCTTCTTCAGGCAGCAGCAGGCAGGTGGTGGAGCCACTTGTTCCAGTTTTGCGATGGGATGGCTTTCACATGGGAAGACTTCGAGACCTTCTTCAGGGTGGATTTTGAGCCAGTAGCTCTACACCTCGAGCATGTTCAGGAGCTACTGCCTTTGCCGCATGTTTTTAGATTAGGAGCCAAATCATCTGTGGGCAGTAGACAGATGATGCAGAGGTCCAGTAGGACCAGACCAGCAGTTGGGCGATCTCGGGTTTTAGGACCGGTGGTGCGGGGCACCCAGGGTGGGGTCAGATCCAGGGGTGCCAGAAGAAGACTGTGTTACTCATGCGGTGGAAAGGGGCACCTGGAACGTGACTGTCCGACTCCTCGTACAGTTGATCCATAGGCTTTTCAGGAGCCACCGAGGCAGAGGCAGCGACGAATGCTTGAGCAACAGTAGAGCAGTGGGCAAGGCAGTAGAGCTCCTAGAGCAGGTGGAAAGGAGCGGAACTAGTGGATACGTCTCTTGTACTTCTAGTTCCATGTTGATGTTGTTTTTGTGTCTTTGTACCATGAGCTGTAATAAAATAAAGACACTTATCTTGTGATGTTTACTTCCCTGTCCTCTCTTGTGTTGTTACTAAGAGGTTCTGGTTTAGACCTTTGACTTGACCCTCACTTGAGAAGTATCTACTGGAGGAGACCTAGTTACCACACACTGATGCCGACAGTATGAATCAACCCTTGGAGGCGAGAGTAACGGTTGGATCTCTTTGTAGTAGCGTCGAGGCCTTACGACGTCATCCTTGGTATGGGTTAGTATCATCCATGTCGGGTTTCATAATATTAGGCAAAGAACGTGGTTCATCCAGGGGATGAGACCAGATTTCTCTTATCGGCAAGGAAGAAATCATAGCAGCTCTAGTGGGAACAGAGGTGGTCCGAGCCATGATAGAGAAGATCCAGGTGAGAACATGGGAGCGGAAGGCTCAGATGCGTGCTCAGTACCGCCTTTGTATCCCTAGTTTGTGTTGAAGCTTTACGGGGACGTAAAGACCTGTGGTGGGAGTAATGTAAAGACCTGTAAATTTCAAGGAAATGTTTTTTTCTTATTTTTCTTTGGAATTTTACAAGAGCGCAGTTTCTGACGGCACCTGATTCCGAGGCCTGGTGTGCCCGGAATCATTTTCTGAAGTTTGGCTCGGCTACGTTCAGTGAACGGACGAGCGAGTTTTTCTAACTTTTGAACCGGTGCCCGGAATCGAATTCTGAGGGAACCGATGAAATCGCAGCGCCGGTATTCGCTTAGAAACGCCTCTTCCGGAGATGTGTTTGCTCGGATTTGGTTTTTAATTTTCGGGCTTAAAGTTAAGAAATAAAATAATTTTTCGACAACTTTATTTTATTTCACTTAAGCCACTTGGAAGCCACTTGAAGCCACTTAAAGGCAGCTTGAACTGAGTTGAACCGGATAGGATGCTATCCAGAAATATCCTACCCCCTTTGTAGGATATTTGTGAGGTGGGGCCCGCACGAGCCCCGCCGTTTCTTTTCGCTAAGTAACGCACCCGTGAAAACCTGTCATTATGAAAGTCAACTGACGCGTTTTCTAAATTCTTAACAGACCATTTAATTGGGTGGTTTATTTCGTAAATTAAATGAGCTGTTTCTTTCGTTGAATTAATTCAACGAATTGATGGGTCGTTACTTACCCTTTTTTGTGTGTTGGCATTATAATAAAATAAGACCAACCTTTTTCTTTTGGAGGATTACTCGTTGGGAAAGGATCCTTGAACCTTCATCCTCCTTCGCGAAGAACGCGAAGAACGCGAAGAACGCTGAACCCGGAAATCGACAACGCGACGCCGTGATCCGCGACGCCGAAAACGTTCTTCTGCGACGTCTCTTCCTCCGCGACGGGTCTTCGATCGGCTGCTTGAGTTCACCGACTCAACGCCGTGTTCCGCGATGATGCGATGCCTTCCCGCGACGACGCGACGATCCCCCCTCTTCCGTGACAAGCAATTCCGCGAAGAACGCTCACGCGCGACGACTCCGAGGTAGGGATTTTATATTTTGGATTACCCCTTTTTACATTCCCGTGAACGTTCCTTAAAAATTAAAGAACCGGTTTCAAATGAACAATTTTATTTTTTTAAAATTTTCGGTTCATGTGTTGAACATTTTTTTTCCTCCCAATGCTTTTATCTAACGCGGAGGGTGCGGGTCAAACGAACACGGCCCGACAACCCTCCGCTGTTCTTCGTGTTTTGCGGATTTGGCGGGCGACGGAAAAATATGATGCAAGGGCAATTTGATGATCCCGTAGTAAAGAACGGAACCCGGGAGGAACAACGGCGCAGACAGGAAGGAAAACGGGCCACCGGAGCGACTCCGGCGGCCAGCGGAAGCCGGTGGGGGCGCGGGTCGCCGGCACGGCGGCGCCGGCGGCCGGAGGCGGCGGCACCCCGCGGGTGTCCAGGGCGACACCCCGCGGGTGCCCCGGGGTTGTCATGCGGCACCCCGCGGGTGTCCAGGGCGACACCCCGCGGGTGCCGCGGGGTTGTCACGCGGCACCCCGCGGGTGTCCAGGGCGACACCCCACGGGTGCCACGTGGTTGTCACGCGGCACCCCGCGGTTGTCCAGTGCGACACCCCGCGGGTGTCCAGGGCGACACCCCGCGGGAGCCGCGGGGTTGTCACGCGGCACCCTGCGGGTGCTGCGGGGTTGTCACGCGGCGCGTCCGGCTGTCTGGCCGACACCCCGCGGGTGTCGCGGGGGCGTCACGCGGGGCGGCGGCTTTCCCCCGCGTCGGCCGCTCAGCCGCTCGGCTGAGCCGAGCCGGACCGGCCTTGGCCGGGCCGGGCCGGGCCAACCGGGTCGTACCCGACCCGGTTCGGGCCAACCAGGGGGGGTCGGGCCGGGTCGCCCCGGGCCCGGACCCCCCGTCTTCGGACGACTTTCGTTCAAATGCCCGTAACTTGAGATACGGGCCTCCAAACGACTCGCCGTCAGCGGAAACACAATCCTTGGAGCGAGACGGTCATTTCGGTTTATCGCACTCAAGGTTTCGGAATACTTTGTGTTCGGCCGGGTTGGTTCGTACACCAAACCAACCGGGCCCTCGGAGCGGAAACGCTCATATCTTGAGCTACGGACGTCTGATTGGAGTGTCGTCAGCTTTGTTGAATTCCTCTAGGTGAGACGGATCTTTTGGCTTACTCCGCTCGAGGTTGGGATGCCGTCAGAGTGCGGTCGGGTTGGTTCGCTCACGAATCTAACCGGGCTCCTGGAACGAAAAAGCCAATAACTCACAGACCGGACGTCTGATTGACGCGCCGTCTGTCTCATTTATTTCCTCTTGATGAGACGGAACTTTTGGCATCTCCGCCCGAGTTTTGGATGCAGTTGGATAGTGACCGGGTTGGATCGCACCGAAATCCAACCGGGCCCCTGGAACGGAAAAGCTGATACCTTTCAGACCGAACGTCCGTTTGACGAACCGTCAGCGGCGTTGGTGATCTCGTTGAGAAACGGTCCTTTTGGGTATACCCTATGAGAGTTCGGGGTACAGTTTGGGTACAGCCGGGTTGGTTCGCACACGAAACCAACCTGGCCCCTAGGACGAAAAGGCTAATAACCCGCAGACCGGGTGTCCGATTGACGTGCCGTCTGTTGCGTTGAGACCCCTATGACGAGGTAGTCCTTTGAGATACTTCCTTGTGGGACTTTGTGATACTTGGAGTATCGATCAGTAGCTCGTGGAGCGGACCCTCCCAGAGACGAGCGGGCGGAGCACGGAGACCGTGTAGCTGACTGAGACCCGATGACTGCTGATCAAACGATTCGGTGTGTTATAGAGGTGCGCTTGGTTGTAGCGGCAGCCCCACGACAGAGGTGCGCTTGGTTGTAGCGGCAAATGGGAGCGCTTTTTTGTAGCGGCAGACCCACGACAGAGATGCGCTTGGTTGTAGAGGCACATGGGAGTGCTTGGTTGTAGCGGCAAACCCACGACAGAGGTGCGCTTGGTTGTAGCGGCACATGGGAGCGCTTGGTTGTAGCGGCAGACCCACGACAGAGGTGCGCTTGGTTGTAGCGGCACATGGGAGCGCTTGGTTGTAGCGGAAGACCCACGACAGAGGTGCGCTTGGTTGTAGCGGCACATGGGAGCGCTTGGTTGTAGCGGCAGACCCACGACAGTGGTGCACTTGGTTGTAGCGGCACATGGGAGCGCTTGGTGGTAGAGGCTGGCCCGCAATACTTGATAGGTGGAGTACTACAACAGTCTTATGTTAGTGAGCAGTACCTCGGAGTTGTGACAGGACCACTGTACACTCCAGAGACAGAGCTCTTCAGCAGTTACGGTTTCGATGATGAAAATCCTGGTTTGAGCTGAGACTTTTGACCTTGTGTTTGCCTCATGATTGAGATGGGTTACTTGATAACTTAGGTATATGTATGGGCATATATCTAAGTAGAGGTTATCTGTTGAGATCTTCTTGTGGTTATCCTTGTTGGTTTTAGTGAGACCTTGAGGGTCTCGGGGTCCCTACTGAGTATCGTTATACTCACCCCTGCACGGGCTATGCACGCACTACGTTGTGTTGGTTGCAGACGACGGACAACGTTGATCGTGGCTGAGGCTTGCAGAGCAGGACGATACCTGGAGGTGGACCACTGGGCGGGACGTGCTCAGAGTGGACGGTGGGACCCGAGGAGCATTGGAGCTATCTGTACCCACCCTTCAGGTGGGATTTCCAGTGGACAGCTCGGTGTAGCGGCTTTTACTTTACAGTTTCTGTTTTCCCTTTCGAGTTGTACTTTACTTTCAGTTGGGTTTGTATACTGGACCATTTACTTTTCCGCACTTCAGTTGTACTCTGTTTTTACTTAGTGTTTACTTTTCCTCTTGCTTACTCTGTGGTGCTTGTTTACTTTACAAAGGCAATGCCTTCCCTTTTTACCGGGATTTACGCCTTGGTGCTAGTCGCCAGCCCCTGGCCTATGGAAGGCGGGCTTGGGGTAGTCATGGCACGGGCCCCGAGGACGAGTCGTGACAAATTGGTATCAGAGGTGGTCGGTTCTACCGTAGACTCTGATCTTTCTTTCTCTGAAGCAATAGTGTTAAGGGTACCGAGTATGTTTTTCAGTTCAGGGAGTCTAGTGTTGGTGCGGGCGGCCGACGTATCCATACACCAGGACCCTAGAAACTGATTTTCGACTTTGTGCACAAAAACACTGTTTGCGTGTGTGTTTTCAAAGGTTTCCCCTTAAAACAGCTCAAACCAGGTCATCTCACCAGGTATAATCGTTTGACCGTGTTACGTTGTTTATTTCAGGATGCCTTTTCTCGGACGACCAGCTAGAGCCCAGAGGGATGTGCGTGCTGACAGCCTATCGAGTGACGAGGCTTCTGTACAGGGCCCTCTTGCAGTTGAGGCACCAGCGGAGGCGCCATCGGTACTACCATACGTTGGGCCACCGATGCCACCAGCCCCAGCAGTAGGCGATGCCCGCTAATTGAGCGCACTGCATGAGTTTTTACACCAGAGGCCACCCAGGTTCGGGGGAGAGACGGACCCGCAGGTGGATGAGGATTGGATGGAGGCTGTGGTGGGAGTCTTCAGGCTAGTGGGGACGCCATCAGACTTCATGGTGACATTTGCTGCCAGCCTTCTTTAGGCAGCAGCAGGCAGGTGGTGGAGCCACTTTTTCCAGTTTTGCGATGGGATGGCTTTCACATGGGAAGACTTCGAGACCTTCTTCAGGGTGGAGTTTGTGCCAGTATCTCTACACCCCGAGCGTGTTCAGGAGCTACTTCCTTTGCCGCGTGTTTTTCGATCAGGAGCCGAGTCATCTGTGGGCAGTAGACAGATGATGCAGAGGTCCAGGAGGACCAGACCAGCAGTTGGGCGATCTCGGGTTTTAGGACCGGTGGTGCGGGGCACCCAGGGTGGGGTCAGAGCCAGGCGTGCCAGAAGCAGACTGTGTTACTCGTGCGGTGGAAAGGGGCACCTGGCACGTGGCTGTCCGACTCATCGTACAGTTGATCCATAGGCTTTTGAGGAGCCACCGAGGCAGAGGAAGCGACGAATGCTTGAGCAACAGTAGAGCAGTGGGCAAGGCAGTAGAGCTCATGGAGCAGGTGGACAAGAGAGGAACTAGTGGATACGTCTCTTGTACTTCAAGTTCCATGTTGATGTTGTTTTTGTGTCTTTGTACCATGAGCTGCAATAAAATAAATACACTTATCTTGTGATGTTTACTTCCCTGTCCTCTCTTGTGCTGTTACTAAGAGGTTCTGGTTTAGACCTTTGACTTGACCCTCACTTGAGAAGTATCTACTGGAGGAGCCCTAGTTACCACACACTGATGCCGAAAGTATGACTCAACCCTTGGAGGCGAGAGTAACGGTTGGATCTCTTTGTAGTAGCGTCGAGGCCTTACGACGTCATCCTTGATATGGGTTAATATCATCCATGCCGGGTTTGACAGTATTAGGCAAAGAACGTGGTTCATCCAGGGGATGAGACTAGATTTCTCTTATCGGCAAGGAAGAAATCATAGCAGCTCTAGTGGGACCAGAGGTGGTCCGAGCCACGATAGAGAAGGTCCAGGTGAGCACATGGGAGTGGAAGGCTCAGATGCATGCTCAGTACCTCCTTTGTATCCCTAGTTTGTGTTGAAGCTTTACGGGGACATAAAGCCCTATGGTGGGAGTAATGTAAAGACCCGTAAATTTCAAGGATTTTTTTTCTTATTTTTCTTTGGAATTTTACAAGAGTGAAGTTTCTGACGGCACCTGATTCCGAGGCCTGGTGTGCCCGGAATCATTTTCTGAAGTTTGGCTCGGCTACGTTCAGTGAACGGAAGAGCGAGTTTTTCTAACTTTTGAACCGGTGCCCGGAATCGAATCCTGAGGGCACCGATGAAATCGCAGTGCCGGTATTCGCTTAGAAACGCCTCTTCCGGAGTTGTGTTTGCTCGGGTGTGGTTTTTAATTTTCGGGCTTAAAGTTAAGAAATAAAATAATTTTTCGACAACTTTGTTTTATTTCACTTAAGCCACTTGGAAGCCACTTGAAGCCACTTAAAGGCAGCTTGAACTGAGTTGAACCGGATAGGATGCTATCCAGAAATATCCTACCCCCTTTGTAGGATATTTTTGAGGTGGGGCCCGCACGAGCTCTGCCGTTTCTTTTCGCTAACTAACGCACCAGCGAAAACCCGTCATTATGGAAGTCAACTGACGCATTTTCTAAATTCTTAACATACCATTTAATTGGGCGGTTTATTTCATAAATTAAATGAGTTGTTTCTTTCGTTGAATTAATTCAACGAATTGATGGGTCGTTACTTACCCTTTTTCGTGTGTTGGCATAATAATAAAATAAGACAAACCTTTTTCTTTTGGAGGATTACTTGTTGAGAAAGGATCCTTGAACCTTCAGCCACCTTCACGAAGAACGCGAAGAACGCGAAGAATGCCAAACCCGGAAATCGACGACGCGACGCCGTGATCCGCGACGCCGACAATGTTCTTCTGCGACGTCTCTTCCTCCGCGACGGGTCTTCGATCGGCTGCTTGAGTTCGCCGACTCAACGCCATGTTCCGCGACGACGCGACGCCTTCCCGCGACGACGCGATGATCCCCCCCTCTTCCGCGACAAGCAATTCCGTGAAGAACGCTCACGCGCGACGACTCTAAGGTAGGGATTTTATATTTTGGATTACCCCTCTTTACATTCCCGTGAACGTTCCTTAAAAATTAAAGAACCAGTTTCTAATGAACAATTTTATTTTTTTAAAATTGTCGGTTCATGTGTTGAACATTTTTTTTCCTCCCATTGCTTTTATCTAACGCGGAGGGTGCGTGTCAAACGAACACGGCCCGGAAACCCTCCGCCATTCTTCGTGTTTTTCGGATTTTGCGGGTGATGGAAAAATATGATTCAAGGGCAATTTGATGATCCCGCAGTAAAGAACGGAACCCGGGAGGAACAACGGCGCAGACGGGAAGGAAAACGGGCCACCAGAGCGACTCCGGCGGCCCGCGGAAGCCAGTGGTGGTGCGGGTCGCCGGCGCGGCGGCGCCGGCGGCCAGAGGCGGCGGCACCCCGCGGGTGTCCAGGGCGACACCCCGTGGGTGCCGCGGGTTTGTCCCGCGGCACCCCGCGGGTGACGAGGGCGACACCCCATGGGTGTCCAGGGCTACACCCCGCGGGTGCCGCGGGGTTGTCCCGTGGCACCCTGCGGGTGTCCAAGGCGACACCCCACGGGTGCCGCGGGGTTGTCCCGTGGCGCCCCGCGGGTGTCCAGGGCGGCACCCTCCGGGTGCCGCGGGGTTGTCACGCGGCGCGTCCGACTGTCTGGCCGACACCCCACGGGGGCCGCAGGGGCGTCACGCGGGGCGGTGGCTTTCCCCCGTGTCGGCCGCTCGGCCGAGCCGAGCCGGACCGGCCTTGGCCGGGCCGGGCCGGGCCAACCGGGTCGGACCCGACCCGGTTCGGGCCAACCAGGGGGGGTCGGGCCGGGTCGCCCCGGGCCCGGACCCCCCGTCTTCGGACGACTTTCGTTCAAACGCCCGTAACTTGAGCTACTGGCCTCCAAACGACTCATAGTCAGCGGCAAAGCAATCCTTGGAGCGAGACGGTCGTTTCGGTTTATCGCACTCAAGGTTTCGGAATACATTGGGTTCAGCCGGGTTGGTTCGTACACGAAACCAACCGGGGCCTCGGAGCGGAAACGCTCATATCTTGAGCTACGGACGTCTGATTGGCGTGCCGTCAGCTTTGTTGAATTCCTCTAGGTGAGACGGATCTTTTGGCTTACTCCGCTCGAGGTTGGGATGCCGTCGGAGTGCGGTCAGGTTGGTTCGCTTATGAATCCAACCGGGCTCCTGGAACGAAAAAGCCAATAACTCACAGACCGGGCATCCGATTGACGCGCAGTCTGTCTCATTGCTTTCCTCTTGATGAGACGGAACTTTTGGCATCCTCCGCCTGAGTTTTGGATGCAGTTGGATAGTGTCCGGGTTGGATCGCACCGAAATCCAACCGGGCCCCTGGAACGGAAAAGCTGATACCTTTCCGACAGAACGTCCGTTTGATGAACCGTCAGCGACGTTGGTGTTCTCGTTGAGAAACGGTCCTTCTGAGTATACCCCATGAGAGTTCGGGGTACAGTTTGGGTATGGCCGGGTTGGTTCGCACACAAAACCAACCGGGCCCCTGGGACGAAAATGCCAATAACTCACAGACCGGGCGTCCGATTGACGCGCCGTCTGTTGCATTGAGACCCCTATGACGAGGTGGTCCTTTGAGATACTTCCTTTCTTGACTTTGTGATACTTGGAGTATCGACCAGTAGCTCGTGGAGCGGACCCTCCCGGAGACGAGCGGGCGGAGCATGGAGACCGTGTAGCTGACTGAGACCCGATGACTGCTGATCGAACGACTCGGTGTGTTACAGAGGTGCGCTTGGTTGTAGCGGCAGACCCACGACAGAGGTGCGCTTGGTTGTAGCGGCACATGGGAGCGCTTGTTTGTAACGGCAGACCCACGACAGATGTGCGCTTGGTTGTAGCGGCACATGGGAGCGCTTGGTTGTAGCGGCACACCCACGACAGAGGTGCGCTTGGTTGTAGCGGCACATGGGAGCGCTTGGTTGTAGCGGCAGACCCACGACAGAGGTGCGCTTGGTTGTAGTGGCACATGAGAGCGCTTGGCTGTAGCGGCAGACCCACGAAAGAGGTGCGCTTGGTTGTAGCGGCACATGGGAGCGCTTGGTTGTAGCGGCAGACCCACGACAGTGGTGCGCTTGGTTGTAGCGGCACATGGGAGCGCTTGGTGGTAGCGGCTGGCTCGCAATACTCGATAGGTGGAGTACTACAACAGTCTTAAGTTAGTGAGCAGTACCTCGGAGTTGTGACAGGACCACTGTACACTCCAGAGACGGCGCTCTTCAGCAGTTACAGTTTCGATGATGAAAATCCTGGTTTGAGCTGAGACTTTTGACCTTGTGTTTTCCTCATGATTGAGATGGGTTACTTGATAACTTAGGTATATGTATGGGCATATATCTAAGTAGAGGTTATCTGTTGAGATCTTCTTGTGGTTATCCTTGTTGGTTTTAGTGAGACCTTGATGGGTCTCGGGGTCCCTACTAAGTATCGTTATACTCACCCCTGCACGGGCTATGCCCACACTACGTTGTGTTGGTTGCAGACGAAAGACAGCATTGATCGTGGATGAGGCTTGCAGAGCAGGACAATACCTGGAGGTGGACCACTGGGCGGGACGTGCTCGGAGCGGACGGCGGGACCCGAGGAGCATTGGAGCTATCTGTACCCACCCTTCAGGTGGGATTTCCAGTGGACAGCTCGGTGTAGCGGCTTTTACTTTACAGTTTCTATTTTCCCTTTCGAGTTGTACTTTACTTTCAGTTGGGTTTGTATACTGGCCCATTTACTTTTCCGCACTTCAGTTGTACTCTGTTTTTACTTAGTGGTTACTTTTCCGCTTGCTTACTCTTTGGTGCTTGTTTACTTTACAAAGGCAATGCCTTCCCTTTTTACCGGGATTTACGCCTTGGTGCTAGTCACCAGCCCCTGGCCTATGGAAGGCGGGCTTGGGGTAGTCACGGCACGGGCCCCGAGGACGGGTCGTGACAACCTATTACCCATTAAACACACATCTAAAGCCCCTTGGATCATCCCAAATCGGATCCAATAATATCACAGCATCCCCCTATTTCGACTCTAATCTTTACTCTTGGAAGAAGGAAATTCAAGAAAGTCTTTTGGCTCAAATCAAAGAGAGTTGCACGTTTGAAAAGGTAGCATCTTCTCTAAAATTATTTTCCATTATTCTACTTATTCACTCTCTATTATATTATTTATATCTGATTAAGTAACAAAAATAGTATCCTAAATATTCTAGGATGTTTTTATTAGAATAATTAAAACTACACTTACACACACCTCCATCTATTGTATTTAGAATATAATGTTTCTGTGGACGATGAACTATTGCCTCACGAAATGATGGTTGTTCAATTATCTCATACCACCTCTCATGGTGTCCGTTATGATGAAAATATAATTATATATGATATATATAATATTTATTTTTTCTCTATGATTATTTAATTCTCATTTATAACATAACTTTATTTTTTTTCATGTTGTATAAATACGATAATTTCATTTGAGAAAGTGTGAACTACCGTCCCCTCAAAGTGATATGACTCGTTAATTCCATATTTAAAACATAAAAAGGATGGATTTAATGAAATTATATATGATATTATACTGTAATTATAATATAAATATGTATCATTTCGGTTTCATTCCATTAAATATGAAAAATAAATGAAATTAGTGTTCATGCGTACGTACGGCTTACCGTCTCCCTGAATGGTGCATTTCATTAATTATATCCAAATGACATGGAATATTCTAAATAAATATATACTGGATACATATGATATATATTAAATTTAAATAATGAATATAATTCTGGAGATAATGTAATTTTTACAACATGGATAATTTGTAATTATAACAAGTTCATTTATTACTGAAGTTCTAAACATCAAAAATATGTCTCATATGAACTCAAATAATTAACTAATTGTTATAGCAAGGTAATAAGTTATATAAAAGGAATAATAAACTTTATAATGGTTATTAATAAAGTATAAATTAACTTAATTATATTATTCAGGAATAATAAGGAACATACGAGACAATTTGGACTCAAGGTAAGAGAATCTTTCACCATCCTCTTTTAGTTAAAGACTTCCTTTATGTTAGGTCTTTTAACTTAAATTTTAAAATGTTGGGATATGTTATTATATATACCTATTACTTTAAATTTTATGTAAATGTGATGATATTCCCTTTTCCCTCTCAGCAACTCATTTTATGAATTTTTATGTGAGGTCGTTAGGTTGCCAAATTTTCGTAAAGGAACTTTTTAACCAAATTTACATTATTTGGGTTAATCTTATACTTTTAATTATATTGTGATATGATTATGTAAGAAATAAATTTTTATGTCTTATCTTGTATTTTTACATTAATTATGTGTACCTATAGTGAATACACATAATAAACCTATTTTATTTACAAAATGATCTTTGTAAGGGACTACATCTTAATCTCTTTTCATTGAGGCATATATTGATATTGTGCACCTTTATTATCCTATAAGGTGTATATAAAACCCTTTTGAATTTTTATATAATTAGTTTCTATATTCTCATGATATTTAAAGCTTGTTTTATGTTATTATTTAATTATTTTAATAAAATTGTTTCTCATGTGTTACAAGAATCTTTAACTAAAACATCATTTTAAAAGTTTTAAATATTTATTCTTCAAAATATTTATTTTAAAATTCCATGTTTTAAAAATTGTTTTGAGGATTTATTTATATGGAAATTAATAATTTAAAATTATATTCCTTTAAAATTTTCAACGTGGTATGGGACACTTTGATTCAAAAGTCTTATTTTTAAATTTTTTTAATGTGTTTTTTAAATGAATTGATTGTGCCAATATATTGAACTGATATCTTGTCATTGCAATGTGGAAATGTTATCTTTACTTTATTATTGTTTTATCTATTATATTTATGTTATGGTTATTGGGCATTGTTTACGAATAGGGGTGGTTCTGTGATAAACCTAGGGTGGGTGAGCTCGAGATAGCTCTCTAATGCATTAGGTAACGTGATGAAGGTAAATGTTATTGTTTCTCCTAAGAGATTTAGAGAATATACCGTGACGGGTATTCCAAACTTAACTCCCTACGTAGCTTTAAAAACTATAATGTATGTATGTTATGGATTCCACAAGTTACCCTTATGATTTATTATTTCTATGTGTATTCATAAATCATTTGATTTTATTAGGTATGTTAAAGAGATTATGTTGTATGATTGAAAAGTATGATTTAATTGATTGTATGTACTGATAGAGTAATGTTTTATTTCCATACTTTATAACCCTTACTGATATTTTTATTCTCATACCATGTTTTTTAAATGTTTTTCATTGGGTATAAGGAAGGGTAAGTAAAAGGAATAATTCAAGATGATTTATATCATGAAAATAATTATTCTTTTATTAAAGGAGTTTTATTATTGTGAAAGAAATTTGATAGAGTAGAAGTGTCTACTTTGTAATCTATTAAGATATAATTTAATATTTGTGGCCTAATTCTCTAAAACTCTAAACCTAAAAATACAATCAATGTGAATTATTGAATTAACTCAAGAATATGTAATTTTTAAGGCTGGGGCCTTGGAAATCAGTTATCTAAGGGTCATATATGAAATGATTGAATTTTTTTCTTCCAGATATAATCATAGATCATTTACATGATACCCGATGAAAGTCATGATATGATATGGATCTTCTCCCACTAATTCATATGATGAAATTAAAAAGGGTTCAGCCTTTTAGTAGGAGATAATTTAATAAAATTCCTTATTAAATAGTAATAAAACATGATACACTTCTGATAAAAACTTAAATTATATATAAATAACATCATAATCACCAAACATAGACTTGAGATTCATTCTAAGGAAGTAGAAGAATATTGTAAGAAAATACTAAGATATGTAACTTAAGAAAAGTTCATAATTAAGAAAAATTCTATGTGTTAAAGAAACACCTTCCTGAGTAACCATATATTGATGTTATTCACTAGGTGAATCTAAATTCTTATGAAACATATAATGATTCACTTAATGATTTCAAATCTGTTGGATTCAATTGAACTACTGAATTTTAAGTATCACATACTCAATATGTTTGAGAAATGACCTAGATATACTAAAATAATTCCTATAAGAATTATTTGGTTAAGGAATTCATCCTATTATCATTTATAGAAATGATCCAATAATATGAATGAGTTCATGAAATGTTTTTCTCATTTTCTCATTTGTTCAGAATAGATGAACTTGGAATGCGATGTCTAAGTTCTAGTGTTGTGTAGATAGTACCTATGGGTAAAAATTATAACAACATGATGAAGAATTATATGGAGAGTCCAAAAATGTTTTCTCTAAATATAAATCCATGTTCATTAAAACCTAAAGGTTTTATTAATAAGGAGTAGTAATAATTCCATAGGATGGAATTGATTGAGATACCTAAAGGAGTTTTGGAAACTACATGGGATGTCTATGTTATGTTTCAATGTTATAGGAATAAAATATTTTATTTTGAAGGTTATATGATACAAAATTTTTATTTTACCTGTGTTTAAAATATTATGGACTTAAAAATCAAATAGGTAATTGAATAATATTATAGCTTGAATACAAGTGATGAAGTAAAGAGTTACTACATCAAAGATTTGAATATAAATATATTTTTTAGGCTTAGATGAATATAAGAAAAGGATGTAAATATTGGTCTCGTTCCTCTTATATGATAAGAGAAGTTATTAATAAATAAAATTTGTGAAAAAATAAGAATATTCATGGAATATTCATGGTTTATGAGATATTATTTTGTATAACATGTTTTAAAAAATAGATACTAATTTTTTTCTATGATAATTTAATTACCAATATTTTTTTAGAATATGAGGGAATATATTCCTGCCACCCATCAATGAAATATTTTTTTGAATATTTATATTTTTAGAGTAGAATACACTAAACACATATAATGTCATATATGATATAGAAACAATAATTTATTTGTCAAATATTCATTCTAAATGGAATTTGGTGTTATTTCCCCCACCTGTATGATATTGTGATTCATAGAATGATATCCTCAATATAATATAGTGTCCAAGAGTCTAGTGGGAGTATTTTTAAACATATATAAGTCAAAAGGTCAAAAAATACTAGTCTAAAATTGAACTGATTTAAACATAATATCCTAAATATTTTATGATATGTGATGGTAAAAAAAATCTAAAATTTATATTTAATTACCATAAGAAAGTTATTATCCCTATTTATTAAAGTATTATGATTGTTAAAATAATAATTTCTTTTCACATGATATCCTAAAAGGGTTTTAGGTTATAATGGGAAAGAAAAATGTAAAGTGTTACATTTATTTACCATAAAAGGTGAATATCACTTTATCCAAAAGTAGTTTAGGATGTAATGGTAAGTAATATTGTAAATAATTACATTATTTTTTTAAATATTTTTAGGAATTGTTTTTATAGAAATGGTATCAAGGATGATGTTTTTAAAATTTAAAATGTTCAAATTTGAAAATAAATGTAACTATCATCATAAAATTCAATGATCTATATTTAATGATTTTTTATAAAGGAGTTAAAAGTTAAGAATATGATTTATCAACCTCACTATTACTAAAAATTTATTTCTTGAAGAAAGATGCTCATTAAAGAGTATACTCGTAGTATTTTTTAAAGTGGTCAGATAGAGATGTGGAAGGAATTATATATAATGTAATGAATTAACAAAACCATAGAAAGTGTAGAAAAAATATGGATGATCTAGTAATTATATATATATATGATACAGTAGATAAGGTATAATTTAGGGTTATATTAATTATTATTAAAATATAATTAATAAATTAAAATGTATCATATTAAAGTAAATATCTAATTTATCTTTTTTTCATGGAGGTGGAGTAAATTTATATATTAATTTATATTTCTTGAATTATAATGATAATTGACCTCTGAAAATATGAATTTTATTTGTTTAATAACTAATGTTTATCATGGATTAATATTGGTTACAATTAAAAGTTAATGTTAGTATGAGTATGATTCTTATATCAAGATATAAAATATTATCATGATGCATAATAAAATGTTTTTACTTCCTACATTCCACACTATATATACCACATGTAGTGTCCCACACTATTTCATTGGTATAAGATGGGTGTATGGATCATATTTTTCATATTACAAGATGTAGGAAAGTTCCTTCTAAGACCCCACTACTTTGTTATGGTATGAGAAAATTTTATTCTGGGATAAAAACCCTTTGTTTTTCCTTTAAAGAAGCATCTAAGGGGGTTCATGGATTATTGGAGGCATTGAAAAGGCTTTTTATATGGCCAATCATGCATCTTTAAGGATGATGTTACACTGGAAGATGGTTAGAGGTTACAGTCTAGAAGAGCTACTGGAATTGATATAGGCTAGAAGAGCTACTAGAATTCCACTAGCCATCTAGTGGGTCCAGTGAATGTTTTTTCAAGAGGATTGAATTGGGATTTACCCTCTTTTTTCACTTAAACATCACTCAATTTCCATCCTCTTCATTTTTACAACAACCCAAAATTTAGATCTCACCTCCATATTCTTCAAGATTCATGGTACTCCTCGGTTAATCCTCTAATTTTTTTATATAAGGTGATTGAAGCCCCAAGGTAAGTCTAAGAGGCTGAATTCCTCCTTTATTATTTAAATCTGTTGTGGTGTGTGTTCTCATTATTTAAGGATAGTATTCCCTATTCTAAAGGATTTTTTGTTTCTTATTTTATTCCATTACCTATCGAACCATAGGAAAATACTTGACTGGTGGATCCCATCTAACCTATGGTAGGTGGTATTTGAGCTATCCCTCAAGGTATCTCCATTTTGTAGTGTATACTAGGTATTTCATTATGTTTTTTTCCATGAGTTTGAACCAAAACCAAAATTCAATTATTTTGTTTCCCTAAAATCAGACTAGATCCCTTAAAGGTCATGAACTAACCATTAGTAAATTTTAATTAGGATCCCCTCCTCCCCTTTTGGGTGAAAATACATTATGTATTGTTTGTTTCGTATTAAAGAGACATTCAATGGGTTTCTTGGGCTTGGGAATAGACCTCAGTTATAATGTCAGGGTTATTATTATGATTTTTGGTACACCCTTTATATTATTTATATATAAATAAGGGATTTTTTAAATGTTTCAAACAAGTAAATTAGGATTTCATTAATAGATGACGTGATTAAGTGGGGGGTTCAAGAGACCATGTTAATTAAAAATTAAATGATATGTTTTAAATAGAAAGTAATGGTTTTTGTATTGAATTTTACTTGGGCCTAAATATACCTAAATATAATACCTGGTTTTGTATTAGCTTAATTATTAAAATGGAATGTCAAGATGAACTACTTAAATTCCAAGTGGCACATGATCCTAAATGAATGGGAATATCAGTATGATCTCCTTAGATTCCTTGTGATATATGATTATAAAGGAATGGTAATGGTAGGATGAGATACATGGATTCTATATGACATAAATTTCAATATAAATTCGAATTCTAGGACGAGATCCTTTGATTCCATATAATATATGAGTTATGAGTCACAAGATAAAATCCTTGGATTCCACAAGATACCAAACAATTGATAATACATGAATGAGTACATAGATTCTACATTATACATGATATTTTTAATTTTAGGATGAGATCCTAGATTCCATGTGGTGATTATGGTTGTTACAGTTATCCCTAAATGCTCAGAGACATATGCCACATGTCAAAGTAAGCCTTTTTAACATGACTATCATCGTGGAGCCTGAGGATCAAGTTTGTTTTATTTTATTTATCTTATTTCTCTATCTACAAAATTTATTACAAAAAAATATTCCCTATATTGGATCACCTGTATATGATTTTAAACACAATCAGCGGTGGACAACTAATTCAATCTTACAAACTTCTTGTCTCATCAGTTTGTACCTAAGAAGAATTTATTTATATAAGATTGGATAAGGGTTAGTGCTCTATGATATATACTTGTTATGGGATAGTACAAATCTTGAAATTGGGGACCATGATAGTACTTAGACCCTCCTTGAGGTTTCTGGTAGTTTTTACTCTTTTAATTTGTTTACATTATTTTAGGATTTAACAAAATAGTTTTTTATTAGGGTTGTAATCACCAATCCATTTATAAGGAATTACCATCCTAGCATGATTTTCTAAAAATAACCCACTAACTTCCCATTATTTAATGTGATAAATCAATCAATAAAAAATGGGATAATTAATTCAAATATGTTTAAAATAAAATTTCCCAATTTTCAATTTTAATATAACATGTTTATTTCAAAACAAAACATTGGTTTTTCATCAATTCACGACTTTTAAAACAAAAATCAATCACTAGTTTTAATCATTTCAATTTAAGAAAATTTCCTCAAAAACAATTCACAAATAATTTCAAAATTTATATCAATTTTAGAAATTAAAAAATCTTTAATTTTATTAGAATTGGGGTTTTTCCCAAAAATAAATACCAATTCAATTTCAATTGCAATTCGCATCGAATTGGGTTTTTCGAATTCGGTAGAATGAAATTTCAAAAAACCATAAATTCGAGGTTTATTCAATTGGAAAATATTAAATGGAACCACATAAATTTTTCATGGAATCAAAATTCCTATAATGAGACTCTCTAATGGAAAATGAATTCATGGAAGATATAGTAACTCAACCTAGAAATAAGATTCAAAAACACAGATTTTAGATCAGTTAATCCCAAGATGATCTATCAATCTCCAAGGGAGAAAATAAAGTGAGAGACGAAGGAGGCACGAAGACCACTTACCCTAAAAGATACAACAAAACCAACACAACGATCAATCACCAAATGGATTATTCGGAGGGAAAATCAGTAAAATTCCATAGGGATAGAACTAGGTTGAGAGGGAAGGAAACATGGAGGAATGAAATGATATTTTCAGCCGAGCATCCAACATAAAACTGACACGCAATATTTTACAAGACAGGTAACGCTATTACATGTCATGTAATTTTCATGTCCCACATATTCCAAAAAAACCCATCACCTTTTATTAAAAATGTGTTTTTTAATTTTTAAAAGGCATGTAAACTATACAAAATATGTATATGTTCATATTGTCCACCCATTTCATGTAATATTTCAAGATATGGTTACACATCATGTAACACCATTACACCGCTTAAAAATCCCTATTAGACATTAGAAAATGGAGGTTTTATGTTTAAAATTACAAAAAATCACTAACTTCACCATATAGGTATCCTCCCAATTCCTTCTTGGTATTTCCCAACTAATGAAAAGAGACTTCCATAATATTTATTAAAACATGCCTAATTTAAATTTAATGGTATGTTACAACCTCTCATAGCTAAAAACATTCTATCATTATAAATTCTATCATTATAAATTCTATCATGAATTTTTTTTATAAAAAATGTGTGGCCAATACTCTCTCATCATTTCCTCACACTCTCACATCACATAAGAATCAAAAATGTGCTATCATAGCACTTGAAACAATAATATCATCCTCTAATGAATTATCTTCGTCTATGAATAAACTATTCTGATTGGATTATTAGTTAAGGATAATTCATGCTCAACCACAATATCACTCTATCTCAAAAACATGATATGAATTAGAAATATATTTTCTTAGCTACAATACATAGAACAAATTATGTATCAATTCCATCTATTATAGAAATTTCAAATGGTAAGCCACTTTAACCACCATATCAATTACCTAAAAAGGTCCTACAAAATGTGGAAAAAGAATCCCTTACCTCCCATGCTGTTGATGACCTAAACAAGGTAAAAAAAATTAAATAACACCTAGCACCCAATAAAAAATCCAATGGTATACACTAATAATTAACATAATATTTACATATTATTTGTTTCATTAACATCCTATGGTGAATAAACTGAATGTTTGATATCATCTTTTGGACCAAACTTAGTCCTGCCAAGGAACATTCACCGATCTTCGACCAAAAAAAGAAAGACTTATATGGATTGGCATACAAGGCCTAAACAGTAGCCATTATGATTACAGATTGGTAACTATTATTATAAGAAAGCTTATACAGTTCGAAATAGTCATAAAAAAATCCACCAAAACTAATGATGAAGGCACATAACATATCCTCAAGAATCATTATAGCCCTCTATATCTATGCATCCTTCTATGGATGGTATATCTCACTTAAACAAACCAGAGAAACCAATTTCTCTTGGAGGCCTCTCCAAAATTGAGAAGTAAAACATGTATCCCTATTTGAGAATACAGTAGATGTAACTCCATAAAAATTAAAATCCTCTCTCACAAATAGTTTTCCTAGATCCTCAACTTTGGTTTCATCAAGAATGTGTATAAAGTGAAAAACGTTGGTTTTCCTATCGATAAAAATCTATATCACGCCATTCTTTCTCTAGGTACATGGAAAGCCAACCACAATGTCAATAGAGATTCCATACCACTTCCAATTCAGTAATAAAAGTGGATGAAACAAAAAAAAAGGTTTATGATGCTGAACCTTTAATTGTAGTAAAGTATAACAATGAAAAAAAAATCAGCTATGCCTCATCTCATACATGGGCACAAAAATCAATTTTGTATAACATAAAACATATTTGTGGTTCTTGGTTGCATATAAAACTAGTAATTATATAAATCCCCCATCATAGATTTATTCATAGGAAAATTTATAATTCACCAATTTCAAAAACCTAGAAAATCATATGTGGATAACGACCTCCTAGTAATGGTCACCCCACCATAAAGAGAGTCTCCATGCTACAAAATTCATCATCAAGCCATTGTTTATAAGGAATCATCTTGGGAAGAGAAAAGGTTAACTGAACATTGTCCAAGACAACCTCAGTCAATATCTCAAGAACTCCAATATTCAACTATGTAAAAAATATCCATCACTTTACACACTTTAAATGATTATTTCATGAACATGGTTATAAGTTTCCTATTAAATGAATCTAAAATGAAATTTTTTTTCCATGGGGTAATGGAAATATAGATAACAAATGATTTCAGGTACTCCACCCAATTTCTATAGAGGTGATTTAAATATTTTTGAAAGAATATATAACTAAAGATCTTTTGGTAATAATTCAAGTTAAATATTTCTAAAAAAAGGTAATATCGCAAAATCCTAAGTGGATGCATTACAAAATAATGTTCATGGTCATAGGACATGTAATTATTCTCATGTGTCCTAATCTTTCGAGATACATAGCCAATTAAGTGATCACTCTATATATGAATACATCCTAAACCCAAAATTGATGAATTACATATGACCACATAGCCTTTCCTGGACTCTAGAAGAGTCAATACCATTTTAGAAGTCAAAATATTTTTCATATCAACAAAAAATATGAAATTTCTCATTTTAAGATAAATTTACCACCTTTCAAGTTATATCATTCATCAGAGATTCCAAATTCGAGAAATCCTTTACATATTGTTGCTAAAATCTAGCTACACCAAAGAATCCCTGAATATCAAAAACATTATGTGGTTTCTCCCATGTCATAACAAATTTTAACTTCTCGGAATCAACTAAAATACCATGTTCTAAGACTACATGTCCCATGAAATTCAATACTTGAATCCATAAATAACATTTTTATAGGTTGGCATAAAATCAGTTATTTATCAACAATACCAAAACTTCCCGCCGATGAAACACATTTTCCTCCTCATACTTAGAGTAAAGAAGGATTTGATCCAAAACAACCACCATGAAAACATCAAGAAACTCATGGAGAATCATATTCATCAAATCTATAAAGTCTCCTTAATCATTATTTATACCAAATTTCATGTCAAGATTCTAATAATGCTTCTACCTAATACAGAAGTTAGTTTTAGGGATGTAAGATTAATTTATTCTCAACTGGGGATAACCAGATCAAAGTTCAATATTCTAAGACCACTTCACCCCTTTAAACTAGTCAAACAGATCATCAATATATAGAAATAGATAATTTTCTTTACCATGAATAAATTGATCTAATAGTAATAAACACATAGGTGAAGTGATATATAATTTTTATTATAAAAATGAGAATAGGAACCACCAAAAGTGACATTCTAAAGCATATAAATCCTTTCTCTAACAAATCATACAAACAAGTCTTCAACTCTCTATTTTCAGTTGGTTATATTCAGTAAGAATGAAGAGATATTGGTTGATTACTAGACACTAAAGTAATATAAAACATTACCTCCCTTAATGGTGGTAAACTAGAGAACTCAAAAGGAAAAATCACAAGAAACGCGATGAAAAATTGGGGGAGATCATTGCTCAATGTTTCCCGATCTAGATCAAAAATGAATAGTGATACCAGTTTTCATAATTCAAGATTAGAAGTTATGGATTTACTCAAACTCATTTACCATTATCCATGTATTATATGGAACACTACATTGTGTTTATTAAAGAAGAACCATAAAAGATAACAATAAATTTAGAATTTATTATAAATATGCCAATCCCTCACAAAAATGACATAAAGATGTTTCATGTTGAGGACCAGAAAATACCATGAAATATAAATCTCCAATAATAATAAAACACAAACAGGTCAATTAAAACACTGATCTATTTTTTTCTAAGGGGTGAAGTAATATCCACAATATAAGATAAAATATCCATAGAATAATTTAGTAGATTCTAATAAGGGTAGATATAAATGAGTGATATGAACCATTATCAAATAAATCATTCATTAAAGATGATGATATAGTGATGGTACCTCTGAAACACACGAATAATTCTCGCCTATCGACCGGTCAAATTTCTGATGCTCTGTTAATGTGTATAGCAGCACTCGGGTGGAATCCTCGGCGATGATAATTTTTAAATAGTCGATTGTTTTTAGATGATTGTATTTTGATTAGGGGGGTTTGTTTGTATAGCTTAATTTAAATGATTGATTGTTTTAATAAATTGATAAAGTTTTGGGTGAGTTCATCATTAGGTAGTTAAGCTTTTGAAATCATTGAGCCTTGCTTTATATTGCTTTAAATTAACACCCACTTCACAAGATACCGTTGATTAAAATTCCTAACTGTTAAAGCTTTAATCCAAGCCTGAACTTAACTTAAGGTTATAATCTCTATCTGAGCTTATTGATGGTGGTGTATTTATGGTTCCAATAATCAATGGAAACCACATGTTAAAAAAACAAGTCCTTAATCCATGACATGTTTAAGTCCAACATACACAATGTTAATTCAATGAATATTCATCGAGAAAATACCCTCAATAACCTAACATCCCTAAATATTGACTCAAACCAATAATGGATTTACTTAGCCATTTGGGTGTTTAATAATCTGGTTATAATGATTATGATGGTAAATTAATAAGAGAATAAAAATAAAGGGATAAGAAAAGAGTGGCGCGTCGAACACACACACACACACAAAATGATTATAATTAAAAACAAACTTTCAATTAAATGAGGAAGCAAAGGAAGGGAAGTGGATTCAATTATATATAAACTATTTTAAGAAAATTAATATAAAACTACAGAAGTTTTATGAGAATAAGAGATATTGAAGAAGAAACATGCATTAAAACATAATTACAAAACACAAACATACAAGATTACAAACAAAGAACAATACAAAATTGAAAGGAAACAAAGAGAGAAGGAAGGGTATATAAAGTGAAAACATGAGTATGGAAGGTCCTTCCAAGCCTTTTTCAAGTCTTTGGTCATTCCAATTGATGCTCTTTTCTTCTGAAATGCCAACAACTTGAAGGAGATGAGGGGGATGTATTTATAGCCAAAGGAAGTGAACTGTTTGCATTCCCAATCTGTCCCTCCATTTGGCTCAATGATTTGGACATCCAAACAACCGAATATCGAGATATCTCCTTCTTCAAAGATGAATATAATAATTTTGGATGACCTATCTCAAAAGTTTGAGTCATTTAGACCTATGGATCCAAATTTATGGCCGGTTGAGTAAAAAATTTTAATATGTCCATTTAAATCTAATCTTTTTGAAGTCCAAAATGTGAAAGGGTTTTTGAATAGGAAGATGCATTCAAAGATGAATTATTTCTTCAAAAAAGTCTGACACCTATATCTTTTATTTCACAATGAAAAATATCATCTCTAATTGATGATTATATCCTGAGATATGTCATGAATGGTGTCTGGATTTTAATTCCTGTCTAGAATGGTGGGCTGGACTTCAAGGCATTAGTTGGGCACCTTTTTCTTGTATTTGGACCTTAAAATTTTTATACATGATTTCGTTGGATAATATAGAACATAAGGTGTAGTTTCATAAAATTTGGGATTTGGGATTTAGAATAGAAACTCAATCATCATTGATGGTCAAATTTCATCAAAAATTCTTTGGGCCTTGTTGTGTTGACCATATGAGCCTTAAAATAGAAGAATTGGCCCATGATTCATTCTAATGATATGTGAGAAATTGAATAAGGAATAATAAAAAATAAGAACCATACAATTTTAATTAGGAGGGTGAGATTTATAAATAAAATTGTAAACTGACACAATTGGACTACTTCTAAAAATGCTAAAAAATTATACTTAGTATTAAAATATTAATATTTCACACAAATTATGCACATTTCATATAAAATCAGTAAAGGGAGTATATAATAAGTCATGAAAATATTAATAACATCAACTCCACCACACTTAGTCTTATGCATGTCCTCATGTTCAATAGATATAATAAAATCATTTTAACTCACCAACAAATAGTAAAATTTTGTTTTCTCCAATCAGTGGAGGTTTAGACTATTTCAATCATCCATTTTGAATTCCACCACAAGTTGTTACAGAAACAATGTTTCAAAACAAATTCATTTTTTCATTTTAAAAATTTGAAATGGAAAATGCGGACACTCAAAACTCACTCCTCTCAAGATGATAAGATTAATTTGTGAAGGATCACTCTTTCACCGACCAAAAGTGAAAATCTTAGAGTTTAAAAGAGCTCTCAGCTTCCAATCCCTATACAAAGTTCACAACAATCAACATATATTTTTAAGGTGTTTTCTTGTGTATATGGGATGATAGGAATAAAATGTCTACGAGAGAGAGAGGAAGTGGGTTAAAACACCAACATAGAAAAAGAAATGCACATTTTTTTTAAATGAGACATGAAAGGAAATCGAAACGAATATTTATGAGGGAATGAAAATGTAAATAAAGACACAATAGAGGAAGAAAATTTGAAGGGGATGAGAAGATGAAATATTTACAAACCACAAAACTTCTCCCAATGACATAAGAATATAATGCAAGTGTTCTTTTTTATTTTTCTTTCTCTTTTTTCGAAAGTTGAACTTGGAAAAGATCTCACAATCATATCCCAACCCATGATTGATATTCTCATGACAATAATTGTAATAGTTATAACAAGATCAAAGGTTGAGGAATAGTTATTTTTGACCTACCCAAGAAACAGCCCAATTTATTAATTTTTTTGATTTTTTTTCATCATTTTTTGAACACTTGTCAATAAAATATGATCAATATGTCATAAGAATATATACATTCCCAAACCCCACTGAATAACAACCTCTCCCCCACACTGAAATTGATTCTTGCCTTCAAACATATGATAACATGGTGAAAATAAACAAAAGGGTACCGAAAATGAAATACATTCCCCCCACACTTAAATTTAAAAATAAATATTCATTGAAAATCTATGATGATATTGGGTGGGATAAGGAATTGGGCGTGTAATGTGGCTATCAAAGAAAAGGTTTTCACAGGCTCAAAGGGGATTTCAAAATGATTATTAATGTATGGTAAATGGGAGGCTATTAGGCTATTATAATTATCATGTGGCTTAGAAAATGCCTCTATCATATTAATGCACACTAAAGTAGGAAATTAAGCTCAAAGTTCCACAAAATCAAGAATCACTAATGGGGGTGAAAACACACATTTTGAAAAGATTTCCATAAGTGGCCTTAGCATGAAAGAAAATGTTGTTCCTCACGGTTTGGGAAAATCATTTTCCAAATCAAAAACTAAGCATTCAAAATTTGTTGGTTTTGGCACAAAATTATTTATGAAAAGACATGATGAAATTACAAAATTTTTAAGATGAAAACATGTATGTTAACTCCCCAAAATGTTTGGAAAAAATTAGAAAATTGGAAGGTGAGTAATCATGACTCTTGATTTTTTTTGTATATTTTTTTGTTATGATGTTTTTTTCTTTTGTTTTTGTTTAGGTTTTTTTAGTTTTTAATAAAGATACACCCAAAAAAATAGAAAGTGAAAAAGAAAGGGTTTGATAAAGAAAGTGGTAACAAAATGAAAGAGAGATGAATAAGAATAAAGAGGTAGAGAGAGGAAGAGATAAAGAGAGTTAAAGGGAAAGAGGTGCCCCCTGGTTTGGATTTGGCAGGTTTCCATCTCCATCTAGTGGTATGTCGACTGGAGAAGTTGGGGATCCAGTGGAAGTTGATATTGATCTGGGATTGCGTGTCCTCTAATGGTGATGCTTTAACTGATGTCCATTAACTGTGAATGTCCTTTTCGAAGAGGGGTCTTGGACATGCACTGAACCAAATGGGTAAACATTAGTAATAAAAAAGGACCTTCCCAATGAGAATTAAGCTTACCTAGGTGAAGCTGAAATCAATAATTGAAGAGCATTTCCTTTTCAACTTCATGAAATACCTTTCTTAGGATGTGTTTATCATGGAGTGCCTTGGATTTTTCTTTGTAGAGATTATAATTCATGTAAGAATCAAGTCGAAGCACCTCCAGTTCATCCAATTGCAAAAATCATTCTTCATTAGATTTTTCAAGATCAAAATTACATGTTTTCACTACCCAAAATGAATTATGTTGGATTTGAACTGGAAAATGACATGCTTTACCAAAAACTAGCCTAAAAGGAGACATATCAGTGGATGTTTTAAAGGCAGTTCAATAAGCCCAATGTGTTTCAACAAGTCTTTCAGGCCATTCATTTCTGGTGGGTTTTACATTTCTCTCAAGCACTCTTTCCACTACTCTATTAGAAAGTTCAGCCAATCCATTTGTTTGGGGGTGATATACAGTTGAAGTTTTATGTATAACCCCATTCGTTTTCAAGGAAGATTCCATGGTTCTATTACAAAAATGGGTTCCAAAGTCACTGATCAAGGAACGAGGCGTGCCAAATCTGTGGAAGATGTGTTTCTTTAGTAACTCACTAACAGTATGTGAATCATCCTTTCTAGTGGGTTTGGCCTCGACCCACCAAGAAACATAATCACATGTAAGAAGAATTTATGAGAAACCACTAGAAGGGGGGAATGGTCCCATTAAATCTATACCCCAAACATCGAAGATCTCACAGAAAATTAAAGTATTTTAGGGCATTTCATTTCTCATGGAAATTGTGACAAACTTTTGGAAAGTGTGACATGATTGACAGAACTCAAGTGAGTCCTTGAAGAGTGAAGGCCAGAAGAATCTGGAGTCTTGGACCTTTCGGGAGGTCCTTTGTGGTCCAAAGTGGTCACCACCAGGCATTGAGTTACAAAATTCTAATATGGAAGAATATTCATTTTCATCGACACATCGCCTTACTACCATGTCAGCCCCAATTTTCCAAAGTTTTTTTTCTTCCCAAAAATAGTATTTTGAATCACTTTTCAACTTTATTTTTTTTCTTTTGAAAAATTTTCAGGAAAAACACCAGAAACCACATAAATTACAATTGGAGCATACCATGGTATTTTTAGAGCGAGAAATAAAAGGTGCTCAGTGGGGAATTCTGGATTGATGATTTCAGAATGAGAAGAATTAAAAATTCTACTCAAGTGATCAGCCACATGGTTTTCTTTTCCTGGTCTATCTTTTATTTCAAGGCCAAACTCTTAAAACATTAGGATCCATCTTATTTGCCTTGGTTTGGAATCACTTTTCTTGAGTAAGAAATTTACAGTAGAATGGTTTGTGAAGATGATGATTTTGGCACCTAAGAGATAGGGCCACAATTTATCTAAGGAAAAAACCACTGCTAAAAGTTCCTTTTCAATGACAGTGTAGTGAGAATGAGTTTCATCCAATGTTTTGAGGCATAATAGATGACATGAGGAATATTTTTTCTTCTTTGACCAAGAACAACCCCAACGTCTTTATCAGAAGCATCACACATCAACTCAAAGGGTAAAGACCAATCTGGGTGTTGGATTATCGGGGCATATGTAAGAGAAATTTTGAGTTCAACAAAGGCTCTCCTGCAAACCTCATCGAAACAGAAAGTGACATCATTTTGGAGAAACCGATTGAGTGGGAGGGAAATCCTACTGTAGTTATAGATGAATCACCGATTGAAACTGGCATGAGTGAGAAATGAATGGATTTAAAGAATAGAAGTGGGCTGAGGAAGTGATTGGATCACATTAATTTTGTAAGGATCGACTTCAATACCATCTTTTGAAACTATGTGCCCTAAAACAATCCCATTTGTAACCATGAACTGGCATTTTTCAAAATTTAATAGAAGGTTACACTTGACACACTTTTGGAGGACTAGAGAGAGTGAATTCAAACAAGATTCAAATGAATCCCCATAAATGGTGAATTCATCAATGAAGACTTCCATGTAGTGTTAAATGAATTCAGAAAAGATACTCATCATACACCTATGGTATGTTGCAGGAGCATTGCAAAGTCCAAAAGGCATTCTTCTACATGCATATGTTCCAAAGGGGCATGTGAAAGTAGTCTTTTCTTGGTATGGAGGTGTGATTTTGATTTAGAAGTAGCTGGTGTATCCATCAAGAAAGCAATAGTGTGACTTTTTGGTTAATCATTCTAGCATTTGATCAAGTAATGAAAGAGGGTAGTGAACTTTTCTTGTTTCAACTTTCAATTTCCTATAGTCGATGCACACACACCATTTGTTGTTCACTCGAGATGTGACTACCTCTCCATGTTCACTTGTGAAAATAGTTATCCTACCCTTCTTAGGTACAAATTGAATTGGACTAACCCATGTACTATAAAAAAATAGGTAAATAATACCATCTTGAAGAATCTTAGTGATCTCTTCCCTAACTACCTCAAGTATGAGTGGATTGAGTCTTCTTTGTGGTTGTCTAATTGGTTTGGATGACTCCTAAATATGAATGTGATGCATGAAAAGGGCAGGGATGATTCTTGATATTTCATCTATGGTACACTATAAGGCCTTTTCGTTTTCCTCTAACACTTGAACAAGTTTGGACTCCTCAGTTTTGGTAAGTGAAGAAGAGATAATGATAGTATAAGAGTTATCATAGAAAAGGAATGCATATTTTAGGTGTTCAAGAAGAGGTTTTTGATCAGTATCATCTCTTGTTTGTGGGTTAACCATCTCATGAATGGATGAAGGGACTTCAGTTTCTTTACATTCATTTTTCATTAATACCGTCCAAGGTGGAGTAGTAGAGATCAGAGTTAATGTGGGATTCAAGAGAGTTTTCATGTTCCTCTAGATTTATGGAGTCTATGAATGAGAGGTCCACATCAACTTCACCATTTATGACTTGGTTAATTATGGTGTAGATTTAACAAGATCCTTTTTCATTAGAACATGAAGAACATGGTGTATTGGGGTTTTATTGACTCTTAGAAGTGTCCTCAGAAGCATGGATTGAGAATGCAGAGTGATCCTCAAATGGGTATTGCATGTCTTGGAAAATGTTGAACTTGACCAGTTGGTCACCAAATTCCATGGATAAGATGCCTGAATGGACATCAATCTTGGTTCTCGCAGTCATGAGGAATGGTCTTCCTAGAATTAGGGAAGATTAAGAAGAGTTCATCTCAGTTTCCATGTCAAGGACATAGAAATCAGTAGGGAGGATAAGATCATTGACTCAGATAAGGACATACTCAATTATTCCCTGAGGACTGGCTATGCTTCAATTGGCTAATTGAATGACAACACCCGTTAGATATAAGGGACCTAGACCAAGTTTGGAGAAGATAGATTTGGGCATGACATTAATTGAGGCTCCTAGGTCTATGAGTGCATCATCAAAGTTGGAACTTCCAATTTGGCATGGAACCATAAAGGTCCCTAGATCCTTGCACTTTATGGGAATAGACTGCTGGGTGGAAAAATTTTAGAAGGTCCTAAGTTGCCTCTAGTGGGTACACAACTCCTTGAGAAACTTGGCATACTTAGGAATTTGATCTATGGCATCTAAGAGGGGAATGTTGACTTCAACACATCTAAACATGTCGAGCATTTCAAGATCGGGTTCAAAGAACTTCTTTTGAATAGAAATGGCTCGAGGAAAAGGAATTGGGTTCCTATGTGGAATAGAATGAGGTGAGGTAATGGATTCAGGTTCCTTTTCAAGTTTATTTTTCTTTTCATTTTCTAGGTCAACATTCAAAGGTTGTTTATATAACTTATCTTGAGGTATAACAATTTTCTTTCCGGATATAAGTGAAATTGCACTTACATTACCCTTGGGGTTGGGTAAGGGTTCAGCAGGAAGTTGGGAAGAATGGGATGGCTGCTACTGACTAAGGTGGGATGAAAGTTGACCAATTTGGGTTTCAATGTTATTGAGGATGGAATGGGTGAAGGAGGAAATAACTTCCACTGCACTTTCCCATGGTTTCTTGGACAAAGAGGCTTGTCCCAAATTGATATTACCTTGATTTTGGTTCTTGGGAAAGCAATTGTATTGGTTTTGGAATTGGGAACACTCACTAGGATAATGGAATCCAGGAGGAGGATTTTTCCTTTGAGGTTGAGGAATAAAAGGATAAGGTTGTTGGAAATTACCAACACCTTGACCATATTGAAACTGGTTTGGGTTTTGAGGAGGGAATTGAGGGGGATGAGATATGGTATTACCATACCTAAGGGCTTGGTTATAGGAATATGAGAAGGGTTCTGAGTGAGGTTGGTTGATGTTTCTAACAAATTGACCTGATAGTTGAGGGTTGGTGTTCCACTGAGCATATACTGAATTGAAATCCATTAGTTCAGATGAATCGGATTGATCCTCTTAAAGTAGTGGACATGTGTCTATTGGATGAGATGAAGAGTTGCAGATTCCATAGTTTTTGACAGGTCCAGGAAACATTTATTGTGGAGAAGATGAGGTTGGGGATTTGGTAGCCGCAGCTAGTTGTCGCACAAGACCTATAAGTCCACTCATCCACTCGGTCATCTTGTTCTCCTAAATTGATTGATTATGTTGGGCTTGTTTGACTTGAGAAATTGATCGAGTATGGAATTTTTTTATATTTTAAGCCATGTTACTTATGAGATCTCTTGCAGCTACAGGAGTTTTATCAACAAGAGAACCACCACTTGCAGCATCAATGAGAGTTTCCTCCATATCCAATAACCCCTCATAGAAGTATTGGATCAAGAGTTGATCAGGGATTTGGTGGTGTGGGTAGGTTGATACAATATTTTTGAACCTCTCCTAATATTCATGGATTGATTCACTTGGGAACTGATGGATACCACTTATTTCCTTTCAGATAGAATCAGTACGTGAAGCAGGAAAGAATTTTTCTAGGAAGAGTCGCTTTATGTAATTCCATGTGGTTATAGAACCAGGAGGAAGGTAGTAGAACCATGACTTAACAATGTTATCTAGGGAGAAAGGGAATGATTGATGTTTGATTTGTTCCTCAAGAACCCCTTGAGGCTTCATGGTGGATCACATCACTTGGAACTCTTTAAGGAGAAGATGTGGATCCTCACCGGCTAGCCCGTGGAAATGAAGAAGAAGATGAATCAAACTCGATTTGAGTTTGAAGTGAGATTCTATGTTTGGATATTGAATACCAAGAGGTTGGTAATTCATATCAGGGGAATCAAGTTATTTTAGTGTTTGTTCCCTGATATTTTCCATATCTAATTGAATTGTTTGGACAAGGACTGGTTCTTGAATGAGTTGATTATCTCGTGTGTTCCTCCTAAGTTGGTGAAGTGTTCTCTCAATTTCAGGGTCAAACAAATCTAAGGGATTGTTTGGGAGGCTACGGGGCATTCAAAGAGATGTTGGAAGGAAAAGGAAGATGGGTTTTTGTTTGTAATTTTTTTTTTCAGTTTATGATTTTTATGAGAAGAAGAGTTTTTCTTTGTGTTTTTTTTTAATTTTTTTTAAATTTTGTTTTTTTTGTTTTTTTACAATAACTAGAAAATAATGACTACATAAAGAACTATCCATGGAAACGATGCCATTTGGAATGCACGCCCTATTATTTCCTATCGACCAGTCAAAGTTCCAATGCTCTACTAATGTGTATAGCAGCACTCGGCTCGAATCCTCGGCGATGATACTTTTTAAATAGCATGTTGTTTTTAGTTGATTGTATTTTGATTAGGGGGATTTGTTTATAGAGATTAATTTAAATGATTGATTGGTTTAAAAAATTGATAAAGATTGGTGTGAGTTCATCATTAGGTAGTTAATCTTGTGAAATCATTGATCCTTTCTTTATATTGCATTAAATTAACACCCACTTCACAAGATAATGTTGATTGGAATTCCAAAGTGTTAAGGGTTTAATCCAAGCCTTAACTTAACATAATATTATAATCCCAATCATAGATTGTTTATGGTGGTGTATTTATGGTTCCAATAATCCATGGAAATGACACGTTAATCAAAACAATTCATTAATCCATGACATGTTTAAGTCCAACATACACAATGTTAATTCAAAGAATATTCATCGAGAAAATACTCTCAATAAATTTACATCCCTAAATTTTGACTCGCCCCAATAATGGATTTACTCATCAATTTGGGTGTTTGATAATTTGGTTATAATGATTATGATGATAAATTAAGAAGAGAAGAAAAATAAAGGGATAAGAAAAGAGTGGTGCGTCGAACACACACACACACGAACAGTGATGATAACTAAAAACGAACTTTTGATTGAATGAGGAAGAAAAGGAAGGGAAGAGGATTCAACTATATTTAAAATATTTTAAGAACATTAATATTAAACTACATAAAGTGTATGATAATATGAGATATTGAAGTTGAAACTTTCATTAAAACAGAATTACAAAACACAAACTTACCAGATTACAAACGAAGAACAATACAAAAGTGAAAGGTAACAAAGAGAGGAGGAAGGGTATATCAAGTAAAAACATGAGTATGGAAGGTCCTCCAAATCCTTTGGAAATTCTTTTGTCATGCCAATTGATGCTCCTATCTTCTGAAATGCCAAAAACTTTGAAGGAGATGAGGGGGATGTATTTATAGCCCATGGAAGTGAACTGTTTTCCTTCCCAATCTGTCCCTCCACTTGGCTCGACGATATTGACATCCATACAGCCGAATATCAAGATATCTACTTCTTCAGTGTTGAATATATTAATTTTGGCTTACCTATCTCAATATTTGGATTCATTTGGACCTATGGAACCAATGTTATGGCCGGTTGATTAAACAATTGTAATATGTCCATTTCAATCCAATATTTTCGAAGTCCAAAATGTGAAAGGGTCTTTGAATAGGAATATTCCTTCAAATATGAATTATTTCTTCAATAAAGTCTGCCACCTACATCTCCTCTTTCACACTGAAAAATAGAAGCTCGAATTGAAGAACACATCACGAGATATGTCATGAATAGTGTCCAGATGTTAATTCCCGGCCAGAATGGTGGGCTGGACTTCAAGGCATTAGTTGAACCCCTTTTTCTTGTATTTGGACCTTAAAATTTTTATACATTATTCCTTTGGATAATATAGAACATATGGTGGAGTTTCATAAAATTTGGGCTTCGGGATTTAGACCAGTAACTGAATCATCATTGGTGGTCCAGTTTCATCACAAATTCTTTGGGTCTTGTTGTGTTGACCATATGAGCCTTCAAATGGAAGAATTGGACCATGATTCATTCTAATGATATGTGAGAAATTGAATAATTAATCCTAAAAGATAATAACTATACAATTTGAATCAGTAAGGTGATAGTTATTAATAAAATAGTAAACTAAGTCAATTGGAATACTTCTAGAAATGGTCAAACATTATACTTAGTATTAAAACATTATTATTTCACACAAATTATGCACATTTCATATAAAATTTGTAAAGGTAGTATATAATAAGTCATAAAAATATTAATAGCATCAAACTATCATATTCACTGGAACCATATCTACTTCCTCTTGAGACTCTTGTTCTGTGTGAAGAATCTTTGTGTCAAATGTCTGTGGATGGAACTCCTTAGATATTTAAACATATGATTGCACCATCATATTTTTTTTGTTCTAACGATATCATGAAACTAGGTGGAGAAAAATAGATATAAAAAAATTTCTAAAAGTGTAACGAACAACCAAAGTAACCACATATTGTAGGTTCATTAATTCAAACAGATTTTTAATGTCTAGGATTACCACACTAAAAGCAAGTCAATCAGCCACTTCAAGGAACTGCAGGAGGTATAGAATAACCCTGCTATTAATATCCACCATAAGACGCATAAAATTTACTCTTAACATTATAAGAACTCCTATAAATTCATCATGGAGAAAAATAAATTCCATTCAACCTTGACTTACTAGAAGATCATGTTCAACCATCAACACCCAATACAACACGTCTTCTTAAGAACAGATCTTCATCAAGAAAAAATAAGAAAGAACATCATAAAAATTACCATATCCAACCATTTTTTATTCATATTCTCGTCCAATAAAATCTAAGGTAAAAAATAAATAATCTCAATGAATTGGTTCACGTATTCCATCACGGTTCTGTCATCCATCTCAACATTGAAAAACTCAATATCCTTAGATAGAACCGTAAATTATAGATATAAATGGTTAGTGAAAATATCATTAAAGTATTTCCACTATAAACCCTCATGATTATTAATTATCACCATTATATACCACCATCTTCTACTAGGTCCCTCAAGCTTAAAAGTATCACACTTTACCTTAATTGCTTTTGGAGTTTATAGAAATTCAAATAAAAGCTCTATTTTTCTCATCTAGAACGAATCCTCTTGAGGATAATTAAAAAATTGGAAGGTATGTGGTTATGATAAAGGAAATCTTGATCAAAATTATTTGATTCATCCATATGTGGTTCCAGAAATAGATTTTGAGTGGGTATTGGTGCTTGTGCCTATCCCAAAGCATGGAAAACAATCACAACAACCTCAATTGGATACTTGTCCTTGAGTGAATTTTCTCACTGTGGTTTATCAATTTCTTCTTTTATGATGCTATTCACACATCTTATTAGAGGAATGATACTAAAAAACATAAAAAAACATTGAATAAATCATAATATTACTTAGATCAATAACTCAAACAAGATCAACAAGTAAAATTAAACCCATTAGATAGGGAAAAAATATTTTTATTTCAACTACACAAATAAAAAGCAAGGAAAAGACTAGAACTATTTCTCAAGAAAAATTTCCCAAACCACCCATGGAGACACAAGACTCATTAATATGAGAGATACCTAGACACTCACTCACAACTACCTTATAATTCCCAATAATATTTCACAACTACATACTAGAATCCAGTAAAGATGCTCTACCTACACCTTTGATACCACATTTTATTAAACTAGTTCAGATACCCTAGAACCTTGAAACATGATCCAACACTTACATAGACCAAAGTGAATTCTTAATACATAAAGGTTGGAGAAAAACACTTGGAATCATACAACATAAAAGTGATAATAAATTTTTCTCAAACAAAACTAATGAAATAGATATATATATATATATATATCAGTATTCTAAAAAAATACAATGCGAGATAGTACTGGAAACCAAATTGGTATATAAAAAAACCAAATTGTACATAATAAAAGTTCCATAAAATAGACATGATAAACTCCACATACAAAGTACACATCACTCTATGACCTAATGAATTATGAACATCCACCTCCTCTAAGTGTTTCCTTCTATTTTCTCAAACATAGAAGTAGAAAATCTATAAATTCCAGAATTCCATGGTATGGTATGAGATAGAAATTTAACCAGGGTCTCATCAAGTGTTACATCATAATATCACTTAATAATAAACCAAATAATGATTTCAAATTTAAATCCAAACACTTGTGGTAGGAAATTTTTATATATAAGACAATACATTATTTGACTTCAATTTTATGGAAAAACATTTCAACATAGATTAAATAAATATTTTATTTAAAATAATGTATATAAATCAATATTCATGAGTAAAATATTTTTATATCAATAATATATATATATATATCAAAACAATCAAAATAGGCACCATGGTTATCTTCTCTACAGTATGGTAGTTTCTAGTTATACATTCCACCCACATCTCATATCAGAGATCACAACAAATATGTATACACACATTTCTTTGGATAATTCTAAAAGGTCCCATTAACATCTCATCCGAGAAAAGATATGCACAACTAGTTTTTTTAGAGATGTAATAATCAAAAAAATATCCATGGATTTCTCGTCCTAACAGGCTTGTCCAAAAACCCACTAACTACCCATGCTCGCATGGGTTCAATCAATCAATAAATAATGTGATAAATATTTCGATTCATTTTAAAATACAATTTATCCATTTCCAATTTCAATATTAAAATTTCATTTAAAATACAAAACATAGAATTTTCATCAATTTATGCCTTTTAAGACAAAATCCTATTAAAGGTTTATATAATTTCAATTTAATCCATTTTTTTTAAAATCAATTCATAGATCATTTCAAAATTTTTATCAATTTTGAAACATGCCCCAATATCCAATTATATTGGAATTGGGTGTTTTTCAACATAATCCATACCAATTAAATTTAAAATCCAATTCTCATAAAATTGGAATTTCACAATGCAATTAAAATTAATTTCAAAAAATAATAAATTCAAGGTCTAATAAATTGGAAAATCTTAAATGGAACCATATACCTTTTCAATATAATAACATTTCTCACAATGGGACTCACCCACAAAAATTGAAGGAAAGGAAGATCTAGGAACTCAACCTAGAAACAATACTATTCAACAAAACCGGGTTTAGATCCATCAATCCCAAGACAATCTATCCAATTTCATAGAGGATAATTGATAGATCTGTAGGAGACAGGGAGAACACATACCTGGAGAGATTCACTACAACTAATACTATGATAAATAAATGAATAAATAATATAGAGGGATTGATTATCAACAAAATTTCCTAGGGGTGGATCTTTGTCATGTGTAAAAGAAACATTAAGCAATTAAAAGATATTTTCATCTAAGAATCTTTCATAAAAATTAAATTCAGGACTATACATAGTGTTTAACTCCATTAGATGTCATGAAATTTTTGAGTTCAACATACTCTGAAAAAACACATCGGCTTTAATTAAAAAAAGTTATTTAATATTTACATGATGTGTAAACCGTACAAAATATGTATCCCTTTTCATGGTGTATCGATTTCACGACATATTCTAGGAAATTATTACAATGTTTTAAATAGTATTACAAGGCATGTAAATCCCCAACATACTAAACAAATTATAGGTTTTATACTAAAAATTACAAAAATATCCCTAACTTGATGACTATAGGTAGACTCTCAAATAATTCTTGTAGTTACCTAAACAATGAAAGAGTAAATCAAAATTAAATCTTAAAACATACCTGATAGAAACTCAATAAGGTGTTATATTTTTAGACCAAATCCTTCTAGGGAAACAAGTGTAGTTATAAATGTTCAGATTAGAGAAAGTATTATGTGAGTAGTAAATGTGAAGGGGAGGGAGGCACCTCACACCGGTCCTTCTATGTTAGAAATGGCCATGGAATTTCAACTCTAGTATCCACGAATGTTTATAGGGGAGGGTGGTTCCTAGTTATATGAGAACTATATTGAGCCTATTTGGACAATCCTTGAGAATCTTGAGACCACTTAGTACATGGGGTTGAATTTGGTAGTTTATATTTTGTGGGAATTAGTGATATGGTGGTGGGAAATATTAATCTTGTATTATAAGTATGTGGAAATATTCTAGAAAAAATTAAAGAAATAATTCTTTGATCATTTTTTCATATAGACCCCATGTGATGATAAGGCATGGGATTTATTACACCTAATGGAAAGAAGTATATCAATAATAGAGCATGAAAATAATTATATAGACTTGAAAAAATTCTCCCATTAGATATTTGAGGATGAGGTAGCTCTATTATAGTAGTTTAAGTATTGGTTGAGGTACATAATTCATGTTTAGGTGATTTTCTACCATCTTATCACCTTTTTTATACTCATGAACCTGGTTCTTATCTCTTAAATGAATCTAAGAAAGGGAAATAGAATAGTGTAGTTACATTAATCATGGACTAAAAGTGGATTATATAGAATCCAAAGTAACCATTATGATGGGATACTCAAGATCAATAGTTGGTAGGGAATCTGGGGAAGTAGTTCACTATAATGTCATCTGTGTGGTAGGGGTATATTCAGCCTCAGTGTAACAAAGAACTAGTTGAGTAATAAGCCTGCAGAAAGATGGGTTACCCCCAAATTGTTTTCTATATTGTGATATAGGTGCCATGTAACTAAGGGTCCAGACCAGTGTAGGGTTATGGGATCACATTATAAATTCCATGATAATATTGTAGTTTTATTTCTATAGGCTATTTAGGGGGAGCCAAAAGTCGTGGAGTGAAAGATAAAGAGGAAAAATTATTTTAGGAAAGTGTTTAGTGGGGAAGGAAGGAAATGTTTTAGGGACCAAATTCATGCTAGTTACATGCTGTAAAACCTACTCCCACAGACCAAGATTTTTATCCATAAGTAGTATGAGTTTTGATCTCATTATTTTCCACTCTTCAATATTCTTCATTTGATATTTGGGATCTTAGTCAGTTATATAAGCTCAATTTTTTAGTGGCTTGGGTTTAGATGTGGGGTAATTTTATGGGATTATTCCATCAAAACACTATTTGGAATGTGGGTAGAGGGTGTCCATCATTATTTAGAGTGATCAATAGATGTCAAAAATTATTGGTTCATGTGGGAAAAATTTATTTTTGAGATGACTGGATTTGAACTAATTCTTGGTATTGACTGAATGGTTACATTCTGAGTTCACATTGACTGCTATCAGTGGTGGGTAAGGTTCATGTCTTTTTATGGTCATCAAAACATACTTATCGATGAATGGGGAATATTGTTAGGTCATGGAGAACTATATTACAAGCATCTTGGATAGGTGACTTATGAAGTCACCAATTTTATGTTAGATGATGGAGGGACTCATAAGGGAATCATTACTCTTATGGAAGATTAGTTATAAGATGTATTTATAGAGGACTTCAGTGGAATGCCACTAAACTATGGAATCTAGTTCATGATCGAGCTTATTACATGAATAGATCCTATTTACATTCCACCATATAGAATGTATTGGACGAGTTTTGGGAACTATGATTTAGATATATGACTTAAAAACCTTGGGGTTGATCAAGACAAGAACCTTGGGGAAATTCAGGCTTTTTTTTCAAAAAATAATAATTGTTCACTATGATTATGTTTCAATTATAGGAAGATACATCAAATGAAAGTAAATAAATGGTAACCAATTATGAGGATAAACAACTTTTTTGAACAGTAAATAGGATTTTTGGTGTTTTATAAGGTTGATTTGAGGTTGGGGTGTCACCAGGTTAGGGTGATAACATTAAAATTACCTCATATATATATATATATATATCTAAATTAGATAGAATTCATATGAGTTATTGGTTATTCCATTCATCTTAATGAAGAAACCCATTATGTTTATGTCCCTAATAAATTGGGTCCTCCATATGTTCTAGGATTCATTTTTGGTGGTCTAGGTTGATGATATCCTTGTGTACTTCAGATCATGGGAAGAAACTGCTCATTATTTAAAGTTGAAGTTAGGCATGTTTTGGTAGAATTTTATTTATTACAATCTCTATAAGTTTAATTTCTGTATGGACCATGTTATCTTTCAATGAAAAATTATCTATGAGGTTGGTATGTCTATTAAAATAAAGAATTTTAGAGCTCTGGTATCTTAGGAGTAAAAAAAAACCTATTTAACATAATTATATTCCTAGGATTGCTAGGATACTATTGGTGGTTTATTTAGGAATTATCCTACCTCATAATGCCTTTGACATGCCTAAACAGGATGGTGAATAAGTTCATATGGTAAGAATCATGGAGGGATGCATTAGAAGAGTTGAATAAGTGATCAAAAATGGTTCCAATTATGACCCTACCTAATCTTGTTAAGTTGTATAAAATATATTATGATGCATTAAGGATTAGGCATATAGAAATTATAATACAAGGTGGTCATTTTGTGGCTTATCGTTCCCAAAAATATATCCCACAAGAAGGAAACTATCCAATACATGACCTTGAGGTGGAAGTAGTATTTCATTCTCTAAGATGCTATCAATTCTATCTACAGGGTAATAGATTCCTAGTCTATACAGAATATAAAATCCTAAAATATATATTATCTCACCCTGATTTGAACTTTTAACTATAGAGGCATATGGAATACATACAACTTTTTGATTTTTAATTAGATTATACCCTTGAAAATGGAAATATATTTTTTGATTACTTATGTAGGATGATTCAAGATCATGTTTTTTGGGAGTTTAGTATTGAATAGAAGCTGATGGATCCCTTGCTGAGATGCATTTGGTTGTGTAATAGTTTCTAGGGAAAGTAACCCTCACATATTTATATGTTTTTATTCACTTATAGATTTTATTAAGAGGAGATATTTATTTGATTTAGAGAACTTTACTTTATGGGATAATATTAATGTTGGGTACCCATCACCAAACTGGTTTCTTAATGAGTATGTGATCCTTCATATTCAAGGGGGTTTCTTAGTTATTACAGACATATAGGAAGTGCAAGTGAGTGAGTTTCATTTTTTTAAGTTGGAGTTTCACCCTATTATATCCAAAATGTGTTGACATATATAATGATAATACATGTGGATATGAATGAGGAAGTAGATAGTGAGTTTCATCATGAGGTGTTCCACCTATTTATAGGTGAAGATTAATCATTAAAGGCATGTGTTTATCTTGAAGTAATTTACCATTCTAAATTGGAAGTGGTATAATGTTACTATGTATTTTGTGATGGGTCTACCAATGAATCCTTAGAGAATGAATCCATATGGGTTGATGTGGATCACTTTACCAAGGTTAATCATTTCATACCTATTTGGGAGACCTTCACTATAGATTATATGGGGACACTTTATGTTAATGAGGTTTTGTGGTTACATGGGGTTCCTAATATTATAGTCTTGGACATATATTCCCATTTCATGTCCCAATTTTGGAAGGAGTTACAAAAATCACAAGGCACATGGGTGAATCAGGTCATTTTTTACCTCCCCAACTGACGAGTTGTTAGAAAAAACTATAAAGATCATAGAGTACATGTTTAGATCATGCATCTAAGATTTTGGGGTGTCTTGAGAGAAGCACTTATAATTCATAAAATTATCCTATAATAATATATACCATGAAACCATTCAAATGGTTCCCTGTGAGTATTTTTATGGGAGGCTATGTCATTCACCCTTATGATTGCTAGATATGAGTGATGTAGAAAATATTGGACTAATCCTCATTCAGTAGATAGAAAATAAAGTATATCTGATTCATAAGAGAATGAAGATATCTATGAGAATGAAAAAGACATACATGGATCAACATTTTAGACCACTCAAGTTTGAGATAGGTTACTTGGTATTCTTATGTGTGTCACCTAACACCAAAACATATAGATGAAAGGGAAATTGGAATCAAGTCATGTGGGGATATTTGAGACTATATAAAGGGTTATCCCAATGGAATACCGACTAGAAATTCTATTGTTGTTTAATTAAATACATGAAATGTTTCATTTATCCTAGAAATAATACTACATTATGGATATATATCATGATTTTGATGTTGAAAATATCAATATCAAGGTTAATGCATCCATTGAGTAGAATCTAGTCCATATTAGGGATTATAGTGAGTATGCATTCCATTTACAATATATCCCTCTTGTCCACATGTTTTGGATACATGGGAACATCCTTGAGGAAACATGGGAATGAAAATTTGAAATGTAATTTCATTGGAAGAAACTAATTATCTAGGAGGATAGTGATATTTGATGGTGCTGATCTAGTATAACTTGTCTTGTGATGGGGATATTTAATACCCCACATCATCATTAAGGTAAAAAAATAATTTTTTGGTTGAAATACATATTTTTTATTTAATTTAGTGGATAAGGGGGTTCTGGGGATCTTAGATGTGTTTAAGAGGCTTGAGAGGGGGCCAGGAAATGTACCCTTAAGGATACAATGCCACTGACTATCTAGTGTGTAAGGTCTTGGCCCTGATTCCCTAGTAAATAACCATGTATGGTTAGCCACATAGCCTCAAGAACACCTCCTAATATTCTAGATGTTGTGGACTAGTAGTGATGGTATAAGGTGGTGAAGTGGAGAGACTATACCCTCATGATTAGAGTAAAATAGAGAAGTATGATAATTAAATAAGAAGCATAAATGAATTATAATTAACAACTAGAATAGATAATGGAATAGAAATCTAGATAAGGTAATCATAATGAACAATAATAGTCGACACTATATAGAAAATGATATCAATGTAAGGATACTATAAAAAAATAACATTCCCACATGGTAATAGGAACCCAATATAATACATGTATAAAACAACTCCAATTGACCAAAATCTACCTTCAAGCATCATGATCCAAGGTATGCTCAAATAATTTTAGGATCCCATGCCCTGTAAAAATTAAGTATCCATTACTATTCAATTTTACATTTCCCTACCTACATTAATGAAGTCTATCCAGGTACCAAAAGATGGTTTGAACATGGTTTGATATTAACATAGTAGGTTACCACTAATATTGCCGAAAAAAATCTATCCCATTTATGAAAACATAAACCATGTGTAGGTATAACATTTAATGCTTTGAAAAGAGTATCAAATATAGGAAATTCTAAGAATACAAGTTGTAAATAAGAGCATCCTAATAAAGAGGAGCATTAGTATATAAAAGTGAATTAATAAGGTAACTACTATATTTGGTCTGTGACAAATACATATAATGTATCAGGCCTAAATGGGTTTGAACCCAATGCGAGAGACTAAGGGTTCCTCTTTGAGACTAAGGAACTCATCCAATGCGAGCTCGGGATAATGAAGAATGTAAAGGGATAGAATCTAATGGCCTATGGGCGTGGGTACTAATGTTCAAATATAGTGATTTAGGGGTTATAAGATCCATTCCTCGACCTCTACTATCGATTCCATAATGATAATAGAGGTTGGTTCCATATAGAATTATCCATAGTCGCTGCCATACCGAGATATCCAATATCAAGTATGTAATATAAAAATGTTAAGGGAAAATGCTAATATATATTCCCATGTACAAACATCCATATAAAATTCAAAATCAAAGATATAATTCATATCATTAAAATTACCTTATTTTAAACCATACAATTAAAAACTTTGTTCACATTTGACATCATGAAAAAATATTGTTTCAACCCTTCAATATATCATTTAATTTACATTAGTCTTGTACCAATAGATGGAATTCCCACACACCCATGGAGGTGGCTATAGTTAAGGGGTAGGTAATCAAACCCACCATAGAGGTGTTTAAGGTTGAGGCTGACAACCTTCATGCTCTTTATGGTTATATGGGAGTATCACATTGAAGTTCAATAATTAATTTAAGATATAAGTCATTTTAGGGGAAATTTGCAGAAAGTAAAACATACAGAATAATAAAGATAATTCATTAGAGACATGAAATTTAGTGTAATGTTATATACCACATACCTTATGGAATTAGGTGAATCCTCATCTAGTATCAGTTTCTGATTTTTTTCTATAATAGAATAAATTAGAAAACTAGACAATCAACTTAAAAATTTGGCAAAAGACCCTTCTTGAATATCGTACAATGGATGATGAGATAAAAAAGGAAAATAATGAATAATATTCGAGAAACATTCGGGAGGGGTAAAACTAGATTATGTCAATGTCAATTGGACTATGTTTGAGGGGAAAAGATCAATGTCTAGGTGAAGAAGGGATGTTGGGGATGTATCCTAGTAGTAAAATGAAACCTAATAATCCTATTCCAAAAATTTTGGGGTTGAGTATTGGAAGCATAAAATCTTGGGATGGGGTCTTGGTGGCTTCTTGGTGTTATTACATCAATAGGAAGGAGTTGGAAGTGTGGCAAATGTCGCAACTGAGTCAAATGGGCCTAACATCTTCAATAAAGGGTTTTGTGGAAATAGATGAAGGCAGCGGTGTCATGATGAATCAGGTAAAGACTTTAGTAGTGATAGATGATGTAGTAAGGGGTAGTACTTGGTAGTTATAGAGATCATGAAACTGGAGACCCTTGGTAACGTTGAGGGACAATGACCAGGGTGGATTCTATGATGGAAGAATGATAAAATAGAGGGAGAAAAAAGGTTCAAATACCTAGGTGCAGTCCCAGATGAGGTAAGAGAAGGATGAAAGTACCAAAAATGAAAATCATATTGGAATAATCAAAGGGTATGGATTTTCCATCAGTACCAAGACCCATGAATTCTTACATAGGGATGTTCTTGCTAAGAAACATTGCCGGTCAGCCGCTTCGAAGAAATAAAATTAAGAAACAACTATTGTGGGATTCCTATTGGGTGTCTAGTATTTGGTAATTCAAAAAAAAATTATTGGTACTAGTTCCTTTAGGAATGTTGGATGTGTAATATTACCCCTTAACCCAATTTAAAAGGTAATTATTCAAAAAATAATAAAAAATAAGGCCTTTGAGCTTGTCGGCCAACCTAGGTGAAGGATGAAGGGATCTACCAATGTGGTTAGTTGCTATATAAGTGGGGGAGAAAGAGATAATATTTATTTCTAAAGAGGGAAGGTAAAAAATTTCATTTCATCCAAATTTAATGGGCCACATAATTTGGCCACACATTTGGCCAAATGGTGCACCAAACACGTGAGAACACTATCCAAGGGAGTCAACTTCTCACATGGTTAGGTGCACGGTTAGACTAACCATACAAATCCATTACAAAAAACACTATACGAAATGTTTGAAATTTTTTCTTATGGTCATGAGGCTTGATACATATGGGTTGTTCAACCATGATAAACCCTCTAGGGAATTCATGGTTAAGGTGTGTGGTTAGTACTAACCATGCACTAACCATTATCCTCACCCCTGTTCTTCCAACAACTAGAAATTCGAGGCTCTAAAAAAGCCCCATATTCTCATGAATACTTCCTTAAAACCTTAATAATTCATTTCTGGATGAAAGGGAGTAAATTTGAAATTTAATGGTTTTGTGCCTTAGAAAAACAGTGAGGGATTACACTATGGGATTCCTATAGGCTAGAATATTTACTCTAAAACCACTGGCAAATCGATTGGTATAGTGTGGGTTTTTTAAGAGGGATGGAATAGTAACTTCCCATATTTTAATAGCTTATATTTAACTTGGTATTCTTACTATTATTTTTTTCGATCAACCCTCCAATTATCTCCCATATCCATCTCCGTCAAAATTGATGGAATACCTTTGTTTCTCTTCTAATTTGAATTCTTTCATTAAAGATTGAATCCCCAAGGTATATCTGAGAGTCTTCCTTCCTCATTTATTTTTTATATTTTTTGTTGTATTTGATCTCTTTTTCGACATGTAGTATGTCATATTTTTATGGAATTTTTTAGTTTACCATTTTCTTCCTTTCCCGATTGAACAAAAATCCAATACATGACTAGTTGGAATCCTCTAACCTATGGCATGTGGTATTTGATCTATCCCACAGGGTTTCACTATTTCATAGGGTATACAATGTATGTTTTTATGATGTTTTACCATAAATATGACCCATAAGTTAAATTAAATTAATATTTTTCCTAAAATGAGTCTACATTCCAATGAAGACCTCGAACCAACACTTGGTAAATATTAATCCAGACCCTTTTCACCCCTCTAGGGTGATCATAGTTTATGTACTATTTGTTTTCTTATTAAAGACACATACATGGGGGATTATTAGGAATGATTACAGACCTTGGGTATAAAGTGAGGGTGCGGAAGATTCTTTGAGGACCTCCTATTTTTTAGTTATATATATAAGGTCTCTTTTAAATGTTTGAAATGTGTAAATTAGAATGTTTAATATACCTTGTTAATTAAAAATAAAATGATATGTTTCAAATGGAATATAATGATAGTTTCTTGGATATATCCTTAGGCCAAACTATTCTTGAATGGAATACATGGTTATTTAATTTCTCAACTAAATAATAGGGAATGATAGGATGTGATCCTTGGATACTGAGTGATATATGGTGCTAAATGAATGATAATGATCTAATGAGCGGCATAGATTTCATGTGATATATGATTCTTAATGAATGTGAATATCAATATAAGATCCTTGGATTTAAGATTAAATAAAAATCTATATAAATGGAAATTTCAGGATGATCTCCATGGATTACATATGGTATATGAATTAGGAATCCCTGGATGAGCTCCATTGATTCCACATGATATCAAACGCTTGAGAACGACAGAATGAATACATAGGATCTACATGATACATGATATTTGGAACTTTGGAAGGATAAATTTAATTCTTTCTAGTAAATATGGTTGCAACGGTTATTGATACATTCTAAGAGACATCCATCACTATCTGAACCAGGTATGTTTGACCCAGGTTTCATCGTGGATCCCGATGATCGAGGTTGTTTTATTTTATTAATTTAATTGCTTTATAAATCTAATTTATAACATACATCATCATGAACTATATTAGATACACTAGATGTGGTTTTAGACACCATTGGAAGTGGCCTAATGAGATGCACTAACACCCTTATTGGGCCATCAGTAGGTACTCAAGAATATTTTAGTACTACAGATTTGGGTTTATTCTGCGCTACCTTTTATGAGTGCTAGAAAAAAAATATGATAATGGTTTCCATTATTAATGATAAAAAATTATAATATGGGGTAAATTTTATCAGGGATAAAAAATAACTGATAAAATCAACCATTTATTAAAACTTTCTTATAGAACGGATAAAGGGTTCCCTTTATTAGTTCTTTTTTAGTGCTCATAAAGGGTCCCTTTATCAATTCTTTTTTAATCACTAATAACGAATGTCCTTTACTAGATAATTTTATAGCACTGATAAGGTCATCTTTAACAGTAACAGTTAAAGCAGTGATAATACATATATGAAAATCCTTTATAAAAAATGAGAACGGTCAGCCGCTTGTTTTTCTATAATAATGCGGTGTCACTACATCTAAAGCCTACTGCGAGTACGTGGTCCCTCATACACACTTCACACAAACCTATATGGATCCATGTATATATGCATGGGCCGACGTGGGACTTGGAACACCTTATTTTTTTTCGGGCTTTGGCCCACCCTCTATTCAGCAAGACTTCCATATTGGGTAGCCTAAATAGTTGACCCTTGAGGTTGAGAGCCAACTAACATAGTATGTTTTTTATAATAAATTTTTTATTTCATATATAATATTATAAATTGGTATATATAAATATGTTAAATATTAATATATATATATATACAAAAAATATTTTAATATTTGTTTATATTTATTCATTTTTTATAAATAAATTCTTATTTCATATATAAAAAATATTGATATATATAAAAATATTTTATTATATATTAAATATTGATATATATTAATATATATGGACATATATTAATAGATATAATATTAATTATTTAATTAAACACAAATATATATATATATATATATTTGTTTTTTAATTTTTATTTGTATAATATTTTTTAATTTTTTTTGTTTGAAATATTTTTTTAACTTATTCATTTTTATATTTAAATTATTATTTTGTATATAAAAATATATACTGATATATATAAGAAATATATTAATACATATTAAATATTAATATATATTAACACACACATATATATATTAATATATATTGATATATATTAACAAATATTATATTAATTATTTAATTAAAAATTAATAAATTTCAAAAATATTATATATATAATAATTAAATAAGTAATACATTATTTATAAATAAAAAAGATTAAATTTATTAAATACATAATATAATAATTAAATAATGAATATACTACTTATTAATGTATATACATAGTAATGTTATTCATTTTTATTAACAAATATTTCAGTAATATATATATTTTTTAATTGTTTTTTCATATTTATGTTTTTAATATTTATATATATGATTAAATAATTAATACACTATTTATAATTAATAGAATTAAATAAAATTATTAGTTACTTAATATAATAATAAAATAATAAAAATATTATTTTTTGCTATATATATTAAACTTATTCCTTTTAAATAATTTTATTAATTTTTATTAATTTTAAATAATATATTAATTAATTTATTATATATATATATAATTAATTTTCACTCATTTTTAACATCATTTCATTTAATATAATTTATTGATAGTTAATGTTAATTGTTTGCTCAATTTATTATAATTTATAGATTTTAAATATTTATTATTTTAATATTTTTGTATTTTATCCATTTTAATGTTTTTATACATAATTATTCATTAATATATTTAATATTTTTTGTAATTTATTAATTTATAATTTTTCATTTTTAAATATTTTTGTAAATTTATCGTTTTTCCAATATTAATTTATATATGTTTGTTCATTAACATTATATGTTTTTATTATGGTTATAATTTATATAATTAAAATGTATTCATTTTCATTTTACTAGGATCAACACGAACCATGAATTAAATCCAAGGTCCTGGAAAATTATTATTAAAAAAAGTACATAAGCATAGAACAAGAGGTGTTGTCATGTTAACATAGGGGCAAAAACAACGCTAGCAAAATAAAACCTCATTCAAAAATCACTTTCTTTTAAGTCTACCTCCCCTTTATTAGAAGACAACCCAACCACTTGTGTATCTGCATTTCATCCACCACTTAGGAGCTAGCCACGTGTGATCCAGATCATCCACGACTGGTGAAAAGACATCTTGAATTGAGGAATTGTCCTTCAGATCAAAATTACTCATTTATTTAAAAATATCAATGTCCTAGGAATTTCCTTTTACATGAAAATATCCATGAGCATTGCCAAATTATATATGGAAAACTTCCCATCTATTTGATCTATTTAAAAAATCAAGAAGACTAAGTGAATGACCCCGTACCTTTGGTCGAACATGGGTCAAAGGAAACTCACCCTTGTCTTTAGAAGCCTCCACTCCAGTACCTTCAGCATCACCTGCACCATTAGCAGATTCCTTCTGAAGATTCTCATGAACACACTAATTGTTAACCATCCCATTATTCTATTGCTTCAATTAAATTTTGGAGACAACTATCCTTACCCGGTCCTCCAACCCCTAATCAAAAGGCCCAATATCCACCTGATAATGGAATGTGGGTCCAGAATTAGATGAAAAGACAAGCGATTTGGATTTATTGTGAGTGGTCAGATAGAAAATTTCATCATCACTAAGTAATTTTTCCCATAATACCCATCGATTGATTGTTTAGGTGATTTGATGAACTTTTCATTATCAGATGATGTACCGTACAAGGACCAACCATTATGAATTTATTAGAGATAGATTCCTCCATCTTATGTTTTTTCTTTTGGTTATGGGTAAGGATATCTTCTACCAAAAATCATTACTTACTTATTACTACACAATAATATCAAATTCAGTTTTACTATCAGATAATCTAGTATTCTCAATCACTAAACTATCATTCCCACACATGACATATATGGTAGAAATAACATTAGGTTTTAATATCTTTTCAAATTCAAAATCATATGCACAATCCACCCTTGATTTCTTTTTTTGCATGAGGGTTGGTTCTCACTATACACCCTTGTAGTATGTATAACATAAATAGCATTCTCCCTAGCCCTGATAGAAAAATTATCATCCTCTCCAAGCTCCTGAGTGGATAAATAAAAAAAGCGAGTATCCACAGGGATTACAAACACCCCTACCATTGCATTATCATCATGGTATAAAATAGGATCCTTAGGGTCATGATATACCTTTTCAAATTGAGGAACTATATTACCAATAAGAGTGGTACCATATAAAAGGCACCCTTATCACACAACCCCCCATTCTAGGTCCTTCAATTTTAGAACATCAATAATTGATACCAACAATTTTCATCCATTTGAATTTTTTAAAACACTATCTCTCATCATGACATATAGTAGAAGAGAAGGCGTAAGTAAAAGTCCTATTATAATTCATCCTATCTTGTCCAATGACTCTGTAATCCAAACAATACCAAGAAATTTTTCCATATGAAACACTAAGTTCAAATTCATAATCTTTAGTTGAAATTTACTTTTGAACACATATTAATATTCAATTTATTTCATTTAAAATTATCCATATAATTACAAAAAATTATTCATTTTTTAAATTTATTCATTTTTACTATTATTTATTTCTTAAATAGACACTACATATTATATAATGTCATTATTCAATTAAATATATATCAATATTATATATATATATATATATATATAATAATTTCACAAAGATAAATATTTACATAATTAAAAAAATATTATATTGAAACAAATAAACCTAATATATATATAATTTATTTAAATTTTAATATAAATTTTATAATTTCATTTAGTAACATAATATATTTAATATATTATATTTTTTAACCTGTTAATTTTATTTATTTATTTAATATTATTTAGGTTAGTATTATTTATTCATTTTTAATATATTTTTCTTTTTATTTATTATAATTTAATCACTATCTAATATTTATTTATATATATTTATTTACAATGTTTTAATATTTACAATATGTATTTCTCTTCATTTATATATATATATATATCTATATCTATATTTTTTTTAATAAATTGTATAATTAATAAAACTTATCAATTTTCAATATTTTTAAATTGTATTTATTTTTAATTATTTAATTTCCTACCTTTTTTACTTTCATGCATTTCATATCATATATTAATTAACAACGTTAAAGATATATTTTTAACTAAATATTTATATAAAAATATATTTATAAATGTATAGTTACAATATTTAAAAAATTATTTACTTATAATTACAAATAAATAAATATAATTTTTTAAACAAAGTAACCATAAAATTATAAATAAATAATTACATATTTAAATAATTATAAAATTATAATATATTTATTTAAATAATGAATATATTTACCATATTTATATTTAAATATATTTATTCAATTTATATAACTCTATAAATATATAGGGATATAAATGTATTTATAAATATAAAAAAATATTTATAAAAATATTTACAATTTTTTTATTTATAACTATAATACCAATAATATTTATTTGTAATTATAAATATAAATATATATGTCAGAAATTATATTTATAATTACATATTTATGATTCTTTTAATATATTTATAATTATATTCATTTATATTTAACTATTTATTTATAATTATATACATTTATAATTTTCAATTATATTTACTATATTAATAAAGTTAATTATGTTGGCCTTTATCATCATATCTTTAGTGCTGATAAAGAGATATTTTATTAATGCTTATTATTTTAGTGATGATAAAACCCCCTATATCAGAGATTTTTTGGAAGCGCTGATAATGCCCTCCTCGGCCTTTTAAAAGAAACCCTAACAGAACCGATTTCTGTCACACAGTTCAAGACATACCATATGTTTAGCTCTATTTCCAATCCCCCTTAGTATTTTCTCGGATGAATTAACTCTCAAATCTAAGGTATATTATTTATTCTCTATCCCATTTATGTTCAATTATCAAGGATCACCCATTATCTATCTTGCATGAAAACACTAGGGTGGATGAGCACTCCTAGTGCCCCCCACATCAATCCTCATATATGGTACCTCTACTTGTTGGGTGGTCCTCCTTCTTCTTAATCCTCCTTCTTAAAGTCAACCCATGCTTCACTCAGTTTTACAAAATTGAATCCTTATCTAACTTTGACTAAATGACCCCTTTTGTTATCCTTCCTAAAACATTTTTTCCTTTGATAAACTTATATTGAAGTTAATAGATTTTGTTTTTCACATGATGAAAATATTTTCGATGGTTTGGAGGAAAAATGGGCTTTTAAAATTGAATAAATTGAACCTAACCGTATTTAATTCATTTAGTTTATTCTTTGAATGAGAGTACAAGATTTAATATATTTAAATGATCTTATTCATATGGTGTTTTTTATAAATTAACATATGTGAGGTGTCATGATTTGTATTTTTTTATTATTTTTGACGTGTGATTATTTTATTATATATTTTTTTCTAATTATTAGGATACCAAAAAATGGGACACACCCAAAACCAATTTAAAATCCATCAAAAATACTTATCATCGGTTAAAAAATTACATATAGGGGTGTCCTAATTAGTGAAAGGTTTTAAATTAATTTTATTTTTATTACACTTCTTTTATGTAATCAAATTTAATGTATTTTATTTTAATAAAATATGTTACGAGAAAGGGATAAATCATTTGAATATTTATTTCATATTTATTCCATTATGGTATAAGGGTATTAATGTTTAAAATTTATTATGTGGTGTTAAACTATTTGTATTTTCCATTTAGATGGCCATTTTTGAAATATAATAGAAAATAAACATGTATTTTATTTGAGTAGAATTACAGAAACTGATGGATTTACATTATATATTAGATTTATGGATTATTTTTTAATGAGAAATGGTATTATTTCATGTTTATTGGATTTAATATATGTTTTTGTTAATGTGTGAGAATATTTTTAAGAAAGTTTTATATATGAATTTATAACTATCTTTTATGGAAATATTTGAAAGATTTTATATTGATTTCTATGTTTTGAATGTTTATTGTCGATCGGTAATTCTATGATTATAAATTTGATTTTTAAAATTAATTATATTTATTTATTTATAATAGAATCATTTTATTTTCAATTTTAGTGAACCTCTAAAAAAATTAAGAAATTGTGTATATAGTATTTTAACATAAGTTTTGTTTTAGTGTTTTTATAAGTTCAAATAAAAAAATTTTCATTCCAAAATATTTGGGATATCGGTGGATCTGATTTTGTGTTTAATGATGAATTATAATATAAAATAATGAATTGTAATGAATAATTATTCATTAGGTTTTGTTTAAAATATATTTATATAAATAATTTGGATTATTTAAGAAATTATTAATTTAAATGAATTTAAATAAATTTTGAGTAATTTTGGTTGGGTTTCTTATCAATATGATGTGGTTTTTATTATATTATTTTAATTTTTTTACGTGGTTGAGATTTCAATTTCTTTTTAATTCCATATTTTATCTAAAAATATGTTATATATGTCAGTTTTAGAAAGGGTGGTCATTATGGAGAATATTTAACTTTTTTTTGTAAAAACACTCTTAGTAAGATATTAGGATGTGTTTTAAAGTTAATTTATCAGAATTATATGAAAATAGTTATATTGTTTCTCTTATAATTTTTAGAGGTTTTATTCCATGTTTTCATTTTTTATCAATTTTGAAAACTTGTTTTCAAATGGTTTAGGTTTAAATATTTATTTTGTTTATTTGATATTTTTTTGTTTGTAATCATAAATTTGAAAGGGTTTTAATGATGATTTCATTCATTTAGGAAGTTTTTTTAGATAATTGATTTCAATTTTTTGTGTTTGAATTTAGAGTTTCTTTGTGTTTTGATCGAGAATAATGATGTAAAATTACCTATTTTAAATTTTTTATATGATTCGGTCTTATTCTGGCTTGTTTTAGGGACCATATATATTCAAAACTGTATTTAGGGGAATGAACCATATGTAATTAAAATAAATAGGCATATTGTGTGTTGGTTTTATTTTTTTAATGATATTTGGGACAATTGATTATTTATTTATTTAATGCACATGAAATATATAATTTTTTGTAAATAAACTAGTTATTGAATGAGTAAAACTCATTAAAACTAATTATTAAAATCTATAACCCAGATATAAAATTAATGTTTGGATTTTATAGTTTCAATGTAGAGTTTAATGTTAGAATTATAAAAAATTTCACCAACTGGGAATTTAAAACAGAAGGTGTTTTGAAATTTCCTTAGATAATATAAATATTAAGAAAATGATTTTTCAGATTCAATTTATTATACTTTTACCTTAAATATAAGATGTGGATAAAAAACCTTAGTCCTGGTTTGAGGTGTGTGGGAATGTATAAATTTCAACTTCATATTTATTACATTATTTATTTTTATTAATACATTTACACAATACTATTATTATTATTATTATCTATTGTATATAATTAGGAATTATTTTAGTGTCACCCATAAAAATTTCTATATTAAAATACATTTATCTTAGACACATACATGATTATAAGATAATGGAAGAATTATATAAATTTTATTATAATCTCCCTGATTCATAAATGTGGTATTTTTTTTTTAAAATTAAATATAATCTACTGTATATACATGTGAGGTTTTTACTACTAGATGTGAGGTAACTTATAGTGATCTATTTCATTGTTAGAGGTGGAATCAATATTTTTTTCCATCTTAATGATTTTAAATCCATGAAAACTGAATTTTTTTAAATTTTTATTAATGGAATGTATTTGTGGAATTTTTATAGATATTGAAAAGAGGTTTATTATATTGTTGGATACATTAAATATACCTAAAATTGATAAATATATTATTTTTTAAATATAGGCTCATTAGTGGGATATAACACATATATATTTATTGGTATTATTATTATACATAGTCTAGAATCATATATAGAAAAAGAGTGTGACACAAAATCCAAATTCATTTTTGTCATCAATAATAGCTTCATCCATTCATTTCATGATATTCCTAGCTCCTTGACCTAGTATCAAAATCTGGTGATTATATAACCTTGTATGTTCTAAAGAAAGATATTTTAACACCAAACTATAAATCATGGTAAAAATTAAATGATAATAAAAACATAGAATTTCCAAGGGAATATTTCCATCCAATAATCCTTAATTATTTCCCTACACATTTATTACAACCCTTTTGTCCCACACAACATCAAATTTATAATCAAGACCAATAACCACATGTTAACCCCATGCTGTTTCTTTTCATGTCACCCTTATATAAAATTATAACTTTCAAAGAATCATAATTAATAACATTCAAATGTTGTGTTATTATTATTATATTATTCTATATATTTGTCCATTGATTTTTTATATCTTATGAAAATTTATATCTTTTTGTAAAAAATAAAAATTTTAAAAATTTAATGGGATGGATATGAATTGAAAATGGATGCATGCTAATCATATTACAAAATAATATAAAATGGAGTTAAATAGTTTATCATGTTTGTAGTAGAGCATGCATACGACCTTTCTCAAATTATTTTCCATGTTTACATTACTGTTATTCAATAAAAATTATACTGGAAGAGTGGGAAAAGGATCCGATATTTCATGGAATAGATCAAAGATATAAATGTTGTATTGAACAGAGAAAAAACTAGACATGAAAACCGATTGGAATGATACTTTGGTTTATAGATAATATGGTATGAATAACAGTGTAAATGATGATAAATATCATATAGAATAAATGAGAATAAAAATTGAAGATGAAATTTGTGATTATATAGAGTTTATTGAGAAGTTAAATAGTTTTGGAAAAAGGCCATTATATACCAGTTGTACTAAATACAAAACAATCAGCTGTATTGATGTTATATAATTTGAAAGGTTAAAATAGATAAAGCGGCACCAGCTTTACAAAACTAATTGGTCTTTTAAATAATATGTTACATGATTAAAATGAACTTCATTATCAAACATATGATATTAAAATAATTCCATTTGCAATGGGAATGATCAAGAAAAAAGACAATATTCTCCAAATGATGGCATATTTTTTCTCAAGGACCATGAATTACTTGTAAAATTACCTAAGTGAGGCGTGAATCGTTACATGAAACGTGAATAAAATTCTTAAATTTTTTTATCGTAAATTCATATCATTCCATGCTTTAGAAGACTATATAGATGTAAGGAAACTATGAGAAAATTGACATAGCATGCATATATAACAATTAAATATGGGAAACCAAGTCATCTTGGAGACTCTACAAAGTGAAAAAATTCATTATGGGTATCCCAAATTTGGAAATCAGCTATGAAACATCTATACTGCATTATTTATTGAAGGAATAAATCCTTTTTGTGTATATAGAAGTACTCATAGTACCTAGCAAGTTATATTGGTAAATTGTAACTTACTACCATGGTTATGAATTAAGTATAAATACATTATGTAGTATCTGCTTATATCTAGACCAAAACAACCCTATAATAATATTTATGTCTATTTGGATCTATTTATTGAAGAACTAAAATTTATCTGGGTTATATGTGTTATAATATGTGATTCCCATATAAGTGAAGAATTCACATTGAGGGCCATGTTGTACTCACCGATAAATGACTTTCCTTATTATGAAAAATCTTCTATCTATATCATTAAATGAATAATGGGGTATCCAAATTTTGTAGAATACACACACTCAGTTCGATTGAGACATTCCTCAAAGAATTTATTTTCCGGACATCAATTTTTTTACCTCGATGGCATAAATACCAATCCTGGAATACAACATTCGATGGGAATATTGAATAATGTATAACACTTTCTTTACTATTGGGTGATACAAAGTTTGATAAAGTAAAAGATAAGAACATTGTTTTGGTAAACCATTTTTAAAAAATATTACATAATCAGGTTAGAAAAGGAGATAAAATTTCATTAAATGACCATACAATAATTATTTGTATGTTAGAAATTTTCTTTATGCCATGAATGATGAAAATAATGTATTTGATAGTTTTATTGTCACAAAAGTAATTGTTATTGAAAAAATATATGGAATTAAGGCAAGGTTGGACATGATTTTTGGGGATAGGGGAAGAGTTGGTATCAGTGTAGTGTAAAAGGAAGAATGTTCTTCCTTCAATTTCTTAAACTCTATCCAAATAAGAAAAATTATATTTTTTCATTTTCCTTAATGTTGCAAAAGTTCCAAATGGGTATTCATTAATTATCAATAATGCTATGTAAATGAATAATTTGAAGTTATAATGCCTAAAATAACATTAATTTCATGTTCTGATGCAAAAATTTATTCCTATATCATTAAATTATATTTTCCCTAATAATGTACAGAATACATTATCTAACCTCTACATTTTTTTCAAATCCATATGTAGTAAATATATAGACCCAAAAAGGTTTCTAATAATAAATAATGAAGTTGTAGTCATATTATGTGGATTTTAGATATTATTTCCACCATAAATCCATGACATAATGGTCTACATGATGGATCACTTGGTTATATTGGGTCAATAATGTGGTCCTATCCATTATAAATGGATGTACCCTAGTGAAAAATAAATTAATATTTTTAAATGGTATATCAATAATCCTAGTCATCTAGAAGGTTGTATTGTAGAATGATATATTTTTTAATAATCTAATGAATTCTGTACTGATTACCTATCAAATGTTGATAGCTTCATTCTCTCAAATTATCATCAGAACATATGCTTTATGGGTGAAGGGATTTATGGAAGAGATGTTTTATAATACCATCATAGACTAGGAGAAATCACACCTTTACATTTTACATAATAGTGATGATGATCCATAAATTGAATCCCACAAATAAATTGTTAGTTATTTGAATACATAAAGGGATGAAGGATGGATATCAAAAACACATAATCAATAGTATATATGATGGTTCTGAGATCATATTTATAACATGTTATCTAAATATCTGAATTTAATTTCTGAATGACTTCAATTCCTAGATTGGGGAACAAATGATTGTGTTATATCATATACTAGTTTTATAATTAATGGTTATAAGCTCAGTAAAAAAGGAAAAATAACCCAGTTATGATAAAAAATAGTAGAGTTACGCTTATTGAAGAAATGATGCACATATATGGTTCCAAGGTTTGAAATCCAATTTATATGAATATTTCATATTTTTACATCACCAAACCAATAGACAAGTTGGATCATACAACTTTTAAAGATCTTATTTTCCATTTTCAATGGGTTAACAATAGGAGTTATGTGAAAGTTGATGAACTAGGATTCAAGAAGTTGAATTACAGTTTGGAAGGGGAAAAGACAATCCATTCATAATTAAATAACAAGCAGTGCATGTATATTATTTATGAGATCTAGAAAAAAATAATTGGACAATTTCTTTTCTAGAGACTTAAAAACTATAGGGTTATATAAAAATTCAACTGAGTATGATCCTTTCATTGAGCGATCACAATAATTTCAAGTTTGTACCAATGTAGAACATGTATTGTATGTTAGAGGAGAAAAAATGTAGATTTGGATTCTCGATAAGGGAACCAAATCCCTTCATCCTTTAATTAAAAGAAATAGAGTTTAGTAATAAATTGAATTTTTTTAATATATTGTTCTTTTACTCGTAATATTGCGTGTTCTCTACTATATCAAAATAATCTAAATTAATTGTATTAATACCTATTTAGATAATTACTTCTCCACATGATGATGTTATCAATATAAGGTAAGAATAAACAATTGATGATAAAACTATATAATTATTGTGGTATTAAAAACAAATTGATAAAAAAATTATGAAATAGCATCACACTATTGAAAAAAATGAATTCAAGAAACATGGGTATAAAATTTTAGGTTATTTGGAATCAACTCGACCAACCTGTTGACCCCCAACAACTAATTGTTCAACAGTTATTTTGTGAACAAAAAGTTATTGAATATTACAATTGATATAGATTCATGGTTCTATAACCAACCTGTAATGAAGGAAACCCTCTGGGAAGATATTAAGGTAATGTTACAATATGATTTCTTTATTTAACCAAAAAAATATATAATGAAATTTTGATTTATATTCCATTATACCTTGTAGACTTCACGATTTTTAGATGATTTCTATAGGAAATATGTATTAATGGACATTAGAAAATATTATATAGGCTTGTGGATAATTATTACCATGTTTCACCTTAGGGGTACAGAGGGAAAAGTAAAGCCCCACCCATAAGTTACTTAGGAAATCATTATAAAGAAGAAAACATGGAATTATTTCATTAGGAATCATTATGATAAATCATTTTAGGTTCATTGTTACTATTAATATATTATTTGAAATTTTTATTTTATCCAATTTTATTAACAAAATTTAATTTATGAAGAAATAAATGTGTGTTGAAAATAAACAACATGCATAAAAATAATTATAACCCTATAGAATAATAGGACGAGGTACGTATAACTAGATAATAAAACTAAATGTTTTCTATATATATAATAAATGTTTTATGTGATATGAAACAACATATGTTCCCCTGTTTATATAAAAATGGATGAATCAAAATCTTATGCCACTACCATCCCAAGTCATGTGCTAGGGAAGGAGGCCCACATAAATAATGAGGGTAAACTATTTGATGGAAACCAAAAATCTGTTTGGGAAACAATTATATGTGTTACATAATAGTAATTTATTATATCATTATATAAATATATCTATTTATGTTCTTATGATTTTTATATAGTTTAGACATATGAATCAACATCGATCATACAAGAATAAAAACCACATTCAGTATCTTTGAATTGTATGGAACAATATGGTTGTATTAGAGTTGTAGGATTTAGAGTGTAACCTTGAACATATTTTGAGAGTAAAAATTAAAAGGAAGATACATATCAAAAAATGACAGGATTTCATGTGCAATGTAAAGACCAAGTTTTTTTAAATGATTTTTGTTTCTTGAATAAATTAATGTTACAAATTATATAATATTATACACATAAAAAATATAGAGAAACCAATATATATTATATCATTGATAATGATCATTACATTAGTTACGTTTGAAACAAAAAAAATTTTCCAAATTTTAAAACTCGATTAAAAATAAAATAAAATAATACATAAAATATGAAAATATGGATTGACCAAATTTGTTAGAATCAACTCCCCCACAATATATATATATATATATATATATATATAATTGAAAAAATATATTATTAAAACAGTCAACATATCTTGAAATTAAAATATAACCTTTAGTGGAATTTTATTGAATATTGAGTGAAATAATGAAGTGGTATTTGTAGGGTAAAAATAGAAATTTGATGGTTATGATTACACTAATATATTTTCGTTAGTCAAATATAAATTTTGGTGAATTTGAAAGTTTCTCTGTATAACTGTTGGAATCTATTCCCATGGTTGATATTTTCATTATTATAATTAGTGTTTATAAGTAGTAATGAAAAAGTATAATTGATGCTGAAAGTAGAATTGATTCCCTAAACTAGTAGAATAATTCCTTTTGAAGCCCATTTTTCAGAACATGGGAGAGAGGTAGCACCATTGGGGTTCTCCCTTGAAAATTCCCAAGAAAATATTCATTAAGTGAAGCTTGAAAAAAATCACTTACGGGAGATGTTTGAGCTAGTAGAGATTACCACTCAATCAATGTTATCTGATCCACCACATGAAACTACCACTATCACACACATTACCCTTATGGTGTATGTGGGTTTAATAAGGTGTTATGTGTCAAGGAATTAGTTTTATAGAGTGTTATTTTAATTGTTTAAATAAAATTTTCACTCTATCAATTCCATTTTAAGAATATTTTTTATTGATTAAATATATTTTTAATTAAGATGAATTCGATAAATTGAATTTTGGTCACAAATAAAACATAATTGTATTTTTCAAAATACATATATACATTTTTATTATAACTTCCATTATTTTTAATTGTATTTTTTTTAGTTAATTAGTATTTTATATCATTGTTATTTAAATTTAATTCATAAAATATGTTTATAATGGACTAAGAAATTTTTTTTATAAGAGTTCGAAATTTGATTATGCCTTAAAAATGATATTTTTAAATTAATATGTTTTTTATATTTTAAATTTAAAATTGTAATATTTTGAGAATTATTATGATATAATAAAAATTATATTTTAATTTATAACATCTAAATTATTTTATGGTGAGTTTATGAGAATTTTATAAAATACATTATTTTTCTCTGAATAATAAAAATATATTATTGGGTTTCGGTATGTTTTATGACTTCATGTCTATTTTGTAATTATTTAATAATTATATAAACAAAATCTAAGTATAGATTGTTTTTATTTTATTAATATTTTTTATTTAATATATTTTATCCAATTGAAAAAATTATAAGTCACTTTCTGTAGTCTAAAATGGTAAATTTCATTTTTTAAAACATTACTCCTTAGAAAATCTACTTTTCCATGCTCAAAGAAGTATTAAAAATTATTGTCTAGTTTTGGTGGAATAAAATATCATAAAATGTTTCTCAAATATTCAAAACCAGGATAAAAAAATGGGTAATCCGAATCGGTGTTCATTTTCTACATGATAGATTCTATGACCTATATTCAAAATTATTTAGCAATTTCTCCACTTTTTCTATAAATACCCTTCCATTTCAGGATTCCCCTTCACTGCCAATCCATCATCCATAGATTTATGGCAATATTACCACATAAGGTGCCCCCAAGGTTTCCTAAATCCCCTATGGTTCTAATCCTCAATATTTAGTTGTAAATCTTTAATTTAAGGGAAATATTCACTTCAATTTTCCACTCATGTTTATTTTTTGTGCTCTCTATTCTTTTTTTCTAACTAATTCTTTTTTTTTCTACTTTATGTTATAAAATTAATATAATATTTTTCTTCTATGAATATTACTCCCTTTACCCTTTCATTTTACCTTTTTCTAAAACCAAATATTATACCCTTTATGCTGCTAAATTGACATCTCAAATTTCTCACTTTAACTTGAGTAATTTCTAATTATTTTCATTTTGTGAATGCACAAGACACTTATTTTTCTATAATTATTCAATGAGATATAAAAATTATTTATTAATTTTGGCATTTACATATATCAAACCAGCATTTCCTTTTCATGGTTTAAAAATTACGTAATGATCATTTCTTTAATCAATTTTTTCAGCCATGATTTTGAAACCTATTCTTTATTCACTATAACTTATATAAAACCCCAAGCTTCCACAATACATTTCTCTCTGAATAATAAAATAACATGCGTTGTACGCAACATTGAGTTCAAGCGCACCAAGACCTATCAAACTATCCATTTAGAAAGTGGTTATGAATAGTAATAACCACATTTTTAATTCTATATATATCTCATTTAATTTTAACATTCATATTTTTGTGTTTATTAGACATAATATAAGGAAAATTTCAATATTTCCAATAAAAGACGAATTTTTCAAAAAATATTTTTTTTTCGCCTTTTAATGGAGAACCCTTTTGAAATCAAATATTTCTCACTTTTCCATATTCAATTTGATAAAATTAAATTCTTTTTTTAAGGGGGATATAAAAATTTAGTTTGGATATTTTTTTTGTGTTTTTCTGATAACATTCATATTTTGATGAATAGTGAACGATACAAAATTTTAATTCAAAAAACCTTTATTGATAAATATAATTTATAGTGTTAAATTGTAAATTTTAATGGTTTTTAAGGGTTATTATATTATATTTTTATCATTTAATCCAATTTTGGTCATTGGAAGTAATTTCACTTTTAAACTGGACATAAACACATATAAATCTTTTGATTATTTTTACTTCTCAAAAACCCACTTTCTGGTTTTGAAAATGGGAATTAATATTAAATTAATTAATGAAACATATATGTTTTGAATTTGGTAAAACATACATCATTTTTGGATTCAAAATATCAAAATTATCAAAGGGTTATTTTTGGTATTTTTCTAAAAACAATAGATTTTTGATGAATAGTGAAAACACTGCGTTATTGTCTAAAAACCGACATTTTATTTTAAAAATTAATTATTTTATTTAAATTTATTTTACTTCAAAATTGATATGTAATACCTTTATTAGTCAAATGTAATTCATTGGAGTTATTTTATAATAAAATTAGATGTATAAAATTTTATTGAATTTTTTAACGTCTTTTACCCACCTTATAGGAACGTTATCAAATTTGCATAAAACGTAATTGTACCGCTTCTATGAATTGAATTTCAAAAAACCCGAGAGACACGGTTGACATCAATAATTAAAATTTGGTTTAATAAGATGAATTTTTTTTGAATAGCGTCTTTTGACTTTTATTTATTACATTTAAAATTAAATATGGTAATTAAAGGTAAAAAATGATATTATAATTACCCTAACACATGTCTTAATTCTATTGGATAAGAGTATTTCGACCAAAATAAACCATAGGAATGGTATATGATCCTTTTGGTCCACTTTTATTAGATTAGGACATTTATTATTATTTTATTTAAAGAAGAGTTAAAAGTGTTAAATTCAATGTTTAATAACTAATTTTTTTTAATATAGGGTTATATATAAGATAAATTCAACTATAAATATTAAATAGATATCATATAAGATTTAATACATAATGGTATTTTATTTTTAATTTTATACATTAAATAATTTAATTTATTTATGACACAATGAGAGCGCATTAATTACCTTATTAATGAAAGATTAAAAATAATTGATATTTTAAATATCCAAATAAATGTAAATTGAGACATAAGATGAATAAAACTAATTATTTATGTTAATATGATAGGTAAGTATTTATTAAATAATTTTTTTTCTAAGTGATAAAGTTGTTATGACTTTCACACATACAAAATACCAAATAGTTTCAAAATTGACATAAATGAGTTTAAAAAAAAATCCTATATTATTAATTTATATAATATTACTAAAACTCTAAGGTTTATAAAAAGGACTTAGATAAGGTTAGATATATCAATATTAATTGACTTGGGGTTATCTTGAATTTTTATTGTATGTTTATTAGAAATTTATTATAATAATACAAGAATACATGGTAAAAGATAAACTATTTAACTAAGAGTTAAATCTAAAAGATAAGGATAATAAGGTTACTTAAACCAGTATAAAACCTTTGGTTGAGAGGTTTTAAACCCCTATCCATATTATCCTAAAAATAAATCCTTTCTATTTCATTAGAAACGAAATATGATTGTATAATGAAGTAATTTTTCAATCTTTTCCTAAAGCGACCCTCACCTCTCTTATAAAAGGGTACTTCCCCTTCTCTCAAAATCACACCCCTAAATCCATTTTTCTCAGATAAAAACTTCTCAAATATCCTCCCTAATACCCTCTCTTTAATCTATAGGCATTACATTGATCATAAATCCATCTTAGAGAGCCCTTTATATCAAATCAAAAGGAAGCACCCGAAGAAGAGGTAATTATTTCCTCACCTCTTTCAATGTTCTTTTCTTCTTACACTTCTTAATTATTTTTTATTTCCATAAAAAAAATACTAAATCCATTTCATTATACATACTGTGATGTTATTATAAATATGGTACAACCATATCCATTATTCTATCCATCCTATGAATGACAAACTCACCATACGTGTGTACGTACGGCTTACCGTCTCCATGTCGCGGTGTAGTTTGTTATTCAATACTTAATTATTTGCATGGGTATAATAATGAGTATAATTGATTAAAATAATGAATATAACATGTTAATAATTCTGTATATATTATATAACATCCAATTACATATGATTTCACCATCAATAGAATGGTATTGTCGCTCATGCATATGTACGGATTACCGTCTCCATGAACACGATGAGATTCATTCCCCATCATAATCATTCAAGAATAAATATAATTTTATGATTAAAAAATAACCTTTATGAAAATAATTTAATTTTGGATACAAATTAAATACATGATATCCATAACAAACATTTCTTACGTAAGAAATCATATAAAGAAAAATGAATCTGTTAACACCCGAAACAATGATACTACTGAAATATTATTAACAAATAAAAATTACAAGATCATATATGATATCATATCTATGTATTTGGTTATTTTATAATTTAATAACAATTATATCACCATTATAAAAGAGGTTAATGTACTCTCAACTAAGGAAAAGTACAAGTTACAGGGTTTTCATCTCACATCTTATTTGCGTGAGATTCATGTTATATTGGCACTATTTCAATTAGTGTGATGTATGTACTGCCCATGATTGTATTATTTGTGTAATATAATTTAATTTATGGGTATTTACATATTTATTGTTTGATCCTTATTTTAAGGGGTGTATGTTTCGTAAGTTACCAAATCGATAAAGGAATATCTAATTTCAATTTCCACTCATTGGGTTTTATGAAATATTTATTGATTACTTTACTCCAATATTATGTGTTATATCACTATTTATTTACTTATGTAATAATTTCTACTCCCATTTGTGTGGATATAAATTTTATACACATAATAAATCCACTTATAAATTCTCAAGTCATTGATATGAACTTGAAAGACTAATCTTAACTCAATTTCCATTCATTGAGTAAAACATCCAAGTCATTGGTGTTGTTTTTACAAGGATATGTGTGAATGTCCTCTGGTTTATTTACACTGAATATCCAATCATATTTAGTGTATTTATAATTGTCACACAAAATTATGTCATTTATTTATCCTTAGCCAAAAGATACCATCTTTATAATGGATTTCATCTCAATTTAAATTCCATTGATACTTCTTTGTTGTTATACAACAATTCACTTTTATATGGTGTATATACTATACTTTGACATAGTATATCATGAATCCATTTATTCTCATGATATTATAAATTTTTGATTACATCAATTATTTGTATTCAAGCGTCTCCCATTTGGTTAGGAACTCTAAATAAAATATCATTTTAAATGTTTTAAAGATTTATTCTTATGAATCTTTCTCATTAATGTCCATGTTTTTAAAATGTGATTAAGGAATAATTTATATGAACATGAGTGTTTAAAATTAAAATTAATTTTGAATGTTTCAATGTGGTATGGGACACTTTGATTCAAAAATCTAATTTTTAACAAATTCTTGATAAATAATAAGACTTTTAAATGTTTCAATAAAAAGGGGATATTTCTTTCAAAGAGTTTTTCTGATTATTATCATCTATGTCAATATCCTTCATTATTTTTAATTGAGGTTGATTTATTATAATATAATATTCCATATTGTATTTAATGAGCTATGTTTGACTGTGGATGTGATATTTATATACCATTCATGGTTTGTGGTTAAAATATGGACATTTTATTTTCTAGTTTTAATACGAATGTTTAGATAAAGTTTTATCCTTTTTATATGAGGAATCCATATGAGGAATGCATTGGAAAAAATTTTTATTTATAGCCTTGGCACAAGGCCTTGATTATGTGGTTATGATGTCTGGCATTATGCATTCTATCATTATGAAATTGGCTATTAATGTTGCATGAGATTATTTAACTAGTATAATATCCATGTGAATAAGAAAATGGAATTATTTGATTTATCATTTCCATATTATGCTGAAGTTTATGTTTAAAATTCTTGTGTTTTAGTCTTATATGTCGACTTAAATGTTTATTCTTATTTATGAAAGTTTCCACTATATTGTTATCCTTATTGAGAATCTGAGATCACCCCTTTGTTATGTTTTATTTTTTCCAGAATGTGAATAAGTATATTATGACTAACCTGCAGGGATATGATAAGGGATATGAGTGTGTTCTATAGAGACACAATGTGGTTTTTTTATTTCATAATGTAATGTAAGACTTATGTATGTATCTAGTACTTCCAAGGATACTAATATGATCAGTTTTCAGGATATGATTCCTTGTATCATGCCAATGTTATGTAATAATGGACCAACTCTGGTTAACTAGGGTCGGGGCGTTACAGTTGGTATTAGAGGAAGTTTAGTACAAACCGTGGAAACTAGATTTAGAGGAACTCTAATTAGAGAACATTACCCTAAGATAGAATTTGGGGATTAGTATAGAAGAAAATCCAAAATTTTTGGTAATGTAAATATTATGTGGGTTTTCTAAGAAATACATCCCTGTCTGAATACAATCTGGTAGAGGTGGATCTGACACAAATGTACCTAGGGGTAAAACCTAAAAACACCACTTTGAGCTAGACTCTAATGAGAACTGGTGCACGACAATAGGCTTTGCCGCACTCTTTGTTATGACACTCCTAAGGGATATTCTTAGGATAATTCACATTTTATTTACAAACTAATTTGAATGATTTAAATATAAGAAGAGAATAAATAACCTTGGTTATTTATAAGGTGTTTTAGATTGAAAAAAGGTGTCATTATATTCTTTAAATTATTCTATGAATATTGTTACTAAAACAATACTTTCTGGTTTTAGTCAATGGATAGATTCCAAGGAAGTCATAGTAACATTGAACATGATGTAAAAGGTGGCCACGGTGGTGTAAATGAGAAATAAAATGGAATGTTGATAGGCGTAAGATATATCATGTTCATACTGAATCTTTTTCCTAAAAATATGATCAAAAACAAATATATTAACAAACAATTTGACTCAACAAAGAATAGAAAGGAAGTGAATGATAAGAGCTCTAGTATTGGAGAACATGGAGAAAAGAAAGCTCGATTTATATCATGTAGGAAATGTGGAAGGAGAAACCTAGGAAAGTGTCTAAATGGAAAAAACAAGTTCTTTATGTGTGGAAAATAAGGGAATAAATTAATGAATTGCCGAGGAAAATTGAAGAGTGCTATGAAAGAAAATAAAAATGATCTCAAGAATCCATTTATAGTCATTTTCCCTAAATATAGGGGACCTGGGAATTACCCGAGACAATGCCATATTCTATATGATAACCTCTTGGTCAAGGAAGAACCTCTATGGAAATAAATGAATGGAGAAATGTTTAAATGTTTTAGGGATCTTTGTTGATGGGATTACTTTGGAAGAATTTTCTCTTGTATGTGTAACCCTATATTTTTTATCTGAAAATTCTATTTGAGGAAGACTTATCTATTACCTTTTGGATATAGTTTCAAATAACTATTTGTATTTATATGATACTTGAATTTGGGGAAATTACAGGTTATTGGGGTGAAAATGCGAGGTATGAGATAAAATTTTTGGTTAAATTATGTTATGGTTATTTTGAGGAATTTATCTCATTTTGGGTATGTTATAAAATATCGTTTTTGAATAAGTAAAAAACACATACCATGTGATAACCCGTCGCGTTAGACAAAGCTGCGGGAATTGAACCCACAACCAATGTGTGGTTGGGATTTATTACCTACCACTAGACTATGTGAAGTCCCTGGTTTGTGTGACTAATTAATTTTAATTAAATTATTTTATTGATCAATAATAAGTTGATTTGGGATCTTTTGTATTATCAAATGGATATCCTTAGTGTAGAAAAATGATTTTATGATTAATTGATAAATGTGATTTTTGAAGACGTTTACTCTGTTGGGAACTATATATGTTTAAGGAAAATAGAATACAATGGGATTTCATTTTAGGATTAATGGTGGATTTTTATCTATGTTTTTATTAGGTATTTATAGAGATTTGGGTTATTTATGAAAATGATTAACCAATCATAGAGAATATGTGATTAGGTTAATTATTTTTAAGTATGTGACTTTAAGATTAGTCAATGTTATTTGAAAATAAAATTTAACATGGGAGAATACGTAATAAAATTCTTTTGATTTTTGGGGTTTAATATTAGTTTGGGTCATATTGAAGGATTTTGAGGTAAATTGTTTATTGAATGGTATTTATTGAACTTTGGGTATTGTTGGTTTAATTTTAGAAATTAATATTAGTATTTTTCTCTAACGAATTATCCTTTTTGGGGATCATCTGATCTTGTACTAACCATTTTGGTTTTTGTTAATCTCTAAAAATAAGGGAAATATATAGCTCATCCTTTTTGGATTATGTGATTCTTTATAAGTTGATTCTAGAACTTCGGGTGTGACCAAGTCATCTTGAATAGTCATCATTTAGAGTGAAAGATGAGTTTGTGGTAGAAATTTGTTAAAGGATGGAACTCTACTTATCATGTATTTTTTCTTAATCTATAAAGATAGTAATTCTTAATCCTTAGGGAAAGGATCTAAAACCTAAAAATGTATTATCCTAATACCTTATGTTATTCATCCTAGATTTATGGCTTTGAGGCCCTCAATTTTCCATTCACTTGTTTTTTATTGATTACATCATTCACTCTATATAAATATTAACATTTTCCCTCCAATTATAATTGCCACCAATGTTCTCCTATTTGAAATCCTAATTTGGTGGTGACTTTTTCATTTCCCTTTCCCACTTCTTAAGACTAAATTTTATTAACCCTATTTCTGATGTGGATTTTCAAAAAATGTATTTTCTAATTTTTAACCTTTTATTTCCAAAAAGACAATTTAAAATTGAGATAATACAATTTATTGAAGGATGGAAGAATGTAACACCCCAAACGTCCACGATATGCTTCTCTTTTAATAATATAATAGCGTGAGATGTACGTAAAAACGAGTTCAAGCGCACCATGACCTTTCAAACTAGCTATTTATAAAGAAATTATGAATACTAATAACCACATTTTAAATTATATATATATACCATATAGTTTTAACATTCATCTTTTGTGTTTATTAGATATAATACAAGGAAAAATTCAATTTTTGAAATAAAAGAAATATTTTTTAAAAATGTAGTTTTTCTCCCTTTTAATGGAGAAACATTTTAAAATAAAATATTTTACACTTTTATATATTCAATTTGATGAAATTAAATTCTTCATTATTAGGGTAAGATAAAAATTTAGTTTGGATAAATTTTTCATGTTTTTTCTGAAAAATTTCATATTTTGATGAATAGTGAAAGATACTAAATTTTAATTGAACAACCTTTTTAATAAAAATAATTTATAGTGTTAAATTATAAATTTTAATGGTTTTGAAGTGTAATTAGATTTTATTTTTATCATTTAATCAAATTTTGGTTATTTTATGTAATTTTACTTTTAAACCGAACATAAACTGATATCAATATTTTGAAAGTTTTTGCTTCTCAAAAACCCGATTTCTAGTTTTGACAACTGGAATTAATTTTAAATTAATTAATAAAACTTATATGTTTTAAATTTTTTAAAATAGATATCATTTCTGGATTTTTAATATAAAAATAATCTTAAAATTATTTTTTGGTATTTTTCTGAAAACATTCCATTTTTGAAAAATAGTTGAAACATTGCGTTATTATTTAAAAACCAATTTTTTATTTAAATAATTATTTATTATATTTAAATTTATTTTAAGTAAAAAATAGATACCTAATAACTATATTAGTTCAATGTAATTCATTGGAGTCATTTTATGATAAAATTATATGTATAAAATTTTATTTAATTTTTTAACGCTTTTTACCCACATTTTAGGCACGTTAGCAAATTTGCATAAAACATAATTTTACCATTTCAATGAATTGAATTTCAAAACACTGAGAGACACATTTTAAATCAATAAGTAAAATTTGGTTCAATAAGATGAAAATAATTTATGATGAATAGTAACTTTTGACTTTTATTTACAACAGTAAAAAGTAAATAGGGTAATTAAATGTAAAAAATAATATTTAAATTTCTATATCACATATCCTAATTCTATTGTATAAGTCAATTTAGACCAAAATAAACCTTAGGAATAACATATCATCCTTTTGGTCCACTTAGATTAGATTGAAAATTTTATTATTATTTTATTTAAAGAAGAGTTAAAAGTGTTAAATTCAATGTTTAATAAGTAAATAATTTTTAATATAGGGTTATACATTAGATAAATTCAACTATAAATATTACATAGAAATATAAATTTTTTTAATACATAATGGTAATATATTTTTAATTTTTAGACTATAAATAATTAAATTTATTAATGACACAATGATGATGCAGTAATTACCCTATTAGTGAAAGATTAAAATAATTGATGTTATAAATATCCAAATAAATTTAAATTGAGACTTATGTAGAATTAAAATAATTATCTAGGTTAATATGACTTGTTAGGTTTTATTAAATAATTTTTTTGAAGTGATAAAGTTGTTATTACTTGTAAAAAAATAAAAAACCAAATAGTGTCAAAATTGACATAAATGAGTTTTTAAAACAAATACTATATTATTAATTGATATAATATTCCTAAAATTATAATAATCATCCAAAAAACTTATATAAGGTTAGATATATCAATAATTATCCACTTTTGGTTCTCTTGTATTTATATAGTATGTTTATTAACCATTTATTATAATAATAGAAGAATAAATGGTAAAAGTTAAAATATTTATCTAAGAGTTAAATCTAAAAGATAAGGATAATAAGGTGACCTAAACCTGCATAAAACCTATTGTTTGAGAGGTTTTATACCCATAAACACCTTATCCTTAAACTAAATACTTTTGGATCCCTTATAAACCAAATATGATTGTATAATAAAATAATATTTCAAACTTTTCCTAAAGTGACCCTCACCTCTCTTATATAAGGGTTCTTCCCCTTCTCTCAAAATCACACCTCCAATGCCATTTGGCTCGGAAACAACCGGTTAAAATATCCTCCCAACTACCCTCACTTCATCCTAGTGGCCTTACATTGATAATAAGGGCATTCTATATAACCTTTATATCAAATCAAAAGGAACCAACTAAGAAGATGTAATTATTTCATCATCTCTTTCAATGATCTTTTCTTCTTCCATGTCCCATTTCTTTGTTTCTTACATAAAAAATAATAAATCTAGTACCTTTTACATAATGTGATGTTATTATAAATATGTTACAACCATATTAATTATTCTATCTATTTCTATGAGTGATAAAGTCACCATACGTGCGTTCGTACGGCTTACAGTCTCTACATCGTGGTGTAGTTTGTTATTCAACACTTAATTATTTGGATGATTATAATAATGAGTATAATTGATTTAAATAATGAATACAACATGTTAAGGACTCTGAATATATTATATACCATTCAATTACATACTATTTCACCATCAATAGAATGGTATTGTCGCTTGTCCGTACGTACATATTACTGTCTCCACGAACACGAGAAGATTCATTCCCCATTGTAACCATTCAAAAATAAATATCATTTTATGATTAAAAAATAATGTTTAAGAACATAATATCATTTTGGATAGAAATAAAATACATCCTATCGATAAAAAAATTACATACATAAGAAAGCATATAAAGAAAAAACAAATCAGTTAACACCCGTAACAATGATACTTATGAAATATTATTAACAAAAAAAATTAAAAGATAATATATGATATCATATTTATTTATATGGTTCTTTTATAATTCAATAAAAATTAGTACACCAATATACAGTAAGTTAATTTACCCTAAACTGATGAAAAGTATAAGGTAAGGGGTTTTCATCTCACTTTTTATTCAGGTGAGATTCATGTTATATGGCCACTATTTCCTTTTGTGTGGAGTATGTACTACCCATGATTGTATTACTTATGTAATATAATTTAATTTATGGTCATTTATATCTTCATTGTATGATCCTTATTTCATGGGGTGAATGTTTTGTATGTTACCAAATCGAGAAGGGATTTTTTTAATTTCAATTTATACTCATTGGGTTTTATGCAAACATCATTGATTATTTTACTCCAAGATTATGTGTTAAATCACTATTTATTTACTTATGTAGAAATTTCAACTCCTATTTGTGTGTATATACTTTTTATACACATAATAACTCCATTGATAAATTCTCAATACATCTATATGAACTTTAAAGACTAATATTAACTCAATTTCTATTAATTTAGTTAAACATCCAAGTCATTGGTGTTTTTACAAGAAAATGTGTGAATGTCCTCTAGTTGATTTACAGAGAATATCCAATCATATTTAGTTTATTTATATTTTTCACACATAATTATGTCATTGATTTATCCTTAACCAAAGGATACAGTCTTTATAAGGGATTTCATCTCAATTTACATTCCATTGAGACTTCTTTGTTGTTATGCACCAATTCACTTTTATATGGTTTATATATTGTACATTGACATAGAATATCTTGAATAAATTTATTCTCATGATTTTATAATGTTTTTATTACCTTAATTTTTTTTATTAAAGTGTCTCTCATTCGGTAAGGAACTCTACCTAAAATATCATTTTAAATGTTTTAAAGATTTACTCTTCAAAATATTTCTCATTAATGTCAATGTTTTGAAAATGGTTTTAAGGATTTATTTATATAGATATGGATTTTTAAAATTAAAATTCATTTTAAAAGTTTCAATGTGGTTTGGGACACTTTGTTTAAAAAATCTAATTTCTAACAACTTCTTGATAAATAGTGACACATTTAATTGTTTTCAAGAAAAAAGGGGATATTTTTCTCAAATAGTTTTACTAATTATTTTCATATATTTCAATATCCTTAATTATTCTTCATTGAGGTTTATTTATTATAATATAATTTTCCATACTATATTGAATGAGTTATGTTTGACTGTAGATGTTCTATTTTTATTCCATTAATTGTTTGTGGTTAAAATATTGACATTTTGTGTTCTAGTTTTAATATTAATGTTTAGATTATGTTTCGACCTTTTCATACGAGGAATGGATTGGACATAGTACGTGACAGGTAGAGCCCCCTATAGATCCTCGATTCATCGGTAGGTCTAATGAGACAAACTAGTGTCTTGGAACAAGGCTTTGACAAAAGTATTATTTGTAGTCTTAGCACAAGACCTTGAATCTGTGGTTATGATGTCCAGCATTATGAATTCCATCATTATGAAATTGGATATTGATGTTGCATGAGATTATTAAACTAGTATAATATCCATGTGAATAATTTATCTTTGTCATATTATGATGAAGTTAATGTTTAAAAGGATTGTGTTTTATTCTTACACATTTGCTTAAATGTTTATGCTTATTTATGAAAGTTTATGCTATATTGTTATCCTTGCTTAGCATATGAGATCACCCCGTTTTTATGTTTTATTTTTCCCAGGATGTGAATAATTATATTATGACTGACCTGTAGGGATAGACTAAGGGATTTGAGTGTGTTATACAGAGACACAATGTTGTTTTGTATTTCATAATATAATACAAGACTAATGTATGTATCTAGTACTTCCAAGGCTACTAAACTGATCGGTCTTTCGGAACATGATTCTTTGAATCATGCCAATGCTATATAATAATGCACCAACTCTTTGTAACTAGGGTCGTGGAGTTACAAGTTATTAATGAAATCATTTATTATGATATATGTGGCTCAGATTAATTAATACTTATTAAGGTTGAATCTTAATAGTGATCCAATTCACTGGGTAATGAATTTAATCTCTAAAGATGACATGTTTCTTGATACCCTAGTGAATAACCTTGGTAATTTTCATTTATGAAAAATTGGTGATAAACCTTGGTGACATGCTTATGATTTTATCATTTAAATTTTGTAGGAACATTTTCATTTTATTATTTATGTTTTTATAATTTTTGTATGCCTCATGTTTATGCCTTAATGTTGCATCTTATTTTCATATTGATATATCTCATGATCACATGATATATTCCCCCTTGCTTATTCCATTCCTAGGACTCATACTCACCACTTTTCTTTGATGCATGTCCATAGGATATGAGATTCATTAAAATTAACCGACAGTTAACCAATTATGAAATTATTCAAGTGAAGTTATAAGAATATTTTATGTGTTTATGTATTATGTTTCAAAGAAAATAAACTCTAATATATTGCGTTTTGTTACATTTGATTAAAAGTTAATATAATAAATACGTATAATTTCATAGTTGGTATCCTAGCATTGTTTAGTTATTTATAGAAGTCATGAACTAAAATATTTAGTAAAAACCCTTGGGAAAAGTCTAAATATAGGAAATCATCCTACCATTTTGGTGAGTATTAAGTAAGTAGTTTCTAATAAAATACATCCATGTATGGATACTATAAGTGGATATGACTCTGTGATAGATATACATTGTGGTAACAACCAAAAATACAACATTGAGCTATAATCGATTATGAATTGGTTCATGAAAATGTCCTCGTCATGCACCTTGTCTGACACTTCTGGAGGATATGTTTGGTTAATAACAATATTTTTATGAACCATTATGAAGGATATATATAAAAAAATTATTTATTATAGAATATATATTAATGATGTTTTATGAATTAAACTCCCTTTAGAAATATAATATTATAAATAGTGTCACATTTCTCAAAAATGTTTTCTTATTTTTAAGAAATGATGGAAAATAGTAGTAACTACATAAATAATTAGTGCAATGGAAAATGATATGATGACCATCCAATTGAAGTTGTAATGGGAAACTTAATGAGGATGAAGAATCAATTATCCCATGTCATGAATAATAACATGAATCAAGTTGAGTGACCATATACACCATGAAGGTAACAACTTGTCATTGAGTCCATCATGCATCAATCATCACCTTCATTTAGTGGATCTACCAACCCAATGATTATTGAATATTAGATTACCTATATAGAAAATATTTTTTATGAACTCCATTATTCAGAGCTAGAGAATGTCAGTATGGAGATATATTTTTTAGAAGTGGAATTTGATCAGTAATGGACACTGATTAGAATCATAATTCCAAAAAGATAAATCAATGATATGGAGTGGGAATAGTTTAGGGGAATATTTTTCATAAATATTTTCCCCATTTGATGCAAACAAAAAAAGAGGGAATTATAATAGCTAAAGTAGAAGGAAAATGGATTAGTGAGAAACTATGAGATAAACTTTAATAGGATTTCTTGATATAACTCTAGAATTTTTATGCACCCTAATTGAATGGTTGATAGATTCATTGGTGGATTTACACCACATATGTAGAAGAACTTTTAAAATAAAAACTATAAATGATATGAGGAGATAATAAAGAGTGCTATGAAGTTTGAATTGGAGTTTTAATTAATGAAATGGTCATATATGTTTAATGAAAAGAAGAAAAAAATGACTCCAAACTTTGGAAATAATTTTAATCATATAAGAGGATTAAATAAGGTCAAAATTCCCATGTGAAAAAAATTTGGGAAGAAGAAGTTTAGGAACTGGTTTATTGGGAGTGGAAAGTGATACAAATATGGAAGATATTTCATATAACATGGAACTTTCACAGTGAGGCAAAGCCTCAACTTTTCAAAAATATTGCTAAAGGGAAGATGGTGTAGGCTAAATCAAAAGTTAAGTTCTTTATATGTGGATAACTTGAACACTTTATCAATCAATGTAAAAATCAGAAAGTAATAGAGGGAAACCACCATCAACCTTATGATATTCTAAGGGATAAAGGCTGGGCATGTTCTATCATTATGACTAAAGTCGGTGCTCCAAATTATGTGGTTGTAGGTACACTCATTATGGTCTCAAAGATAGTAAGTAATTTGTTTGAATATAGATTTATAAAATTTCATTATTTCATCAATGTTTTCAATGTATATATAATCAATCCCTCAGATTCTATAATTATAGTTGGTAATCAAGAATTCTGGAAAGATTATCTTAAAATCAATAGTGTATCGAAACTCTAGTATTAAAATTTTAAAGTATAATGTCATAAAAATCTAGTATTCATTCCCATGGTGAAATTAAACACTATACTAGGGATGGAATGGATCATGAAAAGTAATGATAAGATCAACAATAGAAGAAATGGAATTTCCTTAGACTTAAATTGATAACATATAATTTTTTTTCAAGGGGACAATATCTTGACCTGAGACATTTATAAATGAACATTCCATATCCTTATTTATGGAGATAATCATTGAATACAGAGAAATAAATGAATGTATACAAATTAATAATTTCCCTATCATTCTAGAATACGTTGATATAATTCTTGAATAATGACTTGGACTTACCCCAAAAAGAGAGGTATATTTCTCTATTGAACACATACCTAAATCAAATATTATATTTAAGACTCCATATATAATGTAAAATGTTTAGTTATAGGAATTAAAGAACCAATTTAATGATATTATGGAGAAATTATTTATCTGACCAAGTGTTTCTCTGTGGTAATAACCTATTATATTTGTTAATAATAATGATGGATCATTGTGGCTATGAAATGATTATTTAGAACTTAACAGGATTAAAATAAAGAACAAGTGTCCTATCCTAATGATTAATGATTTATTTGACTAGATTTTTGGGGCTCAATTATTATCCAAGATTGACCTTTAATCTAGGTACCATCAATTGAGGATGAAAAAGAAGATATACTAAAGAATTAATTCTGAATAATATATGTGAATTATGATTTTTTTTGTTACGCCCTTCGGATTAACTAATGCTCCCTATATATTTATGGAATTGATAAATAGATTCTATAAGGACTACCATGATAAATTCACGGTATTTTTTATTGATGAAATGTTGATATCTTTAATAATTATCATGGAGAATGAGGATCATTTAAGGGTCATATCAAAAAATTTGATAAAGGAGAATCTATTTGGGGAATTCAGAAAATTTGAATTTTGGTTATAATAAGTTTAAATCTTGGGGAAAATTGAAACCAATGAAAGAGTCTCAATATAACCTATTAAGACAAAGGATTTAGAGTTGAAAACTCATCATACAATGGTAACAGAGATTCGTAGTTTCTATACTTTGATAGGATATTAAAATAGGTTTTTGAAAAACATTTTTTCACATCTCTAATGCACTAACCCAATTAGCTAAAAAATAATATATGTTCATCTGAAAAAATGAGTGTGCATAAAGCTTTAATGAATAAAATAAAATATTTGTCAATAAACCTATTTTATGTATAACCTATTTCAGATAAGGCTATATTATTTTATAGTGATGCATCTCTGAATGGGATTGGGTACATCCTCATGAAAAATGACCAGGTGATCACTTATATATGTTGGCAGTCTAGGTCTCATGGGAAGAATTAACCTATGCATGATAAAGAGTCAGATATAGTTATTTTCTCTCTATATATATGCAGGAAAAATATTTATGGGGATAAAAATGATATATATATATAGACCAAAAAAGTTTTAATTATATATTAATTCAAAAGGAATTGAACATTAGACAAAGGATATTTTTGTAGCTTCCAAAAGACTATGACTGTTCGATTAATTGTCACCCTAGAAGAGAAAAATTTATTTATGATGAATTATATAGGAAAGAACCCAATGTTTGAGAAATAATTAAGATTCAAGGAGATCCATTAGTAAAGAACCAAGTAATGTTGGACATGGGAATCATAATGGAATGGACATTATCAATCCTATACAAAATTATATATTAACATCATTACTATTTAATATCAATGGAGGTCAAAGATAAGATACATTAAGATCCATTGTTAATTAAAAATAAAATGATCTTTTTTGAATGGAATATAATGATAGTTTTCATGGATATTTCCTTGGGCTTAACTATGCCGGAATATAATACATGGTTATTTAATTGCACAACTAAATAAAATGGAATTATAGGATGCGATCCTTGCATACTGAGTGACCCATGGTGCTAAATGAATGATAATTCTCGAATGATCTCCATATATTCCATCTGAAATATGATTCTTAATGAATGAGAATATCAATATAAGATACATGGATTTTAGATGAAATAAAAGTCTATATAAATGGAAATCTTGGGATGATCTCCTTGGATTACATATGGTATATGAATTAGGAATGCATGGATAAGCTCTGTTGATTCCATATGATATCATATGCTTGAGAATGACAGAATAAATACATAGAATCTACATGATAAATGATATTTGGAACTTTGGGAGGATAAATTTGATTCTTTTTGGTAAATATGGTTGGAATAGTTATTGATTCATTCTAAGAGACATCCATCATTATCTGAACCAGGTATGTTTGACTCGGGTGTCATCATGGATCCCGATAATCGAGGTTTTTTTATTTTATTAATTTAATTTCTTTATATACCTAATTTATGACATACATAATCAAGCACTATACTAGATAAACTATATGTACTTTTAGACACTATTGGCGGTGGCCTAATGAGATTTACTCACTCACTTCTTGGGCCATCAGTTGGTACTCAAGAAGACTTCACTACTACATATTTGGTTTTATTCTCCACTAGATTTTATGAGTGGTAGAAAAAATATCTGATAATGGTTTCCACTAATACTGATAAAAAAATTATAATAAGGGGTAACTTTTATCAGGGATAAAAAAGAACTGATAAAAGTTACCCTTTATTAGCACTTTTTTATAGCACTGATAAAGGGTTCCCTCTATCATTTATTTTTAAGCACTCGTAAAGGGAACCATTATCAATGCTTTTTTTAATCACTGATAATGAATGACCTTTATTAGAGAATTTTCTAGCACTAATAAGGTTTCCTTTATCATTAATAGTTAAAGTAGTGATAAAACATATAAGAAAATCGTATATCAAAAAATGAACGGTCAAAAACTTGTTTTTATATAATAGTGCGGTGTCACTACATCTAAAACCTACTGCGAGTATGAGATCCCTCATACACGCTTCACACAAACCTATATGAATCTATTCCTATATTCATGGGCCGACATGGGACCTGGAACACCATATTCATTTTGCGGGCTTTGGCCCACCCTCTATTCAGGAGGACTTCCCTATTGGGTAGCCTAAATAACTGACCCATGAGGTTGAGAGCCAACTAACTTAGTATGTTTTTTATAATAAATTTTTTATTTCATATATAATATTATAAATTAATATATATAAATATGTTAAATATTAATATATATATATATATATAAATAAACTCTTATAATAAATGTTTATATTTATTCATTTTTTATAAATAAATTCTTATTTCATATATAAAAAATATTGATATATATATATATATTGTTATATATTAAATATTGATATATATTAATATATATTGACATATATTAATAGATATAATATTAATTATTTAATTAAATATATATATTAATATTTAGTATATATATATATTTGTTTTTTTAATTTGTATTTGTTTAATATTTTTAAATTTTTTTTCGTTTGGAATATTTTTTTTAATTCATTCATTGTTATATTTAAATTCTTATTTTGTATATAAAAATATATATTTATATAAAAATATATATTGAAACCTATTAAATATTAATATATATTAACATATATATATATATTAATATAAATTAACATATATTAATAAATATTATATTAATTATTTTATTAAAAATTAATAAATTTTAAAAATATTATATATATATATATTTAACTAAGTAATACATTGTTTATAAAAAAATGAATAAATTTATTAAATACATAATATACTAATTAAATAAGGAATATACTACTTATTAATGTATATACTTTGTAATGTGATTCATTTTTATTAATAAATATTTCAGTAATATATATATATATATATTTATGTTTTATAGTATTTAATGTTTTTTATATTTATATATATGATTAAATAATTAATACACTATTTATAATAAATAAAATTGAATAAAATTCTAAGATACTTAATATACTAATAAAATAATAAATATATTATTTTTTGCTATATATAGTAAATTTATTCTTTTTAAATAATTTTATTTATTTTTATTAATTATAAATAATATATCAATTAATTTATTGTTTATATATAATTAATTTTCCCTCATTTTTAAATTTAATTCATTTAATATAATTTATTGATTATTAATGTTAAGTGTCTTCATAATTTTTTATAATTTATAGATTTTACATATTTATTTTTTTAATATTTTTTTATTTTATCCATTTTAATTTTTTTATACATAATTATTTATTAATATATTTTATATTTTTGTGATTTATTCATTTAGAATTTATCATTTTTAAATATTTTTGTAAATTTATCTAATTTCTAATATTAATTTACACATGTTTTCTCATTAACATTAAATGTTTTTAAGGTGGTTATAATTTATATTATTAAAATGTATTCATTTTCATTTTACTAGGAACAAAAAAACATGAATAAAATCCAAGGTCCTGGAAAATTATTATTAAAAAAGTACATAGGAATAGAACAAGAGGTGCTGTCGTGTTAACATAGGGTAAAAAAACGCCATCAAAATAAAACCTCATTCAAAAATCACTTTCTTTTAAGTCTACCTCCCCTTCATCGAAAGATAACCTGAAAAATTGTGTATCTATATCTCTTCCACCACTTAGGATTCATACAAGTGTGATCTAGATCATCCACGACTAGTGAATAGTCATCTTGAATTGAGGAATTGTCCTTCTGATCAGAATTGATCATTTCTTTCAAAATTTCAACGTCCTAGGAATGTCCTTTTACATGAAAATATCCATGAGCATTTAAAATACCATGAAGACTAAGTGAGTGACCTGTTACCTTTGGTTGAACATGGATCAAGGGAGACTCACCCTTGTCTTTAGCAGCCTCCACTTCAGCACCTTCAGCATCACCTGCACCATTAGCAGCTGCCTTTGGAATATTCTCATGAACACACTCATTGTTATCCATCCCATTATCCTATTTCTTAAATACAATTTTGGAGGCAACTATCCTTACCCGGTCCCCCAGCACCTAATCAAAAGGCCCCACATCCACCTGAGAATGGAATGTTTGTCTAGAATTAGATGAAAAGACCAACTATTTGGATTTATTGTGAGTGGCTAGCTAAAAATTTCATCATCAATAAGTAATTTTTCCCACAATACCTATCGATTTATTATTTAGGCGATTTGATGAGATTTTCATTATCAGATGATGTACCATACAAGGACCAACCATTATGATGTTATTAGAGATATCTTCCTCTATCTTATATTTTTTTCTTTGGGTTATGGGTAAGGATATCTTCTTCCACAAATCATTATTTACTTATTTCTACACATCAATATCAAATTTAGTTTTACTATCAGATAATCTATTATTCTTAATCACTAAACTAAAATTCCCACACATGACATATCTGGTAGAAATAACATTTGGTTTCAATAGCTTTTCAATTTACAATTCATATGCACAATCCACCCACGACTTCTTTTTTGCATGAGGGTTAGTTCTCACCACACACCCTTGTAGGCTGGATAACATAAATAGCTTTATCGATAGCCTTGATAGAAAAATTATCATCTTTTTCAATTTTCTGAGTGGAAGGATAAAAAAAGTGAGTATCCATAGAAATTATAGACACCACTACCATTAAATTATCATCCTGGTATCAAATGGGATCCCTAGGGTCCCAATATACCCTCTCTGATTGAGGAACTACATTACCAATAGGAGTGGTACCATATGCAAGTCACCCTTATCACACAACCCCCCATTCTATGTCCTTCACTGCTTAGTACATCAAGGATCGATACCAAAAAGTTTCAACCTTTTGAATTTCTTAAAACACTGTCTCTCATCATGACATATAATAGAAGAGAAAGGATAAGTAAAAGTACTATTATAATTCATCCTATCTTGTCCAATGATTCTGTAATCCAAACAATACCAAGAAATTTTTTTCTTATTCAACACTAAGTTCAAATTCATCATATTTAGCTGACATTTCCATTTGAACATATATTAATATTCATTTTATTTTTCTTAAAATTATCTATATAATTACAAAAAGTTATTCATTTTTTAAATTTATTCATTTTTACTATTATTTATTTCTTCAATAGATACTAAATATTATATATTGTCATTATTCAATTAAATATATATCAACATTTTTTATATTTACATACAATAATTTTACACACATAAATATTTACATAATTAATGAAATATTATATTTAAACAAATACACGTAATATATATAATTTATTTAAAATTTAATATCAATTTTATAATTTTATTCAGTAACATAATATATTTAATATATTATATTTTTAACTGGTTAATTTTATTTATTTATTTACTATTATTTTAGTTACTATTATTTAATCATTTTTAATATATTTTTATTTTTATTTTTTATAATTTAATCACTATCTAATATTTATTTATATATATTTATTTACAATATTTTAATATTTACAATATGTATTTCTCTTCATTTATATATTTATATATCAATAATTTTTTTAATAAATTGTATAATTAATAAAACTTATCCATTTTCAATATTTTTAAAGTGTACTCATTTTTAATTATTTAATTTACCACCATTTTTACTTTCATGCCTTTCATATCATATACTAATTAACAATGTTAAAAATATATTTGTAAATAAATATTTATAAATAAATATACATATAAATGTATAATTACTATATTTACAAAATTATATACTTATAATTACAAATAAATAAATATAATTTTTTAGACAAAGGATACAAAAAACTATAAATAAATAATTCATTATTTAAATAATTATCAAATTATAATAAATTTATTTAAATAATGAATATATTTACTATATTTATATTAATATATATATTTATTAAATATATATAACTCTATAAATATATTGGGATATAAATGTGTTTATAATTATATAAAAATATTTATAAATATATTTACAAATTTATTTATTTATTACTATAATAATAATCATATTTATTTTTAATTATAAATATAAATATATATTTCAAAAAGTATATTTATAATTATATATTTATAATTATTTTAATATTTTTATAATTATATACATTTATATTTAACTAATTATTTTTAATTACGTACATTTAAAAATTCCAATTATATTTACTTTATTACTAAAGTTAATTATGTAGGCCTTTGTCCAAGTATTTTTTGTGCTGATAATAGATATTTTATCAATGATTATTATTTTAGTGATGATTAAACCCCTATATATCATCACTTTTTTGGAAGCGCTCCTAAAGCCCTCCCCGATCTTTTAAAACGAACCCTAACAAAACTGATTTCTGTCATGTAGTTCAAGACATAACAGATGTTTAGCTCTATTGTCGATCCCCCTGAATATTTTCTCAGATGAATCAACTCCCAAATCTAAGGTATATTATTTATTCTTTATCCTATTTATCCACAAGTATCAAGGATCACCCCTTATCTATCTTTCATGAAATCATTGGGGTGGATGAGCACTGCTAGTGCCTCCCCACATCAATCCTCATGTATGGTACCTCAACCCGTTGGGTGGTCCTCTTTCTTCTTAATCCTCCTTCCTAAATTCAACCCATGTTTCACTCAGTTTTAAAATATTGGATCCTTATCAAACTTTTCTTAATGACCCATTTTTTATCCTCCTTAAAACATTTGTTTCCTTTGATAAACTTATATTGAATTTAATGGATTATGTTTTTCACATGATAAAAATATTATTGATGGTTTTGTGGAAAAAATAAGCTTTAAAATTGAATAAATTGAAACTAACCGTATTGATTTCATTAAGTTTATTATTTTAATGAGAGCGCAATATTTAATATATTTAAATTATTTTGTTCATATGGTGGTTTTTTAAAAGACTATCTGTGAGGCATCATGGATGGTATTTTTTTTTATTTTTGACGTGCACTTATTTTATTATGTTTTTCCCAATTATTAGATACCATAAAATTAGATATACTCAAAACCATTTTAAAATCCATCTAAAAATACATATCCTTGGTTAAAAAATTACATATAGGGGTGTCTTAATTAATGAATGGTTTTCAAATAATTTTACATTTATTACACTTCCTTTATGTAATCAAATTTAACGTATCCGTTTTTCATAAAATATGTTACGAGTAAGGGATAAATCATTTTTATATTTCTATCACATTTATTCTATTATGGTATTAGGGTATTAATGTTTAAAATTTATTAGGTGGTATTAAAATATTTGTATTTTCCATTTAGATGGCCATTTTTTGAAATGTAATAGAAAATAAACATGTTTTTATTTTAGTAGAATTATGGATACTGATGGATTTACATTATATATTGTATTTATGGATTATTTTTGACTGATTAATGTTTTTATTTCAAGTGTGTTGGATTTATTAGAAGTTTTTGTTAATGTGTGAGAATATTTTTAAGAATGTTTTATGTATGCATTTATAACTATCTTTTATGGAAATATTTGAAGGGCGTTATATTGATTTCTCTATTTTGAATTTTTATTGTGGATTGGTAATTCTATTTTTATAGATTTGATTTTTAAAATTAATTATATTTATTTATTTATAATGTTATAGAATGATTTTATTTCCAATTTTACTGAACCTTTAAAAAAATTAGGAAATGATGTATATAATATTTTAACATGAGTTTTGTTTATAAGTTCAAATAAAATAATTTTCATTCCAAAATATTGGTATATTGGCGGATCTGAGTTTGAGTTTAAAGATGAATTACAAGATAAAATAATTTATTTGTAAAGAATAAATTTTCATTAGGTTTTGTTTTAAATAAATTTATATAATTAATTTGGATTATTTTTGAAATGATTAATTTAAATGAATTTAAATTCATTTTGAGTAATTTTGGTTGGGTTTCTTATCAATATGATGTGGTTTTGATTATCTTATTTTATATTTTTTATGTGTTTCATATTTTCATTTCTTTTATTTACAAATTTTATCTAAAAATAAGTTATATATGTTATTTTTAAAAAGGGTGGTCATTATGGAGAATGTTTCACTTTATTTGTAAAAACAATTCTTAGTATAATATTAAATTTTTTTTTAAAACTAATTTATCATAATTATGTTAAAATAGTTATATTTATTCTATTAGAAATTTTAGAGGTTTTTTCCTTGTTTTTTTTTTCAATTTTGACTACTTGTTTTCAAATGGTTTAGGTCTAAATATTCATTTTGTTTATTTGATATTTTGTGTTTGTAATCATAAATTTGAAATGGTTATAATGATAATTTCATTCATTTAGAAAGTTTTTTTAGATAATTGATTTTAATTTTTTGTGTTTTAATTTAGAGTTGGGATGTGTTTTGATCGAGAATAATTATGTAAAATTATTTTTTTAAACTTTTTATATGATTCAGGCCTATTATGGCTTGTTTTAGGGACCATATATATTTAAAACCATATTTAGGGGCATGAACCATTTGTAATTAAAATAAATAGGCATATTGTGTGTTGGTTTTACTGATTTTTAATGAGATTTGGGACAATGGATTATTGATTTATTGAATACACATGAAATATATAATTTATTTAAATAAATTATTTGTGGAATGGGTAAAAGTCATTAAAACTTTTTATTAAAATATACAACATAGATATAAAATCTATGTTTGGATTTTATAATTTCAATATAGAGTTTTATGTCATAATTAACAAAAATTTCACCAATTCGGAATTTAAAACTGAAAGGGTTGTGACATTTCTTTAGATTATATAAATATTAAGAAAATTATTTTTTAGATTCAATATATTATACTATTACCTTAAATATAATATGTGGATAAAAAAACTATAGTCATGGTTTGAGTTGTCTGGGCATGTATAATTTTCCCCCTTATATTTATTACATTATTTATTTTTATTAATACATCAACACAATACTATCATAATTATTATCTATTGTATATAACTAGGAATTTTTTTAGTGTCACCTATAAAAAATTTTATATTAAAACACATTTATCTTAGACACGTACAAGTATAGAAGATAATGAATGAATTTTATAAATTTTATTATGAAATCTTTGATTCATAAAAGTGGTATTTATTTCATTAATAATGAGTATAATCTATTGTATATATATGTGAATGTTTTGACTACTAGATGTGAGATAAATTATAGTGATCTATGATGTTGTCAGAGGTAGAATCAATATTTTTTCCATCTCAATTATTTGAAATCGATGATAACAGAATTTTTTGAAATGTTTATTAATGGAATGTTTTTGGGGAATTTTTACGAAAATCGAATAGAGGTATATTATATTGTTGGATACAAGAACTATAATTAGGATTTATAACTCTATTATTTTTGAAATAGAAGTTAATTAGTGGGATATAGTACATATATTTTTTTTTGTATTCTTATTATAAATAGTCTAGAATGATATATAGAAAAAGAATGTGACACAGAATCCAAATTCATTTTTATCATCAATAACAGCTTCATCCATTCATTTCATGATATTCCAAGCTCTTTGACCCAGTGTCAAAATCAGTTGATTACATAACCTTATATGTTCTGAGGAAATACATGTTTACACAAAATTATAAATATTTGTCATAATTAAATGATAATAAAAAAATAGAATTTCCAAAGGAATCTTTCCATCGAATAATGCTTATTTTTTCCCCAACACATTTTTTTCAACCCTTTTATCCCCCAAAACATCAAATTTATAATCCAGAACAATAACCACATGTTTACACCATTCTTTTTCTTTTCATATCACCCTTATATGAAATTATAACTTTCATATAATAATAATTAATAACATTCAAATTTTGGGTTCTCATTATTATACTATTCTATATATTTCTCCATTGTTTTTTAATATCTTATGAATATTTATATCTTTTGGTGAAAAATAAACACTTTAATAATTTAATAGTATGGATATGAATTGAAAATGGATGCATGCTAATCGCATGACAAAAGTATATAAATATGGAGTTAAATAATAAATATTGTTTGTAGTAGAGGATGCATACAACCTTTATCAAATTATTTTCCATGATTACATTATTTCTAATCAGGAAATATTATTCTGGAAGAGTTGGAAAAACATTTGATTTATCATGGAATAGATCAAAGATATAAATATTGTATTTAACAGATGAAAAAACTAGACGTGAACACCAATTGGAATGATATTGTGGTTTATAGATATTTTGATATGAATATTAGTGTAAATGAGGATAGATATCATATAGAAAAAATGAAAATGGAAATTGAAGATGGAATTTGTGATTTTATAAATTTTATTGAGAAGTTAAATAGTTTTGAAGATAGGCCATTGTATACCAGTTGTACTAAATACAAAAAAAATCATCTATATTGATGTTATATAATTTGAAAGGTGGAAAAAGATAGAGCAACACCATATTTACAAAACTAATTGGTCTCTTAAATAATATGGGACCTAATGAAAATGAACTTCATTATCAAGCATATTATATTATAATAATTCCATTTTTAATGGGAATTATCGATAAAAAAGACAATATTATCCAAATGATCTAATATTGTTTTCTCAAGGACCATGAATCACTCTTAAAAGTACCTAAGTGATGCGTGAATCGATACATGAAAGGTGAAAAAAATTCTTCAAAAATTTTATGGTACATTCATATCATTCCATGCTTTAGAAGAATATTTGGATGATATGAAACTATGAGAAAATTGACATAGATTCATATATAATAGTTAAATATGGGAATGTACGTAATATTGGAGACTCTACTAAGTGAAATGAATTCATTATGGGTATCCCAAATTTAAAAATTACCTATGACACATATATACTACATTATTTATTAAAGGAATAAATTCTTTTGGAGTATATAGTAGTACTCATAGTACCTATCTAGTTATGTTGGTAAATTGTAACTTACTACCATGGTTATGAATGAAGCACAGATACATTATGTTGTATCTTCTTATATCTTACCAAAACAACCCTGTAATAACATTTGTGTCTATTTGGATCTATTTATTGAAGAATAAAAATTTATATGGGTTATATGTGTTATAATATATGATTCTGATATAAGTGAATAATTTACATCGAGGGCCATGTTTTACTAGCAAATAAATGACTTTCTTTCTTATGAAAAATTTTCAGACGACAGCATTAAATGAATATTGGTGTATCCCAATTTGGAATAATACACACACTCAGTTCAACTGAGACATTCCTAAAAGAATTTCTTTTTAGGACATCAATTTTTTTTACCTCAATGACATAAAAACCAATCCTAGATTACAATATTCAATGAGAATATTGAACAAGGTATAACACTTTCTATACTAATGGGTGATAAAAAGTTTATTAAAGTAAAAGATATGAATTGGTTTTGGTAAACCATTTACAAAAAAATATTACTAAATAATGTTAGAAAAGGAGATAGAATTTCAATAAATTACCATAAAATATTTATTTATATGTTAGAAATTTTTTTATGCCCCGCATGCTGAAAATAATGTATTTCATAGTTTATTTGTCACATAACTAATTGTAACTAAAAAAAGATAAAGCATTAAATCACGTTTGGACATTATTTTTGAGGATAAGGGAAGAGTTGGCATCAGTGCAGTGTTAAAGAAAGAATGTTCTTCCTTCAGTTTCTTAAACTCTACCCAGATAATAAAAATTGTAGTTTTTTATTTTCTATAATGATGTAAAAGTTACAAATGGGTATTCATTAATTATCAATAATTATATTTCAATGAATAATTTAAAGTAATAATGACTAAAATAACATTAATGCCATGTTTTTATGCAATAATTTATTCCTATATCGTTAAATTATATTTTTTCGAATAATATACAAAATACATTATCTAAACTGTACATTTTTTTCAAAGCCATATATAGTAAATATATAAACCAAATAAGGTTTCTAAAAATAAATAATGAAGTTTTAGTTATATTATGTGAATTTGAGATATTATAGACACCATAATTCCTTGATATAATGGTCCCCATGATCATTCACATGGTTAGATAGGGTCAACAATGTGGTCTTATCCATTACTAATGGATGTACCCCAGTGAAAAATAAATGAATATTATTAAATAGTATATCAATAATCCAAGTCATCAAGAATTTTGTATTATAGAATGAAATATTTTTTAAGAATCTATTGTACTTTTTACTTATTACATATCAAATGTTGATAGCATCAATATCTCAAATTCTCATCAGAAAAGAGACCTTTTGTGTGAAGGGATTTATGGAAGTGATGTTTCTATAATACCATCATAGACTAGGAGAAATTACACCTTTACATTTTACATAATAGCGATGATGCTGATCCATACATTGAATCCCGCAATTAAATTATCTGTTATTTTAATACATAAAGGAATGAAGGATGGATATCAAACACACATAATAAATATTTTATATGATGTCTCTGAGATAATATTTATATGCAGTTTTCTAAATATCCGAATTCAATTACTGAATGACTTCGATTCCAAGCAAAGTGACCAATTTATTGTGTTATATCATACACTAGTTTTATAATTAATAGTTATAAACTCAATACAAAAGAAAAAATAACCCTATTATGATGAAAAATAGTAGAGTTACTCTTGTGGAAGAAATGATGCACATATATGGTTCCAGGGTTAGAAATCCAATTTATGTGAATATTTCATATTTTGGCATCATCAAACTAATAGAAAAGTTGGATCATAAAAAATTTAAAGAGATTATTTTCCATTTTGAATGGGTTAAAAATAGGAGTGCTGTGAATGTTGACGAAATAGGCTTCATGAATTTGAATTACAATTTGAAAGGGGAAAAGACTATCCATTCACAATTAAATAACAAGAAGTGCATGTATTTTATGTCTGAGATCTAGAAAATAATAATTGGACAATTTCTTTTCTAGAGACTAAAAATAATATAATGTTTTATGAAAATTCAACTGAGTATGACCCTTTCATTGAGAAATAACAATAATTTCAAGGAAGTCCCAAGGTAGACCTTGTGTTGTATGTTAGATGAGAAAAAAATGTAGATTTGGATTCTCGATAGAGGAACCAAATCCGTTCTACCTTTAATAAAAATAATGAGAGTTCAGTAATAAATTTAATTTTCTTAATATATTGTTATATTCCCCATAATATTGTGTGTTCTCTACTATATTAACATAATCTAAATTAATTATTTTACAAGTTATGTAGGTAATTACTTCTCTACATGATGATTTTATCAATATAAGGTATTAATGAACGGTTGATGAGAAAACTATATAATTATTATGGTATAAATTACATATTGATGTAAATAAAAATAATGACATAACATCACAATAATGACAAAAAATATAAAGGAAATAAACAAGGGTATAAAATTTGAGGTTATTTGGAATCAACTCGACCAACCTGTTTACCCCCAACAACTAATTGTTCAATAGTTATTTTGTGGATGCAATGAAATTTACTATTCTACTTGATATAGATTCATGGTTCTATAACCGACCTGTAATGAAGGAAACCCTCTGGGAATATATTAATGTAATGTTACAATATACTTTTTCTATTGAACCAAAAATATATATAATGAAATGTTGATTTAAATTCGATTATACCTTGTAGATTTTATGAGTTTTAGATTATTTCAATAAGAAATATATATTAATGGACATTAGAAAATATTATAAAGGCTTCTGGACAATTCTTACCATGTTTCACCTTAAGGATGTTGAGGGGAAAGTAAATCCCCACCCACAAGTAACTAATGAAAAAATTATAATGAAAAAAAACTGAATGATTTCATTATGAATCATTATGATAAATCATTTCAGGTTTATTATAACTGTTAATATATTATTTAAATTTTTTATTTTATCCAATTTTATTCAAAAAAATTAATTTATGAAGTAATAAATGCGTGTTGAAAATAAAAAATATGCATCAAAATCATTGTAACCCTATAGAAAAATAGGATGGGGGTACACATGACTAGAGAATAAAATTGAATGTTTTCTAAACATATAATAAATGTTTTATGTGATATGAAACAACATATGTTCCTCTGTTTATATAAAAATTAATGAATCAAAATATTAAGCCACTATCATCCCACATCATGTGCTAGGGAAGGAGGCCCACTTAAATAAAGAGGGTAAAATATTTAATGAAACCAAAAAAGATGTTTGGGAAACATTTTTATGTGTTACATAATATTAATTTGTTATATCATTATATAAATATATCTATTTATGTTCTTATGTTTTTATACAGTTTAGACATATCAATCAACATCAATCGTACTCGAAGAAAAACTACATTCAGTATCTTTGAAGTGGATAGAACAATATGGTTGCATTATTGGTGTAGGTTTTAGAGTGTAACCTAGAAAATATTTTGAGAGTAAAAATCAAAGGGAATATACATATCAATTAATGACAGGATTTCATGTGCAATGTAATGACCTAGTTTTTTAAATGATACTTGTTTCCTGAATAAATGATTGTTAAAAATTATATAATATTATACACATAAAAAATATAGTGAAACCAATAAATATTATATCATTGATAATGATCCTTACATTAGTTAGGATTGAAACAAATAAAATTTCCAAATTTTAAAATTGAAATAAAAATAAAATAAAACAATATATAAAATGGGAAAATATAGATCAACCAAATCTGTTAGAATAAACTCCCCACACACACACACATATATATATATATATAAATGAAAAAAATATATTATTAAACCAATAAACATATTGTGAAATTAAAATATAACCTTTAGAGGAATTTTATAGAATATTGAGTGATATAATGGAGTGGTATTTGTAGGGTATAAATAAAAATTTGACTGTTATGATTCCAAAAATATATATTATTTGGTCAAATATAAATGTTGGTCAATTTGAAAGTTGTTCTATATGACTGTTGGAAACTATTTCCATGGGTGATACTTTCATCATTATTATTAGGGTTTATAAGTAGTAATGAAAAAGGATAATCGATACTGAAAGTAGAATAAACTGCCTAAACCAAAAGAATCATTCCTTTTGAAGCCCATTTTTCGGAACATGGGAGAGAGGTAGTACCATTGGGGTTGTACCTTAAAAAGTCCCAAGATAATATTCATTAAGTGAATCTTGAAAAAAATCACTTATGGGAGATTTTTGAGTTGGGGGAGATTACCACTCAATCAATGTTATCTGATCCACCACATGAAACTACCACAATTACAAACATTACCCTTATGGTATATGTGGGTGTAATAAGGGGCTATGTGTCTAGTCCTTAGTTTTATAGAGTGTTATTTTAATTGTTTAAATAAAATTTTCACCATATCAATTCCATTTTAAGGATATTTTTTCTAGATAAATTATATGTTTAACTGATATAAATTTGATAAATTGAATTTTGGTCGCAAATAAAACATAATTGTATTTTTCAAAATATATATATGCATTTTTATTATAAACTCATGTATTTTAAATTGTAATTTTTTAATTCATTATTATTTTATATCATTTTTATTTAAATTTCATTGACAAAATATGTTTATAATGGACTATGAATTTTTTTTATAAGAGTTAGAAATTTGACTATGCCCTAAAAATGTTATTTTTAAATAAATAAAGTTCTTATATTTAAAATTTAAAATGGTAATATTTTTATAATTATTATGATATAATAAAAATTATATTTTCATTTACAACATCAAATTTTTTTTATGGTGATTTTTTGAGAATTTTATAAAATACATTATTATTTTGTGAATAATAAAAACATATTTTTGGGTTTCGGTATGTTGTATGACTTCATGTTTATTTCATAATTATTAAATAATTATCTGAAAAAATCTAAGAAATAAAATTTTTTATTTTATTAATATTATTTATTTAATATATTTTAATAAATTGAAAAAATTATGAGTCACTTTCCAAAGTCTAAAATGGTAAATTTTATTTTTAAAAACATTACTTTGTGGAAAATATACTTTTCCATGCCCAAAGAAGTATTAAATGCTATTGTCCAGTTTTGGTGGAATAAAATATCATAAAATGTGTCTCAAATTTTCAATACCATGAGAAAAAAATGGGTAATTCCAATGGGTGTTCATTTTTTACATTCTACATTCCAATACCTATATTCAAAATTATTGAGCAATTTCACCAATTTTTCTATAAATACCCATCCATTCCAGTATTCCCCTTCACTACCAATCCATCATCCATGGATTTATGGAAATATTACCACATAAGGTGCCCCCAGGTTTTCCTAAATCCCATACAGTTTTAATCCACAATATTTATGAGTAACTCTTCAATGTAAGGGAAATCTTCACTTCACTTTTCCACTCATGTTTTTTTGTGCTCTCTATTATTATTTTAGAACATATTCTTTTTTTTTCTACTTTATGTTATCACATTAATATAATATTAGTCTTTTATGAATATTAGTCCCTTTCTCCTTTCATTTTATCATTTTCTAAAACCAAATATTAAACCCTTTATACTGCAGAATTTATACCTCAAATTTCTCACTTTTACTTGAGAAATTCATAATTATTTTCATTTTTTGAATACCCACTCCTCTTTTTTCTATAGTTATTCAATGAGATATAAAAATGACTTATGTATTTTGAGATTTACATATATCAAACCAAAATTTCCTTTTCATGGGTTAAAATTAAATAATGAACATTTATTTAATCAATTTTGTATGCCCTGATTTTGAAACCTCTAATTTATTCTCTATAAGTTATGTAACACCCCATGATTACACAGTAAGCTTCTCTTTGAATAATACAATAGCGTGCGATGTACTCAACAACGAGTTCAAGCACACCATGACCTATCAAACTAGCCATTTAGAAAGTAGTTATGAATAGTAATAACCACATTTTGAAATATTTATATATCCCATATAATTTTTATATTCATATTTTGTGTTTCTTAGACATAATATAAAGAAAAATTCAAATTTTTCTGATAAAAAAAGTATTTTTAAAAAAACAAAGTTTTCCCCCCCTTTTAATGGAGATCCCTTTTTAAATTCAATATTTGGAACTTTTATATATTCAATTAGATGAAAACAAATTCATATTTAAAGGGGCACATAAAAATTTAGTTTGGATAAAATTTAGGTGTTTTTATGATAAATTTCATATTTTGATGAATAATAAACGATACAAAATATTAATTAAAAAAATATTTTTGATAAATATAATTTATAGTGTTAAATTATATATTTTAATGGCTTGGAAGTGTAATTAGATTATATTTTTATCATTTAAACCAATTTTGTCATTGGAAGTGATTTCATTTTTAAAATGGACATAAACACATATCAATCTTTTGATAGTTTTTAATTTTTCAAAAACTCGCTTTCTGGTTTTGACAATGAGAATTAATTATAAATTAATTAATTAAAATTATATGTTTCGAATTTGGTAAAATAGACATAATTTTTTGATTCTGAATATCAAAATTATCTTAGGGGTAATTTTTGGTAATTTTAGGAAAACATTCAATTTTTGATGAATAGTAAAAACACGACGTTATTATTTAAAAACCTACTTTTTATTTAAATAATTATTTATTTTACTTAAATTTATTTCAAGTAAAAATAGATACATAATACCTATATAAGTCCAATGTAATCCATTGGAGTCATTTTTAATAAAATTAGATGTATAAAATTTTATTGAATTTTTTAACATCTTTTACCCACCTTCTAGGCACAATAGAAAATTTGCATAAAACGTAATTTTTCCACATTTGTGAATTAAATTTCAAAAATTTGAGATACATGGTTGACATCAGTAAGTAAAATGTGGTTCAATAAGATGAAAATAATTTTTTTGTGAATAACGACTTTTTACTTTTATTTACTATAGTTAAAAGTAAATATGGTAATTAAAGGTAAATAATGATATTATAATTACCCCAAAACCTGTCCTAATTCTATTGGATAAGTGTATTTAGACCACAATAAAAATTAGGATTAAAATATTATTTTTTTGGTCCACTTGGATTAGATTTGGAAATTTATTATTATTTTATTTAAAGAAGAGTTAAAAGTGTTAAATTCAATGTTTAATAACTAATTTTTTTAATATAGGGTTATACATAAGATAAATTCGACTATAAATATTAATTAGATATCTAAAAAGATTTAATACATAATGGTATTTTATTTTTAATATTTATACATTAAATAATTAAATTTATTTATGACACAATGCTGATGTAGTAATTACTTTATTAATGAAAGAATAAAAAAATTGATATTATAAATTTATTAATAAATTTAAATTGAGGCTTATGATTAATAAAACTAATTATTTATGTAAATATGACATGTTAGGGTTTATTAGCTGAATTTGTTTTGAAGTGATAACGTTATTATGATGTTCACAAAAACAAAATACCAAATAGTGTTAAAATTGACATAAATGAGTTTTTAAAACAAATATTATATTATTAATTGATATAATATTCCTAAAAATCTAAGGTTTATCCAAAGAAGGTAGATAATGTTAGATATATCAATAATTAACGACTTGAGGTTCTCTTGGATTTTTTATGGTATGTTTATTAACAATTTTTTATAAAAATACAAGAATACATGGTAAAAGATAACCTATTTTAATAAGAGTTAAATCTAAAAGATAAGGATAATAAGGTGACCTAAACCTATAAAAAACATATTGGTTGAGAGGTTTTAAACCCCTACCCATCTTATCCATAAAATAAATAATTTTTCATTCATTATAAATCGAATATGACTATATAATAAAATTAATTTTCAAGATTTTCCTAAAGTGACCCTCACCTCTCTTATAAAAGGGTACTTCCCCTTCTCTCAAAATCACACCTCCAAAGCAATTTGGATCGGCGAAACCCTACTAAAATATCCTCCTAACTACCCTCACTTCAACCCAGAGGCATTAAATTGATCATAAAGCCAACTTAATGATCCCTTTAGATCAAATCAAAAGGACACACCGAAAGAAGAGGTAATTATTTCACCACCTCTTTCGATCTTCTTTTCTTCTTCCACTTCATCTTTCTTCATTGTTTCCATAAAAAATAATAAATCCAGTATCTTATACATACTGTGATGTTATTATAAATATGTTACAACCATATTCATTAATCTATCCATCCTATGAATGACAAACTCACCATATGTCTGTACGTACAGCTTATAGTCTCCACGTTGTGGGGTAGTTTTTTATTCAACAGTTAATTATTTGGATGGGTATAATAATGAGTATAATTGATGTAAATAACAAATATAACATGTTAATAAAACTTTATATATGATATATCATCCAATTACAAACTATTTAACTATAAATAGAATGGTATTGTCACTCGTGCTTACGTACGGATTTTCGTCTCCACAAACGCGATGAGATTCATTCCCCATCATAACCATTCAAGAATAAATAACATTTTATGATTAAAAAATAATGTTTAAGAACATAATATAATTTTTGATAAAAACCCAATACATCTTATCCATATCAAACATTGCTTATGTAACATATCATATAAAGAAAAATGAATCTGTTAACACTCGAAACAATGATACTACTAAAATATTTTTAACAAAGAAATATTATAAGATCATATATGATATCATATTTATGTATATGGTTCTTCTATAATTTAATAACAATTATATCAACATTATAAATGATGTTAATGTACCCCCAACTAAGAAAATGTACAAGGTAAGGGGTTTTCATCTCACTTCTTATTCGCGTGAGATTTATGCTATATTTCCACTATTTCCTTTAGTGTGATGTATGTACTATAAAAGATTTTATTATTTGTGTAATATACATTAATTTATAAGTATTTACCTCTTCATTGTATGATACTTCTTTTATGGGGTGTATGTTTCATAAGTTACCAAATAGATAAGGGAAAATATTATTTCAATTTCCACTCGTTGGGTTTTATACAAACTTCATTGATTATTTTACTCCAATATTATCTGTCAAATCAATACTTATTTACTTATATAGTAATTTACACTCCCCTTTGTCTGGTTATAATTTTCATACACATAATTAATCCATTGATATATTCTCAAGTCATCTAAATAAACTTGAAAGACTAATCTTAACTCGATTTCCATTCATTGAGTAAAACATCCAAGTCATTGGTGTTGTTTTTACACGAATATATGTGAATGTCCTCTGGTTTATTTACACTTAATATATAATCATATTTAGTGTATTTATAATTTTCATACATAATTATTTCATTAATTTATCCTTAACTAAATGATACAGTCTTTATAAGGGATTTCATCTAAATTTACATTCCATTGGGACTTATTCGTTATTACGCACCAATTCACTTTATATAGTGTATATACTATACTTTTACATTTTATATCATGAATCTCTTTATTATCAAAATATTATAATGTTTTGATTACCTCAATTATTTTTATTCATGAATCTCTCATTTGGTTAGGATCTTTAAATAAAATATCATTTTAATTGTTTTAAAGATTTATTCTTCTAAATCATTCACATTAATGTCCGTGTTTTTAAAAAGGTTTTAAGGATTTATTTAAATGAACATGAATGATTAAAATTAAAATTCATTTTAAAATTTTCATAGTGGAATGTGACACTTTTATTCAAAAATATAATTTTTAACATCTTCTTGATAAATAGTAAGACTTTTAAAGTCTTCAAGAAAAAAGGGATATTTCTCTTAAATATTTTTATTGATTATTATCATCTATGCCAATATCCTTCATTATTCTTAATTGAGGTTGATTTATTATAATAAAATCTTCCATATTGTATTGATTGAGTTATGTTTGAGTGTGGAAGTATTATTTTTATACCATTCATGGTTTGTGGTTAAAATATTGACATTTCATATTCTATTTTTAATATGAATGTTTAGATTAAATTTCAACCTTTTTATATGATGAATTCATTGGACGTAGTAAGTGATGGGTGGAGCCTACTATAGATCTTCTATGAATCAGTAGGTCTCATGAGACAAACTATTGTCTTGGCACAAGGCCTTGAAAAAATTATTATTTGTAGTCTTGGCACAAGGCCTTGACTATGTGGTTATGATGTCCGACATTATGCAATACATAATTATGAAATTGCATATTGATGTTGCATGAGATTCTTCAACTAGTCGAATATACATGTGAATAAGTAAATGAAATTTTTGATTTATATTTTCCATATTATGTGGAAGTTTATGTTTAAAAGGATTGTGTTTAAGTCTTATACATTTCCTTAAATGTTTATGATTATTTATAAAAGTTTCCACTATATTGTTATCCTTACTGAGTATCTGAGCTCACCCCATTATTATGTTTTATTTTTCTGAGGATGTGAATAAGTATATTATGACTAACATGCATGGATATGCTAAGGTATATGAGTGTGTTATATGGAGACAAAATGTTTTATTTTATTTTATAATGTAATTTAAGACTTATGTATGTATCTAATACTTCTGAGGCTACTAAACTGACTGGTCTTTCATGACATGATATCTTGTATCATGCCAATGTTATGTAATAATGAACTGACTTTGGGTTTCTGGGGTCGGGGCGTTATAGTTTGTATTAGTGAAAGTTTAGTACAAACATTGGAAACTAGATTTAGAAAAACTCTGATTAAAGAACATTTCCCTAAGATAGGCTTTGGGGATTAGTATAGAAGAACATCCAAAATATTGGGTAATTTTAATATTATGTGGGTCTTCAAAGAAAAACATTGATGTTTGGATATTATAATGTAGATGCGGCTCTGGAACAGATGTACCAAGTGGTAAAACCCGAAAACACCACATTGATCTAGACTTGAATAGGAACTAGTGTATGATAACAGGCCATACCGACCTGTTTGTTATGACACTCCTGGAGGATATTCTTAGGATAATCCACATTTTCTTTACAAAATGATTTAAACGATTTTAATATAAGATGAGAATAAATAAACCTGGTTAATCCTAAGGTGCATTAGATTGAAAGTAAGGTTTCATTATATTCTATAAATAATTTTATGACTCTTTTTACTCACACAATGATTTATGGTTTTAGTCAATGGCTAGATGCCAAAAAGGTCATAGTAACATTGAATATGATGTACAATGTGGGCATGATGGGGGAAATGAGAAATAAAATTAAATGTTGATAGGTGTGAAATATATGGTGTTCATGCAGAATCATTTTTCAAAAAATATGATTAACAACATATATATTAACCAACTCTTGGACTCAAAAAAGAAGAGAAATGCGGTGAATGATAAGAGCTCCAGCAGTGGAGACTATGGAGAAAATAAAGCTCTATTTCTATCATGCATGAAATGTAGAAGGAGAAATATAGGAAAATGTCTTAATGTTACAAATAAATGATTTATGTGTAGGAAATAAGGGAATAAAGTAAATAATTGTCGAGGAAAATTGAAGAGTACTATCAAAGATAATAAAAATGATCCCAAGAATCTATTTACAGTCATTTGTCGTAACTGTAGGGGACCTAGGCATTAACCGAGTAAATTCCCTATTCTATAGGATAACCTATTGGTAAAGGAAGAAACTATGTGGAAATAAATGGGTAGAAAAATGTTTAAAAGTATTAGTGATCTTTGTTAATGGGATTAAATTGGAATAATTTTCCCTTGTATGTGTAACCCTGTAGTTTTTTATGAGATAATTCTATTCGAGGAAGAATTATATTTTCTTTTGTAGATATATTTATAAATAACCATGTGGATTTATATGTTACTTAAATTTGAGGCAATTACAGGTTATTGGGATGAAAATGTGAGGTATGAGATAACATTTGTGGTTAAATTATGTTATGGATATTTTGTGGAATTTATCTCATTTTGGGAATTTTATAAAATATAGTTTTTGAAAAGGTACAAGACGTAGATGGTGTAACAACTCGTCGCGTTAGAAAAAGCTACTAGAATCAATCCCACAACCAAATTAAGACTAAATTTATTGCCTACGACTGGACTATGTGAAGTCCCTGGTTAGTGTGACTAATTATTTTTAATTAAATGATTTTATTGAACAATTATAAGTTGACTAGGGATCTTATGTTTTATCAAATGGATATCCTCAGTGTAGAAAAATGATTTGATAATTAAGTGATAAATGTGATTTTGGAAGACGTTCGCCCTATTGGGAACACTATATTCCTAAGTAAAATAGGATACTATGTGATTTTATTTGAGGAGTTATGGTAGATATTTATGAATGTTTTTATTATGGATTTATAGCTATTTGGGTTATTTTAGGAAATTATTAACCTATCATAGATAATATGTGATTAGGTTAATTAATTTTATGTATATGACTTTAAGAGTAGTCGATGTTATTTGGAAATACAATTTAACTTGGAAGAACACAAAATAAAAATTCTTCTGAGTTTTGGGTTTCAATCCTAGTTTGAATCATATTAGAGGATTTTAAGGAAAATTGTTTATTGAATGATATTTATTGAACTTTGGGTATTATTGGTTTAATTTTTGAAATTAAGATTAGTATTTATTCTCTAGAGAATTATCATTTTTGAGGATCATATGATCTTGTACTAACCATTTTGGTTTTTGTTAATCTATAAAAATTATGGAAATATATAGTTCATCCTTTTTGCATTAAGTGATTCTCTATAAGTATATTCTAGCGCTTCAGGTGTAACCAAGTCATCTTGAATACTCATCGTTTGGAGTGAAAGATGAGTTTGTGTTATAAATTTGTTAAAGGATGGAACTCTACTTATAAAGTATTTTTTATTAATCTATGAAGAAAATAATTATGAAACCTTAATGAAAGGATCTTAAACCCAAAAATGTATTATCCCAATACCCACGTTATTCATCATAGATTTATGGCTTTGAAGCTCTCAATTTTCTATTCACTTGTTTTTGATCGATGACATCAATCACTCCGTATAAATATTTATATATTTTTTCTCTAATTATAATTGCCACCAATGTTCTCTTATTTAAAATCCTAATTTGGTTGTGACTCTTTCATTTCCCTTTCCCTCTTCTTAAGACTGAATTTTATTAATCCTATTTTGGATGTGGGTTTTACACAAAGGTATTTTCTATTTTTTAAACTTTTATTTCCTATTTTTTTTTCAAATTGTGAGGACACAATTTATTGAAGGAGAAAAGAATGTAAAACCTCAAGCTTACATGGTATGCTTCTCTATGAATAATACAATAGGGTGTGATGTACTCAACACCGAGTCCAAGCACACCATGACCTATCAAACTATCCATTTAGAATGCAGTTATGAATAGTAATAAACATATTTTTAATTTTATATATATCCCATATAATTTTAACATTCATATTGTGTGTTTCTTAGACATAATATAAGAAAATTTTTAATTTTTCATATAAAAGAAATATTTTAAAAAAATGTAGTTTTTCTGTCTTTTAATAGTGAACCCTTTCTAAATACCATATTTGACAGTTTTATATATTCAATTTGATGAAATTAAATTTTTCATTAAAATGGGGACATAAAAATTTAGTTTGGATAAATTTTTGGTGGTTTTATGATAACTTCCACATTTTTATGAATAATGAAAGATACTAAATTCTAATTGAAAACAATTTTTTTAATAAAAACAATTTACAATGTTAAATTATACATTTTAATGGTTTTAAGTGTAATTAGATGATATTTTTGTCATTTAATCCAATTTTTGTCATTGGAAGTAATTTTACTTTTAAACTAAACGCAAACCCATATCAATCTTTTGAAAGTTTTTCTTTTAAAAAACTTCCTTTCTGTTTTTGACAAGAGGAATTAATTTTAAATTAATTAATGAAAATTATATGTTTTAAATTTGGTAAAATAGAAATCATTTTTTATTTGAAATATCAATATTATCTTCAGGTTAATTTTTGGTTTTTTTCTGGAAACATTAAATTTTTTATGAATTGTGAAAAACACTACGTTATTGTTTAAAAACTGACTTTTTTATTTATATAATTATTTATTTTATTTAAAATTATTTTTCATAATAATACATACATAATACCAATATTATTTCAATGTAATTTATTGAAGTCATTCTATAATAAAATTATATGTATAAAAGTTTATTTAATTTTTTAACGTCTTTTACCCACTATCTAGGCACGTTAGCAGATTTGCATAATACATAATTTTACAATTTCTGTGAATTGAATTTCAAAAATCCAAGAGACATGGTTGATATTAGTATGTTATATGTGGTTTAATAAGTTGAAAATAATTTTTAATGAATAGTAAATTTTGACTTTTATTTACCACAGTTAAAAGTAAATAGGGTAATTAAAGGTAAAAAAAAATGATATTTTAGTTACCCTAACACATGTCGTAATTCAATTTGATAAGTGTATTTCGATAGAAAGAAACCTTAGCAAAAAATATGATCCTTTTGGTCGACTTGGATTAGATTATGAAATTACTATTTTATTTAGAGAAGAGTTAAAAGTATTAAATTTAAAGTTTAATAAATAAAACATTTTTAATAAAGGGTTATAAATAAGATAAATTTGACTATAAATATTATTTAGAAAAATAAAAAGATTTAATACCTTATGGTATTTTATTTCTAGGTTTTAGATATTAAATAATTAAATTTATTAATGACAAAATGATGATGCAGTAATTACATTTTTGATGAAAGATTAAAATAATTGATATTATAAATATCCAAAAAATTGAAATTGAGACATCTGATGAATTACAATAATTTTCTAGGTTAATATGACATTTTAGGGTTTATCAAATAATTTTTTTCTAAGTGATTATGTTTTTATGACTTTCAAAAAACAATGTACCAAATAGTTTCAAAATTGACATAAATGAGTTTTTTTAAAAATACTATATTATTAATCGATATAATATTCCTAAAATTATAAGGAGCATACAAAGGACTTATGTGAATGGCCCGAAGCCTCATACAAATGACTTAGATAATGATAAATATATTAATAATTAACCACCTCTGGTTCTCTTGGTGTTTTATAGTATGTTTATTATCCATTTATTATAATAGTATAAGAATACATGGTAAAAGGTGAACTTTTTAACTAAGAGATAAATATAAAATATAAGGATAATAAGGTGACCCAAACCTGTATAAAACTCATTGTTTGAGTGGTTTTTTAACTATACCCACATTAATCTTAAACTAAATCCTTTGGATTCATTATAAACCGAATATGATTGTATAATAAAATAATATTTCAAGCTTTTCCTAAAGTGACCCTCACCTCTCTTATAAAAGGGTTCTTACCCTTCACTCAAAATCACACCTCCAAATCCATTTGGCATAGCTAAAACCTACTCAAATATCCTCCCAACTACCCTCAATTAAATTTCTATGCCTTAATTTGATAATAAAGCTAACCTAAGGAGCCCTTTAAATCAAATTAAAAGGAAGCACTCGAAGAAGATGTAATTATTTCATCATCTCTTTCAATGTTCTTTTCTTCTTCCATGTCCTCTTTTTTTGTTATTTCTATTCCAAAATAATAAATCAAGTACCTTCTAAATACTGTTATGTTATTATAAATATGGTATAACCATATTCATTATTCTATTCATCCTATGAATGACAAAGTCACCATACGTGCGTACCTTCGACTTACCATCTCCCCATTGTGGTGTAGTTTGTTATTGAAAACATAATTATTTGGATGGGTATTATAATGAGTATAATTGATTTAGATAATGAATATAACATGTTAATTATTCTGTATATATGATATACCATCCAATTACATTCGATTTCACCCCCAATAGAATGGTATTATTGTCGCTTGTGCGTACGTACGGATTACCGTCTCTACGAATGCGAAGAGATTCATTCCCCATCATAACCATTCAAGAATAAATATCATTTTAGGATTAAGAAATGATGTTAAAGAAAAAAAAATATTTTTTATAGAAATAAAATACATCCAATCCATAACAAACATTACTAATGTAACAAAGCATATAAATAAAAAACAAATTATTTAACACCCGAAACAATGATAGTACTGAAATATTATTAACCAAGAAATATTAAAAGATCATATATGATATCTTATTTATGTATATGGTTCTTTTATAATTTAATAATAATTATTTCACCAATATAAATAAGGTTAATGTACCCTCAACTAAGGAAAATTACTAGGTAAGGGGTTTTCATCTCAATTCTTATTCACATGAGATTCTTGTTATATGGCCACTATTTTCTTTTTTGTGTGGTTTATATACTGCCCATGATTGTATTATTTGTGTAATATAATTTAATTTATGGGTATTTTTATCTTCATTGTATGATCATTCTTTCATGGAGTGTATGTTTTGTATGTTACCAAATCGATAATGGAATTTCTAATTTCATTTTCCACTCATTGGGTTTTACACAATCTTCATTGATCATTTTACCCCATGATTATGTGTGAAATAACTATTTATTCAATTATTTAGTAATTTACACTCCCCTTTGTGTGGATATAATTTTTATATAAATAATCACTCCATTGATAAATTCTCAATCCACTAATATGAACTTGAAATATTAATGATAACTCAATTTGTATTCATTGAGTTAAACATCCAAGTCATTGGTGTTGTTTTTATAAGAATATGTGTGAATGTCCTATGGTTGAATAACAAATAATATCCAATTATATTTAGTTTATTTATATTTGTCACACATAATTATGTCATTGATTTATCCTTAACCAAAGGATACAGTCTTTATAAGGTATTCCATCTCAATTTACATTCCATTGAGACTTCTTTGTTGTTATGCACCAATTCAATTTTATATGATGTATATACTATACTTTGAAATTGTATATCATGAATCAATTTATTCTCATGACATTATAATGTTTTTATTGCCTTAATTATTTTTATTCAAGTGTATATCATTTAGTTAGGAACTCTACCTGAAATGTCATTTTAAATGTTTTAAAGATTTATTCTGATAAATCATTTTCATTAATGTAAATGATTTAAAATTAGTTTTAAGGATTTATTTATATGGAAATGAATGTTTAAAATTAAAATTCATTTTAAAATTTTAAATGTGGTTTGGGACACTTTGATTCAAAATTCAAATTTCTAACAACTTCTTGATAAATAGTGATACATTTAAATGTTTTCAAGAAAAAGGGGATTTTTTTCTCAAATAGTTTTACTAAATATTTTCATCTATGTTAATATCCTTAATTATTATTTATTGAGGTTGATTTATTATAATAAAATCTTTCATATTGTATTTATTGAGTTATAATTGACTGTGAATGTGCTATTTTTATACCATTCATGGTTTGTGGTTAAAATATTTACATTTTTTATTCTAGTTCTAATAGTAATTTTTAGATTTTGTTTGAAAATTTTCATATAAGGAATTAATTGGACATAGTAAGTGACGAGTGGAGGCCCCTACAGCTCCTCGATGCATCGGTAGGTCTCATGAGACAAACTAGTGGCTTGGAAAAAGGCCATGAAAAAAATATTATTTGTAGTCTTAGCACAAGGACTTGACTATGTGGTTATGATGTCTGAAATTATGTATTCTATCATTATGAAATTTTCTATTGATGTTTCATGAGATTATTCGATTAGTAGAATATCCATGTGAATAATTTATATTTTCCAAATTATGTTGAAGTTTATGTTTAAAAGGCCTGTGTTTTAGTCTTATACTTTGCCTTAAATGTTTATGGTTATTTATGAATGTTTGTGTTATATTGTTATCCTTGCTGAGCATCTGATCTCCCCCCTTTCTTATGATTTATTTTTCCCATGATGTGAAGAATTATATTATGATTGAACTACAGGGATACTCTAATGGATATGAGTGTGTTCCACAGAGACACAATGTTGTTTTTTATTTCATAATGTAATGTAAGACTTATGTATATATCTAGTACTTGCAAGGATACTAAACTGATCAATATTTTAGGACATTATTCCTTGAATCATTCCAATGTAATTTTATAATGCACCGACTCTAGGTAACTAGGGTCAGGGCTTTACAAGTTATTAATGAAATCATTTATTATGATATATATGGCTGAGATTAATTAATACTTATTAAGGTTGAATCCTAATAGTAATCCAATTCACTATGTAATGAATTTAATCTCTAGATATGACTTTTTTTGATACCATGGTGAATAACCTTGGTAATTTTCATTTATGACAAGTTGGTGATAAACCTTGGTCACATGCTTATGATTTTATCAATTAAATTTTTTAGCCACATTTTCTTTTTTGTTATTGATGTTATTATTATTTTTATATGCCTCATGTTTATGCCTTACTATTGCGTCTTATTTTCTTATTGATATGTCTCATGATCACATTCTATATTACACCTTACTTATTCCCTTACCAGGACTCATGATCAACACTTTACATTGCTTTATTCCCCTAGGATATGCGATTCACTAAAATTAACTGAGGTTTAACCCATTATGAAACTATTTAAGTTAATTTATAAGAATATTTTATGTGTTTATGTATTATGTTTCAAGGAAACTAAACTTTAGAATATCTTGTGTTTTGTTTCATGTAATAAAAAGTTAATATAATAAATAGGTATATTGAAATAGTTGGTATCAAATAATTGTTTAGTTATTTATAGAAATCATGAATGAAAATATTTAGAAAAACCCTAGGGAATAGTCTAAATATAATAAATCATCCTGCTATTTTGGTGAGTATTATGTAAGTAGTTTCTAATTAAATGCATTCCTGTATAGAGACTACAAGTGGATGTGACTCTGACATAGATATACCTTGTGGTAATACCAAAAAATACAACATTGAGCTATAATCGATGATGAACTGGTTCATGAAAATGGTCTTTGTCATGCACCTTGTCTGACACTCCTGTGGGATATATTTGGTTAATCACATGCTTTTTAAGAACCATTATAAAGGATATATATAAAAAAATTAATTGTTATAGAATATATAAGAATGATTTTTTAATAATTAAACTCCCTTATAATTATAATATTCTTAATAGTGTCACATTTTTCAAAAAGATTTTCTTTTTTTAAGAAATGATAGAAAATATGAGTAACTACATAAATAATCAGTGCAACAGACTATGCACTAATGACCATCCAATTAAAGTTGGAATGGGAAAATTAAGGAGGATGAAAAATCAACTATCTCATGTTATGAATAATAACATGAATCAAGTTAAGCGACCATATTCACCTTGAAGGTAACAACTTGTCATTGTGTCCTTCATGCGTCAATGATCACCTTCATTTAGCGGATCCACCAACCCATTGATTATTTAATATTAGATTACCTATATTGGAAATATATATTATTAACTCCATTATTCCGAGTTAGAGAATCTCACCATAAAGATATATTTCTTAGAAGGATAATTTGATTAGTGGAGGACACTGATTATAAACATAATTCCAAGAAGATAGATCAATAATATAGAGTGGGAAGAGTTTATGGGAATATTTCTCAATAAATATTTTCCCTGTTTGACGTGAACAAAAATAAAGAGGGAACTATAAGAGATAAAGGAGACGAAAAATGAATTATTGGAAATCTATGAGATAAAGTTTACAAGGATTTCTTGATATAACTCTAGCATTGTTATGTATTAGAATGGAATGAATGATAGATTCATTTGTGGATTGAGACCCCATATGTAGAAGAATTTAGAAAAATGAAACCATAAAATATATGAGGAGATAATGAAGTGTGCTATTAAGGTTGAATTGGAGTATGGATTGAAGAAATGCTCATATATGTTTAATGAAAAGAAGAAAGAAAGGAATTCAAACATAGGGAATAATTTTTATCATGTAAGAGGATTAAATAAGGTCAAAATTTCAATGTGAAACAAATTTGGGAAGAAGAAGTTTAAGAACTGCTTTATTGAGAGTGGGAAGTGATAAAAATATGGAAGATATGGGCATATAACATAGAACTTTCATAGTGAGGAAAAACCTCAACTTTTCCAAACTATTGACAAAGGTAAGATGGTTTAGGCCAAATAGAAGGTTCAATTCTTCATATGTGGATAACTTGAACCCTTTTCCAATAAATGTAAAAATCAGGTGAAAATATAAGGAAACCACCACGAAACATAGCATAGTCTAAGGGATTATGGTTGGGCATGTTCTATCAAGATGACTAAAGTCAGTGCTTTAAATTATGTGGTTTTAGGTACACTCATTGTGCTCTCAAAGCTAGTAAGTAATTGTTTTGAATATAGTTTTAAAAATTTCCATTATTTCATCAATGTTTTCAATTAATATATAATTAATACTTATGATTCCAGAATTAGAGTTGTTAGTCAAGACATCTAGAAGGATTATATTAAAATTAGTAGTGTATCAAAACTCTAGTATTAACATTTGAAAGTATAATCTCATACAAATCTAGTATTCATTCCCATGGTGAAATTAAACACTATACTAGGGATGGAATGGATATCGAAATGTAATGAAAAGATTGACTATAGAAGAAATTTAATTTCCTTAGACTTAAATGGATAACCTATAATTTTTTTAAGGGGAAGGTATCTTGACCTGAGACATTTCTAAAAGAACATCCCATATACTTCTTTATGGAGATAATCATTCAATACAAAGAAAGAAATGAAGGAATATAGATTGAAAATTTTCCCATCATTCTATAATACATTGATATATTTCTTGATAAGTGACTTGGAATTCCCCCAAAAAAAGTGGTAGAGTTTTCCATTGAACACATACCATAATCCAAGATTATATTGAAGACTCCATATGTAATGTAAAATGTTGAGTTATAAGAGTTAAAGAACCAATCTAATTATATTATGGATAAATTATTTATCTGCCCAAGTGTTTCTCCATGGAACGCACCAATTATATTTGTGAAGAATAATGATGGATCATTGTGGCTATGAAACGATTATTGATAACATAACAAGATTAAAACAAAGATCTAGTACTCTATCCAAATGATTGATGATTTATTTTACTAGATTTTTGGGGCTCAATTATTAACCAATATTGACCTTTAATCTATGTATCATCAATTGAAGATGAAAAAGAATATATACTAACGAATTACTTCTGAAAAATATAAGGGAAATATGATTTTTTTGTTATGTCCTTTGGCTTAACTAATTCTCCCTCTATATTTATAGATTTTTTAAAAAGATTCTTTAAGTATTACCATGATAAATTCATGGTATTTTTTATTAGTTATATGTTGATATCTTTAAAAACTATCAAGGAGAATGAGGACTATCAAAGGATTATATTGGAAAATCTAAGAAAAAAGAATCTATTTGGGAAATTCAGAAAATTTGAATTTTGGTTACAATAAGTTTCATTCCTGGGGCACATTGCAACCAATGAAAGAGTCTTAGTTTACCCTAATAAGACAATGTCTTTATAGTTGAGAACTGATCATACAATGTTAAATGAGATTTGTATTTTCCATAGTTTGGTAGGATATTAAAGGTGGTTTCTGAAAAACATTTCTTGCATCTCTAATACACAAACCCAATTAACTAAAAAATAAGATAAGTTCATCTAAAAAATGAGTCTGCATAACGTTTTAAAGAATTAAATAACAGATTTGTCAATAACCATATTTTTAGTATACCCTATTTTAGATAAGGTCATGTTATTTTGTAGTGATACATCTCTAAATGGGATTGGGTATATTCTCATGAAAAATTACAAGGTGATCACTTATATATGTTGATAGTTTAAGTCTCATGGGAAGAATAATCCAATAAATGATAAAGAGTTAGCTATAGTTATTTTCTCTCTAAAGATATGGAGGAACTATCTTTATGGGAAGAAAATGATATATAAATAGACCAAAAAAGTTTTTATTATATATTAATGAAAATGGAATAGATCAGTAGACAAAGGAGATTATTGTTGCTTCTTAAAGACTAGGACTATTCAAATAATTGTCACCCTAGAAGAGAAAAAATTCATTATGATGCATTATGTAGGAAAGAACCCAATGTGTGAGAAATAATTAAAATTCAAGGAGATACATTAATCAAGAACCTAGTAATGTTGGACATGGGAATCATAATGGTATGGACATTATCAATCCTACACAAAATTATCTCTCAACATCATTACTATTTAATATCAATGGAGCTCAAAGATAAGATCCTTTAAGATCCGTTTTTAATTAAAAATAAAATGAGATATTTCAGATGGAATATAATGATAGTATACTTGGATATGACCTTGGGCCTAACTATGCCTAAATAGAATACATGGTTATTTAATTTCTCAACTATATAAAAGGGAATTATAGGATGTGATCGTTGGATACTGAGTGACACATGGTGCTAAATGAATGATAATGCTCGAATGAGCTCCAGAGATTCCATGTGATATATGATTCTTAATGAATGGGAATCTTAACATAAGGTCATTGGATTTTAGATGAAATAAAAGTCTATATAAATGGAAATTTTGGGATGATCTCCTTGGATTACATATGATATATGATTTAGGAATGCATGGATGAGCTCCATTGATTCCACATGATATCAGACGCTTGAGAATAACAGAATGAATACCTAAAATCTACATGATACATGATCTTTGGAACAATGGGAGGATAAATTAGATTCTTTTGGGTAAATATGGTTGTAATAGTTATTGATACATTCTAAGAGACATCCATCACTATCTGAACTAGGTATGTTTGACCCGAGTGTCATTGTGGAGCCCGATGATCGAGGTTGTTGTTTTTAATTTAGTTACTTTATATACCTAATTTATGACATACATCATCTTGAACTATAATATATAAACTGGATGTGATTTTAGACACCATTGGAGGTGGCCTAATGAGATGTACTCACACCCATCTTAGGCCATCAGTTGGTACTCAAGAAGGCTTCACTACTACAGATATGGGTTTATTCTTCGCTAGTGTTTATGAGAGCTAGAAAAAAGATCTGATAATGGTTTCCATTATTATTGATAAAAAAATTCTAATATGGGGTAAATTTTATCAGGGATAAAAAAGAGCTGATAAAAGGTACCCTTTATTTGCACTTTTTTATAGCGTTGATAAAGGGTTCCATTTATCAGTTATTTTTAGCGCTAATAAAGGGTCCAATTATCAATTATCTTTTAATCACTGATAATGAGTGACCTTTATTAGTGCATTTTATAGCACTAATAAGGTCATCTTTATTAGTAATAGTTAAAGTAGTGATAAAACATATACGAAAATCCTATATCAAAAATGAAAACGGTTAGCCACATGTTTTTATATAATAATGCGGTTTCACTACATCTGAAGCATACTGTGAGTATGAGATACCTCATACACACTTCACACAAACCTATATTGATCCATGCCTATATGCATGGGCTGATGTGGGACTTGGAACACCTTATTATTTTTGCGGGCTTTGGCCCACCCTCTATTCAGCAGGACTTCCCTATTGGGTATCCTAAATAGCTAACCCTTGAGGTTGAGAGCTAACTAACTTAGTAAGTTTTTTATAAAAAAAATTTTATTTCACATAAAATATTATAAATTAATATATATAAATTTGTTAAATATTAATATATATATATATATACATTAACACTTTTAATATTTGTTTATATTTATTCATTTTTTATAAATAAATTCTTATTTCATATATCAAAAAATCGATATATATATAAATATTTTGTTATATATTAAATATTGATATATATTAATATATATGGACATATATTAATAGGCAGAATATTAATTATTTAATTAAATATATACATATATATATATATACATTAATATTTAATATATATATATATATATTTGTTATTTTCAATTTTTATTGGTTTAATATTTTAAAAAAAAATTCGTTTGGAATGTTTTTTTAATTTATTCATTTTTATATTTAAATTCTTATTTTGTATATAAAAATATATATTGATATATATATATATATATAATATTGATATATATTAAATATTAATATATACTAACATATATATATATTAATATATATTGTCATATATTAATAAATATTATATTAGTTATTTAATTAAAAATTAATAAATTTCAAAAATATTATACATATACATAATTAAGTAAGTAATACATTGTTTATAAATAAAAAAATGAATAACTTTATTAAATACATAATATACTAATTAAATAATGAATATACTACTTATTAATGTATATACGTAGTAATGTTATTCATTTTTATTAACAAATATTTCAGAAATAGAAATATATATATATATATATATTTGTATTTAATGTTTTTAATATTTATATATATGATTAAAAAATTAATACACTGTTTATAATTAATAAAATTGAATAAACTTATTTGATACTTAATACACTTATAAAATAATAAAATATATTATTTTTTGCTATATATATTAAATTTATTCTTATTAAATAATTTTATTTATTTTTATTAATTATAAATAATATATTAATTAATTTAATGTATATATATAATTAATTTTCACTCATTTTTAACATGAATTCATTAAATATAATTTATTGAATGTTAATGTTAAGTTCCTACTTAATTTTTTATAATTTATAGATTTTAAATATTTATTATTTATATATTTTTGTATTTTATCCATTTTAATGTTTTTATACATAATTATTCATTAATATATTTAATATTTTTGTAATTTATTCATTTAAAAATTTTCATTTTTAAATATTTTTGTAAGTTTATCGATTTCCCAATATTAATGTATACGTGTTTATTCTTTAACATTATAGGTTTTTAATATGGTTATAATTTATATAAATATAATGTATTCATTTTTATTTTACTAGGAATATCACGAACAATGAAATAATTCCAAGGTCCTAGAAAATCATTATTAAAAAAATTATATAGGCATAGAACAAGAGGTGTTGTCATGTTAACCTAGGGGCATAAACAATGCTAGTAAAATAAAACCTAATTCAACAATTACTTTCTTTTAAATATACCTCCCTTTTCACGAGAGACAACCCAACCAATTGTGTATCTGCTTCTCTTCCACCACTTAGGAGCCATCTAAGTGTGATCCAGATCATCCAAGACTGGTGAAGAGTTATCTTGAATTGAGTAATTTTCCTTTAGATCATAATTACTCATATATTTGAAAATCTCAACGTCCTTGGAATGTACTTTTACATGAAAATATCCTTGAGAATTGACAAATTTTTCATGGAAAACATCCCATCTATTTGATCTATTTAAAATATCAATAATACTAAGTGAGTGACCCCATACCTTTGGTTGAACATGGATCAATGGATACTCACCCTTGTGTTTATAATCCTCCACTACAACACCTTCAAAATCATCTACACCATTAGCATCTTCCTTCTGAAGATTCTCATGAACACACTCATTGTTAACCATCCCATTATCCTATTTCTCTAATATAAATTTGGAGATGACTATCCTTACCTGGTCCTCCAGCCCCTAATCAAAAGGCCCAACATCCACTTGAGAATAGAATGTTGGTCTAGACTTAGATGAAAAGACAAGTGATTTGGATTTATTGTGAGTGGACAGCTAGAAAATTTCATCATCAATAAGTAATTTTTCCCATAATACCTATCGATTGATTGTTTAAGTGATTTAATGAAATTTTCATTATCAGATGATATACCATACTAGGACCAACCATTATGAATTTTTTTAAGAAGGCATCCTCCATCTTATTTATTTTCTTTTGGTTATGGGTAAGGATGTCTACTTCTATAAACCATTATTTACTTATTCCAACACATCAATATCAAATTTAGTTTTACTATCAGATAATCTAGTATTTTCAATCACTAAACTATCATTCCTACATATAACATATTTGGTAGAAATAACATTAGGTTTCAGTATCTTTTTAAATTCCACTTCATATGCACAATCCACCCCCGATTTCTTTTTTACATGAGGGTTGGTTCTCACCATACACCCTTGTAAGCTTGATAACATAAATAGCTTTCTCCCTCTCCTTGATAGAAAAATTATCATCCTCTCCAAGATTTTGAGTGACAAAATTTGAACAGTGAGTATCCCCGGGGATTATAGACACCCCTACCATTGCATTATCATCATGGTATCAAATGGGATTTATAGGGTCACAATATACCCTCTCTGATTGAGAAACTATAGTACCAATAGGAGTTGTACCAAATGAAAGGCACCATTATCACACAACCCCCCATTGTAGGTCCTTTGCTGCTTAGAACATATATAATTGATACCAACAAGTTTCAACCTTTTGAATTTCTTAAAACATTGTCTCTCATCATGACATATAGTAGAAGAGAAGGCGTAAGTAAAAGTCCTATTATAATTCATCCTATCTTGTCCAATGATTCTATAACCCGATCAATACTAATAATTCTTTTTCATATGAAATACTAAGATCAAACTCACCATCTTCAGTTGACATTTCCATTTTAACATATATTAATATTCATTTAATTTTTTTAAAATTATCTATATAATTACAAAAAGTTATTCATTTTTTAAATTTATTCAATTTTATTATTATTTATTTTTTCAACAGAAACTGCATATTATATAATATCATTATTCAATTAAATATATATCAATATTTTATATATATACATTCAATAATTTCACACACATAAATATTTACATAATTAATGAAATCTTATATTGAAACAAATACACCTAATATATATATAATTTATTTAAATTTTAATATTAATTTTATATTTTCATTTAGTAACATAAATTATTTAATACATTATTTTTTTAACCAATTAATTTTATTTTTTTATTTAATATTATTTCACTTAGTATTATTATTTCACTTTTTATATATTTTTATTTTTTATAATTTAATCACTATCTAATATCTATTTATATATATTTAATTACAGTATTTTATTATTTAAAATATGTATTTATCTTCATTTATATATATATATCCATATTTTTTTAATAAATCCTATAATTAATAAAACTTATCCATTTTCAATATTTTTAAAGTGTACTCATTTTTAATTATTGAATTTCCCACCTTTTTTACTTTCATGCATTTTATATCATATATTAATTAACAATGTTAAAAATATATTTGTAAAAAAATATTTAAAAATAATTATATTTATAAATTTATAATTACAATATTTAAAAAATTATATACTTATAATTAAAAATAAATTAATATAATTTTTTAAACAATGTATACATTAAATTATAAATAAATAATTATATATTAAAATAATTTTAAAGTGATAATAAATTTATTTAAACAATGAATATATTTATGATATTTATATTTATATATATTTATTAAATAAATATATATATATATAACTCTATAAATATATTGGGATATAAATGTATTTATAATTATATAAAAATATTTATAAAAATATTTACAAATTTATATATTTATAACTATAATAGCCATCATAATTATTTATAATTATATATATATATATCATAAATTATATTTATAATTACATATTTACAATTCATTTATCATATTTATAATTATATACATTTATATTTAATTTTTTATTTATAATTATATACATTTAAAATTTTCAATTGTATTAACTATATTACTAAAGTTAATTATATATGCCTTTATCATCATATTTTTAGTGATAATAAAGAGATATTTTATCAATGCTTATTATTTTAGTGATGATAAAACCCCTCTATATCAGCGCTTTTTTGGAAGCGCTGATAAAGCCCTCCTCGGTATTTTAAAACAAACCCTAACAGAACCGATATCCATCACACAGTTCAAGACATAACAAATGTTTTGCTCCATCGTCGACTCCCCTCAATATTTTCTCAGATGAATTAATTCTAAAATCTAAGCTATATTATTTATTCTCTATCCCATTTATCCACAAGTATCAAGGATCACCCCTTATCTATATTTCATGAAAACACTAGGGTGGATGAGCATTACTAGTGCCTCCCCACATCAATCCTCATGTATGGTACCTCCACCCATTGGGTGGCCCTCTTTCTTCTTAATCCTTTTTCCTAAAGTCAACCCATGCTTCACTCATTTTTACAATATTGGATCCTTATCTAACATTGACTAAATGACCCATTTTTTATCTTCCTTAAAACATTTTTTTCTTTGGATAAACTTATATTGAAGTTAATGGATTATGTTTTTCACATGATGAAATTTTTTTTCATGGTTTGGAGGAAAAAATAGGTTTTAAAATTGAATAAAATTAAACTAACCGTATTGAATTCATTTAGTTTATTATTTTAATGAGAGTGCCTGATTTAATGTATTTAAATGATTTAATTCATATTATGTTTTTTTTGAAATGACTATATGTGAGGTGTCATGGTTGGTATTTTTTATTATTTTTGACATGCACTTATTTTGTTATGTTTTTTCCCAATTATTAGGATACCATAAAATGGGACAGACTAAAAACCAATTTAAAATCCATTTAAAAATATATATCATTGGTTAAAAAATTACATATTGTGGATTTTTAATTAGTTAAAGGTTTTCAATTAATTTTATGTTTATTAAAATTCTTTTATTTAATCAAATTTAATGTATTTTACTTTAATAAAATATGTTATGAGTAAGCGATAAATCATTTGCATATTTCATTCATATTTATTCCATTACATTATAATGGTATTAATGTTTAAAATTTATTAGGTGGTATTAAACTATTTTTATTTTCCATTTAGATAGCAATTTTTGAAATGTAATAAAAAATAAAAATGTATTTTATTTGAGTATAATTACATAAACTGATGGATTTCCATTATATATCAGATTTATGGATTATTTTTTAATTAGTAATGGCATTATTTTAAGTGTATTGGATTTATTATAAGTTTTTGTTAATGTTTGAGAATAGTTTTAAGAAAGTTTTATATATGTATTTATAACTATCTTTTAGGGAATTTTTTTAAGGATTTTATATTGATTTCTATCTAGTGAATATTTATTGTGTATTTGTAATTCAATGATTATAGATTTTATTTTTAAAATTAATTATATCTATTTATTTATAATGTTATAGAATTTTTTTTTTCAAATTTAGTGAACCTTTAAAAAAATTAGGAAATGGTGTATATAGTATTTTAACATGAGTTTTGTTTTATTGTTTCTTATGTGTTCCAATAAAATAAATTTCATTCCAAAATATTGGGATATTGGTGGATCTGAGTTTGAGTTTAAAGATGAATTATAATATAAAATAATTTATTTGTAAAGAATAAATATTCATTTAGTTTTGTTTTAAATAGATTTATATAATTAATTTGGATTATTTTAGAAATAATTAATATAAATGAATTTAAATTCATTTTGAGTAATTTTGGTTGGGTTTCTTATCAATATGACATGGTTTTGATTATGTTATTTTATATATTTTATGTGGTGGAGATTTTAATTTCTTTTTAATTCTAAATTTTATCTAAAAATAAGTTATATATGTTATTTTTAGAAAGGGTTGTAATTATGGAGAATATTTTACTTTTTTTGTAAAAACATTCTTAGTAAGATATTAGGATATATTTTTAAAACTAATTTTTCATCATTATGTAAAAATAGTTTTATTTTTTCTCTTGGAATTTTTAGAGGTTTTATTCCTTGTTTTCTTTTTTTTTTCAATTTTGAAAACTTATTTTCAAATGGTTTATGTTTAAATATTCCTTTTGTTTATTTGATATTTTTCATTTGTAATCATAAAATTGAAAGGGTTTTAATGATGATTTCATTCATTTAAGAAGTTTTTTAGATAATTGATTTCAATTTTTTTTGTTTGAATTTAGAGTTAGGATGTGTTTTGATTGAGAATAATGATGTAAATTTATTTGTTTTATACTTTTTATATGATTCAGGCCTATTATGGATTATTTTAGGGACAATATATATTTAAAACTGTATTTAGGGGCATTGAACATATGTTATTAAAATAAATAGGCATATTGTGTGTTGGTTTTATTGATTTTTAATGAGATTTGGGACAATGTATTATTAATTTATTGAATACACATGAAATATATAATTATCATTAAATAAATTAGTTGTGGAATGAGTAAAACTCATTCAAACAAATTATTAAAATATACAACCTAGATATAAAAATATGTTTGGAATTTATAATTTCAATATAGTGTTTAATGTAAGAATTATAAAAAATTTCACCAACTGGGAATTTAATACTGAAGGTGTTTTGACATTTCCTTAGATAATATAAATGTTAAGAAAATTAATTTTTAGATTCAATTTTTTATACTGTTACCTTAAATATAAGATGTGGATAAAAAACATTAGTCATGGTTTGAGGTGTGTGGGCATGTATAAGTTTAACCTTCGTATTTATTACATTTTTTATTTTTATTAATACATCTACACAATACTATTATTATTATTATCTATTGTATATAATTTGGAATTTTTTAGTGTCACCCATAAAAATTTCTAGATTAAAACACATTTATCTTATACACATACAAGATTTGAAGATAATGAAAGAATATTATGAATTTTATTATAATCTCTGTGATTCATAAAAGTGGTATTGATTTTATTAATAATGAGTATAATATATTGTATATACATGTGAAGGTTATGAATACTAGATGTGAGATAACATATAGTGATCTATGTCATTGTTCTTCGGCTACTTGAAATATGTATCCCGCCCTTTATGTTTTGGTTACTGCTAACCCAAAAAGCGGCTTCTTTGAAAATACAGAAAAAAGATAATTGGATGGATGTTATCAATGGAATGTATTTGTGGCATTTTTAAGGAAATTGAATAGAGGTTTATTATATTTTTGGATACATGAAATATACCTAGGATTGATAAATCTATTATTTTTGAAATAGGGGTTCCTTAGAGGGATATATAACATATATATTTGTTGGTATTATTATAATACATGGCCTAGAATGATTTATTGAAAAAGAGTGTGATACAAAATCCAAAGTCATTTTTCTCATCAATAACAGATTTATCCATTCATTTTATGATATTCCAAGCTCCTTGATCCAGTGTCAAAATATACTGATTACATAACCTTGTATGTTCTGAGGAAATATATTTTTATACAAAATTATAAATTTTTGTCATAATTAAATGATATGAAAAAATATAATTTCCAAGGGAATCTTTCAATCAAATAATGATTAATTTTTCCCAGCACATTTATTACAACCCTTTTGTCCCACACAATATCAAATTTATAATCCATACCAATTACCACTTGTCTACCCCATGCTATTTCTTTTAATGTCACCCTTATAGAAAATGATAACTTTCAGAGAATCATAATTAATAACATTGAAATGTTTGGTTCTCATTATTATACAATTATATATATTTCTCTATTGATTTTGAATATCTTATTAATATTTATATCTTTTTGTAAAAAATAAACATTTTAATAATTTAATTGGATGGATATGAATTGAAAATGGATGCATGATAATTGTATGACAACAGAATATAAATATGGAGTTAAATATTTTGACATGTTTGTAGTATAGCATGCATATGAACTTTCTCAAATTATTTTCCATGTTTACATTATTGTCATTCAAGAAACATTTGTCTGGAAGAGTTGGAAAAACATTTGATTTATCATATAATAGTTCAAATATATAAATGTTGTATTGAACAGTGGAAAAGACTAGGCGTGCACACCGATTGGAATGATACTGTAGTTTTTAGATAATTTGATATGAATATTAGTGTAAATGAGGATTGAGATCAGATAGAATAAATGAAAATGGAAATTGAAGATAGAATTTTTGATTTTATAATGTTTATTGAGAATTTAAATAGTTGGGAATAGATGCCATTGTATACCTGTTATACTAAATACAAAAAAAATCAGCTGTATTAATGTTATATAATTTGAAAGGTGGAAATAGATAGAGTGACACCAGCTTTACAAAACTAATTGTTCTATTAAATAATATGAGACCTGATAAAAATGATCTTCATTATCAAACACATGATATTAAAATAATGCCATTTTCAATGGGAATTATCGATAAAAAAGGCAATATTCTCCAAATGATGGCATATTTTTTCTCAACGACCATGTTTCACTCATAAAATTACCTAAGTGAGGCATGAATCAATACATGAAAGGTGAATAAAATACATCAAAATTTTTATGGTACATTCATATCATTCCATGATTTAGAAGACTATAAGGGTGTTAGAAAACTATAAGAAAATTGACATATCATGCATGTATAATAATTAAATACGGGAAACTACAACATCTTAGAGACTCTATTAAGTGAAAAAAATTCATTATGGGTATCCCAAATTTGGATATTATCTATGAAATATCTATACCACATTATTTATTGAAGGAATAAATACTTTTGGTGTATATAGTAGTAATCATAGTACCTATCTAGTTATGTTGGTAAATTTTAACTTACTTCCATGGTTATGAATGAAGCATAAATACATTATATTGTATCAACTTATATCTAGAACAAAACAAACCTATAATAATATTTATGTCTATTTCGCTGTATTTAATGAAGAACTAAAATTTATCTGGGTTATATGTGTTATAGTATATGACTCCCATAGAAGTGAATAATTCACATTGATGGTCATGTTGTACTCCCTGATAAATTATTTTCCATATTATGAAAAAATTTCAGTCCATAACATTAAATGATTATTAGGGTGTCCCAATTTTGAAGAATACACACACTCAGTTTGATAGAAACCTTCCTCATTTAATTTCTTTTCAAGACATCATTTTTTTACCTCGATGACATAAATACCAATCCTGTATTACAACATTTTATAGGAATATTGAAAAAGTTATAACACTTTCTATACTAATGGGTGATAAAAAGTTTGATAAAGTAAAAGATATGAACACTATTTTGGTAAACCATTTTCAAAAAATATTATAAAATCAGGTTTGAAAAGGAGATAAAAATTCATTAAATTACCATACAATAATTATTTGTATGTTAGAAATTTTCTTTATGTCATGCATTATGAAAACAATGTATTTGATAGTTTTATTGTCACATAATAAATTGTTACTGAAAAAGGATATGGAATGAAGGCAAGGTTGGACATGATTTTTGGGGATAAGGGATAAGTTGACATCAATTTAGTGTAAAAGGAAGAATATTCTTCCTTCAGTTGCATAAACTCTATCTAGATAAGAAAAATTGTAGTTTTTCATTTTCCTTAATGTTGTAAAAGTTTTAAATGGGTATTAATTAATTATCAATAATGATATTTCAATTAATAATTTGAAGTTATAATGAATAAAATAACATTAATTTCATGTTTTTATGAAATAATTTTTTCTATATCATTAAATTGTATTTTTCCTAATAATGTACAGAATATATTATATAAACTCTATATTTTTTTCAAAGCCATATTCAGTAAATATATTGACCCAAAAAGGTTTCTCATAATAGATAATGAAGTTGTAGTCATATTATGTGAATATGAGATACTATTGCCACCATAATTTCAAGATATAATTTTCCACATGATGGTTCACTTGGTTAGATAGGTTCAACAATGTGGTCCTATCCATTACAAATGGATATACCCCAGTGAAAGTTAAATGTATATTTTTAAATGGTATATTAATAATCCAAGTCATATAGAAGGTTGTATTGTAAAATGATATATTTTTTAAGAATATATTGAATTTTTTACTAATTACCTATCAAATTTTAATATCATAAATCTCTCAAATTCTCATCAGAACAGATGCCTTCTAGGTGAAAGGATTTATGGAAGAGATGTTTCTACAATACCATCATAAACTAGGAGAAATAACACCTTTAAATTTTACATAATATCGATGATGTTGATCCATATATTGAATCCCGCAAATAAATTCTTAGTTATTTGAATACATAAAGGGATGAATGATGGATATAAAATACACATAATCAATAGTTTATATGATGGTTCTGAGATCATATTTATAAGAAGCTATTTAAATATCCGAATTCAATTACTGAATGACTTCGATTCCTAGCTAGGGAAATAAATTATTTTTTATATCATACACTAGTTTTATAATTAATGTTTTTAAACTCAATACAAAAGAAAAAATAACCCTGTTATGATGAAAAATATTAGAGTTAAGATTATGGATGAAATGATGCACATATATGGATCCATGGTTAGAAATCAAATTTATGTGAATATTTTATATTTTGACATCATCAAACTAATATAAATGTTGGATCATACAACATTTAAATATCACATTTTATATTTTGAATGGGTTAACAATACGACTGTTGTGAAATTTGATGAAATGGGCGTTGTGAAGTTGAAATACAGTTTGGAATGGGAAAAGACTATCAATTCACAATTAAATAACAAGCAGTGCATGTATTTTATGTCTGATATCTATAAAAAAAATAATTGGACAATTTATTTTATAGATACTAAAAAAACTATAGGTTTATATTAAAATTCAACTTAGTATGTCCCTTTCATTGAGCGATAACAATAATTTAAAGGATGTCCCAATGTAGACCATGTATTGTATGTTAGAAGAGAAAAAAATGTAGTTTTGGATTCTCGATAGAGGAACCAAATCCCACCAACCTTTAATTAAAAGAAGAAGACTTCAGTAATAAATTTAATTTTTTTAATATATTCTTCTTTTCTTTAGAATATTGCGTGTTCTATACTATATTAACATAATATAAATTAATTGTTTGACAAATAATGTAGATAATTAATTCTCCACATGATGATGATATCAATATAATGTAAGAATATAAGGTTTATGATAAAAATATATAAATATTATCAGATAAAAACATATTGATGAAAATAAAAATAATGACATAGCATCACTCTACTAACAAAAAATATAAAGGCACGAAAAAAGGGTCTAAAATTCGAGGTTATTTGGAATCAACTCGACCAACCTGTTGACCCCCCAACAACTAATTTTTCAATAGTTATTTTGTTGACACAAAGAGATTGAATATTAAAATTGATATAGATTCATGGTTCTATAACAAACCTATAACAGAGGAAACCCTCTAGGAAGATATTAAGGTAATGTTCCAATATACTTTCTCTATTTTATCAAAATAATTTATAATGAAACATTGATTTAAATTCCATTATACTTTATATATTTCATGTGTTTTAGATGATTTCTATAGGAAATATGTATTAATGGACATTACAAAATCTTATATAGACTTCTGGGAAATTCTTACCATGTTTCACCTTAGGGATGCCGAGGGGAAATTGAAACCCCACCCACAAGTTACTTATTAACACATTATAAAGAAGAAAACATGGAATTATTTCATTAGGAATCATTATGATAAATCATTTTAGGTTCATTGTAATTGTTAATATATTATTTGATTTTTTTATTTTATCAAATTTTATTCAAAATTATTAATTTATGAAACGATAAATGTGTGTTGAAAATAGACAACATGAATCAAATCCATTATAACCCTATTAAAAAATAGGATGGGGTATGCATCACTATAGAATAAAACTAAATGTTTTCTAAATATATAATAAATGTTTTATGTGATATGAAACAACATATGTTTATTTGTTTATATAAAAATTGATGAATCCAAATCCGAATCCACTACCATCCCATGTCATGTGATAGGGAATGTGGCCCACATAAATAAATAGGGAAAATTATTTGATGAAAACAAAAAAGCTGTTTGGGAAACATTTTTATGTGTTACATACTAGTAATTTGTTATATCATTATATAAATATATCAATTTATGTTCTCATGTTTTTTATATAGTTTAGACATATGTATCAACATCAATCATACTTGAAGAAAAACTACATTCAGTATCTTTGAAGTGGATGGAACAATATGGTTCCATTAGAGGTTTAGGTTTTAGAGTGTAACCTTGAACATATTTTGAGAGTAAAAAATTAAAGGAAGATATATATCAAATAATAATAGGATTTCATGTGCTATGTAATGACCTAGTTTTTATAAATGATATTTGTTTCCTGAATAAATGATTGTTACAAATTATATAATATTATACACATAAAAAATACAGGGAAACCAAAAAATATTATATCATTGACAATGATCATTACATTAGTTAGGTTTGAAACAAATAAAATTTCCAAATATTAAAATTGGATAAAAATAAAATAAAATAATAGATAAAATTGGACAATAGGGATCGACCAAATCTGTTAGAATCAACTCCCCCCAAATATATATATATATATATATATAAATGAAAAAATATATTATTAAACCAATCAAAATATTATGAAATTAAAATATAAACTTTAGAGGAATTTTATTGAATATTGAGTGAAATAATAAAGTGGTATTTGTATCGTATAAATAGAAATTTGACTTTTTTAATTCCACTAATATATGTTTTTTGGTCAAATATTAATGTTGGTCAATTTGAAAGTTTATCTACATGAATGTTGGAAACTATTCCCATGGTGATACTTTATTCATTATAATTAGGGTTTATAAGTTGTAATGAAAAAGGATAATTGATGCCGAAAGTAGAATTGATTACCTAAACCAGTAGAATCATTCCTTTTTAAGCCCTTTTGTCAGAACATTGGAGAGAGATAACACCATCAGGGTTCTCCCTTGAAAATTCCCCATATAATATACATTATGTAAATCTTGAAAAAATCACTTATGGGAGATGTTTGAGGTAGTGGAGATTACCACTCAATAAATGTTATCCGATCCACAACATAAAACTACCACTATCACACACATTTCCCTTATGATGTATGTGGGTGTAATAAGGGGTTATGTGTCTAGACCTTAGTTTTATAGAGTGATATTTTAATTGTTTAAATAAAATTTTCACTTTATCAATTCTATTTTAATAATATTTTTTCTTGATAAAATATATTTTTAACTAAGATGAATTTGATAAATTTAATTTTGGTCGCAAATAAAACATAATTGTATTTTTTTAAAAAATATTTATACATTTTTATTATAAAATCATGTATTTTGAATTGTATTTGTTTTAATTGTTTAATATTTTATATCTTTGTTATTTAAATTTAATTGATAAAATATGTTTATAATGGACAAGGAATTTTTTTATAAGAGTTATAAATTTGATTATGCCTAAAAAATGATATTTTTAAACAAATAAGGTTTTTATATTTAAAAGTTAAAAATGTAATATTTTTAGAATTACTATGATATAATAAAAATTATATTTTGATTTATAACATCTAAATTAGGTTACAGTGAGTTTATGAGATTTTTATAAAATACATTATTTTTCTGTGAATAGTGAAAATATATTTTTGGGATTCATTATGTTTTATGACTTCATGTTTTTGTCACAATTATTTAATAATTATATGAAAATAATATAAGAAATAAAATGTTTTATTTTATTAATATTATTTTATTTAATATATTTTAATAAATTGACAAAACTAAAAGTCACTTTCCAAAGTCTAAAATAGTAAAATTTTTTTTTAAAAATATTACTTTGTGGAAAATCTACTTTTCTATATCCAAATAAGTATTAAAAATTATTATCCAGTTTTGGTGGAATAAAATATATTAAAATGTGTCTCAGATTTTCAAAACCATGAGAAAAAATGGGTAATCTCAATTGGTGTTCATTTTCTACATGCTAGATTCCAAGACCTATATTCAAAATTATTACGTAATTCTCCACTTTTTCTATAAATAGCCTTCCATTTTAGTATTCCCCTTCACTACCAATACATAATCCATGGATTTATAGAAATATTACCACATAATTTTCCCCTAAGGTTTCCTCAATCCCCTACAGTTCCAATCCTAAATATTTAGGAGTAACTCATCAATGTAAGGGAATTTTTCACTTCACTTTTCCACTCATGTTTCTTTTTTGTGCTCTCTATTCTTTTTTTCGAACTAATTATATTTTGTCTACTTTATGTTATCACATTAATATGATATTAATTTTTTATGAATATTAGTCCCTTTCCCCTTTCATTTTACCCTTTTCTAAAACCAAATATTATACCCTTCATGCTGCTAAATTTTCATCTCAAATTTCTCACTTTTACTTTAGAAATTCCCAATTATTTTCATTTTGTGAATACCCAAACCTCTTATTTTTCTATAGTTATTCAATGAGATATAAAAATTATATATTTATTTTGGGATTTACTTATATCAAACCAAAATTTCCTTTTCATGGGTAAAAAATTACATAATGATCATTTCTTTAATCAATTTCTATGCCATGATTTTGAAACCTCTTCTTTATTTTCTGTAAGTTATGTAACACCCCAAGCTTCCATTTTATGCTTCTCTTTGAATAATATAGTAGTGTTTGATGTATGCAACACCGAGTTCAAGCGCATCACAAACTATCAAAATAACCATTTAAAAAGAGTTTAGGAATTGTAATAACCACATTTTAAATTATATATATGTCATATAAATTTAATATTCATCTATTGTGTTTATTAGACATAATATAAGGAAAAATTCAATTTTTCCGATAAAAGAAGTATATTTCAAAAACTAAATTCAGTTTTTCTGACTTTTAATTAAAAACCATTTTTAAATCCAATATTTGGCACTTTTATATATTCAATTTGAGAAAAATAAATTCTTCTTTATAAGGGGACAAAAAAATTTAGTTTGGAATAATTTTTGGTGTTTTTCTGATAACTTTCATATTTTGATGAATATTGAATGATACCAAATTGTAATCGAGTTTTTTAATAAATATAATTTATAGTGTTAAATTATACTTTTTAATGGGTTTTAAGTGTAATTAGATTATATTTTTATCATTTAATCCAATTTATTTCATTGGATGTAATTTCACTTTTAAACTGGACATAAACACATATCAATATATTGATAGTTTTACTTCTAAAAAACCCACTTTCTGGTTATGACCACAGGAATTAATTTTAAATTAATTAATGCGACTTCTACGTTTTTATTTTGGTAAAATAGAAATCATTTTTGGATTCAGAATATCAAAATTATCTTAGGGTGAATTTTTGGTATTTGTCTGAAAACATTCAATTTTTGATGATTAATAAAAACACCACGTTATTATTTAAAAACCTACTTTTTCTTTAAATAATTATTTATTTTATTTTAATTTATTTTATGTAAAAATAGATACATTATACATATATTAGTCCAATGTAATTCATTGGAGTCATTTTATAATAAAATTAGATGTATAAAATTTTATGGAATTTTTTAACATCTTTTACCCACCTTCTAGGAACGTTAGCAAATTTGAATAAAATGTAATTTTACCACTTCTGTGAATTGAATTTCAAAAATCTAAGAGACACAGTTTACATCATTAAGTAAATTGTTTTTCAATAAGATGAAAATAATTTTTTTGGGAATATTGACTTTTGACTTTTATTTACTACAGTTAAAAGTAAATATGGTAATTAAAGGTAAAAAATGATATTATAATAACACTAACACATGTAAAAATTATATTGGATAAGTTTATTTAGACCAAAATCAACCGTAAGAATAAAATATGATCCTTTTGGTCCAATTGGATTATATTAGGACATTTATTTTTATTTTATTTAAAGAAGAGTTAAAAGTGTTAAATTCAAAGTTTAATTTTTTATATAGGGCTATACATAATATAAATTTGACTATAAATATTAATTAGATATCTAAAAATACTTCTCAATAATGGTATTTTATTTTTAATTTTTAGACGTTAAATAATTTAATTTATTTATGACATAATGATGATACAATAATTACCTTATTAATGAATGATTAAAATAATTGATATTATAAATATCCAAAAAAATGTAAATTTAGACTTCTAAAGAATAAAAATCATTATTTAGGTTAATATTACATGGTTGGGTTTATTAACTAATGTTTTTTTCGAATTTATAATGTTTTTATGACATTCACAAAAACAAAATACCAAATAGTGTCAAAATTGACATAAATGAGTTTTTAAAACAAATACTATATTATTAGTTGATATAATAATCCTAAAAATCAAAGTTTATACCATAGTAATTATATATGGATAGATATATAAATAATGAATGACTTGAGGTTCTCTTGGATTTTTTATGGTATGTTTATTAACCATTTAGTATAATAATACAAGAATACATGGTAAAAGACAAACTATTTAACTAAGAGTTAAATCTAAAAGATAAGGATAATAAGGTGAAATAAACCTATCTAAAACTTTTTGGTTGAGAGGTTTTAAACCCCTCCCCATATTATCCACAAAATAAATCCCTTTTCAGCCATTATAAATTGAATATGATTTTATAATAAAATAATGTTTTAAGCTTTTCATAAAGTGACCCTCATCTCCCTTATAAAAGGGTACTTCCCCTTCTCTCAAAATCACACCTCAAAAGCCATTTGGATCAGACAAAAAATGCCCAAATATCCTCCCAACTACCCTTAATTCAACATAGAGGCCTTACTTTGATCAGAAATCCAACTTAGGGAGCCCTATAGATCAAATCAAAAGGAAGCACCCGAAGAAGAGGTAATTATTTCATTACCTCTTTCAATGTTCCTTTATTATTCCACTTCATATTTCTTTGTTTTTTCCATAACATAATAATAAATCTACTACCATCTACATACTTTTATTTTATTATAAATATGGTACAATCATATTCATTATTCTATCCATCCTATGAATGAAAAACTGACCACACGTGCCTACATACAACTTACCGTCTCCATGCCGTGGTGTTGTTTGTTTGTCAACACTTAATTATTATTGTGGGTATAATAATGAGTATAATTGATGTAAATAATTAATATAACATGTTAATAATTCTGTATATATGATATACCATCCAATTCCATACTATTTCACCTCCAATATAATCATATTGTTGCTCGTGCGTACGTACAGATTACCGTCTCCACGAATGCAATGAGATTCATTCCCCATCATAACCATTCAAGAATAAATATCATTTTATGATTAAAAATTAATTTTTAAGAACATAATATCATTTTCTATACAAATCAAATACATCCTATCCATAACAAAAATTTCTTACGTAACAAATCATATAAAGAAAAATGAACCAGTTATCACCCGAAACAATGATACTACTGAAATATTTTTATCAAAGTAAAATTACAAGATAATATATGATATCAAATTTATGTATATGGTTTTTGTTTAATTTAATAAAAATTATATCACCATTATACATTAGGTAAATTTACCCTCAACTAAGGAAAAGTACTAGGTAAGGGGTTTTTATCTCACTTCTTATTCGCGTGAGATTCATGTTATATTGCCACTATTTCTTTTTGTATGATGTTTGTACTGCCCATGATTGTATTATTTGTCTAATATAATTTAATATATGGGCATTTAAATATTCATTTTATGATCCTTCTTTCAGTGTGTGTATGTTTCGTAAGTTACCAAATAGATAAGGGAATATCTAATTTCAATTTCCACTCATTGGGTTTTATGCAAACTTCATTGATTATTTTACTCAAATATTATTTGTGAAATCACTATTTATTTACTTATGTATTAATTTACACTCCCATTTATGTGGATATACTTTTTATACACATAATCACTCCATTGATAAATTGTCAAGTCATCGATATAAACTTGAAAGTCCAATCTTAACCCAATTTCCATTCATTGTGTAAAACATCTAAGTCATTGGTGTTATTTTTACAAGAATATGTGTGAATGTACTCTGGTTGATTTATACTGAATATCCAATCATATTTAGTGTATTTATAATTTTCACACATAATTATGTCATTGATTCATATTAAACCAAAGGATACAGTCTTTATAATGGATTTCATTACAATTTACCTTCTATTGAGACTTTTTTATTATTATGCGCCAATTCACTTTTATATGGTGTATATAAAGTACATAACATAGTATATCATTAATCACTTTATTCTCATGATATTATAATGTTTTCATTACCTCATATTTTTTATTCAAGCATCTCTCATTAGGCTAGGAAATCTATATAAAATATCATTTTATATTTTGTAAAAAATTTATTCTTAAAAATATTTCTCATTAATGTCCATGATTTTAAAATGGTTTTAAAGATTTATTTATATCGACAAGAATGTTAAAAAATAAAATTCATTTTAAATGGTTCAAAGTGTTATGGGACACTTTGATTCAAAAACCAATTTTTTAACAGCTTCTTGATAAATAGTGATACTTCTAATTGTTTCAAGAAAAAGGGATGTTTCTCTCAAATAGTTTTACTAATTATTATTATCTATATCAATATCCTTAATTATTTTAAATTGAGGTTGATTTATTATAACAGAATCTTACATATTTTATTTATTGAGTTATGTATGACGGTGTATGTGCTATTTTTATCCCATTCATGGTTTGTGGTTAAAATATTAGATTTCGTATTCTAGTTTTAATTCTTATATTTAGATTAAGTTTCGACCTTTTCATATGAGGAATGCATTGGACATTGTAAGTGATGGGTGGAGCCTGATATTGATCCTCTATGCATTAGTAGGTCCCATGAGACAAACTAGTGTCTTGGCACAAGGCATTGACAAAATTATTATTTGTAGTCTTGGCACAAGGCTTTGACTATGTGGTTATGATGTATGACATTATGCATTCAGGCATTATAAAATTATCTATTGATGTTGCATGAGATTATTCGAATAGTATAATATCCATGTGAATTAGTAAATGAAATTATTTAATTTATCTTTTCCATATTATGATGAATTTTATGTTTAAAAGTCTTGTGTTTTAGTCCTATACATTGCCTTAAATTTTTATTATTATTTATGAAAGTTTCCACTATATTGTTATCTTTTCTGAGCATCTGAGCTCACCCCTTTATTAGGTTTTATTTTTTTTAGGATTTGAATAATTATATTATGAATAACCTGTAGGGATATGCTATGGGATATGAGTGTGTTCTACAGAGACACAATATTGTTTTTTTATTTCATAATGTAATGTAAGACTTATGTATGTATCCATTACTTCTAAGGATACTAAAATGATCAGTATTTCGGAACATGATACCTTGTATCATCCCATTGTTATGTAATAATGCACCGACTATGGGTAACTAGGTTCAGAGCATTACAGTTCATATTAGAGGAAGTTCAGTACAAACCTTGGAAACTAGATTTAGAAAAACTTTGATTGGAGAAGAATACCCTAAGATAGACTTTGGGGATTTTCATAGAAGAACATCCAAAATTTTAGGTAATGTAAATATTATGTGGGTTTTCAAAGCAATACATCCATGTCTGGATACGAGCAGGTATAGGAAGATCTGAAACAGATGTACCTTGGGGTAAAACCCAAAATCACCACATTGAGCTAGACTCGAATGGGAAATGGTGCATGACAACAAGCCCTGCTGCACTCATTGTTACAACACTCTCGGGGGATATGCTTAGGATAATTCACATTTTATTTACAAACTGATTTTAAGGATTTTAATATAAGATGAGAATAAATAACCATGTTTAATCCTAAGGTGTTTTAGATTAAAAATAAGGTGTCGTTATATTCTCTAAATGATTTAATGACTATTTTTACTCACATAATGCTTTCGGATTTTAGTCAAAGTCCAGATTCCAATGAATTCATAATAACATTGAACATAATGTACAAGGTGTGAATGATGGTGGAAATGAGAAATGAAATGGAATGTTGATAGGTGTAAAATATATCGGGTTTATGCCAAATCTTTTTTTCCAAAAATATGATCAACGACATATATATTAACCAAATCTTGGACTCAACAAAGAAGAGAAAGGCGGTGAATGATAAGAGCTCCAGCATTGGAGAACATGGAGAAAATAATGCTCGATTTCTATCATGTAGGAAATATGGAAGGGGAATCCAAGGAATGTGTCTCAATGGAACAGAGAAATTCTTTATGTGTGGGAAATAAGGACATAAAGTAAATAATTTCCAAGTAAAAATGAAGAGTACTATGGAAGAAAATAAAAATGATCCCAAGAATCCATTTACAGTTATTTTCCATAAATGTAAGGGACTTAGGCATTACCCGAGTAAATGCTCTATTCTATAGGATACCCTATTTGTCTAGGAAGAATCTATGTTGAAATAAATGGATGGAGAAATGTTTAAAAGTATTAGTGCTCTTTGTTAATGGTATTACTTTGTAAGAATTTTCTCTTGTATGTGTAACCCTGTAGTTTGTTATGTTAAACTTTTTATTCGAGGAAGAATTATCTTTTATTTTGTGGATATAGTTATAGATAACCATTTGGATTTATATGATACTTGAATTTAAGGAAATTACAAGTTATTGGTATAAAAATACAAGGTATGAGATAAAATTTGTGGTTAAATTATGTTATGGTTATTTTTGTGGAATTTATCTTATTTTGGGAATGTTATAAAATATATTTTCTAAAAAAGTACAACAAGAAGACCGTGTGAAAACCTGTCATGTCAGAAAAATTTACGAGAATCAAACCCACAACCAAATTGAGACTGAGATTTATTACATACCATAGGACTATGTGAATTCCCTGGTTAGTGTGACTAATTATTTTTAATTAAATGATTTTATTAATCAATAATTAGTTGATTTGGGATCTTATGTTTTATCAAATGGATATTCATAGTGTAGTAAAATGATTTGATGATTAAGTGATAAATGTGATTTTGGAAGACGTTCGCTCTGTTGGGAACACTATATTCCTTACAAAAATAGAATAATATGGGATTTCATTTGAGGTGTAAGGGTTCATTTTTATCTATGTTTTAATTATAGATTTAGAGAAATTTGTGTTATTTATGGAAATGATTAACCAGTCATAGAGAATATGTGATTAGGTTAATTAGTTTTTAAGTATTAGACTTTAAGATTATTTGATGTTATTTAGAAATACAATTTAATATGGAATAATACATAATAAAATTATTCAGAGTTTTGGGTTTCAATCATAGTTTGGATCATATTGAATGATTTTAAGGACAATTGTTTATTGAATGGTATTCATTGATCTTTGGGTATTGTTGGTTTAATTTTTGAAATTAAGATTAGTATTTATTCTCTAAAGAATTATCCTTTTTGGGGATCATCTGATCATATACTAACCATTTTTTTTAATCTCTAAAAATAAGGGAAATATATAGTTTATCCTTTTTGGATTATGTGATTCTTTGTAAGTTGATTCTAGCGCTCCATGTGTGACCATGTATTCTTGAATACTCATCATTTGAAGTGAAATATGAGTTGTTGGTATAAATTTGTTAAAGGATGGAACTCCATTAGCAAGTATTTTTTTCTTCATCAATGAATAAATTAATTCTTAAAATTTAAGTAAAGGATATTAAACCCAAAAATGTATAATCTTAATACCTTATGTTATTCATCACAGATTTATAGCTTTGAGGAGCTCAATTTTTCATTCACTCGTTTTTGATTGATGACCTAAATCAATTTATATAAATATTTACATTTTCCTTCCAATTATAATTGCCACAAATGTTCACTTATTCAAAATCTTAATTTGGTGGTGCTTTTTTTATTTCCCTTTCCCTCTTCTTAAGAGTAAATTTTATTAACCCTATTTCTGATTTGGGGTTTCCACAAAGGTATTTTCAATTTTTTAACCATTTATTTTAGAAAAAAATTTTCAAATTGTGAGGATGCAATTTTTTGAAGGAGGGAAGAATGTAACACCCCAAACATTCACGTTATGCTTCTCTTTGAATAATACAATAGCATGCGATGTATGCAACACTGAGTTCAAGCACACCATGACCTATCAAACTATACATTTAGAAAGAAGTTATTAATATTAATAACCAAATTTTGAATTTTATATATATCCCATATAATTTTAACATTCATATTTTTTGTTTATTATACAAAATATAAGGAAAAGTTTAATTTTTCAAATAATATTTTTTTTTAAAAAATGCAGTTGTTCTTCCTTTTAATGGAGAACCCTTCATAAATCCAATATTTGGAACATTTATATATTCAATTTTATGAAATTAAATTCTTCATTAAAATTTGACATAAAAATTTAGTTGGATAAATTTTTGGTGTTTTTCTGATAACTTTCATATTTTGATGAAAGTGAAAGATACTAAATTTTAATTGAATTTTTTTAATAAAAATAATTTACATTTTAAAATTATACATTTTAATGATTTTAAGTTTAATTATATTATATTTTTATCATTTAATATAATTTTGTTCATTAGAAGTAATTTCATTTTTTAAACCGAACATAAACTCATATCAATCTTTTAAAAGTTTTTACTTTTCAAAAACCCCCTCTCTGGTTTTGACAACAGAAGTTAATTTTAAATTAATTAATTAAACTTATATGTTTTAAATTTGGTAAAATATACATCAATTTTGGATTCATAATATCAAAATTATCTTAAGGTGATTTTTTGGTATTTTCCAGAAAGCATTATGTTTTTTATGAATAGTGCAAAACACTATGTTATTGTTTAAAACCCGAATTTTTATTTAAATAATTACTTATTTTATTTAAATTTATTTTAATTCAAAATAGATACATAATACCTATATTAGTTTAATGTAACTTATGGGATTCATTTAATAAAAAAATTAGATGTATAAAATTATATTGAATTTCTTAACGTCTTTTAACCACCTTCTAGGCACGTTAGAAAATTTGTATAAAACATAATTTTTCCATTTCTGGGAATTGAATTTAAAAAATCTAAGGGACATGGTTGAAATTATTAAGTCAAATTTTGTTCAATAAGATGAAAATAATTTTTGATAAATAATAACTTTTGACTTTTATTTACTATAGTTAAAAGTAAATATGGAAATTAAAGGTAACAAATGATATTTTAATTACCCTAACACATGTCCTAATTCTATTGGATAAGTGTATTTCGTCCAAAATAAAACTTAAGAATAAAATATGATCCTTTTGGTCCACTTGGATTAGATTAAGACATTTATTATTGTTTTATTTAAAGAAGAGTTAAAAGTGTTAAATTAACGTTTATTAACTAAAATGTTTTTAATATAGGGTTATAAAAATGATAAATTCAACTATAAATATTTATTGTAAATATAAATAGATTTAATAAATAATGGTATTTTATTTTTAATTTTTATAAATTAAAAAATTAAGTTTATTAATGACACAGTGATTGCATTAATTACCTTATTAAAGAATGATTAAAATAATTGGTATTATAAATATTCAAATAAATGTAAATTGAGACTTCTGATGAATTAAAATAATTTTCTAGGTTAATATGACATTTTATGATTTATTAAATATTTTTTTCTATGTTTTTATGTTTTTATGACATTCAAGAAAACAAAATACTCAATAGTGTCAAAATTGACATAAATGAGTTTTTAAAACAAATAATATATTATTAATTGATATAATAATATTAAAATTCAAAATCTCATTAAAATGAATTAGATAAGGTTATATATATCAATAATTAACCACTTGTGGTTATATTGTATTTTTATAGTATGTTTATTAACCATTTATTATAATAATACCAGAATACATGGTAAAAGGTAAACTATTTAACTATGAGTTAAATCTAAAAGATAAGAATAATAAGGGGACATAAACCTGTATAAAAGCTATTGGTTGAGAGTTTTTGACCCATCCCCACATTATCATTAAAATAAATCCTTGTGGAGTCATTATAAACCGAATATGACTATTTAATAAAATAATATTTCAAGCTTTTCCTAAAGTGACCCTCACCTCTCTTATAAAAGGGTTCTTCCCCATCTCTCAAAATCACACCTCAAAAGCCATTTGGATCGGCCAAACCCTACTCGAATATCCTCCAAACTACCCTAAATTAAACCTATATGTCTTAATTTGATAAAAAATACATCCTAAGGATCCCTTCAGATCAAATAGAAAGGAAGCACTCGAATAAGATGTATTTATTTCATCATCTCTTTCAATGTTCTTTTCTTCATCCACATCCTCTTTATTTACTGTTTCCATACCCAAATAATAAATCTACTACCTTATACATATTTTAATGTTATTATAAATATGGTACAACCATATTCATTATTCTATCCATCCTATGAATGACAAAGTCATCATTTGTGCGTACGTACGGCTTACCGTCTCTATATCGTGGTGTAGTTTGTTATTCAACACTTAATTATTTGGATGGGTATAATAATGGGTATAATGGATTTAAATAATAAATATAACAAGTTATTCTATATATATGATATAACATCCAATTACATGTGATTTCACCATTAATAGAATGGTATTGTCGCTCATGCATACGTACAGATTACCGTCTCCACGAATGCGATGAGATTAATTCCCCATCGTAACCATTCAAGAGTAAATATCATTTTATGATTAAAAAAAATGTTTAAGAACATAATATAATTTTTGATAGAAATAAAATACATCTTATACATAATAATCATTACTTACATAACAAATCATATAAAGAAAAAATGAATCAGTTAACACCCGAAACAATGATACTACTGAAATATTATAAACAAATAAATATTAAAAGATCATATATGATATCAAATTTATGTATGTCATTCTTTTATAATTTAATAAAAATTATTTCATCAATAAAAAGAGGTTAATTTATCCTCAACTAAGGAAAAGTACTGAGTAAGGCATTTTCATCTCACTTCGTATTATTGTGAGATTCATGCTATATAGCCACTATTTCCTTTTGTGTGGTGTATGTACTGCCCATGATTGCATTATTTCTGTAATATAAATTAATTTATCGGTATTTACATATTAATTTAATGATACTAATTTCATGGGATATATGTTTTAAAAGGTAGAAAATTGATAAGGGAATTTCTAATTTCAATTTCCACTCATTGGGGTTTACACAAACTCTATTGATTATATTACACCAAGATTATGTGTGAAATCCTTATTTTTTTCTTATGTAGTAATTTCCACTCCCCTTTGTGTGGATATACTTTTCATACAAATAATAACGCCATTAGTAAATTCTCAATCTATTTATATGAACTTGAAAGACTAATCTTAACTCAATTTTCATTCATTGAGTTAAACATGCAAGTCATTGGTGTTGTTTTTACAGGAATATGTGTGAATTTCCTCTGGTTTATTTACATATAATATCCAATCATATTTAGTTTATTTATATTTTTCACACATAATTATGTCATTTATTTTCCTTAACTGCTGTATAAAGTATTAATAAGGTATTTCATCTCAATTTACATTCCATTGAGACTTCTTTGTTGTTATGCACCAATTCCCTTTTATATGGTGTATATACTATACTTTGACATAGTATATCATGAATAAATTAATTCTCATGATATTATAATGTTTTTATCACCTAAATATTTTGTATTCACGTGTCTCTCATTTGGTTAAGAACTCTACCTAAAATATCATTTTAATCTTTTTAGTGATTTATTCTTCTAAATCTTTCTCATTAATGTCAATGTTTTAAAAATGGTTTTAAGGATTTATTTATATGGACATGAATGTTTAAAATTAAAATTCATTTTAAAAGTTTCAATGTGGTTTGGGACACTTTTATTCAAAAATATAATTTCTAACAGCTTCTTGATAAATAGTGATACTTTTACATGTTTTCAAGAAAAGGGGATATTCTTCTAAATAGTTTTACCGATTATTTTCATCTATGTCAATATCCTTAATTATTATTGATTTAAGTTGATTTATTATAATAAAATCATACATATTGTATTGAATGAGTTATTTTTGACTGTAGATGTGCTATTTTTATACCATTCATGGTTTTTGGTTAAAATATTGAGATTTTATATTCTAGTTCTAATACTAATGTTTAGATTATGTTTTGAGCTTTTCATATGAGGAATGCATTGGACATAGTAAGTGATGGGTGGATCCCCCTATAGTCCCTCTATGCATCGGTAGGTCTCATGAGACAAACTAGTGTCTTGGAACAAGGCCTTGACAAAATTATTATTTTTTGTCTTAGAACAAGGCCTTGACTCTATGGTTATGATGTCCGGCATTATGAATTCCATCACTATGAAATTGGATATTGATGTTGCATGAAATTATTTGACTAGTATAATATCCATGTGAATAATTTATCTTTGCCATATTATTCTTAAATTCATATTTAAAAGGATTCTGTTTTAGTCTTATACATTGCCTCAAATGTTTATACTTATTTATCAATGTTTCTTCTATATTGTTATCCTTGATGAGCATCTGATCTCACCCCTTTATTATGTTTTATTTTTCCCTGGATGTGAAGAAGTATATTATGACTAACCTGTAGGGACATTCTAAGGGATATGAGTGTGTTATACAGAGACACAATTTTGTTTTTAATTTCATTATGTAATGTAAGACTTATGTATGTATCTAGTACATCCAAGGATACTAAACTAATCAGTATTTCGGGACATGATTCCTCAAATCATTCCAATGTTATGTAATAATGTACTGACTCTAGGTAACTGGGGTCGGGGCATTACAAGTTATTAATGAAATCATTCATTATGATATATGCTGCTCAGATTAATTAATACTTATTAAGGTTGAATCCTAACAGTAATCCAATTCACATGGTAATGAATTTAATCTCTAGAGATGACATGTTTTTTAATATCATGGTGAATAACTTTGGTAATTTTAATTTACGAAAACTTATTGATAAACCATGGTAAAGTGATTATGATTTTATCATTTAATTTTTCTAGCCACATTTTCATTTTATTATAGATTTTCTTATTATTTTTATATGCCTCTTGTTTATGCCTTATTGTGGAATCTTATTTTCTTATCGATATGTCTCATGATCACATTCTATATCCCCCTTGCTTATTCCCTTACCAAGCCTCATTCTCAACACTTTAAATTGATTTATGTCTCTAGGATATGAGATTCACTAAAATTAACTGAGGTTTAACCCATTATGAAATTATTCATGTGAGTTTATAAAAATATTTTATGTGTTTATGTTTTATGTTTCAAAGAAACTAAACATTATAATATCTTGGGTTTTGTTTCATGAGATGAAAAGATAATATAATAAATAGTTATAATGACATCATTGGTATTATATCGTTGTTTAGTTATTTATAGAAATCATGAGTTGAAATATTTAGTAAAAATACTATGTAAAAGTCTAAATATAGGAAATCATCCTACCATTTTGGTGAGTATTATATAAGTATTTACTAATAAAATGAAGGTCCCTGGGATACCCTGAGAAGGGCGGGGTGAATCAGGGTGTCAACTATTTCTTCCAAACAGATGGATCTTGTTCCCACATTGGTAGAAACTAGTTTAACCTATATTATGGATATGAGAATAAATAAAACATTCACATGCAAAGAGATGACACAACACTTTTTACTTGGTTCACCACTAAGGGATACATCCAAGGAGCATACGCCGACAGGTTTCCTGTCGTACAAAATTCCACTATTCTTCAATTTTTGTGGATTAGAAAGGTTTGGGAACATTCACTCTATCCCAGGCTCATTGCCTTTACAACTGTTCAGGGATATCCTACTGCTTCCCTCGGGTCACTCCCGTTGACTCCCCCTGGCTCACTACCTTTGGTGAAGTCCCACTCAGTTTATAGATGTGAAGGTATCTTCATCATCGCTAATGAATACATCCTCTATTGTATGTAGATGCTCTGTTGAAGTCCGAATTCCACCTGTAGAATAATTTCACTTTGCAATAAAGATATTAGGGAAACTTTCAGATTTCACGTAGCCCAAGAAAGACAGTCGTACTTCAACCAAACCTGGCACTCTCCTCCAAGCATGAAGCACAAGTTTGAAGACAGCATGCAACTTCACCTCTCCCACTTGCACAACACTCACTTCTTGAACTTCAAACTTGCGCGACTCAATTACTTTTATTCTCAAACCTATTTTGGCGCACAACTATAAACTGTCGCGCTTCTTCAAATCCTAGCGTGCAAGTGTCACCAAACCACCTGCGCGGCCCCTCTTGTACCAACTCCAAACTTGGACGACCCAACCCCTTTCTCAACCAAAACACCTTGGACGTGCATCAAACAACTTTCGCACAACTTCAAATTGCGCGACCCACCACCACTAACGCGACCACAACACCTGCATGATGGGAGCTCTGATTTTCTCTAAGTCTGAACTTCGTACCAAATGAGGAATGGTCCACCTCTATTTATGGGCATTTGGATACCCTGCGCAATGGTGCGCAAGTCTTCCCTCATCATGCATGTTTCGGCGCGCAAGTCACTTGCGTGACCAAACAAATAACATGAGGGCCCTTCTCCATTTGCCATATTTTCGTGTTCTGATCTTGAAAAACAAAAGGTGCACAAGTTTCCTCTCCTTCAAGTTAATGGCATGCAAGTCTCTTTGCCAAAAACCACTTTTCTCCATTTGTTGATTTTCCAGGCCAAAATGTTTTCAAACACTTGAAAATGGTGTGACCTTCAATACTGTTATCTTCTTGTTCTATATGATCACTTTGCTAGCACACATTTTGAACTTCCACTGAGGATTTAATACAAACATAAACCATACTCCAATTCATGCATAGAATGACCATGGTTACCACATAAAAAACATCCATGTATGGATACAATAAGTGGATGTGACTCCAACATAGATATACCTTGTGGTAACACAAAAAAATACAGCATTGAGCTATAATTGATCATGAATTAGTTCTTGAAATTTTTCCTTGTCATGCACCTTGTCTGACACTCCTGGAGGATATGTTTGGTTAATCACAAGCTTTTTATGAACCATTATGAAGAATATATATAAAAACAATAATTGTTATAGAATATATATGATTGATGTGTTAAGAATTAAACTCCCTTTAGAATTATAATATTCTTAATAGTGTCACATTTCTCAAAAAGGTTTTCTTCTTTCCAAGAAATGATGGGAAATAGGAGTAACTACATAAATAATGAGTGAAAAAAATGATGCCCTGATGACCAACCAATTGATGTTGGAATGGGAAACATAATGAGGCTAGTGAATCTAATATCTCATGTTATGAATAATTACATGAATCAAGTTGAGGGACCATATTCACCTTGAAGGTAAAAACTTGTCATTGAGTCCTTCATGTGTCGATCATCACCTTTAATTTAGTGGATCCACCAACCCATTGATTATTTAATATTAGATTACCTAAATAGAAAATGTATTATATGAACTCCATTATTTGGAGCTAGATAATGTCACCATAGGGATATATTGCATAGAATGAGAATTTGATCAGTGGTGGACACTGATTAAAAACACAATGCCAAGAAGAGAGATGTATGATGTTAAGTGGGACGAGTTTAGGGGAATATTTTTCAATTAATATTTTCCCCATTCAATGAGAACAGAAATAAATAGGGAATTATAATAGGTAATGTAGAAGAAAAATGAATTAGTGGAAATCTATAAGATAAACTTTACAAGGATTTCTTGATATATCTCTAGCATTTTTATGCATCCTAATGGAATGGTTGATATATTCACTGATGTATTGAGACCCCATATGTAGAAGAATTTAGAAAATCAAAACTATTAAAGCTATGAGGAGATATTGAAGAGTGCTATGAAGGTTGAATTGGAGTTTGGATTGAAGAAATGGTCATATATGTTTAATGAAAAGAAGAAAGAAATATATCCAAACAGAGGGAATAATTTTTATCATGTAAGAGTATTAAAGAAGGTCAAAATTCCCATGTGAAAAAATTTGGGAAGAATAAGTTCAAGAACATTTTATTGGGAGTGAAAAGTGATACAAATATCCATGATATGGGAATATAACATGGAACTTTCATGGTAAGGTAAAGCCTCAAATTTTCAACACTATTGACAACAGGAAGATTGTGTAGGACAAATAGAAAGTTAAATTATTCATATGCGAATAACTTGAACAATTTTTAAATCCATTTAATAATCAGAATATAATAGTGGAAAACCACCATCAACCTTACCATAGTCTAAGGGATAACGGTTAGGCATGTTCTATCACAACGACTAATGTCGGTGCTCCAAATTATGTGGTGGTAGGTACACTCATTGTTCTCTAAAATCTAATAAGTAATTTGTTTGAATATAGTTTTAAAAAATTCCATTATTTCATCAATGTTTTCAATGAATATATAATAAATCCCTTTGATTATAGAATTAGAGTTTTTAGTCAAGACTTCTTGAAGGATTATCTTAAAACCAATACTATATCGAAAATCTAGTATAAAAATTTGAAAGTATCATCTCATATAAATCTAGTATTCATTGCAATGGTGAAATTAAACACTATACTAGGGATGGAATGGACCTCGAAAAGCAATGATAAGATCAACTATAGAAGAAATGAAATTTCCTTAGACTTAAATGGATAACCTATAATTTTTTGAAGGGGAAAATATCTTCACCTGAGACATTTCAAAAATAACATCCCATATCCTTCTTTATGGAGATAATAATTCAATATAGAGAAAAAATGAAATTATACAGATTGAAAATGTCTCCATCATTTTAGAACACATTGATTTATTTTTTGAAGAGTGACCTGGACTTCCCCCAAAAAGTGAGGTAGAGTTCTCTGTTGAATAGATACCTAAATCCAAGATTATATTAAAGACTCCATATAGAATGTGAAATGTTGAGTTATAGGAATTAAAGAACCAATTTAATGATATTATGGAGAAATTATTTATCTGACCAAGGGTTTCTCCATGGTAAGCATGTATTATATTTGTGAAGAAGAATGATGGATCATTATTGATATGAAATGATTATTGAGAACTTAACAGGAATAAAATAAATAACATGTATCCAATCCTAATGATTGATGATTTATTTGACTAGTTTTTTGGGGCTCAATTCTTATCCAAGATTGACATTTAATATCGGTATCATCAATTGATGATAAAAAAGAAGATTTAATAAATAATTCCTTCTAAATAATATATGGGCATTATGATTTTTTATGACCTTAGGATTATCTAATGCTCACTCTATATTTATGGATTTGATAAATTTATTCATTAAGGACTACCATGATAATTTTATGTTATAATTTATTGATGATATATCGATATCATTAAAAATTATAAAGGAGAACGAGGTTCATCTAAGTGTTATATCAAAAAATTTGAGAAAGAAGAATCTATGTGGGAAATTAAAAAATTTTGAATTTTGGTTACAATATGTTTCATTCTCGGGGAACATTCTAACCAATGAAAGAGTCTCAGTTGACCGTAAAAAGAAAATGGATTTAGAGTTGCAAACTCATCATTCAATGGTAACTGAGATTTGTAGTTTCCATAGTTGGGTAGGATATTAAAGGAGGTTTTTGAAAAAAAATTCTCACATATCTAATAAACTAACCCAATTAACTAAAAATTAAGATAAGTTCATCTGAGATAATGAGTGTACATAATATTTTAAATAATTAAATAATAGGTTTTTCAATAAACCTATTTTATGTATACACTATTTCAGATAAGTCTATGTTATTTTATAGTGATGCATCTCTGAATGGGATTGGGTACATATCATTAAAAATGAAATGGTGATCACTTATATATGTTAACAGTTTAAGTCTCATGGGAAGAATTATCCAATTCATGATAAAGAGTTAGCTGTAGTTAGTTTCTCTCGAAAGATATATAGGAACTATCTTTATGAGGAGAAAAATGATATATACATAGACCACAAAATTTCAAATTATATATTAATGAAAAAGAAATTGAACATGAGACAAAGGAGACTTTTGTATCTTCATAAAGACTACGACTGTTCAATCAATTATCACGCTATAAGAGAAAAAATTGTTTATGATGCATTATGTAGGAAAGAACCCAATGTGTGAGAAATAATTAATATTTAAGGAGAACCATTAATAAATAACCGAGTAATGTTATACATGGGAATCATAATGGAATGGAAATTATCAATCCTATACAATATTATTTCTCAACATCATTTCTATTTAATATCAATGGAGCTCAAAGATAAGATCCTTTAATATATAAGAGGATAGAAGCTATGAAAATTGGGATGTTTTCTAAGTTCAATATTGATCAAGAAGGTATATCAATATTTTTATAAGGACCCTTATCCCATATCTCCTGGAGATAAAGAATGAGATTATGGATAAATATGAAAAGGGAGTTCGATAAATACAATGTAAGATTATTAATGTTTTAGAAAGTTAATATGAAGTGAAAAATTCGTAAAGGGGTATTACAAACACTACCCATAACAACATGGATGTGGGAAAAAATCACTATAGACTTCGTCACTAGACTCCAAAGAACATCCAAAAGGAAAAAATGTGATATGGGTTAAAATGGATCAGGTCACCAAAAACGTTGCATTTCATTACTGTTTGTAAATATTTATCTCTTAATGAACTTTACAAGATATATGTTAACGAAGTGGCATTGTTTCATGGGGTGCCAATGTTTAACATTTCAGACCATGATCCAAGGATCACCTCTAACTTATGGAGAATTCTTCAAAATGTTCTAAATAATAAATTGAATTTCAGTATATCCTATCATACCCAAACTGATGGCCAATTTTAATGGACTATTGAAAGACATGAGTAAATATATAGAACACATTCAATGAAATTTAATGGAGGATGGTACCAAAACCTTCTAATAATTGAGTTCTCATAAAACAACATCTTCCACTTGATTGTTAAAATGGAACCCTATAAAGACCTATATGGATGGTGATGTAGATATTATACTTTTTTTGGGATGAATTTGGTGAGATAAAGCAACCTAGGCCTGATCTTGTATAATATATTCCATAAAAGGATCATTGCATCAAAAAAATATTAAGGCCACTCAAAGTCTGTAGAAGTGTTATGTTGACAATCATCTATTATACTTGAAGTTTTTTGTTAGAGAAATGTTTTTCCTTTTGATATCACTATAGAAGGGATTCATGTGGTTTGGGAAGAAAGGTAAGATTATCCCTAGTTACATTTGTACCTTTGAAATAGTTGATCACATAGGATCAATGGATTATTGAAAAGAATGTCCCCCTAATCTGGATCAAGTTCATGATATATTCCAAATATCTCTTGAGAAAGTACATACCCAATCCATCACATGCACTTATTCTAGAGGTGGTAAAATTAAAAAATTACCTCACTTATGAGAAGAATTTAGTACATATATTGGACCCTAGAGAAACATATCTACACAAAAACACTACCTATATCATCAATTTTTTTGGAGAAACCATAAATTTTATGAATAGATGTGTGAACCAGATGAGGCAATGATAAAGAAGTAACCTTACCTTTTCACAACCGATTGAAAGAGTTATTATTTTAGGGATGAAATTTATTAACAATGGAGGAATGTGAGGACCTAGTTTTTAAAATGATATTTTTTTCTTGAATAAATATCTGTTACATATTGTATAATATAATACACATACAAAATATAGAGAAAGAAACAGATATCTCACTAACAATGATATGAACATTAGTTATCTATTAAAGCAATTAAAATTCCAAACATTACAAATGGAAAAATAATATAAAATATAATAGCTAAAATTGGAAAATATAGATCATCCCAATATTCTATAATCATCGCCACCATGGGAATAATAATAAAAATGAAACAAAATATTAGTAAACCAATCATAATATTATGGAATGAAATTAAAACCTTGGGAGTAATTATAGTTAATATTTAGTAAAATAATAAACTTTTATTTATTTTCCATAAAAGAAATTATTTCTATAGGGTTTCAATTGTTATATAACAGTTGGTAAAATTTGACAATTGGTCAATATTTCCATTAAAAACTATACCCATGTGTGATAATTTTACTATTATAATTAGTGTTTAATATTATTAATAAAAAATGATATATTATTTAGAAAGGATATATGATGTCCCCAACTAGTAAAGTCATGACGTTTGAAGATCATTTATCAGAACATGGGAGGGAGGCAGAAACCCTAGGCTTTTACCTCGACCAATCCCAACTCAAGAATAAATAAATGAATCTTGAATTAAATTATATATAGGAGAAGTTATAGCTAGTGTGTATTATGACTCATTTAATGTTAGCTAAACTACCCCACCAAACTACCACCATCGTACACCTTACCCTTAGGGAATATGAGGGTCTAATAACATGTTACTTTTATATTTATTGGTTTATTAGAGTGTATTTTTTTGTACAAATAAAATGGTTATTCTAGAAATTCGATTTTATTAAGAGTTTCCATTATAAAAATTATGTTTAATTGGGATGAATTTGATAAATTGTTTCTTGGATGCAAAAAATATATAATTAATGTTTTCTAGAAAATAGATACACTTTTATAATAAACTCGGGTATTGTGAATAATATATATTTGTAATTAATTTTTTTTGAAACACACTTATTTAAATAGAAATGATAAAATAATTTTATATTGTCATAGGAATATTTTTATAACTTTCATAAATTTTATTATGCCATAAAAACTAATCAATTTAATGAAATAAATAATTTTATTTTTAAAATTGAAAATTCTAAAATTTCGTGAATTATTTTTGATAAAATAAAAATTATTTTTAAATTATCACATAAAATTTGTTCACGTTTAATTTATGAGAATTTTCTATAATATGCTATTTTTTTATGAATAGTAAAAATATAGTTTTGGCCTTTTAATATGTTTTATGACTTCATATTTATATCATAATGTTATAATAATTAATTAATCATTATACATTACCTAAAATATTTTATTCTATTAATAATATTCACTATAATATATTTTAATCAATTTCCAAAAACTATAAGTCACATTCCAAGGTATAAAATGGAAAATTTTAATTTAAAAAAGGTTACTTCGTGAAAACAATACTTTTTATGAGAAAATAAGTATTAAAATTGGTGTTTTGTTCTTATTGATTATAAAATTTTAAAATATGTCTCAAATTTCTAAAATAATAAGAAAAATACATGGTTAATCCATTGTTTTTTTTATTTTCAACCACCTATATTTCAAAGAATTATTTTTGAAAATTAATAAATAATTCATCTAATTTTGCTATAAATACAAACCCATTTCACCATTATTCTTCACTACCAATTCATATTAAATGAAATTATAGTTATTATTCCTCAAAAATATTTCCCCCAACATTTCCTAAATCCTTAAATGTTATAATCATCAAGATATATGGGAAACTATTCAAGGTAACCAAAATCATCACTTCCCTTTTCCATTCAAGTTCCCCTTTTGTGGTGTGTCTTCTATTTTCCAAAAATAATTCCCTTTTGTACAATTTATATTTATTATTAATTTATGAGTAGTATTTTATTTGTTAGAGACTCTTGTGCCCTCTCATTTTACAATTTTTGAGAACAACATTTTATACTCATCATGATGCCGAATTTACACATCAAACTTTTCACTTTTACTTTATAAATCCTCATCTATTTTCTTTTTGTGAACACCCAAAACTATTCCTTTTCCTTGGGTATTCAAATCTGTATAATAATGATTTATTTATTTTTTTATTAACATATATGAAATCAAAATTTTCTTTTTATGGTTTAAAATTTACATAATGATCATATCATTATGAACGTTTATACACCAGGATTTTGTAACCCATTATTTATTCTCCAAATATTTATAATGACATGTTTTATGATATATGTGGATTAAATTAATTAATAAATATTAATGGTTTGACCTAATAGAGCTCTGATACCTAGGTAAAGAATTTAGTCTTCGGATATTACATTTTTTATGATACCTTGGTGAATAAACATTGTAATGTTCATTTATGAAACCCTAGTGATAAGATTTGGTGATATTATTATGAATGTCACACATAATATTTTTAGTGACAATTCCATTTAATGTTACATGTTCCTAATATTTTGACATGCCTCTTATTAATACCTTAATGTTATCCCTCATGTTATTATTAATATGTCTCATGATCACATTCTATATGCCCCTTTCTTATTCCAATATTGGGCCTCATGCTACCATCCTTCATTTGATGTATGTACCTAGGATATTAGATGAAAAAAATTTATCCTAGGTTGAACACCTAAAGAATTATTTCAAGTTGATTGATAAGAAAGTTGTATGTTTTTGTGTATTGTATTTCTAATTTCTAAGAGAATACATTATAAACGATCATGTGTTTTTCTTAATGGGATGAACAATTAATGTTGTAAAAAGGGTGGATGACTTATGAAAATTGATACTTTTTAAGATATTATTTTCCAGTCTGGTTTAAAAGAACGATATTTGAAAGAGGGTCAAAGTTAACTGGGAGTGAAACAATGATCAACATTTTAACAACCAAAGACCCCACTTTCTTTGAGGATTATCATTCCCATCAATCACATACCTTGATCAAGGTAATACTTTTTCCATTATTCTTTTTCATAAATTTTAATAATTTTTTTTGATAGCTTAATGTTATTAAAATTATGAAGGGTAAATTTTTATGTTATTCTTATCTATTAAAACCCATGATCAACCTTATTTTGAGGGGTATGGTTTATTTTATCATGGGATAAATTCTACACAACAAAGAACTCCCAAAATATCTCATGATTTTGTGGATTATAGTAGATCAAGAGATGAATATTGAGTTTCCTATTTCACTTGATGATCTGGATATTTCAATGATCAATGATTCTATTAGAAATTTCGTTGTATATTGGTCGAATATTATATAGATACATGACGTATGTCCTAAATGTTTTTTTCAACTGAATAACTTATAATAGTTGATGAAAAAATTTCTCATATGAGGTTTGTTATTATAAATGGATAGAAAAATGGGGAAATGAGAGATGAGATTAAGAAAATCTAGTTAATCGATCAAAAAACCCAAAGGACCTTTTAGGGCACACCAGTTCCTCTGCAGCATATATTAACATTAATACTTCTTAAAGACACCACATTCAAAGATTGATATTTTTCCTACATTTAATATTATAAATAAATTTATGGATATGAAATTATTGATGTGGTTAGTCTCAAGAGTATAAATGATATTCTCAAGTTTAAATAGTTGGGAGTCATATTTTTGAATACATTAATAAGGTGCATTTTCATAATCGGCCGACCAAAAAAATGATCTACTATGTTAATTACAGTCAGTAAATATTAATATTTACTACTTTATTTTATATTACTACTATATACTTGGAAAACTATGAGAATCATGATTTGGAATGATTAATCCTTATATCATTTTTAAAGAAAAACATTATTTAAAAGTGAAATAAATTAATAATAAAAGAGATGAAATATGTGAGGCATTTGATAAGAAAAGAAAAGATGATAGAAAATTCATGGGGCCTAAAATTATAGGATGAAATTCAGAAATCTAATTAAATAAAATATATACATATTTTTCACGACTTATTTGTTTTTTGTTTTTTAGGAATCACTTAATTATGATCAAATTCGTTTTGGATACCCCATATGTAATTTTTTAATCCTTTGTATGGATTTACATCAAATAGACCACCCATGATGTGTATTATTAATTTTTAGTGACATGAGATAAATATTTTATAGATAAAAATTGAATTATATGTTTCGGTTTGTGTTTAAACAAGAATTTTTTTATGATAGGGTGATCCATGAATATAGGCTAAAACATGTTATGAAGTTAGTTAATGAACATAAGAAGCCTACTGATCTCTTCAAATAGAAACATATTAAGGTATATAAAGAAATATTTAAATATAAAAACATTTTTTATAATAATTTACTTATTTCAGTCAATTATTTAGTGTCTGAAGCAAGACAACAACAATGATTATGGCTACTACGTTTTCAAATTTATGAAGTATAACATATTCCATAAAATACTAGTATCCCCAAAAAGGTAATTTCTGAGAGTAATTATAATTTAGTTAAAACATATTATTAATCATATTTTTGTTTATTTTATATAATTACTTAAAATATATACAACAATCTACATACTCATATGAAGAATAAATTGTTTTAGAGATGATTTGGTAGAGTACATGGTGTTGTAATGTTTTCTGATATCAAATTTAGGTGATAAAATATTATGTTTGTCAGATAGTATAGGTTGTTACCATATAAATATATTTTTGATGTTAACAATTAATATCAATATTCTAATATATTATTTTTTATCAGTTTATAATGTAAAAGTAAAATAGAGAAATCAATTTGTTTAGAAATAAATGAGCAAAATACATGGTGTTGGAATGTATAAAGAAATCATCAAGAGGTGAATTCTTACTAACTATTTAGTTAATTTTATATAATTATATATATATATATATATTAGTCACTTTCCTTATCAATTTTTTATAAGAAATATTTTTTAAAACATAAAAATTAGTGTAAAACACACATCACATTCTTAAAACCAAAAAAAATTCATATTTTTTTTATTACTTTAGAAAAAAGGTACATACTCTCTCTTTAAAATTTAATAATTAACAAAAAACCAATTCAATACACAATGTGATTGATATGACTCAAAGTGAATATTATTAGTTGAAATGTTTCGTTTTATTTTAAAATTAATGCGGAAATGCAATAACTGAAAAAACAAGGTCAGATTGTTTTGAATCTTTGAAAAAATGATCTACAAATGATTTTTCACATTTATGAATTTACTGCATTCTAATATGACACTTTATGTGTTTATTATTACTAGAATTACATATTTTCAATATCAAATTGTCATTTTAGTTCAAAATGCGTGTCACATAGCCAAAACTAAGAAAACAAGATTTGATTGTTTTCTAACTTTAGTAAAACAATTCATAATTCATTTTTCTCAAATAATAATTGACCACATATTAATATGACACACAATATGGTCAATAAGACTTTAATTATGTGATTTTAATACAAAAGTTTCATTTTAGTTTAAAACATGCATAAAAAACAAAAAACTAGGAAAAAACATAAATTTTTGCAAAACTTTAGAAAAGTGGTTTACAATTAATTTGTGAAATTTACCAATAACATTCACATAAATATAAGACATGATGTGATCGATATGAGTAAAAGTGTATGTTTTCAATATAAAGGTTACATTTTAGATTAAACCACGTGTTACATACCAAAAACTGATCAAATAATCTTATATGATTTTCAAACATTAGGAAAATGATCAATAATTAATTTTACAATTATAGGAATTGAGCACATTTAAATATGACACAAAATGTGATTGATATGACTCAAAACCTAATTTTAAATATTCATCTTTAATTTTAATTTAAAACATATTACATATCCAAAACTGAGTAAATGAGATTGACTTTTTTAACATTTGTAAAATGGACCATAAATTATTTCTTACCTATAAGAATCAACCACAAGTCAATATGACACCCGATGTAGTATGTGTGTGTTGAAGTGGATGTTTTCAACATAAAAGTGTCATTTTAATTTTAAAACATGCATCAAATAGGCAAAATAGATAAAATGATAACAAATAATTCTCAATTTTTTTAAAACGTTCCATAATTGTTTTGTGATGTGTAAGAATTTATCGTACACCAATCTGACACACGATGTGACCGATATGACACAAATTTTTTGTATTAAAAAAACTTCAATTTTAGTTTAAAAATAACTTCACATCACCAAAATAATAAAAAAGACTATATTGTTTTAAAACATTAGTAAAATGATCCATACATCCTTTTCTTGTCGTATGATCCTACGCGGTGCGACGGCACCGCGCCACACCCGTTTCAATCCACAACAGAATCAACATGAAAAGGGAGGATGGTCGGCCGTGTTCGTGCGGTTCGGACCTCTCGCGTTATTTGCTAAAAATTGGACAAATCTCACGAAGAAATAAACACGGGTATAAATCAAGAACAAAGGAATAAAATAAACCCCTACCTTGGTTTCAAGTGCGGAGCACGTCAACAAGCCGCGGAAGATAAGCGTCGCGGAGGTCGGGCGTCGCGGAAACCGAACGTCGTCTCTGTTGACGTCGAGGTGCATCCGAAGAGGTACGTCGCTGGAGAAGCTTCGTAAGCAGACGGAGAATGTCCGAGGAAGAAACGATGTCTCCTTTCGTTGACACGGGAAGAAGATCGAAGATGCGGCGTCGTCGATCTTCGGAAACACACCGGCTACGAAGAAGAGAAGCAGCGTTCTTTGTCAGAGCTTAAGTGTTCTTCATCAAGGTTGAAGAAGATGTAGAGAACATCCCAAATCCTCTCAAGGTGGAAAATGATACCAACCAAAATAAAATAAGCTTAAAGCTTATTTTATTTACACAATTAAACAACTTGAATTTCAAAAGTTTGAAATTAAAACAACTCAACTCAATAAATAACCCAAGATGTCAAGATTAATTAAAGAGGAGTTATAGGGAGTTTAAAGGGAAGATGAAGTGTTAGGGTTCGTGTGGGACCCACCACACTTAATACTCTTAAGGGAGGTTAAGTGGATGTGGGTCCCACCCCTAACTTCCTTTGGGAGGTTATAACCAACTTGGATAAAAAAATTAAAATGTGTTTCCACATTTTATTTAACTTCATTTTAAATTCCCAAAAACAAACTCTCAACCCGCATAAAACGCAACCTCGGAAAAGGTCTCCTTAAGCGAATATCGGCGCTGCGAGTTCATCGGTGCCCTCGGAATTCGATTTCGGGCACCGATTAAAAAGTTAGAAATTCCCGCTCATTCGTTCACTGAACGTACCCGAGCCAAACTTCGGAAATTGATTCCAGGCACACCGGGCCTCGAAATTAGGTGCCGTCAGAAACCACGCTCTTGTAAAATTCTAAAGAAAATTAAGAAAAAATTTCCCTTGAATTTTACGTGTCTTTACATTACTCCCACCTCAGGGCTTTACGTCCCCATAAAGATACATCAAAACTAGGGAAACAAATGAGGGTACTGAGCACGCATCTGAGCCTCCCGCTCCCAAGTGCTCTCCTGGAGATTTCCATGCTTCCATCTGATGTGAACAAGAGGAATCGACCATCCAAGTAGGACTCGCTCCTGTCGATCCTCGATCTCCACCGGGACCTCCGCAAAAGTCGCCCCATCGTCAACGTCAAGCTCCCCATGGTCAATGATGTGCATCGGGTCGTGCACATATCTCCTCAGCTGAGACACGTGGAAGACATCGTGCACCCGGTGCAACTGAGGTGGTAGAGCCAGGCGATAAGCCACCTCGCCAATCCTGCTGAGGACCTGGAAGGGTCCGATGAAGCGCAGAGATAACTTCCCGCCTCGGCCAAATCTCTGTAAACCACATCGAGGTGAGACTCGCAAAAAGATGTGGTCGCCATCCTCGAACTCTAGTGGCCTCCACCTCCTGTCAGCGTATGACTTCTGCCGGATTTGAGCTATCCTCATCCACTCCTAGATGACCTGGACCTTCTCTGTCGTGTCCTAGACCATCTCCGGTCCCACAAGTGCTGACTCCCCAGGGTCTGTCCAGCACAAAGGAGATCTACAAGGTCGTCCGTACAACGCCTCGTACGGTGCCATCCAGATGGTGGAGTGGTAGCTGTTGTTGTACGTAAACTCCACCAGAGGTAGGTGGTCCTCCCAGCTACGACCAAAGTTGAGGACACATGCGCGGAGCATGTCCTCGAGAGTCTGAATAGTCCTCTTCGTCTGACCATCTGTCTGAGGGTGAAAGGCTGTACTCAGACGTAGCTGCATCCCGAACGCCTCCTGTAATCCCTTTCAAAGCCGGGAAGTAAAGCGAGCATCTTGATCGGAGATGATAGATGATGGAACACCATGAAGCCACACATTCTCCTGAACGTAAAGACGTCCCACGCTCTACATTGAGCCCTGCTCTCGGAGGGGTAAGAAGTGAGCCGACTTGGTGAGTCGGTCGACAATCACCCAGATGGAGTCGTGACCTCTGGAAGTGCGTGGAAGTCCTGTCACGAAGTCCATAGATATCCCGTCCCACTTCCACTCCGGGACCTCCAAGGGCTGTACCAAGCATGCTGGTACCTGGTGCTCAGCCTTCATCTGCTGGCAGGTGAGGCATCGAGAAACGAACTCTGCTACAGCCTTCTTCATGCCTGGCCACCAATGATGTCGTCTGAGATCTTGGTACATCTTCGCCACTCTAGGATGTACTTCCAAAGGAGAAGTGTCAAACTCTCTCAGAACCTCCTCCCGCAAAGCGACTGGTACCATGGTACGTCCTCTGAAAAAGATGTTGTGCTCTGCTCCAAGGGAGAAACCATTAGGTGCCTATCCCGAGGATATCTGTGCACGCCGTGTCTCACAGTCAGCGTCCTCTCGCTGTTCCTCTCTGACCCGCTGCAGTAGTGGAGGGGTGACTGTGAGAGACTGAAGGAAGGCTGCTCCATCTCTATCCACGAAGGATATCTGCAAAGAGGCTAGCTTCTCCGTCGCCTCCTCAAGTAGCTGAATGCCCGTCCTGCTACTGAGGGCATCAGCTACTACATTCCCCTTCCCAGGAGTATAGACTATCTCAAAGTCATAGTCCTAGAGGAAATCGAGCCATCGCTGCTGTCTCAGGTTCATGTCCTTCTGTGAGAAGATATACCTGAGACTCTGATGATCAGAAAAGACTGTAAAGCGCTCTCCCATTAGGTAGTGTTGCCATGTCTTCATAGCGAAGACCACTACTGCTAACTCCAGGTCATGGGTAGCGTAGTTCTGCTCATGCGGCCTCAACTGTCGTGATCCATAGGCGATCACTGCCCTCTCTTGCATCAGGACACATCCGAGTCCGGTCCCTGATGCATCACAGTAGACTACGTACCCTACTCCCTCCTCAGGAAACCTCAAGATAGGTTCGCTGGTCAATCTCTGTCTCAGCTCTTGGAAGCTCTGCTGACATCTGTCTGACCATACGAAGGGTTTCCCCTTCTTCTTCAAAGCTGAGAGTGGTGCCACAACTCTATAGAAGTCTGGAACGAATCTCCGGTAGTATCTAGCTAGTCCCAAGAAACTCCGCACCTCCGTCACGCTCCTGGGTGGCTCCCATGCTAACATAGCCTCGATCTTCGCAGGATCCACTGCAAATCCCGCCTCAGAGACAACGTGTCCCAAGAAGTGGACCTCAAATATCCAGAACTGGCACTTCGAGACCTTACCATAAAGCTGGTGCTCTCGGAGTGTGTCTAGTACAACCCGCAAGTGGTAGGCATGCTCCTCCTCAATCGTCGAGTAGATCAAAATGTTGTCGATGAAGACCACGACAAATCGATCGAGGTATGGCTGAAAGATCCTGTTCATGAGGGCCATGAACACTTCTGGAGCATTGGTTATGCCGAAGGGCGTAACCAAAAACTCATAGTGGCCATACCGACATCTGAAGGTCGTCTTCTGCACGTCCTCGTCTCTAACTCTGAGCTGATGATAGCCTGACCTAAGGTCTATCTTCGAGAACCACCGTGCTCCCTTGAGATGATCAAAGAGGTCATCAATCCTCTGTAGTGGATACTTGTTCCTCACTGTCACCTGGTTCAGGTGACGATAGTCAACACAAAGTCGCAAGCTCCCGTCCGCCTTCTTGGCGAAAAAATCGGGGAAGCCCGGGGTGAAACACTGGGTCAGATAAACCCCTTGCCCTGTAAGTCCTCCAACTGTACTCGTAGCTCTCGAAGCTCAGCAGGGGCCATCCGATACGCTGGGGTCGATATCGGGGCTGTCCCGGGGTACAAGTCAATATAAAAGTCTACCTCTCTGCGAGGAGGTAGCCCTGGAACGTCGTCGGGAAAAACGTCCGCAAACTGATCCACCACTGCAGGAAAACCAGGACTCCGCACGTCAACTTCTCCTAGGATGAGACTAGCCAAATGATGAGTGATGGGCTGTCCTCTCCTCTGCGGAAGTCCATCCTGTGCTGCGAAGGCTCCCTTCTCACCGGTGAAGGTGAACCTGCTCCCGTCGGTGCATACACATCGCACCTTACGCCTAAAACAGTGAATTTGTGCATGGACCATAGATAACCAATCCATTCCTAAGATGATGTTGTAAGGCCTCGAAGCTGCTACAAGAAGATCCCAGCCGAAGATCTCGCCTCCTAGAGTAAGCTCACACTGCCGGAACCAGTGCGTAATCATCGAGTCTGCTCCCGTAGGAGTCTCTAGCCGTAAGGATCAAGCCAACAACTCTGTCGGAATCTCCGAGCTCCGAACAAGGGCAGTGGCTATGAAAGAGTGACTCGCTCATGTGTCTATAAGTACTGCAGCAAGGGTGGAATAGACACAAATAGTACCTCGAATCATCTCGGGCACGCTGTAGTCATAGGCCTCGGCTGCCTGGAGCTGTGCCAGTCTCTTCCCGCCAGCTCCCTGTGGTCGAGGTGGACCTCCTGGTGGTGGTGGTGGTAGAGCCTCAAAGCGTCGCCCACCACCTGCTGCTCGGCCAGCTCCTCTGCCTCGTCCGCCTCCTCCCTACGAACTGCCACAGTTGACCCTCTGCCTCTGCCTCGATGGTCTCTCAACCGTCTGCTGCTCCTCGGCATGACAGGTCGGGCAGTCACGAGCCATGTGGCCCTACCCGCCGCACGAGTAACATTGTCTACCTCTCGAAAGACTGGCTCCGCGCTGTGTGCCCCGCACAGCTGATCCAGTGTCCTGAGGTCGTCTGCCCGAGGGTCTGGTATGCCTGGACCCCTGAGTCATCTGTTGACTACCTGCTGCAGAAGACTCTGCCATGTGCTTCCCTGCGGTGGGTCGCGGCGCTGGTGTAGACTCAGTAAGAAAGCTCTCGATCAAAAGGGCCCGCTCCAGTACTCCTGTCTGAGTCGGAATGCTGAGGGAGATCAGCGATGCCCTGATCTCGTGTCTCAAACCCTGCTCAAAGGTCCATGCCCAGAAGAATGGGTCTCGTACCATGTCGGTCGAGTAGCGCGAGAGATTAGTAAATCTCGCCGAGTACTGAGCGACCGTCATGATGCCCTACCGCAGCTGAAGAAGATTCTGAATGCGCACCGCACGGAGGGTGGCTGGGACGAACTCCGAGCGGAATAGGCTCTCAAAGTCCGTCCAAAGTAGAGATGCCTCATCGTGCACCTGGAGCGTCAAGCTCCACCATCGGCCCGCTGCTGCGTGCAGTAGGCTCAAAGCGAAAATCACCATGAGCTCTGCTGGAGTCCTCACTAGCCTGAAAACTCGTACCACTGCCTGCAGCCAGTCCTCTGCTGCCTGGGGGACCGTCTCCCCACGGAACCTAGGAAGTCGCTAGTGCTGGAACTCGTGCAGAGCTCCAAGGCGACGTGCATCGTCAGCAGATGGTGCTGGAAGCATCGGTGGCTCGGCGGGTAGTGCTACCGCCGGTGCCACTGCTGACAAAGGGCCCTGCAACGAGGCCTCGTCGCTCAGTGGACTGTCGTCACGCTCGACTCTCAGAACCCTAGCTGGCTGCCATCGTGGGGCCATCCTGAAGAGGAAACAGGTGCCCCACAGTCAGAATAGTATACCTGGTGAGCTGATAAAAAGTAATCACAAAGAAAACTTGAAACACACACGCAATCAATATTTTCGTGCATTAAGTCGGAAATCAGAAGTCAGGGTCCTGGTGTACGGATACGTCGGCCGCCGCACCAACACTGGACTCCCTGGACTGATAACCACACTCAATACGCTAAACACTATTTCTTCACATATAAAAGATCAGAGTTCGCGGTAGAACCGAACTCCTTTGATACCAATTTGTCACGACCGCCCTCGGGGCCCGTGCCGTGACTACCCCAAGCCCACCTTCCATAGGCCAGGGGCTGGCAACTAGCACGAAGGTGTAAATCCCGGTAAAAAGGGAAGACATTGCCTTTGTAAATTAACAAGCACCACAGAGTAAGCAAGCAGAAAGGTAAATACTAAGTAAAAACAGAGTACAACTGAAAGTGCGGAAAAGTAAATGGGCCAGTATACAAACTCAAACAGAAAGTAGAGTACAACTCGAAAGGGAAAACAACAACTGTAAAGTAAAAGCCGTTACACCGAGCTATCCATTGGAAATACCACCTGAAGGGTGGGTACAGATAGCTCCACTACTCCTCAGGTTTCGCCATCCGCTCCGAGCACGTCCCGCCCAGTGGTCCACCTCCAGGTACCGTCCTGCTCTACAAGACTCAACCACGATCAACGCTGTCCGTCGTCTGCAACCAACACAACATAGTGCAGGCATAGCCCGTGAAGGGGTGAGTATAAGCTACTCAGTAGGGACCCCGAGACCCCTGAAGGTCTCCCAAAATCCAAAAAGGATTAACCACAAAGGAAATATAAAATCGCGAAGTAGCAACCGGCACTGCTTAGGTATATGCCCATACATATACCTAAGTCATCAATTTCCAAAACGCTCAAACCTCCGAGCCCAAGTACAACTCAGTCCACACAGGAAAGTATACGTATTCCACACAGGAAAGCAACAGGTAATCCACACAGGATAGTACAACACAATCCACACAGGAAGGTAAACTGGATTCAGCTCACACAGGTATACTTCTTCGAAAGACGATAGATATGATCACTGATCCATCTAAGTCATCGGACCCACAAAGGATCGATAGGTAATAACCCCCGCAAAGACCCACACAGGATCGGACCCACACAGGATCTGTAGGCACTGGTTCACACAGGACCGCTGAGCAATGACCCACACAGGATCGGACCCACACAAGATCGGTAGCACTGATCCACACAGGATCGCTGAGTACTGTAGTCGTCATCGTCGAATCCACTAAGGATCTCTGTTCTGTTATCGTCGTAGTCACAGTAGCAGTCGCAGCCAGTTCTAGGGTTCCCGCACACAACAAGTTCGTTCGGGAGGGTCCGCTCCACGAGCCGAGAGGCTGATACATCAACTGTCACAAAGTCCAGAGTTGATGTATCCAAAAGTTCCGTATCGTCAACAGGAACTCAACGCAACAGACGGCGCGTCAATCGGACGCCCGGTCTGAGAGTTATTGGCGTTTTCGTCCCAGGGGCCCGGTTAGTTTTTAAGGCAAAACCAACCCGACCGTACTCCACCTGCATCCAAACCTCGGGCGGAGTATGCCAAAAGATCCGTCTCACTAAGAGGAACTCAACAAAGCTGACGACACGTCAAACGGACGTCCATAGTTCAAGATATGAGCGTTTCTGCTCTGAGGGCCCGGTTGATTTCGTGTACGAACCAACCCTGCTGAACTCAAAGTATTCCGAAACTTTGACTGCGATATACTGAAATTACCGTCTCGATCCAAGGATCGCATCGCTGCTAAAGCCGCGTCATTTGGAAGTCTGTAGCCCGAGTTATGGGCATTTGAATCCAAACCGCTCGGTAACGGGGGTGTCGGGCTCGGGCTGTCCCGGCCCGAGACCCCCCGGTTGGCCCGAACCGGGTCGACCCGCCCCGAACAGGGTCGACCCGGCACGGCCCGGCGTGGCCCGGCCCGGCACGGCCCGGCCTGGCCTAGCGCGCTGGACGCGCTGCCAGCTCGGCCGAAGGCCGAGATGATTGGAACGGGGGGCGCCTGCCCCCCCCCCCCCTTGTGAAACCACCCCCCTTCATTATGGGGGGCCGTTTATTTGCTGGTCGGGGGAATTAATTCCCCCTGATTTGCCTCCCTTCCGTCCGGCCCGACCTGGCCGGCCGGTTCTTCCTCAACGGGACCGGCAAAGGCCGGTCCCCTTTCCGGCTTCCGACACCAGCGGCCCGGCTGGCCGCCGGTCTTCTCGCTCCGCCGCGGCCTTCGTTGTCCGGCACGACGCGACGGCATCACGCCCTTCCGCCGCGGCCCCGCTCCGGCCGCGGTGTCTCCGACTTTCTTCGACGCGGCGCGACGGCGTTGCGTCCTTGCATTATTTTACGACGCGGCGCGACGGCGCCGCGCGTTTCTTGCCGTATGATCCTGCACGGTGCGACGGCACCGCGCCACACCCGTTTCAATCCACAATAGAATCAACATGAAATGGGAGGAAGGTCGGCCGTGTTCGTGCGGTCCGGCCCCCTCGCGTTATTTGCTAACAATTGGAAAAATTTCACGAAGAAATAAACATGGGTATAAATCATGAACAAAGGAATAAAATAAACCCCTAACTCGGTTTCAAGTGCGGAGCACATCAACAAGCCGCAGAAGACAAGCGTCGCGGAGGTCGGGCGTCGCGGAAACCGAACGTCGTTTCCGTTGACGTCGAGGTGCGTCTGAAGAGGTACATCTCTGGAGAAGCTTCGTAAGCTGACGGAGAAAGTCTGAGGAAGAAACGACATCTCCTTTCGTTGACAGGGGAAGAAGATCGAAGATGCGGCGTCGTCGATCTACAAAAACACACCGGCTACGAAGAAGAGAAGCGGCGTTCTTCGTCGGAGCTTAAGTGTTCTTCGTCAAGGTTGAAGAAGATGGTGAGAACTTCCTAAATCCTCTCAAGGTGGAAAAGGATACCAACAAAAATAAAATAAGCTTAAAGATAATTTTATTTACACAATTAAACTACTTGAATTTCAAAATTTTGAAATTAAAACAACCCAACTCAATAAATAACCCAAGTTGTCAAGATTAATTAAAGAGGAGTTATAGGGAGTTTAAAGGGAAGATAAAGTGTTAGGGTTCGTTTGGGCCCCAACACACTTAATCCTCTCAAGGGAGGTTAAGTGGATGTGGGTCCCACCCCTAACCCCCTTTGGGAGGTTATAACCAACTTGGATAAAAAAATAAAATGTATTTCCACATTTTATTTAACTTCATTTTAAATTCCCAAAAACTAACTCTCAACCCACATAAAATGCAACCTTGGAAAAGGTCTCCTTAAGCGAATATCAGCGCTGCGAGTTCATCAGTGCACTCGAAATTCGATTCCGGGCACCGGTTCAAAAGTTAGAAATTTCTGCTCGTTCGTTCACTGAACGTACCCGAGCCAAACTTCGGAAATTGATTCCGGGCACTCCGGGCCTCGGAATCAGGTGCCGTCAAAAACCGCGCTCTTGTAAAATTCTAAAGAAAATTAATAAAAAATTTCGCTTGAATTTTACAGGTCTTTACATTACATGTCACTTATTTTATATTTATATTTTATTAAATATTTTAAATAAAAAATTTCATTTTGTGGTGGTTTCTATATTCCGCTGCAAAATACATTAAATAAAATATGTTTAGTGGAATTAAGGTTTAACCACCACTAAATAAAACCACCTCATAACATATTAGTGGTTATAATTTATATTTTTTTTAAAATATTTCTTCAGGATATTTTTTTATGAAAATCTGCCACTAAATAAAATTGAAACCACCAATAACTACTCCATAAATGACACATAGTAAACCCACCATGAAATTGTTTAAAATTCTACTGATTGATTCGAGACAATAAAATACTTGATGGTTTTTGAAAAAACAATGATACTAATATGTTTATGTTTAAACCATCCCTAGTACACAAAAAAACTACTACTACATCCCCATTTTTTGTAGTGTATGTGTGTCAGTGATTCATTGATTCTGGATTGGATAAGGGAAATATCCTTATAGAACATGATTGATATATGATTGGATAGAGCTTATAAATGGGGGATGGACTAATACTCAATCCCAACTTGGGGTGTTTTCATTATTTTTATTCTATTTTGGTTATTTTGGGACTTGTATGTATGACTCTGACACATATGGAACATCAATGGGAACTCTGAGAATTTTGTTATATCATGGGTTATTTGATTACATATTTAATACTTTATTAATTTCGTTAATTATTTATATATGGGGAGATGATATCTCCTTTATTTACATCTGTGTTTCACACTATGATCAGGATGTCATAGTCTATCTAGGGTAACCTCTCAGGCCCTCTCCACTAGTGAGTAGACTCTGATATACGGGGATATGTTCTTAAAGAAATTGGGTGCTCTATACCGGAGCACTAGTTTTGTGGCTTCTGAGGAATGGCATTGCATAAACATACCTTGATACCTTTATTATATAATATTTTGGTCTCACATAACAAGGATTTTGTTTGGTATGTTATTGATCAAGTCAATGATTAGCGACCAAGTATGGTACCCTCATTTTTATTACATGATTTTTCATTACATTATACAAAATATAGGATACTTTAATGTATAGTTTCTTTGATATAAGGTATATAATACAAGAAAAATTAAAATATTGTTATAAATAACTTGTAAAGATCATTCATTGGTTCATATTTGTTCTTTTACTGCGTCTCATAACCTGAGGACATACATCAACTGAAAGGGTGAGCATAAGGCCCAATAAGGGAAACTAAGGGAAGTGGTTTACTTATTATCTTATTGAATATCAATAAGAGCATAAGGAAATTGATAATTTCATGATAAATAAGAATATAATAATAACAATAATAACATGAATAATAAATTTTATTCATGTGTACAATATTTAATTGAGTCATTCATAATCAAATCACCAACATTTATCACCGAGGTGTCAAAAAAATTACCATGGTACTTCACCAATGTATTGTAAAACATGTCGTTTATAGAGATTAAAATTTTTACCCAATGAATTGTAGAACTATCAGGGAACAACCTTCATATATTTTATTTATTGTGAGATACATAGATAAAAATGAATCATTTAAGAAACAACTCATATAGAATAAATGAAACAGGTTTCATCTGAAAATTGTGACGTTTTTAAGAAGTTATTAATTACAAGATCATTGTGTCATTATTAACCCACAAAAAGGAAGGAAGATTTACTTTATGTTAATATAAAAAATAAAATAGATAATTTAAAAATATAGGTGAATACCCTTGGAAAATAAATAGGGTTGGGTATTAAAAAATAAAATAAGAGAATTTCTTGGGAAAAAGAGAGAAATTTTGAGATGAAAATTTGGCAGCATAACAGGTAAAAAACAAGGTTTTAGAAAACATTAAAAATAGAGGGGACATGAGTAAATCATTCATAAAAAATATTAATATATAATAGTTATATAATAAAATAGAAATAATAAAATATTATTTAAATTTTAAATACATATCACATAAAAAGGGAACTTTAAATGAAAGGAGAAGTTGGTATTTACCTTACCTTGAAGAGTAACTCCCAAAACACAAAGATTGGGACTATAGGGGATTGAGGACACCATGTCAGGAATACCTGGGTGGTTAAACTATACAATATTACTGGAGGATGAATTTCAGTTGAAATAAAATGTATAAGTGAGTGATTATTTATAGAAAAAGTGAAGGATTTGTTTAATGATTTATTTAGACACCTAGGTAGTGGTAAATTCAAAACCATGTGATATCCCATGGTATTTGACCATGGTATTGGCCACTTCATAAATATATTATGTTATTATATTCCAAAAGAGACTACCAAATTTTTTTATTAGATAATACATCATTATGATATCATTAAACATACCAAAAAACTCAAACTGTAATTTTACTATTCACCAAATAAGAAATTATTTTAGAAAAATTTTCATAAACTGACCCTAACATAATTTCAACATTATGATTTCAGAAATTATGGTTAATTTATCAAAATAACTCTCTAATTATTATAAAATTAACATGTAAACATAAAAATCCTTATTTATTAAAAATAATAGTGGATATAAAATGCATTGTAAAATTTCTAACAATTGAAGAAAATATTTTTTTAACATTTAAATTTAAATGACACTATCTTGAAAATACAATTTAATTAAAATAAAATTTATTAAAAATAATTTAGTTTATTATAATAAATATTTCTTTTCTGAAAAGTAAACTTTAGTTTTAAAAAATTAATATATCAAATTCATCATAATTTTAGTAAAAACTAAACTCAAAATGGAAATGATATAACATAAAATTTCTTTATAAAAAGGGATTATAAATTAAGTAACTGAGGCCTCAATAAATAACCCCTTGTAACACCCACATACGACCAAAGGGGGAGGTGTACTATGGTCATAGATTATTAGGGTGACTCAGATGACATCACACGTTTAGTAATTTCCACTAACTGAAACTTTTACCATATGATATTTCATTCAAGCTTAGCATGTTAAATATTGACATAAGATTGGTCAATAGAGAAGCTTAGTGATGCTACCTCCCTCTCATGTTCTGAAAAATGGGGTTCGTATGGCCTGAATCTATTGGATTAGTCCATTGAATCTTACTTTTGTATTAATTTTTCATTTATCTTTTCAACTTATAAAAAAATATAGGCTTAAAATCATTATTAAGAGCATGTTTTTCAATGTCTATATTGACTAATTGTTATAATTGACCAATATTCATATAATGATCGAAACATGAAGATCATATTTCAAATTATACTAACTTCATTATTAAATATTTATATTTATGTTGAGTCGAATATAATATAACACATTTTCAAGAAACAAATATAATTAAAAAGATAATTTCATTGCATTATTCCCCATTATGAAATTTCAGCTCCAAAATTTCAACTCATTACCTCAATTGAGAAAATGTGTCGGTACATTTTCTTCATTGTCTCCTCTGGTTCCCATGTGGATTTTTTATATTTGTGGTTCATTCAGAACACTTTAACTATATGTGTAGTATTGTTACATAGACCATTGTCTATATAGTCCAAGATCTCTAGCGGCTTCTCCTCATAAGATATGTCATGTTCCAGTTCCACCAATTCTAGATTCGGTATAAATAAAGGGTCAATTATGTACTTTCTCAATATAGATAAGAGGAATAAATCCGGAACATGATCTATATTTGGAGGAATTAAAAGTTGATAGAACAATTCTCTTAACTGGTTAATGATTTAATAGAAGAAAATTTGCCTGGGTATGAGCTTCCAATTCATCCCAAATTACATGAATCTATTCCAAGGTGAAATTAAAAGGAATACTTTGTCTCCAATATTAAACTTCAAGTCCCTTCGATGATTGTTAGCATATGTATTAGTATGACTCTGATATTCCATTATGTATTATTGGATGTAATGGACTTTTTCTATCAAATATTTCACAAGAACATGTCCAAGAAGCTTTCTCTTACCAACTTTGTCCCAAAAAGATATAAATCTACATCGCTTCCCATATAGAGCTTTAAAGGGATCCATTTGAATAGTCAAATGGGAGATTTTGGTTGTATGAGAACATGAGTACTGTGATATTTTGATCCCATTAACATTTAAATTATATTGATCATGTTATATTAATGTCCTAAAGTTTATGAATATTCCCTTTAGATTGGCCATTAGTTTGAGGGTGATAGTTCATACTTAAATTCAATTCAATATTCAGATCATATTGAATAATTCTATAGAATTTTTATTTGAACCTCAGATCATGATAAAAAATTATAGAATGTGGAACTCCATACATACTTACCAATTCTTATACATATACCTTGGCGAGTTTCTCAATGGATAAATATTCCCTAATAAAGGTAAAATGGATAGTCTTGGTGAGACGATCCACTTTAACCCATATCAAATTATTTATTTTTGATGTTTTTGGGAGACCAGTGACAATGTCCATAGTGATATTTTCCCCCTTCTATACCGGTATGTGTAGTGTTCGAAATACCCATTTAGGACATTTTTTTCATCCTTAACTTGTTAAAACACTATGAAACTTATAGTATAGTAAAAAATATAACATTTTGGTTTTTCCCACAAATAATGAACACAAAGGACCCTATTCATTTTTTCTTCTTCTAGGATGTATAGAGTAATTAGATCTATGAGATTTATCAATCATTTCCTTGTTTATTTCCAGAAAATATGGAACACATATCCTTGTTCAAAATTTTAGTACACCTTCTTGATCATATTTAACTCAACAAACTTACCATTCTTTACACCCACTAACTTATTTAGTAATAAAGGATATTCTATTTGAGATATATTGATATTCCCCAGTAAGGATTATTGAGAAATAATTTGTTATATGGTTGATGATGTCTATCCCCTTACAATTCCCATGTATAGTTTTACAAGTTATTTGATCATAGTATCTCTTTGAATCCTCATCATTGCTATCAAAACAAGGTTTTTCCAACTTAATTCATCAAAAAAAATTGTTTTATCTCCTGAGATAATAATTAAATGAACAATCATAGTCTTTAATATGTTTTAAAAATATTCTCTGTCTCATGTTCAATTCATTTTTCATGAAAATTTACTTCTAACATTGATGTTCTTTATATATATCCCATTTAAACCCATAAAGATATTTCTTCCATATCTTGAAAGAAAAAAATAAATAACAGCCAGATTTAGTTCATACGTAGGAAAGTTCTACTCCTAATGCATTAACTATCTAGATTCATAAGAAATAACATTTTAATTTTTCATGAGGTTTCACCCAAGCCCTTTTAGAGATGCATCGCTAAAAAAAATTTCTTCGATAGAGGGTAGAGTTAACATGGGTTTAGTAACCAATATATTTTTCAACTCTTGAGAGAAATTTTCACACTCCTTTTTCTAGATGAACTTGCCACCTTTTTTAGTCAACTTGGTTAGTGTATTATAAATCCCTGATTTTTTATGAAAAACCTCTTATAATATACAACTAATCCAAGGAAACTATTAATCTCAGTTATATTTAATGGAAAAGGCCACTCCTCCACAACCTTTATCTCTGTAGGGTTAATTTAGATTCCTTCATTGCTTACATTGTTCCCTAAGAAATAAAATTGTTTTAACCAAAAATCAAATTTTCTAATCTTTCCAAGGAGTGTATTTTTCCTTATAGTTTGTAATAAAACTCTTATAATATCCTATTACTCCTCATGAATTTTAGAATATATCAGAATGTCATCAATAAAAAATAATACCATGTTATTAAGGTAGTCCTTAAAGCCTCTATTCCTCAAATTCATAAAAATAGATGTTGCATCAATCAAGCCAGAGATCATAACTAAAAACAAATAATGACCAAATCTTGATCAGAGGTTATTCATTAGAATATATTCTTTATTCACCCTTAATTGATGATATCCAGATTGATGATCAATCTTGGAGAAGAAATAAGCTTCAAAATCTGGTATAACAAATAACTAATTCATGGATGTAGGTACATGTTTTTCACTATGATCCCATTAAACTCTCTACAATTAATGCATACCCACATTTATCCGTCCTTATTATTCAAAAAAAGAATATGTTATCCCTACTAAGTTACACATGGATTGATAAAATCCATCTTCAAATGATCTTGGAGTTGTTTATTTAATTCCTAAATATCCACATTTTCCATTATATATGGGGTATTTGAAATAGTATTTGATCCAGGCATGATCTCAATGGATAATTCTAACTCTTTTTCTAAGGTACGTTAAGGTAACTTCTCTATAAATACATCAATTTATTCCTAGTTGAAGGGGAAATTCTCAAATTTTATACTTTCATTTCCTTCATCATCTTCAAAAATAATTTAAATAAATAATTCTCTGTGAGTTTTTTATACAAAAATCTCACATCAAGATATATCTCCTTTGAAAACAACTGTAGGTTTTCCATTTAATACTACTGAGATTTATTTATTTATGTAGTTTTTTTTAAAATTATACATTGTGAGTCAGTCCATCCTTAGTATAATGTTGAATTCTATCCTAGGAATAGCTACTAGATTTTCAGTGAAATTATGTTCAAAAACGTATATACTAGAGTTTATAAAAACTATTAATTATAAGATAATCCCTATATAAGTATTTAATGATAATTATACTTTTAGATGTTTAGGGATTAAATCTACATTCATTTGAAACATTGTGAAAATAAATGAATGCATAGAAAAAATCAAACAAAGTACTTGGTAAAAGAGAGAGAACAACAAGATTACCTACCACCACATCATTTAGAGCTTAAACATCAGGTATTGTGATAGAAAAATCACAACCATTATCCCTTGGCCTATAATGAGTTTGATAGTGATTCCCATCCACTAAATTCGAATTTGGGTAATGATTAGAAATTGAAAATGTTGTCCCCACTTGAAGAATTGTAAGTTTGGTAGGGCCTACACCATCATCCATTTGGAATTAGTGTTGAGAAGTTGAGGCTTCACCTCACTGGGATAGTTCCATTAAATATAGCCTTCTCTTCCACACTAATAATATTTCCCACTCCCTAGGAAGAAGATCCTCTAATTATTTTTACCACATTTGTTGCAAGTGGGAACTTTCACTTGATTTCCTCTTCTTCCATGATCAAATATCGACCCCAAGATTCACCCCAAAATTTATTCTTTTCATTCAATACGTGGGACCACTACGTCTCTCCAAACTCAAATTAATCATTCATAGCACCCCTCATGCTCTCCTCATAGTTTTCATTGTATCAGTTGACTATATTCTTCAATATATGGGGTCTTAGTCCACTGAATTATTTATCGTCCTTACCCTTTAGATCCATGAACTTTTTTGAGGTGTAACGGGAATGTTTTGTAATGTTTATCTCACAACATTCCATAGATTCATTTTCATTTTTCTTCAACTCTATGAATTCCTTCTCCATCTTCATTCTCATTGAACTGGGGAAATATGTTTTTTGAAAAAAGTTATCATGAACATATCCCACTATATAAATTAAATTAAACCTCTTAGATTCATGTTTTTAATAATTTTCCACCACGATCATCTTCTACATCTAAGCGGTATATATCCAGAGAGACTTTCTCTCATTCGTAACAATAGAGTACAAAAAATATCTTTTCTATAGAGCTTATCCACTATTTAGCAATCAATGGGCCAGTTGGTCCACTAAAAGGAGGTGGTCATTAATGCATAAATGAATCAGTAGAATTTTTTCCCTTCTTGGTAAATCATGTATCTTGGCTTTATTCATGTTATTTATAATAACTCAAGTTAGTTGATTCATCATTCTCATGAATTTTTTAATTCCAACTTCCATCGGAAGGCCATCAGTACCAGTTCTGTTGCACTCACTATTTACATGTTTTATCCAATTTTTATCAATTTTATAAAAGAATAAAATCATAGTTATAAATTAGTATTATTTAATAATATTATAATTAAAATTTAATTTCAAGTCTTAAAAGATATTTAAATATTTTATTCTTTAACAAAAATTACTTTTTCTATAAATCCTTCATAATTTCTCATAAATAGCTTCTTTCTAACCAATTATATCCCATAAAAGTTTCAAATCAGATGTGCAGTAAGGCATTTTTACGTGTAATAGGTTATGAAAAGTGAGGACAAAAACACCTTTTCATAGTTATTACATATAGGTACATGTTTTTCAAAACAAAAACCAATTGTTCATATTCAGAAAAGGATTTCATTTCTCATAAACAACTTGTTAATTGACCAAAATACCCGGACGTATTATTATATTTAAACTTATCTATATGGTTTTTCTTAATATTTTAAAATCCTAATTTATACAAATAACAAAACCATCATTTGATATAATATATGGAATTCCTCCATTTTATAACATAACGTTTCATTACATTATAAAAAACAAAGGATATTTTAATGTTTAGTTTCGTGGAATTATGGTAAATAATAAAAGAAAAATAAAAAAATATTTTTAAAAAACCTTAAAGTATTATTCATTGGTTCATCTTATGTACATTAAATATGTATAATAACCTGGGGATATAAATTAAAGGAAAGGGTATGAATAAGTCCCAGTGAGGAAAAACAAGAGAAACTATTTACTTATGATCTTAAGAAATATCAATAAGAACTTGAGGAAATACATAAAGGCATTATAAAGTGGAATATAAAAATAAAAGAACATGGATAATATCTTTAAAATGTGGCTAAAAAATTTAATAGATTCATTCATAAGCATTTCAATAAGTTTTATCACCGTGGTGTCTTATAAATTACCAATGTTATTCACTAAGGTATCGTAAAATATCTCTAGATATTAAATTTTTACCCAATTAATTGGAGATCTATCAGGGTGAATAAATAAAATGTATTAATTTATTTTATCCACAGATATTTTAATATAAAATTATATAAATAAACCATGGATAATAAAATAAATAGGTTTCATATCAAAACCATGTTGTTTTTTAAATGTTATTAAAGACAAGATCCTTATGTCATTATCGAACCACAAAAATGGAAGAAGGGTTTCATATATATAAATAAAAAATAAAATATAAAATTTTTTAATCTAATTGAATACCCTTATAAAATAAATATTTTTGGGTATTCAAAAAAAATACAAGAGAATTGGTAGATAAAAAGTGGGAAATTTTGAGAAGACAATTCGATAGTATAACTGGTAAAAAACATGGATTTAGAAAACATTAAAATTTTATGGGAAAAGGATCTAAACTTCATAAAATAACATTAATATAGTAAAGTAATAGAATAAAATGTAAATAAGAACATTTTATGGAAATTTAAACTATATAACACATAAAAAGTAAACTTGAAATGAAAAGCGAAGTTGAGATTTTTATTACCGTGAAGAGGAACTACTAAAACACAATGATTGAAACTGTGGGAGATAAAACACCATGGATGGTATCCTTAGGTGGTAAAAATATCACAGATAAGTTTATAATGAATTTTCAATGAAATATAATGGATAAATTATGGGGTATTTGTAGCAAAATGGAAAAATATGTTTAATAATTTCCTTGGATACCTAGGTAGTGGTAAATTCAAAAGCATGTGCTTTCACATGGAATTTTTCCTATTGTATTAGCCACTTGGTACAAATATTATGTTATTATAGTAAAAAATAGTCTAAAATAATTATATATTACATAATAAATCATAATGATGTCATTAAACATAGATAAAAACTCAAATTGTAATTTTATTATTCACTGAAAAAAAGTATTTTTGGAAATTCTCATAAGTTCAACCTTACCTAATTTTGATGTTATGAATTAATAAAATTATTTTTTATAATAAATCCCTAAGTATGATCAATTTAACTTTTCAAAATAAAAATTCTTATTTATTAATTGTAATAGTAGATATAAAATGAATACTAAAATGCGTATTAAAATTTCTCATACATGAAAACAATAAAATATTTTATCATTTTAATTTACATATGAGTGTTTTAATCCTTATAATTCATTAAAATACAAAATATTAATAATAAAATATTTTATTATAAGAATTATACCTTTTTTTAAAGTTTAATTTCAATCTGAAAAGTCAATTTATCAAATAATACATATTATTAAGAAAATGTAAACACAAAAAAGACATGGCGGAACAATAATTTTATTTATAAAAAGAAATTATACATTAAGTAACTAGTTCCTCAAAACAAAACCCATTATAACACCCACATATGACCTAAGGGTTATGTATGCGATGGTGATAAATCTTTGGGAAACTCAGATAACACTATCTGAGTGGTAATTTACACTAACTTGAACATCTCCCACAAGAGATTTCATTCAAAATTAACATGTTGAATATCATCATGGGATTGGTCAATAATGAAGCCCAATGATATTACCTCCATCCCATGTTGTGATAAATGTTCGTCGTAGGTCACGACTCTATTGGATGAATCCATAAGATCTTCTTTTTTTCATTAATTTTCTATTGTCATTTCTACTAATAAACAAAAATTATAATGTTAAAATAATTATTCATAGTATAGTTTCCAATGGTCATATTGACCAATGGTCTTAATTGAAAAAAATTCATATAATAGTAAAAAATTAATGGTCAAATTTCAAATTATACTCACTTCATTGTTAAATAGATATATTTATCTTGACTAAAAAAATAAAACACATATTTTAATGAAACAAATATTATTCAAAATGTTTGGGTCGTTACATCAACTAAGATGGGATTTTCCTCTTATATAACGGGTATTAAATTTGTTCCCCCAATTTATATATAATTGGGCCTATGAAATTACCCTTATATAGTATATATGATGTGGAAATATATTAAAAAGAGGGGGATGCGATGTGATCATCCATAAAGATAAATGACAGGTGATGTAGTCATCAATATGGAATGAATATATTCAGATAATTGATATTATAAGGGTTTACTACATGGTGTTGACATACTATATGTACTATGGTCACTCGATGTCTTATATAATGGGATCATATGAAAGTTCTTATTAGTATGTTGTGTGAATAATGTGTTAAGTCAAAAGTCTTCTTTTGGATTTTACATCATGTTTTGGAAATCACAAATATATTCTGTCATGATTTGAAAATCTCAAATGTATTCTATCATATGTTTGTAAATAACAAGTTGTGTCTATCGTATCGTACGATGACTGATCGTACCGACCAAAACGTATCGTACTGACTCTGTCAAACGTATCGTACTGACTCTGTCAAACGTATCGTACTGACTCTGTCAAACGTATCGTACTGACTCTGTCGATCGTATCGTACTGACTGTTATTCAGATGATTATTTTTTGTTTTGGTACTTTGTTAAAAAAACTCTCTCTGCATATGAATCGTACTCATGTTTTACATTTTCTATATCTCTTATCCTAACAAAACGATGTCGTTGAGTTAGTTATATACTAATCAAAACGATGTCGTGTTTTCTGTTTCAATATGACCGTTGGAGGCAATATGACCGTTGGAACCCGAGGCCTATAAATAGGAGGTCATTTGAAGCTGAGAAGAAAACGATGAGCAAACTGATGAACGAAGAGATTCTGTGAACTACGAAGATTCTAGAGAGAGACGCTGTGACTTCTCTCATTAGCCTTGTGCGTCCGATCATCGTATCGAGGGCTTTCAAGTAATTGAAAGACAGAGGTGCCGATTACCTGCAAAATCGAGGGCTGCCGGGGATAGGCAGACAGACGAGCCGATCATCGTATCGAGGGCTGCCGGGGATAGGCAGACGGACGTGCCGATCATCGTATCGAGGGCTCACCAAGGTGTTGGTGAGACAGACCTTTTTATCCTAGGTGAAAGGATAACCCTTCTCTTTGGGTTAAAAGAATTGTATTACTTTTACATTTCCGCTGTTTGTATTAGAAAGGAATTGTATTGTTTCCTTTCTTCTTTTACATATTCAATTGTAATTGTTTCAATTACAATCATTCTTTTACATATTGTATCAATTGGTTCTATACGCTTTTAAAGGTAGAACCATTCATTTTTGTATTACTCTGATTATTGTGTTCACCTTGAATACAATTGTTTTACTTTACAATAGTATTACAATACATCATACCTTTTACATTCAATACAATTGTGGGTGTTTGTATTTGTATTAGTTTAAGATCTTTTAAACTAATCTCTTTGTTTCTAAAACTCAAAGGTTTTTAAACCTACAATTCACCCCCCCTCTTGTATTGTTCCATCTAATAGACTTTTATATCAACTATTCGATCCAACAATTGGTATCAGAGGAGGTTTTCCACTGATTTGTATTATTAGCTTTATTTCTTATTTTTTTTTTTAAATACTTACTACACTAACGTGTGGAGTGGAAAAGTTGTTTTTGTTATTAGATGGCAGGAATGAATATCGGATCAATTGATAATCTGAATCCTTCTAGACCACCAATCTTTGATGGGAATGATTATGAGTATTGGAGAGATCGCATGAAGACTTTCGTCATCAATACTGGTGTAGACAATTTTATTATGCTTACTGGGGGTTACAAAATTCCTGACAAGGAAGTTAGTACTTTCACCAATCAAGAGAAGCAAGAATATCAACTGAATTACAAGGTACGCAATACTTTATTATGCTCTATGACCAGGAATATATATAGTCAGATATCTTCATGTGAAGCAGCCAACTGTATTTGGAAGAAATTAGAAGTCACTCATTTTGGTACATCCAAGGTTATTGAAACAAGGAGAGCAATGCTTCGAGCAGAGTATCATGGTTTTGTTTTTCCTTATGGAGAGCCAGTTTGCAAAGTGCAACAAAGGTTTATGACAATTGTCAACAGCTTACAATCAATGGGAGAAAAAGGTCTTGATGATGAAGCTCTTGTTGATAAGATTATAGATATTATGCCAAATGAATGGGAGTCGAAAAGAACAGCTATTGATGAAAATAGAAAAGTTTCCCAGATTACTCTTGATGAACTCTTTGGAACTCTTCTACAACACGAGACAAGAATGAAAAGAGATGCTGATTTCAATAAGAAGAAGAATGGGAATGGAAGTGTAGCTTTTGCTTCTAAAGCTAAAACACCTGAAAGGGTTACAAGGTCTAAATCCAAGAAAGTTGTTGTTTCTGATTCAAGTGATTGTAATCTTTCAGACAATGAGTTAGCTAATCTTGCTCGAAGGATGAACAAGATTGTGGGAAAGAAAGATTTTCAATATAGATTCAAAAAGAAAGACAGGAAAGACAGGAAAGATTCAGAGGTAACTTGTTATGAATGCAAGAAAGCAGGACATATAAGGCCTGATTGTCCATTACTAAAGAGGAAAGATAGAAAGGAGAAACATTCTGAAAGAAACAAGAAAAGGTTTTATAAGACAAAGAAGGTCTTGAAAGCAAATGATACGTGGAGTGCAAGTGGAGGTGATTCCTCAGATGATTCTTCAGAATATGAGACGTCAGGACAAAGGAATATTGGACTTCTAGCCAGACTACCAATTGAAGATCATTGTCTCATGGCTAAGGTACATAGTGCTGAAGCTGTTACAAATGTCTCTTTAAATGCAAATTGTGTTGATAATAGATATTATGAATCTTCAAATGATGAACCCTCATCATCAGAAGATGATACTTTACCTTCTTTTGAAGAAGTCTCTAGATTTGCTAAGTTACTTGAGAATGAAAATTCTAAACTCAAAAAGAGATTTGAAAAAGCGAATTCTAGAATTTCTATCTTGACTAAAGAAGTTTCAGATCTTTCTAAAGATCTTGATGGGAAAACTTCTGATTTTGAAAGTATTTTGAAAACCCTTGAGAAAGTCAAATCTGAAAAGGATAAACTTTCTAAGGATCTTGAAACTTCTATTTCAAAGAAAAACATTTTAGAGTCTAACTCTAGTTCAAATTCAAATGTTTTAGAAAACAAGAATTTGGTTTTAAAACTAAAGTCAGAGATTTTATCCTTGAAAAAGTGTTTGTCAAACTTTACTCATGGAAAAGAAAACTTTGATAGGATGTATTCTCAAATTAGACCATTGAGAAATCATTCTGGTCTTGGTTATACTTATTCCAAACCTGTTTTTAGTAATAACTATTTTGTTCCTCAAAAAACCATTTTCTGTTCCAAGTGTCAATGTGGTGGACATTGGAGAAGAGATTGTTCTCTTAACAAAACTCAATCCTTAGGATTTCATAAAGCTCATTTTGCAAAACAAATGTGGATTCCTAAAATTCTTTTATCTAATCCTTCTGGATCCAAACAAGTTTGGATTCCGAAAATCTAATTGTTTCTTTTTCAGGAAAATCAGAAGTGTACCAATAAGAACATTTGGTACATGGATAGTGGTTGTTCTCGACATATGACTGGAAACAAAGATTTCTTTGAAAAGGTTATCAAAACAAAAGGTGGAAGAGTTACCTTCGGAGATAATGCTCAAGGAAAGATTGTTGGTATAGGTAATATCATTTTTCTTGGAAAAGTTCTTATTTCAAATGTTTTGTTTGTTAAAGGTCTTAGGCACAATCTCATCAGCATAAGTCAATTATGTGATGAAGGTTACCTTGTGAATTTTAGAGATGATAAGTGTCTAGTTCACAATTCCAAGGATGAATTCATTCTATCTGCCCATAGGCAAGAGAATGTTTACACTATTATCTTAGAAGACCTTAGGAACCAAAACTTACCTTGCTTAAGTGTAATAGAAGACCAATCGTGGCTATGGCATAGGAGACTAGGACACTGTAATTTGAGAAACCTAAGAAAACTCTCAAAGAAAGGACTTGTAAAAGGGTTACCGGATCTTAGATATGATTCTTCAAAAGTTTGTGATCCTTGTCAATTTGGCAAGCAACATAAAACTAGCTTTAAATCAATTAATGAAGTTTCAACTTCTAATGCATTACAACTTGTGCATATGGATCTGTTCGGTCCTTCACAAACTGGAAGCATTGGTGGCAAATACTATGTATTTGTTTTAGTTGATGACTTTACTAGATTTACATGGGTCTACTTTCTCACAAAGAAATCTGAAGCCTTTTCCTATTTTAAAACTTTTAGAGCCCAAGTTAAAAATGAGAAAAACCTACCATTGATAACTATTCATAGTGATCATGGTGGTGAATTTCAAAACTCAGTTTTTGAAACCTTTTGTAGTAAGAAAGGTATTACTCACAATTTCTCAGCTCCAAGATCTCCTCAGCAAAATGGTGTTGTTGAAAGAAGAAATCGTATTCTTTAGGAAATGACTCGAACCATGTTGAGTGAATACTCAATTGCTAAGCACTTTTGGGCTGAAGCTGTTAGTACCGCCTGTTATACTATAAATCGTGTTTTAACTAGACCATTTCTTAATAAAACTCCTTACGAGTTATGGACTGGCCGAAAACCTAAAGTTTCTTACTTCAAAGTTTTTGGATGCAAAGTATTCATTCTGAATACAAAAGATAATCTACACAAATTTGCACCAAAATCTGATGAAGGAATCTTTCTAGGCTATTCCACAACCTCTAAGGCTTATAGAGTTTTCAATAAAAACACTTGTACTGTTGAAGAAACAGTACATGTAAAATTCGATGAAACTAACCCTTTTGTTTTCAACCAACCCAATCCTACATCCTCGGATGTGTTTTCTAAAAATGTTTATCAACCTATAGTAGGAGAACATTCTGATAGGGAAAATGTTCAAGAAATTATTCCTGAAACATTTACCACAGAAGATTTTCTACCATATGTTGAAGAACAGGTTTTACAAAACCCAAATCAATTGTTTCTTAGGAGTCATCCCAGTGATAACATCATTGGTGATATAAATCAACCTGTAAGGACCAGAAATTCCTTAAGAAATGAAATAGAACATCTTGCTTTTCTTTCCCAATTTGAACCTAAAAGTCCAAGTGAGGCCTTAGGTGATGATGATTGGATTAAAGCAATGCAGGATGAACTAAATGAATTTGAAAGGAATCAAGTCTGGACTTTAGTTGAGAGACCTAAAGAAACAACTGTAATTGGTGTAAAATGGGTTTTCAGAAACAAGTGTGATGAAAATGGAATCATTGTAAGAAATAAAGCAAGACTTGTTGCTAAAGGCTATAATCAACAAGAGGGAATAGACTATGAAGAAACATATGCTCCTGTAGCTAGACTAGAATCTATCCGTATTCTATTAGCCTTCGCAGCATACTTCAATTTCAAACTATTTCAAATGGATGTCAAATGTGCTTTTTTAAATGGTTTTGTTCAAGAAGAAGTTTTTGTCGAACAACCTCCTGGTTTTCAAGACCCAAAACATCCTGATCATGTTTTTAAACTTACCAAGGCTCTATATGGTCTTAAACAAGCCCCTAGAGCATGGTATGATAGACTTACAGGATTTCTTTTACAAAACAATTATACAAAAGGTACAGCAGATCCAACTCTTTTTATCAAAATGGAAAACAAAAATGTTTTGGTTGTCCAAATCTATGTTGATGACATCATATTTGGATCAACTCAGAAATCTTTAACCGAGTCTTTTGCTAAATTAATGAAATCTGAGTTTGAAATGAGTATGATGGGTGAGTTAACATTCTTTTTAGGTTTTCAAATTTCTCAAAAACCAGAAGGAACTTATATATCCCAACATAAGTATATTAAAGACTTACTCAAAAAGTATGGATTTGACAAAACTAAAAGTATTAGCACTCCAATTAGTACCTCAAATACTCTTGATCTTGATGAAACTGGAAAACCAGTAGATCAAACAATTTTTAGAGGTATGATAGGGAGTTTGCTATACTTGACAGCTAGTCGACCTGACTTAATGTTTTCTGTATGCTTATGTGCAAGATTTCAATCTAATCCAAAAGAGTCTCACTTAAAAGCCGTAAAGAGAATCTTTCGGTATTTAAAAGACACTATGGATTTAGGTCTTTTCTACTCTTCTGGAAATGATTTTGTTTTAAAAAGTTTTTCAGATGCTGACTTTGGTGGTTGTAGAATGGATAGAAAAAGTACATCTGGAACATGTCATTTCTTAGGAGATTCTTTGGTTTCTTGGTCCTGCAAGAAACAACACTCAGTAGCACTCTCCACTGTTGAAGCTGAATATGTAGCAGCTGGAAGTTGTTGTGCTCAAGTATTGTGGATGCAGCACACACTCACTGACTATGGTTTGAGTTTCTCCAAAACTCAAATTCTTTGTGATAATACAAGTGCCATAGCTCTTAGTAAAAACCCAGCACATCACTCTCGTGCAAAACACATAGATGTTAGGCATCACTTTCTTAGGGATCACACACAAAAAGGAGATATTGTTTTACAATTCATCGGAACGCAAGAACAACTTGCTGATATTTTTACAAAATCTTTACCTTCCGATAGATTTGAATTTATAAAACAGAAGCTAGGAATGATTACATTAAAATAATCATTCATATCTACTTCCTGTTTTACATCTCTCCTAATAATAAGAAACTCCTCGTAGAAAGGGGGAGGACATTTCTTTATGTCTTTATGTTTCTGATATTTAACTATTTCAATTTTTCTGTTTATCGTATTGACTATTTCAATTTTTCTGTTTATCGTATTGACTATTTCAATTTTTCTGTTTATCGTATTGACTATTTCAATTTTTTTTCTGTTTATCGTATTGAAATTCTTTTCCATCGTACCATTCAAATTTTATTTGAATCGACCGATGATGGTATTGAAATTCTTTTCCATCGTACCATTCAAATTTTATTTGAATCGACCGATGATGGTATTGAAATTCTTTTCCATCGTACCATTCAAATTTTTTTTGAATCGACCGATGATGGTATTGAAATTCTTTTCCATCGTATCATTCAATAATTTTTGAATCGACCGATGATAGTATTGAGATTGTTTTCCATCGTAATGTCACCAAAACCAGCAATCACCTTACGATCTTCGACAGGTATTCTTTTTCATTTTTTTTTATTATTCTTTTATTTCTAACCGTTGATCTGCTTTTCTTTAATCCTGACCATAGAAGATCAACCGTCATATCTTTTTGCCTATAAATACCCCCCTCCCCTCCCCAAACCCACATCGTTTGTCCAAGGATTTGAGGCGAAGCTCTGTTCAACCGGCTATAATCAATCGTACGATCTTCTCAATCGGCATCATCTTTATGTCTCAATCTTCTGCCAACACTCCCGCTGATATGTCTTCAAAGACCTTTACTGAGAAAGACTTTCACAGAGAAAGGTTAGTATCCCGAGAATTCTTTGATACGTACGATTCCACGATCAAGAGGATTATTTTGTTTCAAGGATGGGAACATCTATGTGTGGAAAAGCCTGATACTCAAGATCCAGTTCTGTTTGATGAAGTGTGTCAATTCTACAAAACCGTTTCTTTTGACAAGGATATGAATATTAACTTCGCTGTGTACGATAGGAAGTTATCTATGTCTGTGAAACAAGCGGCGCATTTTCTAAATGTTTCTATAGAAGGTGATGCATTCTGCCCATCTCACAAACTTCCAGAGGAAGTTGGTACTTTCAATAGAGAAAATGCTGAAAAGTCTTTGTTTGTTGTTAATGAGGGAAAGAGGAAAGTTTATCATCTTTCACCAGACAATAGGTTTGTCACTCTATGGATGAAAGGTTTCCTTGTTCCAAGGAAAGGGGATAGAGAAACCCTTAAAGTCTCTGATGTCTTTATGCTTGACTACCTTGTGAATATGAGAAAGGTAAATCTCATGGGATATATCTTTGAAACAATCAAGAATGTCAAGAAAGGAGGGATTAAATCCCAGATAATAATGTATCCGGCCATCCTCACAAAATTCATTCTTGAGAGTATGAAGTTCTGTAATATTCCTTTGAAAGGAAAATCTATGGATTTGTGGCCGTCTTTCATTAATAAGAGTACGATGAAGAAGCTGAATGTTTGTTTTGATTCGAATTCAAAACTTTTTGTCAGAGATGAAGAAGCTGAATTGCCTGAAAATCAATCGGCACCTATGCCTGCCAAGGACAATCAATCGGCCGGTGTTACTCGAAAGTCTGATCCGCAGACTAGTTCAAAGCCAAAGAAGAAGCCGAAGTACAGCAAAGAAGTTGTTGCAAAGTGGAGAAAGGACAAGGAACAGAGAAAAGAGGGTGATCCGAAGTTTGGACTTGACCCTGCTGAGGCCTTTGCAGAAAGGATAAGGGTAGAAGAAACCCTTCAAGCTGAAAAGAAAAAGAAGTCTCTTTTGAAAAGGAAGGCTCAGGACTTTGATATTTCTAAAGTCTTGAAAGCAGTTGAAGATTCTAGTGCTCAACTAACCGTGGAAGTCCATCAAGAGCATATCGTACAGAGTTTGCCTGAGAAAGAGAAAGGGAAACAAGTGATGGAAGAAGTGGAAGAAGAGGATTTTCTTTTAGAATATCTTCAAAGTTCAAAGAAGAGTAAAGAGGAATCACTTCAAAAGCTGAGCGAAGGAGTTCAACAAACTCCTCACGCCGATCAGGAAAGGTCACCGGACAGGATGTCATCTAAAGAAAAGGAAGATACTCAATCTTCTCAGACTGATAAAATTGTTGTCATCAGTGATAGAGTAGAAGAAGAAAGAAAGCAGAAAGTAAAGGCAAAAGGGAAACAGCCTGTTGTTGAATCGAGCAGATCGTATCAACTAGCATCGTACGATGATGATACTGATTCAGAGAATACAATCTCTCTCAAGAAGAGTGATTACATTGTTCATGTTTTGAGGAGAATGGAGAAAACAATTCCTTATTTCCCGAGGCTGGAAGGAAAGATTGATTTTATCACTGAAAATCAGAGAAAGAAGTTTGGATCTGTGAAAGAGTTGAGGAAGAAAGTTTTATCTGTTGAAGCCGATTTAAAAGTTCTTTCAGAAAGCTCAGCTGTTCATAAGAAGGCATGTAATAAGATGACTAAGTGGTCGTACAAAACAGAGAGCTCAATCAATGACCATGAGATTGCTATTAAAGACATAAGAAGGTTATCAAATGATCTTGCAATCGCTTTCAACAAGCTTGATAAAGAAACAGTTGAAAGGCTGAATCTTTTATCCTCTCAAAGAGCCGATGTCCCTTCAGTGAAAGACTTGCAAGAAAGAATGAATGCTTTCCAATCTGATTTTTCGAAGGTTTCATCTTTCAAAGATGAAATGGTTTTACTGAAGAAACAAAATTCTGAGTTGGCCAAGGATAACAAGACTCTGCAAAGCAGAATTGATACTCTTGAAGAGGTAATCAGAGTCCAGGAGGAAACCATCAGAAATCAAGATCAGATTTTTGCGGATCAACAAGAGCTCCTCAAAACTCAAGGTGAATCAATTTCTGAAGACAAGAAGGAGATCAAGAAGATGAAAGCTGTGCTTCATGAGCTTATAAAGAAAGAGAAGGAAAGAGGAAAATGATTGTTGTATTTGTTTCTTTTGAAACTTGTTTGTGTTGTAATAACTCTTATAAACCTCTTTTATCCATTGTCTTGTATTACTTCACTAACTCTTTCAGACAATTCGAGGTTACTCCTTTCTTTTTGTAAATCACAAAGGGGGAGAATATTTACAAAGCAAAGATTGTTTTACAAAGGGGGAGAATGCAATACAATACTCTTAAGGAAAATCTATGAATACAATCCTTGGGAAAGTCAATACCTAAGGGGGAGTTAGTTGTATTCAATTTCTTATTCAGAAGAGTTTTCAATAACTCAGGGGGAGATAAGTATTTCTTGTTTCATTTACTTTGTGTGTTTGTGCTTTCCAAAAAGGGGGAGATTGTTAAGTCAAAAGTCTTCTTTTGGCTTTTACATCATGTTTTGGAAATCACAAATATATTCTGTCATGATTTGAAAATCTCAAATGTATTCTATCATATGTTTGTAAATAACAAGTTGTGTCTATCGTATCGTACGATGACTGATCGTACCGACCAAAACGTATCGTACTGACTCTGTCAAACGTATCGTACTGACTCTGTCAAACGTATCGTACTGACTCTGTCAAACGTATCGTACTGACTCTGTCGATCGTATCGTACTGACTGTTATTCAGATGATTATTTTTTGTTTTGGTACTTTGTTAAAAAAACTCTCTCTGCATATGAATCGTACTCATGTTTTACATTTTCTATATCTCTTATCCTAACAAAACGATGTCGTTGAGTTAGTTATATACTAATCAAAACGATGTCGTGTTTTCTGTTTCAATATGACCGTTGGAGGCAATATGACCGTTGGAACCCGAGGCCTATAAATAGGAGGTCATTTGAAGCTGAGAAGAAAACGATGAGCAAACTGATGAACGAAGAGATTCTGTGAACTACGAAGATTCTAGAGAGAGACGCTGTGACTTCTCTCATCAGCCTTGTGCGTCCGATCATCGTATCGAGGGCTTTCAAGTAATTGAAAGACAGAGGTGCCGATTACCTGCAAAATCGAGGGCTGCCGGGGATAGGCAGACAGACGAGCCGATCATCGTATCGAGGGCTGCCGGGGATAGGCAGACGGACGTGCCGATCATCGTATCGAGGGCTCACCAAGGTGTTGGTGAGACAGACCTTTTTATCCTAGGTGAAAGGATAACCCTTCTCTTTGGGTTAAAAGAATTGTATTACTTTTACATTTCCGCTGTTTGTATTAGAAAGGAATTGTATTGTTTCCTTTCTTCTTTTACATATTCAATTGTAATTGTTTCAATTACAATCATTATTTTACATATTGTATCAATTGGTTCTATACGCTTTTAAAGGTAGAACCATTCATTTTTGTATTACTCTGATTATTGTGTTCACCTTGAATACAATTGTTTTACTTTACAATAGTATTACAATACATCATACCTTTTACATTCAATACAATTGTGGGTGTTTGTATTTGTATTAGTTTAAGATCTTTTAAACTAATCTCTTTGTTTCTAAAACTCAAAGGTTTTTAAACCTACAATTCACCCCCCTCTTGTATTGTTCCATCTAATAGACTTTTATATCAACTATTCGATCCAACATAATGTACATAAGTATAGAGATAAATGTGTTTCATGCATATCTTTCTATATCCCTTTATATATTCAATAGTATTGATGAATTTCAAGATCCTAATATTTTCGTACCTTTATATATCTGGTGATTCATTTTTTTCAATTATATAAAGTAATGTGGGGATACACATTTTGGTTGAATAAATGGGCGTTGATTATTATTCAATGAGACACTCTACGTTTATTTTATAGTTACTCCAAAAAGAGTTTTTGATAGGTATTTAAAATGTGTTGAATATTGTTTGATATACGGTGAAGTTGATGATAGATTTAAAAAAGTGTTTTATATGATATCTGATATTCTTATGTATAATCTTTTATGATTTATTTTATATGATACTATATAAGGTGAAATGAGAAAACATAGTTTAGGATTTAGTAAAAGTGGGAGATTGATGGAGATGGTGTGCCCTAAAGCATTTTCTATGTGTGAAACAAGATATGTCATATACTATGTTATGCATATGATGTATGCCATTATCAAGGAAACATTTTCAAAATCATATTTTGAATTAGAAGATTAAGGATAAACAGCCGCTAAAGAATCATGAAATAGAAACCTGAGAGTATGTTAGTGGAAATGTATTTTGATATACATAAGATAAATATCTTAAAGATTAATTTTATAAATATAGAATAAGAAACTAAAAGTTAAAAATTATTATTCACATTAATCTTACATATAGGATATCATCACTTAAGAGTTGTTATATAATATTTAATGGAATTTGAGATTAATTAATGCATATGAAGTATGTATTGGTTGATGCATTAACTCATTCATTATAACACATGAGGTAATATAAATATTCTCAATGATAATCTTAAAGGTACTTAAAAATACCCCACTATAATGTGATGGTAGGATGTGTGAGTAATTTATTATTTTACATATATCCCTTCAACCAAAATTTATCTTTATCTTTCCCCTTTTCACTTGAGACATTAGCATTATATGGTGGTTGGATAAATCTCATTCAAATATAATATGATTCATCTTGACTAGTGGATACACCCTAGTGGTGGGATGTATTTTTTTATCACTATAAAGATATTAATCAACCACATGTGATGCATATGGGTGATATTGTGGCTCTATAGTTAAAGGTTTACTTTTATTGGGTCTTCATTTCAATTTTTTTTTATAATTTCTATAATCCAGCATTTAAATCTTTGTTTGGGTTTCTAAATAACTTATTTTTACCTCTAATAATTTTTATTAAAACCCTATATATCATAGTAAAAAATTCAAAAACAAATTAAAAATCTCAATAATTTTATATTGAAATGAAAATATATATTATAAGATATGATAATAATTTCCCAATTTTTTATCCATGAACAGTTCCCCTACTAGAAGAATGCAAACACACATATCATGTCAAGATTATTATATGATTCATTTAACAACCTAATGGTACCCTATAATAAATTCTTTATTTCCATGAGTCAATATACATATAATCAGAGTCCAAATAAATCAATGCATCAGAAAACACACCCTATGTTAAATTACCAGTCTTGTTAAACTGAACCCTAATACCTCTAACATCGTTGCTCTTTTTTTTCTAAACCAACCAAAACCTCACACATGAAAGCTTTTAAATATGACCTAAAACTCAACTAAATTCTCTAATTATACTCTATCATTGCATAATTATGCTCTTACCTATCATGGTTTGGTAATAGAACCAATTATGTCCCTTAAAGACTACCTTTAAGAGGTCCCAAGTAAGTGACTATCACCAGGGTTATAAATATCTCATTGGGAGGCATTAACATTTATAAAATTCAATGAAAGGATATAAACGAAATGAAAAAAACCAAAGCATGAAATATAACTGATATACAATAAACTAATATTATAATAACATCTTATTCCAAAATATAATAAAATTAAACCATAATGCATGAAAATTAGAATTAGAATATAACAAACACTAAATCCTAGTAATATAATAAAAATAAAACAACTCAAATGACCTAGGGGTACCAAAAATATTCCCAACCACAATGATATTTCTATTCATATTATTCACCAAGATAATGGTTTCTAGAAACTTCGATGAAATAATCCTACAAACCTGTCTATCAATGTTAGGGTGATAAAAACATTATTCTTAGTATTTTATCCTCTGTGAATGAATATCGAAATAAATTTAGTTCATGTATAATAATTAAAGAAGAAAAATCTTATCACATAATCCCTTATTCACCACCCAAATAATTTAAAAGTATATTATATCAAATATAAACTGAAGAATTATATTAATCACAAGTATCATTAAAATATGAACAAGTCACCATCATATTAATTTTTTATGTACCATTATCAATATATGTAATTAATCATACTATTTTATTCCTATAATCATTACAATAATCACTAACTTAAAAGAATTATCTATAATATAAAAAATTCCATCAAAATACAGAAGATCATTCATAAACCAACTTCCACCAACACAATCACCAATATTCCTAACTTTTCGCGTAATGAATGAAATTAACCTCAGGATATAATTCTCATTACCAAATTAACCACATAGATGCATAAAAAATGACATCATCCTTAAAAATATTTTCCTCATGATCATATTAACAATAAATATAAATTCTAACCCCATACATTAGTAGATATGGGACTAATTCGATGGTTATTCCATAAAAATTTACTGATTGGTCTGTGTATGTTTCCCTCACCAAAGATAGCTATCCTCAAGTGATTATTTTTTAGTGACCGATTCTCTAATCACATGAAATAGTAATAAATACAACATGTAAAAACACAAATGATCTCATACCCATGATTTATATTATTATATAATTTATCATCACAATATTCATAGATCCACCATTGATAAATAATTATCATATCACTAAAAGTTTCATTTTTTATAATCCATATAATCACCTACGATCATTAAATTGGTTAAAAATTCAATGTTTTAATAAGATTATTGAGATTGTCAACATTATATCATTTTTTTGTAAATCACAATAAATTTATTATGATTTTTAAATAACATGAATGTTTTGTTTAAGTGTTTTTTATACATATTCTAAATTTTGGGTTTGTAAATTTTTTTTCTAATAAACTAAATTCGACCATCCTATTTTCAAAACCATGAAGAGCACTGTAATGGTGTGTTGAGCACTTTATAAGGTGATATTGTAAATCTTATAAAAAAAATGAACCTTTTCATGTTGATGAAACTAAACCCAATGGTTATAAAATATGAACATTGTATTATGTCACAACATAGGATAAATATTTAAACAAATATTTATGGAATTATAGATATAACAAGTTATGGATATATTGAATATATTTCAATCATTTTGATGTTTTGAATCAACCCATTATAATGAGTTCTTTATATTTTTTTGTAGTCTCTTTTTAAGACCTACCATTTGGTTATACCTCATTGTTTATATATTGGTCTTTCAATTTTAATTATTTTACTTCCAATACTTTTAATAAATTAAATTTTGGTAAGGAATATTATTTCAATCATTAGAATCTACATGTCTATAGGAATTGGAGTTTCACACTTATTAACATTGAAGTTTGATGAAGTCAATGGTACATGGAATTTCTTTCAATTGATGATAGATAGAGGAGGTGGTCCATGATAGATCAACCAATTCTCAATGTTTTATTGAAGTGGTTATATGTTAAAAACATGTTCTACCCACTATATTAGTTGAGGAAGTTCTTGTTTTTTGAATATATGTATGTTGGATTATGATTTGGATCCTTGTTAATCTTTCGAAATAACCTAACCTGTAACATCCCAAAATTTTTAAACTATTTTTTAATAGATTTTATTTATTTTATATCTCGTGTTACACCCAACATAGAGTTTTAATAGACTATGATATACTGTTTATATTATTATTTATACAAGATAATCATAGCATAGAAATTATTATTTATAAATAGTAATAAAAAATATTTAAATAAAATAAATACATTGTTTTTATATAAATTAAACCCATTTTTAAAAGAGTACATACATTTTAGTAATGTCTATATATGCGTGGAAAATATTTTTTACTCAAAAATAATTTTTATTGATTTTTGTGAAAAAATAATAAAATTATTTTTTTAAAACATTTATAATTTTTTTTTGGAAAAATAAAAATAATTTTTGAAATATATATTTTAAAATTTTCTCTGATATAATTTTTGAAAATTTTCTATAAAGATTAATTTTTTGATGAATACTTAGAAAATAAGAATTTTTATTAAAAATATTATTTTCATTTATAGAATTTATTAGATTTATTTATTTTAATTTGCGTTTAAATAAGAAAATTATATAAATTATATATTTAAAATTTCAATTTAAATCGTTAGAATCAATTTAATATTTAATTCTAATATTAAAGCTTTCTTTACTTATAAATATTGTCTCTTTTGAAACATCTTTTTCATCACGTTTTGGAGTTTAATTTTAAATTAAATTTTAACACTCATGTGAATATAATTTTGAAAGACGGACTGCAGATTTATAATAATAATAATTTATATTATATAATAATGTTAAATTATTATTTGGTCAAAATGAGATTAAAAATAGTAAAATTAATTAATGTTGTTATGGTTTAAAAAGGTTTAACTTAGGGTTGGACCAAAATATAGGGGTAGTGGATCCTATAAATAATATCTAAATACTATTTTATGAAAATACGAAAACCTTAACCAATAAAAAATTTAAATCTAGTGTGATTTTAAATCCTTTTTCTTGAGTATAACTTTATCATTTGGGATTCTTTTAGGAAATTTTCATGCAGTTTTCACGTGGGTTTCTTTCCCCACTTATAAATAGACATATCCTCTTCTCCCACCATTAAAATAAAAATCACTTTTTTGGATAATAATAGACCAAATATATTCTTTAATTACATTAAAATTTCTTATAGTCTCTATTTTAATTAATAAACCCTCCTAATAAAGATTTAGGTATAAACCTAAAGAGGCTCCCAGATGAAGTTGTGTATATCCTAACCATGCATTATTATTTTATTTATTAATAAAATTATATAAAATATTATTCATAAATGTTGATATAATAAAAAAATAATCTCAAGTATACTTACATGTTATTTTTTTAGTGTAATAACTTACATCCATCTCTTCTTCTATCAAATCGGAAATGAAATAGTCAACCCTGTGTATAGCGGACTACTGCCTAATGAACCGATGTAATTTGTTTGACATCACCACATATCATGGATGGATATAATTATTTATTTAAAAAACTTATATTATATTATCTTAGTAATTATTCTTATGTAATTATAATATCAAGAATACATTATTTCTTTCAATTATGTGGGAATATGATAATTTTTCTTGTGTGTATGACAGACTACCTCCTCTTGAAGCAATGTGATTTGTTGTTCAGTTACTCATTACATAGAAGGAAATAAGAATCTATTTAATGAATATATGGGATATGTATTATATGATAATTAATATTTATTTCTTTTGTTTTATTTTACTTTTTTTCATTCAATCCATCGAGTATAGAAACATCGTTCATGCGTACGTACAACCTACTATCTTTATGAATGATGTAGTTCATTTTATATTTCTAACTTTAATATATTACTATAAATAAATATGTAATGGATATATATAATCTTTATGTCATTTTTAAAATAATATATATGAGGGAACCATGATAAAAATAAAAGGACCGAATATACCAAACACAATATATGTGAAAAATGAAATAGTTATTACCCGGAATGTGATTTTAAAAACAAATTATTAAGAAAAATGAAATAAAAGTTCATAATTAAATCATATCTAGTATTATATATATGATTATAATTATGTAATATATTTATAATAAACATATAATTATTATACATTATTTTTCAATTTGTAAAAAATAAATATAGTCTTTAGGAAATGGATTTAATGTTCCTATCATATTTCTAGGAGACATATGACATATACACCACTAATTTATTTTTATGGTGTATATAAATTAAATTTTATATGTTATATCGTTAATATAATTATTTTAATGTTATTTAATGTTTCATTTGATGTCATTATTTAATTTTTCTTGTGATTAAAAATTTACAAAAGTAGGTAATGGATTTTTGTCTCACTTTTATTTTTATGGTACTCATTCTTATTACATAACTGGTCTCTTTTGTGGTGTATATGCTACCTGTGAATGTATTTTATTATTATTCTTAAGAAAATTATGGTGTATACATATCCATATAATTTTATTTATATTATAGGGGTTACGATTCAAAAGCTACAAAAGTGGAGAAGGTTTAATTTTATAATCCCATTGTCTATAAATATTGTTTTTGATTATGTTTCCAATAATAAAATATTTTGATCTATATCTCAAAAAATAATTGTTTTTCTTTCCCAATGGTTATTTATTGAAGTCAATTGTTTTATTTTTACATTACTCTATTAAAGTAGAAAATATTCCAAAAGAATTGGTTTAAGGAAAACAGACTCTATTTCTCTCTTCATTTGAAAACCCATTTTCTAATATATTGTTATTTTTATAAATATGTCATAATGAATGTGTTTTTAATACTATAAAATTATTTTAAATGATTTTTTTAAAAAATAAATTTTTATAAATGTTTTAAATTTAATCTTATTGTTATTTTCAAAACAAGTCCCTTTTTGGATTTTACTAAAAATGTAAAAGGAATATGTTTTTTAATGTGTACTAGATGAATGTAATTTCTCACCATCATGACCAACAAATGTTTTGAAGACTCATTTATAAGTTTCAATGATTTTTTATAAGAAAATTTATTTTTGTAATTTTTTTATCTTTAAGTTTTAAAAATACTAATTTCAATTTGAAATGGTTATTTGCCTCATGAAATGTTCCAAATTGTCTATAAAAATTATATCCCTACATAAGATGAAATACATTAATGTTATATAAGATTTAATGGTGATATTATACCTTTAAACAAGCCTAATTATTTTCCTAGATGGATTCTAATTATGATGAAATAATTTTCATAAAACTCATTCATTTTACACGGGTCTTTATATGATGAAATATTTATTAATATAATTTTATATACACAGGTTATGATACAAATAAATGTTTATAAAACATGTTTATTTTTCACAAGTTTCGCTATGATGAAATTTTTATAAAGACCATTTATTTTCATGGGTTTTGATATGATTAATGCTTTATAATCTAGTGGAATACATATATATGGTTTTCATTCTTTGATGGCAGTTAAATTTTAACTAAGGACGGTTGTTACATTATAAACATGAAAAATAGTTATATTATAACAAAGGATAATAGTCTTGTTATTATGATGGAATTGTGATACCTATATCACCATAAAATCCATTAGGTAAAGATTAATGATCTATGAGTTTATAAGGTACACATGAGGTTATCACAATCTCAAAAATCTGGTATATGGGATGTTAACCCATTCCCAAAAAAGTGTGTACCTAGAAGGTTATCCCAAGACCAAAAGAGGATACACAAGAGGTTATCCCAAGATGTAAGAAGAAACATGGGTGGTTAGCATAATATAAACATGTTATGAATGAATTAATGGGTATCCTTGACATATGATTTTCTATTCTGATTTATATTTTAAAAAGCTATGTCTTAATCCAATTTAATGTTCATATGGATCTTGTTTACGAATACCTTTATAAGTCATGTATTATGATTGACCAAATTTATGCCATGAATCATGTTTATGTTCTAAGATATGCATGGTATGGTTTTCAAATGTTATTATAATGTTCTCATACCCAGATGATCATGTTATGTTAATATCCCCCCATGTTTACCCTTACTAAGCATCTAAGCACACACTTTCTTATGTTTACTTTCCATAGGTTATGAAGAAATATTTTATGTTTGGTATGCCTACGAAGTGTTCTTTGTGGAATTTTATTTATGGGTGATGTTGAATATCTTTCATGCAATAGGAATATTGATTATCTAGTGTCTAATGACATAAAACATTATAGTCCATAGATGTGTATTTTTGAAATTTATTTAATATTCATCTATTAAGATTTAATATCAATGTAACAAAAACAAGGTCATTATATGACCTACTAGGACTCCTCCTAGGGAGTGATAGTCCATGCGTTCCACCTAGAGACCCACTCTAATAGGCTAGGGGTTGGAGACAAACACAAAGAAGGTATAATACATATATATCACGCCTTCACCAAAAAATTATACATTAAATATACACACTAATAACCCAAAAAATAACACATAAACATGTGGGATAAATAAATAATAGATGAAATGTAATATATATATGGCTACTTATGTAAAACATCCCAAATAAAAAGAGTAACCTTGAGCAGCTAGAAGAAGAGATTCACCACATTGCCACAACTCTTCAAAGCTCTACCTCCATAGCAGTGTTCCTAGAAGACTACAAACATGAAAAAAATCAACATATACATAACTTGTGTTAGAGAAATCACATTCAAGGTTTAGTATAGAAGTACTAAATAATATTTCTTAAAAATAAAAGGGAAATAAGATTACGAGTTATATCACAAGTAGGGATGGACCACATAGCTTACCAAATAAACAATGTAAATGGAAACATCCCTAAATGAATATACCACTCCAGAACCCATGAAACATTATCATACAATCCCGTAGGAGACTTCCAAGGATAACCCATCATAGTCACTCATCTCTTGGATTGAGGACCCCACGGTTAAGGTGTCTCACCCAGGGAAAGAAACCCCCTACATCATAATCATAGGGGAAGACACATCCTTATCCTTCATCCCTAGGGGAATCACCTCCCAAATTAGACAAAATAAAGAAGACCAAACCCCATTAGTTTGTTAGTGAGGTCCACATCTATTGAGTCAATAAGGTTATCTTATGACTTATACATTCCTTATTGTCTTATATTTTGAAAATCACAAACACCTTTTCTTATGTTCTATTTTTATCTTAAGTACTATTTTTCTTAACTTACGATATTATCATTCTATTATACTTACATATTAATAATTATGTTTTATGATACTATTTTTAGGATACCGATTTCGGTGTATAAGTGATACCGTCTGTATGATACCGATTCCGATGTATAAGTGATATCATATTTATGATACCGATTTTAGTGTATAAGTGATTCCATTTTTATGATATTGATTATGGTGTATAAGTGATAATATCATTATGATTCCAAATCCAGTGAAAAAGTGATTCTGTTTTATGATTCTGAATCCGGTGAAAAAGTCATTCTGATTTTATGATTCCGATTCCGGAACAAATGTGATACTGGTTTCACAATCTAATATACATTTCTTTATAAATCTATTTTTCTTGATAATGTTTTTCTTAAGAATCCATTTTTCTTAATAATGTTATAGTTTATTAATGTATCATTCCAATATTATCATATTTCAAATTTTTTTATACTTAACATTTATCTTTAACTTAAAATGATGTCTTACAATCTGTTACAAACTAACCATTGTATGTTTGACACATGTCTAGGTCCCTATGAAATTCAAGGAAGATATGATTTTTGTAGTGGAGCCGACCGTTGGGATGTTTTTCCAATAAATAAAAGTCCATATTAATGAGCTAAGAACTTTTGGAATGTACTAAAACATTTGACAACATAGACTTCAATGTAGAGAGTGGATGAACTTGATGCATGTGAAGAAGCTGTGAAGTGATTTTTAGAGAGAGAGGCTCTTACAACTCTCAGTGTATTGTGTGGATGTAATGAAAAACTTTTTCAGGCGTGAACAACTTGTTCAGACTTGATATGTATAGACTTTGGTCATGCTGATCTTGGGCTTCTGGGTTTGGAAGACAGAGATTCTGATTTCCTTCTAAATCGAGGGATTTCGGGGATAGCATGACAGATACTGATCATTAGATTGTGGGATTACCTGGGTTTGGGTAAGATTTACTTTCGTGAAAGTATAAATCAAGGATCCTTTTTCCAAGGTTGTTGGATACCCTTCTCTTTGGGTTAAATTAATCTTTTTGCTACTTGTTTTCTATTTCAAGTTGTTTTATCTCTACTATAATATTAACTTTGTTAAAGTTAGAAAGTATAAATTTTTTATACCTTATAATTACATTACTATGATTATATTATAGATTCTATATTCTTTAAGGTAGAATCAATCTTTGAAGAAAATATTTCTCACGTTTATATATTATGGTTGTAAAGTTTAATAAAGGGTTTCTTTAAGAGGTTTTTTTGAATGTTTGTTTAACCTTGTTAAACTAAAATTTAAAGGTTCCAAAGGAATATTTAAAGAATACAATTCACATCCCTCTTGTCTTTGAGAATCTTATTACATATTCGATCCTATAATTGATATCAAAGGATGGTTTCTGAAATACTTATGTCCACATATAAATTTTCTTGTTCAAGATTCCTTTTTCTTATTTGTTTATACACTTTTACTTCTAACAAGTTTCATGGAAATATATATTTTTTAGTATGGCATGCACTCATGTTAGATCTCTAGATTATTTCAATCTTAATAGACCACCAATCTTAAATGGAAATGACTATGAGTACTAGAGAGATATAATGGATACCATTGTGATAAATATAGGTGTAGACAATTACATTTTGTTAAATAGAGATTATAAGATTCTTGATAAGGAACTTAGATCCTTTACAAATCCAAAAAAGGTGGAATACCAACAGAAATTTAAGGTACGTAATTAATTGATTTGTTACATGAATAAAAATATATATAGCCAAATTTCGTCCTGTTAAGAAGAAAATAGTATTTAGAAGAATCGTGAAGTTAACCACTTTGGAACTTCCAAAGTTATCAAAACTAAAAGTGCTATGCTCAGAACGGAGTAACATGGTTTCTACATTCCTTATAGAGAACCTTTATGTAAGGTACAACAATGATTTTTTAATATATGCAATAGATTACAATCCACAGGTGAGAAAGGTTTAGATGATGAATCTCTTGTAGACAAGATTATTGAAATCATGCCTAACGAATGGGAGTCCAAGAGAACTTCTACAGATAAAAATTGAAAAGTCACACAGATTTCTCTTGATGTACTATTTGGGACTTTTCTTCAACATGAAATAAGAATGGAGAGAGATGATGATAATATTAAGAAGAAGAATGGAAATGGAGGTGTTTCTTTTACAACTACTTAAAATCATATGAATTCCAAGACACTTGAGAGAGTTACAAGATCTAAATCTAAGAAGGTTGTTGTTCAATTTTAATATAGTGAAAGTGATGCTTCAGAAAATGAGTTATCCAATCTTTCTCGAAGGATGAACAAGATTTTTGGGTAGAAATACATTCAATACAGATACAAGAAGAAAAATGGGGAAGATAAGAAAGATGGAGAAGTGACATGTAATGAATGTAGAAGAACATGTCATATCAGACCTGATTTTCCCTTGCTTACGAAAAGAGACAAGAAGGATAGGAATTCTAAAACAAACAAGAAGATGTTTTTCAAATCAAATCATAATAAAGTATTAAATGCTAATGATACATGGAGTTCTAGTGGTGGAGATTATTCAGATGATTCTTCAGAATATGATTCTTCTGAGAAAAAGAATATTGGTCTAATAGCCTGATATCCATTTCAAAATCATTGTCTTATGGCTAAGTTATGAACTTCTGAATCCTTAACCAATATGTCTTTGAGTGAAAATTTTCTTGATAAATATTTTTCTTCAGATGAAAAATATTCTTCATAAAATAATGATAATTATTTTCTTTCCTATGAGGAAGTTTCAAGATTTTCTAAGTTGTTAGATATAAGAAATTGTAATGTTTTTAAGAAACATGAAAAAAAATTCGAGAGAATTTATTTTAACAAAATAAATTTTATATCTTACCAAATATCTTTATAAGAAAAATGATGTTTTAAAAAATCTTTCTAAGAAACATAATAAAGATAATTCAGAGAAGGATAAGCTTCTAAAAGATCTTAAAAATCTATTTTTTTTGAAAAAGATGTTTTAGATGATAAACATAACTCTAAGTCTATTGTCCTCGAGGACAAGAATTTAGTCCTAAGACTAAAGTTTGAAATTTTTTCTTTGGAGAAACTTCTTTAAACTTTTACATTTGTTAAAGAAAATTTTGAAAAGATGTATTCTCAGATCCAACCTCATGGTAATAATCAAGGATTAGGTTATTCTCAAGAAAAACCAGTTTTTAGAAACAATTAATTTGTTCCTCCAAGAGACCCTTTTTGTACTAAATGACAAAGCAGTGGGCATTGGAAGAAGAACTTTTCTTTAAATAATTTTCAATCCCTTGGGTTTCATAAATATTACTTTTATAACCAAACGTGGATACCCAAAATTTTATTATCTAACAATTTCAGATCCAAGTAAGTTTGGATTCTGAAAACCTAAATTTTCTTTTTTAGGTTAATGATGGAAGTGCCAACAATATATGGTACCTGGATAGTCGATGTTCTAGGAAAATGACTGGTAACAAAGACCATTTCAAAAATATTTTTTTGACTAAAGGTGGAAAAGTTACCTTTGGAGATAACTCTCATGGAGAAATTGTCGGTATATAAAACATTATTCTTCTTAGAAAATCATTAATTTCCCTTGTTTTATTTATTAAAGGTCTTAATAAAAACCTCATTAGTATAATACAATTATGTGATGAAGGATACCTTGTAAATTTTAGGAAGGACAAGTGCTTAGTACACAATTCCATGGATGAGTTTATTCTCTCAGCCTATAAGTAAGAGAATGTATACACACTAAAATTTGAAGACCTTAAATGTCACGATCTTCCTTGCCTATGTGAAATTGGAGATCAATATTAGATTTGACATAGAATACTAGGACACTATAACTTAAAAAATATTAGTAAACTTTCTAAGAAAGAACTTGTTAAGGATCTACCAGATCATATGTTTGATTCTTCAAAAGTTTATGATCCTGGTCAATATGGAAAGAAACATATATCCAGATTTAAATCTATAAGTGAAGTTACAACTTCTAATGCATTACAGTTAGTACACTTGTAATTATTTGGTCCAACACATACTCAATGTATTGGAGGCAAATATTATGTGTTTTTCTTAGTTGATGACTACATGAGATTTACCTGGTTATATTTTCTCAAAAAGAAATCTGAAGCTTTTTATTATTTTAAAAACTTCATTGCTCAAGATAAAAATTATAAAAAACATTAACTGATAACTATTCATAGTGATAATTGAGAATAATTTCAAAATTCTGATTTTGAAACTTTTTATAGTAAAAAGGGTATCACTCATAACTTTTCACCTCCAATAAATCCTCAACAGAATGGTGTTGTTGAAAGAATAAATCGTATTCATCAAGAGATGAATAAAACCATGATGAGTGAATATTCTATAGCTAAATTTTTTTGGGACGAATCTGAAAGTACTTCTTGTTATACTATACATCATGTTTTAAGAAGACCTTTTCTAAATAAAACACCTTATGAGTTATAAAATGGACGAAAAAATAGTATCTTACTTCAATGTTTTTGTTTGAAAGGTATTTATCCTTAATACCAAAGATAACTTACATAATTTTTCACCCAAATCCGATGAAAGAATATTTTTAGGTTACTCTACTAACTCTAAGGAATACAGAGTTTTTGATAAAAACACTTATACTGTGGAAGAAATAATACATGTTAATTTTGATTAAAATGATCCTTTTGTTTTCAAACAAACGAAACTTATTTATGATATATTTTCTAAAACTAATCATCAAACATTGATAAAGACCTTTAAGATACAGATAATGTTCAAGAAAATGTTTCTGCAGCATTTACCTCTGAATATTTTCTACCCTATGTTGATGATAATGTCTTTTAAAATCCAATTCGGTTGTTACTTGGGAACTATCCCAATGATAATATCATTAGAAATGTTAAACAACCAGTAAGAAATAGAAGTTCATTATGGAATGGAGTTGATCATGTTACCTTTATTTCCAAATTTGAACCAAAGACTCCTAAAAAAGACTTGGGTGATGAAGATTGGATAAATTCTATACAAGATAAACTCAACGAATTCGTAAGGAATCATGTATTGACCATGGTTGAATAACCTAAGGAGACTTCTGTTATTGAAGTAAAATGGGTTTTTAGAAACAAATGCAATGAAAATGGATCTATAGTTAGAAATAAAGAATGATTAGTTATCAAAGGCTATAACCAACAAGAATTCATAGACTATAATGAAACCTATGCTCATGTAGCAAGAATTGAATCTATTCATATTCTTCTATCCTATCCAGCATTATTTAATTTTAAACTTTATCAAATGGATGTAATGTGTGCTTTTTTTAATGGTTTTGTACCAGAGGAAGTCTATATAGATCAACCCGCTGTCTTTAAAGATATAAAAAATCCTAATCATGTTTCTAAAATTACCAAATCATTGTATGGACTTAAACAAGCCCCTAGAGCTTAGTATGATAGAGTTTTAGTGGTTTTACTTAAAACAACATTGTTAAGGGAACTGTTAATACAACCCTTTTTTTAAGACAAATAATAAAGATGTTTTTATTGTCTAAATTTATGGAGATGACATCATATTCAGATCAACTCAGCAATCCTTAACCGATTCCTTAGAAAATGTTATGAAATCTGACTTATAGATGAGTATGAGGGGTGAGTTATCCTTTTTATTGATTTTAAAATTTCTCAAAAACCAAAGGGAACTTACATATCTCATCATAAGTATATCAGAGATCTTATTAAAAAGTTAGGATATGATAATACTAAGAGTATAATTACTCCTATCATAACCTCTAATACTCTTGATATTGATGAAGCCAAGAAACCTGTGGATGAAACATCTTATAGAAGGATGATAAAAAATTTACTTTACATAACAACCAGTCAACCTAACTTAATGTTCTAAGTATTCTTACATGAAAGATTCCATGAAAATTCTATAGAATCTCATTTAATGTCAGTGAAAATAATTTTAACCTACTGAAAGGGAACTTTATATCTGGGAATTTTATATTCCTCTAGAAATAATTTTGAACTTAAAAGTTTTTCAGATGCTGAATTTAGTGGTTATAAAATGGTTAGAAAACTTACATCTAGAAATTTTCATTTCTTAGGAGATTCCTTAGTTTATTGGTCATGCAAGAAACAACACTCTGTATCACTTTCCACTACTGAAGATGAATAAGTAGTAGCTGGAAGTTGTTGTGCTCATGTTTTGTGGATGCAACACACACTCACAGACTATGGTATGAGTTTTACTAAGACTCAAATAATGTTTGATAACACAAGTTCCATTTCCATATGTAAAAACCCTGAACATCACTCTCGTGCATAACACATAGATATTAGACATCAATTTCTTAGGGATTACACACTTAAAAGAGATATTATTCTTCCATTCATCAGAATGCAAGAACAACTTGATAATATTTTTATAAAACCATTGTGTTCCGATAGATTTGAAAACATTAAACAGAAGCTAGGAATAATCTCTGTAAATTAATCATTAATATATACTTTTTGTTTAAATAATTACCTAACAATAAACTACTCTTTATTTCTGGGGGAGTACATATTTTTCTCCTTCTTTATGTTTTTTTTATTCTTAAAATTTTATCTTTAGTTATTGGAAATTTGAGTATTGGAAATTTTGGTATTGAAAATTTCAGTATTGGATATTTAAAAATCTAAAACTTCTAGGAAAATTTTTATAATACCAATAAAATCCTCAGATTATTCCAAAAGGTAAATTTTATTACTATTTATTTTCTTATTTTAAGTTTACCTTGTTGGTATTTCAAAATTTTTAATTCCGGTTTACATTACTACAAAAGATCAGAATTCATATTTCATATACTCATCCTCAACTGTCAGATTAGATCAGGTTATGTCTAGATGTTTGATTATCTTATGGAAGCTGAATGGTTATAGAAATGTCTATATAAGTGGTGCCTCATTTATATGTTCCACACCATCCTTAATAACCTCAGTGCTGAAGTTTTGTTGCCATCAAAGTCCTTGTTCTGATTACTTTGTCCCTCTTATCCCGAATGACTCCTGAATCTTCAGCAGATCAGATGCCGATTACTGAAGAAATAAAGGATTCGTCAATATTTAGGGAAAGGCTGGTATGACCAAATTTCTATGCAAAATACGACTCCCTTATCTCTACATTGATATAAACTAACATATGGGAATGTGTTTGTGTGGCTAAGGAGAAGATTCAGGATCTGGTTTTTCCTGACCTAGTTATTCAGTTCTATGAATCCGTTACTTTATTTCAAAAGGATGGTAAAGATCTGTTTATGTTCAAATGTTATGATAAGAATTATAATATTCCCTATAATAAGGCATCAAATGTTCTCAACATACCATATTATGGGGAAACTATTCTATGATCTCAAAAACTCTATGATAAGGATGGTTCTTTTGAGAAATTCTAGGGTTTGGATTATCTTGGTCTAAAGTATGTTAAGAATATGAAGATTACGAATCTTAAAACAAACCACAAGATGGTATCTCTATGGATGCATGGCTTTCTTATCCCAAGAAAAATATATGAGTACTCTCTAAAAAATTGTGATATATTTCTTTTAGACTTTCTTGTAAACTTAAGGAAGATTAACATAGTCAAGTACGTCTTCCTCAATATCAATACAATAAAAGGTGGATCCATCAGAACTAAAATTTTTATGTATCTAAAAACTTTTTCAAGGATAATTGTTATATGTCTTAAAGAGCTAAATGTCCCGTGCCGATCAATCTCAAATCCTTTTATGATTTTTTTTCTTAGGTATGGCACTCTAAAGAGGATGAAGATAGAGTTTTTATAGGAATCCAAAAGTTTTGAAGAAATGGTTGTCCATAACAAGGGTGATATTCCAGAATCTTTAAAATAAGTACCCAAGAAAAGAAAACATGATGAACAAAGCTTTCCAGTACCAGTTCCTAAAGTCCCAGTATTATCCACTACTCCTACAAAGGAACCTAAAGATTATTTTGATTCAATAGTTTTAAAGTGGAGAAAAAATGGTAGCTATCTGAAAGGAAGGAGATCCTCCCTTTAGATTAAACCATATAGAGGATAAGGCCTTAAAATTCATGCAAGCTGAAAATCTTGAAAAATAAAATAAGGAGATTAAGATAAAGAAGAAAACCTTGTAAGCACAAGTCTGTCAGTCTTTACTAAAATCTGTAGAAAGGAATTCTCAAGAAATTCCGGAACCTCAAGTTCTTTATAAGAAGCCTGCTATCACTTTGGATTTATAGAACGCCAAGAAAGTAATTTATTTATTAGAACCTATTCATTAAATTAAGGATAAGATAGTACAAGATGACTATGATGATGTTTTAAGGGACGTGGAAGACTACATTAGAACTCCTTCGAGTTCAATATATAAATCTATTTCGGAAGAAATAGTCAAAGAACAAGTAGAAGAAGAAGTTGTGGAAGAAGTACAAGCTGAGGAAGAAAAACATTTTTGAATTGTTGGGTAATTAGAAGAGAAATAAGAGGTTGATCATCAAGGTTGTGAAGAAGAAGAGTTTCAAGAGGAAGAAGATGAACAAGTAGATCTTAATTTTATCCATGTATATGATGAGAAATCTATAGTTTGAAATCCTTTCAAAGGTAAGAGTATTTTGGTTGCCTCATCAAAAAAGGAAACGCCTAAATATTCCTCTAAGAGAATAGAAAAAAAAGTTTCCTTAACTTCAAGAGGAGCTCAGATAGGGAAAGTTGTTTCAGGTTCCGAATCCTCATCATCTGTTGAACATGAATTTGTTAAGATATCATTAAGAATGTTGGTAAACACCATTCTAGTTCATGAAAATATAGATGATCAGAGTCAAATGATGCAATAAAATATGAATCAAAATACAAAATCGACCAATATGCTTATGGACATGGTGATCATGCAAGAAGAAGACTTAAGTAATCTTTTGATTGATTACAAAGATCATAAGGTGACTTGTAAGAATGTCATTAACCGCACAAAAACCATCAATGAAGAGCTAACATAGTTCAGTGACGTCATGGATTCAATTAATAGAGCTTCTAATACTTGTGAAACAGAGTTCAACAAGGTCAAGGAATCAATCTCTGAGAAGGATAGTCAACTCAATTCTATTGCTCGATCTGTAAGCAGTGAGAAGGAATTCAGAGTTGAGTTAGAGAAAAATGTGGATGCTCAAGAAAAAAGAATCTTTTCATTAAAAAGGAGAATCAAGAACAAGAGATCTTGTTGAAGAAGTTTGAATAAGATCATAAGGAAGTGAAGAAACTTAAATCCTTGATAAAGAAAATGTTGTCTGAGAAGAAGAAGGATGGATGACTCTCTTGACATTCCGATGTTTTGTTGTAATCTAAACCTTATTTCCAAATTTTTCCTTAATGAGTTTATTTCATATATTTATTGTGTTTTAGAATGTATTCTTGATTAACCATACAAGTATAGATTATTCTTCTCCATTTTTCCACTTTTTCAAAATCACAATAGGAGAGAATTTATTTAAAATAAGAATTTAATAAAAATATCAAAGAAGGAGAATCTATTAAGGGAGAGTATGGTATGTAGGGATAATGACCAAGTAAGGTGGAATTTTCTTTTAAGAAGAGATGTTTATATAAGGGTGAGATATTTTATTAACAAAGAAAACCAGAAACTAAAGGTCAAGAATATAATCTATGGGAAACATAACCTAAGGGGGAGTTAGTCGTATTCATCAGAATTCTCATTCAAAGGGGGACATAAGTTTTTCATACATGTATATCTAAGTCAATATATTCTTCCTTAGTAATTTTGTTTGTTCTTTCCATAGTTGGGGATATTATTGAGTTAATAAGGTTATCTTATGACTCCTCCATTCCTTATGGTGTTATGTTTTGAAAATCACAAACACCTTTTCTTAAGTTCTATTATTTTCTTAAGTACTATTTTTCTTATGTACCGTATTATGATTCCATTATACTAATAGATTTGTAATTATATTTTATGAGAACGTTTTTATGATACCAATTATGGTGTATAAGTGATACCATTTTTTCTGATACTGATTCCAGTGTATAAGTGATATCATTTTTATAATACCAATTCCGGTGTATAAGTGATACCATTTTTATGATACCGATTCCAGTGTATAAGTGATACCGTCTTTATGATTCCGAATCTGGTGCGAAAGTGATTATGTTTTATGATTTCGAATACAGTGAAAAAGACATTCCCATTTTATGATTCCGATTCTGGAACAAATGTGATACTAGTTTCTCAATCTGATTTACCTTTTATTATGAATCCATTTTCTTGAAAATGTTTTTCTTAAAGGTCTTTTTTTCTTAATAATTTTAGAGTTGTTAAATGTATCATTATAATCTTATTGGATTCCAAGTTTTCTTATACTTAACATTTATCTTTAACTTAAAACGATGTCATAAAATATGTTACAAACTAACCATTGTATGTTTAACACAAGTCTACGTCCCTCCGAAATTTAAGAAAAATATAACCGTTGGAGTGGAGCCAACTGTTGGGCTGTTTTGCCTATAAAGACAAGTCCATTTGAACTAGTAAAGAACTTTTTGAATGGACTAAAACTTTTGACAACTTTAATTTAAATATAGAGAGTGGATGAACTTGATGCATATGAAAAAGTTGTGGAGTGATTTCTAGAGATAGAGGCTCTCACAACTCTCATTTCTTCATGTGGATGTCATGAATAACTTGTTCAAACTTTTTTTGTTCAGACTCCGAACGCGCTGATCTTGGGATTCCGGGTTTAGAAGACAGAGGTTCTGATTTCCTTCTAAATCGAGGGATTGTGGGGATATCAAGACAGATACTGATCTTCAGATTTAGGGCTTTCTTGGATTTTGGTAAGACATACTTTCTTGAAAGTATAAATAACAAAATCTTTATCCAAGGTTTTTGGATACACTTCTATTTTGGTTAAAAGAATATCATTGTAACTTTTTTTCTATTTCATGTTGTTTTATTTCCGCTATAATCTTAACTTTGTTAACGTGAGAAAGTATAACATTCTTATACTTTATAATTATGTTACTCTGATTATATTATAGATTATATGCACTTCTAGGTAGAATCATTATTTTAAGAATATATTTAATAAGTTTATATATTAAGGTTGTAATGTTTAAGAAAAGGTTTATTTAAGAGGTTTTGTGAATGTTTGTTTAACCTTGTTAAACTAAACATTAAAGGTTCCAAAGAAATTTCTAAATAATAAAATTCACCCCCTCTTGTATTTGAGAATATTATTACATATTCAGTCCTACAACATCCACATTTTCCAATGTAGCCTAGGGACCTGGTAGGAACCCATGCTAGAGAAGAAACACCCAAAGATCCATGATACCTTCACTCGATCCATCTACCCAAATCACAAGGAAATCAAATAAAATTACCACCAAGACATTTCTCCCTAAACGAATTCCAACGGATCTTGATATTTCCAAAACCCTTAGCTACCGGCACCCAAATTCCCCTTTGACATATTTAAAATGAAAAACGATGGTCTGACTCTTCATGAATAAACACCTCTATAAGAATTTCAGTATGGGGGAAATTACTAGAGAAACCCATTATCCAAAATACTATGAGATCACAAACCATTCATGAATATATACCCTGAAAATTACCAAGATATGAAATTTTAAATTTTCAAGAGTGACCCATGCCTCAACAGAACGCACAAATCGACCAAGGGGATGTCACCCTCAGACACTAAACTGTATCTACCGAAATATTTTTACCAACACCATGGTAACACCTCACCTGCATCCGAGATCTCTCATCATTCCAAATGAGATATAATATTGATGAAGATTATTAGTTCCTCCTATAAAACAGTAGCTGATAGAGATCCATGAAGAGATAACATGACCTAGAGGACCCACTACCCACAGCACAAAGGGAGTACCGACTCCAAAAATGAAAATCATAAGATTAGAGAATCATCACATACCCCAAACAATAGAATCATACTAGTTAAATTTCCATAACACTAATGAAATACCAATACTCAACTATAGAAATTAAACATTACACCTTAATATTGATTTCACAATGCACACTCTATCACAATATAAAGAGTCTTTAATCATTATAATATTTAAAAATTAAATTTCTAGAATATTGAATCTATATTTGATTAAAATTACATGATTTTTTATTCATCATGAGAATTTAATATTTGGATTACTTTTTAGGGTTTTGTCAAGAAATATAGGTTTTTAGGTGAATAGTAAAAAATAGATTTTTTATAAATACCAAGAATTTTATAACATAATTAATATATGAGAAGAGACTAAAATATTATGAAGAAATTTTAATAATTAAATATGTATTTAAAATGTAAAATTATACTTTTAAAATATTATTTTTATTATATAAACCTATAATTAGCAGTTTTTAACCTAAGTAATATTATTTGTCCAAAAACTTTTTGATTTTTTATGCACTTATTATTTTAAAATAAATTTTTATCACTTTTAGAAGTTTAAAATTATAAATTATTTTAATATTAAAATAATAATAAACAAATTAGTTAATGATTTTGAATTGAGTTTTTTAAAATTATGTTAACGGGGTTAAAAAATGAGTTACCATCTTAAAAGTAAATTATGGTAAAAAAATAAAACTAACACAAAAATTTATAAATTTACTAAAAAATTATAAAAAAATGTTTGGTGAAGGGTTTTATTGACTCGAAATCACCCCATGTCAATTCTTTTTCACTTTTAGATCCACTTTTTCTGAAGATTAACATTTAATTTTATATTATTACCAAAATTTCACTCCTATCACTTATAAAAAGGCACTCCACCACCCATTTTATACACTCCAAAAAGTATAATTACTATGGAAAAACTACACATTTTACATCACTTATATCCCTAGGCCACAATTGTAATCCCATTTACCCATATAAAATAAATAAATCATCCTTTTCCAAGGTTTTCTTTAATAGAAGGTTTAAATTCTCAATGTCAGTACTAATCAATTCTTAAATTTTTTTCTCTATGTTTATACTAAAAATAATTTTAAACCATAATGATATATTGATAATAATATTATTAATTTAATGATATATTATTACGTTAATGGTATAATAATTATATACCCTTACATCATACATCGAAAATTGATAATTTCATTCAGGCATAGGTGTGGACACCACCTCCACGATGCGACATGTTTCATTTTTCATCATCACCTTACATGAATGGATAGAAAAATTTATTTGATGAGTATATATATATATACATGTTATTAAGGATTAATTTATTTCATGGATAATATTATGGAATTATGAAACTATAATTTAATACCATTATAAAATAACCTATTGATATTAGTAAATTACATGAAACAAGATCGCTATAAATTATATTTTCACAAAACATACCCATGAATTAAATAGAATAAAAATTGGAATCCATAAATAATTAAAACAAACATATAATAATATATTTAATAGTATATGATTGATTAAATTTCATTAAATAGTTTGGTTTGGTATCTTAATTATGAATAATTTAAGAAATTATCTAAATTATTAACATCTAATGATGAAAAGAAACTATACCTAACTAAAATATGTACAGAGAATGAGAATATCTAAATAGTATTAAAGTTGATAATTATGAATACTCCTATTAAATAAGTAATGAATATTATTATGTTTATTATACATGAGGTTAAGGATATTTTGTGGAAGTTAGGAGTAAGAGGTAATATTTTTTAGTCCCAAATACTTTTTTTGAGACGTGATTTGTATTATGAACCAATATTCATTTATATGGTGTATATATTAATATTTTGAGATATTTTATGATTAATAAACTTATTCATGGTATTCAAAATTTATATTTTATTTTATCTCTTATAATTTATTTAAATTGAATGGTTACCAATAAAATAAGGTTTTATTTTCTAATATCAATTCATTTTGGTTGAGAATATTACTCTTCCATATCCATATCCCTATCCCTACAAATGTTCTCCAATATTATATAGAAATACAAATATTTGCTACTTTTTGTTAACCTCAAAATTGTTTTTATATATTCTAATAATTAATTAATATTATTATTTTCATGATTTGTGATTTAAAAAGGATATTTTAAAAAATTATCTATATTTATATCTTTTATCTTCCCTCCAAATTTGTTAAATTAGACCTTATTTATTTTCAAAATCTTATTTTTATTTATGCATTTTCAAGTAATATTTTAAAATTTATTCTTGAAATATTATTGAAAATGATATTTAAAATTTAATTTTGACAACATTTTGGATAAAAAATTATTTTATTTACAAAATGTGAGAGTTATTCCTTAAGAAAAATAATATACTGAAAATTTTCTCATGGGATTCATAATATTTATTTAAGATGATTCCTATAAATGTTTTCATGATTTTTGTAAAATAAAAATCAATCAATTTTTTTCATTGTATAATGTTTTATAAAATTTTTATCTAAAATGTAAAGTTTATTTGTTTTTATTAATCTAATGTAAAATTTTAATTATTTATTAAAGGTTTTTATAATATATTCCAGTATCGTTTAAAGTTTCTCATGTTTTCCTAAAGATATAATCTAATGATACCATCCTTATTATTTATATAAATGTATGATGATCATATTTTTTCTTTTATTGAGTGGGGAGAGTATTTACATCTCATATGTTTATTATTCCAATAATAATGTTTATTGATAATTAACTCAAGTTGATTATGTAATGTATTGTTATTTATTTCTTTCATATGGTAATTTTATTGAGTAGAATTAGATGAAGGGAGGGGATTATTAATATATTGATCCTTGAAACATTAGTTGGTCTCAATATACAATATTTTTGGGTACTTATTGTAATCCTTAAAATTTGTTTTTAGTGATTTAACATAAGGACCTGACAATAAGATCACGATATATTTGAAATGTGGTCTTGATGGTGATATCATGATGTCTTAGGATGTGACCTTTGTGGTAAGATCATGATGACCTGTCATATGGACTTGACAGTATGATCATGATGTCTTGGTTTGAGTATATGGTAGTAAGATTAGGATGCCCCGAATTATGTATTCCGTAACTATGAAATTAATTACTATTATCCATGTGATATATTTATTTTCATTATTATGTTATATATTGATATATTATGATAAAAATAACAGTTAATTATGGAATTATTCTTATTATTTATTCCTATATTTTTATTTATTCCATTATTATGAAATTTTACCTTTTATTTTACATTACCCTTTATGGTGAATTGGAGATCACCTGTTACCTTTGATTCTTTTCCCCAAGATACAAAGAAATAATCTTTGAATGAAATATAGGGTTTATTAAAAGTAATAATAATTATTTCATAAAGTTTATAATGATATCTATTAATGTTTTCTATTTAATATGAAATTCTTGTATGTATCCAGTCTCCCAATACTGTTAAATATTGTGATCATCTATGATTAAATGCACTATATCATTTACCAATTTAATATAGTAACCTCTATATTCGGGTAACAAGAGTTGGGATACTATAGTTGGTATCAAATCAATGTTAGAATAAATATTTATAACTATATTTTTAACATCATAGATTAGATAATATAACTGTTCTTCAAGTATTGATTAAAAAATTTCTGTAATTTTTATTTAGTTTTGGGTTTCAAAAACACCCACATATATGTTTCTAATGAATTTAATTTAAGTGAATTTTTAAGAAATTATTATTCATCTGAATATTTGATTAAAAATTATATAAAATTATTTGATCCACAAGGAATATTTAATGAATCATTGGCAATATGTTTTAACATATTCTTGAAAAATTGTTCATACTCAACATTGGTAAAAATAATTTAAGGAATCAAACCATCATTTTGAATAATAAAAATAGATCCGAAACCATACACTATTGAGAATTTATGGTTATGTAACCCTACATTAGTAACGAACAATACATTTTTAAGAAGGGAAAGTATGGTTCAAAAACCACACATAAGTAAGGATCCCTACATCTTGAGGATAAAATCTATGGTATATAAACCCAAATTTTATGATCAACCCTATGTCTGGTATTTTTCGTTACATAGAGGAACCTAATATTTGACTATTCAATGCTGGAGATTTAAATCTGTGATGTTATTCATGATTTTTTCAACAGTCTTGAAGAAGGAATATATCGTTTAAAATCATTTTTACAACATATTCAAAGGACCATTAATATTGTTTTTAAAGGATCATATTCAGTTAAGAAAATAATTTCTAATCCTACAAGAAGTTAGAACAATATTGAAATAATTTGAATTCAAATATTCATGATTTGTTGTGAGATATTTATAAGGATGATTTGACATGGATTTGTGCGACCTGGTATATAAATATAAATATTATTTTCATAAAAATTAGAGATTTAGAATGTACTTACAAAGAAAAAGAAATATTGAAAAATATTCAGATTTATACATAAGAAAAAGTTGTGTGTCATTTCATTAAGAGACCCACATTGGAGACTGTTGATGCTATTTTTTCATCACAGAGTCTAAAAGAAATGAAAAGGGAAATACCTCAAACAAAGAAGATTCATTCTTTGAATAACATCAAAAAAAGAGAAAGGGATGAACAAGGAGAACATTGCCCATATGTCTTGCAAGTTCCAGCATGTTCGCACAAGTATACTTGCGCGCTGCCCAAATGGTCGCGTAGGTGACTTGCGTGCCCTCTTTGAAAATCTCCCAGGGTCTTCTCCAGCCTATAAATACCCCCAGTGGGCAGCCCATTTCAAGAGGAGTTTTTTCCAGAATTAAGATACAGAGCTTTGAACGCCCAAGTCTCTTCTTCAATTCTTCGGAACACTTCTAAGGTAATTATTTACCTATAATGGAAGGTCTAAACAAGAGGAATATGGTCTAAGTGTTAGAATTAACTAACACCCGTATGCCTAAGTGTTTTACTCTTAAGGGAAATGGACACACTTGCGTGCCTCCTTACCTACTCATTAAAACTTCTGCGCCACTCTTCTAGAAGTACCTTGGGATAATTGTAAAGGTTTTGGTCAAGGATCTCCCAAGTATTACTCTACTGGTCAAGTATTTCCCAAGTATATATGTTTCGCACAAGTATACCTGCATGACCAAGACTTGCACAACCATGCAGTAATTGCGCGACCCCAGGACTTGCACGCTATTCTATTTTTGGGTTCCCTTCCTGCCCATTTCACCTCTCTTATGCCAATACACCTGTCCTCTTAAGGATTAAGCCTTCAGAACTCTCTTCAAAGCCATTCATGACATGATTTATTTATTGTATTCCTTATCTGAAAGGAATTTTGTAGAACATCTCGTAAAACCTAGTGATTTATATATTATCATGTCACTATGGTTAGATATTCCATTCATTCAACCTCATCCATTAAGATGAGATAATCCTTAACCCGAGCCTCCTTTTCAAGAGTAATCCCTAGTAAAAATTCTCATTAATATGGGCATCCTCCTCATGAGTAAGCCCCAAGTCTTTATTTGGGCCTCCTTTTCCGGAGTAATCCCCAGTCTCCAAGTCCCCTAATCTAGGAATCCTCCTCAGGAGTAAGCCCCAACCATAATTCTCTTAACCTGTGATTCCTTTTCAGGAGTAAGCCCAAGTCTCAAATATGGGCATCCTCCTTAGGAGTAAGCCCCAAGTCCCCTAATATGGGCATCCTCCTCAAGAGTGAGCCCAAAGTCCTTATTTGGGCTTCCTTTTCAGGAGTAAGCCCCAGTCTCTCAGTTCCCAAATATGGTCATCCTCCTCAGGAGTAAGCCCCAACCATGGTTCTCTTAACCTGGGCTTTATTTTCAGGAGTAATCCCCAGTCTCAATGTCTACACATATGGGCATCCTCTTTAGGAGTAAGCCCTAAGTCCCTTAACTTGGGCTTCCTTCTCAGGAGTAAGCTCCGGTCTTAATTTCTCTTATCCATTCTCAATTTACTTTTGATCCGGGCTTCCTTCTCAAGAGTAAAACCCAATCACGAGTCCCCTCCTAATTTGGGCATCTTCTTTACGAGTAAGCCCCAAGTTATAGTACCCAAATCTCCATCAATTACATATACCTTTATGGACCTTGTTCCTGGGTTTCTTCCCTGATGTAAAACCCAATACTAATCTATTTTTTTCAGTCATACATACATAATCCCCACATCATTGCATCTTCCGTGGCACAATTGTCTCGTTTCACTATTACCTCTTGTTTCTCACACCGAGCATGACTCACGTGAGCTTAGAGTGTAAAAGTAATAATGAAATCTTTACTAGAGGCATCAATCCTAAATAAAAATCATACTCCCTTACTCGAACTACGTGGGTTCTAATTCCTTTTCCAAAACAAAGGATACGTAGGTAGCCCATTTGTAGGTACGATCCCAACTATGAAATAATCCATGTCCTTATGAATGACAATAAACTTCATATGCCCCACTGAGTGGCTTTAAACCCAGTATGGTCATCATAATGACCAAGGGACTTTTATGTATTGAAGGATACCATTGACTAAGAATCTCTAACAAGTACAAATGATTCTCTATCGATGAAGAACCTCGAATACATATAAAAGATTCTATAAATTTCCTACATATCAATCATTGATTGTCAGATCTAAAGGAAAGCTCCTTTTATACTTGGTAATGCAATAAGGATTCACGAACAAGACTTAAATCTATAAAGAGAGTCCCAAAGTAGACAATAATTCCCCTAAAAAGGAGTGATGAGTCCGACCTACCGTCCTCTCAACCAATGCAAATTCTTAAGCCTCGTCAGTCCACAAATAATGAGCACCTACCTTTGGAATGTAGGTCCAAAAGGATATGGAATCATTGGATGTTTCCGGTTCTATGAACAAACCCATTAGAAACCGATTGGAATGTTTGAACCTTCAATCAATGAGGTCATCTCCAATTCCACAAGAAACAAAAAATGGTGAACCCGATATGAATCCTTAACCAAGTTAAAATGATGTTTTACCTATTTTTTAGGCCCCTATTTAAACTCAATGAGAGGGCCAACAAGACAGTCAATAACATATGTGCTCATCCAAAAGATGTAGAGGCTGAACTTATCTTGATTATGTTTGTTATATCAAACATCCACTCCTTTCCAAGATCTTATGCATTAAAAGAATGTCTTTTCTTAAGTACACATATGTGAATGCCTCTTCTATAAAAACCTCTTCTGTGAATGCATCTACTGCTGCTCCTGCTGGATCATCGTCTGCTCTGAGGATGACATCAGCTACTCAGCATCATCAATGATGGGTATCAAATGTGCTAGTTAAGGAGTACCTTCAAAACGACACCATTACAACAATGGAGACTGCTCGACAAGCCCTCTAAGTGAACAATTCACCCTGGTCATCCAAATAGTGATAACCAGCGATCATGAAGTAGGCGGTGCTAACTACCATCTCCAACCATTTCGGGTCGTTATCCTCAGAACACAATCACCATTCACTCCCATATTCTGGGGAGGTGAATGAGTAGATCCCTCAGGGCCTTAATTCATGGAGACTGGAGTCCTTCCCAAAGGCTCCCATCAACAATCGCCACTAGACTCGTGTGGCAGTGCGCCCTCAACATGATGAGGGTATCGTTTCCAGGAATTCGGCTCAGGTTCCTCGAACCCGAGCAGGAAAGATGAACCACCAGAGGCAAAATATGGTCGATAGTGAGCAGGTTCTCATCTCTTCCATCTCTAGATAAGTCCACCAACCTAACTTGGTGGCATACAACGAGCGGGCACACACACCTGTCCCTTCTAATTTCACTATCCAGCTGACTCGGCTGGCAATATCCTACCAATCCCGCCAAGAAATTCCGGTAGAGTACTATAGACTAAAAAATACACCTTTTTATAAATCATCAGCTAGTTAGCAGGCTCTTATGACTACATACGATGAATCCCGCCAACCCAGTGTGTTGAAAACTGGTAAACAGGCACATACAACTGCTTACACTCATCAATCCTGCCAGCAGCCGCATCTTTCAGTGTTGAAGGAGGCTCGCCAACCACGTTCGGCGGAGTGCAATCAATAGGAACATACACCTACTAGTATTGATCAAGACTACAAACAGTCTCATTTGGTAGCATTCAGAGAAGTTAGTCAGAAAGCTCCGCTGTCAAATAAGAGGCAGACTCAACTCTCTTCCCCCACACGTGAATACTGTCAGGATTCACTGACCAGAAAAGGAGTAAAGGAGCAGGCACATACACCTAATCCAAACACAGAATGGACGTATATCCCCATTCTGGTAGCTGAAGTCACCAAGCATATTCTATCAATGGTGAAAGAGCAGAAGGAAATCCTTGCTCATATTCTAGAGGCCTTCTAGGATATTATAACAGCTTCAGCAGCATTTCAGGGAAAGACACATAAATCTATCCCTACCAGTGGAGTGAAAAATCAATAGTTCACTCCGGAATAGACACACACCTTTGTTCCAGTCCAAGATGGTTGTGGGGCGTACTCCCCCATATCATACGGACAACCAAGACAAGAACATACACTAGGTTTGAGTGGATATAATCAGCCTAACCTGATCATTTCTCCTGAGCAGGCACATAAACCTTCCAAATTGAGTAAGAAAGAGTCTAAGAAAAAGACCCACCCATCACAGTCAAGAAATAAAAGGCCCATCTTGGAAAAGGCCTTACTTGATGCTAGAGTTCTTAATGCACTCAGACAACTATCTATTGCAACTCAAGATTCTACTCTCTCAGTTCCCAATAGTGGGAATATTAATTCTGGAGGTCTGCATCCGACACATCCTCATGAATGCTTGCTTCATGACAATTAGGTTGATCTCGAGATTTTATCTTCAAATGAGAACCACATGAACCCTCTGTGTGGTCAGAAGTCCAAGTAGAAAAATGTTTAATCTTTTGCTGTAACCCACCATGGTGGTCCTCCTCATGATGATGAATTTAGCTGTGAAATTACTCTCCACAGTAGTGATTCACATTTCATGGAAAATTCTCCTACAGGCAATGTAGTGATGAGAAAGCCCTCTTATATTGAGGCACATGAAAATGTATATGTAGTCATGTCTGATACTTTATCATTATCAGGTGAAATAATTTCTCAATCAGAAGATAGCTCGGGGTGTAGGTCATTCTCTAAACCACCCCTAGGTCATTCATCTTCTAGTTTGATCAGTGGATTCTCCACCAGTCTTGTTAAATATGAGGAAGAAACAAGAAAGAACCGGCTCTGGTCTAAATAGGTAGATGAATCATCATTAAATGATAAAGGGGAAATGCTGAACATCAGAAAACAATTGGTAAAAGGTGAAGTTCTAGTCATGTTTTGGCCTCTGGCTGACTCTCAGTATGACATTCCAGAGATGTTGATGGAAGATGAAATTCATGATATTTGTCTCAACATATGGAAAAATATTTGAAAGTTGAAAAGAAAGTATTATCTTATGATGAATATGAAAATCATGTTAAGATAATATAAGGGTTAAAACGTTAGGTTGATTTGGAATCTGTATCAGTCTCTCGATATCTGAAGGCTGAAAAGTAGCAGAGTGCCCTTCAACATTCATGCCTTGGTGCACTAAGTAGATTGTTCCAGTTAATTTCCAATGCCCCATATGGTATTCATGTGAGAGGATGGGGTGTTCATGGAGCACTACATTTAACTGTTCTCTCCAGTCAGAAAATCCCAATGAAAATGGTATCATGCAATGTTATTTCCCATGGCCGGCCATAGTCAATGGGTTTTGTTTGTAATCAAAAGCTTTCCTAAGAACATGCTTCAACTAGTGCCTCTAAAAATCAAGCATACAAAGAACATGTTGTTGAATTACTCCTACATCAAGAAAACGAGAATATTGAACAGGCATCTCGTTTAGAGAAAACACATCACCATGTGACAGAAGTGTCAGAAATCATCCAACGGTCTTTTGAGCCGGGTGATAAAAGTGGATGCAGGTTGATGCATCAAACTAATTTACGGAGTAAGGTCCACAAGATCAAGAGAGATTTCAAGAAGGTCTCAGATATAGCATGTCAAGATCCACCCCATCTTGCCAGACTGGGGACTCTTTTAACCCAACCCTCATAATCAACAAATAGGATTCGAGGAGTTGAGAAAAGACCACAGAAACAACCCCAGTCCACTAGAATGGGGACTTTTTGAAATCATCAATCCCCTCCTCAGTGAAATTTGGTCATCTCTCGATTGGGGAAGAATCCCCAAGAGGAATTAAGAGACAAATTATTAGGATATTCTCTCCAAATTACGGTTCTCCAAGAAGTTCCTGAGGGATCAAATCAACAAAAGGCAATGTCTCGTCAGGGGCATGGAAAAATACAATATCACATAAATGGTGATAGAAGGGATGCGATGCGTTATGAATCAATTAATGTCATTAATTCCATTGTTGATGATCTTGCAGAACATGAGGCTCACTAAGGGGAATCAGATGAAGAGGTTCCTGCTCTAGAAGTTGTACGCATAGACACAAATGAAGAAGGTGTGCGTACAGGAAGTCAATGTTTTACCATGAATCTGGGTGTTCCTTAAAATAACCCACTTCCCCATATCTGAAAGGGATCCAACAAAGAGAGGGGAAAGAATCAGGTCACATAGCCTTCCTCTGGAGAAGGCCAATCTCTCTCACTAGAGAAAAGATTTGCGCAATGAGAGGAAGAAATGAAGGAGTTAAGGAAGATGAATGCAGAACTACTTTAGGGTAGTATTCCTCCTAAGCATGCTGGAATCAGTCAGTCAAGGGAGTTTCTTGCAGTTATTAATATGGATCAAGAATATCCTCCTCAATCACTACACCCTCACAGGTCTAATCCTACGGGTCATGTGCAACAATAATCGATGGTGCTACCATCAATTGCAGTACCAGCCACCATACTTGTCCAGACTCCAATTATTGCACCTTCCCAAGTCCATGTTCAACTGGATGTTTCTAAAAAGTTAATAACTACCATTCAGTCATTAACAGCTCATTTAGAGACTATGGAAGGGAAGCGTGTGTAGGTTCAACCAGAAAATATAGATTACCTTGAATGGGTAGATGCAATCCCTCCCCCATCATGTTTTGGGAACCCTGTATTCCATGTTTTCAATGGATCAGGCGATCCTGAACAGCATTTGATGCATTACGTGTCTTGTTGTGATCCTATTATGGGAACTCCGGAACAGCAAGAATCAGTGAAACTCAGATGCTTCATGCTAACCTAGAAAGGACCAGCTTTTGTTTGGTATACAAGCTTGCAATCCCAGTCAATTACCAGATTGGAAGATCTCTGTCGACAATTCCTTCTTCAGTTCAGCTCAACTTTGCCAAAGACAACAATTTTTGGTCTTACAAACTGTAAGCAAAGGGAGAATGAAAGGGTTTCAGATTTCATTACTCTCTATATGGGATTAAAATATTCCCTAAGCTTAGCACTCCCTCAAGAAGAACTGTTTCCAATCTGTGTGGCAAATTTGCATGAAAAATTACGCACACCATTGATCCCTGTGAAATACACATGAGGGTTTCGAGACCTTACTTCAATCGCTTAGCAGATTGAAGATTCCCTTATGCGGACTAAGGCTAAATCTCGTGTAATTCTATCAGTTCTAGGAATAAGAATGGGTAAAGCATAGACTACTATAGTTATGCTCAAGCAAGCACCTGTACATACTTTTACTTCAAAACCTTCATCTTTCCGAAGGGATGCACTCCTCAGCATCAACAACAAAGGCTGTTTCATCAAGATGATCAAAGAGATCAAATACGGAAACAATTTGAGGATCTGAAGATCAAAGTTTACTCTTTCCGAAAAGAACAAGTTCTAGGCTACTTCATTTCAGCTCTGAAAAATAAGTTGGTTCAGTTGCCAAGGTCCAAAAGGCCAAACACGGAAGGAGATGAAGACCATCCCAATTATTTCCACTTTCATCAAATGTTGGGGTATCCCATTTAATAGTTTTTTGTTTTCAACGACCTCCTGAAAAAAAATTTTGATTTGGGACAAGTCAAACTGAAAGGTTCTTCAGCTCAGGTAGCACGTGTTACTGCTACAGTTCCATAGGAGGAAGGCGAGTGGCAAGAAGTTAATAACAAAAATGCACAAAAATATGATGATTGGATGGTCATAAAGATGATCAACCAAACTCATGCTATTTTGCAAACACCATTGAAGAAACAAATTGTGCCTTATACCATGAATGTCGCAGCAAAACCCTATTCATCAGAGGGAAAATCCTCAAATAAAAATCATAATTCAAATAAAGAAGAAGAATCAGAAGAAGATGAGTATGTGTCAAAACTTAAGTTATCTTTGACTCTGGAAGATTTCATTCCATCTACTTCGAAGCAACAGGCACCACCCCACCAAATGGCACAGCCTAAACAGGCTAATCAGGTAGAGTCTTCATCAGATGAAGAATGGATCTTTGGGTATGTTAATATTATTCACTTAATAGATCCTTATGCCAATCACAATTTCGAATTCAATGATCCTGAATTCCCTATATCAAACAGAGGAATCAGAGGACGTTCTAGAGGCTCAGGATACATAGGAAGTTGTGGATCTTTCAGAGGCCACTATTCCAATTCTACCCCTTCTAGAGCTGTGTATGCAGTAGAAACTCATGGCAGAGCCCTTCAGCGAGCTCAATAAGAACAAGAAAGTTCTTCTACACAAGGCAGATTCAGTCGAGGTACAGTTATTCTGGAAGATTGATTAGTTGTTCCACTTTCTTCCTCTCAAAAAGTAAATGGATCTAATCAGTGTAATTTTCTAAAGCCAGGAATATTGTCAACTCCTATCCCGGTACAAGAAGCATCAACTACCAAGGTACCTGCAAAACCACATGTTCCTGCTCAGAAACACAGAACTTTGGATCAGAAATATGATGTATTGAAACACCTGGACCAAGTACCAGAAAAGTTATCAATTTTGGATGCCTTGAATTTGTCAAAGGATCTTCGAGAGGAACTCATTAAGGCTTTGTTAAGTCCTCAAGAGTTTGAAACTGAAATTATTGTGGCTCAAGCTTACAATGTTGAAAATAATCCTACAGAATGCCATGCTGTGATATCTTTCATAGATGAAGATGAAGATGATGTCGTGCATGGACACATTAGAACTTTGTATTTATCTGGAAAGGTCAATGGTGTGGAAATCTGAAGGGCATTCATTGATAATGGTTTAGGAGTCATCCTCCTCCCCATTCATACACTTCATCGATTGGGCCTCAAGGAATCTAATTTATATCCTTCTACTATGATGTTACAATGATATGATAAAAATAAACAAGAACCACTGGGCGATATTACACTCAGAACTCAGTTTGGAGATCTTGTATCCAATTCAAATTTCATGGTTGTTGATCAAAACTAAGCCTTCAATATCTTGCTTGGAAGACCCTGGCAACATCAACATGCGGATATCCCTTCATCATACCATCAATGTCTCAAATATTGTTTGGATGGACAAGTTGGGACATTGTATGGAGATAAGGCCATGTTCAAGACATGTGAATCTCAATACATTGAGGCAGGATTCTATCACATGAAGGGAAATGAGAAATCCACAACAAGGGAGATTACCAAAGTTAATGATCCATATGGTTTGGAAAATATAACAATAAATCCATTTGTGCATGTGAGTATAGATTATCTGTTTCTTATCAAACAAATTGATAGGATAGAACCAAATCAAAATATTCTTATGGAAAGATCCATAATGTCAATTATGACAATCGAGCCAGAAAACATGGGAGAAATTGGTGATCCACCAGGAAATGATGAAATCTCAAATGGAGATGTCTTCATTTCATCTGCTGAAATCCCTAAAGTCTATAATTCGCCAACCAGGCCATAAGAAGTTATAGAAATACCAGAGTTGAATGAAGATGTTGATTCTCAATCAATTATCTTCTCTTTATTACCCAAGGAAGACCCTTCATCATCAATTGGGTCAGAAATGGAATCTTCTTTTTTAAGAAGTTCAAGTTTTAACATCTCTTCTGATCATGGAAATTCTGCTTCATCATCTACTATGCAAGTAGAAACAGAAGAAGTAACACATGTTGAAAAAGAAGAGGAAGATCTCAGATATGCTCCTCCAGCATTTGAAGAGGGTATCTCTACCAATGTGGATGAACTCAGAGAAATAAATTTGGGTATAAAAGAAGATCCACGCCCCACTTTAATCAGTGTGACTATGAATCTTGAAGAACAAGAGATGTATATTTACTTTTTAAAGAAAAATCAAGACATATTTTCTTGGAACTATACAGAGAGGCCCTTTATTGATCCTAATGTTGCTACACATCATTTGGGTTTACCAGAAGAACATTGAGGATTTAAGCAAGCTGCTAGAAGAACACTCCCAACCTATGCTTCCAAAATTGAAGCTGAAGTGGATAATCTCATTAAAGATAACTTCTTTAGAGAAGTTCAATATCCCAAGTGGTTGGCTAATATTGTCCCAGTGAAAAAGAAGATTGGAAAAATTAGAGTTTGCATTGATTTAAGAGATCTTAATCGGTATTGTTCTAAGGATGATTTTCCAGTTCCCATTATAGAACTATTAATTGATGCAACAGCTGGCTATGAAGCAGGTTCCTTCATGGATGGATATTATGGGTATACTCAAATACGAATGGCTCCAGAAGAGGAATAATCTATAGCCTTCAGAGACCCTCAGAGTGTTTTTTTCTACCGGGTAATGCCCTTCGGCTTAAAGAATACAGGTGCAACATATCAGTGTGCCATGCATCGTATCTTCAAAATCTTTTTAGGGAAGTTTTCTGAATGTTATGTGGACGATTTGATGGTAAAATCAAAACAATGTTCTAATCAATTGGCTGATTTTTAAGTCATATGCCCTAAGCTTCGACAACATAATTTGATGATGAACCCCTTAAAATGTGCTTTTGGGGTAACCTCAGGAAAATTTCTTGGCTTTGTTGTACGCTATCATGGTATTGAAGTCAATCCTGAGAAGACAAAGTCAATACTTTATATGTCACCTTCTCTAAATTCGAAATAATTGAGAGGACTTCAAGGAAACTTAGACTATATTCGGCGTTTCATCACCAATTTGGCAGGAAGAAGCTTACCCTTCACCAAATTGATGAATAAGGGAGTCACTTACCAGTGGACTAAATAATGTCAAGAAGCATTCGATATTCTCAAGAATTATCTCTTGAGTCCATCGGTGTTAATGACACCTGTTGAAGGAAGACCACTTATCCTCTATGTAACAGTTCTAGAGCGATCATTGGGTGCCTTTCTTGCTCAGAATAATGATGCTGGGAATGAAAACAGCCTCTGCTATCTCAGTCGAACTATTCTTGAAGCAGAAACATGATATTCAAGTACTGATAAGTGCTGGCTAAAATTAATGTTTGTAGTTTAGAAGTTGAGATACTACCTGTAACATCACGAGGTCCAATTGGTATCTTGCAATAACCCGCTCAAATTCTTCCTTAGTCATCCAATGCTTACAGGACGTCTGGAAAGGTGGGAAGTTATCTTTCAGCAATTTGACATTCAGTATGTGTCTCAGAAGGTAATAAAGGGCCTAGCTTTGGCTGATTTCCTTACTAAACACCCTTCAGTGGAGGAAACATCTTCCGATATTGAACTCCCTAATGAGGAAGTCTTCTCTATTCAAAAATGAATTCAAACATGGGAAATGTACTTTGATGGTGCTTCCAGAAGTCCAACAAGAAGGAAAACGGAAAATCCTAAATTCAACAAAGATTTCTTGGGAATTGTGCTCATTTCTCCAGAAAAGGCAGTGTTACCCTATTCCTTCTCATTGTTGGGAGGTGGTACAGAAAATTAATCGGAATACCAAGCTCTCATCGCAGGCTTAGAGTTGGCACTTCAAGAACTAGTGAATAACTTAAAGGTGAAAGGTGATTACTTCAAAGAGTTAATGGTGGAATTCCCTTCGGAACCGAAATTTTCTTATGTCCCGCAGTCCCAAAATGCCCATGATGATGCACTGGCTAATATAGCCACAGCTCTGGCAGATCCAAATCGGGATGAGACAACAATCAGTATTCCCCACCGTCGTACAGTTTCACCTTATGTTCAAGCCAGAATAGAGGAAATCAATGAAATTAGTCCCATCTCTGAACCATTCGGTCACACTACGGGATGGACGACACATATCAGGGAATACCTTCAAAATGGAACACTTCCACCTAATAGTGCCGGGAAAGAACAAATACGGCGATGTGTGGTCAATTTTACTCTTTATGATAGCCTAGATCACCTAGAGAAAATTCTATACAAGCGTGGTTTTGATGGAGTTCTCTTCAGATGCATTGATGGTGAAGAGACAATGGCTATCATGAATGAAGTTCATGCAGGAGTCTGTGGTGCCCACCCGTCTAGACATAGACTGTCTGATCAGATTCGAAGGCTTGGATACTTTTGACCTTCAATGATTCAAGATTGTGTTTATTTCACAAAGAAGTGTCATTGATGCCATGTACTTGCCAACCTCATTCATCAACCTCCAGAGTTTCATTATACAACTAAATACTTGTGGCCATTTGCCACATGGGGAATGGATGTGGTGGGACCTTACCCTTTAGATACGGCCAAGCATTTTAAGTATATTCTTATTGCTGCTGATTTCTTTTCCAAATGAGCAGAGGCAATACCTCTCAATGAAGTTAGTTCTAGAATCATTGTTAGCTTCATCAAGTCTGACATCATTACCAGATTTGGTGTCCGTCATACCATATTTACGGACAATGGCTCCAACTTCTGTTCATCTGAGGTGAAGAAGTTGTATCAAGAATACAACATCAAATCCAATCATTCATCTCAGTATCATGCAGAAACGAATGGCCAGATAGAATCCTTCAACAAGACTCTTTCAAATATACTGAAAAAGATGGTGGATAAAGATAAGAGGTCATGGCTTGATAAAATCTTTCATGCTTTATGGGCTTATCAGACCACCACCCGCACTGCAACGCGGTCAGCTCCATATTCACTCGTATATGGAATAGAAGCAGTCTTGCCCATGGAAGTTCAATTACCTTCACTCAGAGTATCCATTTTTGATTAGTCATCTATATATGAACAATCTCAAAAGAGATTGAATGAATTGGAATGGTTAGATGAGAAAATATTGTACACTCTGCACCACATGGAAGTCTATCAGAATCGAATAGCATGAGCTTTCAACAAAAAAGTTTGTCTTCGTTCATTAGTTCAGGGAGAATTGGTATTAGTTCTCAGAACTCTAATGATACTAGGAAAGAAACCTCCTAAGCATGAACCAAAGTGGGAAGGACCTTATTCAATACATAAGGTCTATTCCAATGGAGCTTATTCTTTAATCTCAAAGGATGGAGAACTCATCACTACTCCAACCAATGCCATATTTCTGAAGAAGTATTTTGTATAAACACAAAATACACCATCAATGGTCCATGCATATGACCTTAAACTATTTGAATATACCTTATGTCTAACATCACATTAAACAATGACATCCAGACTACATGACGCTAAACTTTACAGAAGTCCCTTACGTCCAGCAAGACTTTAAACTGCATAACCAACAGTCCATGAATATGACCTTAAAATATTCACACTTTTGTCCAACATGATGCTAAACTGTATTGTTTTTTTCATCCAACATGATGTTAAACTGTGAAAAAGTTCCTAATATGTCCAACATGATGTTAAAATGTGTCCTCTTTCGTCCTTACTGCATGACATTAAACTTCATAGTCTTCCTTTTGTCCAACATGACATTAAACTATATTGTCCCCATCGTCCTAACTACATGAAGCTAAACTATATAGAAATCCCTTAATACATACTATATGACGTTAAACTATTTATTTTGTCCCTGCTACATGACACTAAATTGTGCATCACCAATAGTCCAAAATGCAAGACTTTAAACTGCACAGTCCCTTCATGTGTCCTACTTGACATTAAACTGTGCATCGTTAAGGTTGTTGCTACCTCATGTTTCTCACAATGTGTATGACTCATGTGGGCTTAGAGAAAACTTCAACTATAACACCCTTTATTGGCCTCTAACCACGCGTAAGCCCCAACATCCTTTTTTAGGTCGTTGTCCCCAAAAACAACTTGATCACTAATTCATTCTTTAATTGAACTATGCGGACTTTGATCCTTGCCTTCCAGGCTAGGGACTTAGGCAACCTCCCATGGTTCAAGCCTAAAACCAATCTCTTAACATTGGTTCACCTTCATCTCATATGATGTTGATATGTGAAACCGCTCCCTGAATCAATATCTTTACATTGGTTCACCTTCGTCCTTGCTATACGATGTTAAACTGTAGAAATTTTTTTTGTCCTGTATGACAAGAAAATACAATATTATTTGATACCCTCGCCTGAGGGGGAATCATTATTTACATTGATTTTCAATCATGTTATATTTCAATGACTATGTACATACATGGTAATGCCTAAACCTTTTATCTTGGGTCAAACCATCATTGCACTAAAGTCAACTTTTCACCCTTCACATGTATGAACCAAATTTGTACAGAAGGTATTTCTAGAACTACGTGGGATTTATTGCCATCCTTATGGGATACATAGGAATGTTCGAGTGTCCCTCGAATCCAGCCCCAAGTCTTTCGGGCCTAACCCCAAATTCCACTTTCAGTCCCTTGGCTGAAAAGTCCCTGTGAAAACACACATTGTGTATTTATTATAATGGACCACGTTCTATGACCTTAAAATAAAATCTCTATTACTCTCATCCCACATGAAGTTAAAATATATTTTAAGTACAACGTATGGCTTGATTCCCATCCTTATGAGATACATAGTGAAGTCCAGTATTTCAATTCAGGACCCAGCCACAACATGATTATGGTTAGCATTGATCTGTGTATCTCTGCCTACATTGGAAAATACCCATATTTATGTGTTATAATCCTGACCTTAAATATTTTCAGATCTTCATAACTCTTTTCTTGACTTCTAGTCACAAAAATGTCCAATTTATGAGATTTCTTTTTCCTAACTATGAAGCACATGCCCTTAGGCGGCCTTGTATGAATAGTTTACATAATAGACTTGTCATACAAAAGATACTATTATTTGGCTATCTAGCCAATGCCTTTAGGTGGACCTACGTAATTCAACCCCCTAACAGGTTTTTAAAGAATAGTAACTTCATTCTTTGGAAGAAAACCACTTTTTCCTTGTTGGTCTTATAAAAAATATGTAAGGATCTTCAAAAAAATAGTCATCCTTAACATATTTATTTTATGTTCTTTTTCATGATCTGAAAGTATTATAGTCTATGGTTTATATTTCTCTTCCCTACGTTTGGGTCAAACCCTCATAGGAGTGACATTCATCCAGTTCTTGGATAATATTGTTTGGAAATATCTTCCCCATATTCACGTACCTCTCTCCATACAACAAACTCTATACTGTGGAAAATTTGAATCCTCATAAACATTCACTAGATTTTTAGTAGTAGAAAAGTAAATTTCTGAGAGTTCTTTTTCCTGACTATGCAGCACGTGCCCTTAGGCAGCCTTGCATAAGTAGTCTACATAATGGACTTGTCAGCCAAAAGATACTATTATTTGACTATGCAGCCAATGGCCTTAGGTGGCCCTGTATAATTCAACCCCCTAATGGGTTTGTTAAATAATGATAACTTCATTCATGGGAACTACTTCTTCGAATGCCTTTTTTAGCTCTTTTTCATATCATTCCTCAAATTCAAATTTTTTTAGTCATCGTTTACATATTTTCCCTCATACTTGAACATGGTAAAATGTTTTCAGATAAATTATCAAGGAATTGAGTTGATGTAAATCCATTCGGTCAAAGCTATTTTGACCATAAACATTATCCTTTTTATGTCTGACATGCATGAATTTAAACTGCCAATAACCGCATGTTCCTTGGTTTTCTTATTTTCCTCAGAATCACATCCTAATTTCTTTCAGATCCACAATCTGAGGGGGGACTTTTTTTTATGCTCCTTTTTCGTCATAGAGTCTAAACGAAATGAAAAGGGAAATACCTCAAACAAAGAATATTTATCCTTTGAATAAACATAAAAAAAAGAGAAAGGGATAAACAACGAGAACATTGCCCATAGGTCCTGCAAGTTCGAGCATGGTCGCGCAAGTATACTTGCGCGCCGCCCAAATGGTCGTGTAGGTGACTTTCACGCCCTATTTAAAAATCGCCCAGGGTGTTTTCCAGCCTATAGATACCACCGGTGGGCCCCCCATTTCAAGATGATTTTCTTCCAGAATTCAGATACAGAGCTCTGAACACCCAAGTGTCTTCTTCATGTCTTCAGAACACTTCTAAGGTAATTATTTACTTAGAGTGGAAGGTATAAACAAGAGGAATAAGGTATAAGTGTTAGAATTCACTAACACTTGCACGCCTAAGTGTTTTACTCTTAAGGGAAATGGACACACTTGAGCGCCTCCTTACCTACTTATGGAAACTTGTGCGCCACTCTTCAGGAAGTACCTTGGGATAATTCTAAAGGCTTTGGTCAAGTATTTCCCAATTATTACTCTACTGGTCAAGGATCAACCAAGTATATATGTGTCGTGCATGTATAATTGCATGACCAAGACTTGCGCGCCCATGCAGTACTTGCGCGACCCTCCAGGACTTGCACGCCCTTCTATTTTTGGGCGCCCTTCCTGCCCATTTCACCTCTCTTATGCCAATCCACCTCTCCTCTTCAGGATTAAGCCTTCAGAACTATCTTCAAATCCATTCATGGCATGATTTATTTATTGGCTTCCTTATCTGAAAAGAATTTTTTAGAACATGACTTAAAACCTAGTGGTTTATATATTAGCATGTCACTAAGGTCAGAGATTTCATTTATTAAACCTCATCCTTTAAGAGGAGAGAATCCTTAACCTGGGCCTCCTTTTCAGGAGTAATCCCCAGTTCAAATTCTCGTTAATATGGACATCCTCCTCAGTAGTAAGCCCCAAGTCCTTATTGAGGCCTCCTTTTCAGGAGTAAGCCTAGTCTCCAAGTCCCCTAATCCGGGCTTCCTCCTCAAGAGTAAGCCCCAACCATAATTCTCTTAACGTGGGATTCCTTTTCCAGAGTATGCCCTTGTCTTATATATGGGCATCCTCCTTAGGAGTAAGCCCCAAGTCCCCTAATATGGGCATCCTACTCAAAAGTAGCCCCAAGTCCTTATTTGGGCTCCCTTTTTAGGAGTAAGCCCCAGTCTCTCAGTTCCCAAATATGGGCATCCTCCTCAGGAGTAATCCCCAACCATGGTTCTCTTAACCTGGGCTTCCTTTTCAAGAGTAAGCCCCAGTCTCAATGTTTGCAAATATGGGCATCCTCCTTAGGTGTAAGCCCCAAGTCCCTTAACCTGGACATCCTTCTTAGGAGTAAGACCCAATCTTAATTTCTATTAACCAGTATGAATTTACTTTTGATTTGGGCTTCCTTCTCAAGAGTAAAACTCAATCATGAGTCCCCTCCTAATTTGAGCATCTTCCTTAGGAGTAATCCCCAAATTAGAGTACCCAAATCTCCATAAAGTAAATATAATTTTATGAACCTTGTTCCGGGGTTTCTTCCCTGAAGTAAAACCCAATACTCATCTATTTTGGGCAGTCATACATACATAACCCAACATCATTGCATCTTTCATGGCCCAATTGTCTGGTTTCACTAATACCTCTTGTTTCTCATACCGATCATGACTCATGTGATCTTAGAGTGTAAAAGTAATCATGAAATCTTTCCTAGAGCTATCAATAATTCATAAACATCATACTACCTTACTCGAACTACATGTGTTATGATTCCTTTTCCAAAACAAATGATACGTAGGTAGCCCATCTGCGGGTACGATCCCAACTCTGAAATAATCCATGTCCTTCTGAATTACAATAAACTTCATGTGCCCCACTGAGTGGCTTTAAAACTAGTATAATCATCATAATGACCAAGAGAATTTTATATATTGAAGGATACCATTGACTAGGAATCTCTAACAAATACAGATGATTCTCTATCGATGAAGAACCTCGAATACATATAAAATATTCTCTAAATTTCCTACATATCAATCATTGATTGTCAAATCTAAAGGAAAGCTCATTTTATACTTGGTAATGTAATAAGGATTCAGAATCTGAACTTAAATCTATAAAGAGAGTCCTGGAGTAGACAATAATTCCCCTATAAAAGGTGTGATGAGTCCGACCTCCCATCCTCTCCACCAATGAAAATTCCTAATCCTCATTAGTCCACAACTAATGAGAACCTACCTTTGGAAAGTAGGTCAAAATGGATATGGAATCATTTGATATTTCCGGTTCTATGAACAAACCTGTTAGAAACCGATTGGAATGTTTGAACCTTTAATCAGCGAGGTTATCCCCAATTCTAGAGGAAATAGAGACATACATGTTTTGATCTATATAATCAAATCTATGTGGTAGGTATCAGTGCTACTGTAATTTATATTTAAATGTTTTTCTATTTTAACAACAAATCAGTTTTAAAGATACACTATGGAGACATACATGTTTAAACTTATGTCTAGTATTTTTTTGATTCTATTTAATGAAATCCTCTATAATTGAGATATATTTTCTGTTTTACTATTCTAAAGATCTTATTTCATTTTTCATCTGCTTTTGAAATATTTGATGTTCAACATATACCTTTAAACAAATAAAAATATTTTCATTTATTGGAGTTTCAAAATATCATACTCATTTGTGGTTAAGTGTCAGCTTCTTGCACTAATTTTTGGATTTTTGATTCACTCTAAAAGAACAAGAATGATTTTTAATGATATATTATAAGTTTTCAACTACATATAATTACTTGTGGATTTAAAGGTCTTAGGATAATAGGGCCTGATTATAAAATAATGAAACTCTTGTATTTTAGTGATGGTGGAGTGGACAAATGAATCTTTATGCTTGGAACCACTATATATCCTTATGTTCATTTCCTTTATTATTTTCAACTGATTTATTATTTTGAGAGAAGGAATAGTTCACTTAATAAAAAGAAAAGATTAAATAATTCATCAATGTTTTTGAAGATTAAAATTTACCCCTCTTGTGTCCTTTTCTTTTTCATAGCCATCCAGGCCTAATAATTTGCAGCATAGATAGTTCTCTTCTTGTATATTTTGAATTTTAAAATTATTTTGTTCCTATATTAACATGGGATATCAGAATATTTTATTGGCTCTAACAATATTGAGTTAATGATTGAGGTGAAGACATATTGAAATAGAATATTCAAGAAGAGGAATGTCTATGATCTCTACACTATATTTTAATGGTGACAATTATAGATGCTGGAAATCCTGTATGATCATCTATTTAAATAATCATGAAATACTTGTTTACATAAAGAATATTAAGCCTTATGATATTCCAAAATAGGAATACGAAGATTGAAATAACAATCAAGAAAGATAATATGATCTAAATTAAAATTAAATGAATGAAATTGTGTCTATTTTAAGATATAAAACATTCAATCGAGTATCATAATGTCCTACTGCATATTAGTTGTGGAAGACTATTGTTCTTTCCAATGAAGGAACTAAAAATATCAGATAATTAAGGTATGCTACTGTGAAATTAATGTTTGAGGCATTCAGAATGTATGATAAAGAAACTATCACTCAAATGACCCGAATATTGAATGGAATTGTAAATAATCTATCTTCTTTAGGGTACTTAGTTTCATAATCAGTTATATTAATGTATGTACATGTATTACTACCTAAAAATTGCAATAGAATATCTACAACTATACATTAATCTACACCTATGAAAAATTTAATTATAAGGTTATTGATTTGAACTTTAATGATGTACGAAGATGATATATAGGATGAATATTAGAATCATACATTAAATAAAGAATATTCTCCCAAAATTACTTTGGGTGAATCATCTAATTAATTTAATCAATATTTGGATATATATTTATTAGTTCTGAAAATAAAATTTGACAATATATATTGAAAGAAAAAGAAAGAGGCTAGAGAAAATAGATTTTTTAATGCAAGAAAAAATCCATCTAATGGATAAATATATATTTCTCAAAGAACATATAAAATATATATATAATAGAAAATTAAATAAAATGAAAATTTTAATTGGAGTACTTCATCTAGTTCACATGATGAATCACCTATATATTATGAGGTTGAGGATAAATAAAAAATAGTATGTCTTATGATTCACACTAAAAATGAGGTACAATCATCTTATACTAAAAATACTAGTTTTAAAAAACTATCTTATGATGGGTTAGATAGATATTTATTTTTGATACAAAATAAATATTAGTCTTCAATTAAATTACATTGAAAAATTTGGAAACTTATGATACTATTTTATTAGATAAAGAAAAATTTTCTAAACACTGTTTTTATTTAGAATCTAATGATTAAAAAGATTCATGTGATTTACATGATATTTAGACTAAATAATTATGAATGAAGTTGATGAATAAAAAAAAGATTCATGTATTCTTATCAAAGGAGAAAAATATTTAAATCTTATCCATGGAAAAAATAATGTTCATAATGGAAAACATGAAATTGGAAACAATTGTGAAAGGCCAAAAATATATAAGACCTATTTTTTCCCTAATATAAATTGAAAGAAAATGAATTATGTTAAATTTTTTTATTGTGGTTTTAATGGTAATTAAGAAAATTATTATTTTTTAAAAAACCTTAATTTTTTTTTGTTTAAATGATTTTGTTGTTCAAAATATGTTTTCAACATTTATATTAGAATTTATACTTAAGCTAATCAAATTTGGATACTGAGAAAATTGTTTTCTTACAATACTAGACCTATAAGAATATGGGAAGAGAAATGAACTTTTATTTTATGTTTTTCAGGATTAAACCACCAATCTATATTGTTGAAATATGTAATTGGATGATCGAATTGAAAGAGTGAATAGTTTTGAAGTAGTTCATTATAAAAAAACGTCAGTATTAGAAACACTGATCCATGGAGTATTTCTTTGTAATATCTATATACTTATGTAAAATTAACTTCCTTTGTAAAATGATAAATTTATCTTTCAAAATTTGATAAAAACTATTCTTTAAAGATAATTTTTTTAAAAAAATTAAATTTTTATAATTTTTGATGGAAAATATAATAATTATTTTTTAAAAAAAGTGTATGTTATTGTTTTTATTTTTTTGAAATATTTTTATTTTGTTTTATTATAAAACATGTATATCATTCACACATGACATGTCTCTTCATTCGTAAAATCATTAATGATTATTCTGTCTTTTTCGGCTAAGAAATACGAAATTACATCTGTTGTATGTTAGAATTGAAAGCATCATATTATTATTATAATTTTATTTATCTATATTATTCTTTGTAATATAATGTTTTAAAAATTATAAAAAACTAGAAAATAAAAAAATGAATCTATCACTGTCTACAGGTTTAGATGAAAATTGTTTTTACAAAAGAAAAAAAAGGAAATCCTTACGATTTGTTGAAAGAATAATAAATTTCATTTGTTGAATATTTTTTTGAAAAATATTCTGAAAGAAATAAATAATTAATTGTAATGAAAAAATTGGATGTTACTTAATCTAAAATGGATTATGGAAAGATTCTATAGAAATTAAACATTTTGAATGAAGAAAAAATGAAGCCCCATGTTTCTTTGGATTCATCTAGAAATTCGCATAATGATTTATAGTAATAATATGTATCAATGATGGTTTTTATGATTGATAATGAATATTAAAGTACAAAAAATATTTCTATCTGAAAATCATACTTTTAATAATTCATAATATAAATGCTATTCCAGATATAAATACTTATAAAAGAATTTTATACCAAGAAAGATCTTGATAAAATGATGTTTCTTTTACTTGAACAATATTTTTCCTCTTCAAATAAAAGAAAATTAGATGTTCCAAATATATTAGAAGAAATATCAATAGTTTTTGTTTCTAAAATTTAAAATTTTAAACATTTATAAAGTGTATATGAAAAATCTACTTTTTAAAATTTTTATTTTAATTTTGAATGATATATGAACTGTTTAGTGAAAATAGTGTTATGTGTTAATTTGTAATTTTTTCAATACATACATATAATCATAATATTTATTTATTTATTAAATTAGTTTGTTATTTTAAATAATAATTTTGGTTTTTATTTATGAAAAAAAAATTGATAAGATATTTTTAGTAATTATGTACGTTATAATCTAGGTGGAGTTTTTAAGAAAATAATTATTTTTTTATTATTTAAATATTTTCATTCATATTAAAGCAAAAGTTTTAGGGGATTTATGTTTCCTACACCTATATTTTTTATGTCACAAAATGGGGGAGATGTTTTCATGTTTTAAATAGTCATAGGAATGTGGGTGAAGTTTATAATACCGAAGATATTTATATGTTTTAAAGTAGATAATTTGTTTTACTATCATTTGGGTAAAATTTTACTTTTACATGTATACATATGGGAGAAAATATTTCTGTAATAATTTTATTTTGAGGATAAATTTAAATATGTCTTTATGAGGGAGACTATTCTTTTATGAAATAAATATTATAAAGAAAATTTTATTTTAAATTTTTTTACATATTGTTTTTATTTTATCATTGGTTTTTTTTATTTTTAAACAAGTAGATATTGTTGAGCATGTATTGATTAAAAAAATTTGGTAATTTATTTCTCGATTTGATGTTCACAAATTCCCACATTTATGTTTCTATTTAATTCACTTTAATTTAATGATATGGAAATTATTATTCTTCAGAACATTTACTTTTGAATTATATTCAAGTAATTGATTCATGAGGAATATTTGATGAAGAATTGAGAACATGTTTTAACATATTCTGGAATCACTATTCATTACCTACGGTGAAAAAAATAACTTAAGGATTTAACCCTACGTTTAGAAAAGTGGGTATGGATAAACAACCTATTCTATTAAGAAAGTATGGTTGGATAACCCTATCTTAGTAAAAAGAATTATGTTTGTAATAATAGAATGTATGGTTAATAAATCCTACATAATTAAGTGACCATCCATTTGAGGAAACAAACATATGATACATAAACCATAATTTTGTGATCAACCATATATTTTGTTATTTTTTCCTTATTTGGAGAAACAATATTTTTAAATTTTCAATGATGGAGTTTTAAGTCCGTGATATTATCTATGATTTTTTCAATGGATTTGATGACAGAATATATCATTTAAATGTTTTTATGACTGATTCAAATGCTCGTTATGATTTTTTATAGGCCCATAATCAATGGAGTAAATCAATTTTATTCTTATGGTATGTTAAAATTCTCTTGAAAGAAATTTAATTGAAATATTCATGACTTATTTTGCAATATTTTTGGATCTAGTTTGACAATTATTTATTCAACCAACTATATAAATATAAAAATGATCTTCCTATAAAATATATATGTTGAATTTATATACATAGATATGTGAAATATTCAAAATATATTAAGGAATTATACATTAGAAAAAGTTTATTGTTAATGCCTTCAGAATTAGACATTCATGACATACAAGTTTTGATCTATCAGATCAACTTGCTATTATGGGTGTCATTGCTACTGAAAATTATTGTTACATATTTCTCTATAATAATTAAGAAGCATTTTATGAAGATAAACTTTTAAGACATACATGTTTAAACATATTCCTGGTGTTTTCATTGCATCTATTTGAAGAAATCCTATGTAAAGTTAAAGATTTATTTACTGATGTTCTATTTTGAAGATCTTATTTCACATTTCAATTGCTACTAAAATATATAAAATTCAACTTATACCTTTAAAAAATTAAACTATTTTGATTTATTGGAGTTTCAACTACTCATATTAAGTTGTCGTTAAGTGGTATCTTTATACACTATGTTGTGGAATTTGGGGGCCTTATAAAATATCCAAATTTTTTTTAAATTCTTATTATAAGGTTTCAACGGCATGTACTCAGTTGTGGATTTAAAGGTTGTAGGATAATTGGACCGGATACTAAAATCAACGATCTCATGGATTTGACTGTTAATGGAGTGGACTAAGGGATCTTGGTGCCCTGAACCATTATACATATTTGTGTTCAATTCCTTTATTATTTTCTTCTATTCACTCATTTTGAGAGAAAGAAGGGTTTTCTATATAAAAAGAGAAGTGTGATGAATTCATAAAAGTTTTTTAAGTACGTAGTACACTCCATCTTGTGTCTTTTTCCTCATCATATCCATCCTAATAAAACAACAACCCTATGAAATAATTTATGGATAAGTCTATGTGTTGGAAACGTAATAAAATTTTGGTAAATCAGATATTTTTTGGTTTCATAGAAATGAAATAACTATCTAGATATAAAAAATTTATTTAGGATCTATAAAAAATTTACATAGGGGTAATAACCCAAAAAGGATACATGCTTATTAAATCAATCTTTGCATTGTGAATGAAAAACACATCTAACTACACAACTGGTTTGGAACTCTCAATATATATGTTTTGGTTGATTCACATTCTCTTTAAAAACCATTTTGAAATATTTCAATATAGGTTTATTATTTTGAATATATTCTAAAGGACACTAAGATTAATATTTTTTTATTTGTTTTTGAATGAAATTTCAATTTATGTTAATTTTTTAACCCAATTGAGAATTATATAAAAGGATTCAATATTTCATTCGCAAAATATTTATGTGTATGTAATTTCTTGAGTATGGATCCTAGCATAAGAAATGAAAAAATACCAATACCCATAATAAAAATATGGATTTAATTCAAGAAAAAGTCAACATGGATGGTGTTATAGATGAGGAGATTATGGATATATAAGGGAAGTTGAATTAAGTTATTTCCAATAACATTTCCTATGGGGAGAATCCTAATAATCCAAAATGTTTTGTAACAATATTAGGCCTATTTATGTGACAAAAACCTCAATCATTCAATGGGCCCACCGATCTATTGGTAACTGAATAGTAGTTCAATTTAATAGAGAATGTTTTTCAACCTTTGGGATGTAGTGAAAGAGAGATAATTATCATTTTGTTTTATCATTTAAGAGGAGACATTGATAAATGGTGGTCATTGATTCAAAATAGTAAATGAGAAGGGGATACAGAGAGCATGTATTGGAAGAATTTTAAGTTGATATTCATTGAGAAATATTTTTCTCAAGGGAAATAAGATGACAAGGAAAGAAATTTATTAATTGAAATCATGAGGAAGAGGAAAGTGTCTCTTAGTATGAGAATAATTTTAAAAGAGTATCAAATATTATTATTGATGACCCAAAAGAATAATTGAGATCTATAATTTATTAAATTAGATTATATAGAGTCTTTTAAGGGAATTAGTCTTTGAAATTGTTTCATCATATAATGATATAGTATTGTGTTCAATTAAAATTGGGAAATATTTATCCATGTTTTATATTTTCAAAGGAAAAAAATATAAAAAGATAATTACTAGTCCCTAAGGGAAAATAAACATAGAAAACATAATAAGGTAAGGGTGATACTTCCAACATGTGATAATATGGGAATGGAATTCATTAATTCTTTCTTAAAAAAATGGGTTTTTTGCAAATAATGATAAAATAGAAATCCTTCCATTGAATTTACAGGAAAGAAATAATCCACTAATACATATTGCTTGAACTATTATGGTATGGGGAATTATTTGAACAAATTACCCAAATGTCAAGATAATATGCCTAAAAATAGGCTTAAGGGAAGGTGATGATTAATTTATTACCATCAATGATATTAAATTTTATCAAGTTGTGAAAGAAGATACATTGGTCGTAAATTCAAATCTTTCTATCAATTTATTTGATTCTAGCTCTATTCTCTCTTTTTTACTGCTCTTATTTATTGAGATTATTAAAATATCCAAAAACAGCCTCGGAAATAAGTTTTCAATCAACATACCTAAGGGAAATATTATAGAAAAAATAATATGTTAATTATTTATTATTAGTATTCATTAATATTAATTAATTACAAACTTAGCCACCATACATATGGGAGAATTTTATATAATCCTATGTGTGGATTGGATTTCAATATATAATGTGAAATTTTGTTTCCAAGAGGATGATATTATTATTTCTAAAGGAGTCTTGGAAGCATTTATTTTTATAGGGAAGATTTCATTATCTAAGTCAAATTTATATTGAACTCATATGTCTCTCCATAATGAAATTATTTGAGAATAAGAGTAGACACATCCTATAGATGGAAAAAATATATCAATAGAGGATGTACCTATTGTAAAGTAAAGAGTTGATATGTTTCCTAAAAAATTACTTGGTCATCTACATGAGTATAAAGTTTATTTTTATATTAAACTCATCCCTAATGATAAGGTTATATCTAAGACTCCCTATAGAATGGACCAACAAGAATTATTGGAGATTAATAAAAATATAGGATATGTGTTATATGGTATTCATTCACCTAGTGTATTTTCTTAGGGATCCCCAACTATTTTTTAAATAATAAGGGTGGGTCTATGAGGGTATGTACTGATTATAGAGATATAAAACTCATTAATAGGAAGAATATGTATCTTATGCTATGAATTAATGACTTATTCAATAAAATTCAAAGAGAATAATAATTTTTAATCATTGATCTTCTATTTGGTTATCATTAATTATATGTAAAAGATTATATTCAAAATATTACATTTCATAAAAGGTACATAACTTATGAATTCATCAAAATTACAATTGTATTAACTAATGCACCCTTCGTATTTTTGGAATTAAAAAGTAGAATACTCGAGGAAGGAATTGATAATTCCCTGGAGGTATTAATTTGGGATATCTTAATATACTATAAAACCATTGGGGAGTATGCGGTTAATTAATGAATCAATCTTTAAAATCTTAAAAAAATGAATTTTATGGGAAATTGAGTAAGTGTAAAATTTGGCTCTCTAATGAGTATTTTATTTCCCATTTGGACTCAAAATATGAAATATCTATTGATTCTTCAAAGAAAATGGTATTTAAGGAAAATTATTGTAACTCCCTAAACATTTTTCATTGGAAGTATTTCGCTTCTTATAATTATGTTATATGATATAAAACACATAAATATCATATAAATCCCAATAAAAACCTTTTCCTCACAAATAAAGAATGATATAAGTGATATGAAAAGAAATTAATGAACCTATACCAATGTAATAGTAACATGACCCTTGGAATAGTAACATGACCATTAGGAATATTAATCTAGTAAATAAAATAGTAACATCTCTTAAGAATGTATAAAAATCATTTTGACAACTTATAAATGATAATATGATATAATCATATCATATTACAAGTATATAAACACTCTAAAATTAAAAAATAATGTGGTCATATTTTTTTGCATAACATAAATGTTTATTTACAATTTAATAATTTATGTAATTACATAATCAAAAATTTATTTTCATAAAATAGATTCATAAATTAAGATTTTTTTTATCTTATGATTATAATATAATTTTATAAGACATTAACTAATTTTTCAATGTGTCATAAAATTAGTTATAATTTTAATAACTGGTATTATTCTAATAAATGATGATTAATAAAAATTAAGTTCCCCATATTTAGAAAATTATTTTCATAAAATGAAGTTTAATTTTGAAATCTACACACACAAAAATGGTTAGAGTGATTTTTTTGAGATTATTTTTAAACTGTTATATTTTTTTATGAATAGTAAAACACATTAGTTTTCAATATATATAAACTATAAGTTAAATATAATATTTATTTAGTAATTTCTCATAAAATCACAATAATCCCAAAATAAACTAATAATTTAATAATTTTCTATGGTTCTGAATATTCATATTATTGAGCAAAAATAATAACCTAATGAATAAAATAAAAAAACACCCCTCTCATCCGTCACAAATTACACCCCCACAACCTCTTCTCCTCACACCTATAAAGATTTAAAGACTGTATATTTTATTCCAAATCATCTTAACAATCCCATCCGCCACATCCAGTAGCTTTTGGTGTTAATAAAATACCAAATCTAATTTCTCTAAGGAGGTTCTTATAGAGAATAAATTTAAGAGGTAAAAACCTTATATTTTTTTAATTTCTTTTCAAGTTATTTTATTTATCTTGTTATGTCATCACCTTCCCTTATCTTTATAGAATTATAACATCAGTATCATATATATAATATAATGTTATTATGTTAAAATAATAATCCATCATCAAATCTATTATCCTTTATTTTTTATTCTAAAAATGAAAACATCATTTGTGACATGTTGATTTACCACCACCATGGATGATGCAATTTTATTTTCCATTAAACCATAAATGATTCTCATAAAACCATTATAATAGTTTAAAATATTGTGAAATTTAGGATATAAACTTATTTATTATATGGAACTAACATCTATACATAATACTAAATAGTAAAAACAAAATGAGTTCATTGTGATTGAAAACCCCAAATATTAATCTAAATAATTATCTTTAAAATTTTCTATAAATATTAATATTAATATATAAGAAATAAATAATATTTAAGAAAAAAATTTAAGAAAGGTCATTATTACTTTATAATTTTCATTCTGGATAATTATCCACATTTTATATGATCTTCCAAATCTGTATACAAGAGGACCGATTATGAAAACCATGAAAATGAACACTCCTGAATGATGAAATTGAACCCTATAAATCATAAAAATGAATATAAGTTAACTTGATAAAATAATAATGAATAAAATATATGTATAATAGGTTATATACTTATTAATTAATAAATATTATTTGATTATCCAGGATATTAAAGTAAAGAAACTATTCAATCATCAAGTATGGTGATTATTAAACACAACTGTCTTCCTTTGGTTTTACCTCTCTTACTCCATTAATAGTATGGGCGTTCCTTAAATAAAACTTCATTTATTTTAATTTTATTTATTGGGATATAAATGTTTCCAATATTTTTTTGGAAAAGGAAAAGATTTTTCCAAAAGAGCTATTGTTTCTAAAAAACACTTCTTTTACTTATTTATATATTTTTTCTTCTTAACTTAAGATTTATAATTCTTATACCTTGTATGTTATTACCTTTTTTATTTTTGGAACCCAAAATTTAATTCATGAATGCATTATTTTTTATTTTCTCTTGAAACCCATTATTTTGTTTGAGTAATTTTATGTCCAAAATTTGTATATGCACAAAGTGGCATCCATGATTATGTTAATGTTATGATGTGACAGGTGCACCTGAAAGTAAATAGGACTCCAATTAATTGGGTAATGTGTTTCACCTCATGAGAAAACATGAAATATAATTGAAAATTATTCTAGTTCTATTAATAATGATGACATTATGATGATGTAAAATTATTATGTGTGAACATGAAGCTAACTTTGTTCTCAACTATATGTGGTAGTTTTCCAACGAAACATGATGTTTCATTGTTAGGTATTGACAAATTACATGTATTTAATTAATGATTCCTCTAATGATTATCATTATGATACTATGATTAATCAATTATGATGATGATTATTCTCATCGATGATATATTTATTCATTTTCTTATCTATACTCTTATTGAGATTTTAGCTCACCCATTTCTTTAATGTATATTCTCAAGTGATTACTTATACTAAAAAGAACTAGTGTACCACTAAAAATATAGAGAATAAGGAATTAAATAATATTTTTTATGTAAATGTTATGAATTATCCTAAGTTTCCCAAGACACTAAACTTTGGATGCTAGTTTTGTAATCCTTTTATGGGGTTTATCATTAAAATGATGTAATAATCATGTAATAAAAGTAGGGTCGCTATAGTTAGTATAAGATCATGGTTTAGTTAATTAAATAATAAAGTTTAGTGAACATTACTGAAAACCTGTAGTATGAGAGTAAGAATATGAAATCCCCAAGGAATCTTTGTTTTAGAAAACTGCTAATCATATGGATCCCAAAATATATGCCTTTAGATATAATTTAATAATTTAATAAATTATATATTCATAACTTATTGACATGTGTTTTATTCAGAATATTTTTATTTTAGAAAATGGTGGTAATAAGAAGAAACCATACCCACAACAAGTGTGAGGGATAATGAAGCGATTAACTGAACGCCATCCCCAAGGACATGGTAGGTGGAGTTAAACCATTCATGGAAATGATTACCTAGGTATATAAGGATATTACTGATAAACTGAATATTGTAGAACTTCCTCCTTAACCTGAGAAGAAGAAACTGGCTACCATGTCTTTTTTGTGGAAAGTGGATCTTCTGATCCACTAGTCACAAAATAGTGGTCCAACTCAATGGAGAATATATTTTTTGTGATTCGCTCATATGAGATACGGACAGTGAATCTGGTGATTTATCATTTAGATAGTCAGTACGATCAATGGTGGGTGTTTATTAAGAACACCAATACAACGGATGAAATTAAAGAGATAGAGTGAGAAGACATTAAGAAAATATTTCTTAATAATTTTTTCCCTCAAAATAGTCATACAAATATCGAGAGGAAATTCTTAGATGTCAAGAAAAAGGGAAGTAAATCTAAAATAGCTCACATAGAAAAAATCACATGTCTTAAAAGTCATGAAACATGGTTTTTATAAAAATGATAGATTATTAAGTGGTATAAAACCACACTTTTTAATAGATATAGATATTAAAAGACTTTGAGAGTTATGAAAAAGTTGTTAGATGTGATCTTAAAGTGGAGATAGATTTTAGATAATTGTACCATGACTATGGTGACGTAAAAGGAAATATAATTTTAAGTTGGTGGATATAATAAAAAATATTAAAATAGAAATAAACTATTCAAATGTCAGAAATATGGGAAGAATCGTCAAGGGAATTTCCCCAAAGAGAAGGGGAAATACTTCATGTGTGGTGGATAGGGAAACCAAACTTATGAATGTTTAAGATATATGTGGAAGTTAGAAAATGTTTTAGAGAAAAGGAGAGAACCACTGATGGTTCAATGCTTCAATTGCAGGGAGAAAGGGAACGATGCAAGTATGTTCACTAAACCTAGACTCCTTGAGGGTAGTCAATGTCAGCAACCACTCAAGATAAAGGAAAAATCTAAACATTATGCTATCACTACTACTGAGGTGGATCCCAACAATGATTTGGTGATAGGTAAGCTGATTATTCATTCAAGAATAGTGAATTTAATATTTGATTCTAGTTCTATGTATTCTTTTATATCATGTAATTTTAGTAAAACACTTCAAAACCCACCTTAAAATATAATGGTTTTGGTATCTGTGAGAATAGAAAATGGAAATATTATTTCATTCAAATTTTAAAAATCGTCCCTCGTTAATGTTTATTTGCTGAGCCTTACAATAAATCTGTTCTTACATCCTTTTTTGGAGTTTGATGCAATATTAGGAATTGATTTTTTATCATAACACAAATTCAACATCAACAATCAGGAAAGGGAGATCACACTTCACATATTGAGGAATCCTATAATTTTTCACAATTGTAAGGAAGAGGAAGAATCTCCTTCATAAACATCATATCAATTGTGGATATTATTTCCTCATGAGAAATCATATGTTTCTCAAATGATTATGAAAAAGGAGAGAATCATGTTTGAGGACATGAACATTGTGGGGGACTACAATGCTGTGTTCCATGATGAATTTCATGTTCTTTATCATGAATGAGAGGTTTAATTCTAAATTAAACTTATTCATGGATCTCTACATATATTAAAGGAACCTAATATAATTTCGACCATTGAGTTGGAGTAACTGAAGAAATTTTTACAATAGAATCTAGACCAAGGATTTGTATGCATGATTGCTTAACCATGGGGTGTGCCAGTACACTTCATCAAGAAGAAGTATAGATTAATATACCTTTTCATTGATAATCCCATTCTATAGATATAAGACTTTTTCGGTCAATTTTGTCGGGACATGTATTTCTCTAAGGTGGAAATTCATTATGTATATCATCAATTAAAGGTGGGGTAGGAAGATATTCCCAAGACTAACTTTTGAACAAGGTATAAACACTATGAGTTTATATTGATGCCTTTAAGACTCCCTAATTCTCAAACAATATTCATGTACATAATGAATAGTGTATTTAGATATTACCTCAACAAATTTTTGGTTGTATTTATTGATGTTATTCTAAAATACTATAAGAGCAAGGAGGAACATGAGAAGCATTTAAATATTGTGATGATGAACTTGCAAAGGGTGATTATATATTCATATATAGTAATTGTTAGTTTTGTATGGAGGAAGTAACTTTCTTGGGGTATTATATCACCATAAAAGGAATACATGTGGACCCTTCTAAGAAAAAGTAAATCAAAGAGTGGAACCTGCCAAAATATTTAACATATATAAATAGTTTCATTTGTATATGCATATTACCAATGATTAGTGAATAATTTATGACAATTTTTAAATCCACAAACCAAGATAACCTGAATGGTAGAACGTTTTTTTTCTGATAGGTGAATATGAAGACTACTTCAAAGATTTAAAAAGTAGTCTTATCACTGCACCAATACTTAAACTACCAAAATGTGTGGAATATGTTGTGGGAAATAGATATTATTATATTAAATTATCAATAAGTGTACGGATTCAAAATGATAAAGTGATATATTACACCTCAAAGAAATTGAAAATTAATGAGAAAAATATACTATAATGATCTAGAGTTTGCGGCTATGATCTTTGTGTTGAAAATCCAGCCGCATTATCTCTATAAGAAGAAGTGTGAGATATATACTAATTATAAGTGCCTAAAATATATATTCACATAGAATAAGATTAATATGTGCTAGCGAATATGGTTAGATCTCATCATGGGTTATGAAATATGAAAACCCAACCATCTTGGTAAGGAAAATATGGTGTAGGGAGATATAAGTATAAATTACCCTTTAACATTATCAATCGTGATAATTGAGAAGGATCCAATATTATTTGATTTGAAAATGATGTTCATGGGAATCATTAAGTAATAATCATCATCAATCCTTTCTCAAATTATTTTTCATCCATACGTTATAGTGAAAATAAACGATGCTCAAAGGAATAATCTGGAAAAACAGAAAAATATTGAAGCTAATAGAAATGTGAAATCCTCATAGTTCAAAAGTTAGGAGGAAGGATTTGAATGATTTGGGTCACAATAATGTATACCATCCAATACAGAGATAAAAAGGATCGTTTGAATGATATACACATCCCAACCTTTTCTATGCACCTAGGGATCTCAAAAATGTATCAAGATCTCAGACAGAATTATAGGTGGGACAATATGAAAAAGGGGATAATTTAATATACATCATAGTTCCCGATATATAAGATTAAAGGAAAAATTATAAGGTGATGATGCAACTGTTATCGACACCGTCATGGAAATAAAAAAATCACAATGGAAATTGTCACCAATCTTCTGAAAAAATCTAGTGGAAATAAGGTATACTTGTTGTTGTGTACCATCTTTGAATTTCTGCACACTTTATCACAATTCAAGGGGACTTTTCACTCAATCAACATGCACAAATATAAATCAGAGAAGTGATAAGGCTACATGGAGTAACACTATAAATTTTATTCAATTAAGATCTTAGATTCACTTCCATGTTGTGGAAAGGTATCAAACATAGTCTAAACACCAAGATAAATTTTAGTATAGATATCATCCTAAAACTGATGTCCAATATGAGTATACTATTTAGATACTTGAAGATATATTGAGAGTGTGTTCTATGGACTTCAGAAGAGGATGAGATCAACATCTATCTATTACTGAGTTATCTTACAAATATAGTTTCAACTTGAGAATCTAAATAGATCAATATAATCCGATTTTTTTGAAAATATTCCGAACACTAGAAGGTTGGGATGAAGTTAGTGAAAGGAGGCTTCTTGAACCATAAATGGTTGATTAAATGGTAGAAAATTTAAAAACTAGTAAGTAACATATTTTGGTAGCCCAAAGATAATAGAACATATATTAAAAAAATCAATAAAGATACCTGAAGTTTATGGTTGGGGACATTTAATTTCTTCATATTTCTCTATAGAAGAGGATCATGAGATTTTGAAGTAAGGAAAGTTGAGTCCCTAGTACATTTAACTCTTAGGGAAACATAATCATGTTTGAATTGTGGCCTATTTACTGGCACTACCACAAAACCTATATCAAGTACATGACATATTCATTGTATACCTCTTATGTAACTATGTAACAGATCCCTCACAAGTACTAAATCTAGAGGCCGAACAGTTGTAAAATGATATCTCACACAAGGAGAATCCATTGATGATCTTAGACCATAGAGATAAATTTCAATGAAACAAAAATACTCAACTGTTCAATATACTATGGAAGAAACATATGTTCGAAGAGGCAATGTGGGAACTAGAGGATGTGATGAAGGAGAAATACCCTCACCTGATTATATAATATAAAATTTCGAGTGTGAAATTTGATAAGGGGTGAAGAATGTAATAAACAAAACATTTATCAATAGAATTCTTTCCATTCATATAATTATATTATATGGTATAAAACCCATACATATAATTAAAATACCAATAAAAACATTGTCCTTAAAAATAATGAATTAAATAAGTGATATGTAAAGAAATTAAGGAACCTATACCGATGGAATAGTAACTTGTATCTAGGAATAATAATATGATAATTAAGAATAGTAATACTTCCAAAAAAATAGTAACCCCAACTATGAAAGTATAAATAAAATTTTTAAATCTTATAAATGATAACATTATATAATCATATCAATGTATAAGTAAATAAATGGTTTAAAAATATAAAAATATGGATTAGTTTTATTGAAAAATATAAATATATATTTAAAATTTTATTATTTATATAATTATTTAAAATATAATTTTTTTATAATAAAATATATTCATATATTAATATTTTTTATTATTGTTATATGATAATTTTATGATACCTTAACTAATTTTTTAAAGTGTTATAAAATTGGTTTTAATTTAAAAAATCTATGTTTTCTCATAAATGATAATATTAATTAAAAAATAAATTCCACATATATAAAAAATTATTTTCGTAAGATTTAGTTAATTTTTTAAATTTACACATTGAAAAAAATTACAGTGAATTTTTGGGGTTTTTCTAAAATATTTTAATGTTTAGTGAATAATAAAATACAGTAATTTTCGACATATATACATTATATGATAAATATTCTATTACTTGAGTAATTTCTTATATAATCATAGTAATATCTAAAACCCATTTATTATTTAATATATTGAGTTATTATGTTCAAACTATTCATAGTATTGTTACAAAATAATAAGATAATGAATAAAATAATCAAACAACCCCCCTTTCCTCCCCACTAAAAACAACCCATCACCACCTATTCTCCTCACACCTAAAAAGATTTTAATATTTTACAATTTCTCCCCAATACACTTATAAATACCCTCACTTATTTCCAGGATACTTTGGTCTCAACATAAGACCAAATCCATTTTCCATAAGGAGGTTATCAATAAGAAGAAGTTCAAGAGGTAAAATCCTTTTCCGTTTTCTTTTAATTTTTATCAAGTTGTATTATTTTCTTCTTCTCTCCAAACCTCCCCTTATAAAATTAGAATGATAACTCTAGTATAAAATTTATACTGTAATTATATTATTTTAATGTTATAATTCATCATAAAATCTCTTCTCTTATTCTTTTAACTCTAAAAATGAAAACATCATCCATGATGTGTTGATCTAACTCTATCGAGGAAAACACACATTCATTTTCTTTTACAACCACGAAGGATGGTCATTATACCATTATAATGGTTGAAAAATATTTTAAAATTGTTGTTATAACCTTTTTTATGTTTTGGAACTAATATATATACATAATATTAAATAATAAAACCAAACGAGTTTTTGGGGATTGAAAACCAACAAAATAAATCTAAACAATTAGATTTAACATTTTATTTAATGATTCATCCTCATATAAAAAATATAATAATATAAAAGACTAATTAAACATGTATAAGATAATTAATGACATATACTTTTAATTGAAAATAATTATTCCCATTTTACAAGATCTTCCATACAAGTGTTAATGAAAACCGATCATCAAAACCACGAAAACGAACACTACTGAACAATGAAATAGATCTATATAACTCATAAAAATGGAGATAATAGAAATTAATAAAATTATAATGAATAAAATAAATGAATAATTTGTTTTTTACTTACTAATTAATGAAAATAATATTATCTAGTATATTAAAGTGAAGAATGCAACCAGACATAATGTAAGGAGATTCTCTGACCCAATTATCATTCTTTTGGGTTTCCCTCCCTCACTCCATTTTCAGCGTCAATATTACTTTAATGTTCCTCAAAAATAATTTATTTTCCTTCTATTTAATTTTATGGTACATAAATGTTTTGAATACGATTTTAGGAAAAATGAAAATATTTTTCCAAAAGAAATCTTCTTTAAAAAAATGCATCTTTTACTTCACTTCAGATTGTTTCTTCTTCAATAAAAATTAATGATTCTTATGCCAATTATGTTATTCCATTTCTACGTTGGGAACCCTAAGGTTTTTCCCTGTATGAATTATATATAGAATCATCAGAAAATATATTTATTTTGATGGGTAATTTTATGTTCAGGATCGATATATGTTCTTAGTGGCATCCATGATTATGAAAATGTTATGATGTGATGGATGTGCCTAGAATTATATAGAACTCCAATGCATTGGTAAATATGATACATCTCATGATATAATGATAAATTTTCAAGAATATGATGATATATTTATTAAAAATGGTTATGTTATGATGATGTAAATATTTTATGAGTGAAAATGATGCTAACTTTGTTCAGAACTATATGTGGTAGTTCACCCTAAAGAAATGATATTTCATTTTTATGAATTTACACATTCCTTTCCTTTAACTAATGTTTCCTATAATGATTATACTAATGATAATATTATTATTCTATTAGGATGATGATTATGATCACTCATCTTATATAGATTCATGTTCTTATCTATCCTATTATTGGGATTTTAGATCACCCCTTTCTTTGATGTATATCCTCAGGTGATTAATTATACTATGTATAACATAAGGACTACTAAAAATATAGAGAAGAAGGAATTAGATAATTTTTTTGTTTAATTATATAAATTTCATGAACAGTACTACTTTTCTCAAGATATTAAACCTTTGGATCATAGTTTTGTAATGCTTGTATTTTGTTTATATTTAAAACAATTTAATAAACATGTAAGAAAAGTAGGATCGCTATAGTGCCACACTAAAAAACATATCTAAGATATCTAGTTTCCTAGGATTAAGAATTTACTATAAAATGTTTGTTAATCAAAATTTCTCAATTATATGACTTATTACACGTTTTTCTGTGTTGAGTTTAAAGTCACATGGTCAATGGAATGTGATAAATGTTTTTAGGATCTAAATAGGGTATTGGTAAATGAAACAGTATTGAGTCTTCTACTAATAAAGAAAATATTTTAAATAAATAATGATTTATTAAAAAGGGATTAGTTTCTATCCTTACATATAATTATATAGTGGTTTCTTATGAATCAATGAAATTGGTAATACATGAACATAACTATTCAACATATGGACTTGAATTAGCAGTATCAATATTTAACATGAAGATATAAAGGAACTATATCGATGGTTAGATATGTGAGATATATATAGATCATAAAATTTAAAGTATATATTATCATAAATAGGAGCTCAATATAAGCCAAAAGAGATGGCTGAATCCACTCGAGGACCATGACTACTCAATACAATAATACCCCAGAAAAAAACAGGGTAACTTATTCATTAAGTTGGAAGGATCATGGATTTATGACCAAGATGGGGTTAAACAAGGATCCTATTTTCATTGATTTTGTAAATTTGGGTATGGTAATTTTTGGTAAAGGGAAAAAATCATTCACTTTCCAATAAATTTCAAATCCATATATATTGGAGAAGTTAAAGAAGTCCCAATAGGATGATAAGGGTTTACAAAAGTGGATTAGATAAAAAATGATGGATAATTTAAAAATTCATATATGAATATATTGTGTTAGATTTTGGAAAGAGAGTATGTGTTCCATTAGTAATTGAGATGAAAATAGAATTACTAGATGAATATCATAGCTAATATATCCCTATACACCATGGAATCCCAAATATATAGAGGGACTTAAGAGAACATTTTGGGTGGGATGGTATGAAGATGGAAATACATAAAATGTGTTTAAATACCTTTTAGTTTAGAAGATAAAGGCTAAAATACAATATATTAATTAGATTCATACATACTAACACTATATAAATATTGAAGTGGGATAATGTTATAATAGACATTTTCACTATAATTATGAATAATATTAAGTGGAATAATTCTATCTCTGTTATTTTGGATCACCTGACAATGTTTGTACTAGTTATATTGATATTGGAGGATCTACCACTTAATCATATTTCATGAGTATATATTAATTAAATAGTGAGACTCCAGAGTGAGCCTATATAAATTAAATCTAATTAAAACCCTTAGTTTACATCAAAATAATTTAGGATTCCTTAAGTGGATATCTACACCAAGGTTTATTTGATAACAACCTATCATTATTAAACATGTTGACATTTTAATAGACTATTCAGAAAATAGAAGACATTATAAGGTCATGAACACATGATTTTCAAGGAATGTGAGATCAATATCAACCCGTGGTTTAATTTTTATATAATAAAAACTTTCATTAAACTCTTTATATTTTACTGTATGAAGTATTACACATGAAGATATTTTAAACTCTATATTACCAGAAAAGTTATAGAGAAGAAGATAGTATTCCTGGTCATGTTGAGGATATAATTATAAAAATGATAATTATTCAAAACCATATTAAAGAAGATCAATGTTGAAAAAATGATATATAAATAATCATAAGAATAATCTTGAATTTTAAGCGAGGGATTATGTTTTCTTAATGATATATCCATGGAAGGGATATATATGGTTTTTTATGAAGGGGAAACCAAGTTTGACGTACATTTTTAATATTGGAAATTTGAAGATAATTGGAATTTTTGACAACCATTTGGCCATGTCGCTCAACCTACCTAACGTGAACAATGTATTTCTTGTTTCCTTATTGTGGATGTAAATTATAGGCTTAATTAATGTACCTAACAATGAGGGAACATATTTAAAACTACACATGTCTTATAATGAACAATTGTATCAAATTCGTAACACTAAAAAGAATGTTTTAGAGAATTTGAAAATTGATTGGTGAAAGTACATAAGAGGAATCATAAGATAAAGGAAGAAGCATGGGAACCTATGGAATCACTGATAAATAATTACCCATATTTTTTGTGCGATGATGTACATAAAATTTCAATAATGAAATTATTTAATTTTGGGAATGTAATAACATAAACTCTACTATAATAGGTAAACACTACACACCAAAACCATTTCACAATGAATACTCTACCAAAATATAAATATCCTTTATTTATAATTATATTTAAAATTTAAAATTTAAAATTTTATAATTTATATTAAATAAAAAGAAGTCAATTTTGGAATTACCATGGTATTATTGTCTTAGGATAAATTTTTGGTGTTTTTCCAAAAACATTGTTTTTTTGTTGAATAGTATAAAAAACCATCTTTACAAATACCATGAATTTTATGTAATAATTAGAATATGTACATGATTTAAAATATTAAGAAACCATTTTCCTAACTAAATATGTATTTAATGATTAAGTTTTTTTATTTTATATATTATTTATTATTTAGAAACCTATAATTAACATTTTATACCCCATTACTGATTTTTATCTAAAAACTATTTTAGGTGTTACAAAATTTTTATTTTGAAATAAATTTTTATCACTTTTATTCATTTAATATTATTAAATTGATTTTAATATTTGGAAAAATAATTTCAAAATTATGAAATTAGGTCAATTTAAATTTTTTATTATTAATATATGTTTTCAATGTTAAAAAATGAGTTATGGTGGTAAATTTAAATTAAGTTAAATGTTAAACAGAAGAAGATGAAGCCTAAAATTGATCAAAATATATCTAAAAATAAAAATATAAGGTCTTTCTAATCCTAAAATTCATATCCTATTTTCCAATTTTGTATCCTATTGTATTTGATAGTGAATTTCCCTATAATATTATTAAAAAAAAATTTCCCCTCACTTCTAAAGGAATCTTCCATGTTTAATTTTAAAACACTAAAAAATTAAATTTCTCTTAAAACTATACTTATTTTACATCCACTAGAAACCTATCCATCATTTTTATTCCCATTGACCCATGTAAAATATATAAATCAACTTTTTATAATTTTTTTCAGGTGTGCGTTCAAATTCTCTACGTACATATTAATGAAATTCATAACTTTTTTTCTCTATATTTATCTAAAAAATCTACTTCAAAATTTATAATATAATAACATCAGTATTATTAATATACTAAATTATTTTTGTATTAATGTTTTATCAATTATATACCCTTCTAACATCCTTAGAATAATGATAATATCATTTGGGCTTATGTGTATAATACTACCTCCATAATATGATGTGTTTCATTTTTCATAACTGCCTTACCTAGATAGTCCTAAAAATTCATGTGATGCATATATATGATATTAAAGAGAAATATCTATCATATATAATATTATATATATATATATTACATAATAATTAATGATCATTACAAAGTAACCCATTGATATTGGAAAATTACCTGAAATAAGATCATCATTGATTCCATTTTCACAAACAATACCCATGAATTACATGGAATGAAAATGGGGCTCCATAAATCACTAAAAAAATAAAATAATATATTAAATAATATTTTAATTTTGATATTTGTTTCAAACAATCAGGTATGACATCTTCATTAAAAACTAGTATTAATCAATCAAAATTATTAACATTTGATGATGAAAATAAACAACAGACAACTAAAATATTTGTTGATAATGAATATAGATAAAGAGTATAAAAGGTATTATTTTTGAATTTGGTTCTAAAATAATTTATTGATTTGGTTTATTTTATAATATATTAGGTTAATGGGATTTTACGAATGCCGGGATTAAAAAATAAGTGTTCTTAATGTAAAATTATCTTCTTTGAGACATGATTTTCTATTTTGAATCTATATTCATTTACATGGTGTATATATTTACCATTTGAAATATTTTTTAATGAATATATTTATTCATGGTATTAAAATATTTATTGAAATTTTTACCCTTAAATGTATTTTGAATCAAATAATAATGAAACCATAAGGGTTTCTTTTCCAATCTCACTTCGATTTGGCCATGGATATGTTTTCTCCATATTCATCTTCTTCTCCCCACAAATGATATAATTATTTATTTAGAGATAAAAATATGTATTAATATTTATTACCTTAATAATTATACTTAAATATTCTCAAAATTAATATGTTTTACTCTTTTAATAATGTGGGTTTTAATAAATATATTTTCAAAAACATTCATGTACATATATTTTATCTTATACTATATATTTATTGACTTAGCCTTTATTTATTTTAAAAATCCCATTTTTCATTTTTTTTTGATTTAATGTTTTCAAATTTCTTCTATATATATTATTAAAAATTTTATTTAAAAGTTACTGAAGACTTTATTTATGATTTACATTGACATTCTTTACAAAATATGAATGGAATCTTATTTTAATCATTTTAAGCACTAATATATTTTCCCACGATGTTCATTCATTTTATTTAAGAAACATAATCTCCAATGCATTTTTAAAATAAATCTATATACCTTTTTATTAATAAAATATTTTTTAAAATGGGTGTTAAAAATGTCAATGTTATCACTTATAATTTCTCAAAAGTGAAATTTTAATGTGATTTTAAAAGAGTTTTTCATCTACGTCAATTTTTTTTAATGTTTCTCCTGTTTCACTAAGGATATTATATAATAATAAAATCAAAATAATTTATATATATATATATTATGATCACATTATTCATTTTATTGAATTTTAATGTATTTAAATCCTATATATTTATTCTTCCAATATAGATTCTTAGTTATTACCAAGGCAAGATGATTATGAACAATATTGTTATTAATTTATTTTATATGGTTAATGAATTGAACATAATTAGATGAAGGGTGGGGTATAATATTATACATACTTTTTTTGAATTGGTTGGTCTCATGAGACAAATGGTTTTTGTATTTGTTTTATTCCTACCCATATATTAATATTGCCTAGACATGAATCCTCAATAATAAAATAATTATGTCCTTTTAATGAGTTCTTATTGGTAATATCCTAATGTAATAGAATGTGGCCTTGATGGTAAGATCATTACTTTTTAGAATATGTACTTATTGTAAAATACTATGATATATGTTATCCATTGATATATTATCATCTAAGCTTCACTTGATTAAGTAATTATTATGATTATTTATTCTAGACATTTTTACGTGATTCTTATGAAATGATAGGACCCATTAATGAGTATTTTAGCTCACCCATTTATTTCATTTATTTTCCCAAGAGTACCAAAAATGTATATTTTAATAAATTTAAGGATGTAGTAAAAAAATAAGAATATTTTCAATTGGTTCAAAATGTTGTGTTTTAAAGTTTAAAATAAAATATGGAAATAATTTATGCATATAAACTATCAAGAATGATAATTTTTTGGATCCCCTATTATGTTATCCCTTTTATCTTGTACCAACATAAAACAGTATCCACTATATCTAGGTTACAATGGTTGGGATATAACAAATCATGACATGTGGTCACTTAAACCGATACTCCGATAAAAGGGGACACAAATAATATTTGACCAATTTCCTTACATCCCTCATGGTCATATATTTGATGATACATTGAAGATAGAAAACATTTTCTCCTAGAAAATGACCCACCATAAAGGCTAAAAAAATAATGATTAAATGTATTACTCCCCTCTCCCCAAATCTATGTTTTGTTCCCTATCCTTTACCATGTGGTGCTTGGGTATTAGGGAAATCACATTGAGTTTCATGTTTCCTTTTAAGATCTATCAATTAAACTATTATGAGGAGGTAATATGCACTAAAAATATTGGACTATTGAATCTCTGAATGTAAATCCTCTAAAAAACATCATCCATCACCATATTTTAGAGGGTTCCAATCTAAAATATTATACAAGGGTTATATAACCTAAATTCAGGGTACCACACAATGTTCCTATAGAGAACCTATGTTTTCTTAAATTAATGTAACATCATTTTAAATATAAAAAACATTAAAACAATACAAAACAAGGATCCAAATTATTTGTGTATTTAGAAAATTAGGACGAAACATAAAATTTACATAATAAAACATAAAAATTATTTAATTCTTTATTCACTAGATTATTATTTTCAATTTTCTACTCTATAGTATATGTATTCACCAAAATATATACATCAATGAAAGGGTTGGGCTAAAATCCTATTAAGAATATAGATAAGAACATTAATCAAAATAATATGGGTGGGAATAATCATCATCACCATAAAATAAACATGGGATCAAAATAAAAACCATGAGGGGAAACATTATAGAAAGGAAAGTAATGTTTCAATTCTTAAAAATTAAATGTCATGTCTTAGTGGTCAACTACTACACATACTTATAAACAAAGATAGCATCGCATTCACACATAACCTATGTGAATAGTCATAACATCATCATTGTGAAAAAATATAGAATCATGGTCATCGATATTTCATATTATATAATGATATACATGACATTACCGTATAAATTGAATCATTATATAATTACGTGTGCACTCATCATATTAATAAATTTATATAATCAAGCATGCCAGGTAGAATATATACAATTCTTTGTAATAAAATATCCCATATAAAGGAAATGGGTTTCATGAAAATTTTATAAAGAATAAATTAATTAATAATATATGGTGTTCCTAAAATAAAAAGGGAATAACATATTTGGTATAAGAATCCTCAATATTAATTGAAGAAGAAAATAATATCAATAAAATTTAAAGATGTGTATTTCAGAGAGAAGAGTTATTTTGGAAGAATATTTTAATTTGTCACAAAACTAATATTTGAAAAATTTATATCCTATAAAATAAAATTCAATTGAAATTTTAAGAACATAATATGAATATTCATACCATGTAAGAGAGAGAGAGAGATTAAACCAATGAAATAAATTGGGTTCAAGAATCCCTTTACCTTATGTCTGAATGCTTCATTCACTTTTATATCATGGAAAATAAAATTTTATTCATTAATTACAAAATCAAGAATCTCTTTTAAATTTATTTTATTAATTATAATTTTATTATGTTTGTTAATGGAGATTACGACGAGTACAGAGTCCAATTCAATCATTCTAAGAGTGTTCATTTTTGGGTTTCCATGATCAGTAAACTTGTATTCATGCTTGTAAGATTGTGTAAAATGGGGATAATTATAAGTAATTGCAAGTTTATATAACTAAGTAACTTATAGAAGTTTAATTTTTATTTTAATTTTTTAGATATGATGATGATTCATTATAGAAAATTTTAATCATAATTGTTTTGATTAATTTTGGTCGATTTCAAACCCAACGATCACATTTAGTTTTATTATTTAATATTATGTACATAAGTTAGTTTCAAAGAATAAAAAAGGTTATGAAATAAATTTTACAATATTTATCCACCATTATAATTGTTATATTATGACACATGTTTTTTTTAAATTTAAAGAAAACATATCGTTCATGACGGCAGTGAATCGACACATTACGAATAGTGATTTCATTTTTTAGAATAAAAGGAAGAGGAGAAGAAGTTCGATGTTGAATTATTCTTTTAACAAAATAAATTTATAGTATATATAATATAAAGAAATTATAATTCCACTTGGGTAAGGGGTCCATAGGAGATAATCATAAAATAAAAGAAATTGAAAAGAAATTAAAATAAAATAAAAGATGATTTTTTCTCTTGAATTATTCTTCTTGAGGACCTCTTTTGGGATATTGGTTTTGAAATTTTTTGAGATGAAAGGATATTTTATATAGGGTTGGGACTTGGGAGTATGACTCAGTAGAAATTGGGAGAGAATAATGTATTTTGAGTTGTGGGGAAAAGAGGTGGTGAGGGGTGATATTTATAGGGCATGAGAAGGGTGTTTTTTAATTATTTTATTGATTATTTTATTATTTAGACTGAACAAAATGAATAGTTTAAAACTTATCACTAAATATATTAAATAAATAAGTTGGAATTGATATTATGGTTCTTACATCATCCATGAAACAAGAAATTATGTTTTTAAATTTTACTATTATATACCGTAAATTATTGTATTTCACTATTCCCAAAAAATTGAACTGTTTTAGAAATATACCAAAAATTAACCCTAACAATTTTTATTATTTATAGAATAATAATATTAACTCCATTTTATTAAAATCATTTTATAAATATCAAAAATTTTAATTTTAATTAAAATCATTATTTATTGTTAAAATACAAATTTTAAAATTATAACTAATTATATACCATTTTAGAAATTTAAGTATGGTCTCGTAAATTTATCTTATAACAATAAGACAAAAAATTTTAATTTATGATTATATTTTATAAAAAATAAATCCTGTATTATATTATTATATTACTTATAAAATTTTAAAGAAAATTTTATGTTTTATAAAATACCAACACTTAATTAATAATTTTTAAAACATTTTTTACATATAATGTGATATAACTAAATAATATTATCATGTAAGAGATGAATAAATTTTATTTATACTTTTATAGTTGAAGTTACTATTTTATTGGCCAAATAACTATTCCAAATGAAAACATTACAAGTCCAAAGGTCAAGTTACTCTTCCCTCTGAATGGGTTCTTGAATTTGTTAAAATAATTCTTATTTAATTCATTATTCATGTATAATGTTTTTATTGTGTTCTATATTTTATTACATGTGGTTTATACTATATGAAAAAATTATAAGAAGAAATTTTAAATTAATAAAATTTTGGCTCGTTATATTCTCCCTCTAGTATGAAATTTCACCCTCAAAATTTCGTTTTACATTCTATGTTGAAAACATGTGAGGGTACTTATCCTTCATCACTTCTTATAGATCCTATGTTTCATATTAATAATTATGGTTTAACTATAAAAATTTGACCCGGTGAGTAGTTTTATTATGTATAACTTTATCTCTATGGTCTAAGATCACCAATGGATGCTTCTCATGAGAGAGATAATTTTACCACTATACCACCTCATGATTTAGTAAATGTGAGGGATTAGGTACGTACTTCCTGAAGAGGGATACATGGAATACATTATGTACTTGAGGCATAATTGGTAAAAGATCTAGTTGACAGGATACATATCCTACACGATCAAGAATCTATATGGGAATGATGTTCCTAGAACATAACATTCAATATATCCCTAATCTAATGACCCTCTTCTATGGAAAATTGTGGAGGAATACCATGTCTCAAAATAAAAACTCTAGGTGACGTCGACGATTGTTTTCATAGATCTTATATTGACTTTGGGATTACATGATGTGATGTAGAATGGTTTTCACCTTCTTGACCATTTGTTTCGACTAGTTCAGGTCCTAACATCATACATTCACCGTCTTCATCCCCAAATTTGGGTGTTATGTATCTATTCCCATACAGGGATTCATATAGAGCCATTTGGTTACTCGAGTGAAAAATGTTTTTGTAAGAGAACTTGAACAAATGTAGATTTTGGTCCCATCCTCATTTATTCTCCATAAAACATATTCTGAGCATGTATTCTAGTTTTAGAAGTATATTCTCATATTGGCCATTAGTTTGAGGATGATAAAAAGTATTAATGTTCACTTCAGTGTTTAGAGCATGTAAGAAAATTTTATAGAACATGTGGGTGAATCTTGTATCTTGATTGGATACAATCTATTGTGGAACTATCCATGACATTAAAACTTATCTAATGTATATCCATAAATATTTATACAGTGATATATCCTATAAATTTGTGATAATGTGAGATTTATTTGTAATATTATCCACAACAACCTATATAACATTATTTACTCTGGATGTATTCAGATGTCCGGTGAAAAAGTCTATGGTGATTTTTCCCATTTCAATGTTGCATTGGGTAATGGTTTAATCATAACATTAGAATTTTTACTTTCAACCTTCACCTGATTACATTAAAATCACTTTGATGTATATTTAGTGATTTCCATCTTCATAATTTCCAACCAAAAGTTCTCTCAGATATCTCAATACATTTTTGTGTTTCCAGTGTGAATAGAAAAAGTTGAGTTATGTTCATAACTCTGAAGCTCTTTCTTTATATCTATATTTCATGGTACACATTATCATAAACTAAATAATATGATTCATTCCACATCAAATTTTATCACTTATGATTTCTCATTTTTGAGATCGTCCGCGTTCTTCTAAATTTCTACAGCATTTCTTTGAGAATACTTTATTTTATTCATGAGGGATGGTTGAGAAATAATTTAAGAAAGTATTTGTTATGTTCCTTAATTAATGATTCCCATGTTAATCCATTGAAATAATAATAAAATTAGATCCATATCAATTCTAATTATTGACAATGTTGCAGGATCATTTATACATAGAGTATCTGCCATATTATTTTCCTTACTAGGACGGCAGTGGATTGAGCATTCATAATCCTTGTTGATCTATAACCATATTCACAAACACATATTATTATCCATGGGTGTGAATATATATATTAAATCTCTTATGATCATTATATATCTCACACTTCTCCCCATAGAGATAATGCCACAAAATTTCCAATTCTATGGTCACAACCACTAACTCCACATCATGCGTAGGATAATTTTTTTCATGAATTTTCAACTATCATGAGGTATAGGCTACCACTTTATAATTTTTTGATATTAGAAACCCAATCCCTTATTTTAAGCATCACTCTAAACCACAACTAGTTCTGCACTTGTTGGTAGTGTGAGTATTGGTGCCATGATACACCACTTTTTAACTATTTGAAGAATTATTCACATTCACGTGTCTATAAAATTTTCTCTCTCTTATGAGTCAGCTTGGTTAGAGGGTTTTATAGTCATGTGATGTTCCTCAAAAATCACTGGTAATACCTAGCTGGACAAATTAAACTACATAATCCATTATAGATGTTGGCTTGGTCTACTATTGTATTTATTTTTTCATTGAAGGGTCCAAAAATATTCCTTTGCGGGTAATTACATTCCCTAAGAATTATACTTCCTCAATCCAAAAATCTTATTTACTATTATTCTCATAACTTATCCCCCTTTTCAAATTATTTAGTAAAGTATTCAAATTCTCATTACCATCCTCCTTTCTCTTGGAGTGTATTAGAATATCCTATATAAAGACTACAACAAATAGTTCAAGGGAATATCTAAAGACAATATTTAATATTTATATGAATAATGATTGTGAATTAGTGTTTCTTGAAAGTAATTAAAATGAACTAATATTACCTATACCTCATTCTAATGGTTGTATTATGAATATATTCCTTCCTCACCATTAATTATTGATATATCGACTGAAGGTCCACCTTAGAGGAAAACTTGGACCCATGTATTTGGTAGAAAATGTCACCTATCCATGGAAGGGGATACATATTCTTTATCATGATTTTATCGAACTCATGTAAATAAATACAGAGGTGTAACGATCTATCCTTCTTCTTGAAAAAGAAAACAAGTTCACCCCATGGTGAAGAACTCGAGCATATAAAATAATTATTTTGATTCTCTTGTAATTGCTTCTTTAGGTCCTCTAACTCAATGGTGGACTTTCTATATTGTTTATTTGATATATATAGACATCCAAGAATAAGTTCAATTAAAAACTCACCCTATCAATCAGAAGAATTACCAGGTAATTATTTAGGGGACACATCACTATAGTACCTCATGATGGAAATGTCCTCAATCAGGATTATATCATTTTCTCAATAATTTTATCTATATATTCTTTCTCATGATGAAATAATATTCATAATTGAGATGATGATTCGGTATAAGATTCGTCCTCCTCCTTAAACTTATATAGAATTAAAGGATTCCTCACGATTTGAAGGGTGATGTCCCTATCTTAACAGATGATGTTGTATTTGTAAAAAGATATCCAATTCATGCCAAAAATATAATTAAACTCCACTAAAGGAAGTAAGACCATATTTTCAGGGAGGTTCTGTCCACAAACATTAAATGGGGAGGATTTATATACTTTGTGTGTAATAATTTCCCCCTTTTATGTTCTCACATATAAATCCACCACAATATTTTGAGGTGGTGTTTGTGCAGTTCTACTAAACCTAAATGATATGAAAGAATTCGTAAAACTAGAATCAAATAGTATGCTCACTATTCTAAAATTAATAACCAGCATACTAATGAATTCCCATGATGTTTATTCCAACAATTTTGACATGTTAGTGTTTGATATTTCTTTCCACCTTTTTCATTGGATCCTCTTACATGAAACTCCATATTTCTTTTCTTATTTCTATATCCATGAGACCATTCTGCAAACTCTATATCCAATTTGATATCACATCGAACAACTTCTTCATAACTCCCAAATTCACAAATTTCAAGATATTTTAAAAGGTGTGGTTTTAAATCAAAAAATAATCTATCAAATTTTCTATAGTATTTTATAAAAAATCTCAAGGAATACATTGAAAGCATTATCATATTTTATTTGTATGATATGATAGAGTTACCTTCCTTTTTATTAAGATCTAATAATTCACTCACCATCTTTGTATGAATATTTAATGGGAAATAATTATTAAAAAATATTTTTTGAAACTCTTCACATTCCAAATAATAAATTTCATCTTTTGGCATGGTGTTCATAATCAATGAAAACCATTGGCCAACCTCCCCATATTAATAATGAACATAAAAAGTCACCTACTCCATCTTAGATCAAATAATCACAACATAGATACTTAGCATTGATTTGACCTTATGTTCTGTGACTAGTGGTTCAGAAGATACCCTAAACATCAATGGTCATTTTCACATAAAATAATTTATATACAACTTCTCCCTCTTAAGGTTAGGAGGATGTTCAACATTATTTACATAATTTTTCAAATCATGAGATTTTTGGGTAATGTTATCCATGAACTTTTGAAGTCCACATACCACGACATTGGGGATTTCATTCGAGAAATCACTGCATAGTCCCTCACATGGGCTATTGGCTTGATTTCTCATATTTAGAACCATATTATGAAATTTAAAAGATTTAAAAAAAACATAAGTCAACAGGTCTTGAATAAATAATTTTTTCTATAGTGAAATTAACTCTAAAGGAATATCTTGTGAGATCCATATGATTAAAATATGTCTAAATTTTTTATTGTGTGATTTCAAATACTTAGTATCATACTAAGGGTTTTCAATAATGTTATATAATACCAATTCCCAAATTAATTAAACCATACTCAAATACCAACTATAGAAACCCTAAATTTTCTATACATTATTGTTACATCATTTTAAGGATAAAAAACATAATAGTGTTACAAAATCAGGATCCAATGATTTTTGTCTTGGTAAAATTTGGGAAAAAATAAAATTTAAATAAGAAAATAAAAAATTATTTGATTAATTATTCTCTAGTTTCTTAGTGGTCCTGATTTACTCTTTAGTATAATTAGTCACCTGAAGATTTACCTAAAAAAGAAGGGGTTAACTAAAATCCCAGAAAGAGGATATATAATAACTCGAATCAAAATAACATGGGTGATCATAATCATCATAATCATTAAATAATAATGGAATCATCATCATAATCATGAGTTGAATAATTAGATAAAGGAATAGAATGTGGAAATTCACAAAAATGAAACCTCAGGACTTAGTGGGCAACTACCAAACGTAATTATGAACAAATCAAAAATCATTTTCCCACATAACACATGTGAATAATCATAAAATCTTAATTTTAAAAAAATATATCATCAGGTTTTGGAATATTTCAAATTCTACCATGAGATACATTACATTACACAATGCATTAGAGTGCTATATAATTCTGAACGCACCTGTCACATCATTACATTTAAATAATCCTGTATGCCACTTAGAACGTATATCAATATTAAAAAAAATTACACATTAAAAGGAAATGGTTTTTATGAAAAAAATTTAAAGTATAAATTCATGAACAATAATTTTTGTTCCCAAAATAAAAAGGAAATAAAATTCTTGGTATAAGAATCATCAATCTAGAGTGAAGAGAAATCCATGTCAAGAGAAGTAAATGTGTGTTTCTTAAAAAGAAGAGTTATTTTGAAGAAATTATTTCATTTTTCATAAAATAATATCGAATGCACCTATATAAATGAAATTAAAAGGTAAAAGACATTTGAAAAACATAATAATAACATTCATACTATGGAAGAGAGAATAATCCAAAGAAAGTAATTGGGTTTGTGAATCCCCTTAACTTATGTTTAAATGCTTCTATATCATTTATATCCAAGATAATAACATTAGATTCATTAATTAAAAATTATAGAACCTATTTTACATGTATTTTATTCATTTTAATTTTATTATAATTTTTTATGGATATTAAGATGTTTTATAGACTTCAATTCTGTCATTCCGATAGAGTTCATTTACTTGATTTTCGCGATCGTTTCACTTGTATTCATGTATGAAATATCGTGTAAAATAGGGATATATATACTAAATTGAAATTTTATATTACTAATGAATATCTACAATTTTAATTGGTCTTATATGTTTTTTTTCAAGATATGAGAATGATTCATTATAATTTTTTGATGATAATCATTTAGAATAATTTTGGTTGTTTTCAAACACAACTAACTTGTTTTGTATTTTTTATTTAATATTATTTGTTTAAGATAGTTACAACGGTTAAAAGAGTTATAAAATATATTTTCAAATTTATATCATACATTATAATGATTTTTTTACCATCATTGACAGTGATAAAATAAAATAAAAACACATCATCTATGATGGTGGTAAATCAACATATCATGAACAATGATTTCACTTTTTTTAGAATATAACGGAGAAGAGAAAAGATTTAATGATAAATTATACCAATATAGAATTATACATAGAGAATATATAATATTATGGTGTTATCAGTCCACTTTAATAAGGGGTGGTGAGGATAGAATAATAAAATAAAAGAAATTGAAGATGATTTTAGATCTTGAATTCTTTTTCTTGAGGAGCACCTTTGGAAAACTGGGCTTGGTATTTTGTTGAGACAAAAGGATCCTGGAAATTGGGGTAAACATTTGGTAGAGTTTTGGGTAGAAATTATAAAATATTAATGTCTTTGAAGTTTTTAGGATAATAGGTGGTAAAGGGTGGTATTTATAGGGGATGAAATGGTTTTTTGATAATTTTATTCATTAGATTATGATTTTTGCTCAAGAATATGAATAGTTTAAACCTTATCACTAAATATAATAAATAAGTAAGGAATATTTCATATTATGGGGCTTACTTCATCCTTTAGTCAAGAAAAATTTATCTTAACTTATACAGTTATATACCGTAAATTACCGTATTTCATTATTCACAAAAAAACTATTTTTGAAAATTTTTAAAAAATACGCTTTAACATTTTTTTTATTTTTATAATTAAAAATATAAATCAATTTTATGAAAATAATTTTCTATATATAATAAATTTAATTTTTATTTAACATAATAATTTACATGAAATATACAAAATTTAAAATTCTAACTAATTTTAAAAAATTTCAAAAATTAATTTAGTTCTCATAGATTTATATTACAATCATAAGATAATAAAATATTTTTTATAAATCTATTTTATGTATATAAATTTTCTATTAAATCATTATATTGATTATAAAATTGTAAATAAACATTATTGTTGTATAAAATATCATCACTTAATTAATAATTTTAATAACATTTATTTACTTATAATATGATATAATTATTTCATATTATCATTTATAAGATGTGGAAATTTTATTTATCATTTCATAAATTTTGTTAATATTATTTTGGATTAGTTACCATTACTATTGGTGACATTAATATTCCAATGTTCATGTTACAATTTCATTTGTATAGGTTCATTAATTTCTTGAAATACCACTTATTTCATTCATTATTAATTTATAAAATTTGTACTGTGTTCTCAGAGTGAATATATATGGTTTATATTATATGAAATAATTATAATAGGGAAATTTTCATTGAAACTTTTCTCGTTCATTACAGCTACACCCTTGTCCTTTAGGATAATAATTTCATTTGAACATTCGATAATCATCACCATTGGATAAAATAAACCACTAGAACTAAATCATTTTATCAAAGGAATTTGATGAAGAAAATAATCCAAACATATCTGTATATGTGGAAATATACTATGAATGGACAAATTATTTGTTCAAACCCACATCAAGGGTGAGAAAAATATGCGAAACCCAATCAAAAGGGTAGTACACAACATGTTCTCTAAAATCCTTTCCCCGAGCATGTACCTTAACCTAAGTAAATATATAATTCCCAAGTATAAAGTGTGTCCCTATGATACATGATATACAAGGTTCATGGGTAACTAGCCATATGAACCACCCCATATTGGGTCATGTGACTCTGTATATCGTTTACTTGTTCACACCATATGCCTTATATGGGGTGTCTATGCATGTACATGACCAGACCACATGTAATGTATCTTTGGGTTCTACTTGGTGCGAACACTAGTCATTAATTCCATATATATCTCATATAATACCTGATATTCATGGAAATACTACACATCATACGTTCTTTAAGGTTATACACCATGTGGTAAACACTTCTATGTGAAAATTATTGAGAAAACCCCAATTTCACCCCAAACACCCTCGATTAATTCAACACCAAAAAAAGATAAATATCCAGAAATATATATCCAAAAAAAGGAATTTGAAATTATATTTTAATTAAAATAAAGATTAATTAAAAAACCCTAACTCATGGTGGAACATTGATGATTCAATACCGCTTGCCTAAGACTTATAGTCCTTGACCACAACACACAAATCTACTCTATAATATCCTCTAGGTAATGCCTTCTCCAAGATTTCCTCATTCCCCAGTTCCACATCATCATAAATAAGATCCCATCACACATGAATAATTACATAAGGGATATATAGGGTAAATTAGTACATGATATTAATTAAAATGATAACCCATTAAATGTTACCAATTCATGGCCTGAAATATGAAAGAAAATTATACCTTTCATGGGTAAAACCCCCATTATAGAAGCAACCATGAAGTCATAATTTAAATCCATTTTTCCATTTAGGATATATAAAATTTCAAAAATATAGAAATAATTAATATTTATTTAGTTAAATATTAAATATATAGAATAATTCACCTAGATTAGAATCTTTTCAAATTCTCGCCTGAGGGTAAGGGCACATTCCAAAAATAATGGGATCATCAAACATTTTTTGAGGTTTTTAATAAGTTATAATTAACATTATACCCTTCATAATTTCTTAGGGTTTGAAAACACAAAATAAAAAATTATTCTCTATAAAAAATCCAGGTTTCTACATTCTCTGAACATTCAAGGATTTTTATCCAAGAAATAAACTATCCCAAATATCTCACTGAGAATATCAGAAACCATCCTCATGAAAATTTTTGGCCACACCATTGTATGAGATTATGTAGCTTCAGAAATCCCAAAAATAAGAAAGGTCCAATAATCCATGTCACCTAGAAACACTGCCTCTTTTTAATGGTCAATATAGGGATACACCACAAGTTGTTTCCTTCAACATAAATATAATTTAGTTTCAACCCACTATAGAGGAAACATACAAACAACACCCAAATCAACTCAAAACATTCTCATCAAGGACATTAACACACATCTTTCACCTCTAATAGTGGATATCAAACCATTCAAATGTGAATCAATGTCACTAACCATAATCCATATCACTTGGAAACATGAAACCATTTTCATGCTTATTGTAGGGATATATCATTTGAGATTTCCTTCCACCACTGTATTATCCGTATTTAACCCATCACAAAAGAAACTTCCAAACCAAGGAAAACTCACCTCACACAGTTCTCATCAAGGGATTCGAAACACATCCTTCACCCCTATAATTTACATTAAAACATCCAAATATGAATCAATGTCATGAACCATCAATATTTATTAGATAAAATTAATCTACCATAGAATTTTATTGGGGTATCATACTCCCCCAAATCAGAAGGTGGAAACCCCAATAATGTTATTTGGAGAAAATTTAATTACATTAACATACATTCTTGATGTCCAAACAAGCATGACACACAAAATTAATATATTTCGTCTTTGGGATAAAAGTTAAACAAACCCACTCACCCATCTTTCACAAATTGACCTTACTAGGTGATGAACTTGGTCATATTATCTCATGGGTCTCCTATAATATCTTATTTAACTTCCCATCAAAACATAGGCCAAAATTATTAAGAGGTCACCCATCCTAACCACTACTTCAGGGAAATCAAATTTAACATTGGATTTCTAATTTGGTAGGCTCTTAAAATAAAGGAACTCCTTATTGACTTGAGTATTGACATTTTTTTCTTATAACTGTCACTTTTCCTAGGGTGCTACACCCCCATAAAGAAAGATTCCCTTATTGTAGAACAGGTAAATCATGTTTAACTATAGTTCTTGTAACACCCCGAGATTTTATGAAAAATATTATTTTAATTTCATTAATGTCTTGTGTTGTATTCTACACCAATATTACCTTGCGCTATACGCAACACCGTATTAGCTTGCAGTATACGCAACACTAGTCTTGGACCGTGTTACACACAATTTTGATAATAGTTATTCTACGCAACATTGAGTATATATATATATATATATTAAATGTATAAATGAAATGTGGTTGGATTCTGTTATACGAAACAACGAAGGATTCTTTCACAACACGCAACCCTGACTTGGCTTGCATTACACGCAATCACGACCTTCCTCGATAGCATGTGTTGTACGCAATACTGGGTTTTAATAAACAACGATATATTATTATAATATTGTAATGAACTAGCCGTTATGAATAGTGTTAACTAAATTTTTAATTTTATAAAATTATTATTCATCTTACACATTTTCTAGAACATGGTATAAGAACAAAATAAATTTTTCGGGTAAAATAAGTATTTTTAAAAAAATGCAGTTTTGCCACCGTTTGATGGCACACCCACTATAAATCTAGTTTTTGACATGTTTATAAGTTCAATTTGACAAAATAAAATTCTTCTTTTGAATCAGGATATAAAAATTTACATTAGATAAAGTTTTGATATTTTTCTGATAAATTTCATATTTTAATGAATAGTAAAAACATGCTATATTTTAATTAAAAACAACTTTTTTCATCGTAATATCTTATATGGTTAAATTATAATATTGAATTGTTTTAAAGTATAAATAGAATATATTTTTACCATTTAATATAATGTATTTCATTAGAATTGATTTTACCTTGAATTCGTAGGTTAAATCAATTCAATCTTTTGCAATGTTTTAAAGAAAAACCCGTTTTCTTTCGACAACGGGATAAATTTTAATTTAATTTCTGCATCTTTTGTGTATTGAATTTGTAAAAATGGATTCCATATTTGGAATCAGTGGGTCCAAATTATGTTAATAAGCTACTTTTTTATTTTTGGACATTATGAATAGTAACTACGGTAAATTTTATTTACCATAGTTAAAGGTAAATCGAGTAATTAAGGGTAAATATAATATTTTAAAATTACCCTAACAAGTGTCAAAATACTATTGGATTACTAAAAGACGACCCATATCACCTAAGGGTTGGATTAGATTCATTTAATTAAAATTTTTCAATGAAAATAATTTAATTATTATTAAAACCAAAGAATGTGACAACATGTCACTTTCTTAAATATTATAAGTATAATAATTTTAATCTAGTGATAAGCTTCATGAAACTTCAAAAATGAATAGTCTCCAGAAATATAATACAATTATATACATCATAGGAATTTATTTATAATTTTTAGGGATTAAATAATTATCATTTATTATGACACAAAGATGATGCAGTAGTTGTCTTATTAATGAAATATTGACATAATTGATGTTATAAATGCCCAAATAAATGTAATTTGAGACTTTTTATGACATAAACTAATTTTATAGGTTAATATGACATGTTATTGTTGATTTAAGAAAATTATTTCTAACTTATCATTCTGTTATGAATTTCCTAAAAATCATGTACCAAATAGTGTCAAAATTGACATAAAATAGTTTTTAAAACAAATATTATATTATTAATTGTTATTTTATTCCTAAAAATCTAAGGTTCGGCAAAATAACTTATACAAATTATTTATATTAATAATAAACAACTTGGGGTTCTTTTGGCTTGATATAGTAAGTTTATTAACCATATAGTGTAAGAAAACAAAAAGACACGGTAAAAGTTAAATTATTTAACTTAGAGTTAAATCTAATTGATAAGGTTTAAATAATAATATAAACTTGTCTAAATCCTATTGGATGAGTGTATTTCGACCCATCCCCACCTTAGCCTCAAAATAAATCAATTTGGAGCTATTTAAAACCGAACTTGACTTTATAATAAAATAATATTTTTAGTTATTCCAAAGGTGCCCCTCTCCTCCATTATAAAAGGGCACCTCCTCCCTCTCTTCCTCACACAACTTTGAGGCTTCAAGCTCGGACAACCCTGGCAAAATTCTGTTATAAACTTCCCTAGAAACATCCTAGAGGTTCTGGTCTTCCTCAAATACCAATTTTACTTCCCTAAGAGGAGGTCTCAAAAAGGCGCTTCAAAGAAGAGGTAATTTCTGTTACCGATTCTTTCACCTTTATTTCTTCTTCCACTTCTTCTTCATAGGTTGTTTCATTATGAAGTAATAACATAAGTATCACTCATATACTGATATGTTATTATAAGTATGAAACAATCTTAATTCACAATCTATCCATCCTACGGAAAACGAAATCACCGCGCGTGCGTACGTACGGAATACCGTATCCACGCTGTGGTGTAATCTGTTTTTCCACCAACACCTTACATGGATGGGTATTATGGTGTAAAGAATAACTATACATAGTTATTATAAAATCATAATGATTCTGATATATTGTATCATCCACTACAATTCAATTCAATAATTATGGAAATGATATCATCGCTCGTGCGTACGTACGGACTACCGTCTCAACGAATCGATGAGATTCATTTTCCATGTTAACCATTTAAGAATGATTATAAAGTATATATAAGAAATAATAATGAAATATATGACATTATAAAGCTACTGGATTTATGTGTTTATATATGTATGTCATCTACTTAATTCCACTCAATTAAATAAGGAAATGAAAACAACGTTCATGCGTACTTACGGCCTACCGTCTCCATGAACGGTGTATTTCTTTCCATTTATCGATCCATTATATATATGTATATTATGAATATATATTATATATAAATCATGTTTTATATTCTATAATTAATTAATAATAATCTAAGTAATCATATTAATAATTACAAGTTAAAACACGAACGACAAATGAGACAATTTTACCCAAAACGCTATTTTAACATGAATTTACAAAAGAACGGGTAATATAAAGTCATAAGTGGACCATATATGATATAATAACAATTAATATGATTCTGTAATATGTCAATGACATTATTTAAATCATTATATAGGAGGTTCGGACACTTACGAAGCAAATCGGACCTAAGGTAAAAGAAATATCACAATCTCATTTTTATCCGAGATTGTTTATACTTTGAAATTTACTGGGGTGTATTTTATCATCCACATCCATGTTTCCTCAATTTGTAATATTATTTCTATTCACTTAATTTTTTTTTAAATCCTATTTTACCCTTCGGTGAGTTTTTAGTAAAATATAGGAAAGGAATCTTTTGTCGTTTTTCGTACGAGGTACTTTTTTGACTTTTCTGACAAGAGTACGAAGAATGTTTTTTTTAACTTATACGGCATGAATTTATATTTAAAACATTATTTCCAAGAAGATTCATTTACAAGTTTTCAATTTTATTTTTAATCAACATCTTTTAGTTTAAAATTTTATGACATGTTAAGAAAGGAAAAGTGTTTTTGAAGCAGAAAGGATATTTTCCTCAAGAATGGAGTTCAAGTGTTTTATCAAAATTATTTTCCATCTAATATAATAAATGGTTCTGTTTTTTTATCCCTATTAATTTGATTATGTTGTGATGGAATTATATTTTTATGAATTCATTTATCTTATATGAATTGGTTTATGATGTCACGTTGTTTAAGATTCCCATTTTTATTACATGGGTTATGCAATGATGTATGATTTATGATTTTGTGGCACACATAAGAATGGTATCATTATGAGATGGGTGGGACCTATATCTCCCTCCAATGCATTGGGTAAAGATTTTATATCTCGTGAGATAGACATGGCTGGAACGGTAGGTTATACCGGTTCAGTGAAATAGGACTGAAACGAGGGTGACTCTGTTCAGAAAGGGTCTTTGTCCACTAAGATAGTCTAGGCAATGAGTCTTGAATAATAAGAAATGATCCTCTATGATTATGTGTGTATGCCACAATGTTTCGTGTTTTATGTTATGATTATTGTGATTACATTTCACTGCCATGATTTACCCCATGTTATGAAATTATGATCTCTTTTGCAGGTTAAGATTTCCAAAAGCTATGTGCTTATGTATATGATGTGATTGATATTTCTTTTGTTTACCCTTACTGAGCATTTGAGCTCACCCTTTTATGTTTTCTTTTCCCCAGGATATAAAGAAAGGTTTTAGGTAAAAAAAGAAGATCTTTATGGGAGATTTTGAAGATCTTTCACCACGATTAGAAGATTATATTCCGAGTTTCCAAAGACACTAAACTATTACGGTCCTTGTGTGTGTGTTTTTGTTATGTACTAAGTATTCCACAAATGTAATGTAATGTCAATGTACGTCAGGCTTCGGGTCTCTAAAGTTGGTATCAGAGGAAAGGTTTAGTCAACCTTTGGAAACTAGGATGCGAAAACATTAGTGAGATCCCTAGAGACATTTCTAAGGTATGTCTAGGGATGTCCCTAAGGATAAGTATACGTATTGGATATAGTCCTAGAACTATGGTAACGATATTAGATTAAACCAAAGATGTTAGATATTGAAGTTACTCCCCCTTTATTATGATTTTTGCCTCTCACACTATTCTTTTTGGGTTTTAGAAAATGGATGGAAACAAGATGATTCACGATAATGGAGGATATGATGGAAAATGGAATGATATTCGTCATGAGCAACCAAATGAAATGGGATTTGGAAGTCCAAACATAATTATTATGCTGAATCAGCAAACTCATAATATGATCAATAAAGTAAAATTTGGTAAGTTTCCTGACTCGGCTAATAAGAGAAAGATGGAGTTTCATAATGATCATAGAGGAAAGAAAGGTCAATTTCCCCTGTGTAAATCATGTGGGAAGAGGAATCAAGGAGAATGTTTCAAAGGAACTGGAAGATGCTTTGGGTGTGGAAAAGAAGGACACAAAGCCAGTAAGTGCAAAGGAAAAGGTTCAGTTAACACCAGGGATGGGGATAATGGTATTGCTACGACATCAGCAATGGTTAAATGTTTTAAATGTGGAATTTACGGGCATTATGCAAACCAATGCCCTAAGGGAATGTCTCATGAAGAGAATCAGTATGGTCGTATGGGTAGTATTTATTTGGATGATGATGAAGAGACTACAAATGATATGTGAGCTGAAAGAATTGTTGAAGCTCGGTCAATGGTTTAAGAAAGTAGTGGAATGATTACATGTTTATCATGTGTAATGTTGTATAAGTAATCTCATGCTACTATGGAATAAAGAGACATCTATGGATTGTTACACTGTTGTCTTTCCTTGAGTTTTGAAAGTGTATGATTAATGTTACCAGTATCCATGAAAGGTTATTCAGATATTTTTGGAATGTAGATGATTTGCGCATAATGAAGGGATAAGGAGAAAATTAAATGTTTGATAGTATTCATGAGCTCATGAATGATATAAGGAGAAGGTTATATCGTGGTTTGAGTATATATAATTTGTGGATTTTGGTATGTGGAAAGAGTTAACTTTTTACAGAATTCATGTTTTCACTAAGGTTCAATGGGTATTCATTCTTCAAGAGAATACATTATTAAGGTATTCACATGTTTGTAATTTGAACAACAAGATATATCTTATGATATATGGGGGATAAATTATGGCATTCACATGATTGTTCTGTGACATTTCAAGTAATCATTTTCTTTATACAATGAGCTTGGACCGAAGTATTTTAGATAAGCCTAAAGATTAGAATGGATTATGTTGGACATAAGTTAGGATAAAACGTTTTTCGATATTATTGATGGGATGTTATAGTAATATAGCATTAGAAAAAGGACAACCTGCAGGACGGGCGACGACCCATCGCGTCGGAGAAGGCTGTGGGAATCGAACCCACAACTGAAGTGCGACTAGCCTTTATCACCTACCACTGGCCTACTGGAAGTCTCTATTTAGTAGAAACTAGTTTTATTATATTAAGCAGTATGATATATGAAGTATACGTCCATTTTAGGAACCATATATGATTAATCTCACTATAGAATGACTTATGTATATTTAATAACTTTTGCTAACCTTTTGTTTGAGACAGATGGAATGACCTGTCATTCTATCACATGATCTGCTAACACTTCACGAATAATAAATTCAACTTCATTTATTTAAGAGATGAAGTAGAAATTGTTCAAGGCACGAACAACAGTGAGATTGTAAAAAAATAAAGTAAGTATTTATTCTAATTCAAATTCTTCAACTTTAGGGAAATGATATTGAAAACCAAAAATGGTGTCCTAGTGCTCTTATATCTGATTAATCAGATGTTACCTTAGATCGTCATAAATTTATGGATTTGTGATTGTTGGCTTTTCCATAGCCATGTTCTCTACCACTCTCCATCAGAACATGATGGTTAGATTTCTCTTCCATGTCCATATTTTCACCTATGTTCTTCTATGTGGATACCCAGTGATTAGTTAACTTTGGTAACCATTGCGTTTTATACTTTAGTTTTTAAAGATAAGTTTTGGTATTCCTTTTTATGATGTGGTTTTCTATCAAAGAAACTTTCAAATAGTAAACCATTTATAACCCCGACGAATTTCGAGGGAGAAATTAATTTTAAGGGGGGTAGAATGTAACACCCCAAGATTTTATGAAAAATATTATTTTAATTTCATTAATGTCTTGTGTTGTATTCTACACCAATATTACCTTGCGCTATACGCAACACCGTATTAGCTTGCAGTATACGCAACACTAGTCTTGGACCGTGTTACACACAATTTTGATAATAGTTATTCTACGCAACATTGAGTATATATATATATATATTAAATGTATAAATGAAATGTGGTTGGATTCTGTTATACGAAACAACGAAGGATTCTTTCACAACACGCAACCCTGACTTGGCTTGCATTACACGCAATCGCGACCTTCCTCGATAGCGTGTGTTGTACGCAATACTAGGTTTTAATAAACAACGATATATTATTATAATATTGTAATGAACTAGCCGTTATGAATAGTGTTAACTAAATTTTTAATTTTATAAAATTATTATTCATCTTACACATTTTCTAGAACATGGTATAAGAACAAAATAAATTTTTCGGGTAAAATAAGTATTTTTCAAAAAATGAAGTTTTGCCACCTTTTGATGGCACACCCACTTTAAATCTAGTTTTTGACATGTTTATAAGTTCAATTTGACAAAATAAAATTCTTCTTTTGAATCAGGATATAAAAATTTACATTAGATAAAGTTTTGATATTTTTCTGATAAATTTCATATTTTAATGAATAGTAAAAACACGCTATATTTTAATTAAAAACAACTTTTTTCATCGTAATATCTTATATGGTTAAATTATAATATAGAATTGTTTTAAAGTATAAATAGAATATATTTTTACCATTTAATATAATGTATTTCATTAGAATTGATTTTACCTTGAATTCGTAGGTTAAATCAATTCAATCTTTTGCAATGTTTTAAAGAAAAACCCGTTTTCTTTCGACAACGGGATAAATTTTAATTTAATTTCTGCATCTTTTGTGTATTTAATTTGTAAAAATGGATTCCATATTTGGAATCAGTGGGTCCAAATTATGTTAATAAGCTACTTTTTATTTTTGGGCATTATGAATAGTAACTACGGTAAATTTTATTTACCATAGTTAAAGGTAAATCGAGTAATTAAGGGTAAATATAATATTTTAAAATTACCCTAACAAATGTCAAAATACTATTGGATTACTAAAAGACGACCCATATCACCTAAGGGTTGGATTAGATTCATTTAATTAAAATTTTTCAATGAAAATAATTTAATTATTATTAATACCAAAGAATGTGACAACATGTCACTTTCTTAAATATTATAAGTATAATAATTTTAATCTAGTGATAAGCTTCATGACACTTCAAAAATGAATAGTCTCCAGAAATATAATACAATTATATACATCATAGGAATTTATTTATAATTTTTAGGGATTAAATAATTATCATTTATTATGACACAAAGATGATGCAGTAGTTGTCTTATTAATGAAATATTGACATAATTGATGTTATAAATGCCCAAATAAATGTAATTTGAGACTTTTTATGACATAAACTAATTTTATAGGTTAATATGACATGTTATTGTTGATTTAAGTAAATTTTTTCTAACTTATCATTCTGTTATGAATTTCCTAAAAATCATGTACCAAATAGTGTCAAAATTGACATAAAATAGTTTTTAAAACAAATATTATATTATTAATTGTAATTTTATTCCTAAAAATCTAAGGTTCGGCAAAATGACTTAGATAAGATTATATATATTAATAATAAATAACTTGGGGTTCTTTTGGCTTGATATAGTAAGTTTATTAACCATATAGTGTAAGAAAACAAAAAGACACAGTAAAAGTTAAATTATTTAACTTAGAGTTAAATCTAATTGATAAGGTTAAAATAATAAGCTAAACTTGTCTAAATCCTATTGGATGAGAGGATTTATACCCATCCCCACCTTAGACTCGAAATAAATCAATTTCGATCTATTTAAAACAGAACTTGACTTTATAATAAAATAATATTTTTAGTTATTCCAAAGTGCCCCTCTCCTCCCTTATAAAAGGGCACCTCCTCCCTCTCTTCCTCACACAACTTAGAGCCTTCAAGCTCGGCCAAACCCTGATAAATTCTCTTCTCCACTTCCCTAGAAACATCTTAGAGGTTCTGGTCTTCCTCAAAGACCAATTTCAGTTCCCTAAGAGGAGGTCTCAAAAAGGCGCTTCAAAGAAGAGGTAATTTCCGTTACCGATTCTTTCACCTTTATTTCTTCTTCCACTTCTTCCTATTAGGTTGTTTCATTATGAAGTAACAACATCAGTATCAATCATATACTGATATGTTATTATAAGTATTAAACAATCCTAATTCACCATCTATCCATCATACGGAAAACGAAATCACCGCGCGTGCGTACGTACGGAATACCGTCTCCACGCCGTGGTGTAATCTGTTTTTCCACCAACAACTTACATGGATGGGTATTATGGTGTAAATAATAACTATACAAAATTATTATAACATCATAATGATTCTGATATATTGTATCATCCACTCCAATTCAATTCAATAATTATGGAAATGATATCATCGCTCGTGCGTACGTACGGACTACCGTCTCCACGACGCGATGAGATTCATTCTCCATGTTAACCATTTAAGAATGATTATAAAGTATATATAAGCAATAATAATGAAATATATGGAATTATAAAGCTAATGTATTTATGTGTATATATATGTATGTCGTCTACTTAATTCCACTCAATTCAATAAGGAAACGAAAACAACGTTCATGCGTACGTACGGCCTACCGTCTCCATGAACGGTGTATTTATTTCCATTTATCGATCCATTATATATATGTATATTATGAATATATATTATATATAAATAATGTTTTATATTCTATAATTATGTAATAATAATCTAAGTAATCATATGAATAATGACAAGTTAAAACACGAACGACAAATGAGACGATTTTACCCAAAATGCTACTTTAACATGAATTTACAAAAGAACGTGTAATATAAAGTCATAAGTGAACCATATAAGATATAATAACAATGAATATGACTCTGTAATAAGTCAATGACATTATTTAAATCATTATACAGGAGGTTCGGACACTTACGAAGCAAATCAGACCTAAGGTAAGGGAAATATCACAATCTCATTTTTATCCGAGATTGTTTATACTTTGAAATTTACTGGGGTGTATTTTATCATCCACATCCATGTTTCCTCAATATGTAATATTATTTCCATTCACCTAAAATTTTTTAAATCCTATTTTACCCTTCGGTGAGTTTTTAGTAAAAGATATGAATGGAATCTTTTATCGTTTTTCGTACGAGGTACTTTTTTGACTTTTCCGACAAAAGTACGAAGAATTTTTTTTTAAACTTATACGGCATGAATGTATTTTTAAAACATTATTTCCAAGAAGCTTCCTTTACAATTTTTCAAGTTTATTTTTAATCAACATCTTTTAGTTTAAAATTGTGTGACATGTTAAGAAAGGAAAAGTGTTTTTGAAGCAGAAAGGATATTTTCCTCAAGAATGGAGTTCAAGTGTTTTATCAAAATTATTTTCCATATAAGATAATAAAGGGTTCTATTTTTTATCCCTATTTATTTTATTATGTTGTGATGGAATTATATTTTTATGAATTCATTTATCTTATATGAATTGTTTTATGATGTCACGATGTTTAAGATTCCCATTTTTATTACATGGGTTATGCAATGATGTATGATTTATGATTTTGTGGAACACATAAGAATGGTATCATTATGATATGGGTGGGACCTATATCTCCCTCCAATGCATTGGGTAAAGATTTTATATCTCATGAGATAGACATGGCTAGAACGGTAGGTTATACCGGTTCAGTGAAACAGGACTGAAACGAGGGTGACTCGGTTCAGAAAGGGACTTTGTCCACTAAGATAGTATTGGAAACGAGTCTTGACTAACAAGAAATGATTCTCTATGATTATGTGTGTATTCCACAAAGTTTCATGTTTTAAGTTATGATTATTGTGATTACATTTCACTGCCATGATTTACCCCATGTTATGAAATTATGATCTCTTTTGCAGGTTAAGATTTCCAAAAGCTCTGTGCTTATGTATATGATGTGATTTATATTTCTTTTGTTTACCCTTAATGAGCATTTGAGCTCACCCTTTTATGTTTTCTTTTCCCGAGGATATAAAGAAAGGTTTTAGGTAAAAAAAGGGAAGATCTTTATAGGAGATTTTGAAGATATTTCACCACGATTAGAAGATTATATTCCGAGTTTCCAAAGACACTAAACTATTACGGTCCTTGTGTGTGTGTTTTTGTTATGTACTAAGTATTCCACAAATGTAATGTAATGTCAATGTACGTCAGGCTTCGGGTCTCTACAGTTCTCTTTTCAGATATGCTCCTCAAATAATGGTTAACCAAGATTACATGGTTAGTAAAATTTGTTTCTTCAATGTATCACTTTTATAGGGGTGTTCCACCCCCCACCAAAAAATTAAATAATGAGTTCGTTATTATATACCTAGGGAAACCATGTTTGATCATGGATTTCTAAAGAGGTGGGCTCCCAAATAAAATGTTCACGTAGCTAACATGTGTATCAAGAATTTTTTTAATTTAAGTCTCACTTTTCAGGGGGTTTTACACTCCCACCACCTTTAATGAAATATTACCTTATTTTAGAACCAAGGAAATCACATTTAACTATGGATTTATAATATGATAGGCTCCCAAATATAATTATATCCATGTTTACATGGGTATTAACATTTGTTTTCTTTTATGTATCACATTTTTATGGATTTTAATCTCCCCCTCCTTTAAATCATAGTTCCATAATTATATACCCACGGAAAATATGTGTAACAATGGATTTATTATTAGGTAGACCCCCAAAAGAAAGGTTAAATTGGTGATAGGGGTAGTAATTTTTTTACGGACCACTTTTCTAGGGGTATTACAATCCCCCATTAAAGCAAAATGACCTAATTGTATACCTAGATAAATCAGGCTTAACTATGAATTAGTTATCATCTAGGCTCGAAAAAGAAATGTGAAACTTTTTGACATGGGTTGTAACGTTTTTTTCTTTTAAGTATCACTTTTAGAGGGTTATTACATCCCCTCCTTTAATTCATAATTAATTCATTGAAGATCTGAGGAAATAATGTTTAACAGTGGAGTTAAAATGATATAGACTCATGAAATAAAACACCACCTTGTGGAAAATTGGTAGTGAAATTGTTTTTATTTTATGTCTCACTTTCCCATGGGTGTTACTTTCCATCCCTTAATTCCTAGAAAAATCATTTTTTACACCACACGCCAAACCTAGGTAGTGCCTTTATACTTTTGGCTAGGTATTTCTCTGATACCATCTTCCCCAACATAAAATCCCTAGGCAATGAACATTGTCATATTAATCCATGGGTATCCTATAATGAATTGGTTGTCTTTCGAGTATACAACATGATATTACATATATGGGTCACTTATTAAATAAATGATTATACACATAGGTCAAATCATGTTACTTTAGTAGTTTTTTTCACACTCACACATTCCAAGAGAAAATTCCATGTTGGTCAACCATCATGAAAAATAATCCTTAGAAAACTGGTTTAACTATGGGGTTATAATTATTGTAGCTTTGTAAGGAAAATATCATCTCATTTACATGGGTTTTAACATTTTTTATTTATGTATTATTTTCCCAATGGATTTAAAAATTATTCTCCAATAATTATGGGATCCTCATGGGAGGTCTATTGACCCCAAAAATGTTCACATTCCACAAAGGTGAACAAATCCAATCGTTCATGAATATTGGGTCATCATTGACCTAATTTCACTATCTAACATCAAGAAACTGCTGAAAATTACACCACTAGCACATCCCCTGAGGGGACTCATGAAACGTGTTCATCAAAACCCAGCATGCCACATAAATAGTCACATACCTAAAATATATAAGTATTGGGAAGTCCAACACTTTTGACAACCTAACTCACACTAACTAGCCTACAACTATCCTAGTTCAAAACTAATTTGAAAGATAATTATTCACCTACATGTGAGGTGACATAATTTACTGAAAATAATATAGTATCATCACTCATTATTAGCTCCAGATAGTTAGAAACTCCTCAAACATGTCATTTATGAATATCAATGTTTATATATTTAAGAATACCTATAATACCACAATGGGAAACGAACATAAACTACTTAGAAACCATAGGTTTGATCCTATCAAATAAAAATATTGAAAGAATAAAATCGCACAAATTGGTGGAAAAATTGATTTCATATCCCATGGGTTATTCCAAATCATCCTCTAGGACTAACTTTAGATGAAGTGAACCATGTCCCTCTTTCTCAATCACAAGGATCCACCAAATTATGGTCACAAATTGGATATTGGTCTTGGGTGGATACACATCATGGATGAAATCATCACTTGGTCACACCATTCGGAGAAGAAACTAAAAGAAACCTTTCCACCAAATATCATCACACACTAGTAGAAGAAAACAAGTGTATACTTCCCTATCCAAGAGAAACCTCCAACCCAAAATACTATTATAAAGACCCTACCAGGACTCATAGATCCCTAAATAAACATAAAATTTTGAAATAATAGCATGTTCCAAGGATATCAAATTTGAGAGTGAAGAAAAAATATCCACTTATCAACCCTCAACGTACATTAGTCACTATAAAAAAAATTCTATCTATAGGACAGCCCAAGAAACAGACATCATATAAATCATTATCCATCATCTAACCATTTTTCTAATGGAAAAATATCTTTAGCATGGTTTATTAATGCGCATAATAAGAAAAACCCCATATGAAAAACTCTCTAAATCCCAAAATCCATGTCATCACAGCCATCAAATAATACACAAAATATCCCAATAAGATACAACAATCCCTATCTATGTATCATCCTGGATCTACACTAACAATCAATAGGTATATACCAAACAACCTACATATTCTATAATCCTACAAAAACCTTAACTAGGATGATGGACCTACAACTACCTAAGATTTTGAAAATTGGATGACGGATTACCAATCTCACAAGTAGTGAATCCTCAACACAATTAAATTTACAGAAAGGCAAACCATTCCATATATATAGGGGGCACAAATTCTTCTATATTATAGAGGACTACAACTCTTTGAGCCCATGGAGTATTGATTCCATTTATGAATGTCGAGTATAAACCTACCCCTCCCATAGAGGACCCATGCATCATAGATGGATAGGGTGTCTCTTATGTACACTAGGGAGAACCAACATCAAGGGATAAAATAATAACATATCACCTCATTAAGAATAATGATTATTGTAGATAAAATACACATAATTTTCTCAATATTGGTGTACTAAACCTAAAATTATATAAGAGACTAAGACTCATAATGATTGAGGGAGTTTGAACCACATGGATGAATGAAAAAAAATCCACACAAATGGTGGATAAGTACCTGTATCTAGAGGGGCATACTAAACTCCATGATATCATATAGGGGGACCATACCTTATTGGATGGAACCTTATCTGAGGGAATACTAACCCTAGGGGATGATCCAAAACTACATCCAAACCCTTAATACAAGGGTGGAATGCTGACCCAATAGATAGAGGATCCCACAACCAATGAAATATAGGTGGGAATAATGACTCTCTTTCAATATGGTCTCAAACGTAAGAATATTGATATTGACCCCTTATAATTCCAATGCATTTGGGAGTATTATTTGGCATATTTGCATTCAAAAAAGGTCCATTTCACACCTATAATGAACTCATTTTCATGTGGTGAACTCAACATCCACATTACAAGGTGCCAATACGCAACATTTTAGATGTGATGCCTGGAAATAAAAAATTAACAAAACATTCAATGATAGATGGAACTACATAACTGTAACCTATGAAAAATTCTTCAGGAAATCTAGTTAGTATATTGGATTATCAATTTACTTGCACATGAATATGTTATCTAACACGCCATAGTTGGGTTAACTGGTATATTAACAAATCCGAATCACTACATACAATTTTATCCCACATGTCTCAAACCACAACTCACGGTATTCCTACCCCCATAGATTGTCCCTAGTAAAAACCATTTTTAATACCAATATGACATGATTCGGCCCACCAAAACCCCTCCTGGATAGTGATAGATTCAAATTCCCACCCCAAGACTATCTCTAATAGGCTAACAATCAGAGACCAATACCAAGATAGATTAATACATATATGTAAGTCCTTTTACTAAACATCCTGCATCAAATATATAAAGAACCAACCAGAAAAAGAACACCAAACCATATAAGATAAAAATATACTAGATGAAATATAAAATTTTCATATATAACTCTATAATATATCCCATGTAAAGAAACTTACTTCAAGTAGATATAAGAATATGGTCACCATGATGTGTCAAATCTACCAATCTCTAACTATATATCATGTGGCCTGAAAAATGAGAAACATGTATGCCATTTTCACATACACAACATTTGTGGGAATAAATTCCATGTAGGGTGAATATAAAAATACCCTGTAGGAAACCCTAGAAATAAATTAGAAATAGGATGTGGGTAAGCTCGCTAGCAGGGCTAAACCACATAGCCAACCAACTGAATAAAGATAGATGGAACACCGAGAAAATAATATATCACTCCACCACCCATAAAGAACTTCTATATAATACATGTGAAAACTAACAAGGGAAACCCAATATACTCATTCTATGATCAATGACTCTGATATCATGTTTTATCACTTGGGGGAAGAGATCTATATACTTTGAAATAATAGTGGAAACACCTCCCAGTCTATCATCCTCTAATTGAAACACCTCCCTTCTAAGGAACAATGAAGAAGACAAGACTTCATTGGTTCACAAATAGGGACCACATCACTACATATCAACACACCCCTGAGACATTGTAGGATCTAAGGATATTGAATAAATAGCCAATGGACCATGCTTCCTTCAGCTAAACTACCCTCCCAACTCACATGGATTATATTTGAAAATACCACCATGAATAAATTACATGAACAAAACCCTGTATAATAATTTTTTTGTAGTATTAGTCTTTTTAATATTCCTATATATATATATTTATTTTTTATTAGGGTTAGAATAGTGTATTGTGTGTCGTTGGACCCTAAAATTATTATATTGAAAATAGTAATATATACAAATGTATTTACGAGCATATTTTTAGAATAAATATGATTCCCATTTTTCAAGAACCTTAATGGAAATTATAAGAACATGATTGTTTAAATAATTAAATATTTTTCCTATCAGTGTAATAAAGATGGTTAGTGATGGGTGTTCAGTTATAGGTTTCCATTAGAAAGTACATAATTACATTATTAATTTAGTAAAATAACATGAAACATAAATCTAATCTATAGATTATATTTTATAAAAAACCACCAAGTTTAGCATCATAACCCTAAGAGATTAAAGTTTCCATTGAGGGGAGATATTGATGAATGATTAAAGATTGTGGAGGAGTGAACATTATATAAAAGATTTAAATTATTTAAAAAAGTTCCTAGATCTTACCAATGATAATGGAACTCTTTCTTTCATTATTAGTGATCAATCTAAACTAGAGTTATAGAATATTATATTTTGGATTACCGCTTGTTTATATAAATAATCATAGATTTATATCAAATTTTTTTTCCTCAGTTATTTTCATTCATTTCATGATCCCTCCATTATTTTAACACTTGAACCCTTTGTTTTATATCATATGTTCCCTTGTTTCCACACATGATATTTATAATGAAATTATTTCAGGTAATCACACCATCCCGCATTTGATTGTACCTTATTTATTGGGAATTCCCCCCACAATTTTTAGGTTATACTCTATTGGACCATGGGGCCAAAGTTCAACATTTTTGGGTCATATTTGAGCACAATCGAACCCCCAGATTCATGGAAGATGTGTGAATAATTTCCATATTGGATTTCTGGGATTGGATCTGGATGTGATGTTGGATGTGGGTGCTAAAAACATGTATTGAAAGATAGATCATCAGTATTAAATCCACAGGTGAGGTAACGTAGTGGCACAATGTGATGGGAGAAACTATAAAGGACTTAGGTGGCTAGAATCTGGAAACTGATGACGGATTGGGTGAAGTAATCCCTACAGATGAAATCTCCAGTGTGATTAAATTTAGAAATAATGGAATCAAGACCAATATTTATGAATAATTACGTGGTTTTTAAAAAATTCTGACATATATAGCATGTTGTTCTGAAACACACAATGTGTATTTTGCTCGCTATGATGGATAGGGTTTTAGGAAGTGTTAAATTTCACACACCACGTATGAACTATACAAACCATGTGACCAAATTCTAGTATCTCAGTGTGTACACCTATATTATATATGAATTGATACAATAAAGAACACTTCAATAACCATAGTACATATAAACACCCATGTACTCAAACATGTTCACTGTACCTATACATAGACATGTATGTACATGGGAAAATGCATAATAAGTGTCCACAAGCCTAACCACATGGGTAAATTCCAAAAAGACATAGGTAAACCCAAGTCATCCCATAACTTCCATATGTAAATTATACATGTTGTGTACTTTTATATACGAATTAAAACTCATATATCTCCCTTTTCAAGACTCATATTTCGTCCTATGAGTATCCTATCTTGAGAAGTTTTCCACATAGGATGTGATGATAGAGCATGTTTCTAGAATAAATGATATGGAATGAGTTGATATAATAATGATGCTTCCTTTATTGATGTTTGAAAAATGAAAATGACCAGGTTGATCATCATAGTGATACAATGATCTGTACTACCCTATCACACCAAGGTGTAGGTCTCCCATACCACTTTATGTGGGTAGATTCTATACTCATACATAATTCTTTAGGGTGTGATTGCTTTATATATAGAGTTGTACTACCCTATCTTCGATCTATGGTGTGTGAATTTCCTCTATTTTAGTTATTTTATGTTCAACTGTGGAGTGTAGTGGTGTTGTGTAGGCCCTCAACTTAGATTTTGGAGAGGTTGAACATGGATATGGGATTAAAAGATATACCTTTGGAGCTGTAGGCTAACTCATCATTCTTATTTGGGATGTGGAGATGGATATCCCATTTCTATCTCTATAGGTTTTATTTATGAGAATATATATTTTGTTTTATTTCCCTCATTATTTTTTTAGTAGGTATGACTATTATTGTTTTACATTACTCCCTTTTGGTTTTTTGGGAGTCCTGTAGGTTATGTATATACTCACCCTATAATGTGACACATTAGTACATGTTGAGTTCTATACAGATGATATGAATATTGATGATGATATCTGAGAGTTATAGTGATACTTGGTGTTGTTGACCGTGTTTGGTGGTTTCCCATAGAGTTTAATAGTTGGTGAATGTTCAAACCTTCTCTTCTTCTAGTTTTCTTCAGTTTTGTACCTCATTTCCAATTGAGTGTGTATTTTTCCATTGGGTATCATCTATTTTATGAAGCATGAATTTGATGTTTTCATAGAGGTTATTTAATGTATGGGTTATACTCTAGATGTTATGTATTTTAATATATATATTCATTATTACATGGAGCTAGTCATGTGTGTGTATAGGTATTTAAGCTAAGGTCTTCAATTTCAACATTGCGTATTCAGTGAATTACAACACCCTTGGCCTGTTAAAAGTGGGCATGGGGTTTCTCATTCATCTTAGTGAATAAGTCTCAGTGGTTTGGGTTGTGACATAGTGGTATCAATGGTTTTCTTCCCCCGACTAATGATTGGAGATGGACCTTTTGTGATAATTGGTTTGGGAACTTAGGGAGACAAAGATAGAGTGCATCGATATCATATTTCAATTCAAGAAAAATGACTTTGGTGCGGCGGATGATGTATCCATTGACTATGAATCTGAATAAATACCTATCAACACAATATACTAAGTCATTGGTTATAAGAAACAAGTGGTACATGCTTCATATAGGATTGGGTATTTTTAATTTCATTCCCTTGAGTCAGGTCCCCATATATGATTATCAAGTTATGGAGAATTTTGATAACATTTAGTATGCCTCTGTGATGATATCTAGATCCTCTTTAGATAAGATATTGTGATAGTAATCAGTTCAGTGATGAGGCCTTAATTCAGGTACCACACATGAGGTGTTTCCTCTAGGCGGGAATAGAGTAGTGTCACTATCCATTGAGCAGTAGATAGTTCTAACCGGGCATGAAAATGATGTCTACAATATTAACATGTTACATGAATTCCAATGACATTGATTATTTATGATTCATAGAGATATAACCCCTTAGGAAGAAGAAGGATTTTCATGAGGAGGTGGTCTAAATTTTTAGTCTTCTTTAGAACCCAACTAATTAGATGGTTTCCCTTATGGATAGTCTTTTTAATGAAGTATTAGGTTTCTAGTGAAGTCTAATAAATCTACCACATGATGAGGAAGTACTCTTAGGGTTTGACTTATTGTAGCTATTCTAGGAAAAGTATAACCCTTAAATCCTATACTCTATAAATATTCAAGAGCTTCTTTAGAAGCACTATGGTGATATTTTAGTTTTTGAGTTTTCTATGAGGTTTACTGCCCTAACATGTTACTCCTTCGATAAGAAATGAGATGGATACTTATGGGAATGTGTATTTTAGAAGGTCCTCTATAAATAAATCTACGTCATCATGGTTTTATTATGAATTTAAACTTATTCTATAGTTTTAGATAATCCCCCAGTTATATAGATCTTCCATGTAGAGGGAAATTCGGTGTTTGGAGATGGAATTGGACATCACATGGATGAGTCATATGTGGTAGCTAGTCGGCAACAATCATTAATGTTTCAATGTTAGAGGCATACTTAAGCCTGGACTCAGACACATAGATCTATAGAACATGGATCGTGCATAAGATATTGTCATCCCAATGTGGGGTGATGTTTTTCTAGTAATGGATGAGGTTACATGGATCATGATTTCCAAACCTAACATGATGTCAAGGGTAAAAAGGAAGTGGATAGACTACCACGAGAGATCCATCGACGTGATCATGGATCTCCCAGGTGTGGACATGGAGGCCCCTGAGGAGGTAGTGCTCATAGACGATCAGGTGGAGCATATGAGGGAGGAGATACTATTGGAGGGTACTGGTACAGTATATTTCCACCACCACCACCATGTGACCCAGGCTAAGCTCATAGGTCTAGTGGTAAAGGGTGTGGCTAGTTTTAGCATATAGAGGGATATAATTGGTTTTCTCAGGATATGATTCAATGTTCAATCTATTTATTTTATACTACTTGTCAAATACTTAGAGACATAGGAATGAGTTATTACGTTATCTCCATATACCTCATAAAGGAGATAGATCCTTAAGATGAATATTTATCCGAATAACTATGAATAACGATTTTTACAGGGATATATTCTTTCATATATCACATATTCCATTTGTCAAAAGTTAGTGATCAATGGACATAATTTCTCATAGGACCCAATGTTCATTATGATGAAAACACATGACATCATCATGGGTATTGAATAGTTGATCATGGTTAATTCTCATATAGACATTCATTGAGGAGAGTTAAATTCTTTCAACCATATGGGTGAGATTATCCTTGGTAGGAAAGAGTTATATTATAGCTGGTTGAGTGGGTTTATGAGAAATAATATAAAACCCACCAACCATAATTTATTTATGTTATCACTTGGTGTAGTGGGATATTCATGAATTTAGCTTCTATATGTTGTCGTCAAATATATAGATGTATCCCCTAAAGATATTACTAGACTACCTATGAGGCCGTATATTTAATTCTGAATTTACATAGAACCCAAGACCACACTGATATCTTTTGTGGAACATCGTATGGGCCCCCACTCAGCTTTATGTATTGATGGTTTAATTATAGTAAATTTGAGAGAAATTTTTTATCAGACCCATTGTGTCCCCCTTGGATGCTATAGTATTGTTATTAAGAAAGTTTTATATGGATTTGATGATTTAAAGTGATTGGTTTCACCTTAATTGGGCAACAATTTGTTTGGATGTAATATAAAAAACACACAAGAGTGGGTGAATTGTATCTTTTAAAAAACTATTTGACATTTCTAAATTTAAACACAATTTTTTAATTAGTGTAGATAAGAAGTGTTATAACATATGATCGAAAAATAAGAAGAGGAAAGAATAAAAGAAAAGAGATTTTATAGTGGTCCGGGGCACAAATATTACCTAGTCCTTTCAACTATAAGTTGTATCTACGAGCTTGGTGAATTTAATTAGTCTCTTTATATTATCACAATACTGAAATTCCAACACCAAAGTGTAGGCATCATAAAGATTTATAATTAATACAAAAAACATAGTATTATATATCTAAATAGAGAACCAATTATATACAGATGATATTGAGAATATGAAACTCCACATTAACTGAGCATGAGAAGTCAAAACTCAAATAAATCAAAAAGAGATTTGATTTGATGAAATAGATTTATCTCCGTAGTTACAACAACATGATACTGAAAATTGAAGGATCTTATTCTTCATAAAGGAAATCATCAAGTTGAAATATGTATAAAGAGATCAATTTGAATAAGAGATCGTTTATTTTATAAATATAAACAAAAATAGAGTAATAGAACACTTATAAGATTGAAGATGTATATCACCAAAGTATAGTCCTCTTCTTCAGTTATTCGTTCGCTGTTTCACTATGCATATGATCACCAGAAAAATTGAAAAAAAATGAAAAAATTTACCACTCAAGATAATATATTGAAAATAATACTAGAATAAATATACAATAAGCCTCTTTCTTCTAAAATTAAAGATAAAAAAGGCTCCTGATAAACCATATAAAATTAAAATTGAATTTACCAAAGTAGTCGTAACTTCCCCTACGAATAAGAGTAAACTATTCTATTGAATATGGTTCTTTGAATCAATTAAAATGATCATGAAAATGGTTAAAAACAATATTTAAATAGACTGTTTCTCTATCAATTCCATTGATGAAATAACAAAAAATATCACTAAAATAAATCCCTAACATTGAAAAGTAAAACGTAGGGTTCCATCCCAAAGTGACAAAATACTGAAATTTGGGTTCAAATACATATCATATATCTTCTAAACGTATGTCTACCAACATAGTGTTGATCATAAAGTAATGTTGATGATGCACAAATTTTTCTTCAGAACATAAGATTCATTACCTCTGTAGGGTCCTTTAGCCATACTTATTTATCTTACCAAATATATGGTTCCATTAAAATTTAAGGTTCTTTTCCATAATTTTATGATAATGTATCTTTGATTAACCCTACATGTTGATCTAGACATAGTGTTATGAATCCATATTTTCTTCCTCAAGTGTAGGGTTGAAGACAAATGTAGGGATCACAATCCATACACGCTATAAAAAGAGTAGGGTTGATACCATAAATTTTTCCAGACCAAGTAGGGTATAAAAATTGTTTCTAGAATTCTCCAAATCATGTCCCAAAAACTTTTAATAAATTTTTCATACGAACTGAGAGGATGAAAATAATTTCATAATAAATAAAAAATATTAATTCCCTAAAATACACATAAATTAAAATCATTATTAATATAAATAAGGGTATTTTTTAGAATCAATATCATCATAAATTATAGAGGATTGTTGAAACAATACATGCCCTACAATCTCTCCCTTTTTGATGATAAAAAACACCATAAAATTATTAACAAAATTTTGAATTGAGTAATCTTTTTAAAGAAAATAATTTTATTTTACATAATTATATCAATAAAAAATAAATGTTGTGTTTATCAAAATTTCTCCCCCTTTTTTTGATATAAAAAAAAGTATAGAAAAAGGATTACAACACTTTTAAATTTTCACAGAACATTAAGAGAATGTTAAAATATAATGTTTAGATAAATAACAATGTAATAATGAAAATATAACTAAATATAAAAAAATATCAAATAATGTATTAAATAAGAATAAATATATTTTATTGATCAATATATGTATAAATAAAATATTCAGTTTGACTAGGATATAGGTTATCCAACTGACGTTGTTAGGGTAAAAGAGTTTGGTTTGGGATTGGATTAGTTTCTTGTTATGTTGGTATTTTAGCAGCTTGAAACACTTCTTTCATCTCTTTGATCTATACCTTTAACATTTTAATAAGATTATCTCCCAACTTCATAATCAAAATCCTTGAATCTTGACCAACAATCATATTTTCTTCAAGATTGACTTTAAAAAATTCATCCAATGTTTTTCTCATACTGCATAAACTGGTCTATCTTATGTGTGAATCTATTGATCAGAAGCCTAATACTGGGTTCACTGGAAGTCAATTTCTCAATAATATATCTCTAATTATCTAATAAATCTGATAATGGAGCACTATTGTTGTAAATGTTCTGTAAATGGTCATTCATGTCAGCCATAACAAAAGTAATGGCTTGGAATCTACAAATCATATCTACAGAGGTAGAAGAAGTAGAAGAAAAAGCACTGGATTGATGAAAACTTCCATTAATGGAATGAAATTGTATTCCTAAATAGAACATAAAATATCCAAAATCTGTTTTGGAAAAACGTTCATGTATATGTTTTCCAACATCAGCTAATATATCTCTCTTGAAGGTATCAAAATCATTCTTTGAGACTGAATTTTCTTTTAATTCTTTATGTTGAGTCTGAAAAGAATAAAACATAGTCCTTAGAGTTGATGAATTTGTCAAATAATTTAATGATTTCTTTAAGGCTTCCAACTCCTTCTTAAGAACATAATTTTCTTCCTAAAATTTATAAAATTTGTCACATGTTTTTTAACATTATTAGTCATAGAATCAGATGTCCCTTTATCTAGATTCTATAGCAAACCAACAAACAAAATCACTAAAGGATTTGAAACAGACGTCTCTACTAGTTTTCAGTAATTTTTTACTAGATAAAGATATATTTTCAAGAAACTCTATCTTGTCTCCAGAAACTGATTTTTTTTCTTTTAATATATTGATACAAAACTGTGAAATCCTAATTCTCAATAACTTTTGTAGTCACATTTTTTGATCTAAGAATTTGTTGCTCTTCCTGAACATCCAATCCTGGAAAAATTTATTCTTGAACACCCATATATTTTTCCTAGACAACTATAGTAACATCATCTGCTAAATATCAAACTTAACTCTCAACCTATTGGTCTTTTTCAAGAATGGATTCTTCTAAATGAACCGATTTAGTAGCTTCCCCTGAACCCAACACAGTTTCTCCAATAGGTGGTTCTAACGTCTTCCTTGGTTTCAAAACCAATCCATTTTGAACACCATCATCATCATATTCTTTTTATACACCATTAAAACATAATTTTTTTATTGATTTATAAATTCTGTCAACTTTGGATTCTCCAGTCCCTTCATTCCAATAGCACTTTACTCCCCCTGAGAAAATGATCCTGACTTTTTTTGGTCATCTACATCAACTGGCATAGCTTTCCATTCACTGTACATCAGTAAAAAACAAATATTCTAATATTACTGACATTCAATAAATTACTGTGCTTCCATTTAAATGTTTATATAAAAATACTATCAATGTTCATTTTTTACGTAATTAAAGGCGATATCCTTCCATAAGGATAAAAATACATATGATCCTATGTGTGACAACAATAGCTCAAATATATCAATATATACCTTGGAAAATTCAAATTGAAATCACTTATTAATAAAAAAATAACTTACATATATAGATATAATATTTTCTCCATATTAGCTACTCTATGGGTAACTAAATTCTAAATAAATTTAACCAAAACCTTTTGATCAGCCTTATGGTCCTTAACAAAAATCTTTCTGATTTGGGTTGATCCAAACATAAATGAAATAATGTCAGCAAACTTTTTATCTTGATTAAAAATAGATCACATATTGAAATGAAAAACACCTTCATAAGGACATTTCAATATTTCATTTATTTCTACAGAGGAAAACAAAAATTCCTTACCTCTGTTTTTGCAGAAATAGTGTCTTCAGTCTCACTAAATCCGATCTGAAATCTATTAATGAGATACTTCAACTCTATCTCATAAACATATTCAAAATTTACCTCATTAGAAAGAAATTATAGACCTTGAAATGCATGTTCATTCTTAATAAAAAATTGTTCTTATACAAAAAATTAAAATCGACGAATTTTCCATGGAGAATCGTTCTTGATGAAACTCGAATATGATTCAGGTCACTAGGTTCAACCTCATTAGTTTGATTGGGTTTTACTATTTCTGAAAATCATAAGCTCTAAGGTTCTTATGATTTAGGGTTTTGTAGAAAGCGAGAGGATTCATTAGAAGAAACTATTTGGGAAAAAAGATAAGGGAATACGAAAGGTTTTAGTAGGAAAAAGGTTTCTGGCATCATCAGGTTTCTCATGAAATTATTAATGATAATTGTGAAAATATTTAAAACATAAAACTATGAAAATTAAAACAAAAATTATTTAAACAAATAAATAAAGAAAATAAAAATATGTAAAGCAGTGAAAAAAATTTAATAGAGATAAATAATCATAAAATTGAAGAACAATATGTTAAAAATAAAAAAACCTAACTCCCCATTATTAAACTAAAAACTAGCAGTGGGAAGTGTCTTGGTAAAAATATTATCTTATTGATATTCAAAATCAACAAATTCTGAAGACATTTCCTATTTATGGATATCATCTCTTAGAGAATGATGCATTATATCAATGTAATTAGTCCTAGAATGACTTATAGGATTCTTAAAAATATTAATAGTACTAGTATTATAAAATAGAATAGAAATATTATTAAAATTTAGTCTAAAAACCAATAAAGTGATTTTGATCCACGATACTTGTGCACAACAACTGCCAGCAGACACAAATTCTACCTCAGTGGTTGATTGAGAAATTGAGTGTTGTTTATTACTAGACCATGAAACTAATGATTTTCTTAAGAAGTGACAGGTTCCTAAGGTACTTTTTCTATCTAATCTACACTAACCAAAATCATAATATAAATATGAAATTAAATTAAAGTTAGATGTTGTGGGGGTAATGAAGATATTGAAAAGATTTTCTTTTAAATATCGATTTTTTTAACAGCTATAAGATGTGATTGTTTTGGATTTTATTGATTTATTTCACAAAGACATAATGAATACATAATGTCTAGTATACTAGCAGTAAGATATATAAAACCTATAATCATACCTCTATATATCTTATTGTCAACTTGTTTCCCAGCTTCATCGAAAGAATATTTTATATTAGTAAACATGAGAGTTATATATGTCTTTCTATTTTTAATCCCAAACTTTTTCAATAATTTTATAATATAATTTAATTTTAAATATTTTAGTAATATTTTTGATAAATTATAAATCATAAATATAAATTCAGTTCTCCCATCATATAATTTCAAATTCATTTTGAATTAGATTTTAAAAATTAGGAAAAATATTTTTATTAGTTGAACCAAAAACAACATCATTTACATAAATTGGAACTAATAAAATATTAGAAAAAACTATTTTCATAAATTGTGGTAGAATTGAAAAACCAATAGTAAAACTATTTTTTGAATAAATAGAAATTAATATTTTTCACCAAGCACTAGGTGCCTATTTTATTCCATAGATAGAATTAGTATGTTTAAAAACCATGTTGGGTTTTTGAGTATTTTTACAAACATGAGGTTGTTCAACATAAAATTACTCCATTAAATAACCATTTACAAAGGTAGATTAACAAGCATATGATATAATTAAAATTCATACAATGTGAATAAGATATGAGGATTCTAATGGATTCTAATCTTACTACGGGGGAAAATGTACCTTCATTATCTATACATTCTTTGAAATTATAACCATTGGATGCTAATCTTACTTTATTCCCATTGATAATTCTTTTATCATCCTATTTGTTTCTAAAAACCCACTTGATTCCTAAGAATGGATAGTTGGCTGGTCTCTCTATTACATCCCAATCATTATTTCTCTTGAACTACTTTAACATTTACTGTATATCTATCATCTAAATCTCATATTTTAAGGCTTCTTAAATAGTCTTATGTTTTAGCTGAGATATAATAAAGATATTTCAACTAGTTTTTCTACACTTCTTATGGTTTTAATTACAGTGTTTAGGTTTCTTAAAATTGTTTATATAGGATGGTTCTTTAGAGATTTAGGTTATATAGGTAGTACACATTCAGGTTCTCTAGTTTCAAGTTCTTATAAACTAGTTTGAAAATTATTAAAATCAAAATCAAAATCATTTTAAGGGTTTCATATATGTTGTTATCAAAAGAGTCACTGACTTTATCAGTTTGATCTTTTGTCTTTAATAAAGGGATCTATTTCATCAAACATCACATGAACTAATTCTTCAACACTACTTGAATTATTATTAAAAACTATATAAGCATTAGATGTATAAGAATATCTCAAAAATATTCCTTCATCATATTTTTTATCTAACTTAACTAGATTATCCTTGGTGTTTGGGATAAACACCTTATATCTAGAAACTTTAAATTACTTTACTATTGGATTTATATTATTCCATTGTCCGTACGGTGTCATTTTAAAAATAGGCCAAATTAAAACTCTATTAATGATAAAATAGGCTATTTGTACAAAATTTTCCCAAAATAGTTTTGTAGACTTTATTCATTCAATATTGTACTGTCTATTTTTTTGAATATTTTGATTTATTATTTAAACAATTCCATTTTTTGAGGTGTTCTCGGTGGAGAGAAGGTATGTTTAATACCCATATTATAGAGAAATAATTAAATTATTTATTCTCAGATTCACCACCAATATCACTTCTTAATGAAATTATTTTAAAATCCCTTTCATTTTTTACATTTTTGTAAAAAATATATAATTTTGAAAACTTCACTCTGAAGATATAGGAAATAATCCCAGGTAAATATGGAATAATCATCAACTAAAACATAAATATTAAATTTACTATACAAACATGCTACTCTGGATGGTCCAAACAGATTCATGTGGATAAGTTATATAGGATTTGATATAGAATTTTTTTTAATAGATGTGAAGGAATATTTGTATTGCCTTCCAATTTGGAATGCATTATAGAATCTATTATCATCAAATTTAAGACTAGGTAAATCCAAAACTAACTATTTCATTGAAAATTTATGTGAATAATAAATATAAAAATGAACAAGTCTACTATGACATATCCATAACTCACTTAACTTTGTAGATAAACTGTTCACTTTTCTGTTTACACATGGAATGCATGTCCAGAGTATAAACAGTATCAGTTTTAGGTGCTCCAAATTTTGGAAATTTATTTTTAAAGATTAAGTAATAATTTTTAGAGAAATAAAGATAAAAATCATTATCATAGAGGTGATAAATTATTACTATATTGTGCTTCTATCCTTTAACATAAATTAATTTGTTGATTTATATGATTTTCAGATCTCCAATAGTTCCAAGTCCTAATATTTTTTATTTGGAATGATCACCAAAATTGACAAAACCTCTATCAATTTGTGTCAAAGTGTGATAATTTTATGAATCTCCACTCATATGTTTTTATCACACACTATCCATACACCAAATAGAATTTATGTTCTTGTGTCCTTTAGTATAAAATATAATTTAAACAAGTGTTGGTTTTGGTACCAATATCTTCTTGGTTCCAGTATTTTTAGCTAGCAGAGATCTGGGAATCTAGATCTTCTTTTTTTCCATAACTTATATCATCTTCTTCAGATAAAATTTTAGAATTAAAATATTTTTTAATGCCACTAATATGAGGATTTTTTCAATTACAATTATTTTTTATATGTCCTTTTTTTACAGAAAAATGAAATGTAAAACGTTTTTAGTTAGAAAAAAAAACAAATCTTATACAATTTATATTTTTCACCCTTACTTCCTATACTAAATCATTCAATTATGATGAAATTCTTACCAAGAATTTCATTAAGATTATCTTATCCTTTTATAAATAAAAGAGAATCACTTTTTGAAGTTTATACTTCATCTTATAATGCTTTAATCTTACAGTCATGGTCAAGGTAGTTTATAGTGTATGAGTTATATTTATCAACTAACTACTGACATGGTTTCATCAAGAAATATCTTTCTCCGAAAACGTAATTATGAATAATCTTTAAATATTTATGCATTTTTAATTAAATATTTATATTTATCTTCATAGATCAATAAATAGGAAGCCAATGTATCATTTGAAAATTTTGAATCATAATCAGAATTAGATGATTAATAAGTTTGTACCATATCTTCTTCTACCATGAAGAAAATATTTTCTTTAATATTTGATTCTTCCTTTTATAAATAATATTTTGAAGTTATTCTAGTGTCTTCAGAAACAATCCTTATAGGCTTCATTTCTCTTTTTCTTATATGTTAATAATATCCATTTTTCTAATATCTCTTATCTGGATTTTTTTCATCTTTTAGATTAGGACAATCTAGTATGATATAACCCATTTATTTCATTCCTAGCATCTTACTTTTATTGAGTCTTTCTCATCCTTTTTGAAGGGATTTATAAATCCTATTTTCTTATTATAAAAAATTGTTAACATTCTAGCTAATTGAGCCAGTTTAATTTCAGAACCAGATGAATCTTACTTATTTTCTTTTTTAACTTATTTATTTATTTTTCTACTTCTTTTATGAGATGTTACGTTTCGAGAAGTATTATCCTTTTTCAAAATAATTTTATGATCGTTATATTTGTATTTCATTTCAACTTCATACATCATCAAAGTACTAATTAGTTCTTTCATGGCCAGTTATTTGATAGGTGATGATTGTTGAATATTATCAAATATATCATTAAATTTTGAAGGTATCACTATGAGTACATTCGAAATGTGATCTAATTAATTGATGGTTTCTTTTAAGGCAATAACATTATTCACAATTTATATAAGACTTCCATTCATCTATCAAATTCATTATCCATCAAATATTATGAAGGTGTCAAACATCATATTTGATGTTGCATACATCATTTTTCCTATATTATATGTTCTTTCATAGGCAACTAAAATAGTTTAAAACATTTCATAAGTTGCAGGGCATTATGAGACATGATTTAATTCATCTGGTCTAAGAATGCAAATAATTTTATTCATATAACTGGAGTTCATATCATATTCTTCATTAGTTTCAAAATCCCATGATTCTTGTTTCTTAGGAATTTAATAGGGAGTAGTAATCTTCGAATAAACTCTAAATCCAATATTTTTAAAATTAATGATCATCCTTTATTTCCAGGACCCATAATTTTCACCATTGACGTATGGAGCACGAACAATGGAAACCCCTTCTGTGGGATCATCCATTTACATCCTTATGAAATCCTTTAATATTTTACCTTTCAACAGCTTTATCCAAATTCATTCCTTTGATACCAATTGTTAGGTTGAACTATTCCAAACACAAAATAGGGGGGGTGAATTTTGTATTTTAAAAAACCCTTCTAGAATTATGAATTTCAACACTCTCATTTAACTAGAACAGGTAAGATTTTTTTACTTCTGATTAAATAATATGTCTTGGAAAAATTAAAATAAAAAAATAAGTGTTTATAATAGTTTGGGACACAAATATCACATAGTCCACTCTATCGAAAGATCTCTCTATGAGGTTGGTAAAATTCACTAGTCTTGTCCACTTATCCCAAGACCAAAATTCCACCAACTGAGTGTAGGTAGTTGAAAACTTTAAAAATAAGACTAAAAAAATCTTATGGTCTTAAACAGATAAATGATTATCCATAACATAGATTGAGAATCTGTCACTCCACTTCAACTGAGTACAAGTAGTCAAAAAATAAAATAAATCCAAAATAGATTTGATTTTTCATAACAAATTGATCTTCATAATTGCAGAATCATGAAACAGACAATTTAGGGATCTTCTTCTTCATAAATACAATATTCAAGATGAAATAAGAATGAAGATATCGGGTTGCACAAGATATCTTCGATTTTAAGAACACTAATAAGATAGAGTAGCAACACACTTACAGTATTGAACATGTATGTCACCAAAGTGTAGTCCTCTTCCAGAGTCGTTCGGTCTCTATAACACTATGTATACGATCAGAACAAATATTGAATAATAATGAAAAAGTTATTCACTATAGATCATATTAGGAAAATAACACTTGAAGAAATATTTAACGAGCCCCCTGCATCTGAAATTCCCAATCCAAAAATGACTCCTGATAAGCTGTAGAAATTCGATACTGAATTTCTTAGGGGTTTCATAACATCTCTTAAGAATTGTAATAAAATTTTCAATTGAATAGAGTTAATTGAATCAAATAAATTTATATTAAAAATGGTCTAAAATGTGATTGAAAAAAACCTATAATTCATTTATTTCCATTGCAGAAATCATGGAAAATATCACCAAAATTAATCTTCGATGATGAGATGTCAAATGTAGGGTTCCTTCACAAAGTGAAAAAAAACCGAACATAGCTTTCAGCTACATAGAATCCATATTCCGAACATAAGGTTGACCATGTTGGTTTGAGCATAAAAGTAATGTTGATGATGCAATCATTTCTATTTATAATGTATGGTTTATTACTTACATAGTTTTATTTAACCATAATTTATTCTCTTTCCAAATGTAAGGTTCCTTTAAAACCTAAGGTTCTATTACCATAATTTTATTATAATGTAAGTATGATTAACCATATGTACTGATCTGAATATAGGGTTGAGAAACAATAATATATTATTCTAGAACATGGTTGATTACAAACGTAGGTACCACGATCCATATGTGTTGTAAAAAGTGTCAGGTTGATACTATAGGTTAAGCTAAACCCTGTAGGGTATGAACAGAGTTCCTAGAATGCTCAAAAACATATCATGGACAATTTTAAAAAATATTTCATGTGAATTGAAAGACTGAAAAAAAATTTCAGAATAAATAAAAATAATATTAATACCTTGAAATACAATTAATGTAAACTCATTAGTAAAACAAACGTGGGTATTTAAGAGAATCAAAATAATCATAAATTATAGAGTATTTTTGAGACAATAAATGCCCAGAAAAATTAGGCACAAGTACCCTTTTCTAAGGATTGAGGTCCTTTTGACTATTTTATAGGTGTGAGTTTGATTTAAAATATAGTTATTATGTTTTTTAGCCATCAGTTGGGTGTTCACAAGGAAGTTATTCCAAATATGACAATATGATGTAGCTACATAAACAATGAGTTCTTAGAAATTCCTTTTGGTGTGGCTAGTATGCCCACTATGTTTATTTCCATTATAAACTATATCTTCTAACCATATGAGGAATTACTTATAGTATTCTTCATCAGTGAAATACACATTTACTATATTTTTGAGTAGGATAAGGTTGATTATTTGAGGTTTTTCCATGACTTACTTATGGATAACCAACTTTATTGGAAGATTCAAAAGCTTCATATTTGGATTTTTGAGGTTCACTTTATTTTGAATTTCATCTTTTTTTGCATGGGTTAGTTTTTGATTTGGTGAAGATTGATGCATTTATTTCTTAGGATCCACCAAATATCATGTTAGAGGGGTGGAGTTTTTCTAGATTGGCATGGTACTATAAGAGGATCATGGATAACAATACTAGGATAACATCCTCTTTCACTACCTTGACAAGGAAAGGTAATAAATTTACCTAGAATGATAAGTGTCATATATCCTCTGAGGATTTTAAAACGAGGTTGATTAGTGCTCCTATTTTGAGACGACTGAAGAAGGTCCGTGAGTATATAGTGTTTTGTGATGCATCTAGATTTGGGCTCAGATGTGTGATAATATAGAAGTTTGAAGTGATCCATTATGTTTTGAGGTAGTTGAGACCCCATGAGAAGAATTACATGAACCATGAATTAGAGTTTTAAGTGGTAGTTTTCACCTTGAATATGTGGAGGCATTATCTTTTTGGTGAGCATTTTATTTTTTACTCAAACTATCTGAGTCTGAGGTACAACTTCACCCAAAGAGATCACAAATAGATATGGTATCATTAGTTATATTTACATTAGGAATATAATTTAATGTTATAATGTAATCTAAATAAGGAATATGTGGTGGATGATTCCCTTAGCAGGTAATCAATTTCTCATTTGTTGGGGGAGGCGTCTCAGTAGTTTTCATTATTATTAGTGACGTTGGTAAAGGATAGGGGTGTATCTTATCAATATTCATTGGTGGTGACTCCAACACATCTTTATAATGTGAGAGTGGATCATTTGGGAGTAAATTACTTTGAGATTCTTTATGGAAAATATTATTAGGAGCTGTAATAGATGCATTTTTTGATGGGGGGGAGAAAGATATCCTTTTGTAAGGCTGAACTGTAGTTTCAATCTTATTTCCTCATAAACTATTTTGGTACTTTCATACATTCCCCTTATTTGTGCATATGAGTGTAGAAAATATGTACAATAAATGTTAGTGGTAGTTTTTTTGGATGGGACATAAGAACCTATTTTTACTTTTTTTGGAATAAATTAAATTTCTTTAATTACTTGGTTACACACAACCCCAAGTTTTAACATGCCACAACAAACTATTAATATTATTATTTAAACATGAACATTATTACCTATATATTAAACATGTTGGGATGAATATTAATTAACCAATTTTAAATATTAACTAAAATTTTTTATACAAAGAAAAAATATTGATAAAAAATAAATAATATTTTCTAAGGACTATATATTTAAAAATTATTATTTTCTCAAAAAGTTGTTATTTTTTTTGACAAATAATAAAATTAATTTATATCAATTTCATAAATATAATTTGAAAAATTAACATTAATTATTTAATTCAATATTTCAAAATTAATGGGGTGTAAATTTTTAGTATTTTTTCTGAAAAGTTTAATCTCTTGGTCAATAGTTAAAAGTACTTGTTTTTAATGAAAAATAAAGTTTCATTTAATGAATTAATAATGTCGATGTTTCTTTTAAAATTTGTTTAAAAGTAAATCAAGTTAAATTATATATCTATTAATTTTATTTATGTAATTCTAATCATTTTTCATATATTATTTTGATATAAATTTTTTTAAACTTTTGAATGATTTCACTTTGGAAAACTGCTTTCTCATTGTGACCACATGTTTAAATTTAAATTATATTTTGAAATACATGTTATTTTCATGTTGAAAATATGATTCCATATTTGTAATGATAATAATAAATATTATCTAATAATTTCAACTTAATTCTTGAACTTAATTAATAATAATAAAATTAAAAACGTTTATTGCTGTTAATATAAAAATGGGTTTACTGGGGGTTAAACTAAAAAGACAAGAGTTAAATATAACCCAAAATATTTACAATAATTTTTAATAGAAAAATATAGGCCTTTTATATTAAGAAAATATATTGGTCCAATTTGGATCCATTTGGCGTAAAACAAATGTGGGCACACCTTTTTCTTTTAAAAAACTAAAAGTGTGGCACTCACCTCACTTATAAAAGGACACCCATCTCATCTCATTTTCAAACATCCAAAATAGTTTGGTTTAGATTATAAATAAAAAAATCCATTCTTTTTTTCCTTACTCTCTTACTATAATAGTTATATTTGATATGAAATTCATCATAGGAATGATTTTTTTGCAAACCCAAGGAGGTTATTCGAAGAAGAGGCAACATTCATCAATAATATTTTTTTGTATTTTTTATTCCTTATCCTCATTGGATTATTATTAAACCACTATGATATAATAAACTATGTATATAACATATAATTATAGGTTTTTATGTTATGTTGATGACATGCATCAGTCACATCTTACTTGAAATGGTAAATGATAATCTTTCTCATGTGTATGGTGGACTACTGCCTCGTAAACTGATGGGAAAATTTTCCATCAACACCTCTCATGGTTGGGTATGATAATGTATAACATACATATATATATATATGATATTTTTCCCACAAATATACTTATTTAAATATATTATCTCATATAACTTTTTTACTTTCCATTCCTTACAGAATACGATAACATCGTTCTTATGCACGATGAACTACCACCCCAGAAAGCATCATGATCCATTTTTCTCATAAATTATAAATGGAAGGTAATATTGGAAAAAATTAATGAATATAAATGATATATATGAAATATGTATTATTTTTAATGTTAAAATACTATTTACCTTTCTATTTTTCAGCCGTCAAGGAAATTGAAATAACGTTCATGTGTACGTGTGGCCTACCATATATTTGAACGGTATATTAAATTTTCTATCTCTAAAATTTATGGATAAAACTAAATAAATATATAACAAATATATATTATAATTATATAATATTTTATGTTAATAATAGTTTTTAACCATGATAAAATTTGGATGACCAAAAATAAAAAATAAAATCAAACATGAAGAACAAATCAATTATTACTTGAGACATGACTTTAACATGGAATTGTTAATAAACCAGTAATAGATGGTCAAAATTAAAACATATATGGTATAATATATATAATTATTTCTATTCAATATATGAATAATAAATTTATATTTACTATATAGATGGTTTTAACGTGTTTTAAAGATGTATATACTTAAGGTAAGATATTTTTACCTCTATTTTATACTTTTCAGACATGAAATGTTATGAAAAAATATTATTTTATGAGGTGTATATAGACCCTAATTGACATTTAATATAATAAAATTATTTATTATTATGATATTTTGATTTTCATTTCATGTTATTATTTCATTGGGGATTATGATTCAATGTTACCAACATGGAAATTATTTTATGATACAATCTCATTGTTTATTAGGATTGTTTATGATTATGTTTTCGATGATGAAATTCTATTATACATCATTCCAATAATGTCATGATATTTTTTATCCTCTAGTAGTTTCTTGATAATACCTATTTTGTCTTTATTTTACTCTCTTTATGTACTCAAAATTCCAAAATATTGTTTTTAATAAAAATCATATTTATTTCTCTATTCTATTGAAAACCAAATTTCATCAAGAACCATATTTTCAAAAAATGATTCAAATTTTTTTTCAACACTATCTAAAATATATATTAAATATTTTTTTAACCATGTTTTATTTGTTATAATATTTTTGAAATAAATAGCCAATTCCTTTATAAAAAAGGATCGTTTGGATTTTACACAAATTGTAAAAAGAGATTTTTTTCAATGTGTATGACATGAATGGAATTTTACAACATCGTGAACATTATTTTCTTTTAATATTTATTTATATTTTTTAATGATTATTTTAAAATAAATTAATTTTGAGAATATTTTATAAATTTTTTATTTAAATAAGGTTATTTTTAATGATATGATATTTTCCTGAAGAATTGTTCCAAGGGAGTTTACATTGAAAATAATTTTCCTTATAATTTGACATACTATGATGATAGTTTTTATTTACTAGGGATATTATTCAAGGATACCATTCTTCATACATCTTTTGATGATTTATTTTTAAAATGAAAATATTTTTACAATACCTGTTTCTCTTACATGAGTTATACCATGATAAAATTCTTATGAAACACCCTTATTTTTTCCATAGGTTATGATTTGGTAAAATGATGAAATGCTTATTAAACTTAATTCCTCTCCATAAACTATGTTCGTTTGAAATTTTCATGAAACCTATTTATTTTTATGGGTTCTGATATATTTCTTTCTTTATGATCAGATGGAATATATATATATATATATATTAAATTATGTGATGGGTGGGACCTATATCTCCCTCTAATGAATTGATTAATGATTGATATATCATGGGAACAATTGGAATGCAATGAAGAGTAAAGCTAGTTCAATAAGATAATATATCCACTATGATAATCATAGGAGTGAACCTTGACAACTATGATGTTTTGGGGTATGAAACCATCTTACTATGATAGCCTCATCAATAAGAATTAGACTAATAAAGAAATTTTTTTCTATGATTATGTGTATGAAAAAATTCCATGTATTATGCTATATTTTTATGATGTCATGGTTAATGTTATTTGATTATTTTAGGATTCATATCTTATTATGTACAAAAATTTATTTCATGACCTAATATTATGATCTTTTATAAGCAGGGTATGGTTTTCAAATGTTATTCTCATGTTATTATTCCATTCTGATCATGTTATGTTTATTTATCTTCATTATTTTCCCTTAATAGTAATTTTATCTCTCCATTTCTGATGTTTAATTTCCCATGGTTATGAATATATTTATTATGTATTATTTTTATAATAATGGTTATAGTTTTGATTAACTTAGTTGGATATGAAATAGTTAACCTATGAAATAACTATTTATGTTTCTAGGTTTCTGAAGGAACTAGAATTTTATGATTTTCAATTATGTGTTTGTGTAATGTAATTAATTTCTATAAAAAGTTATGTAATGTTTATATTTGAAAATAATGGGTCTTTATAGATGTTATCGTAAGAAAAAATCCAGTAAACCTATGGAAAATAGGATGATAATAATTATTTTGGGAACCCTTAGGATAAGCCTATGTATATGGTAACATCATAATGTTTTGTTAAATAATAGATTATAAGGTTTACCTATGAATATATCCCTTTCTAGATACTTCAAGTTGACATGGTTTTGGAAAATACGTACTTGGGGTTAATAAATCTGAAAAGGCACATCATGATTGACTTTAGCATTGCCTGGTGCATGACAATGGGGCCTACTTCACAACTAGCATGATAATCTAAGGTGATATTATTTGGAAATTCCCATACTCATTACGAATTAATTTAAATTATTTAAATAGATTATGAATATGAATGACCTAGGATAAATCTAAGGCATCATATATTAAAAATAATGTTTCATTATTTAAACATCATATATTTGATTATTCATTATTTTATGGTTCCCCGTAAAGATTATTATTTCTTATATTATGATTTTTGGTTTTAATCAAGGACTGGAACATAAAGGAATATTGTTAATGATGAGTTTGAAAGATAATTCAATGGTTTTAGTTATGAGAAACCAAATTACATTTTAGTTTGAATTAAGAATATCACATCAATTCTCACACAACATTCTAAAGACATGAATCATAATAAGATTCCTAATGATAAAATGTGGGAATAATGTTGTTTTTAGTCATTCAGGAGGAAATGTTTGACTTATTTTAGTGGTTCCACTGATTCTATAGTTTCTAACCAATATAACAGTACGACTGAATTGATATTTTCCATTCTCCAGTATTCAAAATAGGAAAAATTCATTTTAGTTGTGTATCATTTAGAAGGTGAATAAGGTCACTGTTTCTCTCTCATAATAAATACAACGGAACATTATCAAATTGAATCAATGGAATGGTAAGAGTTATGGAGAATTTTTTTCTATAATTAAAATTCTTGAATTTTTCAGTTTAAAATGGAGAATTAATTTCTTTATCCAATGTAAAAAATATGATGAATCTTTTTGAACCTATGAGAAAACTTTTGCAAGACTTTTTTGGTACACATATGAAATTATCATTAATCCTTAGAGTAAGGTAGGTTGATTCTTCATTATCTTGGGAACAAATATTTGAAGGGAGTTATCCATAAAGAACTTCAATTAGTTATGAATAAATCAATCAATTTGATCTCAAATAGGAAATGGAGATTGGATTTACCCATTAATCTCATGGTTTTTACATTAAAAGGAAAATATTGTTCAATAGAAACATTAAAAACTTAAGAGAAATGAAGATGATCCTTCCTTTATGGTTGAAGTGTATAGGGAAACATATAATAAATTATCTTAAGGATAATAGTATATATTATAATTTTGGAATGGACGGTTATCTAGATATCTAATGCTAATGTCGGGGGCAGATGTTATCTAATGATGAAAATAGAGATAAAGATCTTATAATTTCACTACCCAAAATCCAGAGTTTCAAATGAATAGAGTAAGAAAATTTTGTTAACTGACCAAATATGAAGGTTAATGGTGACGATCAATTTCTATAACATATTAAGGTGATAGATTATGGGAAAATTCATATGATAAATATTTCTGATAAGTAGTGTGACATTTATGTGGTGAAAGTGACACTTATCATCCACTCATGAGCTTCTATTTTCATATTTAACACTGGATAATCTAAATAATTAATTTCAGAATAATTTTCTAAGGGTTTCAAGATACCACACAAATATTATATATATAATTATTAGTGAAATACCATAAACGTATGATGATTTCATATCAATTATATTATTCCTATCTGATTGTGGTTTATCAGAATGTGCTTCTAAGAGATCTTTCCATTCTTCCTCTAGTTGAATTTTATGTCATCATAAGAATGTATTTTATTTATCTACCCAAGTTCCACATTAATTTTTGTTGTAAGAAATTTTCATTTGATATTCAAAACTAACATATGACCATTTATTAGTGAGCCAATAAATATGAACTTCTGATGGAAATCACATCCATCGTATGGGTTTTTATTTTATTCAAGAGTGGAATTTATCTCATATGTTAGGGAGAAACTCAACATTTATTATGTTCCTATTGTTTAGGAGTTTTATGATCATTTTTGAAAAAAATATCCTTCCTCCAAAAAAGAATTTGAGTCCCCAATATAACTTATACATGATGCCACACGTATTTCAAAGACTCCATATATAATGGCTATGATTAAGTTGCAGGAATTGAAAACAAAACTCTAGATTTAAATTGACCAAGGATTCATTCATATAAGTGTGTCACCTTGGGGTACAAATGTTATTTTTATTTAAAATAAATATGGATTTCTGGGTCACTACATTGATTATCAGGAGATGAAAAGAAATAATGATCAATAACAAGTATCCTCTACCCTATATTGATGACCTATTTGATCAACAACATGAAGATCAATACATTTCCAAGATTTACCTTCATTTTTTCATATCATCAATTATGTTTCATGAATGAGGATATTCTCAGAAAAACATTCTACACAATTTATAGAAACATTGAATATAAAGTTATTCCATTTGGTCTTACTAATCCCCCAAATATTTTCATTTATTTAATTAAAAGAGTCTTTTGATATTAACTTTATAAGTTATTTGTTGTCTATATAAATGATATTATTATCATTTTAAAGAGAAATTTTGTTCTTTAATATAACATTATAATTGTACTAAAGACCATAAGGAAAGAAAAAATATAAAAAAATTACAATGTGTGAATTTCGGTTGAAAAGGGTATCATTTTTCATTTATATAATATCAAGAGAGGGTATATTGGTATTTCCAACAGTGAAAGAGGCTATTGAATTTTAGCCCAAATAAACCGTGGTGATAGAGAACCATAGTTTTCTTGGTTTAGAAATATATTATCAATCGATTATGGAGATTTATCATTATTATCTAACCCAATCACCAAGTTAACTTAAAAGGGATCCATGTTCCTCTTGACAGATGAGTTTGTGTAAAATTTCAAAAAATTGAAGAGAAGATTAGTCAGCATAACTTTCCTTATATTACCCTATCACAGAAAAGGGTTTGTAGTCAATCGCATTGCATCCATGAAGGGATTGGGAGGCATTTTTATGTAGAATAAAAATGTTATTTCATATGCCACATTAAAATTGAATTTTAATGTGAAAAAATACCCAAATCATGATTTAGAGTTAACTATGGTAATTTCTTCATTAAATAGATAGAGGTAATATGTTTATCGATAAATTTGTGATATATATACTGATAAAAAAAATTAATGTATATATTAACTTTAATGTTGTTTTATATGTTCTGGAGAAAATTGGTAGAGCTGATTAAATATTATGTCTTCTCAATATATTACCACCCTGGTAAAGTGAACAAGGTGGTTGATGTGTTGATTCAAAAGAATAATTTTAGATTATCCATGATGAGTATAACAAAAGACCCAATATTTCTGTATTTTCAAAGGACAGATATGGAAATCTTGATGGAAGGGGAGAAATCTTATTTGGTTTTATGGAATTCTCAACCATTTATCTGAGTAAAGATTAAAGTGGAACAAAATAAATATATAGATCTATAAAATAAGATTATAAATTTTCATTATTTTAACAATGATAATGATTGAATGATAAGGATTAGTAACCTTGTATGTGTTCTATTTTTATCAGATATGAATGATTTTTTAGAGGAATCTCAGAGTTCTTCATTATATATTCATCCAAGAAGTACGAAGATGCATAGATATTTGAAGGATTATTTCTTGTGTAATGGAATGAAGAGAGATATCCCAATGTTTTTATTTCAGTCCTTATTATGTTTGTAAGTCAAGGTTGACAAAAAAAGTCTAAGGGGATGTTACATCCATTACCCATACCATAATTGATGTGGTAAATAAACACCGAGGATTTTTTTCATCGTATTATCTAAAAATTATAAAGAGAATAATTATATATGGGTTATAGTTGATCATCTTACAAAGTCAGCACACTTCATAACTACTAGAAAATATTTCTCGTTGGATCAATTTTCTAGGATATACATTAAGAAACTGGTAAAGATTCATGGACTAACACATTCAATAGTATCTAATCAGGATCCAAGGTTTACCTTGATGTTCTAGTGAAGTGTTCAGTAAGATATGTATATGAAGTTTAGTTTTATCATTTTGAATCATCCTTATATAGATGGTTATTAGGAGTGAACAATTAAAAACCTATATGAGACGTTAATATCATGTTCATTATATTTTAGAGGTGGTTGGGATCAACACCTTACTCTAATTTAGTTTTTATACAAGAGTCACATTCCATTGAGCATTCATATAGATCCTTATGAAGACCTATATGGAATGATATGTATATATAAAATGTGTTAGAATGAAATTTGAAAAAGAAATTTATTAGGACTAGAGATATCTAAGGAAATGAAATAGAATGTTATAACCATTTAACATCACATAAAGGCATAAGAAATTCATAAGAAAATTTCTACTAAAAATCACTATTGTGGATTAGAATTTGAAGTTAGTGAAAAGGGGTTTCTAAATAATTCCATTGAATAAGCATATGATATTGAGAAATAAATGGAAAATAATACATTGGTATATCCGTCCCTTCAAAATTATTGATTATATCAGCATGGTTGCCTATTAGTTGGATCTTCCACCAATCTTATAACAAGTTCATGATGTATTCCATGAATCTATCCAAAGGATATACATACCAAACCCTTGAAATGTAACAAAATAATAGTTAATACCAATAGATCAATATTTTTCTTATGAGGAACAAACAGTGGAGATTATGGATTACACAGAGAAAGTTCTTTGAAACATGAACACTCACCTAGTAATTGTTTTGTGCTGAAACAACTTGTTTGAGAAATATATATGGGAAACTAGGGATGAAATGATAGAGAAGTATCCTAAGTTTTTTATAAGGAAGTTATGGAATTTATATGGTGAAATTAATTTTTTTTGGGCGAATAATTTAACACCCAAAGTTTTATGATTTTTTTTGAATTAATTAAATTTCATTGACATCATGTGTTACATATGACATTGAGTTTTAACAAACCATTACAAACGATTAATATTATTATTTAAAAAAAATGTTGTTACCTTTTTGTTAAAAATGGTGGAATCAATAAGAATAAACATATATTAAATATTAAGTATAATGGTTTTATATATATAATACATATTGATAAAAATTACTTAATATTTAGTAAAGTGTTTATATGTTTCAGAAATACTATTTTCTATTTTTTTTTGTAAAAAATAATAAAATATATTTTTGAAACTTTTATAAAATTAATTTTAAAAAATATTCTTAATTATTATTTCATTAGATGAAAATTACCAAATGGGTGATTTTTTTTTATTTTTCTAAAAAGATTAATTTTTCGATGAATTATGAAAATACTAGATTTTTTTTAAAAATTCTTTTCGGAATAATGAATTTAAAATATTTTTTTTTAAAATGGGATTACAAGTAAAATTAGTTCAATTATATATATATTAATCAAATTTATTTCATTTGAATAATTTTAAAATTTAATTTTGATATAAAAACATTTAATTCTTTCGAACATTTTATCTTTGAAAAATGATCTCACTGGAATTGTGTGTTTAATTTTAAATTAAAATGTTCTACTTATGTGAATGAAATTTGGAAAAATAGATTCCATATTTTAAATCAGAATTTTTTGTATTATCTAATTAAATTAGTGTTGGGCAAAAATCCCTCAAGGTAACATTGCAGTATTTTTGGGTTGATTGTGTTTGTTGACAAAGCAGGTGTTTCATGAAGAATTGTCGAGTTCCCAAGATTTTGTTGAAAATCATTGTTGACAAATAACGATGAAAAAGGAAAGGACGATCTGGAGGCGGTACAAAAGAGCAGTACAAGGTGGCGCTGTTTCCCTGTGTTTGCCAGATTTTTGGGGTCCAACATTTGGAGTTTGGTGAGCATCGCGAAAAGAGGATTTCGATGAAGAGAATAATTTCATATGGCAAAGGCATGAATTTTGCGAAGATATGATGCATGGTTTGGAAATCGCGAAGACCAGAAGAATGGAGGCAGTGATGCTTCACGATTACGTCAAGCTTTGCGAACGGCAGAGGCTGAAGCGCATCGTGGAGGAGAAGGGCTTTGCGAGAGAGCTTCGCGGCGAAGGCGCGAAGGAATGTTGGGCTTCGCGAGGGAGCCTCGCGTCGAAGGCGCGAGCCGCGAAGGTAAGTTGAAGGTGATTCATCGCGACTACGTCTAGCTCCGCGAATGGATAATTGCCGTGGAGCTTCGCGATTTGGACAGAATTCCTACAGAAACTTTGGAGCTTCGCGATTTGAGATGACGTGGCGTTGACTTCGCGCGGAAAGTTCGTGGGTCGGTGGAATCGCCTATAAATAGAGGCCAACCCCTTCGAGCAAAGCAGAGAGAGAATTTTCAGAGAAAATCCATTGTTCTCGGTTCGCGGAGGTGGTTCGCGAAGGCAGTGTGCTTCGCGAAAGGGGAGCTTCGCGGCGGCTATTCTAGCTCCGCGAAAGGCGTGTGCCCCAAGTTGGCTCGGTGGGCTTCGCGGAGAGGCAGGAGCTCCGCGACGGACTAAGCTTCGCGAGGGCCATTTCTTTGCGACAGCTTGAGCATCGCGAGAGAGCTTCGTGAGAGAGCTTCGCGTGAGAGTTTCGCGAAAAGACAGGTGCTTCGCGAAGGCTTGTTGAGCTTCGCAAAATTGGGATCTTTGTGAAGTAGGGTTCTTTGCGAAGGTACTTTCCAAAGGTAGTTGCCCAGTGATTAGAGGAAAAGTGTTATTCATCAGTGGATGAAAGTTGGTCTATAGCAGAGCATCCATCAACACTTAAGGATGCATGTATTCATGCAAATGAAGAGACCTACAGGTCTATAAACTGTGAGTGAATCCCTTCCAAGAGCAGTGAGCTTAGGAAGAGGAAGAAGGTGATCCTCTCCACCGGCAGTGAGCCAGAGAGAGAGAAATAGGGAGTGACCCATGGGAAAGCAGTGAGCTGACCCTAAACATTGTATAGGCAGTGAGCCTGGGCATAGAAGTGATCTAGCTCGAACTTTGTAATCCACAGCTAGTGAAGTCTAGTGGAATTTGGTACGAACCAGCAACTTGTCGGCGTATACTCCTTGGACGTAGCCCTTAGTGGTGAACCAAGTAAAATATATGTGTCTGCCTTCTTACTTCCATGCATTGCATTCAAAGCATCATCATCAGGTAAAGGAGACATGTGATCACAGTAACCACACAAGTGCAAACAAAGTGACCCTTGTAACAAAGAGGTCAAGATCCAGTGGGGTAGGAAGAACTTTGAAAAAGAATATCCATACCCTGATTCACCCCCCCTCTCAGGGTATATAGGCCCCTATTGACCCTAACAATCAGCATATTTTTTACCATAAAAAAGAGTACAAAGAGTAAAAATTATTTTCTACAGTTAATGTAAAATTGGGTTTACTGGGGTTAAAATAATAACATAAGTGTTAAAAATGACCTAAAACATATAAAATGTAACAATCCCAACCTAAGTAGCCCAGAGTATGTTGTTTTTTTATTACAATGGAATAGATAAAAAAGTTAAAATCTACATGGGTGGATCAATTTAGTATTCTAGAAGAACAAGATATATACATTGCTCCCTTAATACATTGGTAATTAATCATTTAACATTACAAAGGAAAAATAAGCTTTTTCTTCTAAAATTATTAAATTATTTCATCTTCGTAACCTAGTGAAGAAAAAAAAATAGTAATATAAAATGATAAGTACGGTTAATTTATATTATAAACAATAATTAATAATAATTTAATCATAATCAATAAAGTACAATAAAAATGGAATAGAAAATAACTGAAAAATCAATTATCTTTAATCAATAAAATGAGAATAAAAATACACCCATTGATTTTTTTGACAGTAAAAATATCATGGATAATAAAGAATGAAATAAAATTATTAATTATTTCAAATCATTCATCTGTAACACAAAACAATACCATCCAACCCATTTATAATATGGTTTAGGTCACTGTGAAGAAACCCATCTCATTCTGCTTTGAAACAATCATGAAGGGTTTATTACCAAATATTTTTCCTCATGAGAAATATTATTGAATTTATGGGCTATCTATAATTTGGCCCCATCAATATATATAGGTAAAAATAATTTCTTGGATATTTAAATGATCTATTTATTTCAAGAATCTATATACCATATTATTATATCAGTATTGAGTAGAGGGTACATATTTATCAATAATTCCCCAATTAAACAATATATAAAGAAAACAGTGTATGTAAAAATGGTATTCAACTAAAAAGATAACAATATAAATTTTACAATAAATATTTAAATTTAATAAAATATTTATTGAATGCTGATTATAAATAAAAGAGCATTATACATACACCACACATAAGAAATAAGTGGTGAATACAGCATATCTCGCAAAATTAAAAGTGAGATGAGAAAACTGTTACCTTATTTCTTAAAGCATTATGAAATTGTATATAATTTATTAGATAATAAAATTGGATTAATTAATTACTTAATATATTACCAATTAAAAATATAATTGATTTATTATAATTTTATTATGTTCATTTATGGCCATTATGATGAGTTATAGTGATTAATTTTGTTGTTCTGGGAGAATTCGTTTCATGGTTTAATTATCGGTTCCCTTGTGTATAATTATGGGAGTTCTTCTGAAATGAAGGAAAAACTATAGAATTGGAATGGAAGGATATTAATATACTTATATGATTTTAAATACTCCTCATATTAAATTTTTTATATGGTATACTGATTATTCATCAGATAAAACATTAGTGAAAAATGATTAGTTTATTTTTGATATTTTTATGACCAACCTAAAATTGTATAATTTTGTTTAATATTAAGTTTATGTAATAGTTATATAAAATTAAATAAGGTTTAATACACATATTATAATCTATTTTAGTAATAAACTGGTTATATGACCTTCCTTGAAGGCGGTAATGAGAAACGAAAACTCATCGTCGACGAAGGCAGTGAATCGAGACATTACAGTTGATGTTTTCATTTATAGAATTAAAATGAGAGGAGAAGTGATTTTATGAAAAATATTAAATTAAAAAAATACTAGTATATAGATAATATTGGAGTTTACATACCACTTTGGATAGGTGATGTGATGAGAGGACAAGTAATGAGAATAAATTAATAGAGAAAGAAGGCAGATTTTGCCTCTTAAACATTATCTCATTGGGTACCTCTTCAAGACACATGGAATTAAAATTTTAGTAATAATAAAAATTATTGTACGTGAGTAATTGTATTGAGAAGGTTTTTGAGCATAATTTATAAAATCTTATAGCCTTAGAAGGCTTGAAGATAAGGGTTGTTTTATATTATTTTATTAATTTATTTATTATTTTGGATCAAGACTATTAATAGTGTTGATTGTCATGAAAGAGTGAAGAAAATAGTGCATTTAAGTTCTAACTAATGGGTTCTTACATCATCCATGAATAAAAAATTCATGTATTTGGCTTAAAATGCTAAATAGTGTAAATTAAAATATTTCACTATTCACAAAAATTCAACAATTTCAGAAAAATACCTAAATTCACCCAAACAATTTTTCGATGTCTAGATTTTTAAATTCGACTCCATTTTATGAAAATAAATTTATAAATTTTAGATATTAAATTTTTAATTATAATTATCATATATCTGAAAAATATTAATTTTAATATTATAATTTTTTTACCACCCTCTGAAAAATTACATATGATATCATTTAATGATATTATAACTATAATATCAAGAAATAATAATTTATTAATCTCTTTATTTAAAATAAATATTCTATTAAATCATAATATTAATTATAAAATTTTAAATAAATAACTACATTTCAAAAAAATATTAACTCTTAGTGTATCATTTAAAAAATATTTATTTACTTATTCAATATTATAAATATATCATATTTTCATAAATGAGATAATAAAATTTTATTTATAATTCAATTGGTGAGGTTATTCTTCTGATAGACACATTAATATTTCAAATAGTCTCATTACAATTCCAATGACCACGTTAATATTTAATGGTATATCACAGTTTGTTTAATATCAATTTTTCATGAACCATAAGCTATTGAATAATTTGAATTTATTTAAGAAGGTACATACCATAAAATATTGGGGTGTTATATTATTTCATTATTCAATAATTTTGTCCTTAAAAATTTTCATGAACATTTCCTTTAAAATAGATGAGGGTGGTTCCCCTTTATAGAATTCTACAGTTCCCATGTTGCTTATTCCATTTTATTGTTTCAATATAAAGCCTTTTCCAGTCAAGTCGTATGATTTCTCAATAATTTCTATTTAGTTCCTAGAATAAAGATTGGATATTCATTGAAAGAAAAGTCATGTAATATTTCTATTACTTTATAGGTGAGTAAATTTGTTGGGTCTAACGTGTACTTAGTTAACAGTGATATGTGGAACACAACCTAAAATTTAAAGATACATGGTGGCATTTCTAATCAATAAGCTACAGATCCAATTATTATGAAACTTTAAAATGGTAAAATGTACATATGGATATGTTTCCCTTTCTTACCAATCCTTTTAACACCCTTCTATGGAGATACATTTATAAATACATTATCTCCCACTTGAAATTCTAAATTATTTCTCTGATTTTCAGAATAACACTTTTTCATACAATGAGATACTTTAATATGAGACTGAATAGTATTTAGAATTATTGTTTTATATTAAATAAGTTTTTCATCTATAAGTTTCCTCTCACTAACTTCATCCTAGTAAGTTGAAGGATGACATCTCTTTTTAAATAAAACTTCATATGGTGTAATTTTAACACTATAATGCAAACTATTATTATAGGAAAACTCTAAACAAGATTAATAATGATCCCACGTGCCTTGAATGTAAAGTGGAAAATATATCAACATGTCGTAAAATGTTTTAATAGTCCTTTCAGACTATCCATTGATTGGAGGATGATAAGCAGTACTGAAATGAAGCTCAGTATCCAAATCCTTTCGAAGCCCCTTATATAAGTTTTACGTAAATCATGGATCATGGTCCAACACAAAAGATAGAGGTGAACCCTGAATTTTTAAAACATTATTATTATAATTCCTTACTAGACACTAAATAGGTAAATATTATTTTATAGAAAAAAAATGTGCCAATTTTTTAAGATAATCAATAATAATCCGTACCACATCATTTTTTTAGGTGTCATTGGTTTTCCTATAAAATATTCTATCACAATGTCATCCCACTTATACATAAGAATAGGTATAGGTTAAATGACTCCACTAGGATGTTTCCTCTTAGAAATCACTTATTGAAAACTAATCATATTGACACATAGTCGGTAATTTCACACATCATATTATCCCACCAAAATGTTTCCTTAAGATCAATATACATATTTGTACTACCATGGTGTCTAGAGAAATTTGATCTATCATCATCACCTAACAGTTCCCTTTTTTATCTTAGGTATTTATTGAACACTTAACCTCTTTCAAAATTTTGTAATTCCACCATTATATATGAAGTATTCTAATAGTTTAATCCACATTTATCTCACCTTTCAACCAGAGAGATAATGCCTCAATAAATATAGAGAAGAGATTATGGATACTAACTTAAGATCATGAGTTGGATAATTTTGTTCTTGAATCTTCAACCATATTGATCCACATTTAATAAATTTAGTTTTTTATATAAGAAAAAAACCCTGTCTTTTCTTTGATGAATCACTTTATAATACAAACCCATCTTTTCTTGACGGTATAGTCCACATTAATGCATTGACCAATCTTCTATTTAATTATTCAGAACATTGTGCACATTAATTTATTCAAATGAACATAACCCCTTTTTGTGGGAGATTGAATAATATGTTATTCAATGGGAAAAAAATTATGAATGACACACTGATAGTAGCCTACTAAACCAATAAAACAATGTGCCTCAGTTATGTTCATTGTATTAGGAAACTCTTGGAATAACTCAATCTTCATTTGATCAAACGATATTTTTTCCATACATATAATATGACCATGAAAAGATATTTATTCAATATAGAATCAAACATTATAAATTTTCCATATAACGCATTCCCCTTTAGGGTATCAATAATGATATGCATGTCATTCTAATAGTCATCACATGTTTTTTAATATACCATAATATCATAAATGAATACCAGAATAAAATCATCATGATATTCATTGAATATTTTTTTCATCAAATCCATAAAAATCAAGAGTGAATTTATAAATAAAAATATAATTAATATAAAAATGAAATGTCCTTACCTCATCAGAAAAGTTATCTTTATAATTTTTTCATTCTTTAATTGCAACTTCTCATACCCATAAAAAGGTCAATCTTTGAAAAATATTATTATCAATGAATTTGATCAAAAAATCATCAATTTATGGTATAAGATACTTTTTATTTATTATTATTGCATTCATTTCTCTATAGTAATTATACAACCTCATGGATCCATATTTCTTCTTAGTAATGAGAAAACAGGATCCCCATGGAGAAACATTATGGCGAACAAATACCTTATTGGTAAATTTCTCTTTTTGTTTCTTCAACTCAACTAATTCTGAAGTGTAAATTATATAAGGAGTCCTTGATATTGTTCTTTCATCAAGGATTAAATAAAAGGTAAACTCAAGTTCATGATTTGTGGGGTTTTCATGTAATTTCTCAAGAAATATATCAATATATTCCTATAAAATTGGGACATCCTCGATTTTATGTTTATATTCCACATCCCAAGATATTTTTTTCTCTTCCTCCACTAGAATTGAATATAGTAGATATACTAGGTTTGGATCAATACAAGATTCATATGATGATTTTTCTTATATAAAGATAAGGAATTATACATCTTTCTCACAAATTAAAATTTTATTATTCTTATAATGAAATTTCAAATAAAATTTTGAAATCCAATCCATACCTAGGATTATATCAATGTAAACCATTTTTATGATGATAATTTGAGAAAATAAATCTTTTTTATATGCTATAATGGTGACATCCTAACACATTATTGTTTCAATGAGACATCCCTTGGGAGTTTTGACAGAAAACTCCATTATTAAATCGAAAGGTAAATATATAGATTTTTGAGAAAAAAATGTGTAGATATAAATGAATGAGATTATCTAGAATCAAATAATGACTTGTATAAATTTGAAGATAGGATTAATGTACCTACTACCCCATCATTGGGTAATTATACCTCAGTTTTAGTGATCACATAATATTGTGAATCTCCCCTTGGTCTCTTCGGTGGTAGATTACCATGATTCTTGTTATATTTATTTGAATAATTCCACACTTATTTACTTTTAATGAATAGAAGATAATTTATTTATGTATTCCCATTTCATTCATTAGCTCAATGACCCTTTTTATGAACTATTAAAAATCCCATTAATTTCAATAATTTCCTATGATTATTATTTTTTCAATTTTTTCATAAATGAATTTTTTGTTTCCTTATTCATATATTATTCATTTAATTTTTAATTATTATTAGAATAACTCATCTTCTATTCATTTACCTTGAAAACCGATGATTGATAAAATTAATTCTTCATTTTTATGGCACATAATATTATTTAATAATACGATGAAAGTTTTTAAGAAGACAATTCCCTTAAGAAACTTGGATTATGACCATGAATGAAATGATCAATATTTTTCCAAATCACATATATATTTTTTTGTTAACCTGGATAGACTTGTGAAGGTTGATCATAATTCTTACAAATCTCTTCTTCTCGTTTCTTTAGTCTATGGCATTTTCTCTTCATTTATGTTTTTTTCTCACTAGGGAAATATTTTTTCAAGAATGTTTCTCTAAATGTTATTTATTCCATGTCTTCAAATTCATTTCCTCATTAGTATTCTAGATGAAAAAACATCATTGATCAATATATCCCTTGATGAAATATACCACTAGAACTACCTTTTCCGATTCATCACATCCCATTGATATTAATATCTTTTCAAGGGACTTGATCCATTTCTTATATACCACTATATTACCACTAAATAATGTGGGATTATGTCACATGAAATGATCAAATATAGGTATAGTATTGTTATTTTGTATAAATTGAGTAATATTTCAAAATATAATCTAGATATTATAATCTACAACACTAACTGTGTTGATTTTCTCAGTGGGAAAATCCCTACTTTTTCTGAAGGCATTGATTATCTTCTTTCTATTAGGAGCCGTCACTAAATAATAGAACACACTGAGTTATCCCATAAAAAAAATGAGAATTGAGCCAAAAAATAAAAATTTCTATAATGGGAATATTTTTTAAATACTATAAGGAATTATTATAGTGCTCACATTGGTTATGATTAATTTATAATCTATTTCCCAATTTCTCTACTAAACTTTATATGATATCAACTGTAATAACACCACCCTTGTAATCTAGAGTCTATGGTTATGTTATTACAGTGGAATTGATACAAGATATCAAATCACCAATGATTGATCATAATAGTAGTCATGAATAACTATATATATTCATGGTTCCCTTAGAAACTTGGTAATTAAATATAAAACAAAAATAAATAAATAATAAACTTATCCCTTAACACATATTCATTGAATTCACCTTCATATCATAGGGAAGAATAAATAATATGGTGAGATCAAATTCTTATCATGTTTTACATATAGTATAAACATTAATAAATATAAATTTAATCATAATAAATAATAAATAATCAAAATCTAAATGAAATTAATTAAAAAATACATTCCATTTAATCAATAAATTTAGAATGAAAATGAATCCATATCTTTTTTCCTAGTTAAAATATCATGGACAATAATAAATAAAATATTAATGACGAAAATTATTTATTATAGAACATAATGTTTGTGGGACATGAACCACTACCATTATTAGCTTTCACAAGGATGTTTATGTCTATTTTTAGAAACCCGTCTGATATTGTTTGAAAACAAACCCATAGGGTTTGTCACTAAATGTTTTATCTCAGGAGACCTGTTGATGCATTGATGGGATATAAATAATCAAGACAAAAACATGTCTGAATGTACACATAATTACTCAAATATCAAAATTTTATACATAATTCACCAATCAATACGCTTTATCAAAATATCCATATTTATTAGATTATACAAATTTATCAATGATTCCCTAGTTAAAAAAAATTCCAAGTAAGCACTGTATGTAAAAATTGAATAAACCAATGAAAACAATTATATACATGATACAATAAATATGTATATTTAATGAAATATTTAATTAATTATGATCATAAATAAAAGGGGAAGTATATATACACCACACAAAATAAATAAGTGGTGAATAAAGCATATCTCATAGAAATAAAAGTGAGATGAGAAACACATTACCTTATGTCTGAAACTGTTAATCACCTATACATAATTTCATAGATAATAAAATATAACTAATTACCTACATAATGAAAAACAAATTTAACATATATATTATTTTTTTAATTTTATTAATTTCATTTATGGCAGTTTTGATCATTTATAATTTTTTATTTCGTTGTTCTAGGAGCGTTTTCTTCATGATTTTACGGTCGATTTCATTGTGTGTAATTATGGGAGTTCTTTTCAAATGTAAAGGAAAACTTCATAAGTGTAATGTAATGATATAATATACTTCTTGGATTTTAACTGGTCCTCACATATCCTTTTCTTATATTATAGGAGGATGATTCATTAGATAAAATATTAATAAAAAATAAATGTTTATTTTGTCCGTTTTTTCAACCATTAAGAAATAATATAATTTTATTTAATATTATATTTATATACTTTTTATATAACATTATATAAGTTGTAATAAAAATATTATAATATTTTTTAACTATAAAAATGATTTTATTAATATCCTTCTATGTGGTAATGAAAAATTAATCATGAAGGCGGTGGATCGACACCTCATTGATGATATTTTCATTTTTATAGTTAAAAGCAGAGGTGAATACATTTTATGATTAATATTATATTAACGAAATAAAATTATTGTATATATATCATACAGGAGTTACGATTCTACTTTGGATAGGTTATGTTAAAAGAGGATAAGAAATAAAATGAAATTAAAAGAGAAAGAAGGTTGACCTTACCTCTCAAATATTTTCTCCCTAGGAACCTCCTTAAGCCACATGGATTTCGTCTCTTTGTATGAAAAAAGTACTTGAACATGGAGAATAAGATTGTCAAGGTATTTGGGACGAGTTTTTAAAAACATCAAGGCACAGAAAGTCTGAGAAGTGGTGTTTTTTATTAATTTATTCATTTTTTTGTTGTGGATGAACACTATATAAAGTGTTGATTATTGTGACTAAGTAGATTAAATTGTTAATGATATTTATAAATAATGGTTTATTAAATCTTCCATGACACACTAATTCATGTATTTGGAAGAAATTGTGAAATGCCGTAAAATACTGAATTTTAATATTCACAATAAATTCAACTATTTCATAACCATCCCCAAAAATTTAACCAAACAATTTTTGGAAGAGTAGATTTACAAAATAGACTCCATTATATGAAAATAATTATCCAGATATGAGAAATTTAATTTCAAATTAAAATAATCATTTATTCTAAAAAATAACAATTATAATATTATAACCAATTTTCTAACAAGTTCAAAAATTAATTATGGTCTCATAAAATTATCTTATAATTGTAATACACAAAATATTATTTTATGAATATATTTTATCAAAACAACTTTTATTTTAAATCATTATATTAATTAAAAAATTGTAAATAAACACTTATATTTTATAAAAATACCGTCACATATTTTATAATTTTTAAAACATTTATTTACTTATTAGGTGTTATAAATATATTATATTTTCATTTATGAGATAACTAAATTATATTTATAATTTCATAGGTGAGGTTATTACTCTAATGGTCCCATTACTATTCTTAATGGTAACATTACTATTATAATGACCATGCTAATTCTTAATTGTATATCATGGTTTGTTTAAGTTTGATGTTGTGTGACACATATGATACCAAATATATTAAAATTATTTAAGAAAATACATACAAAAAAATCTTTTTGTGTTATATAAAAAACACATTTAGTGGCCATATTTCTACCATATATATTCTAGTATCAATAGTTGTCTATTTTTATCCTTTTAATGAGAAAGACATGGTTATACCTTTTTATTTCTAAATATTTCAAGTGTGCCACTCCCCTCACTTATAAAAGGCCACACCCTCTACTATCCTGTACAGAAATAAAAAACCACTTGGTTTATACAATACCTACCAAAATGCATTCTTTAATTCCCTCATATCATCTTAGAGGAATTATTTTTATGAATAATACATCATAGAAAGGATTTTGGTGAAAACCCAAGAAGGCTACCCGAAGAAGATGTAAAGATATTAAAAAAGAGTATTTATATTATTTTTCCCATCGTGGGATTAGATTCTTATTAAACCATGATGATATAATAAACTCAATATATTCACTATAATGTGATATATTTTTTGTTAAGGTAATGACCTATATCCATCTCTTCTTCCCCCAAATGGGAAATGATAACGTCGCTTGTGTGTATAGTGAACCACCACCTCGTGAACCGATATGACATGTTTTCGAGCAGTACCTCTCATGAATGGGTACGATGATGGATATATATATATATATTATATTAAAACAATATAATTATATTATTATATTATCACATAAATCTTTTTTAATTTCCATTTCATATAGAATATGATAACGTTATTCGTTTGTATGGTGCACTACCACTTCGCAAAGTTATGGGATCATTGTTTCACCTATTTTTTTCATAGAATGTAATTAGGGATACATTTAATTAATATATAAAATATATATGAAATATATATGATATTCTGAAAGGTAATATAATATTTAACTTTATTTTTCATTATCAGTTGGTGAAATGCAAACAACGTTCTTACGTATGTGCAACCTATAGTCACCAAAAAAGGTGTATTTAATTTTTTATATATAACATTTATGGATTAATAAAAAAAACTATTTAACAAATATATATTATATTTATATAATTTTTAACATTTTTAATATGGTGTAACAATGATAAAATTATGAGTTTGAAAAATAACGAATAAAAACAAACAGAAAAAAGAATTCATTGTCTGAAACAAGACATTAACTTGAAATTATTAATAAAATTGTAATAAAGGTCATAATTAAATTATATATTGTATGATATATATTTATGTATGGTACTATAATATATTTTTAATAAAATTATATTTATTATATAGGATGTGAGATAATTTATGAAGAAATTCAAGACTTAAGGGAAGAGATTGTTGTATCAATTTTACTTCACTGAGACATATGTTATATTATACACATTTCTTATATTATAAGGTATATATATATGAAATTTACATTAAATATAATGAATTGTTTTGTTATCACAATATTTTATGTTTTATTTAATGTTATTGTTTCATTCTTTCTTGAACTTCTATCTTACCAAAGAGGTAAGGGTTTTGTGACACAATCTCATTATCTATTGGTATTATTTATGATTATATTTCTAATACTAAAATATTATAATCCAAATCTCAATGAAAAATATGATGTTTTTATCTTTTTTTTATGATAATACATCCTTTTCTTCATTTTTCTCTCTTTATACACTCAAGAGACGAAAAATAATGTTTTTATGATAAACATTTATTATTTCTCTCATCGATTCAAAATAATTTTTCTCCAAAAACCATGATCTCTAAAAATGTTCTAATTTTTTTTAAATTATCCAAATTATTTATTAAATAAAATTTTACCCACTTTTGAAAATTTTCAAAACCTTTTTAAAAGAATCTCTATTTCATATTCTAAAACATGAACTATTTTTATTTTACGGAATATGTGAAATGAATCTTTATTTTAACAAGCACGGCATGAATGAAATTTCATGAAATAAGGACCTTTATTTTCATTGAAGAATCATTTAAATGTTTTCATGGTTTTTTTTAAAATAAATATATTTTCACCTTATTTTATTAATATTTTCTTTTAAAAAATTAATTTTCCATTAAAGGATATTTTACTCAAAACACTCCAATTGTTGTTTCTTTCAAAATAATTTACCAAATATGGTGGAATTATTTGATGTTAATTATGATTTAATGGGTATATGATCCAAGAATACCATTCTTTTTATTTCTTTAGATGGTTTCTATTTATTATTATACAATGTTTAAGAAACATGTTTTCTTTCCATGTGTTATTCCATGATAAAATGAATTTATAACCTAATTCTTTTTCATCAAGTTATACATTTATGTAATAATGAAATATTATGAAACATGTTTTTTTTCAAAATGTTATGTTATAATTAAATGATTATGAAACCCATTTTTTCATGTGGTCTTTTTGGATGAGTTTTTTATGATCTTATATAACACATATGTATGATTTTCATTATGTCATGGGTGGGCCTTATATCTCCTACCAATGAATTAAGTAAGGATTGTTATATTAAGTGATAAATAGGATTGAAATAGAGAGTGAGACCAGTTCAGTAAGGAAAAATTATCCTCTATAAAATGGGGTAGGAAATTTCATAGTTTATATGTTTATGCCTCATATATTAGTAGGTAAAGGTTAAACATCACGTTTCCTAAGTATTTACTCAACCTGTAATGATCCGAGAGTGGAAGTGGGATAACTTATAAATATATTTTTTGATAGGTCATCTGTAGACTGTGAGAGGACCTGGAACAATTTAGGTGATTTTTGACTGACTCACTAAGTCATCACACTTTATATTCATCTGGGAGCAGATTTAGGTTTTGATTTTTTGGTAGCTATAAATGCGGGAGGTCATATAATTTAATTTGGTTCCCATTATGATAACATCTAATAGGTATATTTGGTTAACATCATGGTTTTATAGGAGACCATAGGTGGATTTTGGGGTCCAGTTATGGACAAACATAATATTTTACCCCCATATGGTTAGACAGACTGATCTGACTCTCCAGGTGTTGTAGGATATGTTGAGCTCCTTTATATGAGACATTATATAGAGTTATGAAGATCACATACCAATGGGTGTGTTTTCTTATAATAACATCTATCACTATAATATTAGAATGAAATTTTTTGAGGCCCTATATGGGATACCCTGTAGGTCACACTTACATTGGACTAATATTAGAGAGAAATTTTTTTTGGATAGATATAGTGTAGAAAAAGTCATAGAAGGTTTAGGTGACCTGCGAGTGAATGAGGATGGAAAAAGTTTATCCAAAAATATTATACAGATTAACCTGATTAATTTTAATAACATGGTCAAATTAGACATTAATGATGGATCCACCATTATAAAGTACCCAATGGTTATCAAAGACAGTCAGGAGAGGATCTTATATGGACTGAATATCCCTTTGTAACAATTATTTTAGATTTATGGGAGCATGTAAAATATATATTGGGAGTGTGAGTGGTATATATTTTCTCAGTACAACCATTATTTCATGAAGCCTATTCTTTTGGGGGTGAAAATCCAAGAATGCAGGGATAATATAACCACTTCACTTTTTTCAATTTAGCCCCTAGAATATTTCTATATATATATAAATGTATAAAAATATATATATAGACACACACACACACACACACACACACACACACATATATATATATATATGTGTGTGTGTGTGTTTTTTTCTTCATAGTTAGTGCTATGTTTTGGGAGGCGTAAAACCCTGTAATTAATATATTAAAAATATTAATGTATATTAAATCACTTGTGTGCATATTTTCAGAATAAATAGTTTTTAATATTTCATAGGGTATTAAATGGAAAATAATATTACATGGTTGATTCTAGAACTTGGGGTTTACCCTAGTAGAAACATATGTTAGGTCGACAATGGGGGCTTGGTTAGAGGTGACTATTTTTAGGTTTACTAAGTAATTAAATTTTTAATTAAATTAATTTACATAAAAAACCAAAACATAAATATCATATATATATATATATTATTTATAAAAAACTTATATGTTTATATATATAACCATATGATATTCTAAGAACCAAGGAGGAGAACCATTGTTGAACACTAGCGGATCATGGAACATTGGTAATTCATTAAAGGATTTATATTTGCAAATAATGTTATTGGATCATGATAATGAAAATGAAATAGACTCATTATTCATAACTAATCGATCAAAACTCATGGTAGGGAATATTATTTTGTGTATTTACACTATTGTATAAAGTTATAACCATGCATTTATTTCATCTTGTTTTTTCTTAGGGATTTTTGTTCTTCACATGAACTCTTCTTTTTTTGAATTCTTAAAAACATTGGATTATATCATTTGAACCTATATTTTCCCCAAAGTTATATATTATGTAATTATTTCAAGTTATGACACCATAAATTGTTGGGATTTAACTTCTTTCTTATGAACTTATCTCTCATTTCATCATGTTCAACATAATTGGTCCACGATGTCATGGTTTAACATTGCCGATTCGAATTCGAGCATGATAAAAACCAATGATTCATAAAAGATGATTGAAAACTATAAAGAATAGATATTTTTGATTTTATAATGATGTGATGTATGATGAGGGTTTTTGAAGAATTTATTAGAGGTAGGATCATGGGTATTCCTTCCATGGGTGAGGCGATGTGGAGACAAGGTGTGACATGATGTACTCCACGAGACTTGGGTGGCCCGAATCCTACCACCAACAACGGACTAGGTGTGGTCATCCATATATTTGAACTCACAAATGTTATTAGACGTGGAAATAGTAGTGGAGGTGTTATTTGAGAGATTTTTTAAGACATAACTGGTTTCTGAAAAATCCCAACATACACAACATCTAGTTCAGGTGCACACATCATGTTATTCTTTGGATGTGTCAACTAAGCTTTTGGGAAGTGCTAAATATAAAAAATCGTGTATGATCTATACATGCCATGTGACATTTATTTGTATTATCATTATAAGCCCTAAAAGTACGTAGAAACAGACATAACTAGGTATATGAACAAGATTAGAGTACATGAGAATGACCACATACTTAGACACGACCAGGGTATATAAAAATAACTATAAACATGGGCATGAACATAACACATTAGAACTGGACAAAGTAAAAAGGAATGGGATATAATACATTGTCGTACCTAGGTAATTCCATACAATCAATGGATACCTTATACAATTTTTGTACTTTTCTATGAGACATTCCACTTTTGTATATTACCCCTTGAGACCTGGATTTGAGATGATTAGTATTCTACATGAGAAGTATTCCATGTAGAAAACAATGGTCGTCATTTTTAGATTCATATAAATGATGTGATTTGTGAAAATTATGACACTTTATTTGGAAATTCTTGGATAATGACATTGTTTGGATTGATCATCAGAGAGATTTTGATGTTGGTATACCCATGTCACACTATAGTATGAGTTCCCCATTCTTCTTTACTCGGTTAGTGTCTGTAGTACACTATACTACAGTAGGGAACATTTAATATTTCTATAGAGTGGTAACCCCACACCTTCGATCTATAGAGGGAAGTAGGTTCTCACATTGATATAGTGCTCCCTTGGATGTAGAGAGCAGTGGGAAGGTATGATCCATCCACTCAGATTTTGGTGAATTTGCACATGGTGATAAGAACTAGAGATGATACTTTTGAGCTATAGGTTGAATTATTATTATTTGATGGGTTGTGAGTATGTAGATCCCATTTTCCTCTCTATTAGGTTTCATTATTAGAATACATGTTCAGTTTCATTTCCTTCTTTCTTATGGGGTAAAAAGACTATTATTGTTTTATACTGATCTATTTTAGTTTTCTGTTAATCCTATTAGATTTTAATATACTCACCCCTACATGGGCTTTTCCCACATGTTTTTTCTGAAGAAGATGATAAGAATATAATTGGTGATCTGAGAGTATCATAGTAGTATTTGGTGCTACTGACCGTGTCAAGCGGGTTTTCATAGAGATTGTGAGTTAAGATCTCTTCATTCTTTCCATTTTTCTAATTTTTGTCAGGTTGGGACCTTGTTTCTTTTTGGATGTGTATTTTTCACCTTATTATCAACTTCGTTATGTTTATATTCTTTCATTATTTTATAGAGGTTGTTACACTTATGGTTTATAATCTAGATGTTTAGTATTTTATTATATCTATTCATTGTTTCATCAAGCTGGTTATGTTCATGCATATAGATACTTAGGCTAAGACCTCCCATTTCATCATTGACTACTCAATGCTTGTCAACAACCCCAAGACACCTAGAGTTCGACATGGAGTGTGTCACTTGAGTTACCACAGACTAGGTGGGCCCAGATTGATCAGGTCATGATACCCAACATTAGGTCAATCTTTTCAGAGCCCTCAACTGCTAGTGTCCAATTACTTCTAAGATAAAAATAAAAATAATTATAGGTCAAAATTACATTAGAAACTTACACCCAAACCAAATACTCTATAAAAATAACATTGAGGGGGAATTAACTAGAGAACCCAATGATCCATAGGCCTATATTCTCTAGAAACATCACCGTATTTGAACGATTTGGATCACAAATCCATGAATTAAATCACCATATTTCATCTATTTGCATAAAAAATCCATGAATTTTCTAACTCCTACAATGGACCCATGACTCACTATAACAATGAAAGTGACTAAAGGTATACTAACCCTAGACACCAACCTATCTATGAAGAAAAGGTCCAAATAACACCATGCCAAAACCACATATTAATTCTGGATCTCGCACCATTCTAGAGGGGTGAGCCTATCTAGGAATAGTACTACTACCACCCCTAAAAAATTGCTTATGACTTTAAATAAGGATATCCAAGAAGACATGGAAAAATATAAATTAATTTATCTCTATAGTATCAACGAAGTACTAAATGTATCAATTACAAAGGTTTGACCCGTACCACATCACATACAACAATCTCGAATAAGTATCCATGTCACAACTATATACTTCTCACACCACACACTCCTTAAAACCAGTGTTTTGATAAAATGTGACGATATGAAAATTCTGCTCAGACCATTGCATCTCTCATAGACACAACTCACAATTATGTGAAAAGGAGGAGGAAATAACCTCTTCTAAGATGAATAATATCAACATAGTCTATCATAAATGACGAGTTAAAATATAATCCCTACATTACTCTAATTCATGTCTGATGGACTAGACTAAACTCTATGGTGTATGAGAGGAGGGGGATCTCATGGAGTTCTACATTACCAATAAAGAAGCTTCAATTACCCTACTATGAATAAGGAATTGACCTAAAAAATTTATCACTCTAATATCTAGGAACTAATATCCTATGTAGTACCAAAACTGTAAAAAATCTCAGAGGGTACTAATCTATGATAACATACAAGGGTTTTATACCCCAAATTCAGTGTACCACCCCAAGTTCCACCCTTAATTATACTACTATTTATAAACATTGATAATTTCATGGTCATTTCCATAAAATAAAATTATTTTCTATATAGAAATTATCTCTTCAAAGGACTCATATTTTGAAATGTCCCCACTATCAGATACTACAAGAAAAAATACTTAGAATTCCCAACTTATTTATCAAAATTTATTCTTCGGTGAGAAAAATACAAAAAAAAACAAACCGAAAGGATTATTTGTGAAGTGTTATAAAAAATACATTCCCATGACATATACCTTATCCTGGATTGACATGTACATCCATAGTATTTAGTATTCCCTTATATTATAAAACGTGAATGGTTCCAGGTACCTACCAATTTACCCTATACTAGGTCATGTCATTGTCCCAACGTGGTGTGTACTTGTACACACTATGTTCACACATGCTATGTCTAGCCATGGAAATACCCCATGTCATGCATCCTAGGGTCTTGAACAACATATACACAAGGCCTACATGTTGTGTAGAACTCGTATCTTACCTAAAAATCCTTAAAACACTTCATGATGTGTGTTCTTTGAGACTCCATATCATATAGTCGGATATATAATTGAAAAATATTATGCACCAATGTATTTCTCCCAAAACTCCTTTAATTTTTTCCGACATAAAAAAGGAAAAAAGTAGAAAATATGAAATCCCTAACAAGAAGAATGAAAATTTTTCATATAAAAACAATTTGTAATTGAATATAATGATCCCCACCATATAATTGATCACTAGAACATCAATATTGAATGCATTTAACAGTTAAACCTATATCAGAGCACCTAAATCAACTATTTATTCTGTAATGGAAGAAGCCTTCAACATGATTTCAACTTTCTTTGATTTCACATAATAAATAAGACAATCTATTCTTGATTGAATTAGGATAGAGGAGAGATCAATGGAAAATTAATACCCAAGATTAATTAAAATGGAAAACCATTAAATGGGCCTAATATGAGGCCTAGAAACTGATCAATTTTTTTACCTCATTTAAGAAAAAATCAACATTGAAAATTTGATCTTGAAGTTGGAATTTATGTTTCTTGATCGATTTAGTAGATATTAAATTTTTATCCAACATAAATAATTAATAAATATTTAATTAAATATTTAATTTCACGAATAATTTTCCTATCTCAAAATCAGCCCAAATTTATGTCTAAGTGTAAACTCCACATTCTAGAAACAATGAGCAATTAAGAAAATTTTATTTTGTTTTCTAAGGTAAAATTACCATTTTATCAATTGAAAATTCATAGGGATAGGAAACTTGAAAACAAGATAAGTATTCCCTTTAAAAAACCCAGGTCACTGCATATTTGGATTGAAATCATGTAATTATTTTTGTAATACAATAACCTTTAATGGATGATTTATGTTTTTATATATAACATCATTTTTTTCTTCTCAATAAATTATAATATTTTTATTGTAATAATATTTTGAATTTTGGATATGTTTTTAACTTATAAATAAATTATTTTCAACTGTCTTTGACATTTTATACTTTACATAGTCTAATTTGAATAGAACTTAGATTTTTTCAATTATATTACTTACTCGAGTGAGAAATAATTATAAGGTAATTTTAGAAAACAATTTATCTCTTCTTGTACTATCCATATATTTCCTATATAGGGAAACATTTAGTATCATAGAATACTCTTTACATTTAATTTTTTATTTTGTGAATATCAAGAATCCTTACAATAACTAGATAAAAGTTAGTATATTTTTTTTCTATTGTAAGTGATATTCGAATTCTATTTTTTGGGAATATAAATATCAAAAAGTCCCCAAATGTATTATGGGAATGATTATGAATATTATATTGATCACATGGATACATATGTTATAAATATAGCATTTTATAATTATATTATACTTATCAATAGTTTCATAATTTAAGTTTAAAAACGTATCATTTTTTTCATGATGAGAAAGATGAATATCAACATAATGTTTGAGTGTGGAATAAACTATTATGTGTGATTCAAGGAAATATCTACAATGATGTTTTATTATAGATAATGGATAATGATATTTTAAAAGGGTTACATAATAATTATTTCAAAGATATAAAAGTTTTAGAAATAAATAGAAATATGATTAGAGAATATTATCAATGTTTTGATTTTTTACCTGGTGAGATGGTTTCTCAAATGCATCTGAGATTCATGATGATTGTATAAAATATATAACCTATTAGAGAGTGTAAGTAATCTAATGTTATGTTTTTTTGATAATATTAAAGTTATTATACCTAAGGAATATAAATAACAATTAATAAAAATTGTTGATACTAAACATATCATGAATCTTTTTTTGGATTGTAAGTGGTTTTTTATGAATCCCTTTTTTGGTGGTTTGGGGTGTTTAGATAATATTAGGAATAGCATGGAGGAGGTAGAGTTTTGTTGAATTGGAATTTTTTATGGAGAACAATTATATGGTTTGGATCATTTGAATGAACTATAGGGGTTGGTTTTGTAGGGTATCCAAGGTCCATATTACTTATGGTTCAGATGTGGTGGCTTTTGGTGGTTTTGTTGATTTAGGGACCCCTAAAATGTAGCAATGGATTATCTCATGGAGCATAGAGGGAGTAAAATTATTATGTGCCTATTGATTAAATGGTGGGTAAAACAAATTATTGGGTTTTTTGTAGTGTGGATTAGAGAGATGCCTAGGTGTATTGCCATTGTCCTTATTGTATAGAGTCATGGGGGATCATGTTTCCCTATCACTATTAATTTCAATGTAGTTATGACATGATAAAATTGTTATTCCATTGCCTTATATTGGATTTTTAGGATCATAGGAAGATATCATATGTATTGTGTTTTATATTCTATAGGGGGGTTGAATTCAAACCATTTTAACATTGAAATCTATTATGCATCATAGTATGGGTAAATTACATAGTGATCATGACATAGTCCAAAAGGTTGTGTCAAGGTTCTATTAAATGAAAATATTTATAAATTTTTGATCCTTCTCAAATATCCTTATTTCATCATTTATAATTAAAACAATATAAAAAACTGTGGACTATTTTAGGGTATTTAGTCACCATTTTCAAGGATTTATCTCCTAGTTTATGGAGATCTATCCTATGGTGGTCTGAGGATATTTTATTCTTCTGAATTTGGTTATGCTCTTTCTCATTATCACTCACATTTACATGATTTCTCATATCCTCATTTTTAGTGATTCCTCTAGTGTTTAATGGACACATCATTATGGGATTATGTTATTAATGACCATGGTAATCATGATGATATAAGTGATCAAACACTAGTGTTTTTATTTTTGTTCTTTATTAGATAAAATTGAATGACTTGGGATAGTGGATTCATTACATCTCCTTTTTACGTGAAATTTTGGGATTATCATGCTTGGATTTCATCGGGTTACTGTGTAAATATCCTAAATGAAGATAGTTACCCTAATTAAGAATGAATTATAATTATTTTGTAATCACATGTAGTGTTTCGATAATGATGATTCCTCTTGGTATATTATAGATAATGCCATATATATTTGTTGTAATTTATTTGTCATTTAGAATTTTATATATTCGTTAAATAGGTAAATTATATAAAACTTTTAAGGGTGATTTGATTGATGAAAGAGGAATGCAAATAGATTATTTTTCTAATATGAAATCTATTAAGTGTGAATAATTTTCTTGAATAATTTGTATGCTTTATTCCATGATATAGTTAGTTGTTGTTTATTGGTTTTTTATTATTAAAACCTATAAAAAATGAATCATTTAATTCACTATGGTAAAGAAAATATTTTTTTTAGAGATAAATCTTTTGGAATAATTGAGACCATCCTTGTTTTATAAATTCTTTTATGCCTTGTATATATCTCTATAGTTTCCCCATGAGATTTTTTTCTACAAATACTGATTCCTCCATTTATGTTTGATTTAGGATGGTAATGAACTACGTTGATTTTATTGTTGAGGTTTTTTTTGACAAGGGGTGGAAGGAAAAACATGATATCTTGGATTACATGGTTCTTATTAATTGATTTGGGGTTGATGTTAGAATTGGATGGTACATGATGTTAATCAGGATTTCCTCTTTCTATATTGTCATGGAGGGATGTCATTTTTTTGGTTAGTACACATTGAGAGCTGTGTTTTTCCATCTTTTATGGTATTTATTTTGATAGGCGGTATTTTTTTGTGACTCATAACTCTTATTTATTTGGAATATACATTGTGAGAGCATATTAATTATGGAATATTAAGATAATTCCTAGAGTACATAGGGTATGGAATAGTAATCAAATTATTACAAACTCATTGGATTGTATTTTATGATGGTAATGACATATGTTATATAATGGAAACAATGGAAGGGTTTAATCAAATGTGTTGAGGGAATAAGATAGTAATCTGAAAATTGGAATATGAGTTATGAATGCATGAAGACATGTAATGGAAATTAAATGATTAATTATCAATGGGGATTAATTAATAAATAGTGTTTTTTAAAATTACTATGTAAATATGGATAATAATGATGAATCTTGATTTTTATGTTCTTGTGTGAGATTTGGTAACTAAGAAATTTATAGTGGAAATTGGGTGTTATGTAAGATGATAGACATATATTGAGTCTATGTCTAGGTATTTTTCCCTCATATGGTGGTACATGTTATATTCTTTTATTTTATAATTTCATATGTTTCACTAGAAATTTTAGTTAGGAAACTAACACCCAAATGTGTTTGTGGTGGTGGGAAAAGGGGGTCCCTATTGTATAAGTGGGGGAGGAAATATATGGATGAATTTTACCTCATCCATTCTTTATCTCTAGTGTATTATATTATGCTGACATATCTAGGCCATGTTGGATTATAGTATAAGGCATAGATTTAAATGGTCTGTGATGTCCATCGGGATTAATATACTTGTATATGTGTGTTATTGAAGATTAAGGTTACAACACATACCGATATTCAGTCATGCTGACTACAGATTCCCATGAGTTTTCATGTAATGATTGTAGTGGGTTGATGTATACTTCCTGATACATGGGTTTTAGTGGATTTTGAGTTTTCTACATTATTTTGGATGTGATGGATTTGGGGACTGATTTTAATAGAATATATTGTCCAATGTTTGGTACTATTATATTTAAGGTTGATGACGGAATGACATTCATCGATAATCATGCTAATTTTTTATTAATGGAAAACAATGACAACGATAAAGGACGTACCAAAAAGAAAACCATGACGAGAGGCCTAAGGTGGTGGAATATAGTGGAGGCCAAGGGCATACCTTCTAAATAGGTTGACTCCCTATGTCTTTATGGTGGTAATATTATGAAAAAATGGGATCCACACTAGCGATATCAAGAGAAGTGATATGGTCCGTGAATTTTTCCCTCACACCAAGTGTGGGAAATTCAAATGTTGCTACTGATCGTGCCCCTGCACTTCTTGATGATGTGGATAATTGCCAATGGAATAGATCCAGTTCCTAGCATGGTGTTGTGAAGGATTTTGAAATCAGTTTCAACCACCGATCAGATGATCCACTATTGATATCATAACAAGAGGCCATAAACCATATCCTTGGCCTCCGCCTATATGGAAGATACATAACCTAGGAGAGTGGAGAATTCCATGATGACCAATTTTGATTGGTAGTAAACCAACCCTCCTCCACGAATATGTCCCATGTCACATGACCCATATATATTGATTTTGAGCCTGCTGTTGGGTGGAGACCAAAATACCTAGTTACCTCTATTATCCCTAATGTTCGGAGGATGGATATTATTGTGAGCATGAATCCATTTAAGGATAGTTCCCTCCTTCTAGTTTCCAAAGGAATAAACCATATCAAGGAGGAATTTAGTATAATTTATGAGACCATCGATGGAGGAAATAGTTCCTTCATGCTTGGCCTTATTCATCAGATGCTATATTGACCAGTAACTAGTGTGAAAGACCATAGTGTGTTCCATCTACAATGGACCCCTCTCCCCCACCCAAAAAACCATTTTCAAGAAAATTCATATCATCCATGCGGTTATCATGAATACCTGTAAACTACCAAAAATACTACCACACTACTGTAGACATGTCACCTTCAAAGAAAAAATTCCCCATGCACTTCTCATGGTGGTCTGAGCAGCAAGGGAACCTTGAAGCCAATGAAATTCCACATCATTGGATGTTCTCATCAGTGGAAATAGTTTTGTATCACAGCCTCTAAGTAAGAAAGTTGAGTTTAATGGGGGTACCATGGAACTAGAGGATATAATTCCACAGATTACTCTATTCATGGGTGTCCAGTATGCACTGGAATCCTCTTGAAGAGAAGGACCCCAAAGAAAAAGGAGGGAAGGCACATCTGTATGGTTCAATGTTGAGCTCAATGAGGATGAAGATGTCATGATGGTGCCTATCCATGATTGTGTCAATAATTGTCGGATGGGAATTGGCCTCTTTGAAGTTGATCGATGTGGACATGCACCCAGGGAAGCAATGGATAGTCCCGAAATAGTTGCGATGCAATGATGAGATGTACATTTCCCTATGAATTATATAGAGTAGGGTTTTAGGGATGTAATATGAGTCGAGATAACAGACCAGAATGGAGAAACTTGGTCTGCGGATAGAGACTTGAACCTAGAATGGGAGTTGTGCATGGTGATCGACTATAGTGTGCATTGATATGAAACATCCCATGAAATCATTTCATGTAGCAGAGATGGATTTTATCAAGGTTTCAAACATTATTCCAACCTCCCGGGTTGGCCTTGCCACCCTATGCCAGGAATCCTAGCATCACCTTCCTTCTAAAAGCTGGTAAAAAAACCTACTAAGATCCAATGAATATTATTAATGATACTCATTGGAACTTTTATGGAATAAAGTGAATGGACAGGTTGGTGTGGATCACACTATTAACCAGCGTCATCTGACCTCTAAATGAGAGATAGATGTTATTCTAGTTGATAATCCGATTAGTAAACCGGATTATAAGGGCATCTATGTCACATTCACAGAGTCTCCCCGAGAAAAATGGGGGCACCTCGGTACTCCATGGGTAAGTTCCCCCTGTGCATGTCTAGGCTAAGCCAAATAGCAGAGATCCAGGTGGACGTGAAACTATTGTAGATATAAAAATTTCTTTTGTCTTTGTTAATAACCTTCCCACTCTAGAGGAAGTACTCTTGCATTACCCTATTGAGGATTCTAATGGACCGCAAGATAGAATTCGTGAAGATGAAGGTTTTCTACATGAAGATCATGTTAGAAATAGAGGGGTCTCTCATTCTTTTCTGATATTCCAAAACCTCTCTTCTGGAAATACCCCTATGTTGAAGGTGACTAAGGACATCTTACAAGAGAATGAAGATGCTCGGGAATAATGTATTCCCTACCTCAATTGACAAATGGCCTTGAAAAACCCATAACCTCTCCCCATAAAAGTTACTACCAACTAGGATGAGTTGAAGAACCTAAAAAAGATATCAATATTCCATGAGTAGAACCCCATACTTTCTAGTACCATGTTGATGAAACTCCACTCCACCCAGTCAAATGACTTATTCATATCAATATTGATGGCTAAACAGGAGTCTCAAGACTTTAATTTTATATCTCTAATCATATCTTTGGAATGTTAAATGCCCCTCGGATCAAGCGTCCCTTCACGAACTCATCATATTCCAAGGTCACCCACCCTGGGATGTGCGGAGACATCCTCGCATTAATAAGGATGGCCAGAATCTTATATTAAAAGTTTCTCAAGATCGCTGGTGAGTAATGATTTGTGGAGGAATTATTCTTAACATTCGGGAGGAGAAAATTGTTGTGGCATGGGAAACCCTAGTAATATGTCTCCCACAAAATAAGACTCGAATAGAAGATGTGACATCCATTTTCACGATGTCCCATGAGGATATGTAAAATGAGCTCGTGAATCCATTGAGGCTAGGTGCATTTTTGGGGTTGATGATCATCATTTCCTCTTGTATTTCCTTATCATCAGGGATGGAACTCAACACAATATTTTCCTAGACTGAAATATGGTTCAAAATAACATCGAAGAATCCCCTATCCTCCCCTTGGTATATATTATTCATGTGAGGATTAGAAACAACGAGGAGGTCTTGAAAAGAGTACATGGCCATATCCCTAACAACAGTTCTGTTATCAGTGTACATACCACCATCCATCAAAATATTCCGATTCACCATCTGTTTTCTTTCCTTGATACAAGAATGGAAGAAGGTAGTGTTTCTGTATCCCTCCCTAAGCCACTTGATCCTCAAATTTTCCCTTTCCAAATTTTCTTACATGAGATACATGTCCACAAGGAAACTCTTCCAGTTGGAATGATCTTCAAATGACCTATCATCCTATAAATATTCCAAGATACCCTCCAAGCGATCCACATCATTCATGGTGGTCACAATATCACTTCTTGTGGGAGAATAACCTTTCACCTATGATTGAATATGATTCTTTGAAGTTGGGTGTGAGAATGAAAAGTCAATGGAGAAGTGGAATAAGGGTACATTTCATTTATATAAAATTTTATATTATGTTTCTTAATTATAAACAATAATTGGAGAGTGACCCATAGTAAGTATGGGATATATTTTTACATTCTTGGGTAATGATTTTATTTTACTAGTTATTCAGTGATACTTAGTATTCTTCTTTCTGATTTTTCATTGGAGGTTTATGGGTGGTTACTACTACATATTACTATATCCTCTCCCTATATATATTAGCTAATTTTTTGTTCCATGAGATTTTGTTAATGAACTAGTAAGGTATTACTAACTTAGAGTGGTAGTTCATCTGATATAATAGTTCTTGGTTAATATCTCATCTTTTTTTAGTATTTAAAATTCTTTCACCTTATGTATGACATTATATTCATGTATTGGGATTTATTCTTTGTTCATTCATAGGGTTTATTATTTTATTTAATCTTTTCACTTATCCTTAAATTTATATAAGTTGAATAATGTCTTACAATTGTGATTATATACCGATGGTGATAGTCTCCAAACCATATACTATTTGTGGAATTATTTGGGGGTCATATCACTCTCTTTATTAATATACTAGGACGGGTAGAAGTAGGGAGGTCATGAAAAAGTGGTATCATAAATTACAGTTTAGAAATATAATAGAGTTCAGAGAAATGGACTCATGAGGTTACCATTGGTTGGTAGAGATGAAATATCAGATTTAATTAATATGTTATGTAAATAAGGGATATTGTATATGATATGGGTATTTATGGACCCTATAATCCAATAAAAATACCTTCATGTTTACAATTAATTCAAATAAAAGTGATGCATTCTATGTGGTAGAGACTATATTAAAGATCATGAATCATGATAATATTTTCCTATGTTTGAATGCGGTATAAAATTGGAACTAGGTTAAAACTAAATTAATTAGTTAACCTTAAATATTAAATAAATTGGGTTTAGGGATTCCCTAAAATTTTCTCACTTGTGGGTATAGATTTAGGTCAATTTCTTCATCAGGTTTTTGAAAACTTTGTTTAGTGAGATATGTTAGAAGATCAAAATATAGTTGAGGCCAACGATGAAGAAATTTAGAGGAGGAAACACATAGTTTCTCATTTCTTGGATATATAAATGTATGAAGGATCTATTTTAGATCAAGAAACTATGGATCATTGGGTGAAGTTGGAAATTTTCTTTTATTTTGATATGTTCTTAGATAGGTAACATAGTTTAATTAGTTATATTGATATTGTATGGTGCATCTTGATGGTCGTGGTCCTTATTCCTCTAGGATCCTAAAAAGTTGGTTATGCGTGGGAGAAGTTTTATGCTTAGATCTAGACTGGGTTTCATTCTTCAATAATGATGGGGGATTATTGGTATGAGATTCCAACTATCCACCAGGGGAATTCCAACATATGAAAGTTTAGCACCTATAATAATAACCCCTTTCAATTTGGACCTTATAATAGATTAGAAGGTTGGGGAGAGAAATTTATAGTTGTATTTGCATCCATATATCTTTATCTAGGTCACCCTATTCATATTACCAAAAAATATCAAGGTGATGTAGAGTGTAGATTTATTGAGAGGGTGATAGATAGTACTGAATCCTCATGGGATAAGAGTCAATATTAATCTCTGTAGATAAAATATATCACGATAATTTATTATTGTTATTAATAGTCTAGAAAGATAGGATTTAGTATCGTCCATATCCACCCCACTTTAATGAGGAAATAATATCTAATAACTTTTTTAATAGATCCTGATTGATTTTTTATCATATGAAGTTCATAGTCATTGGAATATTGATTGCTAGACCTTCCTTTGAAGTTAATATAGTGTTGGTGGCCCTCTTAAGGCACATATGTTTCATCATTATCCTTTAATTTTGTAGCAACATGAATGTGCTTCAGTCTATGATCAACAGAGAAGGGATGGGGTTGGAAGAGGACATGCCCATGATTCCCATTTTCCATAGGAATAGAGGGGATAGAACAACCAGGAATATGGTAACCATTATGTGTATATGGTATTTAGAGAAACTCATGTTTAAATTCCTTCATTAGAGTTGTCAGATTTAGGCATGCCAACCATCGTGGAAGGTATTTTATGTCTATATGTTCCATGGGTGTATACATCACTTGACTCTAGTGTTATGTACTCTTTAATTACATCCACCATGTTTTATTCTATTGGACTTTAGTTGGTGATATATCTAGTTATCGTGGTGTTAGATAAGTCACTTGGAGGTAAAACTATATTGTATGGTGTGTGAAAATAGTGCGAGCTGATGTTGGGGAAAAATCACTCATAGAGATATTTTTTATTTTGGATATAGCTATACAATATCATCATTAGAATAAAATGTTTTTATTTGATATAGGCTATTACATATTTCTTCAAGAGGTATGTTTTATTCTATGATGTTAATGGATATTATTTTATGTTTTTTGGAAAGAGATACCCTCTAATGGGTGATAGGTGGGTTGAGTACTTGTCTTACATAATTTTTGAGATGATGTTTAGTTCAGTAGAGGATCACATTGTGGTGTTTCTCAACATTGTATAAGAGTACCCAGATGTCATTCAAAAATATTTTGTAAAATTTCCACCTTATTGAGAGATCTATTTTGGGATATACATTTCATCAATCATTTCTCATATATTGATGTATTTTTATAGGATGTGTCCTTCTGAGTTTCAGTAGATTTCTTTTTAGACTAATTATATTCTATAGATGGGTTTTTTAAACTAGTGTGTCACCTTGGCGTGCTCTATTTATTTTTCTGAGGAAGGAAGATGTAATTATGTGAATGTGTATCGATTATCATCACTTGAATCTAGTGATAATGTGAAAACATTGTCCTCATCCACAATTTTGTGGTTTAATCTATTCATTAAAGGGAGATATATGTTTCTTTAAGGTAAATTTGTGGTTAAGATATCATTATATGTGGTTTATGGATGACGATATTCCTAAGATTACATTCATATATCATTATGTACATTATGAGTTCATTATAATGTTGTTTTATGTCATTGAGTAACCAGTTGTATTCATGATACTTGTGAATGTGGTGTTCCATGAGTTTCTAGATCGATTCATGGTATTTTTTTATTGACAAAATCTTTTTGTATTTTGGTTTAGAGGAGGAAATTAAATGCATAAGTAAGCTATTTTGGGAGTTTTTCAACATCATTAGCTATTTGGGAAGCTGTTAAAGAGTGATTTTTTGTCTCCAAAGGTTCATTTATTGGGGGTTTTATCTAATCCTGTGGAATGGTCATGGATCACTTAAATATTTTTGGGAAGTGTATCTTTAGAAACCCCAGACAAGATTTTATAGGTGTTGATTTTCCTTGGCCATTTAGGGTATTACTTGAGATAAATTCTCCAATTTTCCTAAATTTCAAATTTTATGACAACTTTTACTTGAAATGACCTATATTTCATGTGGACTAGCCAATTCTAGGCAATTTCATGTATTTGAAGAAGAATTTTTTCAGTTCTCTAGTTCTTCATTTATTAGAGAAATTCATTATGTTATAAGTTTATTATGACACTTTATGTATTGGTTTAGATTACATATTGTTGAATCACAAAGAAATGATTTATTATGAATCTTATAAATTTTGGAATCATTAATATAACTACACCATCCATGATCTTGATATTTTTGGGGTTGAATTTTCTAATAAATCATTGGTGGAATTATCTTATTGGAAAGTGAATTTTGGTCTTCATGGATCACAAGAGAATGAGGTATATATTTTTGCAACAAAATTTCAATTTATAGTAGTGATGATGGATGGAATTCATATAGGATCTAGAATTTTATATTTCATATACACCTAAAATGTGAATTATGTTTCATATTACTGAAGTAAGAAGTCACATGGTAGTGTTGTGTATTATTATAGAGACTCTTGGAGAGTGATAGAGGAGTTATTTGTGAGGAACATTAATATTAGAGAAGTTAATGGTATAAGGTGTCTTTATCATATGAAGTTTTTTTCATTCTAGAAATATGAGGTTAAGAAGACCCAACTGGGGAATTTTGTGGTGGAGTTTTGGAGAGATATATTTGTTATTGGAAATTATCTTGGGGGATATTTTGGTGATGTTTAACATCAGATGTGGTTTCATGAGAGGCTCCATTTTATTTTGTAGATTCATGATTGGATTTTCCATGATTTTCCAAGTTTACCATTGATGGTATATCCCAATGTGCAGATAATGTAAAAATCCATGGAAGTTTAATTTTATAGGATCAATGTGAATATATTGTTTTTAGAGTTTATCTTTGGATTTTTGATTTTCAATAGGGTAAAATTAAAGAATTATGTTCCTAGTAGGTTTCTTCAATCAATCGATGTTACCAAATAGAAGTTGGAGGACATACTAATGGGATTAATCTATAGTTTACATCAAGGTCACGGAGGATGTAATTATATATTGGTTATTATAGACCAATGAATAAAACAATTTTCTTTTTATCAATTAAGAATTTGATTTCAACAAATGTTCTATTGAGGAAGTATATCAAGGTGGTGGTATTTATTCGTGGACTTTTGAAGATGATCATCTATGATCCTAATCCTTATTTCAACTCCTAGGTCTGGAGAGTTATTCACTATTATTTGGTCTCATAGTTATGCATGAGAACTTTTTTTCCACATATTGATGGTCAGATAGAGTAGACTATCCTGAATTTTAATGGAATATTTCATGCATGTATTTTGGGTTTTAGAGGTTTGTGGTGAGGCACCTACCATTAGTCCAGTTTTATGATAATATTAGTTACTAATATAACATTTCTATCGCTTCATTTAATGAAATTTATGTATGAACCTGCATATCTATATTGTGTTGGATCACGTTTTGAGAGTAAACTATTCTCCAACTAAAGAAAGTGTAGAGAAAGACAGATAAGGTTTAGGTGATCCAAAAAATAATTAAGGTAGTGCAGGGTCATCAGAAGTACCATGATAATCATTGGAGGAGGCCTATAGGGTTTTATGTCGGAGATAATGTGTTATTGATGGTATCACTTTATCATGTATAGTGAAGGTTTGATTATGAAAATACAATTTATCCTCAATTTTTTTATCCTTTTGAGGTGTTTTCATTTGTTGGAGATATGGTGTATCGGTTAGCAATTCCCCAATAGATGAAATGTATTCATGAAATATTCCATTTGTAAAAACATCATCAATACCTTCATGATGATTCCAAAATCATTTAATTGTGAAATTTGGGAGTTGAAGATGGTGTGACCTTCGAGGAGTGGCCTTTTGAGATTCAAGTCCATTTAGAGATGGGTTTTCATGGGTATGTTATTCCCTTAGTTTATGTTATTATTTGGAATGATGAATTAGAAGAGATAACATCAGAGTTTGAATTGTTAATGTGAACTAAATATTTTGTGTTTTTTGTGTTTTATTTTTCGTTGAGATCATGTGTTTTAACTTTTTATGATATAGAGATGTTTCAAGTTTAGGTTCATTGTACCTCTAACGCATAGGTTGCATTATTTTCTTAGTGAGATGATTGATAAGTATCTCTTGGGATGGATATTTTTTACAATTTTATTTTGTTCTTGGGTACTATCTTAAAATATTTAGGTGGATAATTGTTTTAGAGGTATCTAATTTAGGGGCCATGTTTTTCCCGAGCCCTTACTTTGTTGTTATGGGTTCATTAAGGGGCCTATGAGAAGGATAGAGGCGTGGGAGTGTTTTTTTGATAGAATTTTAGTTTATTAATCATTTCATGGTGTGAATCCTAAGGATACACCATATGGAATTGTTTTATGGTGGAGATGAATTCCCTACAGTGCAGGGTTCTAAGGTGACATATTTTAATGGTTGTGTTTATTTGTGGACACCTATGGCATAATAATAGATTACATAGTAAGGTATATGGAAGGCATAATTTTGGGGAACAAGATGATTCATGGGTTATTATGGAATATTAATTAGTTTAATAATTGTGTTCCTTAGAGATTGACCTTGTGTAATAGTCATGGTTCATACAACAAAGAGTTATAGGAGATGAGGTTCCATTGTCACTCTTAATCCTATTGTAGTTGTAACATGATGCATAATTTACACCAAAAACATACCGTGGGTTTATAGATTTAAAAAGAGATACATCATATATTCCCCCATGGATTCTGTTAGGGGTTTGGAACTGTTGTGGTGTGTCCCTATATTTGTCATTGTAGTTATTGTTTAAACCCTAGATATTTTGTTGTAGTTTCTAGGTTTGCATTGTAGTTTTGTTAGATAGAAGACTTTATAAATTCATGAAAACCCTCATATTTCCTTACTTCAACCTTTATCCTTTAATAACTATCTGATCTGAGAGTCCATTATAAATATATAAATCCCCATTTGTTAGTATTTATCCCTTATATTCAATAGTGTTATGAGTTGAGTTTATTATTATCTATTTAGTATTACTCTCTTTGTTGAGGCTGCTTTGTGTGTGTTGTATTTATTTTTAATTGTTTTCATTGGTTGAAAATGAGTTAAAAGGATTTCAATGATTCCAATATATTGATAAAGTTGGAAAAAATAATTTTCATGGATGGTCGGTTGAAGTATCCAAGATTTTTCCTGATGATAATATGTTCTGGATATAGTGAAGACGTTGTTTCATGAAGTTTTTGTGAAGTATCCAAGCATGATGATAAAAAAGTTGTAGCTTGAATTTTGAATGGAGATAGTAATTATGAAGTTATAATTATGAAGGATAAAAAATTCAAGAATATATATTAAGAGAATACATTCACAACTATTGTTATATTGGAAGAAGATAAATAGTGTTATTGTGTTTGTAACATTTGGAATAAATTCATTACATGAAGGTGAAATTTTATCTGAATAATTTTAATTGCCTATAAAAACAGATGAAATAATTTTAATGTATCAAAAATGTTATTAAATTTTTTAAGAAGAAAATTTATTAACAACATAATTGTGTTTAATACACTATATGATGTTTTCAAATGGATTTTTCTGAATAGAAGAATAGTGATTGATGTGAAGGTAGAAAAAAGTTCTTATCTAATAGTGATCCTAGAGACATTAGCATAAGTTTTTCGAACAAACCATATTAATCAATTCTTGGTGATGTGTTTCTCATTTACTAAATGTCATAATTACTTATGGTTGTGATTGAAGATTAATATTTGAAGAATAAAAATATATATTAAATAAGGTAAATTAGTCTATGCTTTAGTGTTTATTAATATTCTAAACATCCATATTACTTAATAGTATTCATCATTCTAGATAATTTTTATCAAAGTAAGTAATTAGAAGAATATTTGGATTTTGGATATAGTTTACTAGAAGAATATATACTGTGGGTTCCATTAAATGAGAATATAGGATGAAAAATTTCATCATAAATATTTTTCTGATAAGATCCATCAAACTAAGATTTTGTAGAGAGTTCAGCAAATAGAAGTTTCCAAGTTAAGTCCTTAGATGTATTTTATGATTTTTTTTAAATTAGTGAATCCAATAGATAGTGAGTTATAAGTTATCATACAAAGATATATAAATGATTATATGGAGGTTTTTGAGTCATCATGCTGAGGTATTAGATTTATCTAATAAAGGCATCAAAATAAAGTTATCAGATAAATGATTCTTATAAAATTAATTTGTTTTATTTTCCAAAACAAATCATCAAATGGAGTCACTGAACAATTTCATCAGCCATAGTTTATTTGATAGATTGATTAGATATAAATTTAATTAAATAATGTAATATCAAGTAGAGGACTGCCTATAAAGTTATATTGGACAAATATTTCAGGGGATTTACAAAGTTTTTTATGTCACACATTGAGATGATGTTGAGATGGATGTTCCAAACATTAATGATAATTAATAAAAAATAATTGTTCTATAATATATTTGGGGAATGTTTTAAGAGATAGTTGATACGAAGATATATATAAGTTTCTATGAAGTTTATTAAATCTTATTTTTGTGGGTATTTGAAGGCATATAGTTTTAGAAATACTCAAGAGAGGAAGTTCACATTTGTTGTTGGAAATTAAAATTTTAGGTTTTCACTCTACCCTTGTTATTTGGAGAAACAATTCATATATAAAGAGGTTAAGGATCACTGTGAAGAAGTTCTAGTTGTGATTATTGTTGAAGAAGAAATATTAAAAATTTAGGGGTTAACCATTAATCATGAGTGTAATTATATTTTTATTTGAAGTTTCATACAAAGAGGTACCACTAGAGAGGTACAAGAGAGAGAGAGAGAGTATTATACGTAGTGGTATCAAGAAGAGTAGTTTCAAATTAATAAGTACTTAAAAGAGTGGTGAGGTGCCAAATAACAGTTTTACTTGGTAGACAGGTAATGGATGAAGAATAATGGAACAAAATATATTATAAATAGAATAACAACATATGAATTATTGATGGAAAATTGAAGAATACGTTGTAAGAGTTATTTGAAACTAATTCAATCAAAAATATTATTTGGGTTAGGAAAAAATATATTCAACACTATTGTCATCGTAAGACACATGTTTTGAGTTGAATACATGAAGAAGAGATCATGTGTAATTCATTTGGAATTGAATTAGAATGAGTCAAGAAGTGCGAATAAGATAATTGAGTTTTGTGAATATCTAATTTATATATATAATAAAATGAAATAGATAATTTATGTCTATAGTTGTGAAGACCCAAAATAATGATATTTGTTCTATTGTACATACATGTTAATAAGAAGGGAGTTTGTTTTCATGCTTTTGTTCTAGTAAAAATAGAAGAAGATGGAAGATAAGAAAAATGTAGAATTGTTATATTCAACATAATTTACATCAATGGAGGAATTTCTTTGTGTTTTAAATAATATAAAGAAGAAAAATATTGTTTACATTGGAAGTATAATGATCATGTAAGGGGATTTATTTGAACTAGGAAATCACTAGTCTATGAAATACGGGTTGTATTACTCCAACACACCTACAAAATTGTGGAGAAATGTACTTGGGAGGAGGATTGTTTCTTGGAAAAATCATTTTTGTTCTTATCAAATTTTAGTAAAGAATCTATGTACTAGTCTCCACCATACACAGAAAGGATTTGGTACTCTTATAGGGTATTGATCTTTGTGAAAACACCATGTTCCATCCTTTACTCTCATTCATATATCTATATATGAAAATGAATATAAAACAAGATAACCAAGATCCTAACATGTCTAATAGTTAATGGGATAAAAATTATTAAATAGTTTAAAAATTACCCAACACCAATTCACCTTCAGTGTTGAGAATAACCCGATGTGGTCTGAATACTCTTATATTCTCTCTCACAATTCCATGGATTTTCAAATATTTGTTCTACATGGGGTTTTCTAAAGTAATTGATTGATTGTTCCTTGTGGGATGGTGTTTTTAGGGATCTTTTAATCTCTTACGGGGGAAGTGATCAAAGATTAGTATTTTCTCCATTAATTATTTTTTGGAAAACATTGAATGTCATTAGGTAGGGGATTTGTTACTTCTATTTTTTATTTAAATGTTTGTTATTATCATGATTTATTTTTTTTGGTAATTATGAAATTGATATATATATATAAGGCTATATAGTACAAGATTTTTATAATTGGGGTGTGAGAGTGAAAAACTAGTGGGGAGTGAAATAGGGTACCCTTTCAGTTATATATACGTTGATATTACATTACTTACTTCTATACATTACTTGTTGAAAAATCTATAGCAGAGATGGGACACATTTTGACCTATTTATTAAATAAGTTTGTTTCATTTTTTATGAAAAATATTTTAGTATGATTCTTTTACATTTTTATTGGAGATATTAGGGAGGATCCCACCATGAATAAATATATTATCACTTTATATATGTACAAACTGGTTTTCCGTTCTGCATGAGTTCTTTTGTGATTAAGAAGGGTGTCACTAGTTGAGATAATTTGTTTAGGAGTTGTCACATTTCATTGTTTATAATGAAGTTTTATATTTGGTATTTCTTGTTTTTTAATTTATGTATAACCATATATTCATGTATTATGATTTCTTATTTATTTATACATAGATTTGATGGATAGATTTAATCTTGTCTCTAATCCTTAAATTTATATAAGGATTGTAATTCCTCATATTTGTGAATATTTACCCTCTGTGTTAGTCATTAACTTGTGGCATATTGTATGTGGGGTCTGGTTGTTATCTAACTCTCTTCATTGTTGGCCCAAGAGTTATACTAGTGGATGGGGGAGTCCTAAAATGGATAATTTGATCATAAATATCATGAAATACTAAAATTAATTTACAGGGGATACTATGAGAAAAAGAAAGAAAATTTTGTTTCCTTTTCTCCAAACTATGTTTATTGAAATTCTAGAACTCATAACTAAAATATGATTACATAGAACAAAAATTTTATATAACATTGTAATAATTGTTTAACGAGACTAAGAGAAAGTGAGATCGATCAGTTTGTGAGAAGAATTAATATATATATATATATGTGGGAGAGGAATAATTATATAGATAATATCAACAGGACGTGAAATAAGAATATGATAATTAGGGATCTTTGGATTCAAATTATTATTAGTAGAAAAAACTAGTGTATATTAGAACTCATTATATTAGATTAAATAATAATAATAAGGATAGGAAACATTCATGTACGAATAATAGAAATAATTTTAGATCTATTAATGAAACATGAAGTTCTAGTGAATATCCATCATCTGGTAGTAATAGTTATTCCGATTTTGGTGATAGAAATAATATTATAGGTTTATATATGAAGGATCTTTAGAATGGATACTATTTTATATGAAAAGTAACTCTCTATTCTCTCACAAAACAATCCGATGATTAAAATTTTTAATTTTTATTTTTCATGATCAAAATAAAACATATTTATGAGATGATGAGTATTATTCTCATTCACTTGAGGTGATGGAAAAATGTGATAATTATAGAGAAATTATGTAATAGTTTGAATAAATATTATGATCAATCCAATGTATTCTTTTATATTTTTTGAGGATTCATATAAAAAATTCGATGAAATACAAATATCTTATGAAATAATTTATTGAAGAAAAAGATAAGTATACTAATTCGATGATAGAAATTTCAATGATAACCACTGAACATAATAAAAAGATTTATTTGTGTGACATCATAAGATAATAAGGTAATGTTTTGAGGTTGAAGTATGAAATATAAATTTTGAAGAAATTGTTAACCAACCACAGTACCAGATAAAATAATTTTAATAAGTTATGTAAAAACAAGGTCCAAAAGGGGTTCATTTTTGATTCATTCATAATTCTAAAAGAATATATCATTACAAGTCAAACTAAATTGTCTAAATTAGTTCATGTTTTTGAAATAAATAAAATATAAAATTGAATTGGAAGAATAAATTATCTCTAAAAAGTATAGTCCCATATAATTAATGGGGATTTTTAAGAATCTTGTTGATATTGAGTATTGAAGAGCTAGTCATATTTGGTTGTTGAGTATTTTATTTACAAAAACCTCTAGACATAAGTAGGTCTAGTTGACTCATTATTAATTTATAATCAATGAAATATATGTAGATACTAGTAGTTAAAGTAAAATGTTTTTAGAAGGTAAATATATACATGTACTTATTAACATATATAAGATCTATATTTGTATAGAAATTATTAATGTATTTGAATTTTTTTTTTGCACTATCTTGGGGAAGATGGTTTTTCTGTTTGGATGAATATAATACAAGGATTTTTTTCATCTATTTTTATATTAAATAAAAGACAGAAATGTGTTTGGGAATAATGTTTTATAGAATATTCGGTTAGATTAAGATCATTCATCCATCATAAGATACATTTTGGAGTTTTATATATTTTTATTCATATGTTATGAAAATATGGATAAACTTTTAGTTAATTTCTCTTTTCATAGTTTGATATATTTAACTAAATCCATGTTTTATGTCAATTATTTAATTTTTTTGAAAGTAAACTTTTTTAATTTGAAATTAAATATTTAATAAAAGGATAAACTCTTAAAAAAATTGAATGAGGTCCTATAAAAAATTATATTTTTAAAAACTCATTGATGTATTGAATTTTTAATTAACTATTTGATGTTATATGATATTATAGAAACCCATGATTAAAATACATTGAAATTAAATCATTTTAGTGTAATTTTTAGAAAATACAAAATTACATGACCTCAAACAATAATAGTTTAGTTTCTTTAGAAACTTGGAAGACACTATTCTAGTTTGATGAATAATATTCAATGTTTTCCATAAAGATCTTTACCTATTGTACTCATACTTAAATCTTTCCTGCACCACCTATAGAAAGGAAACACACAAAAGGTTGAAATTATTTTCTTAATAAGGGTAAATAAAAGAGATATGTATGTATATCTTGAAAATAAGGGTATGAGAACATGATAATATCATTTAAATATATTACCATTTATATCAAATATCATAAAGAAGAGTCATGGAATAAATATTAGTGGAACATAAGAGATGAATCATAAAGGAAAAAAGATCATAATCCATGATATAATATCAATGGAATATGACATTGAAATGACGAATACGTATAATAACAGAAAATATTATGTGATGGAAACCCACCATAAACATCATAAAATTATAGGCTTAGTAAAATCACTCATGTGCCCACTTCGGGATTGGGATGAACTCCATGGTACCCTCCAGTTTTAGTGATGGTATGTCCACTAGTGTACCCGCAAGTTGATAGATTGTTATTCCCTAGTATTTGACCTCTTATTTTAGGATTGGTATGACCAAATGTGTCCCTTCTTATTACAGTCTTTGGATTCCCTCATGTGTACACTCTTGTTGTGGGATGGGGATTCCCTGTCATGTACCCTTTGAACTCATAAAATTTTTATCATTACCCAATGTATTGGAGGGTGATATTGATCCCACCCATCACATAATAAAACCCATATTTATGTGTGCTATAAGATCATAAAATTTTAATCTTATAAAATTCAATGAAATAAAATGGGTATTATAGACATTTGATAATATCAAAACCCATGAAAGAGAGATAGGTTTAAAAATCATTTCATCATAGCATAACCCATGAAAAGGAGTGGGTTTGTTAATAATTTCAACATTTTATATCTCAAGGAAGAGATATGGGAAAAAAAAAATTTCATCTTAATAATAATCCATTCAAAGAAATAATAATAATGGTGTCTTTATTTCACGTACCTAGTAAAGAATAAATTATATCATAGGATTTCATTGTATATGGAGAAAGATTGTGAAAGATCACTTGGATTATTTCTTAAGGAATATAACCTTTTCTTTAAAAATTATTTTAAGACTTAAAACATTTTCAAAACCCTTTTATGTTGAAATTAATTTTTGAACATATGAAGTAATATTTAAAAATAATTTAAAACATTTCTGGTTGAAAATATCATTTCCTCTTTCAAAAACTATTTTTCCATAATAAAAAATTTTGATTTTTTTTGAATATTATCAAGAATAATTTTAATGTAATATTTTATAAAATTTTTAATCACTTTTTAAAACATAATTTTATTTAAAATATATTTTCATTAAAAATAGATTAAATGATCATTTAAAAAATTGAGAACATTTTTTTAAAAAGGTTTTAAAACATAATTTTGACTAAATAGATAAATAATGTCATATTTTATTTGAAACATTTTATTAATGTTTCTGGGTATTAAATAGTAGAAAAAATTTACTATTAATTGAATGTATCATGAATAACCATATTAGAAGAAATCAATGAACTCTCTTGAGATAGGGATAATAATAGTTATTAATCGAAGTAAAATCATAAATAATACCAATAAATAATGATATTGTATTGATAAACTCTTACCACTTTGGTAACATTGAATCCTGGTCCCCATGAAGTGAGAATATTAAATGAAACATAAAATATCATGAAAATAAGAATATTAATGATATAACATGTCAATTAATAAATATATATAAAACTCATAAAAGAATGTAGATGAATAACATAATTGTTGTCTCAAATATGGAATGTTGAGAAAAATTTCCATTCTAGATTGGTAAAATTTTAAACTCTAAACCCAATTAAATAGAGATCTTAACATGTATATTTAAATTAAAATAAATTTTATAATATTAATAAAAAAATAAAATAATGGGAGGTATATAAATTATATAGAAAAAATTGGTGTTGAATGTAGTATGTGTCTTAGAAAAAAAACAAAGAAGAAAATAGCTTACTACTTTAGTAATTTCTAAATTATAATCCCCATGAATGAAAATAATTAGTTTAAACATTCAATATAATGAAATAAATAAAAAATGATATAAAATTTAATAAGGAAGTATATACAACATATGAAATAAATTATTGGTCATTATGGTACCAATCTCATAGAAATAAATTCAAGTCTAAAAATCCCAATACCTTAAGTCTTGATTTCCTTCAAACATATTAAAAAATAATGTATAATAAATATATGTTTTTCATAAAGCTACCACATTAAAATATTAATTTATTTAATACCATATATTATTTTATTGTGACTTTATATTATATGTTTATTAACAACTCCACATTAATGTTAGGGTTCAGGTAATAACCACTTTGTTTTTTGTATATGTTAAGATTTGTTATAATTAGTAATTTTACTTTGATAATTATTAAAACGTTATAGAATGTAAAACATGATATAAATATCTAATATATTCATTATATATGTATTTATAATAATATATAAATTTTATAAATAAGAAATTAAATACACATTTCATGTAGATATTAGGTCACGTGTATGCATGAATGATGTTTCCATTTTCATATAATATCAAAAGAAATAAAATTAAATGATATATATATATATGTTATCCTTTGAGTATAATTATTATTTATTATATATCATATATTTATAATAAAACCATATTTAATACATTCAATGGAAAGTGTGAATGAATCACATCGCTTCGTGAGGTGGTAGTCTTCCAGACACACGAATAATGTTATCATATTTCCACAAAATGGAAAGAATGAAAGTATGTGTTATGTAATAATTTTTAAAAAATAATAATATCATGAAAATAATATATATAATATATAAAGTAAAAATAAATCATTATTCAAAAACATGAAAGGTGGTATTGGAATAATGAATGACATTAACTCATGAGGCGGTAGTCCTCCAAACACACAAATGATGATTGTGTATCCTATTTAATTAAAGAGGGTGATTTTTTAGGTCATAATATTTTCATAAAAACAAATCAATATATTTGAAATATTTATTTTATTAAATAATTATTATATAATAATTATTTAAATATTGGGGAAGGAACCAAATCAAAAATTACTTGTTGATGAACGTTACCGGTTATTTGGGTATATCCTTTTGGTTCGCACCAAAAGTCTTTGTTGAATTTTTCTCTGAAGGTATATATTCTATGAAGATTTAATAGAATTTTATAGTTTATTTTTTCTTGGTTTTGACAATAAAAGGGTATTTAGTGGTATAAAGAGAAGGGGATAGGTGGAGGCATTTTATAATAGATGTAACTGAGAAAGTTATAAATAACACAAACAGAAACACTATTGGGATGTCTTCCTTACATAATGTTCACCCATAATTAATGTTTATATATTAAATAGGTTATATGGTCTAAATATGTCCATAAAACGTGTTTTATAAATTTTTATAGGTAACTTGGCACTATAAGTTAATGTTTAGTCTCTTGGAAAACTCGTTTTTCACTTACACACTATAATTAATTTTAAATGTTTTCATTAATAATTTTGGATAAAAATTAAGTTAAAGTTATTAGAAATTATAAATTATTATTATTCCAAATATATAATCCATTTTTAAAATTTCCAATAATATTATTATAATAAATAAATTTAAAATTAATCCTAGGGATAGGATAAAAAAATTAAGTGAAGATGTTAAAAAAATTACAACAATTTTATATCCAATTTCAATATAAAATTAAAAACAATGAATTAAATAAGACTTATTGATTTATAATTTAAATTATTATATTTTAGAAAAATAAAATATAATTTAAATATGATAAAAAATTAGATGAAAAATCAGTTTTAAATTAAAATTTAATATTTTTTACCATCGATCAAGAAATGAAACTACTAAGAAAAATACCAAAAATTTACCCAAAGATAATTTTTACATTACAAATATAAAAATTAATTTTATTTATTTCAATTAAAATTTCTAAATGTACAAAAATTTAGTGTTTAAATAAGTACACATGTAAAGGTAGTAAAACTACCTTGTAGAAAATCATTTTATAAATAAAATTAGATTTATTCGTATATTTTATCTAAAAAAATAATATGAATGTTAAATATTTAATTTAATATATATTATATAGTTTTTAATAAAATCATTCATAATTTTTTTTAAATTTTTTTTTGAGATAAAACATCTGTGGGAATATAAAAATATTTTTTCAAAAAAATAATTTATTTATTTTCAAATGGGTTATACTTTCATTTAAAATTAATTAGTTTTCAAGAAATTTATTTTATAAACATTAATAAAACTCATTATATAATTTATTAAGTCCTTTTTATACCACATATTCCAATAGATAGGGGATAATCATAATAATATTTTTAATATTATTCTATAGTTTGGTAAAACAAGGTCTTCTGTGTATGTAAAGATATATAATGCGATCAGTATTACATGTACAGTAATATAAACTTCATTTTTCATGTAACATAAGAATAAATTTTGGTATCATATAATATAATCCATTAAATAATTTTAATTTATTCAAAAACAATAAAATTAGTAAAAACCTTGGGTGTTACATTATACCCACTTAAGAATTAATTTTTCACTCAAAATTCATCCGGGTTATAAAATTATTAATAATTGAATATTTATGAAAATTAAACTCATTTATAAAAAATTAATACTAAAAATCCCATTAAAAAGGGAAATTTTAAACATTATTATTAAAAAAAATAACTCATAACTATGTTTCTAAATTGGATAACATGGGTAAAAGGTAAGGATTTTGATAATGAAGAAAAGTATAATTAATTATAAAGAGTGATAAAGATCATTGACCACAAAAAATAGGGTGACACAGAGAAGGTTAGTGACCATAAAACCATAACCTAATTTGGCATTAAGAGGTCATTGATATCATAAAAATGGGGATAAAAAAAGATATTTTATTTTAAGACCCTTTCCCTAAAGTTGAATAATTTTTATAAGAATGTATACTTGATGTAATTCAACTCCATATGATCAATATCACCCTTTTTTTAGTACTCGATCAATTTAAAATTAATCTCTAACTTGATGGAATTAAGGTGAATTATTTATTCTTGATTCACTTACAGATCATGAGATCTATATATAAAATGATTAGTTATTCCATCTGTTTTTAGTTATGATCACGTAAAAATTGTCAACACGGGTTATCAAACAAGCATAAATCATCATATATTGAGTTAATAATATATTATCTAAAGCATAATAAAAATTTTCTCATAAACCATTATATAAATGGTTAACCTTGTAACTCTTTTAAATGATGATAATTCAAAACACTAAAAAGATAGTCACTAAATTTCTCAAAATCAGCTTAACATTGATCCCTCATATATCAAAAAGTACATTTGTTTTTTCCATACCAGGAATGTGACTACCTTCATCATGTTGTGTAATCAAATGTGTAAATAACCTTAATTACCATAAATATATATTTGAAACATACATTCATCCTCATTCCAAATATTATTGGATATATTCCTTAACTCACAAAAATGTTGTAAACTTCATCAATGATAACATAAACCACTTTGTTAAAAAAAACCTTTATCCATTTTGAGGTTATAAATACAATCCAATTTAATTTATCCATGTAATCATATATTTATCAATACCAAATATAATTTTCTCATCATCAATAATATGTTAAGAGTGGTCTTTCCTTAATAATAATATACAACCAAATCATTAAATCACTTTTCCAGGTCATCAGTACCATCCAAAATATTCATTCACATCATTAAAAAAACATATACTGAACAATGCTTATATATTTTATACATATTATAACACAATATATGAATTACAATACAAAAATACTTCATTCATCCCAGTTCCTTTAAAACCAATTTACTAATCATCATCATCTTATTATCTAATACTTCTTTTCATTCACATGTCATATGTGGTCTCGTCATCATAAATAATATTACTATAAATCACACCTTATTAATGATTATATTCACATGTTTTCTCAATAGGATATTGATTCTCATAGTTCCTATACATTCCACATATAAAGTATTCATCCATTTATAATGAATTAGAGAGACAAATATTGAAATCCATTAAGTTAACTAAACTCTTCATTTTCTATTTTATGTTACCAAATTTGTGTCCTTAATTTCCACAATAAAAACATATTAATTTTTATTTAAGATATTATCTTGGGTGTTTCTTCCAAAAATATTAAGAAAGAGAAATCTAAATATTATTTCTTCCATGATCTCTACTACTGAAACTCTCAAAAAACATTTTAATCCTCTTCTTCGATGAGTGTGAGTGTTGGTTAAGGTATACATTGTTAATCATGTTCCTTAAAAACTGATTAGGAATAATCACAACTTCCTTCACTCTAGAGATCATTCCTTCTAATTTCTTATAAGAAAATTGCCTTTCACACTTTTCATTATCTTGACCTCTTCGGGTTCTAGCCACTTACTAAGACCATAAATCATTGATTGATAAACACTTATCCTAGATAAACAACATAATCATTAAAAATCAAATATACAATGTATAAATCATGAATAATTCATCTTTAATATATGAAACATTATGTTTATCCTAGGTTATTTATAGTCATATTATATTTAAATCCTCCATGATGGTTCTTAAAGAGTTTATGAATTTCCAAAGGATATCTCCCATGAGTTTCAATCTAGGTGTGTAACAAAGTCCATTATTGTGCACCAGTTCCCGATCGACTATAGATCAATAGATTTTCTTCAGGGCTGTTTCCCAAATATAAATATATCCAGAAACCACATCCTATTTTAGTATCGATACATGGATGTACTTATAGAAATCCAATCACTCCATCCCTTAACAAAATTCTAGTACAATTTCCTATACATTGACTCTTCCTTAGACTTATCCTTTGATACATCCCATGAAATATCCCTTGGGATCCCACTAATGTTTTATCATCTTATTTTTCAAAGGTTGACTAAACCATTCTGTGATACCAGCTATAGTGACCTAGGATTAACATATATGGATATTACATCTTTGTAAATGAATATTCATAAAATTAAAAAATTACATGGTCAAAAACAATAATAGTTTAGTGTCTTTAGAAATATGGAATACAATATTACAGTTTTTTGAAATATCTTAAATTATTCCCATAAATATATTACCCATTAGTAGTCCAATATAAAATCTTCTTTTATATCCCAGGGAAAGGAAAAATAAGAAAGCGTGAGCTCATATGCTCAGTAAGGGGAAATAAAATAGACATATAAGAATGTAATGAACATAAGATTAAGAGAACATGAGAATGGACATTTAAGATCTTACCCTATATATCAAAGTCCACACACATGAGTCATGGAATAAGTATTGGTAGAACATAATACTTGAATCCTAATGAAATTAAGAGAATAATCCATGAGAGAATAGAATATGAATAAAACATGCAATTGTGTAATACACATAATCATAGAAAATACTATATCAAGGCTACCTACTAAAAAGTTTATAACATTTTATGATTAGGATAATCACTCATGTACCTACTTTGGTCTTGGGATGAACTCTTGTATACCCTCTTGTTTTTGTATTGGGATAACCTCTCGGGTACCCTCTTATTTCTGACTTGGGATTTCTTTTCGTGTACTCTCCTAATTTAGTATTGGGATGATCTCCAATGTATTCTCTTATTGCGGTCTTTGGATTCAATCCGATGTACCATATTTCTTTGGGCTTGTGATTCCCTCCAAATTACACTCTGAGTTCATATAACATTTATCATTACCCGAAACATTGGAGGGAGATATAGGTCCCACACATCAGATAATCAAATCCATATTTATGTGTTCCAAAAGATCACTAATACTTCATTACATCATAAACCATGACATGGTATTACAAAAATTTCATAATATCATAACCAGTGTAAAAGAGACATGTTTATTAATCATTTCATCAAAGCATAACCACCGAAAAGAAGTGGGTGTTTTTAATTTTATCATAGTCTAGCCCATGGATGAGAAACATGATTCATATAAAACTTTTCATCTTAGATATAAACTAATAAATATAAATTTAAAAAAGGTTTCCTTAGTAAATATACACAATAAAGCATACACTATTTCAATGGATTCCATCATTGATGGATATGGATATTGAAATGTACCTTTGAGCATCTATTAAATAAAATTGAATTTCTTTTAAAATCATTTTTTAAGACATAAATAATTTTAAAAATATTTTTTTTAAAACCACTTTGAATACTTATTAAGTAATATTTAAAAATCATTTAGAACATTTCTTGATGAAAATATTGTTTCATATTTGAAAAACACTTTTTAACAAATAAAATATTTTTCAAACCTTTTTATATGAAAATAATGTTGAAAACATATAAATAAATCCTTGAAACCCATTTTTAAAACTTTCTAAACCATTATTATTTTTAAAATAACTTTTCATTAATATGTGATTAAAATTTAAATTTAATACTGTTTTTTGAAACTTGATTTTAAAACATATTTTATAACACAGAGACAGATACTGTCAGACTTTATTATAAAAATTCATAATGATCATAAGTAACAAATAGTGTAAAAATATTATTATTACTTGAATTTATCATAAATAACCATAGTGGAATAAAATTAATTAGTATTAGTGGGATATAGATCATAATATTTCATCACTGGAAGCATAATCATAAAAAAGCTAGACAAATGATGAGATTGTAGTAATAAACTCTTACCAATTTGTTAACATTGAATCATAATCCCTATGAATGAACAAAAGTACATGAAAATAAAAATATCTTTAAAAGAATTATATTCATGATATAACTTGTAAATTGGAAAATCTATTAACCTCTTAAAATAATATATATTTATAACATAGTATGTGTCTCAAAGAAGGAAAATTAAGGCAAAATTATCCTACCGATTTGGTGATGTTTTCAACCGTAAACCATATAAAATAAAAATATACTAAAATGGGTATGTAAATAATAATTAATTTTTTTATAATAATAATAAATTATATTTACCTTATTTAAATACACTATAAATAATAAATAGGTGGTGAATATAGCATGTGTCACATAAAAGTAAAATATGAGATGAAAACCTGTTACTACTTGAGTAACATTTTAATCACGATCCCCAAGAAATAATAACATCGATTGAAAATTTCAAGATCATTAAATAGTGAAAATTCATTATATAACATGTTATATGGAATTACATACACCACACAAAAAAATTAGTGGTGAATATGGACTATGTTTTGTAGATATAAAAAAGAGACTATAAATCCCCTAACCTAGTATCTTGACTTAAATTGTACACATTGAAACCTACTATATAATAAATATAATTATATTACAAATCTACCATTTAGAAATATTAATATATATATTACCATATATGATTTTATTAGGACATTATATTACCCTTTTATTAACAATTACACTTTAATGTTATATTTCAGGTAAAAACCGATCATTATATTTTATAATTTTTTATATTTGATACTTTTACTTTGTTCATGATTTAATCCTTTAAAGAGTTTAAAACATTATATAAATATAATATATATTCAGTATATATGTAATTATAATAATCAATAAATGATATAAATAGAAAATGAAATACACCGTTCATGGATATGGTTGCCAGTATGCACACATGATCATTGTTTATATTTTCTTGTCATATCAAAAAATAAAATTATTTGAAATATATATATATTATAATTATATTTGGATTATTATTTATTATATATCACATTTTTCTAATAAATACATCCTCAATACATTCTATTTAATTAATGAATGAACCATATCACTTCGTAAGGTAGTAGTCTGCCATACACGCAGATGATGTTACCCTATTCCAAAAAAATGAAATGTAAGAAGTTATGTCTTATATAAAAATTTGATAATAATAATGAAATTACCAAATTAATAAATATCATATAAAAAATTTATACCCATCATTGTTCCCAACCATGATAGTTGTTAATGGATGAACGTAAGAAATTAGTTCATGAGGCGATAGTCCATTGCACACATAAATATTGATTATGTATCCCATGTAATGGAAGTGTGTAAATTTTTTGGTTATTACATTAACATAATATCATATAATTATATTTAATATACTTATGTTATTATATAATCATGATATAATAAAATATTTATGTGGTGGTGAAGGAAACAAAAAAAATTCATGGTGATGAATGTTACCTCTTCTTCGGGTATCTTCTTTTTCTTTAAACTAATCTAATTCCTTGGATGGATTTATGAAAATGGTTATTCTTATATGATAAAGGGATGGAGGTTATGAGATTATCTGTGAAAGTTTTTTATAATCTAAATGGGTTTATAGGTGTGAATAGAGGGGGATATTTGGTGGCCTTTTATATGTGAAGTTAGTGGTAAACATGTAAATACAAAAAAGGTAAATACAATTTAGTAGTTTACCTTAAAATATACAAGAACTATCATATCATTTGTATGTGGGGAGGTGAGGAAATATCATAAAAAATGGAACTTGTAAAATAATTTGAATTAAAAGGGAAGAGATGTTCACCTCTTGAGTACTCCTCCTTGATAAACTCTTTAAGGCCTTTGTTTTTGGCCATTTAGTTAGAGTAGTTGGTCCTGTAGGTGTGGGGGGGGGGGGCTTAGGGATATATTTGAGCATAATTTAGGCAATTATTGAGTCTTGAGTGGTGTGGGTGGAAGAGGGGGTGAGAAGTAGTTTATATAGTGGTGGGGTGGAGGGTTTCCTTAATATTATAATCATTAATTTATAAATTATCCACAAGTCAATAAATATTGGGGATTTCATGACCTATACTAGTAATAAGTGGATCTGAGTTCTAGATTTGGGTGCTTACATCACTCATTATTCTTGTAATAGTGAATTTAAATTATATTGTCTTTTTATGGTAAATAAAAAAATTTATTATTCCAAAAGAATTTATATATTTCAGAACAAATTCCAAAAATTAACCCTTTCCATTTTTCGTTGTGTAGAATTAAAAAATAAACTCCATTTTTTGAAAATAATTTCTATATATTTTTAATTTAATTTTTAAATAAAATTTTCATTTATTCAAAAGAAAAAATTTTAAATCTACAAATCATTTTCTAACACCTTGAAAAATTAATAAACATCTCATTACATTATATACTCAAGAAAATAAAATATTAATATGGTTTACTATTCACAAGGGTCATATTACTGTTCATATCACTATTTATAATGGTATGTTACATTCCATCAAAAAGAAAAGTTAGTTATACTAGACTCCAAATACCTTTTTATCACAACCGTAAATGATAGTTTTTTGAAATTCAAAACACATATGTGGAAAATTTATGTTTAATGGATAGGTTATGACTTCATCCTATAAATAAAAAAGTATTGTTTCATAGAGACTTAATTATTCATGAAATATATTCTATCTATTGAATTTAATGTATTTAATAGAAACATACCAAAAACATTTTGGGGTGTTATATTTGGTGCTCTTCGAACACACAATAATAATGTAGAACTATTGGATTCTCTTATCACCAAAGCATGAAATCAGTTGGTGTTGTTGTTATGGTTTTTTGTATATTATTTCATTTTATAGATTTATAATTTTATTAGTTTAAATATACAATTTATGTTATATTTTCTTCACATTTTTGATATTTTGTTTTCTTTTAATTTTACTGTTTTATAATTTTACAAAATGAAATATTTTATTTTTGTTATATTTTCTTTCAATTGAACTTTAAATAAAAAGTATTGAATATTTTATTAATAATTGGAGTTTGTTTCGTGACCTTACAATGCAATAGTGTTAAATTAATTCATGTTGTCACATATTTTATAGTTTTATAATTATATTTAATAAAATATATTATTTATATTTTATATTGTTTTGGTTAAACTCGAAAAAAAACTATTTTAATATTTTTGTTAATATATCAAATAATTCATTTTTTGAATCATTTTTGATTCATTATTATGAATCTAGAAATTTTTTATTCATTATTTATTATTTAATAGTTATTGAAAATTTGTTTTAGCATTCAAAAATTTATTGATCCTATTTTCTAAACTAGAATAAACAATGTTGTGACCTAGGTTTTCCTCTATAAAGAATTCACTTAATTATTAGGTTTCCTAGTTATTGGACCATCCAATGTAAAAAATAGTAAATTTATCATCACATACATCCTCTATAAAATTTATGGGTGGTTCCATTGATATGAGGGTGTGGTGTTTACCACTGGGTTCGTCTAGTGTAGAATATTAGTCAATAATGAGACACATAAAAAATATAATAAGTATTATATAATTTCTTTGGTTCATTTCTAATATTTTGTTAATAAATTTCCTCTTTCAATGGCACAAACCAAAGGAATCTGATGAGTACTAGAAAAATATCTTTTCAAGGGTCAAACCTTATTGTTGAATGTACCCTCAGTTTCAGATTTTCCAGTTGAGACCTCATTTTTATCTGAAATAATAATTTTTATAAATGCACATGAAAGCATTTAAAATAGTATATTATTATTAACATTTTATTAATGAGACTATTTAACATGATAGATTTTCTATTGGATCTATTATGGTGTATAAACTGCACCCAATATTAGTGGAACCATTTAAAAACAATTATTAACCGCATTCAAGGCTTGATTTTCTATTTTATCCCTAGAATGTTCCCAAAAATTATAAGCCTCATAATTGAGTAATTTTTTTTATCACGGAAACACCATGTCACTATAATTATTGCTCTTGAAATTGAAAAATTTTATATTAAAATAGACATACAACAATAATAAATTAATTTAAGATGTTTTTAAAATAAAAATACCATATAAAAATATATGATAAGTTTTATTAAAAATATAAATTTTTATTTACATGTTAGTTTTTTTATGTAAAATAAATTTGTAGACATTGATGTATTAATTTATCTTCCAAAATTTTATAAAATTTATCCTTTTTAAAATTATCATCTAATATTAAATTATAATTATGAATTAATTTTAAAATTTGATTTAAAAATGAAAAATATAAAAGTAAATTTAATTACTTTAGAAATTAGATATTATTATATGTAAATTGTTTTATTATATAAAACAACATTGCATCCTTGATGATGGCCTATCACAGGGAATGCCAAATGAAATATTATTGTCATAATGTATCGCATAGGCTGATCATGTACATCTTACTAGAGGAGCATTCTCAGTTGTTCACACACATAAAATAATTCACATAAACTATTTTTTTTATTTTTATTTAATCATGTAATGTGAATAAATTTAAATAACAGAAAATATTAAACTATCATGAAATGAAATATTTTAATTAGTGAATAAAGAACATGTCCTTTATGGTTTGGTATGTGGGTTCCATCATTCATCTTTTTTTTCTTTAGATTAAGTTTGAAATTTCAATTATGATATATCATGCGTGAATTAATTTTTTTATTTATTGTTATGAAAACAGTAATTCGTTTAGTAATGTAAATTTCACATCCTCCTATAATCATGGTTGACGGCACATCTCGATCGAGAGTGTGACATATCCAAATACCTAGATCCATCATGTGCCATTTCACCACGCAATTTCATAAATCCATTTTACGGAGATCATATATATAGTATAAGGGAGGGAAAATATTTCACAAAATATTAGAAATTAGTTTTATATCAGTGTTATGGTGTATGATTGCCAAAACCTTGCACATCTGTCTTGATCATCACAAACATAATACCACAAATGTTTAAGTACAGAATAAATGAAATCAACACATATCTCCCCTGTTCACACCGTTGGTTATCCCATCATTTATGATGGTGATAGTTCACATTGGAAAAAGAAATAATGATAATAAAATTAAATAAATTGAAATAATGAGAATGAGAAAAGAAGATGATGAAGAATACATAAAGGAAATCACAAAATAAAAATTGAAGAAGAATAAGTGGGAAAGAGGGTTGATGGGTGGAAGAAGACAATAATGTAAAAAAATTCATGAATTAAATTTTATTTTAAATAAAATAAATTTAAATGAGATTTTAAATAAAAATAATTTAAAAAATAAAAAAAAATAAAAAAAAAATATGAACAGAAATGGCTATTGTAGCTTCCCCTCTAGAATATGTCCTCGGAAATATTTTTTCTATTTGGAAGACCATGCCTTTGAATAACCCCATGATCTCTTATTATAGTATTATATCAATTGAATTTCGTATATTCCCTCCAAATTTAACATAAATTTGATTCTTCTAGATGATGTTATAGAATTAATAACGAGTATGAATTTTTCTATAAAGTAATTATATAAATCATTCTTTACTGAATATAGTTAAATGGACACCGTCATGATTTAAAAATATAAGTTAATTTATTTTTAAAATGAGATTATAAATATAATTTAATATCTAAGTGAAATATCCACAATTTTATTTGTTTATCTCATGTTATGCCTCATTTTTTTAAGGATGGGTCCACCCTGTCCGCCCAAACATTTTGTTAACTTGATTGATTTTTTGGGCATCTAAATATTCAAATCCTAATAAATGTATTAAATGATTACAATTATGATTGTTTTATTGTATTAATTATTGTATTTAATGGATTAATATTGAAATTTTTTGAGAAATTTGAGTTGATTTATATTTTATGATCGGAAAATTTGATATTTGAAAAGGGAACAAAAAGCAGAGAGAATAAAAGAGAAATGACCCTTCTCACCATGAATGAATCGAAGTGACACGACACAAGATATTTGAAGATAAATAAGAGTTGAATAATATAGAGAAAAAGTTACACCTCATGAAATAACATTACATGTCCTGAAATTTTCAAAAGTAAATATCTACATTGGATAAGTCGTGACTTCAGTAAAAATCATGATGAGAAATTAAACATCCCGAGTATCCAATTCACATTGTGAAGTGAGTAAAACAATCAAAATGATATAAAATATCCATGAGATATTCATGCTAGTGGGGGAAACCATGGAGATGGAGTACACAACATGTAACACCTTTACACACCCTGAAAGGTGTGACACATGAAAAAAAAACAAAGCATGAAGCACTAATGGATTTGTATATAAAAGGAGATATCCAACCTCCATTCCAACACACTATCAGACCAATGGGAGAAAGTGAGACACCAAGAGGAAACCATCATATGATAGAGTGACGATCCATATCCTGACCTCACATTTGACCATAACCACCTTACTTCTTTTGGTACCGATGACGCTCATTCTCATCGTGCATAATATGGGTGAGTAGTCCATTCTATGTCAGTGGATGTCATTGTAAGGGGATGGGATGCCTAGAGATAATTTTCGAATTTCTATTCATGATTAGGATTTTTGAAAACTAAATATTAAATTATAAATATAATTTTTTTCATATTGCATGACCATTTCTGTGTTCTTAGGTGTATTAATGTTTTCACCAATTATTTAGAATGATTTACACATAACCATTATGCAATATAGGTTAGTTATGTTTAAACAAGGTTTTGGGTCACCTATCTCTATGATTTCATCTAGTAGATGACCATTCCTATGGTATAATCATATTATTAGGGTTGGGTACCAAGACCAAGGATCCCTGCAGACCCTATTCCAACACCAAACATGAATAAAATTATATTAATTTATTTTCTAGCACACGAATAATAAAATCCCAAAACCTATAATTTATCATATATTTAATTTCACCCAAACCATGATGAAATTTGTTTATTTCATTAAAAGAACATAAAAATTAGAATTATAGTTTCCTTAAATAATTAATAACATATGGGTCTTACTTATGAATTCGACACTCAGATGTTACCATTATCATATTTTCAGTAGGTTTCTAGAGTCTTAATAAAGTATCAAATTTGGTTAAACTAGTAGGAATTAATGTTTCAGCATAGGATATTATATATGATCATGTTCTATAAGGAAATGTTATATCCCATAAATGTAGAAATACTAAAAAATAATCACTCAAATTGGAATAATATTTTAAATGTCATTCCCAAAATAAAATTGTGATTTAAATCGATTAAACTTCCAGAATTAAGAAAATTTTAGATTTTATCCCAAAACACACTATAAATAAATAATTGATAAAAATAGGCTCAAATTGATAAATTTTGTTGGATAAAATAATATAAATACATATACAAAATGAATAAAATATTATATCTATCAATTCTCACACCCTTAAACCATTTTTTTCTTCAATCATAAAATCTCAAAATTAAATTTCAAAGGGTATCAATGTTTCCAATATTCAAATTTAAATGATTAAATATCAAATAATATTATAAAATTTCACCCAAAATATAAATTCCATTTCATATTTTTCAAATAAGTAATCAATTCATGTAGTTTAATTTCCCCCTTTTGGAAAATAATGAAACTTTACTTCTCATTCATTCATGTTCCTCAATTTATTATTATCAAACATAAAAAGTGATGATTTACCACACCTTTGATTCTTTTCTCTGGCCTATCATGATGGAATTTATGTATATATATACTCATATAATGAGAACATTATCCTTATACATAGGCTTGTAAAGGAACTACATTCATCACTTTGTAAAGTCAAAAGGAACATAAAATCACAATGACATGCAATAAAGGTTCAAATGACTCTGAGGCATAAGTTTGGTAGGATTTGATGCTTTAAAAATTACCGATCAAGGAAAAGTTTTATCTCATTAATACAATTCATGATTTTAAAAAAATAAATGTTTAATGAAATTTTATTCATTAAATAGGAAAATCCTATTTCCAAAAAGCTTAATTTAATGGTTATGATCAAATAAAGCATAAAAATGAATTGTGAACCATCTTAAAATTTTCAGTACTGTTATATGTTTTTCCTTTTTAGAGATTTTTTTATTTTTCAAAAGAAACAATTAGAGTAAACCTCACATCCACCACCAAACCACATATTATTAAAATTATTGGTCCATTGATCGTTATTTTTGGTTATTCTATGTCAAAAAAATGGTTATGAAGAAGGTAAAACAATTAAGTACAATGAATGAATAAAAAACTTTTAATTATTCCAATAATATCACCCCCACACTTTTTTCTTACAATTCATTTCATACCTCCCCCCATGAATCCATTCACCACCACACATTAACATTAAAATATCATTCAAATACCATGAGTATGGTAGGAATGGATAAAAATGGTTTAAAACATGGATCATCCCAAGAAAGGTCATTCAGGGTCTCCTTGGGATAAATAAGGATTGATGTAAACGTGATATTTAAAGGGAAAGTGATTTTCAAAACATGTAACAATCATATTAAATGTGGTTTTTCACAGTATAACTTTAATAAGATAAAATGCAGGTTCTATCAAGTGGCATGTCCCAAGATCAATAATGAAATAATCTCAATTTAAAATAAAAAGTACATGGTCTATAAATTCTCTTAGGAAATGGAATATTGTATTGTAAAATCACTCAATTAATGATTAATAATAAAATAAATTCACATGAATTTAAAAAATTCAAATCATGAAAAATGTTAGGAAAATTTCATTTACATGAATCAATAAATTTTCTTCAAATCATGAATCCTTGTTTTAATATCCATGCATCAATTTAATAATTAAATTATCCATTTTACTAATTCAATCTCAATTTCATTAAAACCATTAAAATGTAATCAGAATACTCCTAATATACTAATGTATCCTAGATTAGTCAAGTAATGTGTAATTCATTCATTGATTTTAAATTTTACAATTAAATATCATAACCTGATTTGAAAAAAAAATTGTAGATATTTTGAAAGTTAAATAATAAAATTGAACTCCCTTGGGAAATTAAGCTTAGTATTCTTTCTTAATTATATCTTTTGAGATTCTCAGTTCAATCATGAATATAAAAATTAAAATTAATCCATTAAGCAGAACGAGTATTTCATTTATGCTCCTAAAGGTAAAAGGTAGTGTGAGACTTATGGGTATAATTAATAAAACTAAATTTTAAATCTCAATTCCTATAAGACATTTAAAGACATATCATGGTATGAACCCCATGTGGGACCTAAATTTTTACTACCTCTAGAGGGAAGTACCAACTATTATCCATAATCAGATGTTGGGTGGATCTTCTTGGACTAGAATAATCATAAGTGGCTTTTCTTACCATCCACTTCTTATTTATTGTTAATGAAAATTCCATATAAATAGTTCACCAGATATACCCCCAAAGAAATTTTGTTCAATTTTCATGTTGGGGTAGGATGAAGTATGGACTCTACCTCTATTTGGTTGTGACTTTTGTAACTTCATATTCAATATATAGTTGTATCTTAATATTGGTTGTATGAATTGAAACTTCAAAAGAAGGGTTAGAATGTATTTTTCATTCGATAGTATTTTAACATAAAGAATATACTTTTGAATCACCCCTTTCAGTTTGATAACACTCTGTATTGGATTCCTCATACTCTGCTACATGGAATTCCTCATGGGATTTATCAAATTCATTTTAAATAAACTTATCAAGTTCTATGTGTTCCTCAATAGGTGAATGTGTTGTTTCTTCATCCTCCTATAAGGAAAAGAACGGATTGAGAGAATTTGAAAACTAAAAAACAGAAGATTTTATACATAAATCGTATTTAATAATATCATAAATGAAATTATAGAAAAAAAATATCATATCCTAGCGTTGGACTTAGTTCTATAAATTATTTAGTTATAATTCCATTTTAGTTATAAATGGGATAATGTAGAGCTAGGTAGTGAGGCTCTCCCATATTTTATTCATATTCCAACACATGAGTGGTATCACCGTCCATATCATATGAGATATGAAATGGTGGTGGGTATACTTTTTTTCACGGTTTGAAGAGATCAAGTAGTTATTTATATTCATTCTAGAGGTTTTTCAGGTCTTGTTGAACTCATACAAGTAGCTCAGGAGTAATGTCCTCTTCATCATTATATCATAGAAATGGTTGAGTGAAGTGTAATAAATCTTCCAGATCCTCCACCTTTACAACCTTAGGTTATTCAATTTCAATGATTAGTGGTTAAATTTATTCCATCACTCCCTCAGGTTCTTTCTTCGACTCAAGGATGGTTTTATATCGTGTTCAATAGACATATTATGTTATCCCATCTATTTTAAATTTTATTTCTTATATGAACTCTTTAAGATCCTTCACAAGAGCTCTATTGTAATCTAAAACTATTTATTCTTATTTTATTTCACTTCTGAGTATTAATAACATATACAGAAATTATAGTTTTGATACATCATTAAGAAGAAATTATATTTTATCATTTTTTTAAATTAGAAAATTATCTAAACTATCCAAAATGTAAAAAAAAGTAAAAAACTGATTTTCTCCCTAATTAAAACACTAGTTTTGACTCACACCTATTTTAGGGAGTGGAAAAAAGAAATCATATTTTCTTAATGTAGCACATTGGATGACCATTGTAATCTCACATAAGGAGCACTCTCAGTTGTTAAATCAATTATTCTAATTCACCTAAACTAATTATTTTTTATTTTTAATTAATATTTTTAAATGATTGAATTTAAATGAATCAAAATATTAAACTAACATTAAATAAAAAATTTATTTAGTGACAAAATAACTTTTTATTTATATATTGATTTTTGGGTTCCATCATTATTTTTTTTTGTGTTTAGATTAAGTTTGATAATTGAATTCTGAAATCTCATGCATAAATTATGATTATTTTATTTAATTTTTTTTAAAAAATGCATTTATAAATATTAATTTTACTTATCCTATAACCAAGGTTGATGAAACCCCTTGACTGGGAGGGTTACATCTCCCAAGACCTGGCCAAATCATATTCCATTTCATCCATTAAATGGTTCAAATCCATCTTATAAAGAGATTGTATGTGGTATAAGGGAGGGAAAAGAGTTAATAAAATATATAAATGAGTTTGAGATCAGTTTCATGGTGAAAAATCATCACACCTCTACTCATCACTATGTATCATCACAAACATAATAAAACATAATAATTTAAGAACATAATAAATGATGTTACCACATACCTCCCTCGGGCCACGCCTTGTGTTAGCCCCTATTTTATGAGGGTAAACTTTCATGGTGGAATGAGAAATAAATAGAATAAAATTAAGGAAATTAAACTAATTAAGATGAAAAAATAATAACAATAATAAGACAGAAACATAAAACCACAAAATACAAATAGGAGAAGAAAAAGAAGAAAAGATAGTGGATGGGTTGAAGAAGAAAAAAATGTAAAAAACATGCATGAATTCTAGAGTATTAAGATTAACCTAATATTAAATAAAATTTTAAATAAAGCTTAATTAATAAAAAGAAAAATAAAAATAAATGAAGAAATGAAACGGGGGCAACAGCTTCCCCTCCAGAATCGGTCCTATGAAATATTGATCATTTTTTGCACATTATACCTTCAAATCACCCCATTTTTTGTCCTAATACGATAATATAAATTGTATTTCCTAGATTACCTCAAAATTAAACATTAATAGGATGTGTCTAAGAGATTTTTTAAAATAAATAATTAGTATGAATTTTTATATATGAGAATTACATAAATCTTCCTTCAATGTATATCGTTCTATAGACACCTTAATGATTTTAAACCTCTTTAGAATTTATTTTTAAAATGATATAATGAGAGATATTTCATATCAAGGTATAATTAAAATAATTAGTGGCGTGTTGAATGAGTAATTTATCATTTCCAAAGTCAGATTCCACTATGTCTTCCCGAACAGTGTTTCAAATTGATTGATTTTTGGGTCTCTAGAAGTTCAAATAAGCTCTTGGTCCCTAGGAAAAGGTTTTAGCACATAAATCAAAAAATCATAACAAAATTAATCACTCAAATTGGAAGTATATTTCAAAAGTTTTTCCCAAAAAATAATTGTGATTTAAATATATTAAAATTCCATAATTATGAAATTTTTACATTTTATCGAAAAACACAATATAAATCCAAAATTGATACAACTAAGCTCAAATTGAAAAATTGAATGGGTTTAAATAATTTAAATATATATAAAAACAAGGGAAATATTATCTCTATCAATCTTACCCATTATTATACAAATTTATTTATGAACCTTATGCCCACTTTGGTTCTAACACCTGAAAAACTCCGATGCACGAGTTATAAGAGTGAGTTCCTCTAATGGTGTTGCCTTTTCCTCAACAAGGGGAACCTAAAGTTGTGGTTTTGCTTCATATTTTTAATTCTCTAAGACTGTTGTCCCCGTAATATGTTATGTTATTATTTCATCCTCATACACTTGAGTAGATGAATCTCCAGTTTACCTAATGGAGGACTAACCAACATAAGATGTGGATCCATATATCAACAAGTATGGTTTTCCTATATTAAACAATAAAGATAATGAAAATAAAATTGACACAACAACCAAGTCATTCAAGGGAATGAATTCAAAGTACTATAGAATAAAGTATGTCATTTTGTGTTCCCACCCAACCATATGTCTAGGTACATCATTCAATGATAATGGTATATCAAATTCATGAGTTAATGCATAGGGTGTATGATCCTCTCTCTTTTTTCAAGGATCCACTTTTTATTTTATATGATCCTCTCTCTATAGTGAGTGATCCTCTCTGAACATTTTTTGTCTATTTTCTAATCAATGTCTCTACAATAGTGTTGGTTTTTGTGGTTCATCATCCTTAGTGGGTTCTTATGGATAAGGATATATCTACACCTCCTCATCAGAGACACACTAATATACATGATAAAAATTTCTTGTGATATCTCAAAAAATATTTATAAAACAAAACATTATTGAATACTTTCTCCTCATGAGGAACTAATATTTTTAAAACTAAGTATATCCCCTCTAACAGAAAAGCAAATATCATTCATGTTTACAAAAAATATGAAATAGAAAATTATAATAAATGATAGTAAACATACAAACTCATCAAAGACTATCCTATAAAAACTAAGATATATAATGGCATCGTGATATTACCAATATGAACACTCTCACTAATCAGATATCTAGATTCTTTCTTTGGGGTATGCATACTGAAAAAAACTACATAAGAGAAGATATACAAAAAACTAATGTAACAAGTATGATAATGTGGACAAATTGATTTACTTCTTAGGTATGAGCATAATTTTATTGGATTCTGAAACCTATCATGGTGTAGTAAGGATGTTCTAAAAGCACCCATACTATCAGATGAATCAATGTAGCTGGTTTTACTAAATGATATAGAAGTTTTGGTTCCACCACTAATCTATGGTCTCAAAGAATAGTTTTACAATATGGTGTATGAAATGTTAATTAAAATATAGTATATGGGTTCCACAAAACATATAATGAAATCTCAGAAAAGTGATTATAAATTAGATAAGTATTATAAAAAACTTTTTATGAGAATATATAATATAATCAAAAAAATATTATAGTTCTTTTAGAAAAAATTAATGTTTAACTTACAAAATATGGATATAGATTGTAAAAAATCTAGTGAAAACTATGCACATTGAGGCTTGGTTTATTTATATAATTTTGAGCCTAACATGACCTATTAATAAATAATTATATGTAATAATTATACTTGATATTAAAAAGTTAACAAAAAATTAAAATTTATGATATTAAAATACCAGAATCCTTAATGCCAGTCTTTGAAAAGGGGTTGAGGTAGTTGTTCGATAATATTAAGATATATGTATAGAAAATGATCACATGGACTCATACATGAACTTATTTCATACATGTAAATAAATTTTTCTAATAAAGTCTTGATTATAAGTGTGGTGTGGTATCCATGTAGGACTCTAAGATTATAATTCTTTCTTTATCACTCGATGATGATCATTAATCAAATAAATCTCATTAACATCTTTCAACAACTCTTGAAGGCAAGGCTGGAACCAACTCTAAAAAGAGGTGTTCTCATTATCAATAATATAAAACATCGATGGTATAAGGGAATGAGTTTCATCATATTTGGTAGAAATCTACACAATTTTAGTATACTTTTTATATATAAATGATCCATAAATAAAAATAAACATATAAAATTCCTGAATATAGACACAAATTGTAATAATGTCCAAAATAATATATCAGACACTACCTCAGACCTATAAAGTTTTTTTATTGGTTGACATACTCATCAACATTTAACTATAATAAAAATGGATTATTGTGACATAATAGTTGTATAAGAAATTATAAAACTTGATTAGATCATCCTAGTCACCATAAACATTCAACATTTCCCATTTTCAATATTTCCATGACTTTCTTTTAGAAATACCATAGTTAAAAATCTATATAATTCTCTTCAGCCATCGAACTAAAAGAACATATTTATATGATAATATTATTTCAAAAATAAAAGTTGAAATTAATACAACATCTATGTAAATTTAATCATATGATATGATTGGTTTTAGACTTGTGTGAAAAGTAAATATAGAGAAACACCAATAATTGGAATTTTTATCATGTAAAGATCACCAATGTATCTGAAAATATGAATCAAACATTTCACACAAAATTATATAATGAGATATATTTAATTCTTAAAGAACATAATTTTAATGTATTTGAATGTGATACCATTTGATCATAGTCTTCATTACTTATTTTCTATTGAACTCTCTCCTAATATACATAACACATCCATCCAATACATGCCACATTCCACAAAAAAACTCAAGGAAATTATATTTTTGGAGTAATGATTGGATAATAAAATTATTATTAGTACAAAATACCTTCCAATAACCATGATTTCATTAGTATGGGATTATTCAATGGTTGCTGTGAATTCACATGGGTGGTCTCAACATGTTCTTAAACATTTTATTCTTGTTTTTTATCCTTTTTATCTTATTCTTACTCTGAATTTTCATCATCTTCTTATTTTTCCACTATAAAATCTATTTCATTGGGAAGATTATCACTAAAAACTCCATTATCTCTTATATATAATAACCATGATACATTTTATCTCATGGATATGATACACTAACTTCCACTCCAAAGAGAACATCATCAACAACAGATATAGTTACCTAAAACTCCATCATTTGACCATTAGATTCGATCTTGAACAAAGATTATATATGTTTTCATACCTCATAATCAATGGTTGGATATGATATATTTTACAACTCATCTTTATATTTACAATGTCTATATAATATGGACCATAACAATTAATTATAAATATGTTTAAGTAATCAATGAATTTTTCTATGAACGACTTTTAAAGTTGTATAGTCCTCACACCTCATTCTAGTTGTCTACTATAATAATACAATTATTTAGTTTCATGTATATGAATATTGAAATACATATATATATATATACATATTCTTATCTATAATAATACTTTATATTATATTTATTAATTATATAAGATTAAGGAAAAATAATATAATTTTAAAAATATTTTAAAATATTATTTTTCACGATGGATTGTCTAATTAATAGTATCTAAATGTTTTTAGTTTAAAAAGGATGTAATAAGGTATATAGGGGAGTTAATATACCATATAAATTAATTTTGAGTGATTAATAAATTGAATTTTAGGTGGACTAAGATAATATATAAGATAAGAAAAAAAGAATAATTGTGATGTGTGAATAGTAGATATAAAAATAAAAAATAGATGACCATAATGAATGGTATAGAGGTTTGGTACAAATTGGATGTAGTCAAATCTTCACACCACAACCAAAGGAGAATGTAGATCATAAAGAGAGATAGAGAGAAAAATTTATAATGAGAAAAATCCAAACCCATAATTTTATATTCTGATTGATCCCGACCCAAGATTTTCTGAGGAGTAGCCCCAATCCTAACTAGAGATTTTCAAGAGTAGAAATAACAGTCATTTACTATAATGAGAAACCCAAACATTTGTGCATTGATTTTTTATAAAATCATATAGAAGAAACATATTTTTGATAAGGTATAAAATTGTACTGCTTTTCGGTCAGGTAGAAGAACTGAAGAAACTACCTTTTGTCCAGGTTAGCATATTTGAAGGAATAACATTAAATTTTAGTATAACCTCTGGGAGAAAATATATAATTTTAGATAACTACCCATCCCATGAAGAATTAAAATTAAATGAAAACCACTAGATACTTATTAAAAGATATAAAAGTGTAAAACATTTGATGCAAGCCCATTGATATAATGTTAATGGTGTACAATGGGAATTACATCTCGGGTGTGGTTTTCATATTCATGGTAAATGAATTTTTTGAAGATTCATTCCACCATGATATTTTTACAATATATGAAACAATTAGTCACAAAATACCTGGGTTATTATATGAGTGTAAATTAATTCTATAACTGTGTGTTAAAGGTGTCTATCATCATATCTTTTATAAGAATCATCAAGTCCTTTATAAATATAACTATATATGCTTCACACTTGATTAAAACATTATAACAATCCAAAGTAAAAGAATTTTGGCCAAAATTTTTAAATCCATTCATTCCGGCTATATCCATACAACATAGTCAATAAAATCTAAATCCTATTGCCTGTGTAAAAAAATACTTCCTAATTTATTGTCTCAAATATATAAATCACGTAAATATTCTTTTAAAAAAATTTAAAAATACTTTAAACAAGTTCATAGACAATTATAATTCATTATAATACAATTAAAAGAAAATAATCATGAACGAAATTCATAGTATATGGGAAACATTTTATGTATTTAATGAAAGATATAGAATATAAATGAACAAAACACTAAAAATATCTTAAACATTATAAAATAAATCCAAAAAAGTTCATTGTAATATACAATTAATTTATAAACCAATTAAATATTAACATTAATATTTATAAACTTACAGAAAATAAAATATTATAAATATATATGATCACACATTTCATGGTCACATAACATAACTCACAGTCACACCAACATGTTACTGTGACAACCTTCCATGAACCCATGTTGTTGTGCATGAAAATTGAGAGTTATTACTATTTGGAGATCCTACCTTGATTAAATACATATAGAATTATTTTTTTAATCAGAAAAACATGAATTTGAATAGAGTATTTCATAGTTATTAGTATAATATTATACATGTATGGCCGAACTCGGTGGGATGTCATGAGTATTCCATGATACCATGAGGAGGTGTGGAGTAGCGCATAGTCAAAGGAGATGTGCTACCATGGAGAATGAGATGAAACCATGAGATCATTATAAGCATAGTTGGATGAATGTAGTTATTTCATGTGGACTGATGGATAAGGTGGACTAGTGTACTATTTTAGAGGCGTTGATTATCCCAAGGTTTTCTAGTATTGTTTTTTAGTAATGAGGTTTTTCTTCTATGGAATGTGAAGAGAAACTGAGGTGAATAAATTTATATAAATTTGTATATAGAATATATATATATGATAAAATAACACATTCTTAATTACATGTATGATAATTAAGTAAATTTAAAAAATATTAACACATTTTAAAATTAATACATTATGGAATGATCACATTATAAAAATCATAAAACATGTATAATTTCATGTATGATAATAATGTAAAGATAAAACGTATAGAAACATTTAAAAATTAATAAATATTTATATGATCACCTTAAATAAAAAAACTAAATATTTAAAGCATAAGATTATATTACATATATTAAAGCATGATAAAAGTGTAGTCAGACAAAACACAAACAAAAAATACATGCATACCATAATAAAATAATATCTCCATTTTTATTTGATTACAACACCACAAATATAAAACCAAAATGTTCTATGCTTTTTAAAAGAAAAAAGATGAAAATAACTCTATTTAAATATATATTATCACAAAATTATCATATTTTATCCCTATAATAAAATACAAATATTAAGAAATAAAAAAATCTCCATAAAAATATTCCATGATAAAACTAATAATCACTTTCAAAAATATAATTAAAAAATTAATTTTAAATAAACCCCTAAAAATTTATTATTTTCTTCAAAATGTATATCCACCAGTATAAAATATAAATAGAATATAAAATAATTTTAATGTATCTTGTATTAAATAGTTCTATATTCAATAAATCAATGTTTATTTATATAGTATCCATCACTTCATTAAACATTAAAGAAAATTTGAAAAAGACCTATAAAAATTAAACATAAACACATTTTGGTACCCATACTATTTGGGATCTAATTGTGTTATTAAAATAATTTTTTGATACCCAAGAATATTTAAACAATTTATTTATCGTATAGTAGAAGATAAATTTTTCAGGATAGAAACTTTTCTGATGTCAAGAGATTTAAGGAACCTGAGAGAACTTTCCTTACAATAATTTCCTTTTAACTGGAATTTATATAATATAATTGTTGAAACCTTCCCTATAAAACTCTTAATAAATAAATTACTTAAATATTAAGAATATGATTATTATAACCAAAAATAGTTTTATCTTTTTTTGAATTCATCATATACACCATCTTATCATATTTATATTTCCCTTACTAATGATTGATATCATTTCATTAAAATTGAAAACATACATTTTAGAGTAACATTATCCCTATAAACAAATATGATATCATCACATACATTATTTTTTTAAATAAAGATAAATTTATAAACTATAAATCTCTATTTCCATCTTAGATATATTATTCTCTATAATATTGATTTCTTATTTTCCTTATCAGGATATAGGATAGTGTTCTTTAACATTCATTTTCCAAAAAATATTTTTCTTTTAATCCTTGAGAATATCATTCACTTTACTAAATTAAATTCTTTCTTGGAATATCCTCTTATTCGTATCATTTGAAACTTTATACAACTCATTAACTCTTAAAACATCATTTTTAAGATTCTCAATTTCCACATATAATTCATCAAAAGTACAAAAATCCTTATAAAATAATAAATAGAACTATAACAACCATGAACCTAATTTGTATGCTGGGATATAAAAAAAATATCTGGATTTATCATATCCTCAAAATGATATGTTACTTGATGATATTTCCAAATCAAGGATAGGTTACCTGTTTCCTTTACAGTTTTATATTATTTACTAGAATTAGATTCTTCAATCAAACTCCTTCTATCATGAAAAGAATGTATCATTTACTTTTTGAAGTTATTATATCTCTTTTTAAAAAAAAATTACAATCAAACTTGATATGTACCTTTTTCTAACATTCATTACATTTTACTTTTGGAGCATATATGGTACCCATATTTCTTTTTCTATTATTACTCTGATATTTTCTATATATTTTATTATAATTTTTATATCTCATCATTATTTTATAAATTATTTTAGTTATAGTCATCATTTATCCTTTATCACTTTACAATGATTTAGATTTTAAAAAGACTGAGGAAACATTTATCTAAGATGTTAAATCAATAAATTTCTTCTTCAAAGTATCATATTCAGAAATATTATTCAACTCATGTTTTTATTAATATTGAGATATGTTGATTTCATTCGGTGTGTACTATTTTTAGTTCTTAATATCATTGATACAATCCTTTTTTGTGTGCCAAATATTTATTAGTGATCATATAACTTTTTAAATAAGTACGTGACTTTATAAGATTTATCCATGTAAATTTGTTCTATTCCATATTCTAGTGAGTTTTAGGATCATCTTGTTCACTCTCTCATCTTCACCCATTTTGAAATCTTCATACTCTAATTGAAGCATTCTATGTTTAGTTCAAATAATATTTTCAAATACAATATGTGTTACATAAAACATATTCTGGATCTCACGTGCTATCTTATAAGAAGATACATGAATAAAAACACTTCAGTTAATATCACAATAAACAATATTCATTATCATATAACATAAATAATATTTAGTAACTTCAATTCATATAAGAGTATCAGGTTCATAATCAATTTTTTTTGAGGTTTTACTATTTTCTTCCAATGATCAATGCTCAATTGCTTCATATAAGCTTTCATTCTAGATTTCTACTATCTAAAATCATTACCATCGAAATGATGATGTTAATGAGGATTGCATACATTATATGGATTTATTAATATCATCATAAATAATCATTATCATTTGAGTATAAGGTCTAGGATCATTCCATAAAACAAAAAAGTATAATTAAAAGACACAGACTAGACAACACTATAGAATGACAAGATAAATTCATAAAAGAACATTGTCTGAAACAAATTTTTATGTATCAGAAAAAAGAATAACAAATCCAAAATATCCAAAAAATGTCCACCATTGATACAAATTATTATTTAATAAAGGATAAAATAATATTTTTATCGGGGGAATGTAACATATAAAAAATTAGAGTGATAAAGAAGTTGAAATTTAGTAGATTATGATAATTAAGAAGACAATAAAAATTGAATAAGTATAACTTGTGAAGAGTTTACAAATAAATATTAAATATATACAGACAAAGAATTTAATAGTAGTTCAAAAACATATACCTAGTCCACTGTTCACACACCAATCAATGGATTATGGGAAACACTATGAGAGGGAAAGAGCGACTTTTACAAAGTAATAAATCTAAACTGGGGTGAATCTTGACACACAAATTTGTGATCAGAAGCTATAGACATAACTATCCATTTACAATAGCATATAAAACCCATGATTTTTACATGGATAAGCTATAAATTTTGTGTAATAATTTTTTGTCACCTATGCATAACAAAAAATGCATTTTGATAAGGTAACAGAAATAGAAATTTTTGTTCTGGAAACAGAAATGAAGAACTTCCTTTGGTTAGGTTATCAGAATCGAATGATTTCTATTTATAGGTAGAATAAACTATGTGAGAATATAAATAAATGTAGACCTATACCCATCCCAACCAAAAATGAAATGAAATGAAAACAACTACATAGAAATAGAAAGATGTACTATTGTAGAATAGTTGTAGCATTCCCTTCTAAATTATTTAAACATTGCACTTAGAGTATTAAATAAATAGTAAATTTCATATATCCAAGGTAAATTAAGTAAAATGTTATTTTTAACACCTTGAGAGTTTAACAAAAGATAAATCAAATTGTAAATGGATCACGTAAATGTTTTATGAGTTTAAATACCTCTATTACTCTATATCGAAGGTGTGTATCATCATATCTCTTACAAGAATCATAAAGGCCTTTAAAAAGAAAAATATTTTTACTACACCCTTTATTAAATCATTAGAAAAAAATATAATAGAAACTGAGTCAAAAAATTTAAATTTAAATTTACAAAATATATCAATAAAACTCTTTCAACAAAATCACAAGCATATTGACTATGTGATTTTTTTAAAATTGCAACATAAAATATGTAAACAATATAAAGTTTTTTTAAACAGATTAAAAAATATTGACCATGTTTTTTTTAATTTAAAATAAATTATAAATTATTAAATCCCACAAATCATACAACAATAAATATATTGAGGTGTATAGGGAACATGTTATATATTTATATGAAGATAAATAATTAAGAATAAAAAAAAATAATACAATTTTAATTATTATAAAATAAATTTATAGAATCTCAACATAATTTTTCATTAATTTAGTAACTAACAAAATATTAAAATTATGGTGTATAAACTCACAAAAAATAGAATATTAAAATTTTGAAAAATAAACTTAATGTAATTTTCAAAATAAATAATTAAATAAACTAGAAATTGAGTAACCGTGTAGATTTCATAGTCATATATCTCAACCACTACCACACCAACATGATACCATGACATCATATTATGAAACCGTGTTGCAATGAATGAAATGATGAGGTCTTACTATGTAGAAGAGGCACATCCAAGAAGATATTACATATAAACATACTTTTTTTTTAATTTGAGATGCATGTAATTTACTAGAGTATTATCATAGTGAAGAAAAAATATCCCACATGCATAGTTGAACTTAGAGTGCTTATGTGAATATACCATGATACCATGTGAAGGTGTTGGTTAGTGCATGGTTGGTGGATATAGTGATACTATGGAGGATAAATACCCACTAAGTGATCTCCATGTGAAGAGTCAGAAAAATGTATTGTTGTGGTATGGTCTGGTGTGTGAGGAAAACTCATTTTTTGTCATAGAGGCACTGAGGCTATTGTGGATATCTAGTGTTGTCATGTGGGTGAGAAGGTTATGCTTTTACAATAGGAGAACAACAACCGAGGTGTATAAATATATATATTTGTATATAAAAATATATATATTTGAAAAAATAACACCTATATAATTACATGTATAATAATATGGTAAATTTAAAACATATAAACCCATTTTAAAACTATGATATTATTATGTGATCACATTAAATAAGACATAACACTTAACATTTACAACATAAGATTGTATTAAAATTATTAAATCACGAGAGGGAGTGTAATAAAATAAAACACATAAATAAAATATATACCTAACATAATCACAACAATTGTATTACTCATCATGCGTCTGGTGGAGAAAATACTAGACATACATCTTGTATTAGTCGGGTTAAATCCCCCAAATCACTATAGAAGAGGCATAAAGTGATTCCCCATACCTATAGGCATGAAATTAAATAAATATAAATAAACTATCAATTAAAAGAACATTTAGTAATAATAATTATTATACAATAAATTAATATGTTCTTATAACCAACAGTGAAAAAAGATATTACTCAATGTGGGTTTGGTGAAGTTAACACCACACATCCCACTGATCATCATTAGAACAAATCCCACAGATCACTATAGAAGAGGTAAAAAGTGATATCCCACTACCTAGAGTTCTCAAGCTAAATAAATCTAAAGAAACCCTAAATTAAAAATTGTTCTGTAATTAATAGAATAATATAATATATTTCTCAATTTCATTACTAAAAATAAAAGTAAACATGTAATTAAATATTAAACATTCAAATTATTAATCATCATAAAAATTAATATATTATATTAATAATCATAAAAATTAAAAATCACTAAAAAAATACCCTTCTTTCAATTCTATATATTTCATTTATCAATGATAAAAAACCACTAATGTTTTCATCTCCCTTAAAATCCATGCATTTTTTCAGTGAAAAAAAGGACAGATAAAAGAGCAATTCATTGGTGCAAAAAAATATGTTGATAAAGGGTTACATTTATTATCATTTATTTTAATACCGATAAATTTGAATGTAATAATTTCTAAATTTATCCTTGATCAAATAACATTTTATTATTTATATATTTAGCATTGATAAAATTATTAATTGTAATGGTGGTTTCTATATTGACATCACACTACACCACAATTACAATCCAAAACAATTTTCTAATATTTTATTACATTAACAGAAAACTTTACAATTGAATTTCAAATAAATGTACATTACGAACCATTAAATATATTATAATTAAATTGGTATGTATATTTTATATAAAAAATTATAGTTTCGAATAAATTCAATAATAACATAGTGGGACTATATTTCATTGTTTTTGGTACTCCCTTTAAAAAGAGCCCAATCGTGCTACTTGTATTGAAACACACCACCCCAACTCAAACAAAATAAGGATGTACCTATAATAGAAGACATTGGTTTTGTTAGTAATATTATTAATAAATGAATTAAACATTAGTTTGATATAATAAATAATTAATAAGAATAAAAAATAAAATAAAAAGAATCAATTGTGTCAGAGTAATGTGGGTGGATTATTAAATATAATAAATGAAATATGGATTTTTTTTGTAATGTATCAACACAATCTTAGTATGGTGTCTATGTTTTAAGTATCAGAAATTGTTTTCGAATTAAAATTTCATTTTTATTCTGAAAACATGAAATTTATGTAATATAAGACATATTTTGTGTCAGAGTGATTTGTTGATGATTCCTACCCATCAAAAATTACATATTGATCATTTTCATGATGTATCAATACACTATTAGTGTGTTTTCTTAGTTTTTAGTGAGTTATGAATTCTTTGAATTAAAATTTGACTTATAAAATAAAAACTTGAAGTTTGAGTCACACCATGTACATTGTGTATATGAATGACTGGTGGTTAATTACTACACATAAAAAAATTTAATATTTATTGTTTTTATAATGTATGAAGAAAATATGAGTGAATTGCCATAGTTTTCAATGAGACATTGACAATTTAAACTAAAATATCATTTTTAACCAAAAAACATGCACTTTGAGTCATACTAGGAACAATGTGTGCCAAATTTATCTGTCGTTAATTCATACACATCAAAAATAACCTATGCATAATTTTCCTAAAGGGTGAATACAATCTAACTATGTTTTCCTTGATTTGAGTGAGTTACACATATTTTTATCTAAAACAAAAAATTAAAACTAAAAACATGAATTTTGTTCATATAGGGAACATTGTGTGTATGATTTAGATATGATTGATTCTCCAATATAAAAAATTATTTATGGGTAATTTGACTAACTTATTATGAAAATTAGAGCACATTTTATTGTTTTTTAGTATGTAATATGTGTTTTGATCTAGAAAGGTAATTTAAAATAAAAATAAATACTTCGAGACATACTGGGGAAACCATGTGTTGAGATGGAATGTGGTAAATTCATAATCTTCTGAAATTACATTTTGATAATTTTATGATTTTTAAAAGATTATATGTGCCTTTTTTGGTTTTTAGTGTGTGACATATGTTTTGAATTAAAATATCACTTTTAAACTAAAAATATTAACATTAAGTCATACCAGGAACATCATATGTCTAATTGACATAAAGTTAACTTCTACACATAAAAAAATAATTTATGTATTATTTTTTATAGTATAAATACAACATGATTTTATTTTCTCAAATTTTAGTATGTGATTCACGTTTTGAACTAAAATTTAAATTTAAAATAAAAAACATTACTTTCAGTCATATTGGACACACCATGTGTCAGATTTATATGAGGTCGATTCATATATTTCAAAATAGGTTATTTATCATTTTAATAAAAGATAAAATATAGTATGATTTTTTATATAGTTTTAACTAGTGATTCGTGTTTTGAAATAAAATAATTTTTTCATCTGAAATCTTATTCATTGAGTCATACCAAGAACAGTTGGTGTGAAATTGATGTGAGGATTATTCCAACACAAAAAATTGTTTATAGACCTTTTTCTTAACGTATCAAGTAAATATGATAATGTTAGATATATTTGAGTATTTTTTATATGGTTTTAACTAGAATGTCCATTTGAAATAAAAAACACACAATTATTTATACTGGATGCACTATGCGTCTTATTGAGGCACGATTGATTCTTAAATGTGAAAAATAATGTATAGATCATTTTACTAATTTATAATGGAAATATAATTTTTTTTATTCTTCCTTAATGATTGATATATATTTTGAGATAAAATAACAATTTTAAACTGAAAACATGTTCTTTGTGTCATACCAAGAACACTATGTATCTTATTGACATACGGTTGATTCATAAATGTCATAAATTAAATATGGGTATTTTTATTAAAGTATCATGATATTATGAGTTAATTTTCTCGATTTTGAGTATGTGACTTGTGTTTTGAAAAAAAGTGAAGATTTAAATAAAAAAATTATTCATTTCATGTACATTATGTGTCAGAATTATGTGAAATTGATTCATACACATCAAAATTTACTTTTGTACCATTTTATAATGTATAAAGAAAATATTAGTACTTCTTCATAGTTTTAAAGGATTGAAGCATATTTTTAACTAAAATGTTACTTTAAAATTGAAAACAAATATTATAAGTATTACTAGGAACACTGTGTGCTAGATTTACATGATGTTGATTACTGGACATTATAAATGATTTATAGATCATTTTACTAAAGTAAAAATAAAATTAAAGTGTGTTTTATTATTTTTGAGTATGTTATACATGTTTCAAATACATTTTTTCATTTTAAATTTAAAAACATGAACTTATACATGGAACATAATGTTTCAGATTGACATTTGTAAGATTCAGACACATCAAATAAGTCATATAAATCATTTTAATAATCTCTTAAGAGAATATGAGTGCATATTTTTTTTCCCATAATGCATGTTTTGAACAAAGAATTCACTTTTAATCTAATAATATGCACTTTGGGTCATTCCGAGAACACTATGTGGAAGATTGATGTTCGATTAATTATTAATTATCAAAAATTATTTATGGATATATCATAACATTTCAATACAAGAAAAAAATGTTCCCTCAGTTTTGAGTAAGTGATGTGTGTTTAAAACTAAAATATCAATTTGAAATTAAAGTATAAACTTTTTATCAAATTAGGAATAAAATTTTTATATTGAAGTGTGAGCAATTATTACATATTAAAAATTAATTTTGTATATTTTTCATTACATATTAGGAAAATATTGTTTTTCCTTGATTTTAAATGAGTGAAACATGTTTTAAATAGAAAATGTATATTTTAAACTAAAAACATACACATTGAGTTATACATGGAACACCATGTTTTAGAATAATGTGTGGTTGATTCAGAAATTTTACCAATGATTTAAGGATTATTTTTTTAAAATATCAAGAGATATATTATTGTGTTTTCTTAGTTTTTTTATGTTATATGTGTTTTGAAATAAAATTTCTAATTTAAATAAAAAACATTTTCAGTCATACCGGCCACATCGTGTGTCAAATTGATGTGCAACTGATTACTCTATATGAAAAATGACTTATGTATCATTTTCATAAATTATAAAGAAAATATAACTCATTTTAATTGTTTTTAGTTAGTGAAATAAGTTTTGATCTATAATGTAAACTTTCAACCAAAAGAGCAAAAATTGAGTCATACCTTCCACCTTATATATCTAATTAAATTTTGGTTGTTTTTTACACATGAAAAATTATTTATGGATATTTTCCCTAATGTATCATGACAATACAAGAATTTTTTTAGTTTTGACTATGTGACGAGTGTTTTGAAAAAAGATGTAAATTTTGAAAAAAAACATGCACTTTTACTTATATTATTCACTTCATGTGTTAGATTGATTTGTAGACAATTCTTACACATAAAAAATGACTTGAGGATAAGTTTCATGAATTATGAGGAAAATCCATTCATTCAGGTTCTTTTTTTATCAAGTGACACATGTTTTGAACTAAAATGCTAGTTTTAAATTGAAGACACACACTTAAAGTCATACTGGGAACATTGTGTGTTAGGTTAACGAGAGATTGATTCCTACAAAATATTATTTTTTGATTATTTTCGTAAAGTATCAATATAGTATAAAGAATGTTTCTTGTTTTTTATTATATGATGCCAGTTTTGAACTAAAATATCCAATTTAAATATAATGAATCACTTTGAATCATAATGTCTACACCATGTATCAGATTAACATTCAGCTAATTCATACACATCGCAAATGACTTATAAGTCATTTACATAAATTATCAATAGAGTTCAAGTTTTAATGGGTTTTTAGTAAGAGACAGATGTTTGGTTCTGAAATTTCACTTTTAAATTAAAAACGCGTTCTATGAGCCATTTCATCCACATCATATGACATATTAATGTATGGTTAATTATTATATGTAAAACTAACTAGTAGATTGTTTTAATAAATTAAGAATATAATTTGGGAATGTTTTATATTTTGAGAGTATGTGATGTGTAGTTTGATCTAAAATTTATATTTTAAATAAAAATATACACTTTCAGTCATACTTTCTACACCATGTGTAAGATTGTTGTACGAATAAATTAAAATTTTTAAAAATAAATTATGGATCATTTTCCTAAAAATGATGATAATACACGTGTTTTTTATAGGATTTTAATGAGTGATGATTGTTTTGAACAAAAATATCACTTTTAAACTAAAAACATTCACTTTAAGTTATATTTTACACATTATGTGTAGAATTGATTCAATTTTATTTCATATTCATCAAAAAGGAATTGTGGACTGTTTTTATGAATTAAGAATACAATACAAGTGTTTTATAGTTTTTTAGAATGTGATGTGTGTTTTTAACTAAAAGATCAATTTTAAATAAAATAATACACTTTCTATCATACTAGACACACTCTATATAAAATTAATATGTAGATGATTCCAACATGTAACAAATGAATTACGATTTTTTCCATGATGTATAAGGACATAACAAGTATGTTCTCTTTGTAAAACACAAAATTGTCTCAACATAATGTCTTAAAAAGGGTCTCACCCAAAATAGAATGCATGAATAACTATTCAACATAACAAAAATGAATAAAGGACTATAATATCAATTTAATAGATAAAATGGTACTTGATTTCATTATATTATTTGAATCCATCCTAAAAAATTGATTTTCCTTAAAACAATTGTGTATATGAAGATCTTGGAGGCCTCCATTTAGAGTTAATGGTCCTTCTTGAAGGAAAAAATCATATCAAAATAATAATATCACTTCATTTTAACATTATTAGTTTGTAATTCATCAATTTTGTGCTTCACCCTTGATGAATTATGAAATAATATAGTTGTAGTGATGTATGATTCTAAAGATGAAATGATATTAGCCTCCAAGAAGGGCCCTAAAAACCATGTAGATTAATTTTTTGATATTTATAGGTAAAAAATGGTTAAGGGACCCCAAATTATTCATGGTATCTATTTCTATATTTATTAAATTATAATACTAAATAATCATTATATACACCAACGCTTTATGATCTCTACGAAATAAAAAAAATTAAAAATGTGATTGGAAATCACCTCTTTATGATGTCTAAAAATATTCTAACACCATGAATTCTTCCCAATAATTTATAAAAAAATATACATCCTATTTCGAATATGTGTTATAAAGATAGTCTTAGTGGTACTGGAAAAATATAAACAATAATAAAATTAATAAATATTATAAATTTAATTATAATTATCGTAAAAATATCTCGTATGGAATGCTAGTTTTTAATGGAATACAATATATTTAATAAATTTGTCAACATAATGACCATAATTTCTCTCATTAATCTTTGTCAGACACAAAATAAATGATCAAAATAAGTTGTTTGTTTTGATATATGTTTTAATAGAGAAATTATATTCTATATAACCTAATAATTACCTAATATTAGAAAAATATTGGCTTGTTTTTCACATATGACATCATCACACCATGATTTTGATGATTTTCAAACACAACCCTATAAAAAAATCTTTAAATTATAATATAAAACATATAATTTGAAGTTAGTTTGTAAAATATTGAATATAGTGTATTAAACATTCATAAAGGGCATCAAGTGTGGTTGATTTGTTGTGTATATATGCATTGGATACAAAAAATTAATATTTTGAGTATCCAAATTGATTTTTAAGATAATTCACTACGTACCAAAAAACTGAAAATGGAATATGTAACCAAAGAAACAAAAATATATTTTAAATGAAAATATTTTGGAGTTTTAACCCTTTTTTATTAAAAGAGTTTATCATCTGTGAGCTTCTCTAAAAAATTTTGACCCTATTTCTCTACTATTATTAAAATTTATTCTCCTTCTAATTAATATTTTTCTATACAAGTTAAGTGAGGACTAATGAGTCCAAAAAAATCATTGGGTTTTTCTTTTACATAGTTCTGATATAGATGCCTATAAAAAAGAATAGTTTATAATATAAATTAACATAATAGATCAATTATTTTAAAACGATATTATGAAAATTTACATAATGTATACATTCACTACTAAGGCTCCCAACAATTTATGCATGAGAAGTTGTTTTAAACTTTCAATACAAATGATGGCTAGAATTAAATCATCATAAATATTTTCTTCAACGTCAATATAGATGATTTTACAATTTTTTAACATTGTTTATATGTGAACTTGTATTTTTGGTAATTATGGTAGATGAATTTGAGAGGGTAAAGGTAATCTTGAAAGGTATTTTCAATTTATTGGTTAATCCTTTAGATTATATTTATTAGAAAATCTATTTTACCTTGATTTTTTCCATCTAAAAAACAATCATTTACTAAGACAATTATCATTAATTTTTAACAGTTATTTATAAAAATATTAAATTGAAAAGGACATACTTCATTATGATCATATCTTCTTACAATAGTTAAAGGTAATTCTTTGAATTTGCTAAAATAATTTTCAACTCTGTGAAAATCTAGATAATTAGGGTGATAGGTATCTGATCACTCATATCATGAGGTATCTCAATCCCTATTCTCATGTGATATTTTTGATGTTTTTTGTTTTTTATGGTATCTCTTTGGATATTTTACATTGTGCCCCTCATAATAATGTGATTTTATGGTGCTGATAGATATAAATAACAATCATTTTTACCATGAGGAATTTTATTATTAAAAAGGTATTAATATATATTTGATAAAAGTTTCACAAAAACAATTATAAAAAATTGTTTTCCTCTAGTAAATAGATCTTTTAAGGGGATTGGGTAGAATAAATTTAGAGGGACTAAACCTTCATTTAGTAGTTACTAGTGTGTTATTTTTCCCCTTATTCCATTTTTATATGACTCATAATTCCAATTAACCTTTTCTTTTAAATAATTTATTTATTTTTACATGTCATCTATTTTTTATCTCTATCCCATTGTTCCTTTGATTTCTAAAATTACACTTGTGGAAACACTCCAAAAATGGAACCTTTGACATGGCCTTATTATTTTGGACACTTTATAACCACTATATACAGTCGTTTATTATGTAAATATGATCATGATTCTTTTATATTTAATAGATAAAATATATATGAAAGTATTTATTCACAATATGTAATTAAAATTTAATGTAAAATAAATATTTATTATGTCATACCAAAACTTTATTCGCATACTCATTGGGTGATTTCAACTACTATTTTTTCCAATTTATTTACAATATCCTCATTCCATATATGCTGACATGGGATGTATGAGGGTTTAAATTATAATTTATCAACCTATATATAACAATATATATAATTTTTTTTTGTTTCATATCCCAAAAAATTATTTCTATATATTTTAAATACATACCCTTTTTCAAGTGAAGTGTACCTCATCCTTACTATACCATAGTTGTAAATTAGTTTTTTTATACACATTTTACTTTTAGTTTTTAGTTTCTATTTAATAAATTAAAATTTGTTAATCCTCGTGATTCATATATATAATTTCATTTAAAATATTACCAATTCAATATACATAATGATTCATCCATGGGATGACTAATGAATGTTTTATATGTTCCTTGTTTACTCATTTGAACATGCATATTTAATGGTTGGGGAATTAATTTCCCTTAATAATCCTTCAGATGATGCTTTGTAATAATTTTTTAAATGGATTTGTGAGCCTTTCCATTTACCATTAATATATTTCATTCAATGATCATATAATATAAATTCCCATTTCCGGAGATAATAACAAGTAAATCACATTTCATTATTTATTTAGAAAAATAGAGAACATATAAAATAATTTCACCCTAATATCTACAAATAATATACTCATTATCAAAATAATGACATTTTTTCATGAATATATATAAATCGTACATTAATTTTAGTAGTAACCCCAATGTAACTATTGAAAATAAACATATTAGGGTCAATTGGTTAGTCATGTGCATTCTATACAACCTCATATTTTAATACGTTACATGAATCCTTATTAATTTTCGTTAATAGTTTCATTAAATGATGCTCTTGTATTTTCTCAAACATAGGTTTCTAACCTTCAACCATTTCCTTGGTTTCAACATTTTCAATACAATGTTCCTCAAGATTGGTGGAATCAATAAGTGGAGAAACCTATTTTTCTTCAGGATTGGGAATGTAATCATTTATAACATCCATTATCTATATAAATGTATGATCATTTAATTTATATTACTTAAATGTAGTAGTGAACACATAATATAATGAGTTAACTCACTACATATTAAAAAATTGACCATTTTGATGAACTCTATTTTTTTCTTTAATGGTTGAAAGGATTTAGACCCACTATCGAGTATCCAAATCACCTCATCGTGTTCAGTTATGACATATAAGATATCGACTATATTTGTAACACCACAATTTCATTGTGACACCCCAATTAAAGGGTAATCCTCAATGGAATTTTTATTTAACCCTATAGTGGTATTAGTCGAAAATTATAAAAATGGACCAATTTATAGTTATAGGTTGTATGATATATGAATATTTTAATAACATTGATTTCATTATAAACTATTCATCCATATACCCTTACATACTAAAATTCACATTCATGAATCCCAATTCACTGATTTTAACTAAACTCTTTTTATGAACCAATATTCATTGAAAAACTCATCACATAGAATCTTGTAAAATCTAATTCTCTTATTTATTCAATGCTGGAAAATATAAAATATTTTCTAAAATTGGATTTATATCATAGTTCCATAAACATGAATCACATTGGCCATAAGATTAACTATATTATTTTTCATCACACTTCATTTATCATATTCATTTATATAGAACATGTAACCATCAATTATATAATTATTGTATAATAATACATGAACACTTAGTTACATACATAAACATTTATGTCATTATAAAATTTAATTTTTATTTCAAATAAATCATTAAATATATAGTTTCAAAATTATCCTAAAAACATTTAATTATGTGAATTTGATATCCAAAAATTCATCCCTTGATATATTTTAATATCAACGAATTACTTTGTGGATTTTAACATATGGTAGAACATAAAAAATATCATGTATAATGTAAAGGTGATCTTGCTCTCATTCTATAATGGAAATTGAAAGAAAATATCTTCTAGATATTCCTTCAGCTACACGGTGCCCATAATGTTGACTTTTTTGTGGTGTAATTATATTCACACTTGATAGGTAGTTGGAATTGATTTCAAAGAATTCTTCAATAACATATCAATATGTAATAAAACCTTGTAAACAACACCAATTTTGGTGTAACCTTTAAAATATTTATATACCTTTCACTAGGGTATAACCATCTATAATGTATAGGAAAACATATTCAATTTTGTTACCAAGTGAAAAATCAAGTGATCCATCATATCAAAGAATTATGGCTAGAGGAACACCTCTAATTCACTTAATGTGATAGAAAATTCATTTTTCATAGTTATAAACATTTTTTAGTTGGTAAATTTTACATATATATATTTGAAAAAGGAAAAAACTTGGTTAATTTGTCTTTGAAAATTCGAAGTTTCCTTGGATCAATCCATGATATCACTGATAGGGTGTTTGTTAAATTAGTGATAGCATATTCTTTTAATAAAATTTATCTTAACTACATAAGAAAAAAAAATTAACCTCTTAAAACTTGTTAAATTTATGTTCCTCTAAAATATAATTCCTTGAATCACATTGTTATGAAACAAATACAAAGATATATCATCACATGATATTTCAAAGGTTCAGTAAAAGCACATACTCTTTACCATGTTGATTATCCCTCCTCTAACATGTATTAATTTACAAACATCTTCCAAGAATATAAGGTCACAATTGTCAACTAGTTCTACACCCCCGTAATCATCCTAAAGATAATCTTGGTTGTTCCCCCCCAAAAAAACCTCCTTTTTTCATAGAATTTAATAGTAACCAACTATCTTACAAATAGTTATTTAAGTCACAGATAGTAAATCTCGAAGGGAAAATCCTTTTGAAAATTGGTTATAACCTCTATTTAAAAGATTATTTCCTTATTATTTTCAGACCCACAATTATTTACTCCTTCAACATGGAAGCAAGATCTATTTTTCTTTTTTTTATAATCCTTAAAATCATAGAAAAATCTCTCAAGAGTTTATTGGCCTCAATTATTCTTATCAATCATTATCACTCATGGATATTATCAATCTTAATTTTTAAAAACATTTTTAATAAAAAATTTCCCAACAAATGATCACATATTTGGCCTTTGTCTGATTATGATATGTGTGATGGGTTGGGTTATTTTCCTCTATCAAATGCCCCTCATAATTTTTCAATCCAACTTGATACATTTAAAAGAACTTCACCTGATGACTTATTCTTATAGATCACATTACAATTGTTCAAGTTATGACCCGATGAACTTATTGCATCAAATGATTAGAAACTCAATAAGCCTATCTTACCATCTTCTTCATCCCATGGAACTCTAATCCACGTTTATGATTTTGACTAACATTTTTTTGATTGATCAACTTCAGACTTACACGAATCATAATTTCATCTTTTTAGAAGTTTGTATAATGTCAATTATGTTTTCACTTTTTCCTCCCTTTATATAGGTGCTCCCAAAAAAATATTTGGGAACTCAATTTAATTTTCCTACTCATTAAAATTTTTATGGGTTCTTCAAAAATCTTCTAGAAAATTCTAAAATTTTATTGAATATTTATGAAGGCTCCCACTTTATTTTGGATTTCATAATCTAGATGTTAAGGAACAGTGGAGAACTTCTTTAACCTCAGAATGATTATAATATTTGTATGTTTATCTCAAAAAAAGGTATATTTATGTAATTTACAAATATTATTTAATTCTCCATAGAATATCTTCATTTGATTTGTGTTTTTTTATTTACCTTCAATAATAATTCTATATCTTTTGGTAAACCATCACTATTAATCCTATAATGAACTTATGACCATTCATAATATTTTTCACCTTCATCCAGTTTTACTTAGTTAGGAATCTTCCATCTAATTTTCATAGTGATATCTATGATGATATCTCAAATATATATCTTATACATATCTATACATAGCTTTGTTTGATGATACATCAAATAGATATCCATTCTGTGAAACTCCTCTATCATCTCAAACATCATATTCCCTTTTCTATTTAGATATATTTCAACATTATGTTGTATAAAAAATATATGCCTCATAAATATTTTTTGTCACTATCTGATGAGACTTTATTTGATAACATTGGCATGATAACAAATATTTGGTATGACCCATACAACTTATCAATCCATTTCTATTCCATGAATTTTATTAGTTTCCACAATTTTATATCCTTAAAAAAATATCCTAATTACCAGAAACCTCTATATACATATCCAATATTGTATTTTCAAACTTCTCCCATTTTTTATTTTCCTTAAAATTCGAATTTCATTAATTTTAAACATTTTATAGAAATCCACTTCTCATCTATGTAATTATTTAGAAAACTCCAGAATTCATTTTTCAAATATGTTTTTTATATGTTTGGTATGATCAATGACTTTATGAAACTTCCTATTGAAATTTCTCTTGAATACTATATCCCTGAACGATTTTATGGTGACTTCAAAAAAACTTATATTTGTATAAACTTTTAATATTTATTTTCTAGAACTCAAACATGGAATTATTAAAATTATTTATCCAAATTGTTTTTCTGGTATATATTAATTCTATAGATTAAACATCCCCTTTATAAAATCAAATAAAAAATCAACAAAACATTCTTATCACTAATGGTAAATGGATTTATTTATAACTTATTTTCATAAATGTTCATCTAACCTGTTTCATCAGGTTTCTTAATCCTTTGTTATTATTATTGTATTGTGCAATAATTATCCAAAAATGTTTTTACGGTATGTTTTTCGATCATGTTCAATGGAATATTAAACATCTTCTTATGAATATGTACAAACATTTCTTAGATAAATAAACACTTAATGATTTTATGAACATTGATATCTTCATGGCGTTATATAATCTTGTTGAGGAACATTTTTATTCACTTCCATAAGGTAGGTTCCCACAACTTATAATTTCCTTGATTACCATTATTAAATAACTTTCTCTATAAAAACATATGGATATATTGAAAACAAATTCAACTAAACTTAGTTTTGTAACATCCCATTTCTGGGTTCCAACCAATGTTGCCTCGTACCCGGTTGGTCACACAGCCTCAAGCACATTTCCCCCGAACACTAGAGGTTGCCGACTATCAGTAAGGGACATGGGCGTGATAATGGGGAAACTATTCCCTCATTGGTCTTATGTTCTCCAGCTCCATAACTATCATGTACCTAAAATAGAAGGGAGATCTACATTATCTATACGTGAAACAATATAATCTATTCAGGCACAAATACATTACCCAAATAGGGTGTGAGATAAATACCCGTAGGCAACCACCAAAATACGTGTTCCTAACTTTCAGTGAATATATATATCAGGAAATATGCAAAATTAAGTAATAAACAATGATTTACTTAAAGTAAACAATAATAAATTTTCAACTATATTCATTTACATTTATTAATGATTCAACCAGTCATTCACAACATCCCTTTGGTAAAGTTCACAATGTCTAACCCCTCTGGTTAAACATATCATTTAAATCAATAAAGATATAATGAACCTATGGGAAAGCTCACACAATATAACACCTTTAGTCACATTTAAACAAAGACTCTTTGAGGAAGCTCTATCCTTCAATTCCTCATGTGGACTTTTAAAGGTAATCTATAGATTCTATGAAGAAGATATCAACGTCAATTCATCATGTGGTCTCATAGTGTTATACTATAGAAACTCTATGGGACCACTCATCATAAATCCCCCATAGGGTCTCACAACGTGAAAATTACATCAGAATCACTGGGGAAGGCCTCAACATCAATTCCCCCTAGGGATAACTACTCCAGGTTCTTAAAGCCATGTGTAACATAATCATGCACAAACAATATCCAACAACCAATGTAAATCTCAAATACAACTTGGCTAAATAGCTAAAATGCATATCACAAGAATGTCATATAATAATAAAATTCATCCTAATAGCACAAGGCATATAAATTAACATCCTAATAAGAAATTTTAGACCCAACTATCGATATCAAACAAGTACGGGAAAAAACATATATAAACAAGAAAATAAACCAAAACCATAATCAAAACCCTTTCTTAAGGAAACAAAATATAACAGGCATAAAAAAGGGTTAAATCAAAAAAACATGCAATACCCTAAACTAGGGTAATGGACACTTTTGCACATATAATCCAAATATATCTATGGAAAGGAATAAGCCACCTAATACAACATTATAGATCGATATAGTTGATCCTTAGCCTTTGAATCAACCTAAAATGTCCTAGATCTATAAAAATGTAAAAAATGTTGAACCAAAAACATATCATAAAAGAAGAGAAAACGAGAGGATAGGCTCTAGAATATGGATGGACTCACTAAGGAGATTCCTATGAAATTGAAATTGTTTGAGTCAGATAACAGACGATAGGATAGTGGCTCGGAGAATATCTAGTGCTTCTTATTACTCATGGATGAGACGGGGATTGAAGAAGACATTTCTGGGCATTAGACGTGACCCCGATTTGTTTTACAAAATAAAAGAAAAAGTACAGGATGCGTACTATAAATTAACACACCATGTATTATTCTCAACCGGCCCCTGATATTAGCAGTCTATCACATCACCCCACACAACCATGTCTTAGTCATTACACGTCCAGCACAGAGCTACCCACGACAACTTGGTACATAGCATGTACTCTCAAGTACAAATCATGTACTCCTAAAATATACCAAAACTCCCCTTTTTTCTCAAAAACACCAAAAAACAAGATGCATACCTAAAAATAAGATCCATATTATTAAAAACATCCTCCCTAAAAAATCATCCTTGAATTTCCCAAAGAATGTGGTGAAAAAGAATCCTCAAACAACTCCTGACACTTCCATCACACATTGGTCTCCCTCTCCCATGTCCCATCTTGTACTCACCAATGGTACCATAACACTCATACTAGAGGAAAAAATCAGCCATGGATATCGTTCATTATTTGGTCATCAATCTCGATAGGATGCTCCTCAAACGAGGCATCCACCTCCAAATCAACCTCATCGGGTTGAAAAACATGAGACGGGTCTGAGAAGTAATGTAGGTGCTGAGAAATGTGGAATACATTATGGATTACTCGGTACCTATATAGTAACGAAAATCTATATGCAACCAGCACGACTCTCTCCCAAACTTTAAATGGGCCAACATATCTCAGTTAAAGGTCTCCTTATCTCCTAATCCTCTTTTGTCCCAGTCTTGGTGTGACATGTAGGAAAACCTAATCTTTGACCTAGAACTTCAGAGGTCATATCCGTCTATTAGAAAATTATTTCATGACTGTGTAGTATCCATCCTCGTCTGAATCAACTCCACCTTCATTGTGGTCTCTTGGACAAGATTTTGTCCCATCATAGTTTCCTCTACCTCTTCCAACCATCATAGAGGTGATCGGTATAGACTACCTTACAAATCCTCATAACATGTCATCTGAATAGTCTCCTAAAAACAATTATTTTTGAAAAAATCCACTAGAGGTATGTGATTATCCCAAGAACCTCCAAAATCTAGGACGTAGTCTTGAAGCATGTCCTTCAGAACCTGAATCGTATGATCAGACTGGCCATCTATGTAACACCCCAGGTAAATAAGGAATATGAAATTTTCATATTTATCCATATTTGTGAATAAAATATTAATATGACTTTAAAGGGGACGCTATGCTCGATGGCGTACCCAACACGCAACAACGAGTTTCTTGGGAATCTTAATTTGCACTCTAATAATAAAATAATATTATTTTAAATGGTAGTTAACATGTAGCCATTTTAATGGCGGGAATGGATATAAATAACTAAAATATGATTATATATGTTCTTAAATATTTTTACATTTATACAATAAAAGATAAAGGCTTTAAATACGGAAAGAATTCAATTTTAGGCGTATATGCCCTAGTTTTCACTAAAGGTTCACTTATCACCTTTTGATGGAGAACCGTCATTTAATATAGTTTTGTTCACTCTTAAACATTCTTTTGGACCAAATAAAACTCTTATTAATAATCGGGACATCGAAATTTACTTTGTGTAAATTTTTGGTATCTTTCCGATAAAGTTCATTTTTTTAATGAATAGTGTAAAATGTTGTATTTTAATTCAAAACCACTTTTTAATCTAATTTATTTATATGATTAGATTATATTTTGAATTGTTTTTAAAGTGAAATTAGAAAATATTTTTACCATTAAATCCAATAGTGGTCGTTGGAATCAATTTCACTTTGAAATCAGACTTAAACTAGTGTCAATCTTTTGATACTTATTGTTTCATAAAACACGCTATTTGTCATGACAGCGGGAATTAATTATTAAATTAATTAATGTGACTTATATGTTTTGAATTTTGTAAAACGAACTTCATTTTTGAATTCAGAATATCAAATATAGCTTAGGGTGAATTTTTGGGATTTTTCTGAAAAACTTCAATTTTTGAGGAATAGTGAAACCACTAAGTGGTACTTATAAAAACTGATTTTTCCGTTTAAATGAAATTTTGCCATCATTTTGTTTTTATTTTCAAAAATCCGACATAAATGGTTGTCATTAAGAATTAAAATGTGGTTCAATGAGATTAAAATAATTTTTTGGTGAATAGTAACTTATTAAGTTTTTAATCGCGATTAGTGGTAATTAGTGTAGTTTAAGGTAAAAATAATGCTTTAATAAAATGAGATGAGCTTGACACATGTCTTACCCTCATTGGTTGTATCATGGCAAACCATGAAAACCCATGGGTCAACTTGGGGACCCCATGGATCCACTTTTGTAGGGAAATGACCTAAATAACATTTTATTTAATGTAAAAGTAAAATTGACACAAACATGATATGTTTTACTAAAACAATTTTTAAGTGGGGTTATACAAGTAATATTTTTGATTATAAATATTAATTGGAAAGATAAAAATATTTACTACATCATAGTAGTTTTTATATAATTTTTAGACATTAAATAAATTAAATTATTTATGACATAATAATGATGCAGCGATGACATCATTATTTGACGATTTAAATAAAATGGAAAGATAATGTAAAATCAATGAACTACACATGTCCAAAACTTATTGGATGAGTGGATTTCTAAGCCTTATCACCTTATCCATGAATTATATCAATGTGGGACCTTTTGAAACCGAAACACATTTTCAAATAAAGTAATATTTCTTTACTTTCCAAAAGTGCCCCTCCTCTCCTCTTATAAAAGGCCCCCACCTCTAACTCATTTAACACACTCCTCAAGCCTTTGGCTCGGCCAACCCCTGACCATTTACTCTCTCCACATCCCTATCCTCATCCTATAGGATTCCCTTTGGGCAGAATCCTTTCAAAGGAAGCCTTTAGGCTCAAATCAAAAGGAGTTACTCTTTTAAAGGTAATTCATTCTCTCATGTTCATTTGTAGGTATTTACATCAATGATCTATTGTCTTTCTTTAATGGGGTGTATGTTTTGAAAGATACCCAAGTCGGTAAGGGAACCTTTCACCATCCTCTTTTTTAAAAGACTTCTTTTATTGGGTCTTTTAATTTACATATTTTTATGTTGGGATATGTTCTCATACATCCTTATTGATGTAAATTTTATGTCCAAGTGATGAGATACACTTTTTATCTCTCATCAACTCATTTTGATGTGATGCCGTTAGGCTGTCAGGGGAACTTTTTAACCCAATTTCGATTTCTTTGGGTTCAACTTGTTGTCATTGAATATGTCATCCATTGAATATGTGTGAATGAACTTTTATTGTTTTACACTTAATATCCACTTATATTGGGTGTATATATATTTTTCACACATATTTTTGAGATTTATTTGTCCTTAATTTAAGGATACCTTCTTTATAAGGGATTTCATCACATTTGACATTTCTATTGAGGGTTCATTGTTGTTATGCACCAATTCACTCTTATATGGTGTATATACTGTCCTTTGGAGTATTATATCATGAATCCTTTTATTCTCATGATATTATAAAGTTCTGACTAAATGTTATTCCTCGATTATTGTATTCAAGTGTCTCTAATTTTGGTAAAACCCCTTTAACCAAAATATCGTTTTAAATGTTTTAATTATTTGTTCTTATTAATATCCATGTTTTCAAAATGGGTTTAAGGATTTATTTATATGGATATTAATGGTTTAAAATGTTAAAAGCTTAAAGGTTGTATGGGACACTTTGATTCAAAAATCTATTTATTAAATGTTTTAAATGGTTTTGGAAATGGTTTCTTTTTGAATGGATTCATTATTTCAATATCCTAAAATGTAATATTGTGATTGAAATGTGGAAATGTTATGTTTCCTTTATTCATGTTTATGTGATACGATTATGTTATGGTTCTTGGGAATTGTTATGAAGAATGGGTGGTTCCGTGATAAACTAAGGGCGGGTGAGCCCGATATAGCTCTCTAATGCATTGGGTAACACGAAGGAGTGAAACCTTAAGGTTTCTCCAAAGAGATTTAGGGAATATAATGTGATGGGTATTCCAAACGTAACCAAGAGGGTTAATCCCTACGTAAGAATGTTATGAATGCCTCAAGCTACCTTTAGGTCTTATGTTTTCTATGATTTATTCATGATTTGATATGCCTATGTTTTATGGGTAAAGTATGATTTCATTCTTATGTATATATGAACTCATGTTTCCTTTCCATATTTTTATAACCCTTACTGAGCTTTTTATGCTAATCCCAAGTTTTTTAAATGCTTTTCACAGGTCAAGGAAAAGGTACATGATGTGACGATAGTGTCAAGGATGTGTCAAGAAAGAATCCGTGTTTTATTTTAAATAGGTTTCCATTGATGGGAAGAATGAATATTGTCTTTTATGTAACCACCTTGTTTAAATGTGGAATGTAATGCATGTTTCATGATCTAATTCTCTAAAACTCTAAACCTGAAAAGATCCTCAATGTGTAATCTTGTAATAACTCAAGTTTAAGTAAGGTTTAAGGCTGGGGCCTTATAGTTGGTATCAGAGGTCGGTTTAGATAACTTTAGAGGTTAGGGTATTCTTTAAGCATAATTGACAATTACCATAATGGTTAGGATTTCAGAAAGATTCTTAGTTTTAGATAATGTTAATGAGTAAGTATATCTTATTGTCTATATTACTCATTAGTACATGATGGTTTTGTTGATATACTCACACTGACCTTTTTGGTTTTAGTAAATGGCTGGATCTAGCAGGCACCAAAGTAACAGTGGATGTGAAGGAAACTGTGACAGTTTTTTGAGCAAGCAACTGAATGATATGGGATTTTCAATGAGAACTCTTTTGATTATCCTCAACCAACTATCTGGAGTCATGATTGACCACCTAAACCTTGGAGATTTCTCTAAGGCATCATATATGCAAGAAAAAAATCCCTATGGAAGTACAGGTAATAATCATAAAGGTAGGTGTGTTCAAAAACCTATGTGTCAAAGATGTGGAAAGAAACGCCTAGGAAAATGTTTCAAAGGGACAGAAATAAGCTATAGATGTGGAAATGAAGGTCATAAAGCAAGAACCTGCCATGGAAAAAGGAAGCATCCAGTTGACTCGAGGAAAGGGAAAGAAGTTCTTTCTGAGGGATCAATTGAATGTTTTAAATGTGGTGTGCATGGTCATTATGAAAACCCATGTCCTATGAATAAGTTTCGTGAATGGGGTCACCAAGAGCGTACCAATATTCGTTTACCAATACCTAATGCCATTCCGATTGAGGATGAAGAAACTGACAATGACCAATCAAAGGTATGTACTATTTCATGACTATTGTTTTCTTATTTTGGAATCTTAGGATACGATTCATGATTTTGTTTGTAGGAAAGATTTATTTAGGAATAAGTTGGAAAGGAATGGATAATGGATCATGAAGAATGTTGAATGAGTAAGATGTCAATATACAAGGGCTTCAAGAGTTAGGGTGAAATTCTTAAGAGTATTAAGTCTCTTTTGATGATGGGGTTACATTAGAAGACTTTTTATATTATGTGTAACCCTGATGTTTAATATAGGCAAATTTTATTCAAGTAATAGTTATCTTTTCTTTTGTGGACATAGTTATAAAGAACCATTTGAGTTTATATGATCCTTACTTTTGAGGTAATTATGGGTTACCATATGTTTTGATTGAAGTGAAAGGAATGAGATAAAATTGAGGTTAAATTATGTTATGGTTATTTTTGATGATTTTATCCCTTTTTGGGTAATGATTTGAGAATTATATAGTTTTGGAAAAAGGACAACACACAGACCGTGTGACAACCCGTCACGTCGGACAATGCTGTGGGAATCGAACCCACAACCAAAGTGCGACTAGTATTTATCACCTACCACTGGACTACGTGAAGTCCCTGGTTAGTTTGACTGATTCTTTTTAGTTATATGATTTTATTAATTAAGAGTAAGTTGATTTTGGAGGATATGTGATTAGGATAATTACTTTTCAATGTGAGACTTTAGGAGCAACTGATGTTGTTTGGAGATAAATGTTACGATTTAACTTGGAAGACTATGTGACTAAATCCTTAAAATATTTGGGTTTCAATCTTATATTGGTTTACTTTGAAGAATTTTATGGACAAATTGTTTATCGGATGGTCCTCGTTGAACTTTGGGTTTTGTTGGACAAATTTTGGAGATTAAGAATAGATTTTCTTTTTATAAGGGGTTATCCTTTTATGGATTATCTGATCTTGTAATAACCTTTTTGGTTTAGGTTTTGGTTAAAGCCTAAATACATGGGATGTATATAGTTCTCTTTTGGGGATTAGGTGATTCTCTAGAAGTTGATTATAGTACTCTTAATGCGAACAAGTCTCCCTAAATACTCGTCTTTTAGAAAAAAGATGAGTTTGACTAAGGAATCTAGTAAATGTTGAAAGTCCACATGATAAGTGATTATGCTTCCTTATGAATAAATTCATCAATAAAAAGTAACTTAAAACAAAAATGTCGTCTATTATCTTTTCCTACTAGGGAACCCAACACCGTTTAAACCATCACAAGTTTGTGATTTTCTTATTGTTAACTTTCTCCTAAACATGTTTTCTATCACTCTCCATCGGAACATGACCCTATGTTTTCTCCTCCATGTCCATATTTTCATACTTAGAATCCTAGTATGGGTTAACTCAGGTGACCTCTGTGCTTATCTTACTTTATTTTAAATTGATTGTTTTACTGACTCTTGTTCCTATGTGGGACGTTCAAGGATGTTTCCAAGCGCAATTTTAAAATTGCGAGGACGCAATTCCCAAAAGTGGGGAAGGATGTAACACCCCAGGTAAATAAGGAATATGGCATTTTCATATTTATCCATATTTGTGAATAAAATATTAATATGACTTTAAAGGGGACGCTATGCTCGATGGCGTACCCAACACGAAACAACGAGTTTCTTGGGAATCTTACGTTGCACTCTAATAATAAAATAATATTATTTTAAATGGTAGTTAACATGTAGCCGTTGTAATGACGGGAATGGATAGAAATAACTAAAATATGATTATATATGTTTTTAAATATTTTTACATTTATACAATAAAAGATAAAGTCTTAAAATACGGAAAGAATTCAATTTTAGGCGTATGTGCCCTAGTTTTCACTAAAGGTTCACTTATCACCTTTTGATGGAGAACCGTCATTAAATATAGTTTTGTTCACTCTTAAACATTATTTTGGACCAAATAAAACTCTTATTAAGAATCGGGACATCAAAATTTACTTTGTGTTAATTTTTGGTATCTTTCTGATAAAGTTCATTTTTTTAATGAATAGTGTAAAATGTTGTATTTTAATTCAAAACCACTTTTTAATCTAATATATTTATATGATTAGATTATATTTTGAATTGGTTTTAAAGTGAAATTATAAAATATTTTTACCATTAAATCCAATAGTGGTCGTTGGAATCAATTTCACTTTGAAATCAGACTTAAACTAGTGTCAATCTTTTGATACTTATTGTTTCATAAAACACGATATTTGTCATGACAGCGGGAATTAATTATTAAATTAATTAATGTTACTTATATGTTTTGAATTTTTTAAAACGGACTTCATTTTTGAATTCCGAATATCAAATATAGCTTAGGGTGAATTTTTGGGATTTTTCTGAAAAACTTCAATTTTTGATGAATAATGAAACAACTAAGTGGTACTTATAAAAACTGATTTTTCCGTTTAAATGAAATTTTGCCATCATTGTGTTTTGATTTTCAAAAATCCGACATACATGGTTGTCATTAAAAAGTAAAATGTGTTTCAATGAGATTAAAATAATTTTTTGGTGAATAGTAACTTATTAAGTTTTTAATCGCGATTAGTGGTAATTAGTGTAGTTTAAGTTAAAAATAATGCTTTAATAAAATGAGATGAGCTTGACACATGTCTTACCCTCATTGGTTGTATCATGGCCGATCAAGAAAAGTCATGGGTCAACTTGGGGACCCCATGGATCCACTTTGGTTGGGAAATGACATAAATAACATTTTATTTAATGTAAAAGTAAAATTGACACAAACATGATATGTTTTACTAAAACAATTTTTAAGTGGGGTAATACAAGTCATATTTTTGATTATAAATATTAATTGGAAAGATAAAAAGATTTCCTACATCATAGTAGTTTTTTTATAATTTTTAGAAATTAAATAAATTAAAGTATTTATGACATTATAATGATGGAGCGATGACATCATTATTTGACGATTTAAATAAAATGGAAAGATAATGTAAAATTTATGAACTACACATGTCCAAAACTTATTGGATGAGTGGATTTAGAAGACTTAACACCTTATCCTCGAAATATATCAATGTGGGAACATTTGAAACCGAAACACATTTTCAAATAAAGTAATATTTCTTTACTTTCCAAAAGTGCCCCTCCTCTCCTCTTATAAAAGGCCCCCACCTCTACCTCATTTAACACACTCCTCAAGCCTTTGGCTCGGCCAACCCCTGCCCATTTACTCTCTATACATCCCTCTCCTAATCCTAGAGGATTCCCTTTGGGAAGAAACCTTTCAAAGGAAGACTTTAGTCTCAAATCAATAGGAGTTACACTTTTAAAGGTAATTCATTCTCTCATGTTCATTTGTTTTATTTTGCTTCTCCAACCCCCTAAACTCTTTTTATTTACATTTTTTGTAACAACACCAGTATTTTCAATATACTAGGATGTTGTTATAAGATTTATTCGTGCTACACTCTCACACAACTACATCAAATGGTTAAAGAACATACGGGTTCTGTGGATGGTGAAATTCTGCCTCACGAAACGATGATTGTTCAATACTCATTTAACACCTTCAAAGGTGGCCATTATGATGTCACTATTTTTATATATGATATATAATATGTTTATGTTTTATTTATGCTTCTGTATTTTTCATTTTTGTGTTACCTTTATGGCTTCCATTATGGGTATACACGATATCTTCATTTAAGGAAGTGCGGACTACCGCCCCCTCAAAGTGATTTGATTCGTTAAATACCATATGTGGGAGGTATAAAGGATAGAAATATGATATTATATATGATATTATACTGGAATTATAATATACCTTTATATCATTATTATTCCATTCTATAAAATACGAAATAGAAATGAAAGTAGTGTTCATGCTTACGTACGGCTTACCGTCTCCATGAACGGTGCATTTCATTTCTTACCTCTAAATGATTATGTAATGTTATAAATGCTTGAATGTACTGGATATATATGACATATATGATATCTACATAATGAATACAATTCTGGATATAAAAAAATTTGGCCACACGAACAACATGTAATTGTAAGAAGTCCACTTTTGACTTAAGAACCAAATATCGGCAAAACAAATATTATTAACTTAAATAATTACATAATGTTTATGACATGGTGATAAGTGGTATAAAAGTAATAATGAACTTGAAAAAGTTTCTTAAGGAATTAGAAATTAACTCAAGTTTATTATTCAGGAGATTAAAGAACGATCGAGTCAAGTCGGACCTGAGGTAAGGGATCCTACAACTCTCTTTCTTTTTAAGTACACACTTTTATGTCATTCCTTTTAAAGCTCATATTTCTTGTTATTGGGATGATATTTTATATTACACTTACGGTAATTTTTATTTTCATGTGATGAGAGACCCTATTCTCTCTCATCAATCCATTTTGGAAGTTTTGAGTGGCGCCGTTAGGCTGCCGAACTTACGTAAGAGATCTAACCTCTCTCTTTCTTTTTAAGTACTCTCCTTTATGTCACTTCTTTTAAGCTCCTCTTTGTAATATTGGGGGATGTTATTTTAAATTACTCTTTCTGTACATTTTATTGTAATGTGATGAGATACCCTATTTGATCTCATCAATCCATATTCGGAAGTTTTATGTGGCGCCGTTAGGCTGCCGAGTTTTCGTAAGGGATTTTTCATCTCACTTTTATTCCCGTGAGATTTATGCTACATTTGCCACAAATTCCATTGAGTGGTGTATTTACTGCCCATTATTATACTCTTTATGTAATATACTTTCGTTTATGAGTATTTACATCAATGATCTATTGTCTTTCTTTCATGGGGTGTATATTTTGAAAGATACCCAAGTCGGTAAGGGAACCTTTCACCCTCCTCTTTTTTAAAAGACTTCTTTTATTGGGTCTTTTAATTTACATATTTTTATGTTGGGATATGTTCTCATACATCCTTATTGATTTAAATTTTATGTCCAAGTGATGAGATACACTTTTTATCTCCCATCAACTCATTTTGATGTGATGCCGTTAGGCTGTCAAGGGAACTTTTTAACCCAATTTCGATTTCTTTGGGTTCAACTTGTTGTCATTGAATATGTCATCCATTGAATATGTGTGAATGACCTTTTATTGTTTTAAACTTAATATCCACTTATATGGGGTGTATATATATTTTTCACACATATTTTTGAGATTTATTTGTCCTTAATTTAAGGATACCTTCTTTATAAGGGATTTCATCACATTTGACATTTCTATTGAGGGTTCATTGTTGTTATGCACCAATTCACTCTTATATGGTGTATATACTGTCCTTTGCAGTATTATACCATGAATCCTTTTATTCTCATGATATTATAAAGTTCTGACTAAATTTTATTCCTCGATTATTGTATTCAAGTGTCTCTAATTTTGGTAAAACCCCTTTAACCAAAATATCGTTTTAAATGTTTTAATTATTTATTCTTATTAATATCCATGTTTTCAAAATGGTTTTAAGGATTTATTTATATGGATATTAATGGTTTAAAATGTTAAAAGCTTCAAGGTGGTATGGGACACTTTGATTCAAAAATTTCTTTATTAAATGTTTTAAATGGTTTTTGAAATGGTTTCTTTTTGAATGGATTCATTATTTCAATATCCTAAAATTTTATATTGTGATTGAAATGTGGAAATGTTATGTTTCCTTTATTCATGTTTATGTGATACGATTATGTTATGGTTCTTGGGAATTGTTATGAATAATGGGTGGTTCCATGATAAACTAAGGGCGGGTGAGCCCGATATAGCTCTCCAATGCATTGGGTAACGCGAAGGAGTGAAACGTTAAGGTTTCTCCGAAGAGATTTAGGGAATATACTGTGATGGGTATTCCAAACGTAACCAAGAGGGTTAATCCCTACGTAAGAATGTTATGAATGCCTCAAGCTACCTTTATGTCTTATGTTTTCTATGATTTATTCATGATTTGATATGCCTATGTTTTATGGGTAAAGTATGATTTCATTCTTATGTATATATGAACTCATGTTTCCTTTCCATATTTTTATAACCCTTACTGTGCTTTTTATGCTCATCCCAAGTTTTTGAAATTCTTTTCATAGGTCAAGGGAAAGGTACATGATGTGACGATAGTGTCAAGGATGTGTCAAGAAAGAATCCGTGTTTTATTTTAAATTGGTTTCCATTGATGGGAAGAATGAATATTGTCTTTTATGTAACCACCTTGTTTAAATGTGGAATGTAATGAAATTTTCATGATCTAATTCTCTAAAACTCTAAACCTGAAAAGATCCTCAATGTGTAATCTTGTAATAACTCAAGTTTAAGTAAGGTTTAAGGCTGGGGCCTTATAATCTATCTGGGGATGGTAAGTTATACTCAGAAGTACCTATGCACCCAAAGCCCTTTATAGTCCTTGCTATACCCGAGAAGTAAAATGTGCATCGCTTTCCAAAACAATAGAGTATAGAACCCCGTGTAAACGTATAATCTATTGGATATACATACTTACCAGATCATCAACACTGAAGGTATCCTTGATTAGTAAAAAGTGTAAAACATTGGTGAGTCTATCAATGAAAATCCAAACAGCATCATTCCTTTTAGGTGATGTTGGTAAACTTGTCACAATGTCCATCGCGACATCATTCCTATTCCACTTGGAAATGGGTAACTGCTGAAAAATCCTTGTTGGTCGCTCACACTCCTTCTTCACCTGCTGAAAGGTGAAACACCTCATCACAAAACTAGCAACATCTCTCTTCATACTAGAAAACCAATACTGAGGGTGTAGATATCAATACATCTTGGTGACACCAGGATGAACTTCCCAATATGAGGAATGAAAACCCCACATCATCTCCTCATATATGTATGTTGATACCCATATGTTCCCTTGAAAACCCAAGATCACATACTCACCTATGATACATCTAGAAATATGATCCTCTCCTAACATACTCTCTTGTAGAACTAGTTATTCAGAATATGATAGCTTCCTCATTCTCACTCAATCTAGTAGAGTAGAGGTAACATCTATAGAAGAAAGAAACATTTACCCCTGTCTATTATGCACCTCCAAATGCATCTTATAGAATAGATCCATAAGCTACCACTCACTTTTGTCCTCCTGAACTACCAATATCAGAGTCCCCCTACTCAACCCATCATCTACTGCATTACCTTTCCCAGGTGTGTTGGAAATATCAATGTCAAAAGACATAAGGTACTCATCCTACCTTCGATGTCTCAAATACAGGTCACGTTGAGTAAATATGTACTTGAGAATTTTGTGGTCAGTGTACACAAAACAATGCTCTCCTAGAAGGTAATGTCTCCAAAAATTCAAGTCATGGACAACTTCTTCCAACTCAAGATCATGCATCGGGTAATTCTTCTCATGTGGCCTCAACTGTCGAGACCCGTATGCGACAATGCTTCCCCTTTCATAAGCACTTCTATAAGCCTGATACTTGACGTATCACCGTAAACTATGTAACTATTTCCATGGAAATAATAATATTGATACTGAATTTAACATCCCATTCTACTCCTAAAAGGCTGAATCACATGAATTTGTCCACAAGTACTTCACACCATTCTTAGTCAGGCCCTTCAGTGGCACTACTATGTGTGAACAGTCCTATATAAAACACATGTAGTAACCAATCAGCCCTAGAAAACTCCATACCTCAAATATGTTCTTCATTTTCTCCAAGGAAACAACTACTCTCACTTTCTCTAGGTCTATTGAGTGTCATGTCTCTGAGATAACATGAACCATGAAGTGAATATGGTCTATCCAAAAGTGGCACATTGAGATCTTAGCATATAACGGATTCTTTCATAGTGTACTCAAAACAATCTCACGATGGGTATCATGGACATGTCGATTGTGAGAGTACACCAAGATATCTTTCACAAAAACCACCACATTGGAGTCCAAGTATAGATGGTACACTCGGTTCATTAGTTCCATAAAAACTACAGGCATGTTCATGAGACTGAATGAAATAACCACATACTCGTACAGACCATAACTACTTTGGAAGGCTATAAGAGGTATATCAGATGGCCTAACATGCATATGATGATAACCAAATATCAATTCAATCTTCAAGAACACCCGAGCTCCTCGAAGCTGATCAATGAGATCTTCAATCCTTAGTAAGGGATATCAGTTTTTTCTATTAACTAGTTTTTTTCTGATAATCAACACAAAGTCTGAGGGTACCATCTGCATTCTTCGTAAACATGACATGAGAACCCCAAGGAGAAGTATTGAGTCAGATAAAACCCTTTTCTTGTGACTCCTCTAACAGCTTCTTGACCTTCTATAACTCTGGTGTAGCCATCTTATAAGGAGTAATGGACACCGGTTCCACTCCTAGAACAAGATCAATAGAGAAATATACCATTAACTCTAGACGTAAACCTGAAAATTCATCTGAATATACATCCCTGAAATGATCTACTATTGGATTAATTTCCTTCTATAATGTCCCCTGGTCATCAAAATTCAGACTAGCAATATGGACTGTAACACCACTCAACCAATTATTCTCGAGTCTAGCTCTGCTCTCCTGGACATCCCATTCGCCTTTATGTAGAAATAAACCTCCCTATGGTGATGTGGAACTCACCCTAAGATGATAGAAATTGACAACAGGTGGGAAGCGAAATAACCAGTCCATTCTGATAATGATTTCATAGGCCATCATCTCTAAGATATTAAGGTCCCATAAAAAATAATACCCACAAATATCCAGAGGGAACTCCTTGAACTAATGTACACAAACCATTCTAGTCCCAAAAATAGTGTCCAGTATCAAGATTTCAACAGAAGTAAATATACAGAGCCTAAGGCTCTCCACAACTGGAACAATTACGAAACTATGGGAAACCTCCGTGTCAAAAAAGTTTAGAAGATAAAACTGAGGAAACCAAAATAGTACTTCTAACCGTAGAGGGTCTGATATCAATATTTTACTAGGTCTTCAGTAGCAAAAAAGTCTAACATGTGTTGCGGCCCTGTGAGGAAGTCTGAGATCCCTGAGTTGATCCACCCTGCAGATGTCGAAAACCCTGTGTCTGAACACAATGGCCACGACCTTTTACTTGGCCCGAATGGACGAACGAACTCCAATTTCACGACTGATGAGAAAATGGTGGTCCTTCTCCATAACATGGAGTTATAGTAGAACCATTATCACCAGCTATTGGTGAGAAAAACTGACAGAAATGATGAAATGACCACTCTTGCTGCAATATCATCAGTCAATTGGGTGTATCAGGCAATGTGTCCTTGTATGCCCGCTCTCCCTGCACTGGTAGAATACCACTTGGCTACATGAAAAAGTATCCATCCTACTCAGATCTTTGTACATATACTCCCTACGACAATTCCTATTATCAGATATTTGAATATCAACTCCATATGTCGAGCCTCCCTGGTTCACAGCTCTAAAATCCCACTAGTTTTTCTCGATGATTAATGCCTAATTGACTACATAAGATATATAAGTCAACATGATGACATTCACCTGAGATCACGTGTTGTTCCTAAGACTATCCAAAAACTTCCTCACTAGAAATAACACTTCACCCACCCCCCCCCCCAGAATGGGTGTGAAGCACTGCAAATCTGTGAAGTGAGAAGAATACTTCATTATTGAAAGTGTACCCTTCTGAAAACTCATGAACTCTCTGGCTCGGTTGAACCTCTAAGTATCCGAGTAAAAGTAGTAATAGAAGGTCCTCTGGAACTCACCCCAAGACATAACTCGTTGGCGTCCCAACTGTGATATCACATCCCACCATCTCTTGGCCGAATCTTGAAGCATGTATGTAGCGAGTTTCACCCTCTTCTCTAGAGGCATCTCCATATGCTCGATGATAGACAACTTGGATTCCATTCATGACTCTATAATCTAAGGTCCACCATCCCCTACCAAAGTGGGAGGATGATGTTGCTGGAAAACCTGTTTCAACTCTTCCATACACAGGGAAGTATGTCATGCTCCCTATAAGGTATGCATCATTGTGATGAAGCCTTATGGGAACTATGCATCAGCACCTATCCTTGGAATGATGGATGGTGCCAAGATGGGCATGAAGAGAGGGTCTGTTGGTAGTCCCGGATCTATGATGTTCGATGTCTCATTATTGCCCTAAACATAGCGTACAACCGGAGGACGTCTCAGTGGAATTATTCTTTAAGGTCAAGCACACACCTCAACACAAGATTATCTTGGAATGAAACATAGAAGTGCAGTAAAGGAATATGATAAAGAAAGCATTCATGTTTTTCAAAACATGGATACACAATGTGTATGACCCCTACATGGCTTGTTTCTTTATGCCTTTAAATGGGTGTGTACTTATGCCAACCCTAGTCATGTTACACCCTATACACACAGCGTGTTCTCCTTTGATGCGACATGTACTTGAATCATTTTCCCCTACCAGAGTTCCACTACACGGATAAACCACATGGTTTTTTTAGAACAAAACTACATGCCATTTTTATTCTAGACACAACGTGTTTAGATGGATTTTACCAACCTGTGTCATTGGTCACCCGACCGGATAGATGGTCAACTCTACATAGCATGTTCCAGATGGAAATGACATGTACTATGTGAGTTTCATCCATCCATGTTGTTAGTAACATAGTTGGACACATGGTCTCTACACCACGATGTGCTTCTCCGGTATATGGCATGTTCCACCAATGATTTCCCAACACAGTGTCTCTACCCACACATTCAATCACACAGTCAAAGATTACATGGATTGTACTTAAGAAAATTCATTCCTTCCTGAACATAAGGATACATGGCATGTATTCATCATCACACACCATACATTCAGGGGTTTTCTGGATAATAATCCTTATAATCTACTCTAAAACCCCTTAAAATAATGAAACAAACATTAATGTGCCAAATTCTGATCCATGGGGGCCATACTCCCCATGAATCAAATTTTTTGCATCATATTCATTTCATATCATAGAAGGATTCAGTAAAAGTTTAATATGATCAATCAAATTCTGATCCAACAAGGACCATAAAACCTCAGGGACTAATGTTTGGCGACCATTAAAATTATTCTTTACATATTAGAAATACCCTATCAATCACCTATATTCTATTAATACATCAATCACAACAACATTCATTTCTAGCACAATATCTATCACAATAACATGGAATCAGTAATTCACCCTAAATGGAATGGAAAGAATTCATGACATGTGATCTCTAACAAGTGCTTGTATGATGCATGAGATGGAATACCCTTATCTCATTAGGTTTCAACTGAAATAGAACAACAATAATATCAATGATAACAACAAAAATAATGTGAATCACCGAATAGTGAAATCTAATCAACTATAACAACTGAAAACCCACAAAAATTTCAATATTTAAGGAATATTGGATTTTCCCTATACCCGAGTTAGCTACTCATGGGGAAAACTTATTACAAACTACATATTCCTTCTTATCTATATCTATTGGTTGAAAAAAACAAGTCAAAGACGAAAAGAACATGCCTTTGATACCACTTTTTAATGTCCCAATTCTTGGTGCCGCCTAAAGGTGTCCGGTACCCGGTTGGTCACATAACCACAAATGTATTTCCCAAACGCCAAAGGCTGCTGACTAATAGCGAGGTCCTTGGGTGGGATTGTGGGGAAAATATGACTTATTGACAGAGTAACATAGTTGGATAACAATAATATACAATAGTGGAAGCTGTAATACCATACAATAAAAAAACAACGGAAGACTGAAAGTAAATAACAACTCGAGCCCACATATAAATGATGCGTGTCACATTTTTATATGAAAGAATCCAAACAAGTCATAATGTTAGAAATACATTACTAAATAAAAGTAAAAAAATAAAACAAGTAAACTCCAGTAGCATTGCAAGAATCGTCTTGGTTCCTTGTTCTCCAGATCCACATCAATCAAGTACCTAATATAGAATGGTGATTTCTCTTATCTATACCTGTAATAATATAATCTGTTTAGACCCAAAAGCATGACCCAAACAGGGTTTAAAACGAATTCCAAAAGTCAACAACCCAAAGATGTGTGTAAACTGTCTATGAATATATATATATATATATCTGGTAATATGAAAAATGAAGTAATAAACAAGGAAGCACTCAAAGTAAACAATCATACAGTTTCAACTACATTCAATTAGATTTATTAATTATTCAACCAATTATTCACCAAAAACCCTCTAGGAATGTTCTCACAGTCTTACCCCTCTGGTTCAAATTATCATTTAAATCAATAAAGATACAATGAACCTCTGGGAAATCTCACATAGTCTAAAACCATTGATCACATGCAAACAAAGACTCTTTGAAGAAGATTCTCCGCCAATTTATCATGTGGTATTTTACCTGTAAATTACAGGATCTCTAAGGAAGAACTCAACTTTAATTCCTCTTATGTTCTAGTAATTGTATACTATAGACACTCTGAGGGATCACTCAACGTCAATCCCCTATGTGGTCTTGCAATGTGAAAAGTATAACAGACACTTTGGGGAAGCCCTCAACATCAATCCCCCCTATGGTCTAACTACACCAGGTTTTCACATTCCTATGTAACACAATTTTTCACAAATGATATCCAGTGGTCAAAGTATATCTCAATTACAACTTGGATAAATAGCTACAATACATATCATAAGCATGTCATATAAAAATCAAATCCATCCTCACAACCCTCGACAGGGAAACTAACACCCTAAATGACAATTCTAGACCCAATGGCCAATATTAAACAAGAATGGGTTAAACACATCCATAAAAAAGGTAATAAAACTAAATCATAACCAAAAACCTTTCTCAAGACTTCAAAACATAATAGGCATCAAACAGGTTTAAATCTCTAAAACACACAATACCCTAAACTAGGGTATTGGGAAATTTTTCACATATACTCTAAAGATAACTATGGAAAAGAACAAACCACCTACCTCAACGTTGTAAGATCGATATAGTTGAACCACATCCTTTGAATCGACCTAAAACATCGTAGATCTAAAAAAATCAAAAACATTCTAACCATGAATATCTCATGAATGAAGAGAAAATAGGGGGAGAGTCACTAGAAGAAGGAAGAACTCATTGAGGAGATTCAAACACAATCAAATGTGTTTGATTCTGAGAATAGAGGGAGGGTCGGTGGCTCAAAGAATATTTTTCACTTCTTGTCACTCCTAGACAAGATGGGGCTAGTAGAAGTTGTTTGTGGGAATTAAACGCAACCCCGGTCCACTTAACGAAATAAAAGACAAAGTACATGACCTATACTATTAATGAACACAACATGTATTTACCTCAACCGGCCCCCGACATTAGCGATTTTCCACATCACCCCACATGTCCATGACTTGGTCGTTACACAGCCAGCACATCAATACCCATGGAAACCTGGTACATGGAGTGTAGTCTCAAGTAAACAACGTTTACTCCTAAAATTTCCAAAACTCCACTTTTTCCAAAAACACCAGAAAACAAGATCCATATGTAACGCCCCGACCCCAGTTACCCAAAGTTGGTGTATTATTGCGTAACATTGGCATGATCATAAAAGATCAAGTCTTGAATGACCAATTAGTATAGTAGCCTTGGAAACAATAGATACATTAATAAGCCTTACATTACATCATAAAGTAAAACCAAACTAAAAAAACACGATGTCTTTATATACCATCATACTATCCCTGCAAGTCATTAATAATATACTTTATCACATCCCAGAAAAATTAAAACATTGAAAGGGGTGATCTCATATTCTTAGTAAGGATAACAATACAGCGGAAACTTTCATAAAACATAAACATTTAAGGCAATGTATAACTAAAACAAAATCCTTTTAAACATGAATTTCAGCATAATATGGAAAAAATAAATTGAAATAATTCCATTTACTTATTCAAATGGATATTCTACTAGTCGAATAATCACAAGAAATATCAATAACCACTTTTATAATGATGGAACACATAATGCCAGACTGTCATAACCATGTAGCCAAGGCCTCGTACCAAGACTAAAAATAATATTTTGTCAAGTCCTCATGCCAAGACACTAGTTTGTCTCATGAGACCTACCGATTCATCGAGGAGCTATACTAGGCTCCCCCTGTCACTTATTAATCCCAATGCATTCCTCATATTAACAGGTTTAAACATATCATAAACCATAACATAATCGTATCACATAAAACATGCATAAAGGAAACAAAACATTTCCACATTTCAATCTCAAGATATCAATAAAACACATTTATATAATAAAAAAAACACTTTCAAAACCATTTTCAATACCAACATAAAATAAAATTAAAACATTATATTTATTTTTCATTTAAAAAATGTTATGTCTTGTAGAGGAAACCGAAACTCAAATAATGGGAACAGCTGCGGAGAAGTCATTGTTGCAGCATACGTACAAAAAAACATTCTATTTTTTTTCATTTAGTAAAAAACTTCGTATAAAAATATTCCTTTTGAATAAATGTAAAAGTCAAAGGGGTTTGTACACCTTATAAAAGAAAGTTGTGTATAAAACAAAATTTTCCTCAATGAAAGGAGATTGAGATGAAGTCCCTTACAAAGATAATTTTTTAAATAAAATAGATCTATTATGTGTATTCACTATAAGTACACATAAATAATGTATAAATACAATATAGTACATAATAATATCATCACATAATTTGAAAGTATTAGATTAACCCAAAGAACGGAAATTGGGTTAAGAAGTTCCCTTACCTCGTGTCTGACTTGACTCGACCATTATTTAACCTCCTGAATAATAAAATAGAGTTAATTTATAATTTCTTAAGAAACCTTTTCAAGTTCATTATTCCTTTTATATCACTTATTACCATGTTATGAACATTATGTAATTATTTAAGTTAATAACGGTCGTTTTTCCGATCTTTGGTACTTGAGTAAAAAATAAACTTCTTATAATTACAAGTTGTTTATGTGGTAAAATATCCATTATATCCAGAATTATATTCATGATGTAGTTATAATATATATCATATATATCCAGTTTATATATATATATATACATACATTTATAATATTACATAACTTTTAGAGGTAAGAAATGAAATGCACCGTTCATGGAAACGGTAAGCCGTACGTACGCATGAACGCTAATTTCATTTATAATTCATATTTAATGGAATGAAATCATAATGATATAAAGGTATATTATAATTACAGTATAATATCATACATAATATCATTTACTCCATCCTTTATACATCTCACATATGGAATTAATGATTCAAATCACTTTGAGGGGGCGGTAGTCCACACTTCCTAAAATGAAATTATCGTGTTTACCCATAATGGAAATCATAAAGGTATGAAATAAATGAAAAATAATGAATCATATGGAAACAATAAACATAATATATATCATATATAAAAATAGTGTCATCATAATGGCCACCATGAGAGGTGTTAAAAGAGGATTGAACAATCATCGTTTCGTGTGGCAGTAATTCGCCACACACAGAAATAGTATGTTCTTTAACCATAAGACGAAGGTGTGTGTAAGTGTAAATAAAATATTTATCATAAAAAATCCAATTATATTGAAGATACTGGGTTTTTTAAAAAATAATTGAATATAAATAGTTTAAGGAGTTGGAGAAGCAAAATAAAACAAAAGAACATAAGAGAAGACATTACCTTAAAATCGGGTAACTCTTTTTGATTTGAGCCAAAGGCTTCCTTGGGATTACTTCTGACCAAATTGAGGATTCTATGAGTAAGATATGGAATTTTAGAGAGTATTTGGGCAGATTTTGGCCGAGCCAAATGGCTTTGATGGTGTGAATAAGGTGGTAGAGGTGGGGGCCTTTTATAAGAGGAGAGGAGGGGCACCCTTGGAAAGTCATGAAATGTTACATTATTATGAAATTCTTTTCAGATTTAAAAGGACGCAAAATTATATATTTAAATGATAAGGTGATAAGGGTTCGAAATATACTCATAAAATAGGTTTTTGAAAAGTTTATGTCTTAGATTTTACATTATCTTTTCATTTTATTTAAATCGTTAATTAATGAGGTAATCGCTGCATCAACATGGTGTCATAAGAAATTTAATTTATATAAAGTCAAAAAATTATAAAAAAATTTCCATGATGTAGGAAATATCTTTATATTTCCAATGAATATTTATAGTCTAAAAGTTAACTTATAACCCCATGTAATCACTTTTTTACTAAAACAACACATGTTTGTGACAATTTTATTTTTTACTTTAAATAAAAAGTTATTAATGTCATTTTCAAACCCAAGTGGCTCCATGGGGTCCCCAAGTTTACCCATGGATTGTCTTGGTCGTCCATGACTCATCCAATAAGGGTATGACAAGTGTAAAGGTAATTTAATATTATTATAACATTATATTTTCCTTAAATTACTCCAATTACCTCTAATCGCGGTTAATAAAACTCAAAAGTTACTACTCACCAACAATTATTTTAATCCCATTGAACAACATTTTACTTAATAATGACAATGTTGTATGTAGGATTTTTGAAATTCAATTCACAGAAGCGGTAAAATTTCATTTAAATGAAAAATCAGTTTTTTAACTACCACTTAGTGGTTTCACAATTCATCAAAAATGGAAGTTTTTCAGAAAAATACCAAAAATTTACCCTATGTTATATTTGATAATCCTAATTCAAAAATTATTTCTATTTTACACAATTCAAAACATATAAGTTGAATTAATTATTTTAATAATTAATTTCCACTGTCACAACAACTGGCATGTTTTTAAGAAACAATATATATCAAAAGATTAACAATTGTTTATGTTCTATTTCAAATTAAAATTAATTCTAATGACCACCATTGGATAAAATGGTAAAAATATATTCTAATTATACTTTCAAACTACTCAATATTATAAATTATCACTATAAATTATTTTTATTAAAAAATTTGTTTTTAAGAATTTTCTCTATTCATAGAAAAATTAAAGTTCTCAGAAAATTAAAAAAATTTCAAATTAGGATAATTTTGATATTACGAATACAAAAAAATTATGTCCATTTTGAAATATAAAATTTATATAATTTCAAAAAGTGGGTATTACTATTCATAACGACTACTTTGATTGTTCGCGGTGTGTTAGAATCTCGAACTTGCGTACAATGCAAACTATTGCATTATTTAAAGAGAAGCGTATCGTGGAAGCTTTGGGTGTTACATTCTCCCCTCCTTAAAAAAATTGCATCCTCACAATTTGAACTTGTTATTAGAAAATGAAAGGTTGAAAGTAGAAAATACCTTTGTGGAAAACCCACATCGGAAATAGGGTTAATAAAAATATATCTTTAAAATAAACAAAGAGAAGTACAAAGGTCACCTGAGATAGCCAATACTAGGATTATATGAAAACAATTATATGGAGGAAAAACAAACCATCAAGGTCGGATGGAGAGTTGTAGATAACTAGATTAGGAGAAAGTTTAACTACAAGAAAATCACAAACTTGTGATTGGATAAACGATCATTGATTCCCCAGTAGGAAAGTTAACTGACAACTTTTTTGTTTTAAGTTACCATTCATAAAGTTGAGGAATTTATTTAAGAGATTTACTAAAAATGTAAGGAAATATACTTACTTGTCATGTAGACTTTCATTCTTTAATAAATTTTTACCACAAACCCATATTTCACTCCAAAAGGTAGTAGAACTCAAAAATATTATATTTATACTAATCATACAATGTTATAAATATTAAAACATACCATTTAGTTTATGAAAACTATTTTTTAATAACCAAGGACATCCTGTAGGATAGTGGTAGGTAATGAAGGCATGTCGCACTATGGTTGTGGGTTCGATTCCTGCAGTATTGTCTGACACGATGGTTTATCCCCCGACCTGCAGGTTGTCTTTTTCCTAAAACTATGGTATTATAATATTCCAAAAATAATCTTCAAAAATATTTTATCCTTAAACAATACTATCCAATGTTCAACATAATCCATTCCAACCTTTATTGTTATCCAAAAATACCTCTCTCCAGAATTTCTCTAAAATGTCTCGAAATTCCAAAATCAATTGTAACATCAGATTCCCGAAACAAAGTAAAGATTCTCTTGTTGTCACATACTAAAAATATGATTACCATCATCAAATTAATACCTTAATGAAAACAACAAGTACTGTAGTAAAATAATTTTATATATCACATTATTTTTATACCCAGAAAATAATCCTTGAGTCCAAAAGCACCAATACATTAATTATTTCACTTCAACTATAGTAACAACATAAGATTGTCCTTGATCCCTTGGCCTTTTCTGAGGTAAGTTTCCCTGATTATTAGGAAATTCATTTGTATAATGCCCCATTTCCCTAAAATTGTAGCATTCAACATTGATAGCCTCTTTCTTTCCCTTGCAATCACGATCCTGGTGACTTTTTCTCCACATTTATAACAAACTCTCATTCCATTTAGGCAAGTACCAAGGTGATTATTCCCACAATTATTACATAATGGAAAATACTTCTTTCCCTTTTCCCTTTACCTGTCTCTTGTTCCACCGTCCTCTTATTCTCTTTATTTACTTTATGGTCATAAGATTTAGAGAATTCCTTTTCTATCTTGATTGCACATGAGACTATATCTTCATACGTTGAGAAATATTGTGATACTAAAGCTTGATGGAGAAATGGTTTTAACCCATCAAAGAAATGATCGATATTACTTCTTGGGTTATGTATATAATCTGTAGAATACCTTGATAACCTTGTAAAGTTGGACTCATACTTTGCGACATTATCATCCTCCTTCTGCCTAAGACTCAGAAATTGACATTCCATATCTGCTCGAAGGTCATGTGGAAATTATTTTTCTAAAAAATTTCTTTAAACTCCCTCCATTATATACTTGATACTTCTCCATCTTCCTTTGTGTTTTGAATCAGCCACCACCATTGATCAACATCTCTTGTGAGGTGGTAAACTGCCATGAAAACCTTCTCCCTTTCGCCACTCCCCAAGGCATGGAATATTTTTTCTAAGGAGTTTATCCATTTCTCAGCTACTAATGGATTTCTACCCCCATTAAATGTTGGTGGTCGTTGCCTCATGAATCGGTCTAACATTGATCCTCCATGATGCGGATCAGGGTGCTCCATAAAAGTAAGGTTATTATTCATAACTTGAGTGAGTTGTCCCAGTATGGTGATAAGTTTATCATCACCAGTTGTATCTCTAGCTCCATAATAATTATCTTGAGCAGGAGGGAAATCCCTTCATAGAGTGTGTGCATTGATACGGTTTCCATTCCTCCCACTAGGCGCCATTTCTAAACAATTTCATAAACTATATTAGTTTATGAATGAAAATACATAATTCCATACTTGAAAAACACTTAACATAAATTGAACTATAATCATAAAAAAAATTTCTTTGAGGAAGTATATAATCATAAACCTTCATAATGGTTTGTAAAGAAAATGAGAATTATCCTAAGCATATCCCTCGGGAGTGTCGTAACCATGAGTGAAGCAAGGACCGTTGTCGTGCACCAGTTCCCATTAGAGTCTAGCTCAAAGTGGTGTTTTCGGGTTTTACCCCTAGGTACATCTGTGCCAGAGCCGCCTCTACCTACTCATATCCAGAGAGAGATGTATTTCTCGGAAAACTCACAAAATCTATACAACAACAAAATTATAGGAAGTTCTTCAATACTAATCCTCATAGTCTATCTTATGGATATGTTCTCTAATAAGAGTTTTTATAAATCTAGCTTCCAAGGTTAGTACTAAACAGCCTCTGATACCAACTATAATGCCCCGACCCTAGTAACCCAGAGTCAGTGCATTATTGGGTAACATTGGCATGATCACAAAAGATCAAGTCTTGATAGACCGATTAATTTAGTAGCCTTGAAAACACTAGATACATTCATAAGTCTTACATTACATCATAAAGTAAAACAAAACTAAAAAACATCCTGTCTTCATATCCCCCCATACTATCCCTACAGGTCATTCATAATATACTTCATCACATCCTGGAAAAATAAAAACATTAAAAGGGGTGAACTCAAATGCTCAGTAAGGATAACAATACAGGGGAGACTTTCATAAATAAACATAAACATTTAAGGCAATGTATAACTGAAAAAAAACCCTTTTAAACTTGAACTTAAGTATAATATGGAAAAAATAAAATGAAATAATTACATTTACTTATTCAATGGATATTGTAATAGTCGAATAATCACATGCAATATCAATAACCTCTTTCATAATGATGGAATGCATAATGCCAGACTGTCATAACCACGTACCCAAGGCCTCGTTCCAAGACTACAAATAAGATTTTATCAAGGCCTCGTTCCAAGTCACTAGTTTGTCTCATGTGACCTACCGATGCAGCGATGAGCTATAGTGGGCTCCGCCCGTCACTTATTATGTCCAATTCATTCCTCATATGAACAGGTTTAAACACATCATAAACCATAACATAATCGTATCACATAAAACATGCATAAAGGAAACAAAACATTTCCACATTTCAATCACAAGATATCAATACAACACATTGATATATTAAAAAAACACTTTCAAAAACATTTTCAATACCAAAATAAAATAAAATTAAAACTTAATATTTATTTTTCATTTTAAAAAAAGTTATGGCTTGTAGAGGAAGCCGAAACTCAAATAATACTCACGGGGGTGGAGAAGTCATTGTCACCGCATACGTACGAAAAAAAATTCCTTTTAGTCATTTTGTAAAACACTTCGTATAAAAAGATTTCTTTTGATTAAACTTAAAAGTCAAAAGGGTTTATACACCGTATAAAAGAAAGTTGTGTATAAAACAAAATATGCCTCAATGAAAGGAGATTGAGACAGAGTCCCTTACAAAGATAATTTTCTAAATAAAATAGATCTATTATGTGTATTCACTATAAGTACACATAAAGAAAGTAAAAATACATGATAATACATAATAATATCATGACATAATTTGAAAGTAGGAGATTATCCTAAAGAACAGAAATTGGGTTAAGAAGTTCCCTTACCTCATGTCCGACTTGACTCGACCATTCTTTAACCTCCTGAATAATAAAATAGAGTTAATTTATAATTTCTTAAGAAACTTTTTCAAGTTCATTATTACATTTATATCACTTATTACCATGTTATGAACATTATGTAATTATTTAAGTTAATAACGGTCGTTTTTCCGATCTTTGGTAGTTGAGTCAAAAAAAACTTCTAATAATTACAATTTGTTCATGTGGTAAAATATCCATTATATCCAGAATTATATTCATGATGTAGATATCAAATATATCATATATATCCAGTATATATATGCATTTATAATATTACATAACTTTTAGAGGTAAGAAATGAAATGCACTATTCATGGAGACGGTTAGCCATACGTACGCATGAATGCTACTTTCATTTCTATTTCATATTTAATGGAATGAAATAATAATGATATAAAGGAATATTATAAATCCAGTATAATATCCTATATAATATCATTTAATCCATCCTTTCTACATCCCACATATGGCATTAACTATTCAAATCACTTTGAGGGGGCGGTAGTCCACACTTCCTAAAATGAAATTATCGTGTTTACCCATAATGGAAATCATAAAGGTATTACATAAATAATAAATACTGAATAATAAGGAAAAAATAAACATCATATATATCATATATAAAAATAGTGTCATCATAATGGCCACCAGGAGAGGTGTTAAAAGAAGATTGAACAATCATTGTTTCGTGAGACAGTAATTCGCCACCCATAGAAACAGTACGTTCTTTAACCATTAGACGAAGGTGTGTGTAAGTGTAAATCAAATAATTCTTAAAAAAACATAAAATTATATTTAATACACTATTTTTGTTACAAAATAATGCAATATAATTATTTTAAGGGGTTAGAGAAGCAAAATAAAATAGAAGAACATAAGAGAAGACATTACCTTAAAATCGGGTAACTCTTTTTGATTTGAGCCAAAGGCTTCCTTAGGAAGACTTCTGACCAAAGGGAGGCTTCTAGGAGTAAGAGATGGAAGTTGATAGAGTATTGGGGCAGATTTTGGCTGAGACAAATTGATTTGATGGTGTGAATAAGGTGTTAGAGGTGGGGGCCTTTTATAAGAGGAGAGGAGGGGCACTCTTGGAAAGTCATGAAATGTTACATTATTATGAAATGATTTTCAGATTTCCAAGGTCCCACAATTATATATTTCAAATATTAGGTGATAAGGGTTCGAAATATACTCATCCAATAGGTTATTTAAAAGTTTATGTCTTAGATTTTACATTATCTGCTCATTTTATTTAAATCGTTAATTAATGAGGTAATCGATGCATCATCATGGTGTCATAAAAAATTTAATTTATTTAATGTCTAAAAATTATAAAAAATTACCATGATATAGGAAATCGTTTTATGTTTCCAATTAATATTTATAGTAAAAAAGTTAACTTATATAACCCCATGTAATAATTGTTTTCGTAAAACAACACGTGTTTGTGACAATTTTATTTATACTTTAAATAAAAATTTATTAATGTCATTTACTTACCAATGTGGCTCCATGGGGTCCCCAAGTTGACCCATGGATTGTCTTGGTCGGACATGACTCATCCAAAAAAGTCAGTACAAGTGTAAAGGTAATTTCAAATTATTATAACATTATATTTAACTTAAATTACTCCAATTACCTCTAATCGCGATTAATAAAACTCAAAAGTTACTATTCACCAAAAATTATTTTAATCTCATTGAACAACATTTTACATCCTAATGAAAATTTCATATGTTGGATTTTTTAAATTCAATTCACAGAAGTGGTAAAATATCATTTAAATGAAAAATCAGTTTTTTTACTACCACTTAGTGGTTTCACTATTCATCATAAATGGAAGATTTTCCGAAAAATACCAAAAATTAAACCTAAGATATATTTGATATTCCTAATTCAAAAATTATTTCTATTTTACAAAATTAAAAATATATAAGTTGAATTAATTAATTTAATAATTAATTCCTGTTGTCACAATAAATAGTGTGTTTTTAAGAAACAATATATATCAAACGATTAACAATTGTTTATCTCCAATTTCAAAGTAAAATTAATTCTAATGACCACCATTGGATAAAATGGTAAAAATATATTCTAATTATAATTTAAAACAACTAATTAGTATAATTTATCACTACATATTATTTTAATTAAAATTGTTTTTTAATTATTTTCTCTATTCATAGAAAATTGGAAGTTCTCAGAAAATTACAAAAATTTCAAATTTGGATAATTTTGATATTCCGAATACAAAAATGAAGTCCATTTTGATATATAAAATTTATATAATTTCAAAAAGTGTGTATTACTATTCATAACGGCTACTTTGATTGGTCGCGGTGTGTTAGAATCTCGAACTTTCATACAATGCAAGCTATTGCATTATTGAAAGAGAAGTGTATCGTGCAAGCTTGGGGTGTAACACATACCTAAAATAATGAACCGAGTTCTTACATGATTGGTCTTTAAAATATATTTCATAGTTTTTGTTGTGATTCCCATATAAAAAATGAAATATTTTCATCATAAATATGTGTACTCACTTATTTCTCTTTATATAATTCTTGCATCATATTTCTACACCTATGTCACTTCTCCAACTTATTGAAAATACAATTCAAAGGATCCATATCAGCTTATCTCCATTCATCATAGAGTCATGAAAACATTTATTTATAGACAAAATGGATCACATTAGTTTCCTAAAAATGTTCGTTTATCTAAAAAACATCAATTCTATATGTGTGAACCTGGTGTTGAAAAAATTATTGAATAATCAATGTGGTAAATTATTTCCCTAACAAAGCTTCCATGTAATTATCTCCTCAATATCATTATATTATATTAATATACATGGTATTCTATATAATTATTTTAAGATAAATCATTCAACCATCTGAACAAACATATCAAAATAGTTCACGTGTATAAATTTATCCACCCCAATTCTCACCATTCATTAGATTATTTTTTTTATAAATGTCTGATAATAATACCTCAGATTCATGAGAATTGATCCACCTCAATAGTTGTACTCTATTCATCATCATAGTAATAATAATTTTCCATGATGATCATCATTCTTTGATATATAAACTATTATAGAACTCAGTCAACTTACTTACTATTTCTCCTTTAATTCCTTACATGTTTGTAAAAATCATCAAGAACATTGGGAATTAGTAGGAACCTTTTATTTTATTATAATTAATGTTTATATTGAGAATATTATTTTAATAAATATTTTATCTTATTTTTTTGTATTTAGAATTGGATTTATTTTATTCCTTTTGATAAGTATTCTAACATTTTGTAAGATATTACTTCTTATATATTGAATTGTCATATGTTGCTATCAAATTTTCTCTAGATTAAGAAATGTTTTTTCTTACCTTGATTTTAAAGAAAACATGATTTATATTTTTTACTATTGGGAATTTATTCAATTTCAAAACATTATTTCATTTCATAGATATCTTTCTTGGAATGTTTTTCATTTGCATCTCACTATAGGAACCCTTGATTGAAACTTGTTTCCAAGTTAAGACTTATGGTACTATAATAAAAAAGATATGTACCATAAAAATCCACAACACCTATAGTGAACTCTAAGTATTTTACTCATTGACTAATAATAGTATTTCCCTGATGTTTTTTGTTTTTTTATTTTTGAAAAATATGGGAAACTTTTCTCACAGATATATTTCCTAGAATAATTACACTTTATCGTAGTAGAAGATGATTTATCATAAATCATCACCTTTTTACTAGAATTATTATTGGTAGAAGGGGTATATTATAATTATATAGAAATAAAAACCACAATCTTTTATAAACTCTTCTTCTCACCATTTTCAGATTTTCCACCATTAACCTAAACTTATTTGGTAAATTATTCTCTCAAATTTCATGACTCTCTTTATTTTATAAGAAACATTGATTAAGTTTCAAATATATGTTCTTTTTTATTAATCAAACATTCTTTCAAAATATTTACTATGTTCTCAAATTCAGTTAACTTTAACAAAATCTTCTTACATTCTTCAATATGTATAGTTTCTATCATATTTAAATTATAATCAAAAAATAATTTTTATTCATAATCTTTCAAATTACCTTTCATATCACAAAATTTATGTCTCTATTCTATATTTTTGTTGAGATTTATCTCTTTTTTTACTCAATTTCCATTCTCAAATTTTATTTCCATATCATCTTTCTTCTACTTATTTCTACCCTTCCTGAGTTGAGTATTTCTCTCAAGTGATAATTACAATGTTTTTTTAGAATCAACTAAAGATATAATATATCTTCACAATCATCATCACTACTAGATGATTCAATTACCTT